>OX336396.1:161992004-163268203 GCA_946902985.2 Meconema thalassinum | reverse complement strand
GCCGAACGTTCTATCTTAATCCTATTTATCCTATGTATTGTCGGGCTTACCCTGGTAACGGGTTTTGGTTACCAGGTGCCGAACGTTCTATCTTAATTTTTTAAAAAATTGACCTAAATTATATTAATTAATACTAAATGAAAAAATATCCTGTATATACATGCCGAGGTGGACCTTAACCTAATGCCGAAAATGTGGTGTAGCTACTGTTTTGCAACAGTGCTTATTAAATTTGCTTAAACCTAAGTTGCCTTTTAAATGGCACTGTAACTTATACGCTAGAATTTTGATGGAGGCTCGTCCGGTCGATTTCTCTCCCGGGGGCCCTTGTAACCTATTACTGGGACCGGAACCCAGCAATGGCTCGTAGTCCCCTCCGTCTTAATACTAATTGTCGACATTACCTTATTAGTAACTAGTAAAGGCCTGCGCGAGGGCGTTGCGAAGGAGCAGACGCCTCGCTCGGATATCCTTTTCGTCGCTGTTATACTTGCCTGTGTTGGCATTATTCGCCATTTATCATCTGTTTATGTTTATTGCTGGGTTTGCCCACAGAACCCCTGTGAGAGCTCGCCGCATTCCTCATTTACATCTCTGGCCGCCCGGTGCGTGACCATTTAAGCTCTGGAGACCCGGAGTCATCCATTTTTTGGGCACGGGCCCGAATGATCGCATTCATTCCATACGCATTATTCATTATTCATTTATTATCATTTATTTGTTAGATCGTCTTCACCTTGCCTCGCGGGGCAAGGACTTGGCGGATCTAGGATTGGTCCCGCTGAATCCTGAGATCCTTCTTCACTTCCGCGAAATGGAAGACTAACTTCCCGCCATAGAAGCTCTACTTAGGTTACATGCTAACTAGAAGTCTAGTCCTAATGTGGTCGTCTCTAGGTTCGTCTCCTGAGTCTAGTGTGGGGCTGGCTAATTCTCCCACTAGCCGTCAAAAGTCTCCCCTGCAGGTTTTGGCTTCGATGACCGTGGCACATAGTGGGTGTAACTGTCTCCGACAAGGGGGGTAGGCTAGACGCACCCCTAGGTCTTGACGTTTGCCCGCGCCAAGCCATCGATGCTTCAACCTTACGTAATTTCGTCTTTGGTCTGGGTCAGGATCTGTTGGCGTCTTGCCCCGTCCCTGCCCTTCTGTTCACATCTCACCACCATCCAGTGTGATGTCAGACTCCTTTTTTTGAAAATAAGTGTGATTTGTAAATAAGTGTGTGTGTATCATGTAATTATGTAATTTAGTGTTCTGGGGTTGTAGGATCTTCTAAATGCATAGTCTAGGCCTGTAGTCGCCATGTCGGATTTCCAGCGGTAATGCCTCGGTAATTTCCTAGAGGCGTTAGTAGGTTTTTATGGCGTTGGGTCCCTTGTTAATGGGATCCGGGGGTGTTATTTGCTGAATGGGCTTAAAGCGTGGTAGGAAAGGGTCGTGCATCGTTGGTCTCCATGTTAATGGTGGCCGGGAGCCGATGATGCTGCTAGGAGGTCTCTACAGTGAGTGGATGGGGTAGGTTCTTCCCAACTGTGCAAACAATTTTTAAAAGTGCCATGCAGGTGTAGTAATGATAAACCCTGGTATGTGGGTGGGATATTCCATGCATGGGGATGGATATGAGGCGTATACGCTCTCATTTGAGGATAAAGTATGGGTCGAGGTATAATAATTCTATGTCCCTTGCATGCGGGATTATTTAATAAAATATATTTGTTAGTGTAAATGCGGCCTCATCTCTTTACGTGGAGATGTGCATTACGCTTGATATTGTTTCCGACTCACCCCTAATACTCGGGTGTAGGCATTTGGGACCAAGGTGTAGCATACCTGAATTTTGGGTAGACGCATGAAGTCTATCAACCCCGATGTATATTCTGGAATGTAGTCTAGCTGGTTTTTGTGTGTCTGTATGTTTGTGTTGGATAGTGTTGTAAGTGACAGGTTATGTAGGGAGAAGGGTGCTAGAATGGTAGCCCGTAGTTGGTATCTTGGCCATCCTGATGGCACTATCCATCTCTGCTCCTGTCATCCTCTCTTGGTCGCGATGTGTTCTCTATCTTTCCTCGGGATGTGCACTGGTGAAATTGAGATGCCATAAAGCATCTACTATATTCCAGAATACCAGTCTGTAGAATGCTGTGGGTCTGTGATACCCATGTTGTGTATAAATGTTTGTGTCTGTGGACGCCGCCTTCGGGCTGTCCTTTGGGATGGTTAAGTGTGGTGACGCTGTGACGTCACGGCCTAATCTGGTCTCCTATTCATAACGTTAGGGTAGCAAGTGATTTTAAGTGTAAATGGTCATGTCCTGATCGCCTATGATGGTTCTTAAAGATAAAAAAAAACAAGAAAAGAAGTTATTAGGGGGGGGGGCTTATGGAATCTGTCTGTATCCGCCCCTGATTGTTGGGCGCGTGTGGGAAGTGTGTGTCCGTAGCTGTGATTAGCGCGGCTGCGTGTGTGTGGTCGCGTACCGCTACCGCACGCTGGCGCGTGGACCGTTATCGGAGGAGGCCTATCTCGTGTCACGTGGCTAATCGTCGGGTGTCGCTTATTGCGTGTTAACATCCTTGTATACATGCTCCTGTGTTCCTAAGATGAATCCGGCCTATAGTATTTGTACATTACTGAATGCCAGGCCTATTTTAATAGCGCTGAATCCTGTGTCAACTGTATGCTATTATTATTGTTTGTTTTTGTGATAGTGTCATCATGTTTGCGTGTCATTGTCATGTCTGGCTACGGTGGGAATGTCTACCGGCAATAATGTGTTGCAACGCGCTGGAATTCGCAGATCCGCAACACAATGTTTTGTTGTATCCGTTTTTGTGTCCTTGTTTGTAGGAAGTCTCTAATGTTATGTATGAAGGCTAATGAAACGTGACTTTTGCCATTGTTCGTATGTTGACATTGTTTTGCATTCTGGGAGGGCCAATGTGTTAACCTGTCGTGTTTTCGTTACCAATGTTGTGTGGACTTTTCTTCCGAAAGACCTCTGCCTTGTGTAATTGTCTATGATTTGTGTCTAGCAAGTCTATTGCCTATGTTCGGGGTAATCCAAATTTGCCCTGATTTTTGGCCGTAGAAATGTGGTGTTACCTGTTTTGTGTCTGTGAGAGTGGCGTCCCCCGTATTTAGGTTTCGGGCGCTATGGTTCAAAGGAAAGTGTCTTGTGGTCTCCGTAGAGGCCTAGCGTTCTCGGTACGCCCCTATTGGTAGTCCCGGGGTCGCTAATGCCCTAAGTAGGCTGTTGTAGCGAGTACCTTGGAACGAATCTATGCTCCTGTATGTATGTTAAAGAACCTTCCCATGTTTATGATTGTGTGGCTCAATCGTTTATGTGCTTGTATGGGGCACTATTGCAATGCATTTGCCACCTCTAGTGCATGTTTAAAGCGTGTACAGTAATAGTATGCCATTCATATGGATGTAATTTAAATATTCGTATGCCTATTTTCACTCTTGGCTCTACTCTATGGGGCACAGTGTCTGTATGGGACCCTATGTTTTTTCCTGTATGGGATGGTGTATGCATGCTGTTTGTGGGCTGCTGCCCGTGTAACTGTCTGTTCCCGCGTCCATATTCCTGGTTTTAATTTGGACGTAACTGCGGATTGCCTTAATTTTGGCCAATTTCCGTCTAAGTGGGAATAAATTTTACCCTGTGAATGGGTCTATCTGGATTGTTGTTTTCCACGGCGTCCGTTTTTATTGGGCATTCGGACCCGTGATCTCGTGTGGCGCTCTGTGTTTATGTCTGCGTTGTGTGTTGGGATTTTGTACGTCCCTAGTGTGGCCTCTGAGTGTATTGTCGTGCCAAAAATGCCGTTGGCTAGCTTCTTTTTTGGCACGTTTGTATCGTGTTTCTGTGTGTTCGCCCATGCCTTGGTCTAAGGCCTCGGTACTACAATGTCTGTGTTTTATGTACCATGGCGCGTGTATTGTGTGTTTGAGACACGCGTATGAAAATATACGTTAGTGTGAGTGTTTTGTGTGTTTCGGAACGTCCCTCGTATTTTGACTTCGGGAGTTATCCGGCTTTGAAAAATGGCGTGAATGATTGTGTGTGTACCTTCCAAAGCGAAAAGTGCTTCTAGGCTGTCTTCTGCTGGTGAAGGTCGCATGCTCATGTGTGTGTTATCGCTGACGGGCGATAGTATTAAGTTTCAATTGTGTAGGAAGTACTTGCTTGCCTGTCTGCCGGCCTGCTTGCCACATGTGTCGAGACAATGTGCGTAGGTTTGCTGACGCGCCTTTCTAATGTCTGCATATACAGTGTGCCTTGGGTTCCTCGTAATGGAAAAGAACCTACCTCTGTTCGTATATTGTGTCCCCAATTTTTGTGATATTGTATACCTGAGGTGAATATATTCGTGGGTGGTGGTTAGATGTCTTTATGCACGTGTGTCTCAGGGCCTCTAGTCGCGTGTTTGGTGACTAGGTGAGTGTGCTTGTGCCTGAGGGGCTGATTGCGTGCCGCGCTACCCTGGCAGTGTCTGTAGGTATGTGTGTCCTCCTGTCTGCCTGGCCTCGTGGGGTAGGTAATAAAACCTTTCTTATGCCCCGTGTATTGTATTAATTCCTGTTAGCGTGATTGTCCCTTATTGCTCTATCCTCCAATTGGATAGTTACCCGACCTTGCATTCCTGGTATTCAGAAGGTCGCGGGTTCGAGACCGTCTTTGTTCAGGATGATCATTCCTGTCGCCCTTTGGGCCTGTGTCTCTAGGACAGTTTTGCGAGTGCTACTGATGTTTTGTGGCAATTTGAGCTTACTGTGTGCCTTCCAGATATATGTGGGTTTTCCCAAAGTCTGGGATTTCACCCTATGGTGTTCACACTGAGCTTAGCAACTGTCGAAGGAGATGAGAGAAATTTTCCCGTCCTGTGGCGCACATTCTGTGCAGTGTCTTACAATGTGACATAGTGATATGACATAAAATGTTCACTCCCTTCTCATATTTATGCATTTATAAGGCGTATTTTCCCTTACTGGATACCTTGTCTATGGCATCTGGGAAACAAGTCTTATAGTATGGTTCTGTGTGAGTGAAGGCTAGTGCCTATGAAAAGTTGTATAATTATGTGTTTTCTATTGCCGTGTGCGTGAGTGTGTGTTGGTCCTCTTTGGGAGCCTGGGTTCGGCCTCATGCGAATCCCTACCCGTCTTAGCATATTCGGCCTCTTTTTACGGCGGGGGCGTGGTGGCTCAGCGGTCTAGCTGTATGCCTCTCACCAAGGCGGTCCGGGTTCGATTCCCAGTCAATGCATGTGAGATTTTCGAAGTGAAATGCCATGTCCTGTGGTTCGGATTCCACGTAAAAAGGAGGTCCCGTGGCTCATGATCTCGTGATTAACGGTCACGTTAAACTACAAGCTTGCTTCTTTTTACGGCAACTGTGTTTATCGCGTTACTTCAAAATGTATTACCGAGTGTTCCCCTGAACTGTGGGTGTTATCCCCTGGTATTGTACGCTTAGTTTAAGCGACATCATGGGGGACGAGAAAAATTCCTGCTATGGGCAGTGTAAAAAAAAATAAGAAAAATAATGACATGCACTTATGGCTTGAATATGTCTATAGCATGCAAATTATATAGTTTTGTGCCTGTGTTTTCTGTGTTTACCCTCTACAGGGGTGGAACCTGTCCTTTGTGTGTCAATTGTAGTGTTCCCTGCATGTAAAAGAGCCTACCCATGTGTATGTTTGTGATGCAAGTGACATTAGTGTATGTTATATACAAACCCTGGTGTCTATTTAAGACATGTACGTCATGATTTGTAAGTACCTATACATATAATATAAATCCTTCTGTGCGTGCATGATCCTAATACATATGGGAAAAATTGCGTCTATGGGAGCCTATGGTTGTTATGTGGGCGTGTGATTTATGTTGTTTATGAGGTGTCGTCCGTGGAATTGTCTATCACTGTGTCTACAGCCATGGCTTCAATTTTTATTATGCCATGTGAGTTGCCTTTTTCCTAGGCCGTTTTCCATTATTGGAAGAGTGGATTTTTTCATAGTGAAAGTTGTTATCCACGTCCGAGCGTCATTGCTCGAGAAGGTGAATACTTTCGCCCTGTCACTAAGGCATAGGCCCCTGATACCCATTGGGGTGCTTCTTTACTATTTTCTTGATGGGTTTGTAGCAAAGTAAGTCTGGGTCTACGTTCACCGTAGTGCCTCGTTACTGGCCTGAGTGTGCTTGTGCCTGAGGGGCTGATTGCGTGCCGCGCTACCCTAGCAGTGTCTGTAGGTATGTGTGTCCTCCTGTCTGCCTGGCCTCGTGGGGTAGGTAATAAAACCTTTCTTATGCCCCGTGTATTGTATGTTTGTGGCTGGTCAGTGTGCACAGGCGTGCGTTTTGCACCCATAGGGGCTGAAGGCAACACCCTCTTATGCATTTGTACTGGGGGTACACATGTTAGTGTCCGCCTCCGCTCTGGCGAAATCGCCCTCTGAACTGGCGGTAAGGGTCGTGTATTTGTCTGTGATTGCCCTGTCAATGTATTGGAGGGTAGTCTGACCGATTTCTGGCCTATGGCCACGGTAGACTCCTTCTCTTGCGTCTGCCCCCATTCCGGCCTAATAGTCTCCTGAACCGGTGCTGTGAATTGTGTGGATGTATTCGAGTGCCCCTTAGGTGTGTTAGAGCCTAACCTGGCCGTTTTCTGAACTGTGGCCACGGTGAACTCCTTCCCCTGTGTCTTGCTAGGTGTAGAGATGGACATCCTCGCGAGTTGCTGAGTTAGCATGTCTATGCCTTTGTCCTCTCTAGGCTGGGCTGGTGGCCCTGCCGTGAACTCAAAGATGGCCCTGTTGGCCTGGAGTTCGCGGTAATCATCCCAAATTTTGGCATACTCCCTGTTAAGGCGTATGGCCTGCTCAGCGACCTTTGTCCCACAAGTCCCTATATACTGTATGTGTCCTGTTCCCTAAGTGCATTATACTGTTGGAACATTACGTCGTGTAAACAGTGTAGTCTCCAATGGGAGCGATTCAGTTGTCTGCGAAGGGTGGGAACTTTGGCTCTCATTTTCCTATTCTGAGCCGTGCTCCTTGGACGGACAAGTGTCTTAATTACGCGAATGTACTGTGCGTGCAGGAGCTGTTGATATTTCTGCAGGTAATCCTGCCTTGTTGCGAAGACTTTGTGCCAGGCGATTAGGTCCTGGAACTCCGCAATGTTTCTTAGCATGGCCAAAACGGTATAAGGGGGCCATTTTGATTTACGTGTGTTTGGCTGTTAGAGTAAGAAATCTGAGGGTTCTTCCTAGGGAGGGTGGGTGGGTTGATTAATGTAAATCCCTGTTAAATGAAGGTAAAATGTGGGGCGTATTCTGAGAAAAAAAATCGTTATTTCACTTGGCTGCTTGTGGTACGGCTCGTTCTACCACGAGGGCTCGTTGTTTGAGTCCTACCCTTATTGTGCGTGGTAGGAGCGCCTCCACCAAATATGTTTTAAGCCCTTGGTTGGGGGGTAGTTGGGATAAAACACGGTTGTGTCACTGTGCTAATTTAGAAGGCTATTCCTGGATGAGAGTAGCTTCCCGTGGCTGGGAGAGCTTACTAGTGTAGTGTGTTGGTGTTTAGTGTTTAATCTCTTGGGGGTGTCCCTGCAAGATGCAAGTATCTGCTAGGGGATGGATCTCTAAGTGCAGGCTACTAAACTGGCCTGCCAGCTGAGCGGAATGAGTAACTCAATAAATATGCTGGGTCAGCGGCTCGACGCTATGCAGTCGAGTCGCGTGCTGTGAGTACAATGGAGTCTGACGAAGCAATTACTGGCTTCTACGGTCACGGGAAATTGTGACGAAGGTCAGGTGGGGTATGAGGATGTGAAGTGGAGTGTAATCAGTAATACAAGTGTAGCTTACTGACCATGTATTTATTGGTCAGTAGATGTAGTTTGGTGTCCCTCTTGGGGAGTTTAGACAAGTATGGAATACAATCTGTGAGGTGTACAAGTTTAGGGTAGGTGTTTACAAAATAAAGGAGTCTGAGCACGAGCTGAATCTCACCTGGTGATAAGCTGGAACAGGCGTCGGACAGGGCCACTGGCGAAGCACAGAATAGAACAGATAATGGCTCCAATCTGGACTCCGTTCTTATACCTTTCGGCGTTGCTTGGTCAGCATTGCGTCAATGTAGCTGCCCCAGATAGTTGTTAGTGTAAATGTTTGTGTATGTTTTGCAAGCATTTGGCTAACCTCCTAGGCTTAGGCGGCCGCCGCTTGCTGTGTATAGATATGTCCTGGAAGTATGGTTTTTCCAGTTGGGGTGGTTTTGGTAAAAGATGGGGGGTGGCTCTCAGGGAGTACTGCCCCCCCCCCCCCGGGCTGTACAATACGGTCGATCCGTCCAAAGACAGACCACTCAAGAATACAAAAGCGTCCAGGAAACACTTGGATGGTAATTATGGAGAATATAGACAGGAAATGACCACTCAAGGTCCGTCAGTACAGACGACTATTCCTATGATTAGAAATGACACTTCTATTAGATCGGACAATGCCTCAACAAGGGACATGCTAGTCCTATCTAAAAGGGTAAGTTTTACCCCTACCCACAATGATACGGATAACACGGCTGAACGTGAGGAAGGATTTCCTTTCTTATCTCAACAACATTCGGATGATGATGACACTCGATGGACTACCGTTGTGAAACGAGGAAGAGGAAACAAATTTTCTTCCCCAAATACACCAACAATTATTGGGACGAAACGCATTCACTCAGACAATGAAGATGCGGTACAATCCAATGAACTTCAGGCGATATCACCTAGAGCGTGGCTATATATAGGCCGATTACTTACGACCGCTAACACAGAGAAGATTGAGAGACATTTGAAGAATCTGCACGTTACCGAGATATATGATTGTGAACAATTACAAACGCAAGGAAATCCCAAAGCCTTCAAAGTTGGCATTCCCATGACAGATCTTCACAAAGTCATATCACCGGAACTTTGACCAAAAGGGGCTCTCGTCAGACGATATCGTCTCTTTCGTTCCCAAAGACGAGGGGCGAGGTTCGAATATGAATCTTCTTCTATGGAACGCGGAAGGATTGAGGAGCGTTCTAGATCTAGCTCAGAGTGATCTTCTAGATAAGCTGGATTCCCTAATTCTCACTGAGACTTTCGCAACAAAGGCAATAGACATTAATGGATTTTATTCGGAACACGTCTTCGCCACTCAAGGACCAAGGGGTCGACCCGTCATTGGTATATCTTGTTATTTTAAACCTACCCTAGGGAGTTTTTCAACACGGTACAAAGACGAGGACACCATAATCCTCCAATCAGCTAGCTTAACAATAATAGGCATATACATCGATCCATCAACACTCCCAGAAGATATTATAGCAACAATTATGATTTCACTAGGAAAAACGCACCCCGGGAGTAATATTATCATTGCAGGGGATTTCAACTGCAGAGTAGATACTGACAACCATAGGAAACATGTACTACTGCAGTTGATGGCGGAAGAAGGATACACTCTTGTTAACAAAGCGGCAGACAGAAAGTAGTGGGATGATGAGAGAGCTGTTACACTTCTTTTTGAACCTTCCTCGTATCGGTCCCGAACCTGATAACTCGCTAACCAAACATGGGATTAGAACATACAGGGTGTCCTAACACTCGTAGTGACGCCCCCTACTCTCCTATAGCCTCTTAATTTAATTAAAAGACCAAAACTAAAATAATAATAATAATGATGATAATTGTTGTTTTAAGGGGCCTAACATCGAGGTTATCGGCCCCACCAAAACTAAAAGATCATTCGCGAGTAGTGTGGTAGTGTTGGTTTTCTCAAGTCACGCTCCTGCTTGAATATGTATGCCTATGTTGGGAAAGGGTTAGGTGGTGGGGGAGGAGTAGGGTCGCGTGAGGGGTCGTTTAGATGGTATTTTTTCTGCTCTAGGTGATGGTGAGGTTATTTTTTAAAATGGATGGAATTTGGAAAGGCCATTTGGGGTAAACGTGTGTTTTTTTTTGACATTATGGCGATGAGTGTTTTTTTTGTATGCCTACGAACTTGAGGGGTTTTGTAAAAGAGCGGGATTTTTAAATGATGATTTATAAATGAGTTTTTTAATATGTATTTAAAGAAACCCAAAAAACTAATAGGTCATCGGCTTTTTACTATCTCGCTAACCAATAATCGGATTTAAACCTATGAGGTGACGTAGGACTCGTGGTGAACTCCCCTTTTCTATGAACGGGGTATATTCACCCTAAAATAAAAACTACCCTTACCCGGGGGATGAAATAGTAATTTATTTTTGTATGCTTACGAACTTGGCGGTTTTTGTAAGAGAGCGGGCTTTTTAAATGATTATTTATAGATGAGTGATTTTTTAATATTTATTGAAATAAACCATAAAAACTAATAGGTCATCGGCCTTTTACTATCTCGCTAACCAATAATCGGACTTAAACCTATGAGGTGTCGTAGGACTCGTGGTGAACTCCCCTTTTCTATGGACGGGGTATATTCACCCCAAAATAAAAACTACCCTTACCCGGGGGATGAAATAGTAATTTATTTTTGTATGCTTACGAACTTGGCGGTTTTTGTAAGAGAGCGGGCTTTTTAAATGATTATTTATAGATGAGTTTTTTTAATATTTATTGAAATAAACCATAACTAACTAATAGGTCATCGGCTTTTTAGTATCTCGCTAACCAATTGTGCGATTTAAACATATGATGTGTCGTAGGACTAGTGGTGAACTCACTTTTCCTATGGACGGGGTATATCCACTCTAAAATAAAAACTCCTCTTACCCGGGGGGGTAAATAATATTCTTTGTATGTGCGCACACGGACGGCTTTTGTCAAAAGGACCTAACTATACGTTTGTTAATATTTTCTGAACCCCTGATGGGATTTTGCCATAGGCAGTATCCTAACCCTGGGGGTGACGCCCCGTTTTTGAATGTATGATTCGTTTTTGTTGAAAGGGCCTAACTACACTTTAGTTCATATCTCGCGAACCAATCATGCTAGGGACTTGTATGAGGGGTCCTAGCACTTGGGGCGACGTCCCCCTTTTCGGGGTGAAACTACCCCCCAAAATTGAAAAATCCATATCTTGGAAACGAAGAACCCTAAAATTAGGTGTAATAGCTTAAAAAATAGGGGATGATATAGGCTTTTACCTCGATTAATAATCACCCCTAAAACAGTAAATAGTCATGTTATGAGGGAAAAACATGTTAAACGCCTAAAAATGATAAATGAACCAAAGATCTCTTGTTTTTGATGAAAAATAACAGGGGGTGAAAACCACCCCAAAATTGAAAAATCCAGATCTTGAAAACGAAGAACCCTAAAAATAGGTGTAATGGCTTAAAAAATAGGTCATTACATACGCTTTTACCTGGATAGGTCATTTCACACCTGAAGCAGTAAATAGTGATTTTACAGGGGGGTAAAAGGTGTTAAACGGGTAAAAATGATAATTGAACCTAAGATATTTTGTTTTTGATGAAAAATAGTAGGGGGTGTGAAAACAACCCCCAAATTGAAAAATCAATATCTTGAAAACGAAGAACCCTAAAATTAGGTGTGATAGCTTAAAAAATAGGTCATGACATAAGCTTTTACATGGATAGGTCATTTCAACCCTAAAACAATAAATAGTGATTTTACAGGGGGGTAAAAAGGAGTTAAACGGGAATAAATGATAATTGAACCCAAGATTTTTGTTTTTGATGAAATATCGTAGGGGAGTGTAAACAACCCCCAAATTGATAAATCGACAGCTTGGAAACGAAGAACCCTAAAAATAGGTGTAATGGCTTAAAAATAGGTCATGACATACGCTTTTACCTGGATTGGTCATTTCACCCCTAAAACAGTAAATAGTCATGTTATGAGGAAAAAATGTGTTATACACCTAAAAGCATAAGCGTTTTGTGAAACCATGCTTTAATGGACATGTGTTGTACCCGATACCTAGTTTAGGCTATCGGCTACGCCAGCAGACATTAAGCTGTAGTTGAGGTTTTGAGAAGAGCTCTTAAAAGATAGCGCACCGATCGCGTCAAGAAGAATGTCAAGATGACGTAGGAGGTCTAGAATCAAGGAGGCATTGATATCTGTGAGAAGATGGAATTATGGATAAAGATGTGAAGCTTTATTGAAATATTTATATGATTATAGCAATTAAACATCTTAGAAGAGGATATATAACATGCATTATATGTGGAAATAATTCTAAAGAAGACAGATAACCCTTAAGTTATTTTATAACGGAATAGCCGAGATGATCTGGGTTCGAGACTATGATCGTGACGCAAGAGCACTGTGGTGGGGGACTACACCACGTGCCTGCGCCGAGCACATAAGCAAGAAGACAGTGCCAGCAGATTCAGTTGAGCTCAGTCAGACGAGCAGGTAGGAGCAGCTCTATAGCGCAAGCGAGACGCACAGTGAAGGTTACGTAACATACCGAAACTGTCACGGCAAGAGTGTAGGCGACAGTTCCTGCATCGCCGAGCAGCGAAGGCCAAGCGGGTCATTGATCCAGGCGGGCTGGCCGAGGAAGCAATCGCAGACGGCCGGGATATATCAGAACCGCACTGCAAGTAGTTGAAGGCTTTATTACAAGCGACATTTCAACATAGTTGGAACATAGGTTTTATGAATAACTTTATGACTTTGCTGTTCTATAACGCATCCAAAGCTACTTTAACTATTTCAAGTAAACGGAATGTTGTCAGCATAGGCACTGATTAACATTAGATCGTGCATTAATAAGATTTATTTCTTATGCAGTTTTCATGAATACAGACAACTACAGGGTGTTTCGCAATTTTGAACACTCTCAAGTAAAATTTTATTTTACAAATGTGGGACTTAGCAGTCATTTGAGATTGAACTTACAATACTCAAACTGGACATTTAACGGAACAGTGGCGTATCTTAGGAGAGGAGTAGGGGGTCCGCTGTTTCCATGAACTTTTTCGAGAAGGAGTTGGACAATATCCGCTATGGGTAATCCGAAGTTCAACATGTCCGAGTAGACGCAAATAGAGACAAGATGGCACCGCAGAGCGATGGATTCGATTCCTGACGAGAGGAGTCCAACAGCTGATTCACTTGGGATTTCGAAGGCAATCGTCATTTCATGGATGAAATGATATTCACGCCGATCTTTCGAGAAATTCTTTATATAGGGAAAATCGACGATCTTGGAAATTTAATTACAGCTGATTATGAAAGGTACTGTAAGAGTCATAACTACCTGATACGATTATTTTCATGAATACTGGGCACACATGTATATTTTTCTAATAGGAGTGATACGATTATTAAGCCATGGTTTGAATTTATATACTTCGAATTTGCTAGAATATGGAGTGACCATATGATATGGCAGGCATCATTATACGAAATTCTCACCATTGATTGGCTTTATTAAGCAGATGTTTAGTCTTTTAGACATTTTTCCAGCTAGGATATTTTTCATAAATAGTTTTTTTTTGTATAACGAGTATTTCGAACTCGTGATCTGCAATTGATTATCAAAAATTACTTCGTCAGTTCATTGCATACTAGCGAGTGTGTATTATTCATCAGTAGGGATTTTTTCCATTGGATTGTTTGGAGATATTAAGAAGTTATTCACTTTAGTGAATGAACATCGCTTTTATATGACAACTAGAAACTTGTTGATTCCTATCTGGTACATTCACTCATATAGCCTACGAGATGGGGTCCTTCGTATTTATACGATTGTATGGTGGCTACTCATCTTACCCATCGTTCAGGGAACTATCATCCAAGTCGACGGGGCGAGGTCTTTCGTATTTATACGACTGTACGGTGGTTACACATCTTACTCGCCATTGAGGGACTCATTTTTATCATCCGAGTGTACACGAGATGTAAGTGAATCAAACAAGGAACTACTAGTCACATATCAGTCGAAATTTTGTTAAATAAAGTAACAATAAATGTCAACAGGATTGCATTTAGTAATTCTTGTTTGCCAATCCAATATTTTGTTGCTATACTCTTTTGAGAGTAATTTCAGTTTAACAGCTGTTACAGCTGATGCTTTTGATGATTTTTATAATTGTGTTTGATACCTTTGAGAAGGATTTAAAGTAATTGAATCTTGTAAGATTAATCATTAATGGTCAGATTTATTTTAAGGCAGATCGGTATTGCAGATTTTAATATGAGATTATAGCACATTGGTGTTTTTCTGCGATGTGAGTTATGAAAATTGTAAGAGAATTTATGCTATTTGAAAGCAGATCTTAAATTACTGAAGTAATATTTTTCCAATTGTTTAAGAAGTTGTCTAGATGTGATCAGATTAATTACAGTTATTGGAGATTGTGTGCGTTGATAATTTGAAGCCAGTTATATATTTTTTGTAGATCATGCAACATGGTTAAGTGGAGTTTGTGATAGGCATTTTGTGGAAGTTGCCATGTGATAGTTGCAACGTTGATAATGTATTTTGAAGCAGACATGAGGTCGTCGTACCCAGTCTAGCGTAATTGTTGAGATTCATGCTGTATGTGCTGAATATTTATGGAGTTTTGTGGAATAATTCTTGTATTCAAATGTGATATTTGAAGTATTGAAGAAATGTAATGTCGTTGTGGATAGTTAGATCCAACGTGATGTCGTGGAGGCAATAATATTTTTTGGCATGATAAATTAAATACGAGATATAACTTGGAAGTGATAAAACTGTAAGACAACGTTCTATAAACCATATTAAACAATTTGTTAGGAAAATTAAACAAATAAATAAAGTTGATAATACAAGATTTTCTGAAAATAATAATTAACGAAATAATAATCTGAAGATTTAAGCATATTAACGATCTGACCAAATGAAATAAAAATCAGAATGACTAGATGAAATAATGAAATTCTAAATAACCAGATGAATGAAATTTAAATAAGTTGATAAATTAAATTTTGGAATAAATCGATGAATTAAATAGATGGATGAATTAAAGATTGGATAAATAAACTGATTTAGATAAATTAATAGACGATTGTAATGATGATGAATAACTGAATTAGAAGGTGATAATTAACTAAAGAAGCTGATGATTAATGAATTTACATGGAATTAAATAAATTTAATTGAGAGATAAGTTGAAGGAATTGCAACTTGAGTTGAGAATTTAAATGATGTAATGGTGATGAATTAATGATTCTGACAGGAACATGTAGAATTTTGAAGTGAGAATTAATGTGAGAAATATTTAATTTTGATGATGACGATAATGATGACCAATGAGAATTTGAATTTTCTGTAATTCACAGATAAGTGATTGTTAATGACGATGTAAATAGTGTAAATTAATTATTCGATGTTTAGGAGCATTTGATTAACATGTTCAACATTCAAATTATGCCATGCAAACCATAATTTACGTGATATTTAATATGTGTGATTATAATATGTGTATGTTTAGACAGATTAAAAACTATTTTAAATCCACATTGATGTTAAATTAAAGAGAAATTAGGTCTCAGGTTTCACAAATGTCAGTGACGAAAGACATAGTGCTACAGTGATCCTGAGAACCCAAGAGAACTTTATAAATTTTTCTTGTTATGTGGATAAAAATAATTTTGGATTAGAAAGGAGATGGTTCGATTTTTGGACAATGACAATTTAACTTTGGCATACGACCATACTCTTAGGTAGGAATTATATTTAAAATGTCTGTCTGACTATCAAAGTAAAATAAATTTGTTTTTATCTTAGTTGTGATCTGATGATGGTGTGATGTTCCTTTTTCTTTCCTTGTCTTGAGTAAGGCTTATCCGGAAAGGAAGTGGTTTGCTAGGAATTCAGTTGATGGCGCCCATTTATATTTGCATTATTTCTATTAAACTTAAGCCCGTAACGACCCTAGAGATACTTTGTCTCGTGATACCCACTGCTTTTTCGATAACTCAGCTGAATTTCCGACACATTCCTTATTTGACTAGAGGTTCATTTAACTCCGCTCTGTCCTGGAACTCCAGGAATGCGATGTTATAGCAGATGGGTCATCGCATCCCCAGGACGAACGGGTACAGAGAGAGAGGGAGAATTGGCTTTATCCAACTAGTGGGGCTTTTCGATTTTGTTTATTCTATGGAATCACATCAGATTTAGATTACTGAGAGATTGATCTCAAGTTCATTTAAGTGTGTTACAAAATTTATTAAACTTAGTCAGACAATGTACTTGTGTGCCCATTCCAGTGTTCATGTTAATCGTATTAGTAATATCATGTTAGTTATAAGACATTTTTCCTATACCCAAGTGAATGCAGGAATTGAGACATTGTGATGTGTTGTTGTCTAACGTCTCTATATAAAACCTATATTGAAAATATAATTATGTTGCCGAAAGATTTAGCGAAGGTGTTAGGAGAGTTACAGACGGGTATGTCTGGTATTGCAGAAACTATTTCTAAGATGGAAACGGAAATTAAAGAACAAATTAATAATTCAGAAGCTAGATTAGAAGCTAAATGTAAAGAGAATGTACAAGCATTACAAACTAGTAATGAAGAAAATTTAAAATCATTGCAGACTAGTACTGAAGATAATTTAAAGTCATTAGAGACTAGGTTACAGTCAAATAGCAAAGATGAGTTGATGTTATTAGAGACTAGGCTACAGTCAAATAGCGAAGATAATTTTAAGTCATTAGAAGAAAGGCTACAGTCAAACAGTAAAGATGAGTTGAAGTCATTAGAAACTAGATTACAGACTAATACTGAAAGTCATTTAAAAGCTAGTGAAGCTAACTTTAAGTCATTGGAAGAGAAATTACAGTCTCGTAGTGAAGAAACTAACACTGAATTAGAAAACAAGTTAACTAGATTAGAGAATAGTTTAACTTTAAAGAATAATGAGATGCTGAAGACTTTACAATTAGACATAATTGCAGTAAACATGAAAGGAGAGGAAAATGTTCAAATATTAAGAAAAAATATTATTGAATTAGAAAGTAGAGGAGAAGAAAATATTTTTACTTTAAGAACAGACGTTATGTCCATACAGAAAGACATTAAATCAGATGTATCGAAGTTGAGATTCGACATCGATGGTTTAGTGGCAGATGTAGGCAAAATTCAAGATTGGTCTACCGAAGTATCTTTCGAGACTAAGATTAAAGGTCTAGAAACGAATCTAGGTAACGAGATTAAAGATTTAAAGACAGTAATTGGGACCATTAAAGAGGAAGTCTTAGGAGAGGTCAATTCTAATTTAAAATCATTAGAAAGTCAATTGCAGAAAGATATTAGGAAGATAGACGACGATATAGAGCAAAAGGTTCATGAAAACTTAGCTTTGTTCAAAAATAGAGTCGGTGCAATTGTGGAAGAACGGTATAGTGAGGTCGATGCCGAAGCAAAAGAGAAACGTGAAGGGTTAGATGAAAAATTAATCGCAGGTATGGCAAACTTAGAAGCGAGGTTTACGGAAAACAAGGAAGCGATGAAGATAGATTCAACTCTATTTAGAACAGATGTTGATCTGTTAAAGGAACAAGTCGCGTCAGTAAAGAACACGTGCGAAGGAAAAATTGACAAATTAAGAAACGACTTAGACGAGAGTAACAAAACGCAGGATGTTACATCGTTAGATGAATTGACGCAGGTGAAGAAATTAGCAGAAGACAGGATAACTAAATTAGAATCCATGTTTAACAATTTCACCAGTCAGAATATAACATCAGGGGAAACATTGATAAATCAGACAGCGATAGACCGCAGTATGACTAATCAAGAAGCGAGCATGGGAGAAGACCGTCAAATGCAACCGAATGTGACATTCGAAAGGGCTAGTTCAACCCCTCAGGATAATCCAAGTTCGAATAGGAGTACGTTAGGTCCAAGCGAACGATACTCAGGTCCAGTCACCATTATTAGGAATCTGGATGACAAGCCGAGAAAGTTTTCGGGAAATACAGGAGTCACACCAGTCGAATTTCTGCGAGATATTCGAGACTACATGGCAGAACATAGGGTAGCCAAAGAAAGAGAGCTAAGGATAGTCGAACGCGCCTTAGATGGATCTGCGCTTACGTGGTTTAGAGCGTTCAGAAGCAATTTTGCGAACATGGAGCAATTTGCCATGGCTTTCTTGAGGAGATTTTGGAGTGCCGAGGATCAACTTAACGTAAGAGCGGAGATGTACTCAAAACGCTATTCTACGTCACATCCGACGCATTATGCCAACTATTTCACGTCACAGCTGGCTAAATTACAGTTCCTTATTCCTCCATTGCCAGAAGAAGAGCTTTTGCAAGCTATAGCGAGACAGTTACCGATTGAGGTACAGCGATCACTGATAGCGTCGGGAGCCAATACACTGGAGCACTATGACGACATTTTACGGCGATTGGACTATACAAGCGCTCAAGTTACGCCTAGAAGTAACAGAAACGACAATAGAAACACGCAAGAAGTGAATGCGGTAGTCGTAGACAATGCAGCTCAAACGGACAGAAGGGATTCCTGGGAAAACCGACGGAACGAAGGGAATCAAGGAAACATCCGTAACGCTCGAGGAAATGATCGATATAGAGGACCATATGAGAGGCCATACGATCAAGAAGCGAGAGATAGCCGATATAGGAATTATAACCAGAATTCCAGATATCAAGACAGGAATCGATATAACAATAGATATCGGGGCAGAAATAACTGGAGCCAAGGTCAACAATATAATGGGAACGACAGGCAGGATGGCCGAAGAAACGATCCTAACGACAGACGGGATAATCGTGGACATGAGAGGTCGAGGCAAGAAGATAGACAGCCTAGTGCACCACTCGAGGAGACAGTGAAAGATGTCAATCGAGCAAGCACGAATGGCGAAGGAAGAAATAAACGTCGGAATAACACGGAATCAAGATGCTAATCATTGGAAGTCAATCATCATTAATGAGAGTCAGAAAGAACCATCATGCTGAGTAAGGGAATTGTAGAGCTATCGTGTACATATATTATATATAGAATGCCTGAGAGTGTATTTTTTTCTCAATCCTGATAAAAAAGGAGATGTACGGGAGAGATGTACCCGATACCTAGTTTAGGCTATCGGCTACGCCAGCAGACATTAAGCTGTAGTTGAGGTTTTGAGAAGAGCTCTTAAAAGATAGCGCACCGATCGCGTCAAGAAGAATGTCAAGATGACGTAGGAGGTCTAGAATCAAGGAGGCATTGATATCTGTGAGAAGATGGAATTATGGATAAAGATGTGATGCTTTATTGAAATATTTATATGATTATAGCAATTAAACATCTTAGAAGAGGATATATAACATGCATTATATGTGGAAATAATTCTAAAGAAGACAGATAACCCTTAAGTTATTTTATAACGGAATAGCCGAGATGATCTGGGTTCGAGACTATGATCGTGACGCAAGAGCACTGTGGTGGGGGACTACGCCACGTGCCTGCGCCGAGCACATAAGCAAGAAGACAGTGCCAGCAGATTCAGTTGAGCTCAGTCAGACGAGCAGGTAGGAGCAGCTCTATAGCGCAAGCGAGACGCACAGTGAAGGTTACGTAACATACCGAAACTGTCACGGCAAGAGTGTAGGCGACAGTTCCTGCATCGCCGAGCAGCGAAGGCCAAGCGGGTCATTGATCCAGGCGGGCTGGCCGAGGAAGCAATCGCAGACGGCCGGGATATATCAGAACCGCACTGCAAGTAGTTGAAGGCTTTATTACAAGCGACATTTCAACATAGTTGGAACATAGGTTTTATGAATAACTTTATGACTATGCTGTTCTATAACGCATCCAAAGCTACTTTAACTATTTCAAGTAAACGGAATGTTGTCAGCATAGGCACTGATGAACATTAGATCGTGCATTAATAAGATTTATTTCTTATGCAGTTTTCATGAATACAGACAACTACAGGGTGTTTCGCAATTTTGAACACTCTCAAGTAAAATTTTATTTTACAAATGTGGGACTTAGCAGTCATTTGAGATTGAACTTACAATACTCAAACTGGACATTTAACGGAACAGTGGCGTATCTTAGGAGAGGAGTAGGGGGTCCGCTGTTTCCATGAACTTTTTCGAGAAGGAGTTGGACAATATCCGCTATGGGTAATCCGAAGTTCAACATGTCCGAGTAGACGCAAATAGAGACAAGATGGCACCGCAGAGCGATGGATTCGATTCCTGACGAGAGGAGTCCAACAGCTGATTCACTTGGGATTTCGAAGGCAATCGTCATTTCATGGATGAAATGATATTCACGCCGATCTTTCGAGAAATTCTTTATATAGGGAAAATCGACGATCTTGGAAATTTAATTACAGCTGATTATGAAAGGTACTGTAAGAGTCATAACTACCTGATACGATTATTTTCATGAATACTGGGCACACATGTATATTTTTCTAATAGGAGTGATACGATTATTAAGACATAGTTTGAATTTATATACTTCGAATTTGCTAGAATATGGAGTGACCATATGATATGGCAGGCATCATTATACGAAATTCTCACCATTGATTGGCTTTATTAAGCAGATGTTTAGTCTTTTAGACATTTTTCCAGCTAGGATATTTTTCATAAATAGTTTTTTTTTGTATAACGAGTATTTCGAACTCGTGATCTGCAATTGATTATCAAAAATTACTTCGTCAGTTCATTGCATACTAGCGAGTGTGTATTATTCATCAGTAGGGATTTTTTCCATTGGATTGTTTGGAGATATTAAGAAGTTATTCACTTTAGTGAATGAACATCGCTTTTATATGACAACTAGAAACTTGTTAATTCCTATCTGGTACATTCACTCATATAGCCTACGAGATGGGGTCCTTCGTATTTATACGATTGTATGGTGGCTACTCATCTTACCCATCGTTCAGGGAACTATCATCCAAGTCGACGGGGCGAGGTCTTTCGTATTTATACGACTGTACGGTGGTTACACATCTTACTCGCCATTGAGGGACTCATTTTTATCATCCGAGTGTACACGAGATGTAAGTGAATCAAACAAGGAACTACTAGTCACATATCAGTCGAAATTTTGTTAAATAAAGTAACGATAAATGTCAACAGGATTGCATTTAGTAATTCTTGTTTGCCAATCCAATATTTTGTTGCTATACTCTTTTGAGAGTAATTTCAGTTTAACAGCTGTTACAGCTGATGCTTTTGATGATTTTTATAATTGTGTTTGATACCTTTGAGAAGGATTTAAAGTAATTGAATCTTGTAAGATTAATCATTAATGGTCAGATTTATTTTAAGGCAGATCAGTATTGCAGATTTTAATATGAGATTATAGCACATTGGTGTTTTTCTGCGATGTGAGTTATGAAAATTGTAAGAGAATTTATGCTATTTGAAAGCAGATCTTAAATTACTGAAGTAATATTTTTCCAATTGTTTAAGAAGTTGTCTAGATGTGATCAGATTAATTACAGTTATTGGAGATTGTGTGCGTTGATAATTTGAAGCCAGTTATATATTTTTTGTAGATCATGCAACATGGTTAAGTGGAGTTTGTGATAGGCATTTTGTGGAAGTTGCCATGTGATAGTTGCAACGATGATAATGTATTTTGAAGCAGACATGAGGTCGTCGTACCCAGTCTAGCGTAATTGTTGAGATTCATGCTGTATGTGCTGAATATTTATGGAGTTTTGTGGAATAATTCTTGTATTCAAATGTGATATTTGAAGTATTGAAGAAATGTAATGTCGTTGTGGATAGTTAGATCCAACGTGATGTCGTGGAGGCAATAATATTTTTTGGCATGATAAATTAAATACGAGATATAACTTGGAAGTGATAAAACTGTAAGACAACGTTCTATAAACCATATTAAACAATTTGTTAGGAAAATTAAACAAATAAATAAAGTTGATAATACAAGATTTTCTGAAAATAATAATTAACGAAATAATAATCTGAAGATTTAAGCATATTAACGATCTGACCAAATGAAATAAAAATCAGAATGACTAGATGAAATAATGAAATTCTAAATAACCAGATGAATGAAATTTAAATAAGTTGATAAATTAAATTTTGGAATAAATCGATGAATTAAATAGATGGATGAATTAAAGATTGGATAAATAAACTGATTTAGATAAATTAATAGACGATTGTAATGATGATGAATAACTGAATTAGAAGGTGATAATTAACTAAAGAAGCTGATGATTAATGAATTTACATGGAATTAAATAAATTTAATTGAGAGATAAGTTGAAGGAATTGCAACTTGAGTTGAGAATTTAAATGATGTAATGGTGATGAATTAATGATTCTGACAGGAACATGTAGAATTTTGAAGTGAGAATTAATGTGAGAAATATTTAATTTTGATGATGACGATAATGATGACCAATGAGAATTAGAATTTTCTGTAATTCACAGATAAGTGATTGTTAATGGCGATGTAAATAGTGTAAATTAATTATTCGATGTTTAAGAGCATTTGATTAACATGTTCAACATTCAAATTATGCCATGCAAACCATAATTTACGTGATATTTAATATGTGTGATTATAATATGTGTATGTTTAGACAGATTAAAAACTATTTTAAATCCACATTGATGTTAAATTAAAGAGAAATTAGGTCTCAGGTTTCACAAATGTCAGTGACGAAAGACATAGTGCTACAGTGATCCTGAGAACCCAAGAGAACTTTATAAATTTTTCTTGTTATGTGGATAAAAATAATTTTGGATTAGAAAGGAGATGGTTCGATTTTTGGACAATGACAATTTAACTTTGGCATTCGACCATACTCTTAGGTAGGAATTATATTTAAAATGTCTGTCTGACTATCAAAGTAAAATAAATTTGTTTTTATCTTAGTTGTGATCTGATGATGGTGTGATGTTCCTTTTTCTTTCCTTGTCTTGAGTAAGGCTTATCCGGAAAGGAAGTGGTTTGCTAGGAATTCATTGATGGCGCCCATTTATATTTGCATTATTTCTATTAAACTTAAGCCCGTAACGACCCTAGAGATACTTTGTCTCGTGATACCCACTGCTTTTTCGATAACTCAGCTGAATTTCCGACACATTCCTTATTTGACTAGAGGTTCATTTAACTCCGCTCTGTCCTGGAACTCCAGGAATGCGATGTTATAGCAGATGGGTCATCGCATCCCCAGGACGAACGGGTACAATGTATGGAGGATGATTGTTATTATTAATAGGTAATTATTGATTAATGTGTGTATAGATAACTAACCAGTGGGGAGCGTGATGGCGCAAGTGCATAGCTGCTCGTCTTTACCCGGACGGCTGGGGTTCAAATACCGGTGACAGCGGGGGTTGGAATTTTCACCTGAAAAATCACGTAGCGTCAGGAAGGGCATTCGGCCTTAAATCCCTGGCAAAAAACAAAATGAGCCTGTTTGGCTCCGGCGACTACAAATAATTGGGAAAAGAAGAAGAAAAGAATGGTAACTCACCAGTAATAGTAAACATTGGTTTGAGGTGTTGAAGAAGTCAGGATGGCCAACCCTTTGTCAAGGTTCACGAATGGACCCCAAAAAGTTTTACCTGTCAAGACTCAGTATACCCTGTTGCAGCCTTTAGAAAAAAAATCGAACCGGGGCCTCTGTGGTGACAGTGGAGTTATATTCATGATGCTTTTTAAACAAACATACGCTTGCATACTACCGCTGGGTTGAATCTGCACAGAGACACTGGCTTTGGTTTGTGTAGTGTGCCTTGGTGATAACAGCACAGCGATCTTGTCAGCAAGTTTCATAATACTCATCTGCTTGATAGTGGACGTGCTCTGCACCGTGTTATCATACAGGACATGACTAGATCGTTGTTAGGTTTGACAAAGGCTTAGTGAAGCTTATTGCAACCTTGAAATGAATGTCATGGTATAGTCGGGGTTGGAAGCCAAGACCTTAGAGTTGACAACCAAGTAGGTTAACCACTACACGGTGAGATGGTCAAATAATAATGTAACAGAACATATAGAAACGTTTTCTATAGTTTAACGAATTGGCTAAGAGCCATACCATGAGAGGTGTAGGTAATGGAAATTGAATCCTTAGCTGATGATTATACTACTTGTAATCTATAGCCATGCCCACGTATAAGCTATCATGTTAGAAAAAGAATTGTATGGCTTGTTTTAAACGGAGAATAATTGTGTTTACTGTGAAACACAAATTTGAATTTAAAATTAGTTTATGTCCTACATGATGTTTGAACTCTTTTTTTATTTATACTTTAGACAAACGCTATCATAGTTGTCATTCAGAAGCCATGGCCGCCTCTTTTCCAATCCTACACCGTACGCTGAAGTTAAAATGAATAATGATCACGTTACAGACAGCCAGTTTTAAAGCCATGAGAACTAAGTGAACAAAGAAAAAAATTTATGTGCCAGTGAGGAATTCAACATGCTGTCCTTTGGACAAAAGAGAAGCGTTCTACAAACTTAACCACCAAGCTGTCCTATCGACCCTCAATGGTTTGGGTCATCGTAAAGATGAAAATTAAATCTAAGCTATAACTAAAACTAACTACACTCTTATATACTAGAAGAAGAAATGGAAAACAAAAGGGCAATAGGCCAAATAAAGGACAGAAGGAATAAAAAATGGCCCTCAACCCTCAAGCATGTGGATTGAGGGACTTGGAAGGAAGGAGAGCCATGAAAGGCAGATAAAAAGTATAATAGGAGAGGCTTTGCCTCAGAGGTAATGGATAATGAGGAGGAAAACTGGACTCAGCTCAGAAATCCCTTGGGGTCGCCAACTTTCAAACTTATCAGCCGTAATCCCTTGAGGGTGTAGCCATATGCAGAGTGCACCGCAAGTGGTGGGGCTATATACACCCTACCTTCTTGAGGGGGCTTGAGCAAAATACAGGAAATAACATGAAAATAAAAACGAGGCTGCCTCCTCACACTAGTAGGATATCAGAAAAAATAAATAAACAAGGGCCAATGAAGTTGCAAAAGGAAGAGACTCCCTAGGGCTCGGATACCCTAATCATGTTGGGGTCGATAGAGAACAAGAGTTGAGCAAGTGTGGTCGACAGGAAATAAGACAGAGAGGAGCCTAGCACAAGTTAGTGGAAGCAATGACGGTCTCAGCTGGGACTCCGTGATCGTCAACCTACATGACACTAGATATGACGCCCAGGGGTGGAATTAAAGACCTCTTTTGTTTTATATCACTGGCTTTTAAGAACACTAACACATGGCATGCCTTATAATGCAATACTGGTCCTAGGGTATGAAAAATTGTATTAGAAACTCAGCTAATAATAGTGTCCTTGCCCATGATTATTTTCCCAAGTATAGTACATGAGACTGATAACCATGATTTCCAAGCCCCTAAGTAAGGCAAAAACAAATGATTTTCATTTTCCAATGAGTTGGGGTGAGGTGAGGTGAGTTTTCTATACACCAAACTGATGAGGTTTCCCACTTCTACTCCAGGCAAATGCACATTTGAAGTTAAGAATAGTGAAATGGTTTGCAACTTCCCAATGCTAGGACCTGATTAGTGGCTTTTAAAAAATGGAATGGAATGGAGTACACTTCCCCCCAAAACCACAAGAGGAGTGTTCGATCCCCCACAACAACCATTCTTAAAGTCAATATAAATGACTATGCACTTCAGCTCATGACGCTCTCCTCTCTCCAATCCTACCCCTCGGTGGTGAAAGGCACACTCTAATACAACCATCATAGTGACAGGTTATCTGTTAAATACCTAACTATTCCCAGATTTACCTTAAATTTTACTAAAATCCACTACATTTTCCGCAAATTGACCAAATGACACAACATTCCAGCAAAATTCAACAAATGACTACCAGATTTATTGAAATTCCATTGATTTACCTAAGTATGGTTTAAACTACCTCAAATTCATATAAAATTAGACGAATATAGATGAAAATTCACTAAAATTTACCAAACTTACCCAAAGTGGGCTACAAACCATGAAATGTATCCATTTTTTTTTGTAATTTCACTATATGTACTCGAAAATTCCATAATATTGCCTTTACAAGTATGCTTTTATTGTTGTTGTTTCGTTTACCACACTCCCTGCAGACAAATACCTCAACATGACTTTCTCCTAGACTAGGAGCTCCACATTCGACATGATAGCTGAGTTTCATTTCCCATAAACTTGTCTCTAAGGTGGGTGTCAGGAAAAGGCATTCAGCTGTAAAAACCACACCCTCACATAGACTTTCATAACCTCTTACGTTGAGGTTGTTAACACTAACGACATTGAATGATTGAACGGTTTCCTTTTCACAATTCCTGTCTATACTTTCCTCTTGAAGGTTGCTAAAATGCAATTAAATTTAATAAATACCTTAAGATGGTTTCATTTTTTAATGATATGGTGTTGATGATGGATATATACATTAAGACTAATTTTTGTTAGGTCTTGACTGGCCTTGCAATTAGAAATTGACAAACCAAACATGGGTTATCTACCAGGGGAACACTTTGACCACTATGTTGGTTATTGACCAGTAAGTACAGTTCTAGTAATGAGATGGAAATCCAACACAAACAATGAGCGCGCAATGCGGTGGAGATTGGTACCACGATGTACTTCCGGTTATGTAGCTATGTGGAATGTACATCACATATGGTTTACTTGAAGGTTTGGAGGTTCCATTAAAGATATTTCTACAATAAACCATTTTCAAATGGCCATTCGTTGGTGTGAAAATATTTATTATATGGTATTTTATGTAAACAATTATGATTTATAAAAAAAATATACGTTTACTGTATTCTTATTTAATGTACGCACTGGAGGCACTATCGACCAAAATACAGCACTATCTGGAATATATATTGCATACTTGAAGGTTAGGTGATCCCATTAAAGGTATTCCTACAATAAATGATTTTTAAGTTCTCGTTTTATGGCATGATTATTTAATATATGCTATTTGCTCATAGGATTTGACACTGGAATTATTTTACAAGTAGTTATTTTAATGACCAACAGAGTTTAATGTTAACAAGGCACAGCTCTATTTGAAATTTTGAATAACATGTTGCATGTTATACATCATATGCAACTACTGTAAGACTTGTGATTTATTTAATGCCTTTAACCCTATATTAAACACTCAGTTTGCAATACTGATAACTGCAATGTTACTGAAAAAATTTGAAACAAAACAAAAATCGGCATTGAAAAACCAAAAAGTGGTTGAGCATATATATATAGTGGGGAAAAGAAGAGTTTTGTAAACACTAATGTCCAACAAGACTAATTAAATCAGTAACTGTCAGGGTGGCCGAGTGGTTAAGGCGTTTGACGTAAGATCAAATTTCCAAATATATAAGGAAGCAAGGGTTCGAACCCCTTCCCTGACATAACTATTGCTTGAACATGCAAGAAAACAAGAAATATACACAAACTATGTTTATCAATTTAATCATTTTTTTAAATTATTTTTTTACAAGAGATAGACACACAGAATACAGCTCTTTTTGTTTATCATTTCTTTTAAACATAACACTTGTTGAAAATTATTTTTTAGGGGATGGGTGTGTTGCTACGTTGACCCATCGCACAATAATAGCAGCTTTACGAAGTTCATTTTCTATATTTAATAGCTCTTTCTCATAACCAATATGACCAACCTGTTTACAGGCATGCAAGAGCTGTAGACGTTCGACTAATATATTAGGATCGTTCCATTTGCTATTTTTATGAATGGTTTCAGAAACTCGGGAAGCAGTTCATCATTATCACCATCATTATGATTATCATCATCCTCATCATTATAATCATTTTCATAATGATGATCATTATCATCGTTATCATTACCATCATAATTTCCACCTGTGTCCACAGTCTGTTCAATGGTTTGAGTTGCTTTTGATAGTGTTGAAAGCTTCTTTTTAGATGTGCTAGAATGCTTTAACATTGTTATGTTATTATACCACTATTACCTTTCCCCACTAACTTCTTGATGGGGTATATTGTCTCTGATAGGGTTGAGGGCTTTTGAGATGTGGGTGCGTGTCTGAACATGAGTTTCACAGGAGGTGTTAAAGGTTTCTCATTAAACAACTCGCTAACAGCATGCGTGCGTTGTAGTGTATTAAACTTGAGGTTAATATTATCTTGAGCAGCACTATCTTTCTCTTGGGCTTGGTTTCTTGCTTTGGTTTGGGTTTTCCCTACATTTAGACTAGCGTGATTATTAAGTTTACATTCATGATTGTTTGAAGAAAGTACGTCCAATTCTTTTGTTTTAAGCATTCCTCGACACTGTTTCGATCATTGCTTTGAACAGCGCCAAGTAACGGTTCCATTTTTATTGCTTCGTTTCACAATATATGAATATCCTTTATAGTATGCATAAGGCTTACCATACCTAGTCACTGATACTTCCATATCAACTGTCAAGCACAAACTAATCTCTAGTAAAGACAACTTGGTAATAACAACAATAGTTTAATGTGGGAGCATATATACATGCAAAAAGTGGGAGCAAAGGTGGGGGGGGGGGTAAAAAGTGGGAGCAAAAGTGGCAGCAAATGTGGGAGAAAAAAATAACTGTGAGCAAAAAGTGGGAGCAAATATGGGATTATGTAATAGGTGAACGTAGCAACACCCCCATCCCCTAAAAAATAATTTTCAACAAGTGTTATGTTTAAAAGAAATGATAAACAAAAAGAGCTGTATTCTGTGTGTCTATCTCTTGTAAAAACAAAATTGATTAAATTGATAAACATAGTTTGTGTATATTTCTTGTTTTCTTGCATGTTCAAGCAATAGTTATGTCAGGGAAGGGATTCGAACCCTTGCTTCCTTATATATTTGGAAATTTGATCTTAAGTCAAACGCCTTAACCACTCGGCCACTCTGACAGTTACTGATTTAATTAGTCTTGTTGGACATTAGTGTTTACAAAACTTTTCTTTTCCCCACTATATATATGCTCAACCACTTTTTGGTTTTTCAATGCCGATTTTTGTTTTGTTTCAATTTTTTTCAGTAACATTGCTGTTATCAGTATTGCAAACTGAGTGTTTAATATAGGGTTAAAGGCATTAAATAAATCACAAGTCTTACAGTAGTTGCATATGATGTATAACATGCAACATGTTATTCAAAATTTCAAATAGAGCTGTGCCTTGTTAACATTAAACTCTGTTGGTCATTAAAATAACTACTTGTAAAATAATTCCAGTGTCAAATCATATTAGCAAATAGCATATCTTAAATAATCATGCCATAAAACGAGAACTTAAAAATCATTTATTGTAGGAATACCTTTAATGGGATCATCAACCCTTCAAGTATGCAATATATATTCCAGATAGTGCTGTATTTTGGTCGATAGTGCCTCCAGTGCTTACATTAAATAAGAATACAGTAAACGAATAAATTTTTTATAAATCATAATTGTTTACATAAAATACCATATAATAAATATTTTCACACCAACGAATGGCCATTTGAAAATGGTTTATTGTAGAAATATCTTTAATGGAACCTCCAAACCTTCAAGTAAACCATATGTGATGTACATTCCACATAGCTACATAACCGGCAGTACATCGTTGTACCAATCTCCACCGCATTGCGCGCTCATTGTTTGTGTTGGATTTCCGTCTCATTGCTAGAACTGTACTTACTGGTCAATAACCAACATAGTGGTCAAAGTGTTCCCCTGGTAGATAACCCATGTTTGGTTTGTCAATTTCTAATTGCAAGGCCAGTCAAGACCTAACAAAAATTAGTCTTAATGTATATATCCATCATCAACACCATATCATTAAAAACTGAAACCATCTTAAGGTATTTATTAAATTTAATTGCATTTTAGCAACCTTCAAGAGGAAAGTATAGACAGGAATTGTGAAAAGGAAACCGTTCAATCATTCAATGTCGTTAGTGTTAACAACCTCAACGTAAGAGGTTATGAAAGTCTATGTGAGGGTGTGGTTTTTACAGCTGAATGCCTTTTCCTGACACCCACCTTAGAGACAAGTTTATGGGAAATGAAACTCAGCTATCATGTCGAATGTGGAGCTCCTAGTCTAGGAGAAAGTCATGTTGAGGTATTTGTCTGCAGGGAGTGTGGTAAACGAAACAACAACAATAAAAGCATACTTGTAAAGGCAATATTATGGAATTTTCGAGTACATATAGTGAAATTACAAAAAAATGGATACATTTCATGGTTTGTAGCCCACTTTGGGTAAGTTTGGTAAATTTTAGTGAATTTTCATCTATATTCGTCTAATTTTATATGAATTTGAGGTAGTTTAAACCATACTTAGGTAAATCAATGGAATTTCAATAAATCTGGTAGTCATTTGTTGAATTTTGCTGGAATGTTGTGTCATTTCGTCAATTTGCGGAAAATGTAGTGGATTTTAGGAAAATTTAAGGTAAATCTGGGAATAGTTAGGTATTTAACAGATAACCTGTCACTATGATGGTTGTATTAGAGTGTGCCTTTCACCACCGAGGGGTAGGATTGGAGAGAGGAGAGCGTCATGAGCTGAAGTGCATAGTCATTTATATTGACTTTAAGAATGGTTGTTGTGGGGGATCGAACACTCCTCTTGTTGGTTTTGGGGGGAAGTATACTCCATTCCATTCCATTTTTTTAAAGCCACTAATCAGGTCCTAGCATTGGGCAGTTGCAAACCATTTCACTATTCCTAACTTCAAATGTGCATTTGCCTGGAGTAGAAGTGGGAAACCACATCAGTTTGGTGTATAGAAACCTCACCTCACCTCACCCCAACTCATTGGAAAATGAAAATCATTTGTTTTTTTCTTAGTTAGGGGCTTGGAAATCATGGTTATCAGTCTCATGTACTATACTTGGGAAAATAATCATGGGCAAGCACACTATTATTAGCTGAGTTTCTAATACAATATTGCATACCCTAGGACCGGTATTGCATTATAAGGCATGCCATGTGTTAGCGTTCTTAAAAGCCAGTGATATAAAACAAAAGAGGTCTTTAATTCCACCCCTGGGCGTCATATCTAGTGTCATGTAGGTTGACGATCACGGAGTCCCAGCTGAGACCGTCATTGCTTCCACTAACTTGTGCTAGGCTCCTCTCTGTCTTATTTCCTGTCGACCACACTTGCTCAACTCTTGTTCTCTATCGACCCCAGCATGATTAGGGTATCCGAGCCCTAGGGAGTCTCTTCCTTTTGCAACTTCATTGGCCCTTGTTTATTTATTTTTTCTGATATCCTACTAGTGTGAGGAAGCAGCCTTGTTTTTATTTTCATGTTATTTCCTGTATTTTGCTCAAGCCCCCTCAAGAAGGTAGGGTGTATATAGCCCCACCATTTGCGGTGCACTCTGCATATGGCTACACCCTCAAGGGCTTACGGCTGATCAGTTTGAAAGTTGGCGACCCCAAGGGATTTCTGAGCTGAGTCCAGTTTTCCTCCTCATTATCCATTACCTCTGAGGCAAAGCCTCTCCTATTATACTTTTTATCTGCCTTTCATGGCTCTCCTTCCTTCCAAGTCCCTCAATCCACATGCTTGAGGGTTGAGGGCCATTTTTTATTCCTTCTGTCCTTTATTTGGCCTATTGCCCTTTTGTTTTCCATTTCTTCTTCTAGTATATAAGAGTGTAGTTAGTTTTAGTTATAGCTTAGATTTAATTGTCATCTTTACGATGACCCAAACCATTGAGGGTCGATAGGACAGCTTGGTGGTTAAGTTTGTAGAACGCTTCTCTTTTGTCCAAAGGACAGCATGTTGAATTCCTCACTGGCTCATGAATTTTATTCCTTGTTCACTTAGTTGTCATGGCTTTAAAACTGGATGTCTGTACCGTGATCATTATTCATTTTAACTTCAGCGTACGGTGTAGGATTGGAAAAGAGGCGGCCATGGCTTCTGAATGACAACTATGTTAGCGTTTGTCTAAAGTATAAATAAAAAAAGAGTTCAAACATCATGTAGGACATAAACTAGTTTTAAATTCAGATTTGTGTTTCACAGTAAACACAATTATTCTCCGTTTAAAACAAGCCATACAATTCTTTTTCTAACATGATAGCTTATACGTGGGCATGGCTATAGATTACAAGTAGTATGATCATCAGCTAAGGATTCAATTTCCATTACCTACACCTCTCATGGTATGGCTCTTAGCCAATTCGTTAAACTATAGAAAACGTTTCTATATGTTCTGTTACATTATTATTTGACCATCTCACCGTGTAGTGGTTAACCTACTTGGTTGTCAACTCTAAGGTCTTGGCTTCCAACCCCGACTATACCATGACATTAATTTCAAGGTTGCAATAAGCTTCACTAAGTCTTTGTCAAACCTAACAACGATCTAGTCATGTCCTGTATGATAACACGGTGCAGAGCACGTCCACTATCAAGCAGACGAGTAATATGAAACTTGCTGACAAGATCGCTGTGCTGTTATCACCAAGGCACACTACACAAACCAAAGCCAGTGTCTCTGTGCAGATTCAACCCAGCGGTAGTATGCAAGCGTATGTTTGTTTAAAAAGCATCATGAATATAACTTCACTGTCACCACAGAGGCCCCGGTTCGATTTTTTTTTCTAAAGGCTGCAACAGGGTATACTGAGTCTTGACAGGTAAAACTTTTTGGGGTCCATTCGTGAACCATGGCAAAGGGTTGGCCATCCTGACTTCTTCAACACCTCAAACCAATGTTTACTATTACTGGTGAGTTACCATTTTTTTCTTCTTCTTTTCCCAATTATTTTGAGTCGCCGGAGCCAACCAGGCTCATTTTGTTTTTTGCCGGGGATTTAAGGCCGAATGCCCTTCCTGACGCCACGTGATTTTTCAGATGAAAATTCCAACCCCCACTGTCACCGGGATTTGAACCCCAGCCGTCCGGGTAAAGACGAGCAGCTAAGCACCTGCGCCATCACGCTCCTCACTGGTTAGTTATCTATACACACATTAATCCATTATTACCTAATAATAACAACAATCATCCTCCATACACATGTCCATTAAAGCATGGTTTCACAAGACGCTTATGCTTTTAGGTGTATAACACATTTTTTCTTCATAACATGACTATTTACTGTTTTAGGGGTGAAATGACCTATCCAGGTAAAAGCGTATGTCATGACCTATTTTTAAGCCATTACACCTATTTTTAGGGTTCTTCGTTTCCAAGCTATCGATTTATCAATTTGGGGGTTGTTTACACTCCCCTACGGTATTTCATCAAAAACAAAAGATCTTAGTTTCAATTATCATTTTTTCCAGTTTAACACCTTTTTACCCCCTGTAAAATCACTATTTATTGTTTTAGGGTTGAAATGACCTATCCATGTAAAAGCATATGTCATGACCTATTTTTTAAGCTATCACACCTAATTTTAGGGTTCTTCGTTTTCAAGATATTGATTTTTCAATTTGGGGGTTGTTTTCACACCCCCTACTATTTTTCATCAAAAACAAAATATCTTGGGTTCAACTATCATTTTTACCCGTTTAACACCTTTTACCCCCCTGTAAAATCACTATTTACTGTTTTAGGGGTGAAGTGACCTATCCAGGTAAAAGCGTATATCATGACCTATTTTTTAAGCCATTACACCTATTTTTAGGGTTCTTCGTATTCAAGATATGGATTTTTCAATTTTGGGGTGGTTTTCACCCCCTGCTATTTTTCATCAAAAACAAAAGATCTTTGGTTCATTTATCATTTTTAGGCGTTTAACACGTTTTTTTCCCCATAACATGACTATTTACTGTTTTAGGGGTGAAATGATCAATCGAGGTAAAAGCCTATATCATCCCCTATTTTTTTAAGCTATCACACCTAATTTTATGGTTCTTCGTTTCCAAGATATGGATTTTTCAATTTTGGGGGGTAGTTTCACCCCGCAAAGGGGGACGTCGCACCAAGTGCTAGGACCCCTCATAACCCCCAGGGTTAGGAGACTGCCTATGGCAAAATCCCATCAGGGGTTCAGAAAATATTAACAAACGTATAGTTAGGTCCTTTTGACAAATGCCGTCCGTGTGCGCACATACAAAAAATATTATTTACCCCCCCCCCCGGGTAAGGGGAGTTTTTATTTTAGAGTGGATATACCCCGTCCATAGGAAAAGAGAGTTCACCACGAGTCCTACGACACATCATATGTTTAATAAGAGGACCTAGATATATACGGCACTTTGAGGAAGAATTATAAGGAATTACTCAAGAAGACACGAAAGGACTTTATTGAACTTGAGGTGGCCAAAATGGTGGAGAATGTGAAAGCGAACCCTTACTTAGCATTAACACCAAGGAAAACGCAAATGGTTGGGAAAATTGTCTTGAGTATTTGGGAGCAACACTTCACTGCCATATTAAATCAGAAGGGAACCTTAACAGCATTCCAAATGAAACCATCTGAACAAGATGGCACTGCTATCCCCTTGTTCACACCAGATGAGGTTCGTAGTACTCTAATGACTCTGAAGGACGGAAAAGCGTCTGGGCCAGATGGCATCTTTAATGAGCACATTAAAACAGCAGGTACCGTGCTATTACCGGTATTTCAAATTTAATGAATCTTCGTTTGAGATCAGGAGACGTTCCTTCTACGTGGAAATTGTCAACATTGAAGATGCTCTATAAGGGGAAAGGAGACCAGTTTGACCCCAATTCCTATAGAGGGATCGCGTTAGAAAATAATCTTCTCAAAGTGCTCACCAAACTTGTGGCAAAACGGCTCACCGATGAAATTGATAGTAAGATACCAGAAGAGCAATTTGGATTTAGAAGGGGGAGGAGAACATTCAAGCCATTAAAAATCTGATGTTGAAAACGCCCTTAAATCACCACGAGGCAAATTTCACGCAGTTTTCATTGATTTTACAAAGGCTTTCGACAACTTAAACTGGGTCATAATTTCCTCGAAACTAGATGAGTTGGTGAAGGACAACAAACCACTCACAATCCTGATCCATAATATATTAAGGAGTAACTACGTTCAAATTTCTGACAATGTAACAATATCGAAAGAGATATTGCAAACAAATGGCGTCCCCTGAGTCCCTTTTTTTTTAACGTCGCAACCCACGATGTTGTTCGAGCGATTAAAGAAGACTCACCGGAAATAAAACTGTACATTTATGCGGATGATATGGTTCTGGGCTCCCGTGACATCAGTGAGCTACAATCGGCTGTTTCCTCTCTGGAGGCATGGGCGTCTACCAACGATTTGCAGGTTAACGTCGAGAAAACGAAATATATGATCTTCAGGAAAGGCGGACGAGCGTCCAAGGACGACAGTATAATTTTGAAACAAACTCCCCTTCAAATTGTAAATAGCTTCACCTATCTAGGCTTGACTCTGCAAACTACCATGCAATCCTTCAGGATTCACATAAAACAGCGGGTGGCATCGGCCACTAAAGCTATTTTCGATATTAGAAACATATCTCGACTTTCACTGAAATCCGCCTTAGCACTCTTTGATGCCAAGATTGTTCCGATCCTCACATATGGGTTAGACATAGTCTGGGATAAATTAAGCTTGAGCGATCTCAGATCAATTGAAAAAGTCAAAGCGCGATACTTAAAGGCTGCCCTGGGAGTATCAAAATACACGCACTCCCGACTTGTTTATGAACTTGCCAGGGAAACTTTTCTTGTTGAAGACTTAAGATCTCGATTGCAGTTGCCTTCTACTGGACAGGAACAGGAATTCCTAAGGATGAGATAAAGAAAGCGAGCGGAAATCGACATAGAATTCTATGGGACTGATGCCATGTCTCAGAGAAATTGGACTGAACCGAACAATGAAATGAGGAGTGCTCTGAATAGACTTGCTGTGCACGGCTTCCATCATAAGCTGTGCGTGCGGCGTGGCTTTCATGGACCTTATGAGCAGTGTGTGTGCATATTATGTGCTAAACAGTGTGGTCGATATCATTTTAGTAAATGCTCTGAGAGAACACTGTCCTTATTGGAGTTCTCGAAAATGTAATGCACATTTTTCCACAGTTCCTTTATTATTATGATATCGATCACAGACCAAGGATCATGTAATGTGGGGCGCACACTGGTCGGTGGGTTGGTGGGATCCGGGTCTCGAGCGCGGTTTGTGGTGGAGGCCGGTGGAAACCATGCACCGCTGGTCTATTTAACTTCTCATCTGACAGTGTTTGTGATATTAGCCTATGATGTATTCATTCCAAATGCACTTTCGTGCGCAATTATACTATTAATAAATAAATGCTTTGCACTTCATACTGTCATGAACTGGAATAGATTTCTAGCAATTTAATTGATGTAGAAATCTATTCCTCTCGCCGCCATGTTGGTGATTTATTTTGTAAACAAACCAGCGGGCAGCCAATGGCTGTTAATAATTGCCAGCCAATAACAAGCCAGGATGATGCGGATCATAATTCGCGTTTCACTCTCATTGCGTTTTAACTTGAGGTGAAGAACAAGGTAACTAGAATACTATCAGGTAGGCCGATATCGCAGTTCCCGCTTCAGTCGCCAGGCGGCTCCCTTTCCGCTGACGTCATTTCGCGGACAAGCCAGTGTCTCCTGAAGTAGGAAACGTGCTTTGTAATGTAGTTGTATGATCCATTTCGATGTGAAATAATGAGCTTTTAAAATGGTTAGCCACAGTAACTGTGCCGTTTCTGAGTACAAAACGATGGCTGCAGAAATTCTGAAGTGATTTACCACTCTTGTTCTAACGATAAGGAAGTTCGAAAGCTGTGGATTTTAAGATGCAGGCGAAAGGATAGCGTCAATCTTAGAACTACCTGACGTTGTTCTGCACATTTTCTTACCATAGGACTGCGAACTGGAGCTCAAAAATAAATTATTGGGTTTACATCTGAAGAAGAAATCACGCTTTGGTGTAGTTCCTTCGAAGAATATACCTAACTGGCATCAGGCCCGACGAGAGGGAGGGGCGAGCGGGGCTATAGCCCCAGGGCTTAGTTTAGCTGAGGGAGCCGAGGCGGTAAAAGGACTTAGGATGGACAACTTTATTTAATTTAAGGTCAAAACTATTATGAATATTTCTGATGACACACATTGATGTAAACACAGGCAGTGAACAGTATACAAGACATTACAATAATTATTAATTAATATACCGGTAATCAATTTTATAAATAACCATTCTGTTTTTCGTTTTCCGGGGAAATGGTTAAGTTGCCAGAGTCATCCATTTTATAACGTGTTAGAGTTCAAGAATCCTTAACGTTTCTATTTAAATCTCAGAAAAAAAAATTACTTCATACTGTGCATTTCTGAAAGGAGTGTGGGTTATCCTTGTAGAGCCTGAACACGTTCCGATACACAGAAAACTGATTTTTTTTAAGGCACAGTGATCAAAATCGTAAAGTAAAAGAACAACCAATGATATAAAATAAAGGCGAGTGGCTGAATAACTAAAACCAAAATAGATTAATAATCATTTGGGCAAGCTAAATTCCACGGATGATAATGATGATTGAAGTTTAATGGGGCAGATTAGCGAAGAGCTTTTTCTTAGGGTTATCTTAGGGCCCGTGATCGCTCTCTACGGCCCTGGCTGGCATTGGGACATTGTGCTACTGAGCAACAGGTATGTTAAAAAGACTACTGTTTTTTTTTTTTAATTGAGAAATATATCTGCTACGAATAGACCGACAGTGGTAGCTACGCTCGCTAATGCGCAGCACTAGACATGGGGCCAAGCTCTCTGCGGACTCAGTATACGTGCGTTCGAGCCCCATCGTCGGCGGCCCTGATATATTTTTGGTGGTTTCCCAATGTTCAACTTCAGGAAGCTTGCCCCACGGTGGGAGAGTGGTTATCGTGTCGGATTACTAACCCCAAGATTGCAGGTTCGCTCCTGGCCGTGGTAAGTGAATTTTGGAGGGAGGTAAACATTACGATTCGCATGTCATACGATGTTGGCAAGTCAAAGAACCCATTTGAATTCAGTAGGCCGTGTTCATAGTGGCAAAATTAATCTCGGGAGTTTCCAACAGCACAAAGTTCCTCATTTCTCTACTAGAAAGCACTATAGTGTCAAGGAGCCTAGATATCTAACCTCCTTGACTTTCACAGTGCTTCAAGGAACAACTAAATTCGACATGCAAGCTACCCATTGGGTGTCAAATAACAAAGCTTGCACCAGGCACTCGAGGCCATACGATATTATTATTATTATTATTATTTACTTCAGAAAAACGCTAGGACGGTACCTTCTGACAGGCCACGGCCGCTTCCTTCAACATCCTTGCCGAGTTTCATTCACCGTAATTAATTTCATCTCTCATTAGCTCCTCTCATGAGGTTGGAGTCAGGAAGGGCATCAGTCCGTAAAACAATCCGCCGCAAAGACTTTCACCGCATCTCATCATCGTTGTAAAACGGGAATAATAATACGAGGTCCAACAGTCGTCATATCCAGCTAAGCTAGTCATGTCACCAGTCTCCCGAAGGTAATTTTTAGTTACCCTTACAACGCAAGTCCGTCAACGACGCGTTAAGAAAAGCTAATGATCAAATAATGATGACAAAATGCCTACTTTTAAACCCGGGCATACAGCCTGAAAGTCCGCCTTGCTGCGTAGTGGTTATCACTCTTGGCCGTCACCACGGAGGCCCGGGTACGATTCCCGGCTCTGCCAAGATATACAATTCGGGTCTGAGGGCTAGAACGGGGTACACTCAGCCTCATGAGGCATAACTGAAAAGAGGCGAGTTCGATTCCCACCTCAGTCATCCTGGAAGTGGATTTCCGTGGTTTCCCACTTCTACTTCAGGCGAATACCGGGATGGCTCCTAAATTAAGGCCACGGCCACCTCCTTCCCAATCCTCATCTGAATTACAAATACACACACTAATACAGCCATCACAATAGCACACGCTAACAGACAAATTCCACACACATACCCAAACACACGGGGCTACACGACCACGATGTCTCAAAGGCCCTAAATAAATCAACAACAACATACAGCCTAAAGTCAGTACGTTACTGCAGCACCTCCCAAGTTATCAAGACTGCAGCCGCTCTTTCCGTTCAGTGTATGGTGTCTCCTTGCCAACGCCTCAACCCTGATTATCGGGGACATGAGGATTTGCATTCCATCGTTTGCCGGACTTCAAGTGGTTTTCCATTTCAACTCCAGATAAATGCCAATAATGGTACCTACCTCTCAGATCATGACCTCTTTCTTCTGAATTCCTACCACAACCCATTCTTTGAAACCGTAGACCATAACATTATATAATGTCCTTACACGCACAGTATATAAATAAATCGAGATGGGCGTCTCATGCTTCGTTGGTAAAATAAAAATAATAATAATAATAATAATAAAATAATAATAATAATAATAATAATACAAGAATAGTGGGCCATTTAATTACAGGTCAATCATAAACGGGAGATGCGCAACCAGAAGAGAGCAATGTCAACGATTGAAACGTTGTCACCCAAGAAAATACCAAAACTGGATGAAAGTATCTCCAGATGAGTCGACTTCTGCGGAAGTAGTACCTCCAGACATGGAAATTGAGACACACAATTGACCACAGAAATCCTAACCCCAATTACAAATAAACACATCAGTACAGCCATCATAATGACACGGGTTATCAGACAGATTTAACACATACACCCAAGTACATGGGGCTACTGGACCACGATGTTTGAAATGTTGTTTGTTGTTGATTCATTTATGGACTATGTTAACCCACCATAACTGTGATGGATTGGTTTAAATATAGACATTTCCAATATTTTTAGACATATTTTCTGACCCCACAGCATAGCCATGTTCGTTAAGTCGTGCACCACAACTGCACGGAGATCAAATGTTCGAATTCTGACACCGTGTGAGGTTTTCCTGATAGTTCTCCACACTCCCTCCAGGAATGTCGGTATGGTGCATATTTCAAATCTTGAGGCACCAACGTCAATCCTAAATGCTGAAAATTACCATTAAACATACTACTGTATTACAAAAACACAGGTTATCAGGAAAATTCAACACGTCCAAGTACATGAGACTCATGACCAATATGTCCCAATCCTCTAAAATGAATAGTTAAGAATAGAAATGTTGGATTCTAAGATGTGTAACATTTCATAGCCGTTAATTAACTCATATTCATTTACGTGATAAGTCACCGTTAACATTTCCAACATCATTCAGAAATATTGTAACATTAGTAGATCGAAAGGTGTGTGCATTTACGTAGCTATTAACTCGTATATATTGGGCACATTCAGCGGGCTCATTGCTGGCCAGCAAACGGTCAGCAGATTCTGAGTTTGCCGTTCAGCGGGATTGCTAGCGGGCTTGCTAGCGGATGTGACGTAGGTAGCAAGGGCTCAGCAGAGCCAGCAAACTTTTTCTCTGCTGGCTTGCTAGCTTGTTTCTGCTGACTTGCGGCGCATGGCGGGGAATCAAATTGATCAAGTTCTGCACGTTCGGCGAATGAACCTATTAGGTTCCTTAAATTCTATTTCAGTGTTGTTGAAGTTGTATAATAGAGCCAAGATGATAATTGTGTTGGAACTCGCATCTTTTCTCTTGGGATGTGTGAGTACCCGTGAATTTCATACTGTCTCATTTATATTTAAAATTATAAAACTTTTTCTTCTTCTAATTGTGGTTTTTAATGTCTGTTGCATTAAATGTCTATAAAATGGTGGTAGGATGGAACCAAAGTCTAAAAAGAGAAAAAATAGCAATGAATTTTGAATAAATTAATATGAATTAAGTTAATAAATGGTTTAAAAAATATGTTCACTTCAATTCTTTTTCTGGTCTCCCTATCTTATACCCTTATTACAAAATGTGGATAAACGAATGGGTAGATTCCCAGGTAAGAACACAATTCAATACAAATAGCTGGCATTGAATATTACCGTAGTAAATATTTTCTGTCTGTCAGCCAACATAGGGAAACCATTCCAAATATTCAACCTTATTTTGAATCCATATCATTAAGGACATGTATATTTCTCTTGCATTCCAATATTACAGTATTCTATGGTGAGTATCGACTTACCCTCAAGTTTTATAATATTAAAAGAATCTATTTTCAGACAGTCAACACAGCAATGTGGTCAATTAAATCCTTTCCAGTTAGTGTGACAAATTATTCGGGCACATACTGTGTTTAGCGACTGAAAATTGATTCTTTCTTAGATAACAAAGGCGTCACTCAGGATTTTTTTTTTTTTTCTAAAACTTGGTCAAGTCTTAGTTGACTGAATAGAGAACGACTCCCCTAGCTGTGAAAACTTCCTATTAAATTTTCATTAAAAGAATTCTTTTCAGTCAGTCAACATGATTCTGATCAATTAGTTTGGGAGAGGAGCAACAATTAATATTTTATCACCCAAACCTTAAAGAAATAGTTATTGTTGTTTTAAGAGGCGGAACTATGAGGTCATCTGCCCCCTTAAAGAAATATTACAAGAATTAAGTTATTTATTACTCGACACATTTTTGTAGGAAAAGTTTTTGTATATAAATTTTTAATCGCATCTGATATGCTACCTTATTGAAATATATGGGGGAATTAAATAACTGAACGGCTTGGGGCAACAAAGTGATATCCCTCATTTTATTAATTTTAAGCTGAAGCAAAAATAGCTTGCCAATAGCCTAGCACTACAATTATTTACATACAATGCTGTGTTTTACCACTATGGGCAGCAGTAATATGAAAAAACTTCTTTGATTGGATTTTATGGAATTAATACATGTTAATTTTGTGGGTTATGTTGCCCCAAATAATTGGCTTGTTTGATAGTAGGGTATTTTATGATAATTGTTTTAAAGGGTGGAACAGCGAGGTCATCTACCCCACGTAACACGTAGGAGAATTAAATAACTGAAGGGCTAATTCAATATTTCTTTACAAATTTCGACGGATGTTTAAATAAGAAATCAGCCTAATTAAAGGAGTGGACTAGCCTACAATAAAATTGAATTTAAAAAGAAGAGTTATTCTTATCGTCAGGATGTCTACCCCCTTATTATTCCCGTTTTCAACAGGGTCGCGGATGAGATACGATGAAAGTCTATGTGGCGGTTGGTTTATACCGCCGGATGGACTTCCTGACGCCAACCTCATGAGAACTGAAATTAATGAAACTTGACTAGGAGATGGAAGATAGAGGTCGTGGCCTATTAGAAGGTAACTTACAGTCCCGGTATTTGCCTGGACCTGAATATTGGAAACCACTGAAAACCATTTACATGACGGCCGACGGTGGGATTTGAACTCACGTCTCCCGAGTCCGCAGATAGCTTGGCTCCACGGCCTAGCGCCGCCCATTAACAGGGCTGTCTACAGCTCTGTCGCATAAAAGTTATTATTTTCTATGTATTTATCATAGACCAATAAGTATGGTAGCTTCAAAGGAACTCTGTGCATTGCTCAAAGTTCCCGCGTCAGCTTGTAGCAAAGCGTTCAGGCGGGCTCACGCTTGCTAGCCTAGCAACAAGTCAGCAGGTACCTAGCAGGTTAGCAGATTGCTGAGCCCGCTGAACGCGCCCATTAAGAAAACGTGCCTCAAGCAAAATATATGCAGGTGCTGCAGTGCTGTGGGACTCGCCTATGTCCGCGAGGTGACGTCACATACTGTTAGACCAATGGCTACCATTACTCCCGCAAAGCTCGTAACGGTACCCCCTGGGTGAAGAGTCAGCTGTTCGTTAACGCCACGGGGTGCCATTATTAAAATTTTGGGAGATAGAAACACACCCATAGGCTGTGTTTCTATCTCCCAAAATTTTAATAATGGCACCCCGTCGTGTTCGTTAAGCCGCCATTTTGGTGGCCGGCACTGCCTAGGCTGTGTTTCTATCTCCCAAAATGTTAATAATGGCACCCCGTCGTGTTCGTTAAGCCGCCATTTTGGACACGATGACGGCCTAGGGTGGGGGCTTAACGAAGCCCTGAGAATCAAAACGATCTAAAAATTTTCCGAGCATGGTCGCCAATCAAAACGTCCCTGATTGGCTGAGCACTTATTGGGTCCTTCCCGCCACACAGCCGCAATCAAATCCGCCATTAACCTCAATTTAACATAACCTAAGTTACTTAAATTACAAATATTAATAATGTTGGTGAAGGGTGGGTGACTTGTGGATTAGATAAGCCATTTTTAGTGTTGCCTTCTATAGATTTGTGGTTTTTTGGCAATCTCGTTATCTTGTAGACATTAAGATAAATAGTTATATTTCGGGGGCGGATCACAACAGTAGCAACTATTACGAATAGCTGTACTATAGTAAGATTTTTCTGCACCTTCGCGAAATAGTGGCGGTGGTTTGAGATTATTTTTGACTACCATTATGGGGTTTTAATAGTTTTTCATAGATCATTTTTGTTGTCTTGTAGGCATGATTGATTTGACATGTTAGGTCTGCATGTAGCCTACAGTTTTTTTTTTTCTGGTTTTTGGAATAATGCTCATTCTCATTACCATTAAGTGCAACCGTGTTGACCGACTGAAAGACATTGAATATTTCGTTTACTAAGGCAGCACTGAAATATGGGTTGCAACACGATATGGACTTGGAACTTATGTTCGCTTAACAAAATAACGATACATCAACAAGTCATCCTTGTAATCTCTGCAAATAATAAAAATATTTCCCATCCAGTATAGGCCTAGGCCTATTCATGTTGAACGGTAGAAAGTTATCAACCTTTATTAAGGCAACACTGAAAAATGTTCATTTTGATCTAGCCTACTTACTCGGAGTCATCTGCATCAATGTCCCTAGAGGTTCAGTTTTTTAAATTCTCCCTTTCCTATGGTCAAATAACACATGGATGTTCCCTATTTTTCTTAAGGGGATTCAATGATCTTATGCTGAACTAATTAAGAATAGGGTATGTACCCCAACCCCTTAAAATATGAAGTAATCAGGATAAAAAATAATGTCCATAACCATCAGAAACTTGAGAACACAGATCAGGAGAATGTTGATCGACCATGGATGCAAGACCAGAAAGTCTTAAAGAGGAGTGTTTCATTTAGAGGCTTGGAACATCATGGTCAAGACCCCTGTACTTGGGTGTGTGCTCAATTTGTTTGAAAACCCGTTGACAGATCATAAGTTAATCGGTGGCTGGAAACCACTCCGTCCTATGCTAAGCTGCGAGTACTGGGCACCATTAGTGTTCTGTGACTACTGTATCAATTTCTGAAAATTGTGTCATAGGCCTATGCATAGACAAGTCGCTGAGAATGTTCTCTGAATGGTGAATACCAGTAGGCTAGCCTACTTAGGTGCCTCCTTCACTAGCATTTCCAGGCACCTGGTTAGTTGGTAAAATGAAATAGAAAAATCACTTGAATGATTCAAGTTGTCCTTGATTGCCCTCGAGGGACAGTGTACCCCATTCCAGATCTTAGTTCAGAATTAGTTTCCTTGACGGAGTTGGAGAAAGAGTCACAATACCTATGGTACTACTAGACCTAGTACGGTACATGTAGATGGAAGCAACCACTAGGTAGCTTATGTCCCATTAGTTGGGAGTGTTAGGGAATGGGAGATTGGTTCAACATTTCAGCCTATGTTGTTGTATATTTCATTAATATATGAGATCTAAAAGTGTATCATAGGAATATTAAAGCAAACCATAATATATTACCAGTTGGTCAATTGGATACAACAATTCAATGAAACATTCTGTTAATAATTAGGAAGTGTCGTAGGCAACCAGAGAAGCGACACAAGAAAAAACACCAGAGTCTTCCAGGCAGTTATCAACTGTATTTCACATAGAGAAGAATGACTAAAACGGTTCCTCATGAAAAAAACAACTGGTCAATGGCTTGAAAGACAGTAGTAAGGACTTACATGCTGTCAGTAAAAGTGGAGTTAAGAAAGATGTCTGAAATATTTAAATCAGTAGTTGATAGCCATGATTTTTAAAATTACCCTAGTTAATTGCACCTTAATATGATTAGAAGCCTACGGTATGTGCAAGATTTTAAATGGTAGGTTTTCCTGTGAACCAAAAACCAGCTCTTAACATGGATTATGTTCAGGTTAGGCCTACAAGTTATTGGGAGGGAGGTTTATTTTACATACCTGTTGCACATAAAATTAGCTTCTGATTAGAGCTCCGTGGGAATGTTTAAATGGTTTGATGATACAGGATTTATCAAGCCTTTTTCTATGCATCTTTTAAAAACATTTTTACAATTCATAAATTACTGTCATCATTGCTAATGCTGTAATCTGTCATGTTTATTTATGCAGCATGAGGAATTATGAAACATTGGTAGGATTGGTATATTGAGTGGAGATATAGTAGGATAAAATGCAACTGTGTCATGGAAACCTAAGATGTATTTTTATTTCTCAACTTTATTTTCTGTAGACTCCAACACAGCCCACCACCAGGGCAAAAAAAAGTGTTGGCGATGTTTAATGAGAGCAAATCTTGAAATACTGTGATTTAAGTGGTTGGTATCAAAAGCTGTATAGGAAAAATGAAAATGTGAAGTCACGCCCAAGTTTATGAAGCCTTGCCAGACTCGGCTGAAATTATCTGCGATGCAAATCAAGTCTCAATAGTTAAAACTTTAGGACCTTTGACATGAGCACTATAATAGGCCTACATTTAGGATCGACATAGCCTGCAGTAGGTCTTGTGCTACTGTATGCACCTGGGCATGTTTAAAAAAAACTCAGCCTGCAGGTTAATAAGGTATTATATTACTATAAATCTATCTCAAGCAAATCCAAGAAGTTACCAGACTGAGAAACTACATATCAATATTTAAACAAAAAAAGGGTGGCAGTGCAAACTGCCCTTTTAATCCTTGCTTTATTAGTTAAACCATAATATTTGTACATAAATACAGTAAGGAATTCACATTACAAACGGCCACTTAAATTATATGCCTTATTAGGCATAACCTACAAATTACATGTCATGAAATTGGTAAATATAAGCAGACAGCAACATCAATATGCAATGGTCTATAATGCAGTTTTATAGTGCACAAAAGGTTATTGTACTGAATGTATTTCGAACTGATGAATAAAACTGGTGGAAACGACAGCCAATTGATTTACATCCATTACATCCAAAGTAGTAGAAACTTTCAGTTGATTGGCAAGAGTGTTGATTTGTACTTTTATTTTCACAAATTTTGATGAACAGTGTCACGCTTCAGTTTAAATATAAACGCACATACAATTCCTCATCAATAAGTGATTTGCACTTCATACTGTCATGAACTGGAATAGATTTCTAGCAATTTAATTGATGTAGAAATCTATTCCTCTCGCCACCATATTGGTGATAATTGTAAACAAACCCGCGGGCAGCCAATGGCTGGTAATAATTGCCAGCCAATAAACAAGCCAGGATGATGCGGATCATAATTCGCGTTTCACTCTCATTGCGTTTTAACTTGAGGTGAGGAATCAGCTGTTCGTTAACGCCACGGGGTGCCATTATTAAAATTTTGGGAGATAGAAACACACTCCTAGGGTGGGGGCTTAACGAAGACGAGTGAATCAAAACTTTCTAAAATTTTCCCGAGCAATCAAATATTGTAGGCTGTGTTGGAGTCTACAGAAAATAAAGTTGAGAAATAAAAATACATCTTAGGTTTCCATGACACAGTTGCATTTTATCCTACTATATCTCCACTCAATATACCAATCCTACCAATGTTTCCTGATTCCTCATGCTGCATAAATAAACATGACAGATTACAGCAATAGGAATGATGACAGTAACTTATTGTTAAAATGTTTTTGAAAGATGCATGAAAGTGGCTTGATAAACCCTGTATCATCAATCCGTTTAAAAATTCTCACAGAGCTCTAATCAGAAGATCATTTTATGTGCAACTGGTATGTAGAATAAACCTCCCTCCCAATAACTTGTAGGCCTAACCTGAACATAATCCATGTTAAGAGCTGTTTTTTGGTTCACAGAAAAACCTACCATTTAAAATCTTGCACATAGGCTACTAATCATATTATGGTGCAATGGATTATATTTCGAACTGATGATTAAACTGGTGGAAACGACAGCCAAATGATTTACATCCAAAGTAGTAGAAACTTTCAGTTGATCACCTTGGGGGGTGGGTCACTTCGGTGTGAAGAGTCAAATACCATTTGTGTCCCAGTCTAGTCCATATGTGTTCCTCCTATGACTCCTCGTTACGTCACACTCGTTGTTTGGAATCAGCTGTTCGTCACCGGTCGCAAGCCTTTTATCGGTAGTCGATGTTTACCTCATGATACCTGCCACTGTACAGTAGCAATAGGGTAAAGAGTTTACTGTGCCCACCATGGAGCATATAATAACAGAGTAGGGACTCTCTGGTAAATCCGCGGTTCGTTAAATTCTGTGCGATTGCGTCATTGTTTGGGCTCCAACTCAAAAGCACATGGTCGCCACGTGGCGAATTCCATCGCCACTGAGATGCAATAACTGGCCGTATATTATGCAAGAAATATAAGTGACCGAAAGATCTAGGTTGCTTTCGCCGAGTATGTTAGCCAACTTACGAAATGAGAGAAAATCGAATCGAGATTGATTAATCTGGATATACATCGTTATTGTTGCTATAAAGCAACTCCGTTTTGTTTTTGAACGACAATATATTACGTAGATTGGATATTAAGAGGCAACGGACACCCGAAAATTAAATTTTGTACATGCATTCTGTTCTATAACGTTGGTATGAATTTTAGAAAAAAAATGGACTGTCGTTTATTTATATCCTACTTTTTAGTTGTTTAGCCCTTTTATTACGTGTAAAGTGCAAGCGATTGGCCTTTTTGAAGTTCTAACGTTAAAAAGAAATACATTATGAAGTTTCATGCAAGTTTGCAATATTATGCTACCATAACCTCAAAAAGACCGTACCCATATTCCGACCCAGTATGCCACTATGACTGATGTCAGATATACCTCCTTCCCTAAATAAATTGAATATGCCCAAGAAATGTCATTTCATTGCAATTTACTTGCCCTCAACGGTTAAATGATTTTCAACTGCATCTACAGAAAAACTATAGGCAGGGTAGAGGATTGTCGAGGAAATGAGAAAGCTGATTTTCCAGGCAGTTTCAATTGTTTTATTAATGTATGTTCAATCATGGTACACATTCTACATACTTTCACACGTGAGTCATAACTTCTGATGTGTGAACGTCAATGGCTTAGTCGACTGGAGACAGGATTGAAGAAGACCTTGCCGGGCTGCACTCAGATGATCGGCTACGCTGCAGGAAGGTGGAGAACAACTGATCACCCACAGCCAAGTACACTCCAACGCAGTAAAACCTCTTGGCTAGCTCCGATCAATCCTCAGGCTGAAGAAGCTGTAAACTCAAAGAGGATTATTTTTGGTGAACATGAATTTTCAGCCTGTAAAGCAACACAATTCCAGTTAACGCCCCGGCCTAGGGGCGCACCATGCTGAGGGTCGCAAAATTAATCTGCAATTTTTTTTGTCAGAAAATTTCCATAAAATGTTATAGACTACAATACACGGATTCCGTATAATTTGATTACTTAAATTAAACTTTCCAAATTTTGACACTTTTCCAATTTATATTGTGGCCATCATTTCCCAACGAATGTGTTGTAACAGTAGATTGTTCGACTTCAGCTTTAGAACAGGAATCTTTAATGATTTATTAGGGGAAAATTTAAGTCTTGAATATTAATATCAGTTTAATTTGAATAATTAATTAGCCTATGCATAGTTGTAAGTTGTATGATGTAGGCCTAGTGTATATGTATATCCATATCTGTTAGTGTATAATGAGCCTTAAAAGGTTTAAACTTATTTTAATATCTCGTTGGGCCATTTATTTATAGTTGATATATACAAATTAAGAAACAGTTGATTCTCTCATCATTGTAATTTATTTAATTGATTTTACTTCCCGATACATTAGAATAAAATAAAAATTACCTTCACAAAGACCTTTCTGAGGTCCAAATTCTCCCTTCATTATGATGGTATGAAGAGGGGGCGGCAATAACCCACGGGCCTAGGAGCGCATAAAATCTAAATCCGGCCCTGGACATTTGGAAGATGTGGTTGAACGTAATGGTGCAACACATTACCAATTACATTCAATACCCCCACCTCAGTTTAATGGCAATTAAAACCTCCTGTTTCGGGCATGATAAAAGGACCCCTGCAGGCCAAATGTACGGAGCCACATCATATTACTGTGAAATACACAGAAAAAAATCTGCATCAGAGGAATATTGTATATTTAATAGTGTATTAAAAGAGAGAAGGGAAAGAGTGTGTCCTACAGACAAGTTGTCAATATTCTTGAAAATATTCTATGCCCTTTAAATATAAATTTACAATTGGTCTTTAACCTCACCCATTATCTCGCAACATGTGTGTTTTGAAATGTGCACATTAAATGCTAAAATCTATCGTTTTAAAGTTAGGCAAAGATGACATTGTTGCTTTGTTGAAGAAGGACTGGAGAAGTTCAAAACAAGTGCATGTATACCTACCCCGTCATATTTAGGTCGTGTGGCCTCCTAATAGGCCGAGTACAGGTCTTTCTAGTTAACGCCCGTGGGCAACCTGCGCACCGGAATGAGAGATGAATTAATGAAACTGGGCAAGGATATGGCAGGAAACAGCCGTGGCCTGTCAGAAGGTACCGTCCCAGCATTTGCCTTGAGTTGAACATGGGAAACCATGGAAAACCATTTCAAGGATGGCCGACGGTGGGGTTCGAACCCATGTCCACCGAGTCAGCAGAGAGCTTGAGCTTGGGCCCAAGGCCGAACGCTGCGCTTAAGCTGCCGGCATACCTACACCTAATTTTTTTTTTTTTTCACAGGGATCGGAGATGAGATACAATGTATTGCTATAAAAATTGAAACAAGATTTCAATGAACCGCCATCCAATACAATATCACCATTGAAATATTGCATTAATTTAAGTCGATGCGGTTCCACCCAGCCAATGTGTACAGCCGGATGTCGTAACCAATGGCAACATCACAAGGAGCTGATAAAAGGATGAAATAAATGAATATGACCAAGCAGTTGGAATGAAGCGAGGTACCGGCCAGGCCATTGGGGGATGTTGAAAACGGTAAACATGACCAAAAAAATTCCAAAACCAGTCACCAGAAAGATTGGCCCCATGGCCTAGCACTGCACGTACATGAATGCAGCTACCAAATATGTGAAAACTTTACATTAAACTATATACAGTACACACACATGTACTGACAAAGTGCAATGTAAAGAAAAATGTATCTCCTTTGGAAATTACTACAACTTAAACATACTGTTACACCAGATTATATGTATTTCCAGAATACTTTCACAGCAAAGGAGCAGATGACCTCATAGTTCTGCCCCTTAAAACAACAATAACTAACTATTTTTCACAGCACGTGTGCCAACCGTCCAACTCTGCCTGGGGTGTATTCCATCCCTCCCACCCTTGGGAGGGGGCACAATTCATAAGACAAGTAGGAAGCCTCAAAGAATAGCCAAGGTTGCTCCTTTTAGTCTCCTCGTACGATAGGCAGAGGATACCATGGGTGTAGTCTGAACCCCCACCCACTGGGGGCTGCAGTGTTGAAGCCACACAAAGAAATTATATTGTGTTGTTGATTCATTTCGGGGCTTTGCGACATTGTGGTCATGTGGCCCCGTGTACTTAGGTGTGTGTGGAATTTGTCTGGTAACTGGTGTTATTGTGAAGGCTGTATTAGTGTGTGTAGTTTTAACTCAGATGAGGATTAGGAAGGAGGCAGCTGTAGTCTTAATTAAGCATTCGCCTGGAATAGAAGTGGGGAAACCACAGAAAGCCACTTCCAGGATGGCTGAGGTGGGATTGGAACTAGCCTCTTCTCAGTTTTTGCCCAACCCTCAGACCAGAATTAAACTTCTTGGCAGAGCTGGGAATCAAACCCGGGCCTCCGCAGTGACAGCCACTACACAATGAGGCACAAAAGAAGTTATGTATATGGTCAGTCACTGTGCATAGTTGATGTGCGACAAGTGGCAGTATACCTGATCTGGCAATTGGTACCCAGGTTACAATAGCAATGGCATCCACATTCACAGTTGTTCCAATTAAGGCATTTCGTAATATTAGCAAGTCTATGAATTCATCGCTACAAGTCCAGATATTACAACCCACCAAACAGCAAGGCATTTGGGAGGAGGGAGTTAAGTACACCATTATCCGGGCCCTGCTTATAACTTATCATACTCCAAACAGTCACAAGCCTAATTTTTTGGCTCTATGTTAACCGTGGAAACTTGCAATTACATGTATAATTCTTCCAAGGTGTCAACATAGACATAATGATCATGATTTGTCAAACTGGAAACAAAACTTCCTCATGGAAAACATTTGGGTGAAGCTTACGCTATCTACTGATAGGGGCAGATGACCTCGTAGTTCTGCCCCTTAAAACCTCAATAACTAATTACCTAACTGACTAATAGCCTAACTACAGGAATGAACAGACACAAATCTACATCACAGATAAAGGTGACTAAAATGGAAAATACTGTACCTGGTTTATACAAAAGATATGTATAAAACTACTAGGGTAAAAGCACCAGTCATTGACAAGGTCACCTATAGTTGACACTCTGGGAAACAATCATTAAAAATAAGGAGTGATGCCTGCCTGTTGCGTTCAAATTTAGGCGGCAACTACTTGGGAGCCATCTGGTGGTACTGGCTGAAAACTAGTCAGATGAGGTGTTATGGGTTGGAGAGGGACGTAGTTCAGTTATGGTCACTGCTGCAAGATAGGGCAGCACATGCTTTCTTTGTCAGTTTTCTTAAGCAGGTGAGTTTGTTTTAGTAATTATATTTCCTCGTGTTGGCTTACTTCAGATAATCCTGATATGCAGTAGAGAAGATAAACAGATGTTCTTTCCATTGTTGTGTTCACAATAGAAAAAAGGCGGGTAAAAGTAGGGTTAGGTTTGGGTGTCAATTATTGGTTCACTAAATCCTGCCTGTAACCCTTAATCGACACCCCCTGTCAATAATGGGTGTTTCCCATATGATTTCAATTTGAAATCTTTTTGTTACTGTCAGAATATACTTTAAATTTTGATCTTTTTGGTAGTCCTTTTGGATCATTTGAATGACCTATACCAAAGGATGACACGGGGTGTCAACTTTAGGTTTTTGGGGTGTCAACTATTGGCGATTGATTCCAAATTCCTATATCTTTATTTACTTAGCCTATTTTATCAATGTGTTTGGTCAGTAAGGTTTGGTCTTTTGACTAATATAGAGCTATCTTTCGTTTTAGGCCACAAAATGAGTAAAAAGTCTAGGAACATTCGGAATTATGCTCCGGAGCAAATGGAGGAAGCAATGGAGGACGTAAAAAATGGCTCTTCTGTAAAATCAGCTGCTAAACGGCACGGTGTGCCAAGAATTACCCTTATGTATAAGGTACAGGGCAAAATTAAGAAATCCCGAATGGGCCCAAACCCCATTTTATCCCCAGAGGAGGAAGAGGTGCTCGTGACTTGGATAAAATCCTTGGCAAAGGCCGGTTTTCCAATTGTGAAAGAGGAGTTAATAAACAGCGTTCAACAAATTTTAACTCAATTAAATAGGAAATCCCAGTTCAAATCTGGCCGCAAGTGGTTTAAATCATTTTTGAACAGGCACCCAACGATTTCCCTACGAACGCCAGAAAACCTGACAACATCGCGGGAATTGGTGTCGGCAGAAGACCTACAAAACTGGTACAGAGAAATATATAATTTCCTGCGTGATGAAAATGTTTTGGACGCCCTAGCTAATCCAATGAGGGTATTTAATGCCGATGAGACAGGAGTCTTTTTGAATCCAAAAGGAGGGAAAATTTTAGCTAAGAAAGGAGATAAGAAGATTTACCAAAAAGTGAATCCAGATGACAAGGAATGTTTAACTGTCATGATAACAGCTAGTGCAGCAGGTGTGATGGCCCCTCCATTAATTGTGTTTAAATATGAAAGGATCCCATCAGAAATTGCAACCAGCATTCCCGCAGATTGGGGAATAGGTCGTTCAGAAAGTGGATGGATGACCGGAGCACTTTTTTATGAGTTTGTCAGCAATGTATTCTACCCATGGCTGATCAGCGAAAACATCGAGCTTCCTGTAATTCTTTTCCTCGATGGGCATTCCTCACACATGACTCTCCACACTAGTGAATTTTGTTCTGAAAAAGGGATAATTTTAATAGCTCTTCATCCCAACGCAACACATCTGATACAGCCGATGGATGTTTCAGTTTTTAGATCATTGAAAGGCCGCTGGAAAGAGAAAGTTCATTCATGGAGAATAGAAAATATGGATTCGCCGATTCTGAAAAAGAAAGATTTTGCACCAATTCTAAAAGCGGTTCTTAATGACATCCCTTTCACAGCCATTCAGAATGGCTTGAGGAAGTGTGGTTTGGTGCCATGGAATCCATCCACTGTGATAGACCATGAATTACCTTCTAGAAATGAAAATGCAAATGTCATTTCAGAAGTTGATGTGAAAGAGAACAATACAGCACTTAAGGTATTGGAAAATATCATTGGGAAAGAAAAATTATCAACTTTTCAAGGAGTCGAAGAATGGAAAGGAGAAGTAAAGGATACATCATTATTTTATGCATGGAGAGAGATCAAAACCAAGAGTAGGCCTGTTGGTTACAATGTGATCCCACAACTTGAGAAAAGCATCGATCATTTGACTGAGCATGAAGAATCACCAGAACCAGTACCATCAACCAGCAAAACTATCGATTTAACACCAAACAGATTCCCCAGGAATGAAGGTGTAGTGCCATCAACCAACAAAACTATAGATTCGACACCAGACAGTATCCCTAGGAATGAAGATGCAGTGCCATCAACCAGCAAAACTATCGATTTAACACCAAACAGGTTCCCCAGGAATGAAGGTCTAGTGCCATCAATCAACAAAACTATAGATTCGACACCTGACAGTATCCCTAGGAATGAAGATGCAGTACCATCAACCAGAGAAACTGTTGACACAACACACAAACGGATCCCTAATAATGTCCCCAGTCCATTTAAAAATGTACTTTTCTGGCCAGATGTTTCTACGGTGCAGAAAAAGAGGAAAAGAGAAACATTACCATCCGTTGTCACTTCAAAGTCATGGCAGGAGTACCACAAGAACAAATTAAAGAAAAAGTTAGATTTAGACGAAAGCAAGAAACTGAAGGCTATTGAAAGGCAAAAGAAGAAGGAACAAAAAGAAGCAGCAATGAAATTTAAAAATATGGCAAAGAAGACTGCAAGGAAAAGGAAGAAGCAGTGTGAAATAATATCTTCAGAGGAAGAAGAAGAAGAATGGATTTCGTCTGGAAGCAGTATTGATGATGTGAGTCTCCATCTCACAGACCAGTCCGAAACTGAAGATTTCGACCTTCAGCACGAAGATGGTGTCGAAGATTTTCCATTGTCCCCAAAGTTGGATCCAGTGACTTGCAATGAAACTTCCCCTGAATTGGAAGGTGAAGGCAGTGTTGTAACAGTGAATGAGCCAGTGGAAAAACCTCTATTAAGTGAGAGGAAGTTTATCAAGACATTGTCTTGCCCTGATGATGGTACTCGTAAAACAATCCAAGAAGGAGCTTTTGTTGTTTATCAAATAAGAAAAAATAAGAAATACTTCAAATATGTTCTTCAAATAACAGAGGTTCTTGATGAAAATTGTGCCACAGCGGTTACTCTCAACCCCCTCAATCGATTAAGAAATGTTTTCATTAAAAATGAAAGTGATAAAAGGAATGTCTCTGTGGATGACATCCTTCAAATTCTACCTAACCCATTAACTTTCGGTAAGCCAAGCTCAACGACCCATTACCAGTTCCCTTGTTCAGTTGATGTGGATTGGTAGATCATTCACTGAAGCAGCAGATAAGTCGTTTCTAGAAATACATTTGATTTAAGCTGTGTAATTTTTGTACCAACAATTATAACTACTATTTATCTGTGTGGTTGAGATAGCCTATCTGTGATATATTAATACAATGTAAGGTATCAAGAGGATGCTGCTGTGTGTTTATGTAAGACTTATTCCTTATTAGGAACTTTTGTAATTTTGAGTTGAAGTATCTGATATCATTGACAATATAAGTAATTTAGTTATATTTTAGTCACTTATTATTAGTTATATTCTTGTGCTTATTTCTAATAAAATTGATAATGAATTTAGCCTAGCCTAGTTATTTTCCTTAACTGTCAACCATTGGTTCTGAAAGGTGTCATCTATTGGTGTTTTGAGATTTCTGGCGTGTCAATGACTGGTTCAATTTTTACATTTGAAACAAATGAAATATTCCAGCTAACAACTAAGGTTAGAGTTAAAACAAATATATCCTGTAAAAGAGAACAGACTGTAGATTATATTAACACATCAGAAGGAGGTTCAAATGGAAAATGAACAGGAGTAGATTGAAATGAAGTAGAAATTTCTCTTAAGGGTGTCAACGACTGGTGCTTTTACCCTACCATACGATAATCCAAGGGAAATCTACACAGGTGCCTATGCTGGTTAGATATCGCCATCACAATTCAGAGCAGTACACGACCTTGCCAACACGGTAATTCTGCAATAAAGTGACAGACTATTCATCATGAACAACAAGTGAAACAAAGGTTTGAGAAATGATGAGAATGTAGGCTACATGTAGAGAATAAAGAGGATGTTCATCCTTCTCCTAAATATAATGTACAGCATTAATCCCAATAGAAAAAGTCTACTGGTATGTGTTAACACATTTTCAATATAATATAATAATTTCTCATTCATACACGGGCAGATTTTCTAAACTTCTAGCCGATGACTGGATTACGGGCAACACACACCACATCTATCATTACTTCTCAAATATTGAAGACCTTAAGATCAGTTAACCTATACAGGATCTCATTAAGTCGCTATTATTATAAACTTAGCACGACCAAATACAGAACTTAATTCACACTCAATCAACCAACAATATACTGCCATTTTATTGACTGAAACTACCATTACCTTTCTGTAAATCACCAAATGTCGAGACGTAATAATTACTTTGATTTGCGAACTCCACATCACATGTATCCATCACCGTCCATGATTACGTTGCCATGGCAATATATAATAATTTTCCCAATGACCAACAAAATAAACGGAAAGCCCCTAAAATCTAGTGACAACCAACTTTAGAAACATAAGTTACCGAGTTCGGGCCCAAACAAAAGAATAATTATTTAACGGACGGAGAAAGTAGTATGGACTTTCTTAGGCCTGGTGCCCACTACCATAACGAGAAGAAGAAGATGTACCTGTCCGTACCTATCTTGTTTCTTTCATGTCCGAACTAATGTTTGCGTACTTTGTACATTATTATAACTTGAGAAACTGCTAGCAAACCTCTATTTGAACGTTTCAGGTGTCTCACAGTTTTACTTTCGTAAGCCATATCGAGCATATCAAGGGTTTGTTTTGGTATACGAACATAACCTAAACTTGCTAATATTCTCGGCGTTGTGAACTGCAATATTTTCCAGGAAATTGTGATGATCTGTAGTTTGTGGTGACGTGATTTCTACTTATTGTAAGCTTTAGCCAACAATAAAAATGAGGTTACCACGTGTTTTATTTAAAGAAGCTGTATCAAAGGAACCTCCACCTGCACCAGAATCAGCACCTGGAGATGGTCTACGTTCTTTGAAAACCTCTGGGGTATTCCGTGTAGTCAACTTTGAATTATATGCTAAGCCGGTAAGTATTATTTTTATCAGCTTTTCTGTTCCGGGTGTGGATTTGCATTGTTCACACCAACCGAGATGTGAAAGCCGACGCACGACCAAACTACCTATACTCTGTTCACTGCCAGAATGGGATAGACATTTGGCCGGAAATTCCATGTCAATCATCACCCCTCTGCCTCTTGACCAATCCACATTTGCATAGTTGATGTTATAATACTCTGCGTTGCAGTATCACAGCCCACCTGCTTCAGTGCCTGGTTAGCTGTATCTCTGGCTTGTACAGTGTGATCGCTTGCAGCAAGCAGTTTGGCAACTTCGTTCTCAGACCACATGGCGAGGCGAGAACTCACAATCCCACTCTGGCAGTGTACGGAGTATACTGTATATTACAGTATATAAAGAAAACTTAGATTTAAGGCAAAATCAAGTGACAAATGTACAACTTGCATCTCTGGTACTGCACAAGAATTGGGCTCTCAGAGAATTTATGGATTCAGTCCTCGGCATACCATCCAGTGACAATCTTTGCAAAGACAGTTTAGTGACAACCTAACAAGTCTATAATTTTCGTTATAGACAGTAATTTCATATGTTTGTGACACAACAGTCTCCATCTCGGGTTCTTTTGGGCATCCGGCAATGAAATCTCTCCATTGCTACCTATAGACGCTCAGGTGGGGTGGGGGGCTGAATTGATGATGATAGAACATATTATATGCTTTCAATTGCTATAAGGCTAATTCAAGTACCAGTAAACTTACTGTAGTAATTTTATCATCATTATATATTATTTCAGTAGTATGCATCCCTCCTGCGGCCTCACAAGCGACCGATCGCGACAAATGAGCATTCAAATGAAAGAGAATAGACATTAGCAGTGACTTATTGCACTATAATTTCATAAATATCTATAATTTCTTTAAAAAATGACTTTAAAAAAATTGTACGAAGTGTGCGATTTGCAAACACAGTTGATGTAGGAAAATACGCTCCATAATTGCTGTCCACGGGCCACTGTGACGCCTGTTTCATGTCATATTAACATTCTGAGGTCTTTCCTTTATCCTGAAATGTACCGTAAATAGTGTTCTATAATCATTTGGTTGAAATAAAAACATAACATTTCTCCTTCAGTGTCTCATTATAAACCTATTGTGGAAAGTGTGGTTTATGAACATGCGAGATTTCTCGCACGGGTCCGCTAGTTAATTTATAATTTGAAGGAACAATCATGGTACACAATACAGTAGGCTACCGGTAAGTCAGTTGTCCCTTACCTTATTGTTTTCCAGATAAGTCATACTGTATTCCTGGAAATTCAAAAGAAGTAGTTTGTGAGGCCAGATGAAAGAGGGAGAAACACAGAGGAATCATAGAAAAATATTAAATATTGTGGTTTTACATCCCTTTTAACTGCTGTTGTTTTAGTGACATTAGAATGCTAACATTTTTTGCTGGAAAATCTACCAACATGAGGCTGTTGAATTTAAAACATAAAATGCTGCCATACTGAGTCACGATCAAACCCACTGTGTGGGTTTTGAAGGCCAGCACATAATCAACTGTGAAACGCAGCCCAACGAAAGAAGTATGGATAAACAGCACCTTCACAACTGGATATACTCCAGTGTTCAGTGAATGACACCTATTACCATTAATCCAACCCTCAAACCTGACCTCTCCTGAAAATAAAATAAATGGCCATTGGCTGTATTAGTTTAGGCATTCAGCAGGGTTCAGCCCTCGTGCCCCCACTCTTCAATCTGTGCACAGCCTAGATACAGCAGCTGACATACAGTCTCCGCAACTCTGGACTCTTCTATATGCGGATGGATGATGTGGTACTTTTGCAGGAATGTAGGCCTAATGTTGCATTTCAGCACCAGGTGGAATTCTGGATGAAAATGGGCTGTGACACAACATCCAAAAGTCAGAATATTTAGAATATGGCCTCCAAACCCATCACACCACCACCATTGATGGTCAAAGCGTAGCCTACAAAAGGTCACTCATTTTAATTATCTCGGGTCACATCAGATAGTGATGTTACCTCCGACACTCAGGAAAATCAGCACAGCATGGTCCAACTGGAAACAGGTGATTGGTGCCCTCTTGTCATAAGATGCCCAAGCATCCGAATGTAAAATTTACAAGACTGTGATCAAATCAGCTGCTCTATATCAGTGGTTCCCAACCTTTTCCTGTTGGTGCCCTTCTTGTAGGATGCAGCAAATAATAATGCCTCCCTACCATTTATCAAAAACCTGAAGAGAAGAATATCAACTAACCTAGCATAACAAGCACAACATGCTTAAATAAACATACATTTTTACTGTAATAATGTAAATATTGGGTCAGTGCGTAAGTCCGTAGGAACTATCGGGAATGAACTAGCTAAAGAGGCTGCACAATCAACAATGGAAGTTTCATATGACAGAACTCCAATATGTCACCTGAAAAGAAAGATACAAGACTACATACATAACTCACCAGTGGAATAACATTTGGACCTCAACTTCGAATGGATCTGTTACGAGATAAATATTTTTTCCTGAGATTCGTCATAGACTTCAAAGTAATATACTAGTTCCGAACTTTGTGCTTTCACTATTTTAAATGACTATACATGCTTTTGTGGATCCCCCTAAAACTGTAAATCACCTGCTTTTTGACTGCCCTGCTTTTGAAAGAGAGTCACCCGAGTTACTTCAATAATGAACTGACTAAACCTTTGCATCCTATATTTTTAAAATCATGTTTTTATTCGTATTTTCGTACATTCATCCATCACATCTTCCGTAAGTTATTATAACAAGTAACTTACTGTTGTAAATATTTTGTAATTGTCAAACTAACTTATAACCGTAATATGCTAGGCAAAATAGGGTTCTTCTACAGAGGTCGAGTCATAAGTCATTGGCAACTATCTTTTTTCTCACGAACAGGAGACAACACGGAAAATCTACGATGTGTATTTGGAAACGTACGGTATGTACTTGCATAGGATGCCACTAGATGGTATATGTAAACAACAGTGTGGGTCTAAGCATGCCCCCAAGTTCAGTGTGTGAGTGAGAGCGTCACACAATGGAAGTCAACGAGCAGAAGCAACGATCGTATATTAAAATCGCAGTTCTTCGTAGCAGAAATGTATGTCAATGCCATGCAGAGCTGCGGGAAGCATTAGGTGTGCATGCCATGCCCTATAGAACAGTGGCGAGGTGGGTGGAGACATTCAAACGGGGTAGACTATCTACTGCCGATTTGCCTCGCCCAGGCCGTCCAGTGTCCATGGACAAAGATGTACGGATAATGGTGATTGATCAGTGTTTATAGGAAGGAAGGAAGGAAGGAAGCTTGTAGTTTAACGTGACCGTTAATCTTGAGATCATGAGCCACGGGACCTCCTTTTTACGTTGAATCCGAACCACAGGACATGGCATTTCACTTCGAAAATCTCACATGCATTGACCGGGGACAGGCGCTGGACTATAGCGGAATTGCAAGAACATACAGCAATACCGGCGGCAACAATACGGCGCATTTTACGCGAGGACCTACAGATGCATAAAATTTGTGCAAAGTGGATGCCACATCACTTAATGGAGGTACAAAAGTGGACTCGTTACGAAACATGGTGCATCAATCTGGAGAGGTTTCAGCAGGAGAGACAAGCCATGTTGAATCGCATTATTGTAGTCGATAATAATAATAATAATATCGTGTGGCCTCGAGTGCCGGGTGCAAGCTTTGTTATTTGACACCCAGAGGGTAGCTTGCATGTCGACTTCCGTTGTTCCTTGACTATGAAAGTCAAGGAGGTTAGATATCTAAGCTCCTTGAACATTATAGCGCTTTCTAGTAGAGAAATGAGGAACTTTGTGTTGGCGGAAACTCCCGAGATTAATTTTGCCATTATGAACTCGGCCTACTGAATTCAAATGGGTTCTTTGACATGCCAACATCGTATGACATGCGTATCGTATTTTTGCCGCCTTTCAAAAATCACTTACCACGGTCAGGAGCGAACCTGCAATCTTGGGGTTAGTAGACCGACACGCTATCCACTCACCCACCGTGGCAAGCTATTGCAGTCGATGAAACCTGGGCACATGCTTATGAACCTGAACTGAAGAGGTCAAGTGAATGGCATCGTCAGGAGTCACCATGGAGACACAAAGTTCGACAAATTCCGTCGCCCAATAAAGTTATGGTCATCCTGACATACGATGTTCAAGGTATTCTTGTGTGTCATCCAGTGCGTGAGGGGCAGTCTGTCAATGCAGTGTATTACAATTCCTTTTTGTTGTACCAATTGCGCTATGCAGTGCGAACCAAACGTCCTGATCGTTTGGACGACACCATAATCCTACACGATAACGCGACAGCTCACACAGCAGCCATCGTTCAGTGTTGCTTACAACGATGGGGATGGGAGGTTTTTCCACAGCCACCTTATTCACCTGATATGAGCCCATGTGACTATGATCTAATCCCCATAATCAAGAAGCCACTACGTGGACGACGGTTTGCTAACAAAGAAGACATCGTAACAGCATTTCGGAGGGAGGTGTTACATGTTAGTGATACACATGTAGGGAATGGTATTCAGTGCCTGCCCCACCGCTGGCAACGCACAGTAGACACCTTGGGTGATTATTTTGAAGGTGTGTAAACAGTGGAGACCTGTCCTTTGTATGTAGTCTTGTGTATTTGCTGTCTATACCATAATAAAACAATGTTTACCAATGGCCTGTGTTCTTTCACTCACCTAAGAGCATATCCTGACGTCAAGAATTTATCTTCAGGCACTATGCATACGTACATGCCCTATATTTCCAAATGCATATCGTAGATTTTCCGTGTTGTCTCCTGTTCTCGAGAAAAAAAATAGTTGCCATGACTTATGATTCGACCCTCGCATGTTTTTGGAAACTCGATAAATACATAAATAAGTCCGTGCCATTCTTATTAGCAAACAAGAAGTTCCGTGACGAACTAAACAGCCTACTTTTCTTAAAATTTAAGATTCATGCCAATGATTAATCTATATGGATCTATCTAGAATAATGACGAAATGAAGTTGGTAATATCGAAATTTCTAATTACTTCGAAATACTGTATACCTGGCATAATGTAGCCTAATAGAGAACTACAGTTGGCAGCTCTGTTGACTGAATATATTCTTAGTTCCATCTCTTAAGGTACAGAATACAAAATTTGGTTGAAGTCCAATGGATAGCATGGACGTTACATGCAGTTAAACATTGGATCTAACAGCGCACGTAAAATCGTGTTGGCAACAATGTCATGCATGTATTGGTCAGAAATAATCTGAAATAATATGATCTATTGTTGTGTCAATTTTGAATGAAATCCATTAGTTAGTATAGAAGTTACATGCATTTTAAAATTGGACCTATCAGCAGGCTTAGAATCATTTTGGTAGCACTGACGTATATAAGTTACTCCAAATTAATATAGAATGTCAGGTACTATACGTGTGCATAGTTTAAAGCTGACGGCTTGCACACTTTCTGATATATGGGTATTTGGATTTTTAAAAAATTGAGAGCATTTATTAACAGTTGGCAGCCCTGGTGGCTCTTAAGAATGCACTCTGTCATATCTGTTTATGTACACATAGCACATACGAAATTTGGTTGAAATCTAGTTGATAGTGTAGAAGTTATATGCATTTAAAATTTGGACCTATCAGCCGGCTTATAATCATTTTGGCAACACTGCCATGTATGTCCTCCTGGAAATTAAACTGCAATATTATTATCTATACGTGTGCCAATTTTGAAATAGCTCCCATTCATAGCTTCCAAGATATCCATCATGGAGCTCAAATTTCAATTACGATTTTTCAGCAGTTGGTAGCACTGACATAATTTTCAAATATGGACGTGAGTTATTCAGGGTTAGATCTTTACTCCTACCAAATTTTGTTTCGATTGCTGCAGCCGTTTAGGAGTTGATAGGGGGGGACACACACACAGAAGGACAGACAGACGCACATTTGCCCGATCTCATAAGTCTACTTTTTCCTCATTTTTGCAAAATGTGAAAAGTAGGCTAAAAATACAATATATTACATTACAATAACAAGACTGAAATGTCATAAGTAAATCACACAGTCACTCAGTGATGTAATCAACATCTTTGTCAATGACCACCTGCCAGCGTTTAGGTTGGAGTTCTATGCCTTCCTGTAGAACTGTTGCTATTCTGAGTTGAAGAAATCTGTAAGCCAGTTGCTAAGAGTAGCTTCATCATGAAACACTTGTCCCTGAAAGTTGTTAGAGAGAAACCAGAAGGGGGCTAAGTTTGGTGAATATGCAGGGTGAGGAAGTGGTTCCCAACCATGTTCAGCAATCTCTTCTGTGGTGATTCAGTCCGTACATGGGCGTGCATATAGTGGAGAGACAACACAAATTTACCAGGTGTTTGGCTTTCATTAGCAGTTGTTCAGTATACACAGCAGGGTTTATTGTTTCATTGGTACAAACCGGACGTTTGTTTTAGACGATTGCCCTTGACCTTGAAGCTTGCGGGTGATCCTGTACAGGGTCACTCTATCGCTCTCCCGCTTCAGAGTTGTCACCACCGGTCTGATGTAATGAAATTCCAGACTTGAGCATGTGACGACACCACCGTATAGAAAGGTACAGTCCACGTCGAAGTATTGTGTGACGCGGAAGTACACGTTACATAGTTACGAACAGAACACAATTATATTTGCTAATGACTGTACTTCAGCAGTAGTGTGCGATAGTTTTGTCCATCATCGGACCGCATGAGGCAGGTGACAACAACACAGGTACTGTAGTAACTCACCTCCAGGCTTCCATTAAGATTTTTCACTCGTCTAAAACAAACGTCCGACCTGTAGCATTCATGGTGAAGGATGCCAGTTTGGTTCCACCAAACGCACAACATGATTTTTTGAGGGTGTGCTCCATCCTTCGCACAGGGTGTTGTTCTTTTCGATGGGCTGAGCCATTCTTTCCTCTTCTTTACGCTCACATACAGGCACCATTTCTCGTCACCTGTCACAATGTTCCCAAAGAATGGTTTGTGCATACGACAAGCCAAATGGTAACAGACCAGCATAGAGGAACATATGGTTGTTCGCTGATTTTTATTAATGTCGCTTAACTCGTGTGGTACCTATGTATCTACCAAATTTTTGCACCTTACCGAATAATGGAAGAAACGATAGAGAAATAAATGAGCGAGGGAGACAGGCAGAAGCATTCCGGAGGAGTGTGAGAAGCATGTTATGGAGGAAGGATGTCCCTCAGAACAGCAAAAAGATCATATATCGGACGTACTATGTCCCTATTCTGACGTATGCCTCGGAGACCTAGGTTATGAAAGGAAGGGAGAAGAGCAAAATACAGGCCAGTGAGATGAAATAATAATGTTATTGGTTTTACGTCCCTTTTAACTACACTGGCTTTTAGAGACGCCGGGGTGCCGGAATTTTGCCCCGAAGGGGATCTTTAACGTGCCAGTAAATCTACTGACACGGCTCCCTCGCATTTACGCACCCTCAAATGCCAGCTGACTGCGCCAGGTTTCGAACCTGCAACCTTGGGCTCAGCAAGCGAGAACGTTACCCCTGAGCCACGCAGCCAGACCAGTGAGATGAGGTTCTTGAGAAGCAGTATTGGAGCTACAAAGATGGACACAATAAGAAATGAGAGGACCAGAGAATTAATGAAGGAGGAACCATTACAGGATGGTATAGAGAAATCTAGACTTAGATGGTATGGACATGTAAAACGAATGGAGAAAAGGGTTCCCAGGAGGATACACGAGACGAAGTGGGAAGGAAAGAGACCGAGAGACAGGTGGCTGAAGGGGGTGGAAGAAAGCGTGAAGAAGAGAGGAGAAGACTGGACAAGGGTGGAGATGGTGGGAAGACAGAAGACGTTGGAGAGGCTTGTGTTCCAATCAGACCCGGCCAATGGCTGGAAACTGTGCATGATGATGATGACCGAATGAATGCAAATGGCACACAATGGTTATTATATCGCATTCCATAATTTATGTCAATTCCCGCATTGTTTCCCGAGGATTATTGCGAGCCAACTGATTTAGGCAGTTTTCATCAAAAAGAGAAGGTCTTCCAGAACGTGGTTCATCACACAAATCAAATTTCTCTTCTTGGAAAGGTGAACCGTCATCTCAGCGAATGCTTCCCTCCCGTACACACAACAAATTCTTCTCGCGACGTCTGCAGCACTAGATCCTCGATTAAACTTGAAGAGTAAAATGTGTCGGAAGTGTTCATTAGTAAAGCCCGGATAGTTATGTGTTTAAATATTTTTATTTAATTAAATATTTTCTATTTATTTACATATTTTTACAGTTTTTATAAATAAATACATATTTTGGCGTGTTTATTCACAAGCACATATTTCCTATATTTGGTCGTATGTTATACTTCTTGGATGACTGCTGCCCACATTTTCGACCCTTTGATATTCCAGTAATTGGCTTCTCTATTTTGTCAGTGCTCCTTTGTCTCCATACTGCCGTAGTATTTCAAGACAGGGATTTCCCGGTCATTAAGTACAGCAGGGGGGCTGGAGTTAACAGGCTCATTAAGCCTCCACTAGTCCTTACCTAGACGGGAAATTTTAGTTGAAATCACAGTGGTCTGCGAAGCTTGGGAGTATACTGACAGTGGCGTTCTCGTTTCAACGAATACGATGAGCCCCAAAAGTGCGAAATGTGTTACTTTGAATCGTTTAGTGCGAGAGTTCGGAGACGTTTTTAGAACTGATGGAACTGTTTTATTTTGCAACATTTGTGAGAAACCCATAGCGGCAGACAAGCGTTCACAAGTTACGCAACATGTTGTGTTAGCGAAACACGTCAAATGTACATCTTTAAAGAAGTCGACACAACGTTTGCTTCCCAAAATGCAGGATGTGAGATCTGGTCCAGCAAACTGCCAGTTCTCACAAGACATTTGGCATGCATTTTTTGCGGCTGATATACCACTGAACAAACTGCAGAATCCTGTGCTACGTGGCACGTTAGAAAAGTACGTCAAAATTCCTCTCCCTGACGAATTAACACGGCGTAAGAACTATTTACCTAAACTTTATTCTGAGGCAGTGCACATAATTCGTAGTGAAATTGGCGACAACGCTGTGTGGATTACAATGGACGAGACGACCGACAATACTGGCCGTTACGTAGCCAACATCATAGTTGGTGAAATATGTACAACTATTTTTAGAGTAACTGGGGGACATAAATATGGTACAAATTTAAGAACATATTTTAGAAACTTAATCACATATTTTCCCACTTTTAAGCACATAAATAAATACATATTTCTGAAATGTTAAGCACATAACTATCCGGGTCCTACTGATTAGCCTTGAAAATTACCAAAACAGGTTGTTAACAACATACAAGTTCCTGTTAGCAACAATTAAACTCCAAGCAGAAGTAAGGAAACAATTGAATAACGAAAACAAAGGTTTTACAATGCAATGGTGCCAACCCAATTCAGAACAGCACGGACTAATGCACTAACCCAATATATTACCTGTCAATTGCATATTAATTCAATTTCAGTGTAGTATTATCACCACAGAACTATTAAATTAGTGAAAGAAATGATTGTTTAAGTCACTGAATGTCAGTAAAAGGGTTGACACTGTTTTGTCTTGTATGTTTGGTTTAATATTTGGCAATACATAAGTTAATGGGGGTCATTCGTGACGGTCATTACTGCAAATCTTGACTCACCTTAAGCTGTACGTGTCCCCTGGGTGGTGCTAAACGAGTAACAATTTTGGCAAAAACGTTCCAGAATAGAGAACCATGAGCAAACAAATAAAACTGCTCTTTTCAGAGCAAAACAACACAAAGTAAGAATACTGCAATGAAATGCAGGTGGTCTATCAACAAAGAAACTTTTGGAAGTAAAGAAAATCATGATAGAGATATAGACATCCTTCTAATCAATGAAGCCAACACTACACCTGAAAACATACAATATTTAAAGATCCAAGGGTATGCCATCTACACTCTCTTCAAAACAAGACAAATAGCAAGCGGAATATTTGCAGCAGTGAATAACAACATCATGTCAAAATTCAGAATTGTAAAAGAAATGGACCCAACAGATACATCAGAAATTATCGAATTATCCGTATGGATCAACAACAAGAAAATAACAATATTCTGTGTTTACAGTCCTCCAAACAATAACAATCTGAATCTTCACCTTTTATAAATCAAAACAGCTACTATTTTTTATAGGAGACTTCAATGCAGCTTCTCCAGTCTGGGGCTACAACTACACAAATTCAGCTGGTAAAACAATAAAAGACCTTATAGCTCTCTTGAGCTATTATATAGTAACAAAGACCCAGCAACATTCATTCACCACTCTGGTTCCACAACTAACCCAGATCTCATATTAGTCTCAACAGATCTTACAAACCACAGTCATCGATCAGTACTCTAAGATCCAGGCAGTGGACATAGGATGTCCCTTCTTACTATTACATCATACAGCGAATCTGCTCAAAGTGCAGACCAGAAGATTCGGTGGAACTTTAAAAAGGCAGACTGGGAAAATTTCAGAAACAAACTTGAAACTAAAATGTTGAAAATTGATCTTGATGCACCTCCTAACATCATCCTGAATAAATTTACTACAGCCATAAAAGACATAGCCAAACTGTGCATACCCAGAAGTGCCCAAACAAAATATAAAACTTTCTGGTCAGATGAATTGAACAATCTTAAGTCCACCAGAGACAAAGCAAGAAGAACAGCTGAACTTACTCAGGATCAAAATGATGTACGGAAATGGCGACAAGCAACAGCAAAATTAAAACAAGCAAAAACAATATCAAAAAGAGAATCTTGGAACACATTTTTAACAACAGTTGACTATAGGACAGACAGCAATAAAGCTCACAAACTTATCAATTCTCTAAACAACAAACACGTAGTCACTCCTTTGAATCCTATTATGATAAAAGTCAACAAAAAAAAGTCAACCCCTGGCACTATCCAGCCCATGACGGGCTAAGGCCGACCAAGCGACCGCTGCCCAGCCATTTGGCCTGCAGATATTGGGGTGACGCGTGATCAGCGCGTCGGGTCCCATCGGCCGTTAATCTTGGTATTCGTGATCGGGGCGCTGTCTCACTGTCAGACAGCTACTCAATTGTCCTCACAAGGCTGAGTGCACCCCGTTCCAACCCTCACGTCAGTTTTAAAATCCCTGACGGAGCCGGGTATTATGATAAGGAAATTACAGACTGTCATAAAATAGCAAACCACTTCTGTAAACATTTCACTTCAATTAGATTATCAAAACAGAAAAAGAAAGAAGACAAGACTCTCAAAAAAATAGTCAAAAAATTCATGAATAATAATGCAGACGATATCTTTAACAATGAATTTTCAATGGAAGAGTTAATATTAGCAATAAAGAACACACAAGTCAGAAAACAACCAGGACCTGATGAGATATTCCCAGAATTCATAAAAAATCTAGGTCCATCTGCTCTAAACATACTGCTACACATATTCAACAAATTTTGGACATCAAATGATAACCTACCTAAATACTGGACTAAAGCAACCATCATTCCAATCTTAAAACCAGGCAAGCCAAAAAACCAAGTCCCCTCATACCGACCTATAGCACTTACCTCCATTCTGGTAAAAATTCTAGAAAGGATGATTACAAATAGACTCAATTGGTACTTGGAAACAAAATCTCTTCTATCAGAAGAACAAGCAGGGTTTAGACAAAACAGGTCCTCCTCCCACCAAATAATGAGATTTACACAAGCTGTTAAAGAAGCCTTTAACAAAAGGGAAAGTGTTCTTGCAGGTTTCATCGATTTTAAAGGAGCCTATGATACTGTATGGCGAAACATGCTGCTAAAGAAACTTATCAACTTCAAAGTAAATGTATGTATGTTAAACTGGTTTTCAAGATTCCTTTCACAAAGAATGATCAATGTTCATTACAACAACAAAACTTCAGGTTGCAAGCAATCAAAACTAGGCCTCCCACAAGGAGCTGTATCAAGCACAACTTTATTCAATGTGTACAACAACGATCTTCCAAAAACAATAAAGGAAGTAGGTAATGTGAATATCAGCATGTTTGCAGACGATGTTATCATTTGGACCACAGCACGTAACAGCCCAAATCAGCAAATGCTGGACTGAAAACAATAATATGGAAATCAATACTACCAAAACGGTATACCAGTTTTTCTCCCTGAGACACCACAATCCAACTTTCAGTCTCAAATTTAGTAATCAAGACCTTCCAAAAAGTGAAAGTACAAAGTACCTAGGTATCATCATGGACAAGAAGCTGAACTGGACCAAACACATACAACATGTGGAGGATAAGGTAAGCAAACGGATGAAATTACTGAAGAGACTAGCAGGAGCTACTTGGGGGAGCACTCAAGACACACTCAACAATACTTACATCAAACCTATCATAAAATATGGCAGTGAAGTACTCTCTACAGCAACCCAGTCAAACATTGATCGCCTCGAGAGGTGTCAGAATAATGCCCTACGAATCATAACAGGCGCAATAAAAACCACACCTATAACCGCCTTGCAATTATATACCCACAACTTACCAATAGAAGAAGAGATGAAACATCAAACAGCCAATGCATATCTCAGTATACAAAGACTGCCTCAAATGACATGGATCAAAAAACCAGTTTCTAGCCCCAATCTTAAACACAAAAAGATCCCTTAAGTCTTGCCAAAGAATATATCAATAAGAGCAATCTGCAAATAAAACTTGAACCACTCTGTATGCCAGTCAACCCCATTGAATATATACAAGTGACTACAGATCTTACTTTGCTAGAAGAGGTCTGCAAGAAAGACTCTTCACCACAAGGTCTAAAACAACTGGCCCTCTGTACAATAGAAGAAAGATATCCATCTAAACAATGGCTAAAAATATTTACAGATGGCTCACAAGACAAAGAAAATAGAACTGGAGCAGGAATACATTCATCTCTCTTCTCACTCTACTTCCCAGTAGGCCAAAACAAAACAAACTTTGATGCTGAGATAAGAGCAATTTCACATGCACTCCATCAGTTATTAGGCAGAAACATTGATTATCAAAAATATGTTATCATTACTGATTCAAAAGCAGCCATCCAAGCCATCTCGTCAAATTATAAGCCCCAAAATAAAGAACTGAAAGAAATTCTTTGTATGATAAAAACCCTTCAAAGACTCCACAAACAGATCTCATTTCAGTGGATCCCTTCTCATGTTGGAATAGCAGGAAATGAAGAGGCAGACAGATTAGCAAAAAAGGTACCACACTACAACAACCTGCCAGTCAGACTGATTTTATGTCAGCAAAAAGGATCTTGAAAAATACTATCAAAAACAGGTATGAAGAAATGGCAAAGAAAACAGCAGAAACCAAATTATGGAAGGACATTGATGCTAAATGGGATCAATATAAATTAACACCAAGAAGAGAAGCTGTAGCCTTCTTCAGACTTAACACTGGCCATGACTGCCTTGCAGCTCATCTGAAACGAATCAACATCCTGAGATCTGAAGAATGCACACTTTGTCACGAACCTGGAAGTAAAATGGATAAGGGGCACCTGCTACATTGCAATAAACTTGATGTGACTGCTAGAACTTCTGGAAACCTCACACAACTCTATTGGAATGCAAGAAAGCTGATGGATTGGAATTCGGGCTAGCCATAGGAAACAACAACAGATTTGTTTATATACATTTTTAATTACAACCAGAAGTTATTTTGGAAATTATAATATTGGAAATCATTTATAGTTAAGCCAGTGATGAATGTTGAAATCATGCCACTCATTGAGATTTAAAAATCAGTGTGTTAGGTTAGGTTGCTTCAGAAACTTGGGTGATGAGATGGTATTAACAATGAAGCTGCATATCTGAAAAACATACCATTTAGAGTTGCATTTTCAATTAACTTGCTTTATTCCTTCCTGCTTAGCAACTTAATGGTCGTTATTTTTTTATTTACAAGGTTTTTCCCAGGTTTTTAGTCTGATTTTTGCGTCTATTGATCGATTGTATACATGAATTTTAATGGCAATTCTGATAAGTCAGCAAATAGTTTGAGGAGAAAATGTTCATATGTTAGGCAGCTGCTTATCAATCTGGTTAATGCTATACAGATTTTGGCTTTTGAGAAGCTACACTTGAAACTCATAACAGGAAAATGTTGAAGTACATTAAGATCAGTGCCTGAGAGGTATCTTTAGTTGACTACCTTTAAAATCACCCCCATTGTTAATGTAGGCCTACCCAAAGGCAATATTACAGTAAGCAACTTGGTTTCTAAATCCAATACTTGATGGGTTTGTAAGTCTTCAATTTGGATAATTTTCTGAATAAGAGTTTGTGCTCAATATATTCATCAATATTTTTTCTTCCCTTTCTCTAAAGAAATAGCACCACTACCACTGCGTTGTCTATGTACATAGCCTATAGGTTTTTATATAAAGTAGCCTATTTAAAAATTGTGCCATTTATTGTAATTTGTCTTCTTTTTCTTTTCAGAACAAGGTTGTAATGGGGTTTGGACTGGTATCAATCACCATATGTATTGGCTATATTATTTACATGAGATCTAAATACGAAGGACTTGGGTATTATTCAGCAATTGATAAAGAAGGAGAAGAAATCTTCATTGCAAAGAAATCAAAGTGGGACACTTAGAAGATATATTTAATTCGTAATGGCAATTCCAATGGGTCATTGTATAATATTGTAAATAGTTTGGAGAGAAAATGTACATATGTTATTCTAAGCTGCTTATCAATCTGATTAATGTTATATAGGCTGTCTCTTACCTTCCAGATCAAAATTATTCATAAGGCAGAGAATACTAAACATAGTATTTTGAGATAGGGTACATGCTTAATTCTAGTTCAGTCATCATAAGGTTATGAAAAAACTTTTGAGTTACACATTAATTATGTTGATGATATGAGGTACAAGTTAAGTTGTTTATGGAAATAAAAAAAATACATATGCATTTCCAACCATTGCTTCTCACTACCAACTGCATAATTTTGACCCTAGAGGTTGAAGGTGAAATTAAACATAATTCAATGTCAATAAAATGCTCATCATCTCTCAAAAAGAATTGTGTTGTTTTCTAATGGTGAAAATTTAGTTTTATTAACATGTGAAACCCTACATGTTGAATATCCAAACCATCAATGGACAGGAAAAGGCGGATAGAAACCTGGAAAAAGGACAAATACAATGACAGGCAGGTATGGACGGAGAGAGAAATAAAAAGGATAAACACACAAAACGGACAAGGACAATCTCCACAGCAGGTCACACTGCCGTCTTCAAAGGTGAGCATTCATGTAATTAATCCAAAAATGGCTATGGCATGAATACCCACCATCGAAGACAGGCGGGGGTGAACAATGTCCTTGTCTGTTCACCCTCCTGTTATGTTTCCATCCACCTAGGCCTGTCTGTTTGTCCTTTTTATATATTTGCATCCCCCTTTTCCTGTCGATTGATTGTATACCAACCTTGTTGTATTTTCCTATATAAATTTGTTAAATTACAGTAGTTTCTATTTATCTGGAAATGTGCTGATCTCCAGAACAAGATTGTACTGGGTGAGCAACATAACGTGGAACCAGCCCCATATCCTCAGTGACTTAACTAAATGATGATGTTTTGTGTTATTGCTGCTTGTGTCCAGGGTATAGTTAGGAATGGTTTGCGAATACTGTATACCGATTTGAAATAGTTGACCAAACAATTGCTAATATCCTGTGATTTACAATATAATCCATCATTAATCCTGATTCTTTACCCTCCTTTCTGTTTTTTATGAAGTTCCAGAGGCCGCTGCTATCTTTTTCTATATTCAAATGGTAAGGACTACATAGTCATATGTTTTTTTGATGTCTAATTTAATTTTATATTTAAGCCAGGTATAATTATTCAAGTAATGTTTAGATAAACTTTTCTTTTCCCTTTAGTTTTAGTTTTGATATTATAGACCAAGTGAACCAAACAGGATATGTGCGCTTGTAATGTTTCATTTTAGGAACGCACTGGTCAACTACAGAGTTTATTTTATCATAAAATATTTCAATGGCTTTGTTTGCATTTTTACAGTTATTTATATTATTCCAATTGCGTTTTTTCATTAATTCATTCAATTTTAAGAGGTCCTCCCTGAGAAAGTTTACTCGCAGTTTGAACTTTCGGGAGATCTGATTATTTTCCCCCGTTTGTATATAATTTGCAGTGCAGGATGGTTTTCATCTAATCAAACTAAGGGGTCATTTTCTTCCTGTATATTCAACTGGTCAATGTTACTGATTACTAAGTCTCCCGTTACCATTCTTCATGTAATTAAACAGCCTGATATTCAGCTGATGCAAACAATTCTGGTAACTCTTTGGTTTTGTTTCAACATTTCAATAGATAGTAAGAGTATCAGTTACTTCAGGTGAATTAAAGCCACTGATAACAAAATAAAATAAAAATGGAATCTTTAAACCACTGTAATTTTGTTCTAATTTCTAGTAAAATGATTTGTATAATTGTGTGTTGGAATTTGGTGGATACGATGTAAGGCTGCTAAGAAGTAAACCAACGACTTCAAAACTCATTGAAATGGGAATGGATTCAGGTATTGACACAAAGTGAGAAACTGAACATCTATAGTCAGTCATACTTTAATCACTGAAAAGCGAAATTATTTATTCTTTGAAGAAAATTTGCTATCCAGGATTGTTGCCAACATATTTATTTTTGTGACTGTCATAGATTCACTCTGCAACAATAAACTTAATCAAGTGTTAATCAAATATAATAATACATACTGTAGTAGACGAAACATGCAACATACATGAAGTGAAAATGTATCATTGTTCTTCACTAGGTTTTGTTATGCATTGTTATTTGGCTATAGATGTGAAGATTGGTGACCGTGGGTAATGTCACAATGTTCAAGTTAGCCTACATTAAAGAGCCACTTTCATTGTCTGCAAGAAATCTGTAAACATGGTGACATTGAAACATCGGTGGAGACTGAATGCAACCTTGATTCAATCCAACAGCAAGATTTTTACTTAAATCACCAAATTTGCAGTGGTGGGAACAAGTGGTAAGGTTTCATCCTTAGTAACTTATTTGAGGTGATGTAGACTATATGCTTCATTTCATAGAATTATTTAAGGGTTTGCAAATATTCCACTGAACAGTTACACACATGAGCAAAAATTCTCTAAACTCATACATGTAGAACACAACACCAACTTACGTTTTGAGCAGGAAATTGTTTCTTCTGTTGCTCCAAGTTGCATTTAACCCTAGAACGGTCAGGCTGGGTCTGTGGGATCCAGTAGTACGCATTTTCGTAATAGCTACAAGGTCGCAGCACCTACAGTTTGGAGCTTCCTGAAACATTCTTCAGAATGCGCTGCAGCAGTAAACCGGAAGCTTCATCAACGAGTCTTTGTAACCATCGCAAAGTAGTCGTGGGTCTCTCAAACCCGGCCCGACCGTTTATGTAACATTTGTGTCCCAACATACTAGGGGATTTTGCGTGTGATATATTACTTCCTTTTAGGTTTTGTGGAATGTACGTTGTATAATTATTGAACAGACAATAGAAATCACTAGACAAACTTGAACAATAGCATCATGAGCAACTGTGTCTAGGGAGGAAATAGATAGGATTTTATGTGACGAAGACTGTGAATTTGATCATTCTGATGCTGATCCAGATTTTGTGATGAACAGTGAACATGATTCTAATAGGGGAAGAAACAGATAATATCGACATTCCAAACATCAGTGAAGCCACTATTTCCAATAACAGTGAGGATAATCCCTGTCATTTTGTTGGTAAAGACAATAAGAAAGACTAAAATGGAAAATTGCCAGAGCCTGGGAAAAGAGGTAGATATATGTGTAAGGACAACAAGACAAAATACTTCTGCAAGATCTGTAAAGTTTGGGTTTGCCTGACACATTCGGAAATGTTGTGTGTAAACTGCGTTAACAATTGAGGGACTTCACCCGAATGTAATTAGTTAAAATATTGAACCTAACCCACTTTTTCGTAGGCATTTGGACAACAAATAAGTTCATTTGCATAAAATAGTATTATCAAACTGACATACCAAGTGGACTTGATTTGTTGCGATTTTTTAATAAACATTACTTTTTCCAGCTAAAATTTTAAGCTTATTTTCCTTTTTAAGTTCTACCAGACCCAGCCCGACCTTTCTTGTTACATTTTCCACCCGACCGTTCTAGGGTTAAGAGATGCTCATTGTTGTAAAACTAATAGTTAAATTTAAACGGATAATTTGTTTAAAAAGATATGTGGAATGGGTTTCATTCTTTTTTCCCTTAATTACCATGCATTAAAAAATTTATTTTAAATTTTTAAAATCCATTAAACTTTTTCTGATAATAGTCTAATAATAGGCATCCTTATGTCCTTGTAAGACAATGTTGTAACACCTAACGTAAGGCCACTTCCTATCCAAATCCTACCTTGAATACAAATACTCACACTAGTAGAGACATTACAGAGACACAGGTTATCAGAAAATTTCTACACACACCCAAGTACATGGGGCTACATGACCACGATGTCGGAAAGGCCCTAAAGAATCAACAACACAACTTAAGTTCAATGAACAACCTAACTCGAGTCGCCACTGTATCTTGGGAGAAAAGACCATAGATAGCTCCAATCCATGATTATAGCCCACGGGCAAAGGCTGTCTGGGCACCAGCAGCTTACAAATTACATCTCTGAAACGCTTTGTGCCCACACACTAGTGTGGTCTAAATTTCTACATAGCAGCTAGCACAGGCCAGTACTAAATTTCTTCACATTAAGGCTTCTCAAGTTTTCCCCACATACACTTCCTGAAGCAATGGATCAAATAGCACTGAGGACACACCTCCATTTGAGAATGTACCAAAGTACTGTTGTTGGTTCATTTAAGGGGCTTGGACATTATGGTCATTCAACCCTGTGTACTTGGGTATATGTGGAATTTTATCTGATAACCTGTGTTATTGTGATGGCTGTATTAATGTGTGTATTTGTAATTCACGTGAGGATTGGGAAGGAGACCGCCAGGGTCTTAAGTTAGGAACCATCTCAGCATTTGCCTGAAGTAGAAGTGGGGAAGCGAACCCATCTCTTCTCACAAGGATGAAGGTACCAAATTTTAGGCCTCAGACCAGAATTAAATTTCTTGGCAGAGATGGAAATGGAACCTGGACCTCCAGGGCGACAGCCAAGAAGATTAAAACATTCGGGAAGAGTTACATCATCACCATAACCAGCAGATGTGGGGAGCTGGTCAGCATGCTAGTCTTAAAGAGACAGTAAGTGCACTAAACCTACATAACTACTATTACAACCTTATGCTGGCCATATAGTATCTGACAAGACGGTTTAATGATCTGCTTTTCTACAAATTTGCAAATTTATGTTAGGCTACAGGTGAGGAGTTGTGAAGGAGAAGCACATATGAAGAAGTATAACACTAATGGAAAAGATCAGAGCTGATAGTTTGAAGTTCAAACTTTATTCAAAAATGGAATCTGGCAGTCTTGTTTTCATCATATCAATACATGAACACATAATGGCACATAGTACATACATATTTATATTTATCAACAATTGTTGGAAATAATCATATTGATGTGAAATGCACCACAGCTGACAATACAGTACATAATAGGAAATTATTGAAGAAAACTGAAATTATAAAATTAAAAATGATGGCTTTGGAACAACGAGAATAGTGTTAATAATAGTCCATCATTTGGTGCTTAACAAGGTTTCCACCTAAAATATCCTGGGGTAGTTTTTTAATGTTTTATCTTTTATGTGTTTTAGTGTGCTGATTATGAATCTGAGGCAACAAAACTTTTTGCTGTAATTGAGCACAAAAAAAAAAGATAGAAAAAAATGCCTATTCTGGTTATTTGCTTCTAACTCAAAAACAACCAACGTCTGGTGAAACAACACACTGCACAATTTTTTTCACCACTTGAACAGTTTAGGCGCAAATGTGCATAAACCTTAATAATAATATTATGGGTTTTACGTCCCTTATAACTACTGAGGCTTTTAGAGACGCCGGGTGCCAGAATTATACCTCGAAGGGGACCTTTAATGTGCCAGTAAATCTACTGACAAGACTCCCTTGCATTCGTGCACCTTCAAATGGCAACCGACTGCCAGGATTTGAACCTGCAACCTTAGGCACAGCAAGCGAGTACGTTACTGCTGCACCACACAACCAGTCTGCATACACCTTATATTTTTGCTTTCAAGTTTCAAAAGTTTCTAACAAATATCAGTTGTTTGCCTACCCTTCGATAATGCTACTCCTAGTTATTATGCCATTGTCCACCTCATTCTGTTGAGTTCACAGAAAAGTTGAAATCCTTTGACCAACCGTTGCACCTCAAAGTTCCCAAGATTCAAATCAGAAAAATGTTGTGGCTAGTTTTTGGGGGGGGAAATCAATTCTCTCATGTCTTTCCTAGGAGGAATAGGTTACATCATGGCAGGTAGTGGTCTAAAAGAGCTATTCAACACGGTATTTGCAATGAATTTCTTTGGTAAATGGCTTCCTCCAGCAATACTTTCTTCATTCTGTGTCTCTTCTCCCACATCCTAAGGACACTTATTCAAGAGCAGCAAGAGTTCACATTTTGGCAGATTCTGCTGTAACAACAACTATTCTGGACATGATTGACTTCAACCCCTTAACTTAGTAGGCCTACTATCCATAATCTTCTCCGCCCCTGCTCTGATATGACAGTGATTCTTTCAGCAAACAAATAATAATCTGTAAGGAAACTTATAGTCATTCATATTCCAACTGCAAAAATTGAAAGGCCATGGTCCTACTATAAAGTTTCTGATTCAATAATTTGAATAGTTAATCATAGTCGTAACAATGGTTTTTTGTGGTTCCGTATTGATGTTGATGCCTGGTATATCTTATAAATTATAATATTTTAAAAGCTGTTTGGGTAGCCAGCCCTGGTTAAAACATTACATATCTTTAACTGGTTACAGTATATTTTTAAAACAATTTATTTAATCAGAGAATCTAATTTAATCTATTTTGAAACACTTGCCAAAACGTTGCCATAATTTTCATGCTAGCAGCTAAGCCAGGCATTAATGGAAAACAGTTAGGGGCCTCACCCATGGATGTGAATCACTGAATAACCTAAATACTGCAAGGAAATAATGACAGCAGTAGAATATGAGAAGTACACTACACAAGGGGAATTCACAATCAACAGACAAGTTCTGGTATGGTACTTGATCATTATTTATTTATAGTAAGGCTTTTAGTGCCGGGAGTGTCCGAGGACATGTTCGGCTCGCCAGAGGCTGTAGCTACTTCAAACGGGCATACAAAGGGTGAGCTACAAGTACCTTCAATTTCGAGTAGTTCCAACTTTGGCCACCACATGTCACTGATACTTAGTGGTGAACGTTGGAACTTTGATAGATCATTCCAACGAAATCTAACCTAGAAATTTAGCTTCACACAAGTTTAGTCTGTGGAAGGATTTTTTAAGCTTATATGCCATAAATCTATGACATGGGACCGCCGGCTTTCCGAAGGAAGGCATACTGAAGGATTTTAACGCTCTTAAAAAATCCGACGACTTCGGCCGGCTTTGAACCGGCTATCTCGGGCAGAGCAGTTCAGCATACTACCAACTACGCCACCGAAGCAGCTGATATGATCATTGAACAGCCATTAATAATAAACATGAAAAAAGTTAGGGATCACTGAATGTGTACTGCAAGGTGGGCACTGAATGACAGCACTGCAACACATTTGTGATGGAAATGAAAAACTCTGTGTTGTTTTTGCAAGCTCTGAACAACACTTGGGCATCAGTGATTCAAGAGTTTAGCAAGATGATAATGATTGCAAGGAGATAGAGTGGTTCAAACCTTTCAACTTGGTTTCAATAATATAGAGATTTGAAGCCATTCTTTTTTCAGTGTTGCCTATACAAATTGACTTTTTGTACCTTTTCAGTTGGCCAACACAATTGTGCCCAATGAATGGGCAGGGTACAGGATATAAATACACTCCTGGAAACAATTACAGGTATTACATGTATTAGTTAATAATAATAATAATAGTGAATATTAACTTGAAAATGAAAATCCACAGCCTGCTTCCAGTCTCCGACTGGGTCAGGAATGGAATGAATGAAGCCCCTATCTAGCGGCGAGGATATGAACTGTGCCGGCTGCAGAGGCCTGACGCACTCCTCTGGGGCAATGATTAAATGAATGACAGATGAAATGATAGTGGAGTGTGTTGCTGGAATGAAATTTTGACAGGGAAAACCGGAGTACCCGGAGAACTTAATACATGTAATTTTTTCCAGGAGTCATCATCATAGTTGACCAATTCCAGTTTCCAGGGTGTGGTATACGAGCCCCTTCCATCTCTGTCGATCCATGAACCATTCTTCGTTCACAATCCTCTCTCAACCCTGTCCTCTCTCCTGTACATCCTTTTTCACCAGATCTGTCCATTGTTTTCTAGGTCTGCCGACTGGTCTCTTCCCTCCTACGTTTCTTTCATACTCCCTTCTTGCAGTTTTATTAGCACTCATTCTCTACATGGGGCTGAACCACTTCATTGCAGGAGTGTATTTATATATTTACATCTTGTACACCACCGATTCATTGGGCACAATCGTGTTGACCGACTGAAAAGCTACAAAAAGTCAACGGAGTTGTCAGGTATAGGGATGTTGATCCATGGCTCAAAAAGAAGGTACTCTTCGAATAGAAAGAATTGGAGGAGGCGATTTTCATACTGTTAAATTCACACAAAACAACAGAGTCAACCTTTTCTAGCTGTAATGAATGAGCAGTGCAATTAAGGTACAAGGTGAAACAATTTCCATCAATCCAAGAACCATTTTCCAGCGAATCAGCATTGCAAAGCTGGTCAATACGGAACCTGGAATGAGTGCAATTGCAAAGCAACCCGATGAGGAACTGAAAGAATTCTTAACATGTAGTATGAACTATGCCCTTTTTCATTACATCTTCTTTGAAGAGGGTGGAATGCAGAAATGTACAAAATCCTGTACAAAGCTTTTCAACCTTGCACACAGGAGGTTACTATTGAAAGTAGTGTGTGCATTATTGATGGAGGACAGTATTTTGTTGTAGCCATCTGGAGCCGTGTTTTAACATATTGGTATATTGGCTTTCACGGCCAGTGAATTTTTCTAGGTTTGTGCCGTGTGGGGTTTCGCCTAGGACACCAAGCTGACTCATCAGCAGGCTCTTGGTGTCCTGGCCCGGACCCCCATAGGTGTAGCGAACTGCGAAACCCCCACACAAGACACAGCACAAACCTAGAAAAATTGCTAAGTTTTAATTCACTGGCCATGCACAAACCTAGAAAAATTGCTGAGTTTTAATTCACTGGCCTGAAAGCCAATATACCATCTTTTTGGAAGCCTTCATAGGGAGGTTATGGCTGCTTGAGCTTTTAGTTCTTGCAGTAAAGAGGTGCAGCTGCGCATAAAAAGGGAGGTAGCGTGCAGTTCGCTACTTGGATTGACCTTGTAATTGGGCATAAATGCCTGTTGACCAACTGCAAGTTATCAATCAACTGTTAATAAGGCAACATTGAAAGATGACTTCAAAGCTTTCATTGTACAGTGTTTTATCATCAAGTCTATTCAAGTTACTATGAGGGTGATTTTTTTTGTTTTCAACCTTCGATTGTGCTGGTCAACAGCCACCCAAGTGGTAGGAGGCGCATATCCTCAGAGAGCAACTGTGCATTTTCCCCACTGTAACCACTTCCAATGTAATTATGTCATGAGTTGCAGTCGCAAAAACATGGCTGCTACAATGGATTTTCCTGCCAAGTGCAAGTTGCGTAGTGTAATTCGGTTTCTTCAACCAGAAGGGGATAAGCAGCGGAAATGCCGTACTTCAAAGAATGAGTTTTTCTGATTCATCACGACTTCCTCACAGTCCTGTTGTAACTGTTCCTGATGGGAAGTTTTTGAACACCCAGCATATAGCCCCGCTGAGCGACTTCCACCACTTCCCTAAACTGAAGGGCTAGGAAGGCTGAAGTTGCAGACTAATGACAATCTTCAAAACAAATTTATGTCTCATGTTAACTCGCTAGTGGCAAGTCATAGGGCCTTGATAATAATAATAATGTTATTGATTTTACATCCCTGTGGCTTTTGGAGAAGCCGGGATGCCGGAATTTTGCTCTGAATGGGGATCTTTAACATGCCAGTAAATCTACCGACACGGCTCCCTCGTAATTGTGTATCCTCAAGCCATCTGGCTGCACCAAGATTCGATCCTGCAACCTTGGGCACAGAAGGCGAGAAAATTATCGCTGACCCACGCATCCACTCATAAATTGTAGGAATAACGTCATCTAGATCCTTTTTGTACAGAATGCTATGGTATTTTACGAAAAGTTGACAGTTTCCGAGTTAGAAACAAAAAAAATTGTTAGTGAACATCAAATGGAAATTAAAAGTATGAAATTCCATAAGAAAATCATTTCATTCATATAACATTGGAGGTTAAATTCCTGGCTGAGGAAGTCACATGTCTTCTTTCAACATTACAACAGTAGAAATGCATACAGCTTATTCAAATATTCATGTGGTTTTAGATGACCATTGAGAACAGTCTGGTCTGTTCCCATTCAACTTTGATCCCAACTCTAAAAGTTGATTCAATCATTATTTTTTTTTTTTTTTACTTCTGAAAGAAGTTAGCTAAACATCATTAAGTAGTGAGAAGGAGTTCTGGATGTAATGCTGAGCAAATATCCGCAGCAAAGGACCCATGGTATACTGTAAAGAAAGAAGAGTTGCTTAGAGATATTAGAATGAGAAGACAAACATAATATTGTTGACCCTGCAATATCATGTATCCGACTATGCAATTACGTTCCATTTCTTTCCTTATTACTGATCACACCTCCCACCCATATGTGAATATACACTCCAACAGAACAGTTTATATAAAGTCTATTTTTCTGTGTATGAGTGTAAAGGTAAATGAACTTTAAATACATTGTACAGTAGGGATATATTTTTACATGTAGTAACCTGTAAGGTGAAACCTCTCTATAACGGACACCCTTGGGACCGTAAATACTGTCCGCTAAAGAGGGTTAGAGAAAATCCTTGCAATTTGGCACATGTACTCGTGCAGTATGTGTACTTACATGAAATCGTAGAGTTACGCGCGGTAGAACAGTCCAGTTTTGTCCACATTTAAAATGTTTTCCAGCGAATAGCCGTCAGTGATGGATGGCAATTTTTCTTCCCAGCTTGAAACATTATCCATATCAACAGCGGAGGATTCTCCGCAAATTACTCTATTTTATACTGTGGCGCTTTCTGAAATTCTCGAGCCAGCCGTTCGAGGCTTTGAAATCTCAGATACCTAATTCTGCCGCAAAATCCAATGCTTTGGCTTGTATCATTGGTCCGGACGCAGGGACGTTCAGACTTGTTATTTTGCTGAACCACCCTATCACTGACTTGATCAATAACAGCACCATTACCACTTTGAAACTGTCTAATTTGCAGTTTATCACCATTAAGACGCCATACCTTATCGCTTCTTGTTTTTTCACAATTTCTGCTGCCTGTGTCTTTCTAATCCTTAACACTTCTCATGGTTTCCGTACACTACATTTCTCACGTTTGTGATAATCTACGATGTCTGTTTCCTCTTTTAAAGTTAAACTTTTACAAGGAGCCATTTCAAATGCACTCACCTGCTACTGCAAAGCACAGGTCCTACAATAGATTTAAGAAGTTTCACAGTAAAACTGACCAGATAGTGAAAGTATGAATTCCCTTATCCCGACCATTTCAAGTTCAAGAGAACAATGAAAGCGATACCGTTAGGCCTAGGTTTATTTTTGGAGCAGTGCAGAAGATATGGGATAGGAAGGTCAGCGCTAACTGGCTGCCAGGAAGCACAGGATGTTTCAAAAGTATAGGGTTATCGAAAAAGGTTGCAACAATTTTAAAAAATCACAGCTCAAGAACTATTTGAGATATTAAAACGAGTATTTTTGTTTGTTTTTAAATTCACCAACTCAAAAAGTTTTTTTCATACATATAATCTTTCTATGTGCGCTCCCTTGGTTCGTCACTCATTCTAGGGCGTCCGGGGGACTTTTTCACGTCAACGCTGCCAGGTTCCTGAAACCGTTCATACCACCGTCTAATGCTATTAGCATGAGGGGGATCCCTACCATAAACACGTCAGAAAGTGCGCTAAACAGTTATAACAGATTTAAACTCTGCTAACCACAACACACAGTGTGCTTTCTGCTGAACTGCTGCCGTTGCAATCACACTACTGAAACGGCGTGGCAGCTTCCGGTCGCGCACTCATTCTGCGCATCGGTTGACGGTCACGAGCGGAGTACAGTCACATCTAAAACTAAAACTCAATGAGTTCCTGATTAGTTTTCAGGTCGAATTATTAATTTATCTCACTTATAACGGGAGATATGATGTTTTGAAATTGCTGCAACCTTTTTCGGTGGCCCTGTACATTAACACAACAGTGTGTTCACGCAAGATTAATAGACCTACAGAGATGCGGGTTTTTTTTTTCAATACAAGTGTCCGCTAAGAGAGGTTGGTTGATTTTTTTTTAATGCGGCCAGGGTGTCCGTGTCCATAATAGCGAGTGTCCGCACAAGAGAGATTAATTACTAATACACTTAATAGGGGTTTGGTCACAGACCTAGAAAATTTTCCATTGGTTGGCTGGTTCTTAGGTTTAGGGGCTGCTACAACGCGGTCATGTAGCCCCGTGTACTTTAGGTGTGGGTAGAATCTGTCTGATAACCGGTGTTAATTGTGATGACTGTATTAGTGTATGTTATCTGTTTTTTAATTTAAGTACTGCAACTTAGAATTTTTCAAATAGTTCCTACTTTTGCCGCCAAGCGCCACCGTCAACGACTACAAGGCCAAGTTCATAACTTAGCTATTAGACGCCACCGCAGTCGGCTCTTGGCAACGAACGTAGAAACCTAAGAGCGTTGTTTACATTCTTAACCTATCCAATTTAGCTTCACACAGGTGCAATTAGTGGAAGGTTCTTTAACATGCCATAAATATATGACATGGGACCGCCGGCTTCACTTCCTCTCCGAAGGAAGGCAGACTGAGGGATTTTTAACGCTCTTAAAAAAAATCCTACGGCTTCGGCCGGGTTTGAACCCGCTATCTTGGGCATAGAAGCTCAGCATGCTACCGACTACGCCACCGAAGCTGCCTGTTATGAAGGGGTGTCTGCCTTAGAGGAGTGTCCGTTAAGAGAGGTTTCACTGTATTTCTTTTTCTTTTTTCAGTGCAACATATCAAAGGCACATTTTCCTTTACTAGTATAATGAAAATAACAAATTGTTCTGTTGGACTGCATATACAAATATGACTGGGAGGTGTGACCAATAATAATAAGGAAAAGAATGAAAAAAAAAAAACCCAGCATTGCCAGATACACTAACCCCGTGGAATTACAGCCCATGAAGGGCCTAGGCCTACCATGCGACCGCTGCCCAGCCTTTTGGCCTGTAGATATTAGGATGACACGTGGTCAGCGCATCGGATTTCCTCGGCCGTTAATCTTGGTTTTTGTGACCGAGGCACTGCCTCACTGTCAGACAGCTACTCGATTGTCCTCACGAGGCTGAGTGCACCCCGTTCCAGCCCTCAAGTCAGTTTCTAAAATCCCTGACGGAGTCGGGAATCGAACCCGAGACCTCCAGGTGAGAGCCATGCGCGCTACCCCAACACCACGGGGCCGGCTTGTCAGATACACAGTACTGCATATTCAGCAACAATGTGTATTAGATTGTCAGAAAGGGCCCATCGGTTAACTCATCAGATGTCCCATTTTTTGGTGGAAGAGTAAGGTATTCCTGATTTTAATACATTTATCCCCTAGACCCACAAAATTCATGGGGATGCTAAAAATATTCCATATTTAAAATAGTCTTGTTTGAATTCATATTTGAATTCAACAATTCCCGAAACGCATCTTTGAAAACCTTCAAATAAAAACCAGGCCTCAGGCGAATTTAATGCGCATCGGCATTAAGTACATCAAGGAGCTCATTTTACGACGTCATTTGTATTATAATGAAACGTAATTCATTATTACTGTATTAATAGATATATATATTTTGATTGCTAATTCAGTTGAAATCCAACATGAGATGACAAGGCTAAGACGAATTTTCAGCACTCTTCTTTATCATTGGAAAATTCCTAGTCATTCGTGTCAAATTTACACCGCATTATCCTGTGTCTGAATGAGGGACACTTCATCTCCGTCATCCTCGGTGTTGATCCTCTTGCCGTGTGAAGTTATTTCAACAAAATAATTGTGAACTTCATTGCCGCTTATTAATGTAAGCAAAAAGAAAAAAACAATGGCCGCAGTCCATTCGTTTTTTCTTTTCCATCAAAGAGACTTGCACCGCAAGATAATCGTGTGCATTTGACTATCAGACAGAGGTTGATCACAGACACATGGCTCAGAGCGAAGATTTTATAAGATAAGAATGTGTGATTTGAAAAGTAAATATTTGACGCAAGCACCTAAATTAAATTAAATCCTCTAGGATTGCAGTTGGTCTTGGCCCGTATCATTGCCGTAGGACTACAGCAATATACCTCAACTTTTTAACAATAAATCTTGTGACGTCATTCCACGATGTGAATTCCCAAAAGAAAGATATGCATTTCTTGGTCTGCAATATTGCTCTAAATTGTTATATATTAATGGTGTTACGGCTGTGCGTTTGTTTTGTCGCCTCGCCGCGTGAGTCACAGCTGCCCCGGGCTATGCTCTGCCTCTGTGTGTTACCTGCGCCTTACGCAACGGGCTGCTAGGGCAAAGGGATGGTCCAGAATATTCGTGGCCCAGCTAGGGATGGAAATCTCGAGAAGCCGTGAATCCTGGACGATTCTAGAAGCATTCATTGAGTCACCAGCCTGCTATATAAGCGGCCTCATCAGCGAGGGAGGGACTGTGATTTTGAGCCAGTGCGTATTTTTACCTGAGCGACAGTAGTGTGGCGACGTGACGTGCGAAACCCAAGTGAGGCTATTGCATGCAGTGAAGTGCTGTGTGAATTGCGAAACCCAGTGAGATTCTTTCCGAACCTGCGGAGCAGTGTGTAGCAGACTCGTAAGTAGCCTAACGGTAGTTTGTGTACTCAAGGGAGTGTACAGGTATTTCGGTGAGTGACAGACAGGCTAGACACAGGTCAGCCTAATTAGTGAACGGACAGCTGCTCGAGAGAGTGAAAGGGAAGTGTTCCCAGTCAGAGAGGAACTAGAGTGAGCTACTAGTTGCTTGCATCTGTTTATTGTGAGGTGTAATGTAACTTGCTAAGACCTGCAATAAAATGACTATTTCTTTAAAAGGACCATTGTTTTGTGCTTCTACCCACCGTAATCCAGTTAACGAAAGTGCCATAAGGGGTGGCACGTTACAACTGGTGTCAGAAGTGGGATTACGAACTCAAGCACAAGCACAACACCTGAAGGTCCTGGTTTCAAAACCCGAGCAGGTCATTTTACCAAAGTTCTCTAATTCTCCAGAAAGTGCATGCCATTCACCAGACAGACGACTAAAATGGATGCACAATTACAACTGGTTAGGATCCGTCGATGATAGACCTCCCCTTTCGGATAGAACTAGAGGTGAAGCCTCTAGCTTAATATACAAGTGAACTTTACTATGTGGAGAAAAATGGGACATCAAAAAAGAAAATAGCTAATAGGAACAGTTTGCCAATAACAATGATCTTTATTTATAATTTGCATAAAGATCAATAACAACAACCTTATAAACAGACAATAGAAACACTAGGCGCCAGCCAACAACACTTGAAAAACAATGCCTAGCCTATAAATTCTAATGAAGTATAAGATAACAAAAGATAAAGATTAGTTAACCATTTTATGGTCTAAGGTTGCTAGGTAGCATAATCCTAGCAAAAATTTACAAAATTAAGGCTGCTTGCAAATGCAGGGCCAAAGTCATATGAGAATACCTTCATTGCTCCAGATGAGCTTCAAAGAGTGACTAGAAAATAGAAATATGCTTGTTTGGCATGCTTTGGTTTGAATGAAACAATTTCGTCAATCAGTAAGATCGACAAGCACCAAGGGAGTAATTTACATCCCGCAAGTCGTTTCAGACAAGAGAATTTGTTGAAATGAGTTATAATGAACATGCAAGAAAATAAAATGCAATTGTTTTAACATACCGTAGTTTTCACTTTAAAAGGGCAAAGTACTTGCGGCCACATTAAACAAATAAGTTAGGTTAGGTTGAACACTGCAGATACACTTTGCAACTTGGAGGTTAGAGATAGCACTTAACTTGATTAGGGCAGTTCTTTGAGAGATTTCCGGGAACACTTGTGGATCACTTTCGAAATGTTGTAGATTGTTTGGCATTGGAGATAAATTCCACCTTGAGTAGATGCTGTCAAAATCGATGATTGCAGTAGGCCAAATATCAACACGTTGTCGATTGAGAAGAATTCGCTAGCGATGATGAATTGAGTTGTACTAGCGATTTAAGGCAATGTGCCAGTACTTCAGTAGAGAAGTAATTTTGTATAGTTTGTATAGTCCAAGTTCGTGTGGCGAAGTTACGGAGGGACAATAGCAGCCTGATGGTCGACGGAGTCGTCAAGGGAGTGAGTTGGCCCATGCTGATCGACACGAGAGTGTCGAGGACCATCGTCAATCCCACCGTGATCCCGAGGTGGAGAGCGTAATTGTCGACGGAACTGCTGAGGGAGTGGCGGCTGTCATCGAGCCAAAATATGAGGACATCCAGACAAAAGGATTGCTAATTGCCAAGACCCTCATCAACACGACGTCTCTGCCGTACGTCCGCCTGTCCAACCTGAACGACTACGACATTACGGTTCACCGGGACACCAACCTAGGAGTCTGCGAGCCCGTTACCTGGATTGCCCGCATCACAGATACGACGGACGGACACCTGCAGACGGACAACCGAAGAAGACGCGCACTGCCAGAAGAACTACAGAAGCTGCACCAAGGATCCCAGGACCATTTAGACGAGGAACAATCACGCCAACTTCGGGACCTGCTACACAAATTCCAGGATATCTTCTCCGTGGGGAGCAAAGACTTCGGCAGGACAAGCTTGGTCCAGCACAGAATCGACGTTGGGGGCAGCGCACCGATTAGAGCCCCATTCCGACGTGTCCCGCTCGCCAAGCAAGCTGAAGTCGACCGGATGGTAGAAGAAATGAAGGAACAGGGGGTGATCGAGCCATCACATAGTCCTTGGAGCTCTCCGGTCGTGTTAGTGAAGAAGAAGGACGGCTCCACCAGGTTCTGCGTGGACTACAGGCGGGTGAACGACATCACAAAGAAGGACAGCTACCCTCTACCCCGGATTGACGACACGCTGGACACCATATCAGGATCAAGATGGTTCTCCACCTTGGATTTGAAGAGTGGCTACTGACAGGTGGAGGTCCACCCTAAGGACCGCGAGAAAACGGCATTCTCTGTGGGAAGTGGGCTCTGGCAGTTCACCGTCATGCCATTCAGTCTGTGCAACGCCCCTGCGACCTTCGAAAGGCTAATGGAGTCCATTCTGAGGGGACAACACAGGAAGACCTGCCCGGTCTACCTAGACGACGTCATCGTTCTGGGGAGAAGCTTCGAGGAGCACTACAGCAACCTGAAGGAGATCTTGATGAAGCTACGGGCTGCCCAGCTGAAGTTGAGCCCCAAGAAGTGTCAGCTCTTCCAGAAGCAGGTCCAGTAGCTTGGGCATATTGTCTCCGAGGAAGGGTTGCACACCGACCCAGAGAAGACCGCAGCTGTGAGGGAGTGGCCAGTTCCGAAGAACAAGTCCCAACTAAGAAGCTTCCTGAGACTCTGCACTTATTACCGTCGCTTCGTGAGAGGATTCGCTGACATCGCCAAACCACTGCATCGACTGACTGAGAAGGACCAACTCTTCACAGCAGAATGCCACAGTGCCTTCGATCAACTCAAGCAGGCTCTGTGCACCGCACCTATTCTGGCCTACCCCAGACCTGGAACAAGGTTTATCGTCGATACCGATGCCAGCGACTTTGGTATAGGGGGAATCCTGTTGCGAGTAGTGGACGGCGAGGAGAGAGTAGTGGCCTACTTCAGCAAAGCCTTGTCAAAGCCAGAGAGGAACTACTGCGTCACCAGGAAGGAGCTGCTCGCCATCGTGAAGACCATTGAACACTTCCACAAGTACCTGTACGGGCAAGAATTTCTCATCAGGACCGACCATGCATCCCTGCGGTGGCTCCTGAACTTCAAGCAGCCCGAGGGTCAACTCGCGCGGTGGTTAGAGAGGCTTCAACAGTACAACTTTAGATCCAGCACAGGAAAGGCCAACTGCATTCTAACGCTGACGCCCTGTTATGAAGGCCGTGCCCCGAAGACTGCACCTTCTGCGCTTGAAGGGAGGAGAACACCGGGATACAGTGCCGAAGGACTACCGTGGAACTTCAAGGGAGCTGGAGCTGCGAATCTTTCACACGGGCGCAAGCAGAAGATGATGACCTGGGACTGATAGCCGAATGGAAGAGGGCCTGTGTTACCAGACCCGGGTGAAACATTGTGAGCGACTGCAGTCCAAAGTTCAAGTCCTACTGGGCGCAGTGGGACTCGCTGATTGTAAGGGATGGCCTCATCTGCCATACCTGGGAGAGCACCGACAGGAAGACATCTCGGGAACAAGTCGTCGTACCAAAGGCTATGACGGAGGAAGTCCTGAAGGAAGTCCAAGGAGGATCATCTGGTGGACACCTAGGGATAAAGAAGACCCTAGAGAAGCTGAGAGAGCGGTTTTACTGGATCGGATGCCGAGCAGATGTGGAGAACCACTGCACGAGGTGCCACGATTGTGCAGCCAGCAAGGGCCCAGGACGAAGACGACGGGGTCCACTGAAGACCTACAACGTGGGCGGCCCCATGGAGAGAGTGGCAATCAATGTTGCTGGGCCATTCCCGTTGAGCGAGACACGGAACCGCTACATATTGGTCGTAGCGACTACTTCACCAATTGGCCAGAGGCGTATGCGCTCCCTAACCAAGAAGCCGCAACGATCACAGAGACCCTGGTGAAGGAATTCGTCAGCCGGTACGGAGTACTCCTGGAGCTGCACTCTGACCAAGGGAGGAACTTCGAGTCGCAGGTGTTCCAGAACCTATGCCAGCTGCTAGGAATCCGGAAGACAAGGACGACGACGCTAAACCCTCAGTCCGATGGGATGGTAGAGTGATTCAATCGCACGATCGAGAACCATCTCCGAATAGTCGTCAGCGAGCACCAGAGGGATTGGGACAAACATCTTCCAATATTTCTCCTGGCCTACCGCAACGCCGTGCATGAAGCCACTGGGTGCACACAGCCCGGGCCATGTTTGGGAGGGAACTCCGTCTACCTGTCGATCTTGCCTTTGGCCGACCTGGGAATGATCCGGTCCCGGTAAGCCAGTATTGTCAAGAACTGGTCGATCAACTGGAGGACGTGCACGCGTTCGCAAGGAGGAGATTGCGGATCGAGACCGACCGAATGAAGACCCGATACGACCAGCAGACGGATGCCGGCGGATTCCACGAGGATGACCTGGTCTGGCTCTTCAACCCATTACGGAAGAAAGGCTTGTCACCCAAACTGCAGAAGTCCTGGGAGGGCCCGTACCGAGTCGTGAAACGGATCAACGATGTCGTCTACAGGATCCAGTGGAGCCCGAGGGCGAAGATGAAGATCGTGCATCGAGATTGCCTGGCAGCCTACGGAGGGACACAGACGGACCAATGATTGATCGGGACGATCAGCATTTTAGGAAGGGGGTGGTGTTACGGCTTGTGAGTTTGTTTAGTCGCCTCGCCGCGTGAGTCACAGCTGCCCCGGGCTATGCTCTGCCTCTGTGTGTTACCTACGCCTTACGCAACGGGCTTCGAGGACAAAGGGATGGTCCAGAATATTCGTGACCCAGCTAGTGATGGAAATCTCGAGAAGCCGTAAATCCTGGACGATTCTAGAAGCATTCATTGAGTCACCAGTCTGCTATATAAGCGGCCTCATCAGCGAGGGAGGGACTGTGTTTTTGAGCTAGTGCGTGTTTTTCCCTGAGCGACAGTAGTGTGGCGACGTGACGTGCGAAACCCAAGTGAGGCTATTGCATGCAGTGAAGTGCTGTGTGTATTGCGAAACCCAGTGAGATTCTTTCCGAACCTGTGGAGCTGTGTGTAGCAGACTCGTAAGTAGCCTAATGGTAGTTTGTGTACTCGAGGGAGTGTACAGGTATTTCGGTGAGTGACAGACTGGCTAGACACAGGTCAGCCTAATTAGTGAACGGACAGCTGCTCGAGAGAGTGAAAAGGAAGTGTTCCCAGTCAGAGAGGAACTAGAGTGAGCTACTAATTGCTTGTATCTGTTTATTGTGCGGCGTACTGCAACTTGCTAAGACCTGCAATAAAATGACTTTTCTTTAAAAGGACCATTGTTTTGTGCTTCTACCCACCGTAATCCAGTTAACTAAAGTGCCATAAGAGGTGGCACGTTACAATACTAATGCGTCAGTTTCTAACTAAAGTTATTTTGTGTTATTTTTATGCAATTACCATTTTAGGTTATGTACACATCCTTTCTCCTTGAAGTAGCTGGTGATTCCTACCTTTGTACATCTTTTGTATGATAGCAAATTTTATATGAAGCTTTCTTTTAACAGATATCCTTTATTATTATGTCCCACAGTGACTCCAGGTATAAGGAGTCCCCCTCTACCAATTGCCAATGGTCTCCTTAGAGAGCGGATGAGCAGGTAGAGGTCTAGGGCTCTCTCAAGCCCTTGGGGTAGGAAACTTCCCCTAAAGGCAGATGAGCCACTAGTTGGCCAACGGCATAGGATGAAGAAGGCAAAGGGAAGCCATTTCATTAAAGATCAATTAGGATATCCCAAGTATCAGCAGCTCAAGATAATGTTAGCTTTTACAGTAAATTTTTCCGGAGGTAAAATAATCCCCCACTCGGATCTCTGGAGGGGAACAGATAAAGAAGCCAATTTAAGAAATAAGCAGAGAAGAATCGGTTCCTGGAATGTACAGACCTTACTCCAGACTGGAAAGTTAAAGAACTTGATCATGGAGATGGAAAGGATGGATTTACATGTATTGGGTATAGCAGAAATGAGATAGCCACAAGCAGGAGACTTTAGAAATGGAAATTATCGGATAATTCATTCTGGTACAGCAAACACTAAACCAGGATATGGTGGAGTTGGCATTATATTACATAAAGAACTAGGAAACAGAGTAAAGGGATTCGTGCAATATAATGAACGATTAATTCTATTACGGATCGAAACTACACCAAAGGATACTGTGATGGTCTACGTTTATATTCTGACAACACAAGGAGGATATCCCAAGTATCAGCAGCTCAAGATAATGTTAGCTTATAAAGGGGGAAGAAAACCTTATTTTACTTGGTGACTGGAATGCAATTGTCGGAGAAGGAACTGAAGGAAATGTTGTGGGTAAATACGGATTGGGGAGAAGAAATGAGAGAGGCGAGAGACGTGTAGAGTTTTGTATACAGCATAAATTAGTTGTAACGAATACTATATTTCAACACCATCCAAGGAGGAGATACACTTGGAAAGCTCCGGGAGACCTAAGAAGGGCCCAGATAGACTACATATTACTTAGTAAAGGAAAGATTTAAGAGCCAGGTGAAATATAGTAGAAGTTACCCTGGCGCTGATGTCGACAGCGACCATAACCCAGTCATCATACGCTGTGAATTTAAGTTCAAAAGATTAAAGAAGAAAATAAACATTGGGATATTTCTAAGCTTAAAGATGAGTCCACTCAAATCTATTATATAAAACAAAGTGTCCTGACTGACTGACTGACTGACTCATCATCGCCCAGCCAAAACTATTCAAGTTAGAAACATGAAATTTTGGGGATATGTTCGCTGTAAGTCGAAAACGCCCACTAAGGAAGGATTTTTGGATATATTACGGTTCTAAAGGGGTGTTAAGGGGGGGGACACTTGCATTTCATTGAATAACAAAATCTCCGGCTTGGTTTCATTGAGGGATGTGAAACTCGGTAGATAAACTCATCATTAAAAATAAGAAGACACATGTCTGAGGGTTTTTCGATGTGGTGTATATTATGAGGTGAAAGGGGTGGAAAGTGGGGGTTGAAGGATTCCTAACGGAGCATTTATCTCTTAAACGACATAGGCGAGGAGTTTGAAAATCAGCGGGAAAAAATCAGCTTAAAAAATAAGTAAATAGGTGTTTGACCATTTTTTCATAAATCCAATTTAAGGGGCCCATGGGGAGGAGTAAAATTCTGGGGGAAAAAAAAAAAACAGGAAAGAAAGTGTCCTAACTGATTGACTGACTGACTCACTCATCAAACTCAGGGGGAAAAAACAGCTTAAAAATAAGTAAATAGGTGTTCGACAGCTTTTTTCATCAACCCAATTTAAGGGGTTCATGGGGAGGGGTGAAATTCTGAAAAAAGAAAATGTCCTGACTCACTCACTATCGCCCAGCCAAAATTATTGAAGTTAGAAACATGAAATTTTGGGGATATGATAATTGTATGTCAAAACCGTCCACTAAGGGAGGATTTTCGGATATTCAGCTTCTAAATGGGTCTTGCGGGGGTTAAACCTGCATTTCATTGAATAACAATAACTCCTGATTGGTTTCATTGGGGGATGTGATAGTCGGCATATAAACTCAGCATTAAAAATAAGAAGACACGTGTCTGAGGGTTTTTCGATGTGGTGTATAGTATGAGGTGAAAGGGGTGAAAAGTGGGGGTTGAAGGATTCCTAACGGAGTGTGTATCTCTTAAACGACATAGGCGAGGAGTTTGAAACTCAGCGGAAAAAAATCAGCTTAAAAAATAAGTAAATAGGTGTTCGCCGTTTTTTTTTTTTTTTTTTTTTTTTTTTCCAATTTAAGGGGCCCATGGTGAGGGGTGAAATTCTGGGGGTGCGGGGAACAGGAAAGAAAGTGTCCTAACTGTTTGACTGACTCACTCACTCATCAAACTCAGGGAGAGAAAACTGCTTTAAATAAGTGAATAAGTGTTCGACAGTTTTATAAAATCAATTTTAAGGGTTTCATGGGGAGGGGTGAAATTCTGAAAAAGAAAATGTCCTGACTCTCTCACTCATTCACTCATCATCGCCCAGTCAAAATTATTGAAGTTAGAAACATGACACTTTGGGGATATGTTCGTTGTATGTCAAAACCGTACACTAAGGGAGGATTTTCGGATATGCAGGCTCTAAAGGGGTCTTAAGGGGGTTAAACCTGCATTTTATTGAATAACAATATTTCACGAGTGGTTTCATTTGTGGATGTGATACTCGGCATATAAACTAATCATTAAAAATAAAAACAAGCAGACATGTATCTAAGGGTTTTTCGATGTGGTGTATATTATAAGGTGAAAGGGGTGAAAAGTGGGGGTTGAAGGATTCCTAACGAAGAGTGTATCTCTTAAACGACATGGGCGAGAAGTTTGAAACTCAGCGGGAAAAAAATAGCTTAAAAAATAAGTAAATAGGTGTTCGACCGTTTTTTCATAAATTCAATTTAGGGGGCCAATGGGGTGGGGAGAAATTCTGGAAAAAAAAGGAGAGGAAGTGTCCTAACTGACTGACTAACTCACTCACTCATCAAACTCAGGCGGAAAAAAGACAGCTTAAAAATAAGTTAATAGGTGTTCGAGCGTTTCTTCATAAATCCAATTTAAGGTGCCCATGGGGAGGGGTAAAATTATGGTAAAAATAATTGAAAGAAAATGACCTGACTGACTCACTCACTCATCATTGCCCAGCGAAAACTATTGAAGTTGGAAACATTAAATTTTGTAAATATGTTCGCTGTATGTCGAAAACATCAACTAAGGAAGGTTTTTGTATATTCGGGTTCTGAAGAGGTGTTAACGGGGTAAACGTGCATTTCATTGAATAACGATATCTCATGAGTTGTTTCTTTGGGGATGTCATATTTGGCATATAAACTAATCATTAAAAATAAGCAGACATATGTCTAAGGGTTTATCAATGTGGTGTATATTATGAGGTGAAAGGGGTGAAAATTGGGGGTTGAAGGATTCTTAACGGAGCGTGTATGTCTTAAACGACATAGGCGAGAAGTTTGAAATTCAGCGAAAAAAAGTGTTCGACCGTTTTTTCATCAATCCAATTTAAGGCGTCCTTGGAAAGGGGTGAAATTATTGAAAAAAATACAGGAAAGAAAGAGTTCTAACTGATTAATTCACTCACTCATCAAACTCAGGGGGGGGAGGAACAGCTTAAAAATAAGTAAATAGGTGTTCAACCGTTTTTGTTTTTTTTTTGTTTTTTTTTTCATAAATCAAATTTAAGTGGTTTCATTTTTGAAAGCATTTGGTTTCATCCACTACTGGCTTGCTGGGCCTATCGTAGCTTCACCAGAACCCCGTTAGCCGTCACTTTTCAGGGTTCCTGTAGGACCTTCACAGCTACCGTAACGGTCCCGGGGCACACGAAGTCCCCACTGTACTTCGCCCCTACATGCAATCCCATTACAGGATGGTATAGAGAAATCTAGACTTAGATGGTATGGACATGTAAAACGAATGGCGGAGAAGAGGATACCCAGGAGGATACACGAGACGAAGTGGGAAGGAAAGAGACCGAGAGGAAGACCGAGAGACGGGTGGCTGAAGGGGGTGGAAGAAAGCGTGAAGAAGAGAGGAGAAGACTGGACAAGGGTGAAGGCTGAGATATGGTGGGAAGACAGAAGACGTTGGAAGGGTTTGTGTTCCAAACAGACCCGGCCAGTAACTGTGCAAGATGATGATGATGAAATTTAAGTGGTTCATGAGAGGGGTGAAATTCTGAAAAATAAATGAAAGAAAATGCCCTGACGTACTCACCCACTCATCATCGCCCAGCCAAAATTATTGAAGTTAGAAACATGAAATTTTGGGGTTATGTTCGTTGTATTTCGAAAACGTCCACTAAGGAAGGATTTTTGGATATTCAGGTTCTAAAGGGGTGTTAAGGGGGTAGACCTGCATTTAATTGAATAACAATAGCTCCCGATTGGTTCCCTTGGGGGATGCGATACTCGGCATATGAACTCATAATTAAGAATTAGAAGACAAGTCTGAGGGTATTTCTATGTAGTGTATATTATGAGGTGTATGTGTGAAAAGCGGGGGTTGAAGGATTCCTAACGGAGCAAGTATCTCTTAAAAGATAGAGGCATATAGAATGAAACTCAGGGGGGAAAATCAGCTTGAAAAATAAGTAAATTGGGGGTCGACGGTTTTTTCATAAATCCAATTTAAGGGGCCCATGGGGAGGGGTGAAATTCTGGGGAAAGAAGTCCACTAAGGAAGGATTTTTGGTTATTCACTCATCATCTCCCAGCCAAACCTATAACAATTAGAAACTTGAAATTTTGGTGATATGTTCATTGTATGTCCAAAACGTCCACTAAGGATAGATTTTTGGATATTCATGTTCTGAAGGGGTGTTAAGTGGGTTAAACTTGCATTTCATTGATTAACAATATCTCAAGAGTTGTTTCATTTGGCGATGTGATATTCGGCTTATAAATTAATCAATAAAAATAAGCGGACATATGTCTAAGGGTTTATCGAAATGGTGTATATTATGAGGTGAAAGGGGTGAACATTGAGGTTGAAGGATTCTTAACGGAGCGTGTATCTCTTTAACGACAATAGCGAGAAGTTTGAAATTCAGCGGAAAAAATCAGCTTAAAAAATAAGTAAATAGGTGTTCGGCTGTTTTTTCATAAATCCCATTTAAGGGGTTCATGGGGAGGGGTGAAATTCTCAAAAATAAATGAAAGAAAATGTCCTGACTCACTCACTCACTCATCATCGCCCAGCCAAAATTATTGAAGTAAGAAACATGAAATTTTGGGGATATGATCGTTGTATGTCGAAAACGTCCACTAAGGAAGGATTTTTGGATATTCAGGTTCTAAGAGGTGTTAAGTGGGTAAACGTGCATTTAATTGAATAACAATATCTCACGAGTGGTTTCATTTGGAGATGTAATACTTGGCATATAAACTAATCATTAAAAATAAGCTGACACATGTCTAATGGTTTTTCGATGTGGTGTATATTATGAGTGAAAGGGGTGTAAAGTGGGGGTTGAAGGATTTCTAACAGAGCGTGCATCTCTTAAACGACATAGGCGAGGAGTTTGGAACTCAGAGGAAAACAATCAGCTTAATAATAAATAAATAAATAATTAAATAAATAGGTGTTCGACCGTTTTTTCCTAAATCCAATTTAAGGGGCCCATGGGGAGGGGTGAAATTCTGGAAGAAAACCGTCCACTAAGGATGGAATTTTGGATATTCACTGTCATCGACCAACCAAAACTATTAAAGTTAGAAGAATGATATTTTGGGGATATGTTTGTTGTGTGTCGAAAACGTCTACTAAGGAGGGATTTTTGGATATTCAGGCTCTAAAGGGGTGTTAAACCTGCATTTCATTGAATAACAATAGACACGACTATGACGCGAGCGAAGCCGCGGGTACCTGCTAGTACTCTATATGGATGAAACAAACAATAACATAAGAGACATTGAAGAAAACTTGGGAGTAGAAGCGAAGTAGATCGAATTAAAGAAGAGCATTTTAGACTCAACTGAAACTGTATTAGGAAAAAATGAAAAAGAAAATAGGAAAGAGTGGATAAGTCAAGAAGTTGTGGATATGATAAAGGAAAGAAAGGAACTCAGCAATTCTTCTAGGTATGTGTCGTGCCTTGTGTGGGGTTTCGCCTAGGACACCAAACTGGCTCATCGGCGGGCTCTTGGTGTCCCCGCCCGGACCCCCACAGGAGTGACGAACTGCGCGCCACCTCCCTTTATATTAGGTGCAACTGCACCACTTGACTGTGAGAACTAAAAGCTCAAGCAGCCTTAACCTCCCTATGAAGGCTTCCAAAAGATGGTATATTGGCTTTCACGGCCAGTGAATTAAAAGAAAGGAAGCTTGTAGTTTTACATGACCGTGAATCTTGTGATTATGAGCCACGGGACCTCTTTTCTACGTGGAATCCGAACCAGAGGACATGGCATTTCCCTTCGAAAATCTCACATGCCTTGACCGGGAATCGAACCCAGTCCACCTTGGTGAGAGGCCAACAGCTTGACCACTGCGCCCCCTTGATAAAGGAAAGAAGACAGTATAAAAACTCAAATGATGATGATGAAAAGTAGAAATACAAGACCTTAAGAAACAAGATAAATAAGAGGGCAAAACAAGACAAGGAACAGCATTTAATGGAAATCTGTGCAGGCATAAATAACAACATGAAAACTGGACAAATAGATATGGCCTATAGAGTTATTAAGAGGTTCATTGAAACAAGAAAGCCAAAAACAATGAGCACTGAGGACAAAGATGGGAAGTTCATATATGATGACTGAATGTTAGTGAAAAGATGGAAAGAATATTTGGAACAACTATACAGTGGAAACTGTGTTAACTTGCCCATTGAGAAAGAAGATGAAATAACAGAGGATGACTTGGGGGCACCTATTATGGAAGAAGAGTTTGAGAAGGCATTGCAGGACCTCAAATGAAAGAAATCTCCTTGAGTCAATAACATACTAGGAGAACTACTGAAAAAATCAGGTGACAAATTAAAAAAGGAACCGTACAACTTAGTATGTAATATTTACAAGACTGGAGAATTGCCTGAAGACTTTGTAAAATGAATAATAGTACCTGAAAAATAATAAAGCCTCAGGTGAAGATGGAATAGTAGCAGAGATGTGGAAATGTGCAGATGAACAGTCCTTGCAGAGCAACCAACAGATCATACAAGATATATGGACAACCGAGACCCTACCGGAAGGGTGGACATCAGCAGTAATTCACCCGTTACACAAGAAGGGAAGCAAGACTGACCTCAACAATTACCGAGGTATCTCCTTATTGCAGGTTACCTACAAGGTTCTTTCGAAAGCTCTGTTATCTAGAGTCACCAACCAACTAGACTAATTAGGGGAATACCAGGTCGGCTTTCGAAACAATCGATCTTGTCCAGAGCAGATACAAAATCTCAAGACCATCCTCACTTATAAGAGTCGTGGGGGACAACCCTGGGTAGTTGTCTTGATGGATTTTCAGAAGGCATACGACTCGGTGGACAGAGAGAGTCTTTTCTCCACCTTGCGAGAATTTGGCCTTGATGAAAAAACCCTTCAACTAGTCCAGGCCACCTTGACAAACACAACATCTAAAGTCAAGTTCAGAGGTGAACTATCCGAGAGCTTTGCCATCAAGACGGGAGTTAGACAGGGTGATGGACTCTCCTGCATCCTCTTCAATTGCATCCTGGAGTTAAGGGAATGGATGGTGCGACTAACACCAAGGACTGGTCTGCAGCTTGCATACAAGAAAGATAACCTTCATGTGTCATGCCTGGCCTTTGCCAACGACCTCACCATACTGACCAACACTATAGAGGAAGCTACTCACCACCTACAGAGTCTTCACGATGTAGCGGTTCGGGCTGGCCTGAAGATCAACATTGGGAAGACTGAATTCATGACTAACATCAAGGAAGCCCCGTCCACAATTCCACTTGAGGGGGTCTTCATCCGAAAAGTCCCTGCGATCAAGTACCTAGGAGAGTGGATCTCGGCAAACCAGAGTGAGAATCTGGCCATAGATACCAGGTGCACCAAGTTCGAGAGGGCCTACCACTCCTGCCGCAGCATCTACGCATCGAAGTTCCTCTCCAAAAACCTAAAACTCAGACACTACAATTCAGTAGTAAAACCATATGTTCTGTACGCCTCTGAATGCCTCGTGATGGCCAGGAAACTTGAACTCAAGGAGAGGAAGATCCTTCAGAGGATACTAGGACCTATACGGGAAGAGGGAGGCACCTGCCGAATTCGGCACAATGATGAGCTTTAAAGCCATCAAGAAGACATTGTGACTTGTATAAGAAAGAGGCGCTTGGCCTTCTATGGACACTTGACCCGCATGATCCCTTGCCGGCTCACCAGTAAGATCTTCACAGTGGCAGGAAGAGGGAAGGCCTCTAGGACCAAGTGGATCTCTACGGTCAGGACGGATTTAGACCACTTAGGGATCCCACTTAATTCCATACAGGACCGCCAACAATTCCGGCAAGCCATCCGACAGGGAGTTTTTCCTGTATCACTGACAGCTAGGAAGAACACTGGTGTCAGCAGACCACCATGGACGGAGGAAAGAAAGCTGGCTCATAGTCAGATGATGAAAGAGTACTGGAAGAAGAGAAAAGACAACGCGATGAGGAGATACAAGCCCCGTGGTCCTCAGTAGGCCCAAACGATGAAAAAGAAGAAGAAGAAGTACCTATACCTAAAAAACAAATGCAAGGTCATGTAAACAATACAGTAAATTGAGTCTGGTGTGTCATGAATCAAAAATGGTCACCAGAATTATTATGAAGAGAATAGAAAAACAAATCAATGAAAACCTATCTGATGATCAATTTAGTTTTAGGAAAGGAGTCGGAACAAGAGAAGCAATCTTGGCATTGAGGCAAATGATAGAAAGGCAGATGAAGAAAGGCAAACCTACATTCTTAGCGTTCGTCGACCTTGAAAAGGTGTTGAGCAATGTGAACTGGAATGTTCTATTCAGCATTTTTCATCAAACAGGTATCAACTTTAGGGACAAAAGACTCATCCACAATATCTATAAGCAAGAAATCTGGACGAAGTCGTCGGATTTTTTAAGAGCGTTAAAAATCCCTCAGTATGCCTTCCTTCGGAGGGAAAGTAAAACCGGCGGTCCCATGTCATAGATTTATGGCATGTTAAAGATCCTTCCACTAATTACAACTGTGTGAAGCTAAATTGGATAGGTTAAGAATGTAAACAACGCTCTTAGGTTCCTATGTTCGTTGCTAAGAGCCAACTGTGGTGGCATCTGGTAGCTAAGTTCTGAACTAGTAGTCATTGATGGTGGTGTTTAGCAGCTAAAGTAGGAACTATTTGAAAAATTCAAAAGTCTGCAGTCCTTACTTGAATTAAATAAACAGATAACACACACTTATACAGTCATCACAATTAACACCGGTTATCAGACAGATTCTACACACACCCAAAGTACACGAGGCTACATGACCGCGCTGTCGCAGCCTCTAAACTTAAGAACCAAACTGGAATAGTTTGTTGTGGTAGCAAGGAAGAAACAGTACACATCAGAAAGGGTGTACGGCAGGGTTTGTTCCCTATCCCCATACTTATTTAATATATATGTACAAAAGGCGATAGATCGAGTAAGAGAAGAATTTGTCACAGGAGTGAATATTCATGGAGATAAAGTTGACATGATAAGGTTTGCTGATGACATAGCGCTAATTGCAGAAAATGAAGAAGACTTACAAAAGATCATGAGCAAGATGGACAAAATAATGGAGGAAGAATTATTATGAGAATAAATACAAACAAAACAAAAATTTTGGTCTGCAGTAGAGCGAAAACCAGACAGCAATAGAGTTAAGAAATGAAACGATACAAGATGTGAATGAGTTTAATTATCTGGGAAGTAAAATAACGAATGATGGAAGAAGCAGCAGAGAGAGATATTAAGTAGGATTGCCCAAGCCAAGAATGCTTTCTATAAAAAGAACCTATTTACTGCAAAGAACATAAGTCTTGATGTGAGGAAACATATATTGAAGACCTCTATGTATGGAGCGTCGAGTTATATGGCAGCGAATCTTGGACAATAGGAGAGAGAGGAAAAAAGAATTAGAATAAAGGTAGAAAACCAAATAGAGGAGGAGCAGTTTGGATTTAGAGGGAGCAGGTCAACAGTGGAACCCATTTTCATTCTAAGACAGAACACTGAAAAGAGTTGGGAATATGGGAAGGATATGGTAATGACTTTTATTGATCTAGAAAAGGCCTATGATAGCATCCCTAGAACAAAAGTTTGGGAAAGCTTAACAAATAGGAGGATAGGCAAGGAACTGAGAAACATGATAAAAGGAATGTGCATGGAGTGCTACAGTAGTGTGAAGACTAGTCGGGACATCGGAATGGTTTAAAATTGTCACTGAACTAAAGCAAGGAAGTGTGTTGTCACCATTATTGTTCTTAATGGTGATGGATGACATCATGAAGGCAGCAATGAAAGACTATAGTAGGGCAAAGATGAAGGTAATATTGTTTGCAGACGATGTTGTGATCTGGGGCGAGGATGAGATGAAGGTACAAGAACAGTTACATAATAAATGAAAAGATTGAGCAATGGGGATTGAAGATAAATGTGGAGAAGAGTAAAACAGTGGTGGTGAGTAGAAGTAAGAAAGAAGGAAAAGGAGTAATCAAAGTAGGAGATAAGGAATTGGAAGTGGTGAAACACTTCAAATACTTAGGAAGTGAACTGACTGAAGATGGAAGACTAGATTTGGAAATTAGCAGAAGAATACAACTCGTGAGTGCTTTCTACCAACAGGTATGGGGACTAGTATGGAACAAGGATATACCAATTAAGGCTAAAGAAGTTATGTACAAGGCATATTATGTTCCTAGAATGGCATATGCAGCAGAAACTTGGACAAGACGAAGAGAGATGAGAGCAGAGTACAGGCAGCTGAGATGAATGGTCCAGAAAACGAGGAGAGACAGAGTGAGAAATGAAGATATACGGAAAGAACTGGGAGTACAGAAACTAATGACAAACTGGAGCAAAACAGATTGAGATGGTTTGGACGTGTCAAACAGATGAATGATTAAGGCTACCAAGACGAGCACTGGAACGACGGATGACAGGGAAGACAGGACGAGGAAGACCAAGAATGCATTGGATGGACTCGGTGAAGAATAGCATTACTAAACGGAACCTGGATTGGAACACCGTGTTGGAAGAGGAATGGTGGAACGACATAACCAAGTGGAGAGGAACCATATTTGCCCCCACCCAATGTCAGCTGGAAAGGGGAAATGAAGATGATGATGACTACCCATAGTACAGTAAATAGTAGCCTACTGTACTTGCCTAGAGATGTAAATGAATGTGATTGCTGAGATGAAAACAGTACTGATGGGAGGAATGTGGTAGAAGGATGGAAGAAATAAAAACATCCCAGCCTTAATATATTTTAAAATTAAATGTAAGTTAGACTAATAGCCTAATAGACTTAAGTTCTACAATACCTGAAATAAAGTAGAAGATCTGCGAAATACAAGTTTAAAGGTGAGACGTGCACGTTCTTCACTTACAGGGGACGAGACAACTTCAAACCTGGGTTTTAGAAAGGATTCAGACTCTAGAATCATGCATGAATCTGGGACATACTTGGCCACACGGAATAGCAGCACGTAATCACCTAAAAATAGAACAAAATTAAAGCATTAAAATCAGAGCTTTTACACCAATATAACTAAGGACAGGTAGGCTATTTCGATAAAAATAATATTGAAATAACAAACTTTTTTTAAAGCAAACTTGATATAATACCAGCAAAGCATGTTGCAAGCCTTTTGCTACATAACCCAGCATAACATTCCCGTACTATAGTCCATCTACTGTAAGTTTGCACTTTTTTGACAGCTAGGGTTGCCAACCTTCATTAGGAAAGACTCAATTTATAACCCGTAGTTCATAACAAATATATACACGTTTTAATCACATGTAAGTTTTTTCAGGTTATTTTTTCGCTTGTCCCAGTAATTGTGAATATATTGGCAACATATTCTGTCGACCAGACTGAAAAGTTGCATTATCAAACTGAATTACCACGTGCTCGTGGGATGGGCGTGCGGTTGGTAATGGACGCTTTACTGTGTTAATCCGCCTGAGAAAATAATGGGTTAATTATGTTAAATAATTATAATTGATAATATTGCACAAAGTCGTCTGAAAGTATTATTTACATTTGAACGCGTGTTCACTTTCCAGATAAATATATAGTGGTTAACTTAAATGTTGAGTAAATATGTAGCCTGAGATGTCTCCAGGTCGGACATCTTTGTTTTGATTATAGAGTCGGAAGCAGATACGAAATTTCTTGTTCAAGATATTTATTGTATTTCTCTCTTTTTGAAGGTAAAAGAAAAGGCATCAGAACTATTGATTTCCCCAAGAACATTGGCCTTGTGAATAATTTTCATATGGCATGATTTGTGCAAGAAAGTAGGCCTAAAATATGAGTTGTTGTTTAGGGCCTAGGCCTAAAAGCTAATTTACATGGTGAAATGTTCCGTACGTTTTATTTTAATATGAAGCCAACAGCTCAAGTAATGATCTTATCGTCTTAAGGACATCTTACGCCATACCTTAGTAAGCATTTTCCTCGAGCTGTGAAATGATGGGCCTAAAATAATTCCACTCTCACATTTAAGTTATCAGCTGCTGTGTCATAGCCAAGGTCTTGCTCATAGCGCGTCCAAAGATGTAACATGCTGTCATAGAACGATTATTTGATAAATGTTACAAAGAAATACAAGTTTCCTTAAAAAAAGAAAGGGCAATGAATTGATATTGCGAGATGAATGTAGGTTTAGGCAACTCATTACAGCTGTTGAAACCTTGACGGAATACAGCGGCCATTGCTGGCTTCCATGTGGGTGATAGCTCATTGGCTGGAATGCACGTGGTAGAGGCGGGTTGATATGTTCTGCAGGAATATCGTTCCCGCGAGAACTGTCAAAAAAGTGCAAACTTACAGTAGATGAACTAGACCAGATGATGCAGAAAACACTGGGAATTTTATCCTAATTCACAATACACTGCCAATAAGCTTATACAGTAGCTATTTAATTTAAAAAAGATATTCATTTTAAATTATTGACATTGAAAGAGCAATTTTCATACCTAAAATTGGGAAACTATATACTGCTTGATATAATTTTCCAACTCCAAGAGGTTTCTTATCAGCTGCTCGAAAATGGGAGATCCATCGAAACCACTGAAACATCAAGAAGTTGTAACCAAGTCAAAATAAAGGACTAAATATAAAATCAAATTTTAAAGTTTCTTCCCTTCCATATGGAATGATATAAATGTTGGCAAAATTGAAACAGACACGCTGTTATTATAACGTTCTCCAGGAGTGTAGGAATTTTAAAAAACTCCCAAAACTGAAGAATGCCAGTAACACCGAATAGTCTCCCATGTGATGTAGTCAGTAAAGGAGTCAGTTGGTATTCAAGGTTGCTTAAATGAGAGGGACCAAAGTCAGTCAATTAACAGGTATGACACAGTAGATCCTTAAATCCAAAACACTGTTATTAAGATGTAACAAAAGAAAGTTGGAACTAGCACATCAATTAATCACAATTTCACACCAAAAACAAAATAATATCTCCAATAAATAACTAAAATAACCACCTATTCTGTGTACCCCTTCTCCTTTCCTCATGCAGCAGACCATATTTTTCTTAATGCTCAGTATAATAATATATAGGCTATATTAAATTGGCAATGCTGGAGACAGCAGCCATTCAAACTCACAGTTACAAGCTACAATAGTCAACAGTTGTTCTCTCTTTTTGATGAAGGCTGAAAATTTCAGTATTATTTTCATGTGATTTTTCTGTACAGAGAGAGTGCAAAATAAGCTGGCCAATAATATAATTGTCGGATAAAGATATTATACAGATTAAGTTAATTTAAAAGCAAGAAGCAACATTCTCCCAGCCATAACGACAGAAATCTGTCCTGTGAAATAAGGTAAATTGCCAAAACCAACGAATCCAAAAAAAAAGGCTTAGTAATGATTTCAATGTTGGACAACTAGGTTACGTTAAGAGCTGCTCGCCACTGTCCACCACTCATCTCAAAGCATCTTCTCACTCAGCCCACAACACCCTGGGTTGCCCTGCACACCTGCTCTTCTCAGATGAAATCAAAGGGCACATGCAAGCTAGCTATGAGTTTGGCCTCGTCCTCCATGACCTTCCTGTACTCAAGTTCCTTGAGGTAGCCCCACAGGAAATTGTCCAAGAGATTCAGGCCTGGCAACCTCGAGGGCCAGGTAATAGGCCCTTGGCGACCTATCCAACATCATGTATATTGTTTATTCCACTCCTGGCTCGACTCATTATAATAGTGGAGTAGTGCACTGTCATGCTGGAACCATATACAATGTCATGCTGCATAAGGGATGTCTTTTAGGAGAATGGGCAAAATTTCCCCAAGTAATACGGCATAACTTCATAATACCTTTCCCACGCAGCATGCAGATTCTGGTGGGTCTATCTGCAGCTCTTGTGAAAGTTACAAGATAATGGACCTAGTAAATGAGGCCTCATTGGACCACAGTATTCTTGGTAATATGCCCACTTCTCTGCTGTGCACCTCTAACGACCAATTACAAAACTGCAACATGGACAATCGTCCTTCTTGTTCTTGTTCAATGTACAGATTAAAAGTATAGGCAATAAGTTACAGCCTTGCCTTGCCTTCTCTCATGTCCTTCAACTGTAATAATTGCAGTCTGGTTTTTGTATGGATTGTAGATCACTCTACTATCCCTGTACTTTATTCCAAACCTTTTCAAAATATCAAACAATTTACTCTAAAGCACTTTCTAAGTGTTCTCTTTCCTTATTATACCTTCCAAGATTAGGCTAAGACTTGTACAGCTTCCTTGTTCCTATGTTTCTCTTGAATCCAAACTGGTCTTCACTCAACTTGATTTCAATCTGACGTTTCATCCTCTTGTAAATTATTCTAGTCAGGATTTTTGAATCATGAGTGATCAAGCTGATTGCACAATAATCTTCACATCAGTCAGCTCCAGCTATAGGGATGATAACATTCTTCTTAAAATCAGAGGGCACCTCACCTCATAATCCTATAGTAAACCTGACCAGAGCTTCATCCCCTATACAATGTAGCAACTCAGTATCTCTCTATGCCTGGTACTTTGTTCCTACTTAGGTCTTCCAATGTCCTATCAAATTCTGATCTCAATATAAAAATCACCATTCTCAATCTACTGAATCATCCTCAATATCCTTACTCCTATACAAAAACTATGCTTTCCATCTCTCTGCCTTTTCTTGCCTATCTCTTATAGGTTTTACATCCAAGTCCCTAAAATTACAGCACTTAGCCTTCCTTTCCCCGAAAATACTCTTAATCCTTCAATAATCTGCATCTCGTTTTCTTACTTGCACATTTCTCTTTCAACCATTAGCTTCCTAATTCTTGTTTACCTCATTATAGACCTGTGTACTGCTTTCCACCTTTCATCTCTTACCTTCTTCCACCTTTCATCCATTAATTCTATTATATCCTTAGTGATCCAAGGTTTTCTGCCTATTCTTTCTTTTCTACCAGTGTTTCTTCTGCAGGTTTTGTTATTTTGTTATGGGAGACTGAAATGTAGCAGGAATTTGGACTGAGTGAAAGAAAGAACACTGATTGAATTCTGCAATGAGCAAAAGTTTGTCATAGCCAACACATTATTCAACAACCACAACAGAAGAATATACACATGGATGAAACCATGAGATATAGGCCAATCAGGGTTCTTCATTAGACCTTCCCTTATACAGTACTCCTCTTGAATCTTTTAATCACATCCTTTTCTTTCAATTTGTCTATGGCCCATCTTTTTTGGCCTCTGGCTTTTCTTCAGTTTCTTCATCTTTAATAATCTACATTTTATAACAACCAGATTGTGGTCCCGAGTTTTTGTCAGCCCCAGGAAATGTTTTGCAATCGAAAATCTGGTTCCAGTCTCTCTGTTTGATCCTAATGAAATCAATTTGGAATCTGGCTATATCTCCTAGTATCATCCATGTGTACATTCTTCTGTTGTGGTTGTTGAATAATGTGTTGGTCATAACCAATCTGTGCTCAGTGCAGACTTCTATCAGTCTGATTCCTTCATTGTTCCTCTCTCTCACTGTCAGTCCAAATTCCTACCACAGCATTTCAGTCTCCCATAACCATAACACTTTTGCCACCCTTGACATAGCTCAGAATTTCATCTATTTCTTCATACAATATTTCAACATCATCTGCCTGATTGACGGGTATCTAGGCTCGAATTACAGTAGTACACTTAGGTTTCGTATCATTTTTAGCTATAGGCTAATAAGCCTTTCACTACACTGCTCAGGGGCAGATGACCTCGTAGTTCCACCCCTTAAAACAACAATAACTAACTATACTGCTCATAACATTCTACCCTCTGTTTGAGTTTCCTAGTCAATATGAGACCCAGCCCCCGCATAACCATTGTTTGATTTAGAGCTAATGATCCTGTAGTATCCTGACCAAGTCCCGTTCTTCATACCATTGTACTTTCCTAATCCCAACAAAATCTAACTCCAACCTATCCTATTTCCCATTCCAAGTTCAGCAATCAGACTTCTAATAATCCATGATCCAAACCATAGAATATCAGATTCACCGTTAGTCACCTTAGTGATGTTAACTTCCTCTCAAGCAGTCCCCACCCAGAGATCCGAATGGGGGAATAGTTTACCTCCAGATTGGAATTTTACAGGAGAAGACGCCATCATTACTTGTAGTCATGCATTGAGAGGAGCACGTCCTTAGGAAGAGTATAACGGCTGTTGTTTCCCGTTGCTTTCAGCCATGCAGTAGCGTACTGTTTCTCCATAAGTAATTTCCAAAATGATACAATAATAATTATAATAAAACTGTGTATTCGATTGTGGGGTGATACAAGTGTGCTACATAAAATGGCCTTGGCGTGGAGCTAGCCAACCGGTCATGGGGGAGGGGGGGGATGTATAAGCGATCTTTGTGATGATGATGATGATGATGATGATGATGATAGGCTTCATTTAACTTCAAGGAATAAACCATACTGAGATTAAACAAAGGCTGAAAATTAACTTTTAGTATCAGTTCAACACTGATCTCAAGACCTTGCTGAATACCAAGAACAAAATCAAAGTAGCCTAATTAACACCTAAGTCATCACTATTCTTGCATATTCATTTGGAGTTGTGTAATGTTCTCCAATAGACATCAAGAGCTTCAGTGAACCATACATTTACTGATGACCAACTACAGACTTCACCTTCCTGTGGCTAGCAAGCCACATGGGAATTTCAAGAAATGATTTAGCAGATCAAGCTGCAAAAGGGCAGTATCACTACCTCCTCGACCAATGGAGATACCAACTAGAGATATTAGTTCTCAGTTACGCATTCTGGGAGTCAGTGGGTAGCTGATCCAAGACTCAATAAACTGAGAGTGAGTAGCGGAGCTCCTTCTGGGCATGGAGGGAGTCTGTTATTTTGAGCAGATTAAGGATAGGTCATGCAAGGTCTACCCACTCGTACCTGTTGAGAAGGGAAGTCCCTACATTTTATAGCTATGGAGCAGTATTCACCATGGTCCACAATTTAATCAACTATGTGAATCTTGCTGACCTACAAAGAAACTTGGTCTGCAGAATATGCTCCACCTTTTATAGTAGCCAAGGATGTGGTGCTGATCACATCATCCACTTTACAGTATAGGAGAGAGTGGGTGAGTGATCTGTGAATCAAAGAACTTGTTCTATTTTGATTTGAACTTCAATGTTTTGTATTTCATACTCTTTTATTATTATAGATTTTTTTTAAACTAATTTTAGGCCATTTCCTTATTTGGGGATTCACCTCAAAATTTTAAAGAAATTAAAATGTATATTTTAACTGTGTTACAAGCAGATATCCTCACTGTTCCACTCCTTAAATAACAGTTAAGTTATCATCATGATCACAGACTTCATCATCCCAAGTTCAAAGCATTACACTGCAACCAAAAGGGGGGCTGGGAATTGTAACGTAACTCATCTTTGCCATAAGCAAATTGTCAGTTTAAGGAACTACTTCCTTCAAATAACAAAGCAAAATTGAATGTATGCTGACTTCACAAGGCTGAAAATGACTCCAAACTCCTTTTGAACAAAACCAATGTGCACTTACCTGAAAAATCCCTACTCACATAGGTTGAGGAATGGAAAGGATCTCCATGAAGCAGTCGTACGGTCAAATTAGGCTTCGAGTCGGAAAAATTAAATGACAACGAATTTCTTCAAAAACATGTTCTATAGGACCCGCTGAACATCCCCAGAAAAATCGCCAAAAATCGGCTTGGGGAACACCCCTACATTTTCAAAAAACGTCCGCCATCTTGGATTTTTCAAAAAACTGCTATAACTTATGAACGAAAAGTAGAAATAAGGTGCGGTTTTTGCCAAAAGTTGTGTTTCGAATTTTAGATGTTGTACTTACTATGAAAACTCACAATCAAGTCGGGGACCGTCTTAAAATTTTAAAAAAAAGATGCTCGATATCTTAGATTTTTGTAAAAAAAAAAAAATCGATGTAACTGTTGAACGAAAAGTGAAAAGGATGCTATTCTGTCTACAAGTTTAGATTAACTTTCACAACTTGTGTACATCAAATAACTGGATATATACGAGGAGGAACGTCCCTAAATTAGAAAAAAATACACGTCATAATAAACTCTTATATTGCATCAACAAAATCTAATGCTCATAGCAGAGAATTTACAGTTTTTGGGCAAGAACATGTACAATGGATTTACGATGTTCAAAGGTTACAAAAAAATCATTTTAGCTAAAACTGACATTACAAAATATTAGTACTATAAACAACAATACACAAATTGCAGACATTTTACATTGAAGATTACATTTATTAGACATTGACACATATTAAGACAACATTCATTTGTTTACAACTCGTCTTCTCTTTGAGGTTTCTTTGGGGGTGATGCTAGACTTCTTTTGTACAGAGACGGCGGCGGCATCATAGGTATCATTTTCGATTTGCTCCGGGTCATCTTCTTCCTAGTCATCAAAGAAAGTGCGTTTGTTCAGCCATGCATCTCCTGCACATACGGCGCACATGGTGGTAAATGGGAGGCCTCCTCTCCTGCAGTTTCTTGTGCAGTCTCCCTTGCATCCACACCTTACCATGTGGAGGAGACGATCAGGCGCGGGCGGCAACGTGGACTGAATAGGAATGTGCCTTCCACATTCGAGTTTCCATCCCCAATCTTGCGGTTGAAGACGGTTGCCTTTCCAAGCTTGAACCTGGTGGAAGACGCGCAGACAGTGTTGACGTGCCGCAGCGGAAGAAGGAGGAAGGCTAGAAGGATTCATGACGAAGTTTGGTGGTTTCTTTCCCACGGTTTGCATGTACTTCTTAAATCGTGCTATGTCAAGGCCCTCTCCTGGTTTGCCTCCGTAGAGCTTGATGGTAAATTCCTGTCTTGAATCAAACAAAACGTAGGTAATGTAGAGTATACCGACTTCTAGTACTGTAGTCAGGGAATTAAAAGATCATACCGGTATTATAAGAACAAGTACGAAAGAAAAGAACTAATTTACCTGCAGCTGCAATTTTATCTTGTGTTGCGGTTTCGTCCAGGAAAACAGCGACTGTTTTACGGAGTTGTTGGTTGTTGTGCAGTTTATTGAAGCCTACCAACGGACTCTTGTAATAAAAGGCGGAGGTGGTATCACATCCCATCATTGCGTGGACAAACAGTAAGTGAGCTGTCATTTCTCCGAGACCTTGATGCAGCTCCTTACTACTGAAAATTCTTTTGGGAGTTGGTTGAGTTGCCCAGAACTAACAAAAAGATGGAATGGTCCGGCTGCGTCAAGGCTACTATTATAACAAGAAGATCTGAATCGGCGCCGACTACGACTGCTCTTTCCCCAGATTCGGCCTCTTTTTTTGCAGTTTCTACAATCAAAACATCCACGTCACTGTGTGCATGGAGGACTGGGATGTTTGCTGCCTGAAATGCTACTCCTAGAAGGTTTTCGTTTTGTTGTCAACGTTGGATAAAAACTGTTCTTTTGGTGCAGTCAAAATGTTGGAAGATGTCACTTCTACCCTAGCTGACGACTTTCCGATGCTACGGCGACCATTTGCAGCGCCTTTCGTGCTCGCCTCGTACCCGTCGAACACTCTAATGGCACTTTCCCCGTAATGCCTTCGTACGTAGTCCTTGTAGGCATTGAACACATCGTCGTAGGTTGCTGGGCGAGGCCAATGCACGCGGTGTATAAGATCACCACCGTCTAGAACGAACTTGGGGTTATCAGGCATCTGACTGCTCACCTTGCAGACTTGGTCTATAACCTGATATATATTCGACTTAACACCAGCACGGAGCCCAACGTTGTCGACTAAAGCTTGGGGATATGGCGCCAACTCGTGCCGTAAGCAGTCTTCCAACTCCTCCTCGGTTCTGACGACACAGGCGATGCGGTGGAACAATTGGTTGGGATTTACAACGACCGATTCCTTGTTGATCACGAGTATCGTCTTCATGGCAGCGAAAGTTGTCACTTGATCCTTCCGTTTTAGAGTGACGGTGTCAAATGACTTCCCCACAACACATCTCAGCGCCTTTTCGTCCAATTCTTCAGCCAAATCACAATTGACGCTTTCGTCTCCAATTATTCCAATTGACATGAAGACAAGATCTTTGGATTTCTTAAAGGGAGAATGTTGTTTTAGCCACTCAACGAATTTCTTCAAGTCTTTGGAGACTGACTGGATGCCAGCAAAGAGACGTGTTGTTCAGAGGTTTAACTTTTAATTCCAACAAAGACTTCCACTGCTTCTATCACTTGTAGACTCGCCGGCAAAGTGCGAATCCAACGGGCTACGATTGCATCAGAGAAACCTCGACCTTGAGTCAACCCACCGCTGACTTTCATTGATCTCATCAAAACCTGCTCGATGGTCATGTCGGTCCATACCCCACACCAAAATTTATCCGATCGGCGGACAGTGAAAAAGCTATTCTTGACGAACAACTCAAATTCCTTGTCTGTCAAAGTTGATTCAAGTTGAGCCATGATCTGAAGATAGATGTGACCCACCTTGGTGTAGTGAATTTGTCCTACGGCATGCAGGCAATTTAGCATTCTTTGAACAGCGAATAGGTGAAGGCTCCAATCTCCGGATCTTTCCGCTCGAACAAAGTAATGAATTATCGCTGTCTGTCGAAAATATTACAGCCACTGTTTTGAAGTTCGACTCTTTTCTTCCATTTCAGCCATCCACGACGAAACAGCCTGGAGTAGTTCTTCCACCTGGAGAAAGGATTCTTCTGAAGATCCGGTGTTAAAAACCTTTTCGTAAGCTAGATGAAGAGTTTCGACGTCGGAGGCAGACAGACGTTTCTGTTCCTGGCATGATTCCAAAATCAAATGGCCGATAGCAGCTCGAGAGAGGGAATGAGCACGCAAAGTTTATGCATATGCGTGTCCGCCCATCATTTGGACAAAAAACGCCTTTTTTTTCTTACGTTTACTTAGTATATCACAATATTTAAAAATATATTCCAAGAAATCAGGCTTCTTTCTTGGAATTTAATGACGTTCCCCATCTTACATACGCAGTAATATAATAAACAGAAGTTCTGAAAGTTAAATTAATTATATAGACGAAAACAGCACCTTTTTATCACTTCTCGTTTAAGAGAAAGGTTTTTTTAGTAGATAATAAGTTGTTTTTTTTCACCCGACTTGAATGTGAGTTTTCATAGTAGGTACAACACCTAGAATTCGAAACACAACTTTGGGCGAAAACCGCACCTTGTTTCTACTTTTTGTTCATAAATTATAGCAGTTCTTTGAAAAATCCAAGATGGCGGGCGATTTTGAAAATTTAGGGGTGTTCCCCAAGCCCTATTTTTGATGATTTTTCTGGGGTTATTCAGGGGGTCTTATAGAACATGATTTTGAAGAAATTCATTGTCATTTAATTTTTTCCGTATCCAGCCAAGTTTTGCCCTAATATGACTGTACTACACATGCCTGCCAGCTGGATTTGGCAACTACAAATAACAGATGGTTCCATCAAGGTCAGTTATTTGGAAAATTGATGGCAATACACAACAAAATAATTCCAACAAGAAACTAACTTACAGGATTTTCTTCATGAAACATATGAAAACATCACAAATGTGGCAAATATGATGAATTCTTATATCGGTAGGTGTACAACCATGACTAATGTGGACTATACTCAGCGCCACAACATAGCGAAGCAAGTTCACATGGAGCTGGTATAGCAGTGCCACTAAATCACAACCTCCAGATGACCAATGCCCACTAGGTCAACAAGTTCACCGAGACTTTGGACCAAACTGGCCATTGACCTCCCAGTTATGCTCACAAGGTCAACAAACACACCGAATTGGCCATTGAAGTGCATATCCATCCTATTATTCAACCAGCAAATGGGATTGTGCCACCATGACTTTGGACCAACCGAAGGCTAGACTGGGAAGGGATTCAAAAATCAGCGATCCTGGACATGTGCCACCTAGTAAGGAGTTTCTTACCAGAGGAATCAGCTCTGGAAGTGCTTCAGTCAGTACTTTCAGACAGGGCCGTAGAGAGCACGGGCCCTAGGTCAAGGGCTTCCGGGCCCCTCCACTTTTTTCAACCAGTGACCTTGGTTTGGAAGTAGCCTACAGTAATAAGCTTGAGTTTGCTTAACCTATAAAAAAAAAACTCTGTGGAATTTAGCATGTAGTTTACTTGGTTTTCAGTTCTTCAGCCACTTGTTCTGTTTGTCTGTCATTACTTGTTGTTTTACTTCAAGATATTGATCGCTGTGCATTTAAAATGTCACTTTCGTGATATCTGACAGTGTTTGGGCACCACAAGAATATGCAATGTTTCTTTCAGATATGTAGCCTAGTGGAATTTTTCAGATATTGAATTAGAAGCTTAGCGCCTTATAGCCTAAAGATTATCTTCAACTTCCATACATTATAAATTAAATGAACTACTCTCACAACCCAGCCGAGAAACAAAAGACACAATGAATATTTATAAAATTCATTATAGTTCTCCTTGTAATGTTTTGGATACTATTCATTAGTTGCATTTTCATTGAACATGGTCTTATCACAAAATTTCAAAATGCTTCAGAAATGAATTTGAGCTAAGTCAACTGTAAGCTATCCCGGATCCTGGGGCTGCAGCCTCACTTGCCCCTCCCTCTCGTCAGGCCTGCTTTCAGATAGCCTATACCATTGTAAAATGAGAAATCTATGTAGCTGTACATAACTCCTGTGATTTTGAAGATGCTAGGGTGTCAATAGTTGGACAGGGGGATCAACCATTTATGGTGCCACAATATGAGTCTCTCGAACTTAAATACTCCCAACTGTGCCAAAATTCAATTCTGAAACTTAGGCACTGGAGGAGAAAACCTTACGAACTGCAGGTCACAGTCATAATTACAATGCATGGTGATCACTTCAATGAGTGGGAATGAAGTGAGCATGCACTTGTTGACATAACTATTGTAGGTGTCGAAAGTTTGTCCTCACAAAACTTTCAACGTTAAGCTTGAATACACATCCAACCCAAAATAATATTGTTTTTAAAGTAAACTCGTGTGGTTCACTGGCCTGGTGCAAGTCTTTGAAATCGACACCACTTTGGTAAATTACATGTCATCAAAACCATTCCAGTACCTCCAACCACAATAAAATTTCTTGGCAGAGCCGGGAATCGAACCCGATCGTCCAGAGAGAGAGTTCTGGCATGTGAAAAGGCCCTGAAGCCTTGCTAGAATTTAACAGCTGTACAGTAGTACCTTTATGGACTTCAGAATGGTTTAGTTTACAAACTAGGTTTCATTAATGCATCTGTGCTTAACTCATTATTTATATTTTGTTCCAAAGAAGAGAGTACAGAAAGAGAAACAACAAAGACTGAGACTGAGAAGACCTATCTTACCACTTCTACTGTGTCTGGATGAGCAACAAACTGGAAAAGGTCCCTGTAATCAGCATTCAAAACGGCAGACTGAGCAACACTGAATCTCCCTGGATCACTTTCGAGCTTCGAAAGTAAAGCCAATAGAGCTATAGCCACGGTGCCGAGGTAGTGAAATTTATTCATTATGAGTACGATAACTTTACAAATAAAACTTTAATCAACTATGGTACTAGAACTCGAGCTCTCCACAGCACTGCAAACTACGATAGATGCAACATACATGTTAGAATAATCGTAGAACAAATAAAATTAATAACTAGTTTTGCTTTCACTAGTTTTGCCTTGTACATGACACTGTTATGATAATTGGATTATAGTTTGGAAATCCAGATTGAAAATCTGTACAGCCGCCATTAATAAAAATTGTTTTTTTTTTTTTTCATTGTACCCAACCTTTTTCGTACATATATCAACACAGATTGTTCTTTAAAATATTGCAATCAATACACAAATCAGTTTCCGTACTTAGATTTATATGTTTATATTTTATATTATATGTTTATATTATATGTTTTTATTTTATATTATATTATATGTTTATATTTAACTTATTTTCACCATAAACTCTGTTCTCTGTAGTTGGCTAACCTACAGTGACCAATGAAACGGGAAAGAGTATATAAAGAAAACTCTCGGGCAATTTGGATCGCGAACTCAAGCGACGGTGCTGCCCTTATCTGGAACTAGCATAAGGGTGACACGGCCGACGAGGGTATTGGAAACATAAACAAACAGATGCTATAACATGTGATTTGAGTTGATGGTTGTGCCCTTCACTCGTTTTTTTTTAGTTATTTTCATAATAATTGAGGCTAAAAGATGACTTATATAATTGCTCAGTTCCGCTGTGCTCTTCGAATTCAACAATTGCGATATCAATGCATTCCTTTCAAAAGAAGAAAGCTTTTCAGACGGAATGGAGTCGATTACTTCGCGTTGCAAAGCATTTTGTTATCGGAAGAATCAAACGCAGGCATTTTACAAAGAGGAATTAATAATTAATTTCTTACCATATCCAGTACCCTACATTCTCCCCTGCACTACAAACTAGGTGACTTAGCAAGGTGCCAAACATTACTTTTAGGGGTCGCTTTATCGTAGGCCTACATGTGGTTGTCTTTCTTTAACTTGCCCCATTGCTCCTTCAAATCTGTGAAGCTCAGATCATCTAAGTTATCAATCATGTGCTTATTAAAAAAATAAAAATATTTATAGCCAACTTGTACAGTCTTTGATTTATCGACTTCAAGAGTATTATGCTATATCTTACAAATTTAAATGTATCTACTTACTGAAGTATGTAAAGATTTTACCGACTATTCACGAACTCAAGCTACGGTGCTGCCGCTTAGCTGGAACTAGAGGAATGGTGATAGAAATATTAACAAACAGCTATTTAACCTGCGATTATGGTTGACGTGTGTGATCTTCTCTCATTTTTTCAGCTTTTGCATAATAACTGAGGCTGAAAAATGAGTAATAGATATTGTTCAGTTCCACAGTGCACTTCAAAGGCAACACGAGGCATATCAATGCATTACTTTCCTAAAGAGAAAGGTTTAAAGAAGGAATGGAGTCGAGTACTTCGCATCGCAAAGCCGATTTCTAAATATATGATTGTATGCGGTTTGCATTTCTCAAAGGAGGATTATTTTTATCCAGGTTAGTAAACATTCCTTTGTACGTGTACTGTAGATGACCTGTTTATTTCTTTCATACATATTAATTACGTCCCAGTTGTGGAAAGATAACCTTCATACACTGGATTAGGCTACATTATTTATACCTATTCTTCTTAAAGTGGACTACACAAGCTACTTCCAGTGGGGTAGGATTATTAATAAGCATAAGATTGTTATAATATTGCAGTAGAATTATAAATATATTTTACTTTCAGATGTGAGAGCATGTAAAAGATACCTGAAGAAGGGCGCCATCCCCTCTCAGAAATTGCCACTGAGATCATTGGATAAGAAGATATCTTCTCCCCTGAAACTACAGGCAGAGGCCAGGGATGCACGTGTGCAACATAGACATGAAGCTGTGGCACCACCATCTCCAACTGAAGACAGTGAAGTGGTAACTGAAGACACAGAGACTGTGGCAGAAGAGATGTTTGCAGCTCTGGTGGAAGATCCCACTCTAAGGAAATGTGTAGAAGATAAAGGGATACAAGTAACGCCAAGTGTAATTGATGATTGTAGAAAAATAACTTTAGAGGACATGATGAAAACAAATAGAGAAAGTAATGCATTTACTGGTATCCCATCGGTTACATTATTAGATAATATATGTGTTGCTACAGGAAAATTAGAAAGGCAGAGTGCCAAACCACTAACCTTGTCATTAAGAAAGCGTATCATTTTAGTGTTCGTGAAATTGAAAATTAATCTTTCTTTTAGGTGTTAGCTGTTCTATTTGGGGTCACAGCTAATACATGTAAGAACTATTTCCATGTAACAGTAGATTTATTACATGAGGCACTAAAAACAGCTGTTCCATGGCTGGAGAAAGATCTGATTAAGAAGAGGATGCCTATATGTTTTCAACATTTTCAGAATACTAGAGTTATTTTGGATTGTACAGAAATTCCCGTGGAGAAAAATAAGTGTTTAAAGTGTCGTGTGATGTCCTACTCTCATTACAAAGGCGATTACACATTGAAAGTACTTGTTGGTGTTGCACCATCAGGTTTAGTAACTTTTGTAAGTCAAGTGTATGGTGGAAGGGTTACAGACAAAGAAATATTTTTGCAATCCAATTTATTAGGCATGTTATTACCTTATCAGGATGCTGTAATGGTCGATAAAGGATTTTTGATAGAGAGTGAGTGCATTGAAAGGAATATACAATTGATCAGGCCACCCTTTCTTGGTAAGAATCAGCAATTGTCAACAGAGGATGCACTCAGAACTGCTGACATAGCTGCAGCTAGAGTGCATGTAGAAAGAACAATTCAGAGGATGAAAATATTTAAAGTATTAAAAGGGAGAGTCAATTTATATATGGTTCCATACATGGATTCTGTAATGACTATTATTGCAGGAGTAGTGAACCTTTCACCTCCTATTCTTAGTGTTGATAAGTATGACTAAGGAGGCTTTTGCTACTGGTACCTAGTACCCAGTTTGTGGGTGTGTTTTTTCTAAAGCAGAATTTGAGCGCTGTATCAGCAGCGAAGTAAAACGCTACATATAAACTAGCTGTAAATAGAAACGGAGAGATGGCACAAAATGACAGTTGTTTAAACGTGTTTCGTTCATTATTTCAAAATAAATTTAATACAACTTAATATAACAATGGATCCACTGGGAGACTAAACTGATGATGAATGCATAGTGGTGTCGCTCAATGAACAACTTTGTTAATTTCAGGTTGCTTGTAATTTTTGGGTTTTCCGCCCCTTAAAACCTCAATAACTAACTAATTTTTAGGTTAGGCCTAGGCCATTCGAGTTACCTTCTATGAATTAATGCCCCTGCTTTAGCCACTAAAGTTGCATGATCGTTTCATGAATGTAGCAGCATATGGATAACAATTCCTGAACTTAAGGTTACCATATCTATAATATTCACCATAACGTTTATGTGACAGGTTAAATTGGATCTAAAAATAGGATGAACAAGCTCTCGACTTCTTACAAATAATTCTTAATTAACCTACTGATATGCTGCTAGTGGAAATGTAGGCCTATAATCATGTAGTCTCATAGGCTACACCAGTAGCCAGAGCATGTCGCTAATGATATCGGAGTAGACTGTGCATGCACACTTTAACATGAGTTTCCTGGTTTGTGACATTACGTCAACAAATTTGATGTATTTTAACTCTCCTGATTCCATTCTGGTCCCTGTTACTGCCACATGCATGGTTCCAATAGGCTTGATTCCATTTTTAGGATTATTATATTTCACTATAGCTTACCTGCTGCATCACTCAGAAAATTAAGCAAATGCATGTATCCTTGTTGCAGATCAGGTCCATGTACGTCCAAAAATGATTTATGTAGGTGACTTAATATTACACTCCTTAAAACGTTGGTCCCCACCACCACCACCCGTCCTAATGATGCAAAGTGTTATTAGACTGGGGCTTGGTGGCGCAGCGGTCATTGTTATTAGACTTTAAATACATTTGCCATTGATAATACAAATGCTTGTAGATATCCGTATTGATAGATTAATTTAAAGTTTAATTTAAACTTTTAACATCTTACATAATACAAAAGTAGCTACAATAAACTGAAACTAACGTGCACCACTAATGGGCCCTCATTGCTTACGGACCCCTATACATTTGCCCCCCTTGTCCCTCCCTGGGCCTAGACGGTGCCAATTGCAGAAATTAGACCAGAAGAACCAAATCACTAGTAAAACAATGTATAGTAAAGGAAGGAAGCTTGTAGTTTTACGTGACCATTAATCTCGCAATCATGAGCCACGGGACCTTCTTTTTACATTGAATCCGAACCACAGGACACGGCATTGCACTTAAAAATATCTTGCATGCATTGACCAGGAATCGAACCTGGTCCACCTTGGCGAGAGGCCAGCAGCTTGATCGCTGCGCCACCACGCCCCCAAGTATACAGTAGATTATAATCAACAAGTTCTCTCTAACATACATTAGCCTACTAGTTCATATACAGTACACAATTTGCGTACCTAGTTAGAATGCACCCGAGTGAAAGAAAATAGGCTGGTAGCCGTAGCCTATTATTTTTCATGAGAAACCTAATAGAATTTTCTGTCACTCTGCCAAGTACAGATATGTTACCATGCTGGGGTAGGCTATGTACACCAACAAAATTATAGTAATGTTTGTAGACTTAAGAAAAAATGTGGTATTTCGTTCATAACTACGTACAATATGTAAATTATTTTCACAAATCTGAGTCTTCTTATGGAGAATGGGTTTTCCACCATAGTCCATAACCAAAGAAATTTAATCATCAATTGAATACACGTATGATTATGAACTTCAAAGCAATGCTACGCCTTTCTAGGCTTCATCCTACTTATCTTCCTGGATTGATCTCGTGTAGCATCCGTTGCCCGTTTCGAAAGTGCGTTATTTTACTTAGTAGCGCTCTGAAAATGGTTTGTAATTACTCTGCCACATTATTAAAGCCATTTGCCATTGACAAACACTGCATAAACACTTCCAAAATAAGGAAATTGTCAACATTAACTTTCAAGTAATAAACTTATCAAAAAGCAAGTCGTCATGTTTGCTGCCAACTTACTGATTGTGCTGCTAGGCAAAACCATTGGCCTGGATAAAGAGTATTGATGCATGACTATCCCCACTGTGCGTAACAAAAACCAGGGGTGTTTATATTAGCCTAACGCGCAGGGCCGCGCTACCTAACCTTTAATGGCCTAGGCGAAAACCATTGGTCTGGAAACAATGTTGGCACTCTGAAAAAATACAGTAACACTCTATCGATAAAATATTCAACTCCTGTATATTAGTAACATTGGCCATTTCTATAGTAAATTTTTCGGATTTTAATGGCGCCGGGCAACGTATACTACACTAGTTCCTAATTGATATTCAGTCGTACACAACGCCTTCAAGAAAATTCAGATGAAAACAAGAGTTTATCTTGTTATGACTGCAGCCATTTTTCAATGTATCAAACGTGCAGCGAAGTGAAACCACGCTGCATGATGACTCATCTTAAGCCAAACTGTTGTGGGATGGGGATGCTCTGTGGTATGACCTACATGATGATATTATTACATTCACATTGTACTTCTATGATAAATAAAGCATTTGAAACAATATCACTTTTTTATTATTTTATAAATTAGCCTATTTATGGATACAATGTAGCAATAATTACTCTAAGTTACTTTTTACATCAACTATCCTATAAGAAAAGCTAGTAAAATGCTATTTACAAGAAAAAAAACATCAAATGTTATTGGCAACTCTAGCTATCTGATTATGACATCTAGCGGTAATAATGAGAAACTTACCAAGTAGGGTACATTTGTCACGTGGTGACTGTTTGTATTATGATTCCTTGTATCGTGGTAAATTCTTCATGTCTTTATACATAAGTAATAAGTTTTACTCGTTGATAGAGTGCAAAATGAGTAAAAGCAAAGTATATTGCTCAGTTCACGGCTGTACATATACATACATGGTTTATTTGCAAATGTGGACACTGTCCATGGTGGCAAATTACAATAATACACAAAACAATTCACAATCACAAAAATTTTAGAAAATTGGGACTAATTAGAAAATAAGTATTAGTTGCTAAGAGAAGAAACCGGTAATTGTAAAAATAATCATTCTAATAACAGAAATAAACATAAAATACTAAACATTTACACTTTCTTTCATTGCTTCAACTTATGCACCGTTCATCACTGCCTCTTGATCTGGTGCTTTTTCACCAACTCCTTAAATTTGCCAACATCAGAAGGCAAAGGGCTGAAAATGCCCCCTGGCAAACTGTTCCATTCTATTTCCCCCCTCCCAATGAACGAATATTTGCCCCAGTTACTTTTCCACTGACTTAATTTCAATTTACAACAATGACTGTATCTTCCCATATATGAACTCTCCTTTGCCAATCTCTCATGAATATCTTCCCATGCAATTTCCCTCTTGTAAGCTAAGAAAATACCCCCTAGTCTTGCTCTTGAACGTCTATCAGCCAGATTTTCTCATCCCAAATCCTGTATCATCCTACTCACACTACTCGTCGATCTGTGGTCCTCCATTACATACCTGGCGGCCTTCCTTTGCACTCCTTCCAATTCCTTTATTAAATACATTTGGTATGGATCCCACACTCCCCCAGCATATTCCAGCAGAGGACGGACTAGGGACATGTATGCCCTTTCCCTAATCTCTTTGCCAGCGCCTTTAAAGACTCGCATAACCATATGTAGTGACTTGTATGCTTTCTTTACTATTTCCCTTATGTGCTTACCCCAGTGAAAATTCCCACCCCCCACAGTTACCCCTAAATACCTACATTCGTCCCCAAATACAACTTTATTTTCCCCCACTGAATATTCAAAAACAATATGATTCCTTTTGTTAACAAATCTCACTGCCTGACATTTCTTTGAATTTATCATCATATCACTTTTATCCGCCCAGCTTTGTATGTCCGTCAAGTCCCTCTGCAATATGCCGCAGTCCTCCGGGTGATTTATCCTCCTGTATACTACTATATCATCAGCAAATAATCTTATCTGGGATGATATTTTAACTCCTATGTCGTTTATGTAAATGAGAAATAGTAAAGGACCCAATTTACTCCCCTGAGGTACCCCCTCCCCACCCTAGACTGTTCTGACACTGACACACCAACCCTTACCCTCTGACTTCTCCCCTCCAAAAATTATCTCACCCATTGAACTACTCTCCTGTCCAATCCTATAGCCTCCATTTTCCTTAACAGAATACCATGATTGACCCTATCAAAAGCCTTTGATAGGTCAACTGCCATGCAGTCAACTTGACCTCTGTTATCCAAGGCCTCACTGATATCCTGCTGAAAGCCTGCTAGCTGCGATTCACACGAAAATCCCTCTCTGAAACCATGCTGTTTATTTCCCAACCACCTACTACTCCCTAAGCAATCCCTTATGTATTCATTCATAATTCCCTCAAAAATTTTGCATATAATACATGTTAGACAGACAGGTCTGTAGCTATCACTATCCCCCCTTCCCCCTCTCCCTTTATATACCGGAACTACCAGAGCCTGTTTCCAGTCCTCAGGCACTACCCCATTATTTAGACAAAAGTCAAACAGAAATCTTAAATAAGGCACAATGTTCCATCCCATAGCCTTTAACAATTCCCCATTTATCCCATCTACCCCGGCTGATTTTCTTGACCCTAATCCCCGTATTGCATTATAGATATCCTTATTTACATAACTTAATTTCTTACCCTCCTCAATACCCTGCTCTCCTCCCTGATCCACATTTCCCTCCCCTGTAATTCCTACCACCTTACCATATACCTTATTAAATGCCTCAGCCTTCTCCCCATCTTCCACCAGCAGCGTTCCATCTTCTCCCTCGATATCAGGTATGCGGCCTTGAACCCCTCTTACTCTCCTAAAATAGACATACATATTCCTCCACCGTTCCTTGAAAGTCGTCCCCCCGCCAACTAGCCTACCCATAAAATGTTTCTTTGCTACTATCTTAGCCCTAACCAGTTCCCTCCTCAACCTATTTAATCTGTTCGGTGGCCTATCCCCTTCCTAATCTTATTGCTTTCTAATCTACATTTCTTCTTTAATCTTCTTACCTCCTTATTGTAATAAAGTGGATCAGTAGTCGCCCCTACTTTTTTAAATGGCACATGTAATTTTTCACAATCCAGAATTATTGTTTTCAAACCAGCCCACAGCCTATCTACATCTAGTCCCCTCTCTATCCACTGATTGAAATTTTCAGCTAAGTAACTACCAATCTTTTCCTTATTAGCTTTGTAGTACTGTTTTACCAATCTTGTCTCCCTCTTAACCTGCCTCTCAATGCTCAACTTTACCTCTAATACAACAGCCTTGTGGTCACATATCCCTTCAATTATCTCTGATTTGACCCAAATATCCTCAGGCTTTATCAAAAACACATCCAATAAGCTGTTCCCCCTAGTGCATCCCTCAATAACTTGAACAAAGCCCCCCTCCCATATGATTTTGTTGGCCAGCGATTGGTAATGTTCTTGAGAGTCAGCCCTACCCTCCCAGTCCACTCCTGGCATATTAAAATCACCCCCTACAATCATATTTCTTCCTGCCCTGTCAGCCTCCATAGCATAATTTACTAAAGTTGTTCCTAAATTGACATCCCTTTCCCCCCTTCCTGTTCTATATACACCCAAAATGTCTACCATATCTTTAAAGCCAACCCTAACCCCCAGAATCTCATTTTCCTCATCTGTAAAAACTAGGCGATTCCTAAATATATCCTTAACTAATATAAAAATGCCACCCCCCGTGCTTCCCCTATCCCTCCTGTGTATCCTATAACCCATAGGAAATACCTCTCCTTCCACAACATTATCCACTAGCCATGATTCAACCCCGATTATAACATCTGGATCATATATTTCCACCATGGTTCCAAATGTTATGCCCTTTCTGACTCGATGTATAAGAGGGCTGCGGATATAAGTTATCATCACTTTCCAAAAGATGCAAATAGCAATAGCCGAAAGGGGACGATACCAAATAAATACGGTCAACAGGAGCGGGTTGGACCACTCGCCACTACACACACTGACGACAGGACGGGTTGTTCACTGTTACGCCGAGCCAAGCCGCACCTAGACAGCCAAGTACAGTCTCGCCGAACCAAGCCGTACCACGACAGCCAAGCTTCATCAGTCAGGTATCCTTCCCTGCTCCCTAGTTCATTTCCCTACCAACCACCACCACCTCGCTCTGCGATATCCGAGCCGTTCCACTACGAGTCATATAGGCCTAATTTGACTTCGCAGGGTAAATATCTACTCTGCAAGAACCTGCTACCAGTCCGATATTCAACACCAAACCTACCTGCTAACCATCCAACAAATCACGCAATTCCTGTCTCCCCAGAGTTTTAATACAAGTTAAACTCATCCCTTCGCCCTACCAAGCAGCAAATAATTTCTAGAGTCTATGGTACAGTGAGCAAACTCAAATATAGCTTTTAAACGTAACAGCGCCATGACTCGAACTGCTCAAAAACAAATACCAGCAGACAACCGATGGATGCTTGATAATATGCAATTGACACATAAAATCTAGTGGAACACACAAATTAGATCACGTGTATCGCACAGTTATACATATATACAATTAAAAATAACACTGTCATTATTTTAGGGTCCACATTTACCGATTATAACCGAAAAATAAAAAGTGTTCCGTATGAAACGCGTGTTATTCAGTATTTTTACCCTACTTATCCAGACCGACCGCAGCGCAGCTGGCCACCACGTGTGTACTTCCACTCTCCCACTCCTTTCCTCATGGTTTTCAAAAATTTTAAACAAAGCAATGCTTAAAACTGTTCGGTGCACACTGTAAAATAAAATAATAGCCCGTCAAATTGAGGAGAATATTGTAATGAATAGCAATAGCAATATTACGAACACGTATCATAAAGCAAAAATGTTCAAAGCGAAACGACAACACTTGATTGTTTGCGTGATATTTAGCTATTTATATTTCCTGTAGAGTAAGTTTCAAGGCACAAGAAACACAATCCCTTAGACAATACGGTTTTCAACCTCTGTCGAATTGAATGTTTTACTGTTAGAAGCAACGTATTGCTTAACTTGAGCCCAGCGCGCGACTGAATAGAATTAATGGTTCGACTGATGCTCTGTTATTTTCACCCTCCCTTTCAAAAAATCCTGTGTGGTGATGATCATTTTCTTTCCATAGCTTCGAATAGGTACACCTCGGCCAGGTCTTGACAATACCCAAACTGGATGTATCCTCAGTCTACCTCTACGAGAAGTCATCCTTTAAAACGTCACCACTCGCAAGCAAAAATAAAGCTAACTTTAATCTAATTCACTCTAGCCTATGAACACGAACCTAAGCTTAAACTGATGCTGACACTGCTACATAAATAAATAACGGACACTAATGAATTACAAGTATAAATACTACAAGTAAAAGTAATTAACTTAAACCAAAACAATTATAACTCATAAAAACAACAGATTATGGAATGCAGCAAGGCGAGTGTGCACTGGAGGCAACCAAACAATCCAACGGTCGGCGACAATAACGTGGCCAAATAGCATCCATCAAATTGGTAGCGCTGTATGGTTTCCATGCCAACAAGCCTTGCAGGTGATCTAGTCGTTAACTGTTTTTGCCCAGTGGAGCCGAACTGTCAGATTCCAACTCTGGAAAATACACCTATAGGCATGGTCTAACCTACAATTTACATAGGACAGGCAATATATTCTTAAAGTACACATATCCAATAGTTCTTATCATTACCTCTGTAAAATCAGCATCAAATGGTATGTTGATTACAACTAATGAATTGTCATAGGATGAGAAAATGACAAAATGACAAGCTTCCAATCCACTTAGCAGCATTTGCAGCTGCACCTGACCATAATATTGATGATTTGTCTTTAAGGATAAAGTGTTTTCCTCAATCGACCCATTTAAATATTTTAGGCCCTGCACTACATCAATTGCAGTCTGCGTTTTACCTGCTAGAGGGCACTTAACCTCTACACAACAGAGTGAACTAACCACACCATCCAGACACACCTAACCATGGGGCACTTGGAGGAACAATAATGCCCACCGGTTCCACTTTATTTTTAAAAGCAATTTCATAAGCTTCTAAGGCTACTAGTTCAAATTTTTTCCCATGCACAGTTGCCATGTTTCCCTTGAAATCAGTTTTGAACAGCCTACTCACTTTTAAATTCCAGTCAGGGCTTTTATTTTTGCTGTAAGTAAAAACACTGTAACACGTAGTACCAGTTAATCTTACTTTTCTTGCATTCTTCCAAGTTTCTCCAGATTGGGTAAGAGTTGTCAAACATAATTTTACACTGTCTTAATATGTGAGAGCTACCTTCTCATTAAAAAATTGAGCAATGTCACCTTGAAGTTCTGCATCAAAATCAACCATAGCACTAAATTGTGGCAACAAGTTGTTGTTGCCTAAAAGTTTATGGCATAGGGATAATTGTAGCAAATCATCACCACTCGAGACTTGAATAGTAGTAGTAGTAGCAGTAGTCTCCCTTAAGCGCAAAGTAAGATCCAACTCGGATCCCTGTGCCCCAGAAAGTAGAATATCCAGTATATTATTCTCGCCTGCACTACCGACTAGGCGACTTTGGAGGGTCGATTTGACAGTTGATCTTCCCATGTGGCAAAATGTATTTATAGGAATCGCTTTGTCGTACATGTAGTTGTCCTTCTTTAACTTGCCCCACTGCTGCTTCAAATCTGTGGAGCTCAGGTCTTCCAAGTTTTCAATTGTGTGCCTATTACGAAAAGAAGAAAAAACAAATACAGTCAACTTGTACACTCTTCGATTTATCGGCTTCAACAGTATTATATCTTCTAAATTTAAATGCATCTACTTACCGAAATATGTAAAGCAATGTACCGACTACATGCTTGCACTTTCCTGAACTTCCAGCCTTACAGGTACACGAACAAATTAACTTTTTCTCGGCAACTGGTGATCGAATCTCAATTTTAATCTGGTGAGGAACTCCCTTCAAATTACTGGTTTGTAAGCATAAAGCTTCAAGTCTCACTAAATCTTCTGTTTCGGCTACCCTCCCACACATTATTATGTGTTTGGCATCTAAAATTGCCTGTCCTTCAACGAGAGGCCGCCTAGAATCCCCAACAACATTCAATACATCAATCAAGTCTATCACCATTGCGTCCACCATTTTGTCGCGACTGACCTGCCACCTACATTCGATTGAGTTCGCGAATACGCAAATTACATATTCCTGAACATTTTTTTTTCTCGGCAACTGGTGACCGAATTTCATTTTGAATCTGATGAGGTACCTCTTTCAAATTACTAGTTTGTAACAATAAAGCTTCAAATCTCATAAAATCTTCCGTTTCTTGGAATATCCTGCACATAATTATGTGTTTGGCATCTAAAATTGCCTGTCCTTCAACGAGAGCCCGCCCAGAATTTCCAACAACATTCAATACCGTAGCCGACCGTAACCTACATCATGAAGTCCACCATTTTGTCGCGACCGACCTGCCACCTAGATTCGATTAAGTTCGCGAATGCTCTAACGCCTTCCCATTCAGCGCGAGTTGTATGCTACCATCATCGTCTATAATTCTCAAGCCGTGCTCTTGGTAGAATTGGCAAAGTATAGAAGAGTCCGTAAGTTCTCTTAACACGTAAGACCTCATGCTAAGTTTTATTCATAAATATCGTTTATTTTGATATGACAGCATCTAAAAGCAGTTCGTACTAAATATTTCAACACCCGTGAAATTCCTCGTGGTACCTGCTGAAAGTTGTAGAAGTGAATATTTCCCGTATTAAGTTGCATGTGTAACTAATACCTACTAATGTATTTAACCAACAAATTCTTCACTAATATTTCATTAAACTATTTCAGATACCTAGGAAGTGTTGTGTGCCTGACTTTAAGTCAAATTATGGCACTATTAAAATAACTAGTCATATCACTACGTTTTGATCACTACAGCGAGGTGGACGTTCCGTGCTTAGTAATTTAGTTTTGGTATAAGTCTTCATGTGGCCTCTAGATTCCAGTACATTATGAGCTGTACTCAGTTGGCAAGTGCCTTTAGGTAGATTTCATTAGAAAGCTACGATACCTATTTTTAAATGAAGTGACCAGTCGAACATTATTGCTAGACTGACAGCATTTAGCCTGGAGGCCTATTGTGACTATGATGAGTGCATGTGTGGACAAAAAGTAAAGAATGCTTTATCAAAGACAGTCTCTAAGTTCGTAAGAATAGTCTTAAATATTTTTTTCTGAGCGCGTTAATGACGGCAGTGAGCTTAACAGCAATAAAAGGAAACTTCCGACATTGGGACATTGAGTTACAGTAGAGCCTTTTATTATTACCTTATCCTTTATTTGTGTCTAGATGTAGTGGACGTTATGTTCTGTTGTATTTTCGGAAACATTTGGCGTCAAAATCTATGCGTTTACGCAGAGTTAGCAATTACCATGTGCTTGTGCTAGGCCTCCCAGATGACAGATGGGCGGTGTTGCCAAATCTTATGAGTTATGACACGGCTTGATATTTGTAGACGGCGATGGTGCTATGCAACAATGCCGTACTTGACGATCTTCCCGACAGGAGCGCTGCTAGGTTGAACTGATTGTGAGCCTGTCCAAGCATGGAAGAAGAATACTTATTCTTCCATTGGAAGCTGTTGTGATCGCTGGTATAAAATCCTGTATGATTCTGTTCATCCTCGTCCATACACCTGCTTGTATGGCTGAAGTGTATCACACGCTAGCATTTCGTCCGCTAGTTGTAAGAAATAAAACATACAGGACGGTTGTCGTTTGGGGGTAACATTTACAGTCAATTCGCATTATTAACGCAAAGCGGTCGTGGAACTTGCTTTAAGTACATTTGAAAACATGCCTGGTACTGAATGAATGCATTCCAATCAATATTTAAGATCTAACTGTAATAATTGGTATATAACCATACGCGCGAATAAGAAGCGTAACAAAATGCAGGAACGTCTTTTGGGAAAGTGTGCAAGTGGTATCACGCCTGCTTGCTGTTTTGAAGATCCCGGGTTCAAGTCTATCCAACGGCGAAATTTTTAACTTTTTAAAAATTATTTTATTGTATCCTTCTCACGTCGTACAACAATATTGCAACTTAGTTTTGTCTACATGATCTACGAGGACGATAGTAAACATGTTTTCTCTCATAAAATTCTATTTTCCCTAAATACCGTTTAAAACCATGGACGGATACTATTCGTGATAACTATTAGAATAGGGGGCAGGTCAGTCGCGACAACGGTGATAGACTTCATATAGCCTGATGATTGTGCAGGCGCGGATTCAAGGGGGGGGGGGGTCACGGGGGTCATGACCCCCCCCCCCCCCCAAACGGAGACCAAATTTTTTTTTGCAAACTCAAAAAACGAAAACACAATAACCAGACAAATAAAACTTAACGAATTTTAACTGCAAAACAGGTTTTTTTTTTCCATTTTATTCAATACTGAAAATATCTTTATTGTAATTATTATGTTCTGTTACAACTGTACATATTTACAACTTCATACCTGTTATATAAAAACGGTTATTTATATAACAAAATCAACTGTCTATTTTGTTTAGCAAACCTTGTGATTACCGAATCAATGTCTATAGTGATGTCACGAAGAATGTGCAGCAATGCACGGATAGGAATTTGGGGCTTTTTTCGCACCAAAAATTTTTGCCGACGTCCAAACTGCAAGCTTAGTTGGCAATTTAAGCTGTGATTTTCTCCCTTTGTCGGTACCAACTCGACTTGCCGAAACTGTAACGTACCTTGATACTTTTCTCGAAGCTCGATGTAAAAGTCGCAAAACACGCCGTTGCAATTTGTACGAATATTTTTGGTGCGCTAAACGCATCAAATTTCTATCCATGTAGCTTGCAAAAAAATTTTTCTGGTTTTGTACGTTTGGTTATTTTGTGATTGCGTTGTTAGTGATATAATTTTTCTTAACAATTTCGATTCTGTTACCCCCCGCCCCCCAAAGCCAAACTCTAGATCCGCGCCTGTCTTCCCTGTCCTACCACCAGTGTCAGGCATTGATCTCTCTAATACCACTGGATGTCTCGCTCCCATAACTGGAGTAAGGCCGGTTGCTTTGGGATTACATTTGGCTGGTGGGAGGGCCGAACATGGCTCAAGCTGCATGGCCGCTCGTTGAAAGGATGCTTACTTAGGCTTATTAACACCTTAATTCTGATGGGAAATTCTTATCACGAGCTGTTATAAATGAAAACGAAGACATTTGGTGTTAGCTGTCATTGTACGACATTTATTTGTTTCAAAATACACGGCAATGACTACAATCTACAGGAGAAGTGAAGTGATATATAGACCTATAGGGAATCTTAATTCCCACGCCCTTTAATAGAAAAAAGCAGATTATAGTAGATTTCAGCATAATATGAAAAATTCGCTTGTTGGTTAGGCTATTAACTTGTAAGCTCTTTTGCTTTTCGGGGCCTGGTGGCTCAGCGGTCTAGCTGTATGCCTCTCACCAAGGCGGTCCGGGTTCGATTCCCGGTCAATGCATGTGAGATTTTCGAAGTGAAATGCCATGTCCTGTGGTTCGGATTCCACGTAAAAAGGAGGTCCCGTGTCTCATGATCTCGCGATTAACGGTCACGTTAAACTACAAGCTTCCTTTTTTTCTTTTGCTTTTCAATCTTTTAGGCATAGGTATGCAAACTCGAGCAACTTCCATACTTTTTCTGCAGGCTTATATACATATATGTACCCTACAATCATTTACTGGTATGTAGCCTACATACATCAGTCAGTTATGGTTGTTTTAAGGGGTGGAACAGCAAGGTCATCTGCCCGTATGGATACAACAATAAACTAGTCATCCGCAGGGCCATTCCATTAGGATGGAGATCAAGCCTTTCTTTTATATAGAAAGTATATTTTGGTTACATATAATTTTTTCACTTTAACTTCATTTTATCACTACGGTACATTTTATTCTGAAGTTTGACTCTAATAAAGTGTATTTGTTGCAACAAAAATTACTCTTTTAAGGAAATTGTTCATTTTTATTATTATATTGAACACATACAATCTGCAATGTACGGTACTTAATATGTAACTTATATCACGGTTCAGAGTTCCAGTCCCTAGAGAATGAGGATATAAGAACGAAAAGGGGGCATGAGAGGCAAGAAAAGGAAGGATACTCTAGCCCCCAGAAACATTACCCAAATAGCTTTGGAGTCAGACGAAAACATGAGTTAACCAATGGAGTTTTGGTATTAAATACGTTAGCCTGAGACATGTGAATGCAATGTTCAGTGAAAATACGCTATATCCTTCCTGCAACCCAGAAAATACTGGCATCCATTTCAGTAATGCATTATGTTTATGACTGAGAGAGAAAGATACATTTTTCTACAGAAGCTACTGTGTACTGCCAAAGTAGTCTGGGCTGCAGTTTTATGTTGTTGAATGTTTTTGGGTCTTTGCGACATCGTGTTCATGTATCCCTGTGTACTTGTGTGTGTGTGAATTTGTCTGTTAGCCTGTGTCACTGTGATGTCTGTACTGGTGTGTGCATTTGCAATTGAGGTAGGATTTGGGTAGGAAACAGCCGTGGCCTTAAGTTCGGTACCATCACGGCATTTGCCTGGAAACCACTTCCAGGATGGCTGAGGTAAGAATCGAACCCACCTCTATCCATTTTTGCCTCACGAGGTTGATTGTACCCCGCTCCAGCCCTCAGACCAGAATTAAAATTTTCTTGGCATTGGCGGGAATCGAATTCGGGCCTCCGCTGTAACAGCCAAGAATGCAGTTTTTCGCAAGTATATTCTGAACCCTTCTCATTACTCTCTATTCATAAGAGAAATCTGACTTAACAACCATATAACCAGACCCTTTAAAATAAATATCATATTTATTTTCTTCTCACATCCTCATAAATTACTTTGTACTAATTAACAGCAATGTGTAGTCAGAAACTGTTATGAAATAACTTGAATATATTTACAAGAAATGACCATTTTCGATAAAATAGTGTCCGCCTTTCACACATCACATACTGTCAAACATCTGACGGAGAAAAGATATTCTCCCCTCCCTCCAGGCGAATGTAACCGATTACCTGGACTCACTTTTTCGTGCGACCAATGCGAGAAGTGTGACATCCAGTAGAATTAAAGAGATCAATGGTGTCAGATCCGGTAGTTATAGAAGGTCCTGGTAACATCTCGGCCGTACACGTTATGCATGGGATCTAACTGGGAATGTCAAGACTAGTATAGAGAGCGCAGCTCGCATCCAGTCGGCCGTGGTAACATACTCGAGCTTATAAATTTGGCCACTCAGAGCGCGGTGGTGCATTTCTCAGCCCAACGCACGGAGCCAATGTTAACACTTGCAAAGACATTTGTCAAAAATTGTTAATTTTACGCCGATCAATACATAACTAAAACATCTATTCATAAATCAAAGGTACATGTTTCAGCCTTGCAATGAGGTCTTCTTCAGCCAACATCAAGAATATAATTAAAATTATTGTTATATAAGTCTACTAACTAATTTTGGATAAGTAAGAAATATTGTAATTAACTGTAAAACAACGTAATGAAATGGGCATCCATACAACAAGAGTAAAATTATTGAAATATTTCACTACAAACATGGCTAAGGATCCCCCATTTGTGTGAGAAGTGTTTTATTAAGTGTATAAATAATTTATGTAATGTATTACAGGCACTCAGAAATTAATTATAACTCCAATATATAAGGGCCATTCAAAAAGGAACGAACCGGGGGCTATAAAAAGAAAACCTGTACCGTTATTTCAAAAGTATTGCCCAGCACTGTCGAGGCACTTGTCCCACTGCGACGGAAGGCGTTCAATGGCCATCTCGTAAAATTCCTATAGAGCATCCGGCGTTTAGAAAAGACTGTGGGTCTTATGAGCTTTTACTTTAATGGAAACTCCCCTACACTGATTTTGTTACCTTACCTTTTATCATGAAGGAACTCTGAACATATATATGTTTCGTCATAATAGCTTCCTACAATTATCTGTCAATTGATTACCTTTGTTATCGCATACAAGTATCGTTTATATTACGTCTTAGTAATTTACAAATTTTCGAGGTTAGCACGCTGGAAAGAAGAGCCTCGTCCTGGGCTGCATGCTCGCCCGGAGTGGAGCACGTGCTCAGTTCCTTGGTTCCGCCGGCAACATAAGGTCTGAAGCACAATCCGTCATTGGTGTTATGGTTGTGTGTCTGTTTTATTTTTTGTTCGATCGAATCAGGGCTGCCAACAGTTGGGTTCGACCTCACTATCTCCCGAATGCAAGCTCACAGCTGCGCACCCCTAACCGCACGGCTAACTCACTACAATATTACAAATAAAAAAGGAAGGAAGCTTGTAGTTTAACGTGACCGTCAATCTTGAGATCATGAGCCACGGGACCTCCTTTTTACGTGGAATCCGAACCACAGGACATGGCATTTCACTTCGAAAATCTCACATGCATTGACCGGGAATCGAACTCGGACCGCCTTGGTGAGAGGCATACAGCTAGACCGCTGAGCCACCACGCCCCTATTATATATTACAAATATTAATCTAAACAAAACAAGAATAAAATTGAAAGAAACTAAATGATAGCCTAACTAATAACAAAAAATGGTGATGATCAACAGTATTGCTGACGTAATTTATTTTACATCGTCAGCATACAGTACATCCGAGAAGAAAGGAAGGGTTATGCTCTCGACATCTGTCAATCTGTAATGCGTCACATCACAGCGAAATTAATGTCGTTATTGGTTCTCTTCGCCTACGGCATCCTTAATACTGGTCCAATCCGTTAACACCTGCAAAACTGCTCCTTGTGGGCGTGTTCTATTCAGATAGTTGTTGGGGTTGTGTTGTCTCACTAACTTATGAAAGAGCAGTACTCGAAGCGGGCGAACATAACGTATGATGTCAGCGCTACCTCTGCCTAAAGTTAGCAACACTGTCGCCATAAGGCTCCACAGTCTTTTCTAAACGCTGGATGCTCTTGTAGGGCTGCGTTGTCAGTTCCGAACGTACTGCTGGACGTCGTCGTCCGAGGTGAATCGTCTGCCTCTCAGAGCCATCTTCAGCTCACCAAAAATGGCAAAATCGCAGGGAGACAGGTCCGGACTGAATGGAGGGTGACTGAGGACCTCCCATTTCAATGTCTGCAAGAGCTCCTTGACTGCGTTGACTGTATGGGGTCTTGCATTGTCATGGAGCAGAATGATCCCGCATGCGAGCTGTCTTGGTCGTTTCGATTTGATTGCTGTGCGAAGGGAGGTCAAGGTTTGCGAGTATCACCATTGCCCCATGCTGCAGGAAGTCCATAAGAAGTGGGCCATTTTGGTCAAAGAAGACGCTGAGCATAACTTTCTCCATAAGCTTACTCGTGTGGACGGCCTTGGACGTTTTGGGTGGCAAGTAACTTTGTCGTTTTGACTCGGATTCAAAGTGATGGCATCATGTCTCGTCTCCCGCGACCACCCGTGCAAGGAACGCATTCTCTTCCTTGGCATAGCGCAGCAGATGTTCCAGAGAGTGTCCCATTCGGCATGCTTCCAGTGCTGGTTGAAGACTGTGAGGCACCCATTGGGCACACTTTTTGCGAAATTGCAATCGGTCCTTAATGATGGAGTGAACACTTCCGACACTCACTCCGATATCTGCGGCATTGACTGCTACCGTAACTTGCCGGTCTTGCATAATGAGGGCATCCACCTGCTGGACAAATGTCATCGGTAAAGCGATGTGGCGCTCTAGACCGTGCATCATCGACCAACGACATCCGTCCTTCCCTGGATCACGTGTGCCACGCCTTAAGAGGGCGCTAAAGTTAGCCGGCAGGCCGCTCGTGACAGGCTCTGCTTTTAGCATTGAGAGAGAGTTAAAAACTATGTTTTAAATAGGTCAATGGCTGAAATTAAACAAAACTTCACTTTCAAATCACGTAAATACCTTCAATAGCACTTATTAAACTTTTCAAATGAGATAACATTTTGTATCATTGAAACTGAGAAGCAATTTTCCCATAAGGCAAGGCCTTTTTCTTCACCGATTTTACTTCAGAAATTAAAAATCAATGTGAATGTCAAAAGTGATGAAAAGTTACATGGTTGTAAAGGGTATTTGTTTAAGAATGCTTCTATAGAGATGAATCTTGCTTTTCTCCTGCGTGTTTCTATACAAGAAGCAGTTTTTAATGCCCTACACTTTCAGTCGTAATGCCACTGCCGTAGAAGTTCGCTACTTAGCCGCAAGAGCGCAGGCGTAATGGGTCGGTAAGGCAGAGTGACGAGTTATTTTGAGCACTGAGAACGACACTAACAGCTGATGTATTGTTTTCATTGAATAGGATTTTACTGTGTTTACTTCCGTTTTTTTTTTTTTTTTTTTTTCAACGTATTGTTAGTAGGTTTATCTTCTGTATACAGTGTTATTAATTCAACGAGTTTAAGTATAATTTATTGTGAAACTTTTTTTTTATCATACACTATTAATTAAAAGTACAGGGTCCTTCTTTTTTATCCATCTAGCAAGTGGTCATCTTCCTCTGTCCATCTAGCAACATAGCTGCACTATATCTCTCGGCAATGAGTCACGCGGCTATGCATGCATTTTGCCGCTGCGCTGCTATGACGCTAGACCGAAAAAAAGGACCCTGTATAAAAATCAGATCTATTATGATTTAACATTATTGTCCTAGCGTGTCGGTCTACTAACCCCAAGATTGCAGGTTCGCTCCTGGCCGTGGTAAGTGATTTTTGAAAGGCGGAAAAAATACGACACGCATGTCATGCGATGTTGGCATGTCAAAGAACCCATTTGAATTCAGTAGGCCGTGTTCATAATGGCAAAATTAATCTCGGGAGTTGCCGCCAACACAAAGTTCCTCATTTCTTTACTAGAAAGCGCTATAGTGTTCAAGGAGCTTAGATATCTAACCTCCAGTGGCGGCTGGTGTAGAAAATTAGTTGTGTGCTGTAGGCCTAACCCTCCCTCCAATTTTTTATATATATAAACATATAGAAACACTCACTCAGTGTCGAAAAATGAAATCCATACGTCGCTCCTTCTTGTTGCAGAACTTGTCAATCACCCTGGCATTGAACCCCCCCCCCCCCCCCCCCAATACTGGAGACCATCTTCTTCTAAATGGAGAGCATAGCGAGGGCACTTAGTCTTTCTAGTGCCATGGTGTTCCGCAGAGAGCTCTTGATCCTCTTCAGCGATGAGAAACTCCTCTCAGGCTCTAGCATTAATAAACACTCTCTTATGAATACCCTTTGCTCGTACACCACATTTACGGTGCGTGACCTGAAATTCCATCTAGTCGCTGGTCCTGTTGGAATTCTTCGAGCTGCCACCGCTTCTAAAGCAGACGTCCGTTGCGGCGACCTTGATAAGAAAGCTGGGAACGCTGACAGGTGAGCGAAGAACATCCTAGCCGACTGATTCTACGAAGCTGCATGTTCCATTGTTAAATTCAGTTGGTGTGCATAGCAGTGGATGTAATGTGCGTTGGGATAACAGGCTTTATCTTTGCTTGCACTTCACCTTTACCACCACTCATTACTGATGCCCCGCCGTAGGTCTGCTCAATAACTTTGTGTGGTGTAGCGTTTAACATGTTGTCCATTACACTTAAAATACATGATGCAAGGGAATCCGCATTCTGACCTTCCGGTTTAAAGAAGCCCCAAAATCGTTCGTATGGAATACCATCTTCCTCATACCGAAATACCAACACTAACTGTGTCTGCTCTGAAACATCGGTAGGTTTATCGGCCATCACACTAACAAAATATGCTTGCTGCATTTCTTCTGCTATCACTTCTCTGAAGGTTTCAAGCATGCAGTCCAACAGCTCGTTCTGGATGGCTTTTGAGGTCCCTTTGAAAACTCTATTAGATTCAATGTGCTCCTTTACTGAACTGTCTATACTAGAAATTAAATCTGCTAGACGGCCCATGAAAACGCCAGGATTGTCTGAATTATCACTTTCGTCGTGCCCTCTTAAAACTAATTCAAACGCACCACAAAACTTAATGCAGTCCGGGGTAGGTCTACCTAACTACTTTACCTTAGTTTTTTCTTCAAGAGTTCTGGTTGAAAATGGGGTTTTCAAGAGGCTCTCCTCTGAGTTTTCCATATTGCACAAACACGCAAACAAACTCAACACATATACGCATTCCTCATACAAAATTAATTAAGCACTGCACACAAAAACACCTGCAATTACAAAATATTCACGAACTCGGAAACACTTGCTGTGACCGCTCAAAAACAGTAATACTCAGTATTACCAAAAGCATTAAAATGAAACCAGCAACGCCGTAATGCAAAATCACATGTTATTTTGCTATAGTGAAATTTATGAACTAGGCATCACAATAATCATGTCCTTAATTGACGACATAAACATTATAATTTTTATAGTACATCGATTTACAAAATGTGGCTATGGAATAAGCAAGACTAACTACAATACTCAGACCTTAATGCAGGTATCGAAAGTGTGAAAATGGCGTTTGCGGAAGCCCGAGATAATGTTTGTTTACATTCGTTGCTGGGATACAATATTAGCTTTGATTAGCTTCGTTTGATGAAAGTTGGGATAAACTATTGCTCATCTGTAATTTTTAGTGTCTTCAGTATGACTGTAAAGTCCAGTTGGCGGTAATATACTGCAATCGTGTGTAAATATGTGATAATACGCTTATTATGGACTAGTTTGATTGTGTGATGATTGTTCAGTCGACCGATGGCATTGTGTCATTTACTGCAGATGTTGAAGTACCTAAGACTAAAGCATTAATAGAAGTGTCTCAGGAATATACACCGCAATGATTTGCTAGTTAGTGACGATATAATAATAGCTTAGTACACTTCAGTACCGGTAGTGTCGAACTTAAGTACGTAAAGGGAAAATGCAATGAGCATCTACGGCAAGATCAATCCGTTGACGTTATATTGAACGCTCAGCTTCATGTGCCTCCGTAAATCTTTACCAGTCTAGCAGAAGATATTCTACACTGCCTTGTATACACGCCAAATATTACAGTGAACTTCTGTTTTATTGATTAAGGAAGATGTTTCCCCTGTGCCAAACAGTGAACTCATTGTGTTCCGTCATTATTCATACTTTTGTGATTCTTACAGCTTGCAAGTTATTTTTTATTATGATGTGTGTAATAAAGTGTTGTGAGTAACTTGCCAATTATGTACTTATATTGCGAGATGGTGTGCCGCGATAATTCCGTAAGAGGGAGATGGTGCTTTCCTACCTACATTACTTTACTAAATCTACTATTTCCAGCGTACAACTATTCCAAACGGTAACAGCGAATGTTTAATAGGTTAGATGGTAACATATTATCGTGTCCTTTGTGTGTGGTAATCTCCATAATTATGTTCAGATATCCACACGACGACTTCTTTGCATATTTCAATCAACTAATTCGGTGTGATGTTTTAGCCGAGATTTTAGACAATTCTACGAGAGGTCTTAATTGAATTGTATATATGTAGCGTTGGTTCGATTATTTCAGGCAACTATTCTCATTCCGATTGTGTACACAAATACTCTGCATGTGCTGGGACAGCACTTCAGTATCCGGGTACTTTCTTCTCTCCTACTTCAGAATCTGTTTGATTTTATGCTAATAATATTAATCTATATTTACTGAACTTAAATACAAATCGTGATAACTAGCCAAAAAGCTTCTTATTCAACCGCAGAAACAGTGAGACTATTGTAGCTGCCCTTTGTGTGAAGACGAAGAAACCTATAATTCGAGGCCAGCACTATATAGATAAATTAATTCAGGTAAGTCTAAATTATTGATGCATATTTCTTCGGAACCTAGTCTCGTCTTGTGATATCTTTTATGCTCTTAGGTGAGTAAAAATAATAATTTACACGAACTGTGACAACCCCGATGACATGATCTTAGCTATTGGTAGGGCAACCATTGCCGCCATGTTTTTTCTACATTAAGGTCTGAGGATTGTAGTTGGTCTTGGAATAAGTAAGTTAGGATTATTGAAAAAGACCTTCTGGCGGGAACAGCTGATGGGTTCCTCTGCTTTTTAATACCCCATTTTCTTTGAGCGATTCCCTCTTAAATCCTATTCCTGAGTCCAGATAGTGCCACTGGCCAAGACCAACTACAATCCTCAGACCTTAATGTAGAAAAAACATGGCGGCGATGGTTGCCCTACCAATAGCTAAGATCATGTCATCGGGCTTGTCACAGTTCGTGTAAATTATTATTTTTATTCACCTAATATCATAAAAGATATCGCAAGACGAGACAAGGTTCCGAAGAAATATGCATCAATAATTTAGACTTACCTGAATTAATTTATCTATATAGTGCTGGCCTCGAATTATAGGTTTCTTCGTCTTCACCCAAGGGGCAGCTACAATAGTCTCACTGTTTCTGTGGTTGAATAAGACGCTTTTTGGCGAGTTATCACGATTTGTATTTAAGTTCAGTAATTATAGATTAATATTATTAGCATAAAATCAAACAGATTCTGAAGTAGGAGAGAAGAAAGTACCCGGTTACTGAAGTGCTGTCCCAGCACATGCAGAGTATTTGTGTACACAATCGGAATGAGAATAGTTGCCTGAAATAATCGAACCAACACCATAGAGATACAATTCAATTAAGACCTCTCGTGGAATTGTCTAAAATCTCGGGTAAAACATCACACCGAATTAGTTGATTAAAATATGCAAAGAAGTCGTCGTGTGGATATCTGAACATAATTATGGAGAATACTACACACAAGGGACACGATAATATGTTACCATCTAACCTATTAAACATTCGCTGTTACCGTTTGGAATAGTTGTACGCTGTAAATAGTTGATTTAGTAAAGTACTATAGGTTGGAAAGCACCATCTCCCTCTTACGGAATTATCGCGGCACACCATCTCGCAATATAAGAACATAATTGGCAAGGTACTCACAACACTTTATTACACACATCATAATAAAAAATAACTTGCAAGCTGTAACATGGGCGCCCATAGGATTTTTTCCAGGGGGGGGCCAAGTAAATATTTTCGTTTCATTGCCTACCTGTCATCTCCCCCTCCCCTCCCCATCGCCCCCCCCCCCCCACACACACACACAAAAAGTTTCATTTCTTACTTCCTTCGTCTTCGTGATATTCATTATTTGACTGCTCTGAAACCATTGGCTACTTTGTGGCAAGTTTGGGAGGAATGTTTTCTTTGAGTTTTTGTCCGTTAACGTTCGCTTTTCTTCGTGATTCAACGTCGTAATGTTCAGTTCTTCAAAACAGGAAAAAACTAGTGGTATCGACAAAAATAAAAATCAAGTACCGTAGTTCATTAAAATGGTATCGTTAATCCAGTTCGCCAACTTTCTAAATTACTGGATATATTTTCACATGATCCCAAATCACTGAGTTAAACTGTGGAAATATCCCAAGATCTGAATCAGACAATTATTTAAATAGCACTGTTTCCAAATACGGTAGGCTACGGTATCTAGTTTGTACTGGCCATTACAGCAGATCGTCACGTCTTTCCTCTTCTAAACAACCAATCGGAAATACTTCGCATTGCTCTTACTAGAATCACGAAACACTTGTAGTTTACGAACTGATAAACTCGAGCCTATGGTTTTAGTAAAAATTAGTTTAGTCAATAAAAAATATTTTGCCTGATTATTAATAACCACTAAATAAAATGGATAAAAACCACTATATCACTTACTTCTTACTACCATTATTCGCATTTTCGACTGAAACAAGAGGAATGTGATACAGGAATGGTGATACGAACGTAAACAAACCACTTCTTTCAATGTGTAATTGAGCCTTATGCTCAAGCTTTTCTCTGTTTATGAAAATAATAGACGATAAAATAAAACTAACAGATATCGTACAATTCCGTTGAGTTTTATAAAATAACAAGTGATATATTTCGCCGTATTATTGTACCTGTGACGTAAAAAATATACTGTCTAACCAATCTAATACAAATACTTTTTGAGTTTTTAAATTTATGTGTGTTCAGGCTACCCTTGAAGAGGGGGAAATTAACCTTTTTTATATTCAATAACTGGCATTGTTGTAAATGTAAACAGGTTTAAACTTCATCCCTTGTACTTGACAGTGAGTGAAATTCTGGTTTATGTTATAACGTGTCATTAGGCGAGTGTGTATATGTAATGTTATTTCAGAGTACCGATAGCGTAGTTTTGGGATGAGTGCCCCGGAACATGAAACATGATACGTACGTGGTATTTCCCTGAAGGTAGTGTTTAAAATATCATAGGCCTACTAGGGATGACTGCTGTCAGCGTCGGCAATCAAATTTCGAATATTTAGGTAACCAGTCGTCATCGTGGAGCTTAAATTGAGGTACTCAACTACACAGATGGGCTTAAAGATCAAATTACTACATTCTGTCCTTTCTTAAAATGCATGCCACGATGGATTTACGTTGCTGCCCCCGACTTGGAATATGCAGATTTATTAATGTTGTAACCTTCCCAGGTCACAAGGGATCGAACCCTTACTTTCGGGACGTACGATTTTCATAATGGCCACATACTTTTTATGCCTTTTTGTGTTTTATAATTATGTAATGAAGTGTATAATATTATGTGATTTATTTCCGATTAATTTGTTTAGGTTTTAAGAGATTGTAATTGGCAGGATCTGAGTCTAGTTGTATGTGAATATTTTAACAGTGGAATAATCTTCAGTCAGAGAGTCTGGAATTGTGTGCAAGGACCAGGAAGTAGGCTTGTTGTCGCCTGGGTTTTTCTCTCGCAAGCTCAAGTGCATGATGACTCATGCAGGTAGGAGGCTTGGCAACCCTGTGCTAGGGGTGTGTCTAGGTTATTTTGAAGACCAAGAAGGCACTCCTTATATGGTAATGTTTTGTTTTGATTGGCTGGACCCGTGAGGGAATCCAGGTCGGCCAGTGATTTGTGGAGGAGAGATGAATGTTATTAGGACTTGACGAAGCTGTGAGGGCGACTCATTCTTAGGACTCCGTGGGGGAGTAGTACTCATTCTTTGGACCGCGTGTAGGGCGGTGTACTCATCCTTTGGACTCCGTGTGGAGTGGTTCGTATTCTTGGTAAGACTCCGTGAGGGAGTGGAACTTGTATTTTGGACTTTTGTGTTTTTGGTGGAGAAGGAAGGTATTTCAGACGATCACAAGTTGGTGTTCGATGTGCAATTACTGAGTTGCTGGCTATACATTCTCAAGGGAATTATGAGCCTAGTTTCAAACAAATAGTCTAGATTGTTTGTCTCGAATCGCATGAAGTATTGTAAACTAACGTATGTTTACCGAAATTCTGAGACAATAGCGGTAAATTGTTATACGACAAATACTAGTAAAATATGCTATGTATTAGTAAACTCAGGAGCGAACTAGATGCGATAATCCAACACATGGATTTAAAGCATCTTTGTATAATCAGATCCACGACACTAGATAAATCGTTGGATGCTGACCATCAAAGTAATAATGTACATAATATTCATAGTTGAGAGGCTTGCGTGTGAAATGTATAGTAATTGTGCTGCGAGTAAGTAGGAGTGATTCTCTGGGAGCAACTAACCCTCGAATCAGTAGAGTTAAGTCGTCACAGCTGAAGTCAACGCCTGTAAGTACCAGTCATTATTTCCGAGGGTCATCAATATGTCATAAGTGTGCCTATGTGAATATGATAGGGAGTGTTAGATAGTCTGTACGACGAGGATCCTGTGAAGTGTATTTCATGTCTGGTATCAGAATATATTTAAATTTTACCAGATCTATAGTGCTTTTATGTGTGAGGTAACCAGTGTGGTTAAGAGTGAATGTTTATTGCTGTTGCTCATACCGTACAGGTGTTTAACCCTCAAGCAACCCGTGAAGCCGAGCAGTTACAAAGTTTCCATAACATATGAGGCTGTGTCTTCGCCTGAGTGTGTATTTAACTATGAGTGGCATACATTATAAATATGCGTTTGCTAAAATTACAAATTTAAAAAAATAATACAAAGAATGTAGATTAAATTTTAACAGATATCATACACAACCAATGTGCAAAAACAATTATTTAAATACCGGTAACAAGTTTGGAATTTCCTCATTGGTACAATTTCACATTCAAGTCAGATCAACAGCAAGAACACCAAGGTGACTAAGGTGATCCTTTCATTTATGTCCTTAAATAATCAACAATCCCAAAGTATATTCTCTTGTGGAGCGCTTAAACTTAATCAACTTGACGTTTAATGACCAAGCAGTTTTGTACAGTTTTCCAGAAATTTTTTCGTCCCTAAAACCTGCCGCCTTAGCAGTTGCAAGTTTGTCCCCCCGTCAATACGGGTCTGAATATAGTAAATTATCCAATATTGTAAGCACGACCTTACAGGACCAGTGTTTTACTAGTCAGCATAGAAAAGATTATTTTAGCAGTTAAGAAACGCTATCGATGTTGCGATGTCTAAAAATATCTCCAGAACGTGCTTTTCATATCGACACTGCCGAAGTGAGGTGTCAAAAGTAGTAGCCACTCAAGATAGTGATAGGGAAACATACGGTATTTAACACTAGGCATAACCGTATTGAAATTTGGCGCTTACCTAGATATTAAGCCCCTTTAAACATCAATTATCATCATCATCCATTGGTGACAGAGTGCATGGCATCATTAGAACCATATTTTTATTTAACAATTGTAAATACATATTACGTCAGCAACATTACAGAATTTTGTTATTGTAACAGTTGTCAGTTGACTATTTGTAACTTCCATTTATGAAATAAACTGGTGTGACAATGAACAATCTTATTTCAACATTGTCGGAAATCCAGGCCCCCTAAGGGCGCCCACGATATTAACCCATGCATGAGTACCAAATGGCCGAACAGACCCACTTAAAGCTTGAATATTCTAAGAACAATTCTTAGTCAGCACCCACAAACTGAGAGTAATCAACATGCAAAATTTCAGTTTCATAGCCCTTGTGGTTACAAAGATACGATGATTAACGAGTGAGTACCTCCTTTTTGGATTATATATAATAAGGTAAGATTGTATTACTTACCTTTAAATTAAATATAAATACATTCGTAGACCAACTACACAAAATTAATAAATAATACTGTCGGCACACAGACACAGCCTAGGCGACCGTTCATAGTGAACACAATACACACGAATGGAATGTAGGCTATGCGCATATAAATTACAATGTTCCCTTGTAATATTACTCAAGTGTCTAATTTAAAAGCGAAAGCACACCAGAACTATTGCATAACTGACATAATATGTAGGATGATTTCAACCTTCCGGTGGGTGCTACTGATCTTATCTCATATTCGTCAACATATTCGTCAACTACCTTACAGAAGTTACGTCTTTCCACATGACATTCAAGTACATATCGGCCAGTTTGTCAATAACCTTCTACACATTTGCTGTTGTTGCAAAAGTGATATGCGAGGCAGATTGCGCCTGATCGAGCACCATTAAGTAATAGACTATGTAGAGAACGAATGAGTGTTTCACTAATTGAAGCAAAACTATTCTTCAGCACATATTGTAATTTTTAAAATGCAGGTTTCTGAGGTGTGTCAGACAGGCTTAATGCGCCCACTGCCACTATACAGTATTTAATGTTTGGCCTGTCAGAATGTTAAATATCTTAAGTATTTATATTTAGTACAAATTAATTAGAATACTGTAAGCACTTTTGCAAAAAAAAAAAAAAAAGAGTTTGTTCTCAGTCTGATTTTCATATCGTTTTATTTTTCAATAATCCAGGGGGGGCCATGGCCCCCCCCTGCCCCCCCGTATGGGCGCCCATGAGCTGTAAGAATCACAAAAGTATGAATAATGACGGAACACAATGAGTTCACTGTTTGGCACAGGGGGAACATCTTCCTTAACCGATAAAAGAGTTCACTGTATTATTTGGCGTGTATACAAGGCAGTGTAAAACATCTGCCAGGCTGGTAAGGATTTACGGAGGCACATATTGCTGAGCGTTCAAGATAACGTCAATGGTTTGGTCTAGCCGTAGATACTCATTGCGTTTTCCCTTTACGTACTTAAGTTCGGCACTAATGAAGTGTACTAAGCTATTATTATATTGCCACTAACTAGCAAATCATTGCGGTGTATATTCTTGAGTCACTTCTATTATGCTTTAGTCTTAGGTAGCCTACTTCAACTTCATACTTAACATCCGAAGTAAATGACACAATGCCATCGGTTGACTGGACAATCATCACACAAATGAACCAGTCCATATTAAGCGTATTATCACATATTTACATACGATTGCAGTATATTAACGCGAACTGGACTATACAGACATACAGAAGACACTAAAAATTACAGACGAGCGACAGGTTATCGCAACTTTCATCAAACGAAGCTAATCAAAGCTAAATAGTGTATCCCAGCAACGAATGTAAACAAACAATATGCCGGGGCTTCAGCATACGCCATTTTCACACTTTCGAGACCTGCATTAAGGTCTGAGTATTGTAGTTGGTCTTGCACTGGCCACGTTCACATTCCGTGTGACCAGTTCTGCTTCTCTGTGGTCGAACAAAGAATCGCTGTGATGACTGGTCTTAGCTGTTGTCCCAACAGCACATCCAGAACACAAGGGAAAAGTTGGGCGCGCATGCGCAGAAGACAAAATTCACGCTTCCTGTCAATAAACTTGGAAATTCTCGCTGGGCTGTGATCTGCACAGCTAAGGTAGTGCACGGAGTGGAGCGTACGCCTAGATACCTCGTACCGTGCCTGTTCTGTGAGGGGAGTAGAAATATTTCCTACTCTTTGCTTGACGTATTTCTTAAAGCGTTGTATTTGTAGATAATAGGCCTAATATTAAAATAATTTATTTTCAAATAAAGCAATGTGCTGCAGCACTTCAGCACATAAGGAGCGGCCGCCCCTGCTAACCTCATTGACTTTCATAGTGATTCAAGGAACAACAAGGGCACCCGAGGCCATACGATATTATTATTATTATTATTATTATTATTATTATTATTATTATTTTCCTGCACTAATACTCTGGTAGTTTCATATATTTTAACTAATTCTGAACCTACCGTATAAGATAAGCGTATCACTAAAAATATTAGAAAACGCATGACGAGAAAAAAATACTCATGGAAAGGACTGACATCATAGTGGCGAGAACTGTATTTTTAAGGGTACCGGTATCGTAATGTACGAGATCGGTGAATCAGGGACATACTTCATTTATTACCTTGATGAAGCGTAATGTAAGTCAAAACTATACAAGGTCAATGTGCTGGAAAATAAGCGACGGTTCCGGAGGACTGAGAGTTCCCATTGGTAAGAACGGACGGCTTTGAAAAGTAACGTCAGTAGTCGCGTGGATTACAATCGTTGGCCAATTTTTAATCGGTATTTCATTAGTTATTTTTTTGTTTTAAAATTTTGATTTTCGATTTTATAAGAAGGATGGAGTATGATAAATATACTCATCATAGACAAATACATAAAGGAAAGAACCGGAAGGACATGCCTTCGCTGCGCTGGCTAGTGCAATATTAATAATCTCAACCTGCAACAGAATTGCATGGATGCAACTTGCAACGATTCAGCTTCAATTGATATTGTAACTTTCATGCCTACTACATTTTTATGCTTTCTGGTATGTCCTGTTTTGTCGATTCGTGCCACCATATGCACTACACGCCATTATCGAAACAAACTCCGAAATAACCATGCGCATTACTCTGCCGCATACAAGTCACAGAACACCAAATACAAGTTACGCCCACTTTGGACTCGGCGCTTGGCTTAACTGAAACAAGCTCTGGGCAACTCCTCACTTTCTTTCCTCCATGACAGATACATGAGTAGGGGGGTAAGGCGGTTTCTAACTCCCCCCACCACCTCTCCCTCTGACGTCACATACTAACCCGCAATACATTCAGGGGCAAAGCCAATATCTCGTCAACCCATGGTCCGATTTTGACAAATGAGGTGTCGTTGGACTCGGGCTAACGCCCTCTTTACAACGGACTACTCATTTCAACCCCTAAATAAAACCTACCCCTACTAGGGGGTGAAATTGTAATTTTTTAGTGAAAGTCTCTTTCCAAATGTGACATGTATAAGCTGCGCTGCTAAAATGAACTTAAACGTGGTTGCTCATATAGTGCATGCGTTTTTCTGGCTGCCGCTATGGATGAACATTTTTGTTTTTGTTTTTTACGCATGCGCACTGGGGATTTTTGTAAGAGGGCGAGCTCTTTGAAAAAAATGATTGATAAGAAGAGGTTTTGGTGGTGAGGAGAGAATCAGATAGTCGCCTACTTTCCTACGAAGTTTGCCGATATGTCTCAAACGCAAGGTCGGATTTGGACGTGTGACGTGTCAAATTGATTGTCTCGAAGCCCTATACATGTTATTAATAGGTTAAAGTTTTGAGAATGAGGGAAACAGGCTTTTTGGGGGTAAAACCGTGATTTTAGACTTTTTCCGATATCTCACGAATGCATGGTCGGATTTTGTCCTATGACGTGTCAAATGGCTTGTCTCGAAACCCTGTGTATTTTGGTAATAGGTTAAAGTTTTTGAGAATGAGGGAAACAGAATGTTTTGGGGTAAAACCGTGATTTTAAACGTTTTGCTATATCTCGCGAACCAATCATGCTAGAGGCATGTACGACGGGTCCAAGGACTCGGGGTGACGTCGTCTCTGCTATGGACCACTCGTTATATTTTTTAAAAGTTTTGGAAACGCGATTTTGGGGTAAACACGTGTTTTTTGTGATTTTTGTCGATATATCACAAACCAATAACGCTAGAGACGTGTACGAGGTGTCCTAGGACTCGGGATAACGCCCCCTTTCAAATGTGGTAGATATTTTTTTTCAAAAAATAATTCACATGGGTCTAACGCCATACATGTTGAAAAAAGGTTTTCTTTTTCTTTACCTGTTTATAAAGTTTATGAAGCGTGGTGGTTGAGAGAGACGATACTGCTGGGTGTGTGTTTCAACGAACCTGTCGCTAACCACAAGGACCATGCTTAATAGAACAATCACTATTTCAGCGGGTCGGTGTATGACAGAGCGAGGGTGCGTTTTTCTGATATTTTACCTTTAATGTGTAAACGGTGATGAGAACTTGGTTCTATGTTGGTCGAAGCGAGTAGAGAAAACAAACTTGCAGAGGAGCAGGAGGTGAATGTCATTTGAGCTTATTGGAATGCGCTGATCTGACTTGACAACAAGTGCAATGGAAAAATGACAATGACGCTTGAAGGTGAAATAATCTGACCACCGTGGTGGCAGGGAAGAGCGAAATGCATGTGAACATGTGTGAAACCACATGTACGCTAAACAAGTGACATCCTGTTTTGCTTCATACGTGACAAAATGCAAGTTGACGTGAAATTTGATCTGCCACAGGTGTTCACCTTGGACGTTAGCTGTCCACGTTCACGATAACAGAATGTTCAAAGCGTGGGAATCGCTGAATCAGTAAAAAGTATGATGCAACTTGTGGGAATGATGTCACAACCAATAGATAGGCAAGAGCAGCGAACAGCAGTGGTGGGAGGTGGAGGGGGGAGAGGAGGAGGGGTCATGTAAGAGAGATCATAGGTGGAAAGGGAAAGACAAACATGTATGAACATGCACGAAGCGCGGAGCGCTGTACACACAGAGCTATAGGAGGTGTACAACATGTGTGAATAAATAAAAAGTGCGTTAATATCTCGCTAACTAATAATCAGAGAGTGTTAAGTGAGGTGTCAAAGGACTCAGGATGGTCAACCCTTTTCCATGACCAACGAATTTACCCTAAAGATCTAAGGTCATTAGCTTTTAATATCTCATGAATCAATAAGGCTAGGGACCTGTATGAGAGGTCGTTGGACTTGAGGTGACATTCTGTTTTTGAATATATTATTTATTTATGTCAAAAGGGCCTAACTGCACTTTTGTTGATATCTCGCTAACTAATAATCAGAGAGGTTCAAGTGAGGTGTCATAGGTCTCAGGATGGTCAACCCTTTTCCATGACCAACGAATTTACCCACAAGATTCAAAACAGCAAGGTCATTGACCTAATATTTTATAAACTAATAATCGAATATCAACATGTGAGGTGTCATAGGACTTAGAATGGTCAACCCTTTCCCATGGCCAATGAATTTTCCCAAAATACTCAATACATCAGGGTCATCGACCTGAGATTTTATAAACTAATAATCGGATACGAACACGTGAGATGTTTACCATGTGTGATGAAACATAGCTAGGTAGAGAAAGATTTAGTGTAGGCTACATGTATGGTGACTGACAAGTCATTGAAACTTCTTTTTCAGATCAAACTGCAGTATAGAGAGAGTATATGTTGCAGGTATGGGTTAATAATTGACGAACGGTGTACACAAACTTTGATTTATCTATTCAAGAAGTAAGAGTAGACTATCTTTAATTGATTGGTTAAAGAGGATAGCTAAAAACACAAAAAGAATACTCAGTGGTTACCGGGACAAGATGGTCGCTACACACAACAAGCTTTAAATACTTGAAGCTAATAATCTATACGCACACACTCTCGTGTTCTAAACTAAACTGTGTTGCTGTCAGTGTTCAGACAGTAGGCTGATGACAAAATGCATTGCTAACAGAAATATAATCATTTCCGGTTGTATAATGTTACCAGCTATCCATTTTGTGTTGCAGTGTTAAGCACTTTTAGCTCTTGTACTGGTGGTCTTAACTCGATTTCCAGGTCTGAGGCCTAGAACGAGTCAAACTAAGAAACAAGGGCATGGTGGTGTAGTGGTTAAGCTGTTAGCCTTTTCACCAGAGTTCGATTTCAGGTTAATATGCATGTCATAAACATATTAAACAAAACAAAACAGAGATAACGTTTAAAACTGATTACATTTGTGTTTTTTCAAATTAATACTTTGATTACAAAAACAAAGGTGAACTGGGTTTGACATACAGTTAATGCTGTCTATTACACACTAGCCTGTAAGAAAGCCAAATAGCAAAAGGCGTAGGTAGAGCAGTGGTAAAATTGCTATATGTAGAGAACTACCTAGCGGTTTTATGAACTGGCAAAGCTATATCGCATAAACAGTGCAGTATACAATCCAGCAATCAAATTTGTATCTTGTGGAACAGAGAAAATGCACTTTTACCTTGATGGATAGCAAATGAGTGCAGACGAATGACCTATGCATTAACCTACCCTGGGGTTATAACCACGAGGTGGAGGTGTGATTTCACTGTTTAATCATTTAGAGACATGGCTTTTTTGTAACCAGTAGATTTAGTATTTTGTAAATATTCATTTTTGTAATTGTAAATAGTGGAAACATTTTTTGTAATAGTAAATGTTAAATGTATAACTAAAAGTTATTTGGGATAAGTGTGCATGTCAAGGATAAATAGCGTGGTTGTATTTGTTTTTCAAAGACAGGTATGGTTGTGTGAATGTATGACTATAGATAGAATGATAGAGAGAGAGAGAGAGAGAGAAAGCTTGTGTGTGTGTGTGTGTGGGTAGCATTGATTTTTCAACCAAAGCAAACACGGCAAGGTAGGATGGTGGGGTAATTAATGTATATAGCAAATGGTAAATAGTATACTATATTTTTTTAACACTTGTGTTTTTTTAATGCAGCAGTAGATAGGTGTTATTTTGTAAAACAGTCTTACCTACAGTAGTAGTAGTAGTAGTAGTAGGCCTATATGTTTTTGGAAACAAACAGAAAGAGAATGCACTATTGCCATGGCCAAGCACTTCCATTAAAGTGATTTCAAGAAAATTTAAATCAGCAAATGTGTGTTTTACAAAACTAAACATTCAGCATGGACTAAATCATAAACGTGTCTTCTGTGATATGGAAAAAAATAGGAAATCCATGTTTCCATATCAACACAATTTAAAAACTTAAAACTGACATTTAAAAAATGTAAATGGGAAATTGGCAAATGTGTAAACAACAAAATGGAAAATTCTTGTTTCCATATCATGAAATCCAAAAACTTTAAACTGACATTTTCAAATCGTGTACATGGAAAATTGACAAATGGCAATGTGTGAAATGTGAAAATGAAAAATATGAACAAATGGCTATCATTATTTTAAAAAAATAAAAAACCGTCGTGTTATATCGTTAAAGTGTGAATCAAACCACATCTACTTATTTGGATCACCCGAGACTGAGTAGACCTGTTTTAGTCCTAATATACTTTTAAAATTTTATGTTAAAGCTCAATTTGAACTCAAGAGCTTTAGAGTGCCAGCTAACTATTATAACCGTTACGTCACAAAGACAACTTTACACTACTCTTAATAAACAATAATAAGAAAAAGAATAATAAATGTTGTTTTTTTTTTTTAAGGATGAACATGGTGACACTGTTTCTGTTGCACAGTCTGCTAGCTACTAGCCAGCAGCTGGGGTCTTAGAAAACGATACAGTTGACATTTTGTAATGAGATGTGACATGTTTCAAAGTACAGTATTATGGGTTGCTGTTGAGTAAAAACTAATCCTGTACAAGGAAGCAGGGTTCGAACCCCTTACCTAACATTACTATTGCCTGAACATGGCTTGACGACACTGTATTATTATGATACTCGGTACACAAACCATAGATAGAGTGTATTGTTTAAGATCACTTTCTTTCTGAACATAGGTGGAGACTGTTGATGGTTAACAATGGCATTAATATAGTAGGACGTGGGTATAGCAATTAAGAAAAAACAGACAATACCCATACAATATTTTTATTTATTTAATATAAGTACTTGTACAATAGTTACATTCAAAATACATTTCTTTTTTCTCTATTACTACTTAGTCCTTTTTGATTCTCTTGCATATGAAGGGTAGATAACCTTGTAGTTCAGCCCCTTAAAACAACAACAACAACACAACCTTTTGCATAGTCTGTGATGTTGACGACTCTTGAGATGTGGAAGATGGATTAAACATAACTTTTACAGCAGGGGTTAAATGTTGCTCAATAAACACTGCACTATTTTGAGTAGCAACATTTTTTTCTTGTACTAGCTTTTTAGCATTGTCATGATTATTTGTTGACACCAACAGTGTTTCATCTGGTACACCACATTGATGATCACTCACACTTAAAACCTTACCATTTCTACTTTTTAGATTGCCTCGACATCTTTTTGACCTCTCTTTTGAGCATCGCCAAAATATTATTCCTTTTACATTTTGACGATTATAGTTATAAGAGTAGCCTTTATAGAGTACACGTTGTTTACCTTTGTTAGTTGTAGTAAGTTCCATAGTAGCAACTAACCTGTTAGTATGATTTGCTCACTACAAAGGTTATAACTGTTCTGATAATACAATCATTTAGCGTTGGCTTTTATATTTAATATGTACAGTTTGAAGTGATAGCAAAAGTGAGAGCAAAATGGTAGCAGAGTGGTAGAAAATATAACATGTATTGTTAAGAAATAGTTTAAGCTGTTATGTGGATCCATTACATAATAATTTTAGCACGACGAAGCTCATTTTCTATATCCAATAGTTCTTCCTCATATTCAGTATAACCAGCCTGTTTATAGACATGCAGTTGCTGAAGCCGCCGGATTAGCTTACTTGGATTGTTCCAGTAGACAAATTTAACAAATGATTTTTTAGTTGTAAACAAAGCATTACCATTATCATTATTATCTTCATCATCAACATCATCATCATCATAACCATTATCATTATCATCATCATCATTATCATCATCATCATGATCATTATAATCCTCATCACTATTACTATATAGTCCTTTTTGATCCTTTTGCAATACCACATTTTGCACAGTCTGTGTTGCCCTTGATAATGTTGGGAGTTTTTCAGACATTGACAACTGTCCTAACACGACTTTCTGAGGAGATGATACATGCTTCTTAACAAACAATGCACTATCTTGAGCTGCAATATCTTTTTCTGGGACAAGTGTTTTAGCATTTTGAAGAGTTTTTTTAAACAGCAACGATGTTTTATCTGGTACACTACATTGATGATCACTCATACTTAAGACATCACTATTTTTACTTTTCAGCTCACCTCGACACTGTTTTGAACGATGTTTTGAACAACGCCAAATAACAGTTCCATTTTTATTGGTTCGTTTTACAATATATTTATATCCTTTATAGAATGCGTATGGCATACCATTGCTATTTGTTGATACTTCCATGTCAATTGTCAAGCATGAACTAATCTCTAGCAAAGTTCACTCGATAATATAAATAATTTCTAAACCCCAGTAGTGAATAGTCAGTTGTTTTTGATCTATGCAAGCGTAAACATGTCACATACACTGGTGATGGATACTCAAGGCTTTAAGGTCAATGAAAACAAGTACAGTATATATTTAAATAGGTGGCTATCATTGATTGCACAACACGCGGGTCACCATATCTTTTTTTCTTTCGGACTAGTGTTTTAACATTTGAAGAGTGTTTTAAACAGCAACGATGTCTTATCAGTCACACTACATTGATGATCACTCACACTTAAGACCTCGCTATTTTTACTTTTTAACTCACTTTGACACTGTTTTGAACGATGTTTTGAACAACGCCAAATAACAGTTCCATTTTTATTGGTTCGTTTTACAATATACGTATAACCTTTATAGTATGCATATGGCTTACCATAACTATTCGTTGATACTTTCATATCAATTTTCAAGCATGAAATAATCTCCAATAAATTTCGCTCGATAATAGAAATAATAGTTTAAAGTGGGTGCGAAGGTGGGTGCAAAAGTGGGTGCAAAAGTGAGTGTAAAAGTGGGTGTAAACGTGGGTGCAAAAGTGGGTGCAAAAGTGAGTGCAAAAGTGGGTGCGAAAGTGGGTGTGAAAGTGGGTGCAGTTTATAGTAGGCACCATTTTTACTAGAATGTGATTTGAGTAAATGTAATTTCTAAACCCAAGTAGTGAATAGTCAGTTGGTTTTGATTTATGCAAGCGTAAACATGTCTCATACACTGATGATGGATACTCAAGGCTTCTTGGTCAACAAAAACAAGTATATAGTTAAAGAGGTAGCTATTATTGATTGCACAACACTGAATCTAATTTTGAAATTTTGACAAAGGGTCTAAGTGCACTTTTGTTAATATCTCGCGAACCAATAAGACTACGGCATTGTATGAGGTATTGTTGGACTTTTTGCCGAAGACTGCTGGTAAACACTTATGTTCCCACGACCTTTTTAAAGATGGCGGCTGACCCACGAGGGGTGATTAAAACGTATTCCAAGCGACGCTTGTCGATAAGCAAACCAATAATCAAAGGGGGGTGTGACAGAGCTTGAGGCGATAACCCCTTTTGATTGATCCCTGTTGATTTGCCCCTTTGGACTGGTCCCCGTTGACAAGTCCCTCTGAACGGGTCCTTTTTGAAGGGAGTCATTTATGACGGGCCCCTGCTGACGGGTCACTGTGGACGGATCCCTGTGGACAGGTTCCTGTTGACAGGTCCAAAGGGATTAGTCAAAAGGACCTGTCAACAGGGACCTGTCCACAGGGATCCGTCCACAGTGACCCGTCAGCAGGGGCCCGTCATAAATGACTCCCTTCAAAAAGGACCCGTTCAGAGGGACTTGTCAACGGGGACCAGTCCAAAGGGGCAAATCAACAGGGATCAATCAAAAGGGGTTATCGCCTCAAGCTCTGTCACACCCCCCTTTGATTATTGGTTTGCTTATCGACAAGCGTCGCTTGGAATACGTTTTAATCACCCCTCGTGGGTCAGCCGCCATCTTTAAAAAGGTCGTGGGAACATAAGTGTTTACCAGCAGTCTTCGGCAAAAAGTCCAACAATACCTCATACAATGCCGTAGTCTTATTGGTTCGCGAGATATTAACAAAAGTGCACTTAGACCCTTTGTCAAAATTTCAAAAATAGATTCAGTGTTGTGCAATCAATAATAGCTACCTCTTTAACTATATACTTGTTTTTGTTGACCAAGAAGCCTTGAGTATCCATCATCAGTGTATGAGACATGTTTACGCTTGCATAAATCAAAACCAACTGACTATTCACTACTTGGGTTTAGAAATTACATTTACTCAAATCACATTCTAGTAAAAATGGTGCCTACTATAAACTGCACCCACTTTCACACCCACTTTCGCACCTACTTTTGCACTCACTTTTGCACCCACTTTTGCACCCACGTTTACACCCACTTTTACACTCACTTTTGCACCCACTTTTGCACCCACCTTCGCACCCACTTTAAACTATTATTTCTATTATCGAGCGAAATTTATTGGAGATTATTTCATGCTTGAAAATTGATATGAAAGTATCAACGAATAGTTATGGTAAGCCATATGCATACTATAAAGGTTATACGTATATTGTAAAACGAACCAATAAAAATGGAACTGTTATTTGGCGTTGTTCAAAACATCGTTCAAAACAGTGTCAAAGTGAGTTAAAAAGTAAAAATAGCGAGGTCTTAAGTGTGAGTGATCATCAATGTAGTGTGACTGATAAGACATCGTTGCTGTTTAAAACACTCTTCAAATGTTAAAACACTAGTCCGAAAGAAAAAAAGATATGGTGACCCGCGTGTTGTGCAATCAATGATAGCCACCTATTTAAATATATACTGTACTTGTTTTCATTGACCTTAAAGCCTTGAGTATCCATCACCAGTGTATGTGACATGTTTACGCTTGCATAGATCAAAAACAACTGACTATTCACTACTGGGGTTTAGAAATTATTTATATTATCGAGTGAACTTTGCTAGAGATTAGTTCATGCTTGACAATTGACATGGAAGTATCAACAAATAGCAATGGTATGCCATACGCATTCTATAAAGGATATAAATATATTGTAAAACGAACCAATAAAAATGGAACTGTTATTTGGCGTTGTTCAAAACATCGTTCAAAACAGTGTCGAGGTGAGCTGAAAAGTAAAAATAGTGATGTCTTAAGTATGAGTGATCATCAATGTAGTGTACCAGATAAAACATCGTTGCTGTTTAAAAAAACTCTTCAAAATGCTAAAACACTTGTCCCAGAAAAAGATATTGCAGCTCAAGATAGTGCATTGTTTGTTAAGAAGCATGTATCATCTCCTCAGAAAGTCGTGTTAGGACAGTTGTCAATGTCTGAAAAACTCCCAACATTATCAAGGGCAACACAGACTGTGCAAAATGTGGTATTGCAAAAGGATCAAAAAGGACTATATAGTAATAGTGATGAGGATTATAATGATCATGATGATGATGATAATGATGATGATGATAATGATAATGGTTATGATGATGATGATGTTGATGATGAAGATAATAATGATAATGGTAATGCTTTGTTTACAACTAAAAAATCATTTGTTAAATTTGTCTACTGGAACAATCCAAGTAAGCTAATCCGGCGGCTTCAGCAACTGCATGTCTATAAACAGGCTGGTTATACTGAATATGAGGAAGAACTATTGGATATAGAAAATGAGCTTCGTCGTGCTAAAATTATTATGTAATGGATCCACATAACAGCTTAAACTATTTCTTAACAATACATGTTATATTTTCTACCACTCTGCTACCATTTTGCTCTCACTTTTGCTATCACTTCAAACTGTACATATTAAATATAAAAGCCAACGCTAAATGATTGTATTATCAGAACAGTTATAACCTTTGTAGTGAGCAAATCATACTAACAGGTTAGTTGCTACTATGGAACTTACTACAACTAACAAAGGTAAACAACGTGTACTCTATAAAGGCTACTCTTATAACTATAATCGTCAAAATGTAAAAGGAATAATATTTTGGCGATGCTCAAAAGAGAGGTCAAAAAGATGTCGAGGCAATCTAAAAAGTAGAAATGGTAAGGTTTTAAGTGTGAGTGATCATCAATGTGGTGTACCAGATGAAACACTGTTGGTGTCAACAAATAATCATGACAATGCTAAAAAGCTAGTACAAGAAAAAAATGTTGCTACTCAAAATAGTGCAGTGTTTATTGAGCAACATTTAACCCCTGCTGTAAAAGTTATGTTTAATCCATCTTCCACATCTCAAGAGTCGTCAACATCACAGACTATGCAAAAGGTTGTGTTGTTGTTGTTGTTGTTTTAAGGGGCTGAACTACAAGGTTATCTACCCTTCATATGCAAGAGAATCAAAAAGGACTAAGTAGTAATAGAGAAAAAAGAAATGTATTTTGAATGTAACTATTGTACAAGTACTTATATTAAATAAATAAAAATATTGTATGGGTATTGTCTGTTTTTTCTTAATTGCTATACCCACGTCCTACTATATTAATGCCATTGTTAACCATCAACAGTCTCCACCTATGTTCAGAAAGAAAGTGATCTTAAACAATACACTCTATCTATGGTTTGTGTACCGAGTATCATAATAATACAGTGTCGTCAAGCCATGTTCAGGCAATAGTAATGTTAGGTAAGGGGTTCGAACCCTGCTTCCTTGTACAGGATTAGTTTTTACTCAACAGCAACCCATAATACTGTACTTTGAAACATGTCACATCTCATTACAAAATGTCAACTGTATCGTTTTCTAAGACCCCAGCTGCTGGCTAGTAGCTAGCAGACTGTGCAACAGAAACAGTGTCACCATGTTCATCCTTAAAAAAAAAAAATCAACATTTATTATTCTTTTTCTTATTATTGTTTATTAAGAGTAGTGTAAAGTTGTCTTTGTGACGTAACGGTTATAATAGTTAGCTGGCACTCTAAAGCTCTTGAGTTCAAATTGAGCTTTAACATAAAATTTTAAAAGTATATTAGGACTAAAACAGGTCTACTCAGTCTCGGGTGATCCAAATAAGTAGATGTGGTTTGATTCACACTTTAACGATATAACACGACGGTTTTTTATTTTTTTAAAATAATGATAGCCATTTGTTCATATTTTTCATTTTCACATTTCACACATTGCCATTTGTCAATTTTCCATGTACACGATTTGAAAATGTCAGTTTAAAGTTTTTGGATTTCATGATATGGAAACAAGAATTTTCCATTTTGTTGTTTACACATTTGCCAATTTCCCATTTACATTTTTTAAATGTCAGTTTTAAGTTTTTAAATTGTGTTGATATGGAAACATGGATTTCCTATTTTTTTCCATATCACAGAAGACACGTTTATGATTTAGTCCATGCTGAATGTTTAGTTTTGTAAAACACACATTTGCTGATTTAAATTTTCTTGAAATCACTTTAATGGAAGTGCTTGGCCATGGCAATAGTGCATTCTCTTTCTGTTTGTTTCCAAAAACATATAGGCCTACTACTACTACTACTACTACTGTAGGTAAGACTGTTTTACAAAATAACACCTATCTACTGCTGCATTAAAAAAACACAAGTGTTAAAAAAATATAGTATACTATTTACCATTTGCTATATACATTAATTACCCCACCATCCTACCTTGCCGTGTTTGCTTTGGTTGAAAAATCAATGCTACCCACACACACACACACACAAGCTTTCTCTCTCTCTCTCTCTCTCTATCATTCTATCTATAGTCATACATTCACACAACCATACCTGTCTTTGAAAAACAAATACAACCACGCTATTTATCCTTGACATGCACACTTATCCCAAATAACTTTTAGTTATACATTTAACATTTACTATTACAAAAAATGTTTCCACTATTTACAATTACAAAAATGAATATTTACAAAATACTAAATCTACTGGTTACAAAAAAGCCATGTCTCTAAATGATTAAACAGTGAAATCACACCTCCACCTCGTGGTTATAACCCCAGGGTAGGTTAATGCATAGGTCATTCGTCTGCACTCATTTGCTATCCATCAAGGTAAAAGTGCATTTTCTCTGTTCCACAAGATACAAATTTGATTGCTGGATTGTATACTGCACTGTTTATGCGATATAGCTTTGCCAGTTCATAAAACCGCTAGGTAGTTCTCTACATATAGCAATTTTACCACTGCTCTACCTACGCCTTTTGCTATTTGGCTTTCTTACAGGCTAGTGTGTAATAGACAGCATTAACTGTATGTCAAACCCAGTTCACCTTTGTTTTTGTAATCAAAGTATTAATTTGAAAAAACACAAATGTAATCAGTTTTAAACGTTATCTCTGTTTTGTTTTGTTTAATATGTTTATGACATGCATATTAACCTGAAATCGAACTCTGGTGAAAAGGCTAACAGCTTAACCACTACACCACCATGCCCTTGTTTCTTAGTTTGACTCGTTCTAGGCCTCAGACCTGGAAATCGAGTTAAGACCACCAGTACAAGAGCTAAAAGTGCTTAACACTGCAACACAAAATGGATAGCTGGTAACATTATACAACCGGAAATGATTATATTTCTGTTAGCAATGCATTTTGTCATCAGCCTACTGTCTGAACACTGACAGCAACACAGTTTAGTTTAGAACACGAGAGTGTGTGCGTATAGATTATTAGCTTCAAGTATTTAAAGCTTGTTGTGTGTAGCGACCATCTTGTCCCGGTAACCACTGAGTATTCTTTTTGTGTTTTTAGCTATCCTCTTTAACCAATCAATTAAAGATAGTCTACTCTTACTTCTTGAATAGATAAATCAAAGTTTGTGTACACCGTTCGTCAATTATTAACCCATACCTGCAACATATACTCTCTCTATACTGCAGTTTGATCTGAAAAAGAAGTTTCAATGACTTGTCAGTCACCATACATGTAGCCTACACTAAATCTTTCTCTACCTAGCTATGTTTCATCACACATGGTAAACATCTCACGTGTTCGTATCCGATTATTAGTTTATAAAATCTCAGGTCGATGACCCTGATGTATTGAGTATTTTGGGAAAATTCATTGGCCATGGGAAAGGGTTGACCATTCTAAGTCCTATGACACCTCACATGTTGATATTCGATTATTAGTTTATAAAATATTAGGTCAATGACCTTGCTGTTTTGAATCTTGTGGGTAAATTCGTTGGTCATGGAAAAGGGTTGACCATCCTGAGACCTATGACACCTCACTTGAACCTCTCTGATTATTAGTTAGCGAGATATCAACAAAAGTGCAGTTAGGCCCTTTTGACATAAATAAATAATATATTCAAAAACAGAATGTCACCTCAAGTCCAACGACCTCTCATACAGGTCCCTAGCCTTATTGATTCATGAGATATTAAAAGCTAATGACCTTAGATCTTTAGGGTAAATTCGTTGGTCATGGAAAAGGGTTGACCATCCTGAGTCCTTTGACACCTCACTTAACACTCTCTGATTATTAGTTAGCGAGATATTAACGCACTTTTTATTTATTCACACATGTTGTACACCTCCTATAGCTCTGTGTGTACAGCGCTCCGCGCTTCGTGCATGTTCATACATGTTTGTCTTTCCCTTTCCACCTATGATCTCTCTTACATGACCCCTCCTCCTCTCCCCCCTCCACCTCCCACCACTGCTGTTCGCTGCTCTTGCCTATCTATTGGTTGTGACATCATTCCCACAAGTTGCATCATACTTTTTACTGATTCAGCGATTCCCACGCTTTGAACATTCTGTTATCGTGAACGTGGACAGCTAACGTCCAAGGTGAACACCTGTGGCAGATCAAATTTCACGTCAACTTGCATTTTGTCACGTATGAAGCAAAACAGGATGTCACTTGTTTAGCGTACATGTGGTTTCACACATGTTCACATGCATTTCGCTCTTCCCTGCCACCACGGTGGTCAGATTATTTCACCTTCAAGCGTCATTGTCATTTTTCCATTGCACTTGTTGTCAAGTCAGATCAGCGCATTCCAATAAGCTCAAATGACATTCACCTCCTGCTCCTCTGCAAGTTTGTTTTCTCTACTCGCTTCGACCAACATAGAACCAAGTTCTCATCACCGTTTACACATTAAAGGTAAAATATCAGAAAAACGCACCCTCGCTCTGTCATACACCGACCCGCTGAAATAGTGATTGTTCTATTAAGCATGGTCCTTGTGGTTAGCGACAGGTTCGTTGAAACACACACCCAGCAGTATCGTCTCTCTCAACCACCACGCTTCATAAACTTTATAAACAGGTAAAGAAAAAGAAAACCTTTTTTCAACATGTATGGCGTTAGACCCATGTGAATTATTTTTTGAAAAAAAATATCTACCACATTTGAAAGGGGGCGTTATCCCGAGTCCTAGGACACCTCGTACACGTCTCTAGCGTTATTGGTTTGTGATATATCGACAAAAATCACAAAAAACACGTGTTTACCCCAAAATCGCGTTTCCAAAACTTTTAAAAAATATAACGAGTGGTCCATAGCAGAGACGACGTCACCCCGAGTCCTTGGACCCGTCGTACATGCCTCTAGCATGATTGGTTCGCGAGATATAGCAAAACGTTTAAAATCACGGTTTTACCCCAAAACATTCTGTTTCCCTCATTCTCAAAAACTTTAACCTATTACCAAAATACACAGGGTTTCGAGACAAGCCATTTGACACGTCATAGGACAAAATCCGACCATGCATTCGTGAGATATCGGAAAAAGTCTAAAATCACGGTTTTACCCCCAAAAAGCCTGTTTCCCTCATTCTCAAAACTTTAACCTATTAATAACATGTATAGGGCTTCGAGACAATCAATTTGACACGTCACACGTCCAAATCCGACCTTGCGTTTGAGACATATCGGCAAACTTCGTAGGAAAGTAGGCGACTATCTGATTCTCTCCTCACCACCAAAACCTCTTCTTATCAATCATTTATTTCAAAGAGCTCGCCCTCTTACAAAAATCCAAAGTGCGCATGCGTAAAAAACAAAAACAAAAATGTTCATCCATAGCGGCAGCCAGAAAAACGCATGCACTATATGAGCAACCACGTTTAAGTTCATTTTAGCAGCGCAGCTTATACATGTCACATTTGGAAAGAGACTTTCACTAAAAAATTACAATTTCACCCCCTAGTAGGGGTAGGTTTTATTTAGGGGTTGAAATGAGTAGTCCGTTGTAAAGAGGGCGTTAGCCCGAGTCCAACGACACCTCATTTGTCAAAATCGGACCATGGGTTGACGAGATATTGGCTTTGCCCCTGAATGTATTGCGGGTTAGTATGTGACGTCAGAGGGAGAGGTGGTGGGGGGAGTTAGAAACCGCCTTACCCCCCTACTTACATGAAATATCAAAAATTTTGACACAACATGAAAAACTTATCTAATTTTAACTTTTGAAAGAAATTTGGCAGTTTCCCGTATTGAGTAAACACATGAAATATATTCGCGCACAGATGAGTATTTTTCTACAATTAAGTCTTCCTTAATATACAGTATTCAGTTTCCCAATTCTATACAATGCTATACCTATACAAGTAAACCCACGCAGTTCAAGCATGGGGGCTCCAAGGATTTCTTTCCGGGGGGGGGGGGGAGGAGCAAGTTATATTTCTCATTTCTTTACCTACCTGTCACTAGGTGATGATGATACGTACATCCCCACCCCGCAATTTCTTTTCATTTCTTACTTGCTTCGTGTTATTCATTATTAGGCTGCTCTAAAACCGTTAGATGCATATCTTTATGGCATGAATTGGAGGAGCTTTTTGTTGTGAATCGTCGTCAAAATATTCATTTCTTAATAAAAAGTAAAATAAAATCAAGCAGTTCATTAAAATGGTATTGTTAATCCAATGCACCGATTTTCTATATAACTGGTGATATTTTCAAATAATCCCAAATTACTAAGTTAAATATAACTGTGGAATTATCCCTAAATCGAAAACAGTTAACTATCAGTAACTTCAATTAATGAAATAAACTGGTGTGACAATGAACAATCGAAATATTCTCGGGATTCGAACTCTGAGAAATCTGACGATTGCCATTCAGAAATGACACACTCGTTTTAAACAATGGTTTACTGAACAATTACTGCCAGACCTACGTCCACATTCAGTTATTATGGAGAATGCTAGCATTCTCTCAGTGCAAATTAACAAAGCTCCGACCTCGAATAACAGAAAGGCTGACATTATCGAGTGGTTGTCTTCTAATTCTTCTAATGGTAGGCCTATGCCCCACAACCCATTACAAACCAGAGTGGAATATTATTGCTTCACAAATCCGCGCATTGTAGGCCTACGTACAACATTGATGAAATAGCAAGACAACGCGGACACAGATCCGACGAGAAGGAGAGGCAAATGGGGCTACAGCCCTGGGGACCGAGCGTACTGAAGGGACCGAAAGAGACAATCACGGTTTTTAATTGTTATATCAGTCTTTTAAATAAGTCCAAAGAAAAAACTTGCATAATATTGAAATACGAATTTGACTAAATTTTGAAAACATACGTTTGAATTCTCGCCAAGCAAAAGTAAAGTGAGTAAACTTGAAAATAATATTCATTAACATTGGTGGTTCTTGAACCGTTGTAGAGCGAAAAACTTGCGTCCAATTTTAGTTATTTCTAAAGAACTGGTATTTACCTAAGTAGGCCTACATAGTCCATTGGCAGCAGGTCAAATTTCAAGCGCTACAATGCTAAAGGCAACTTGGAAAATGTAAGCACGCTACGAAAGTTATACAAAATTTACGAATGAATATAAAATGAGATTATGTCCCAGCAAATATTGACATTTTAATTTATTTTAAGAAAAAACATGAATATTGGGATTTTACGGAAAGAGTTCAAATGTGCCCCGGTAGTCATTACCGTGGGGCCCATGATCGCTCTCTACGGTCACGGCCCTGGGTGAACATTGTGTAGTTTTGGTAAAACCCAATTGAGCGTGTGGGCGCAAGTGAAATATTATGTTTCAGGAAAGAAACACAATACGTTCCGAATAGCAGACGTTGAGAGAATTACGGACGATGCGACGATTGACAGCATCACAACATCCGCTTGGGCAGGTTGCGTAAGTACTGCAGTAAGACTGAAGGAAGAAAACTGAGAACTTGACTGAGTGGAGCATGAATGCTTACTGACTTGCTTCATAGCATCACTGCGGGAAGAGCAGTCTGGCGACATCGCAGTGAGTGTCTCTGTCTCATGTGCAAAACGCTCTCACTCACACCTGCCACCGTACGCGCTCTTCTCTGTACACGGTCGGTAATGCAGAATACGGGACAATAGCGCTCGCCTTTCAGGTGGCCACTTCTGGAATTAAAATGCGATTCACGATTCAAGTTTCGCCCCCTCTTAACCCTTGCCATGGACAGGCAGTGCTCTCCGTACACTTGTACCATTCTTCGATGAATTTCCGTTCCCCGTACTCCTTCCGCTGTCAGGAAACGTACTACACCCCTTTGCTCTTCTTTTGAAGCCTCCATCTCACTGGTTTCCACACGACTGAGTGAAGTGGACGGTCGACGCGTGTGCTTGCTCGCTCTGTCGACACGTGGGTGTGCGCCCGTGTCCCTCTAGTGGTGAGTTTGGTACCTCAGCGCTCTCATAGCCACCGCACCGTCGTCCCAAGGTCAAGGCATTACGATCCGTTTAGAGGTTTTCATTTTATACCCTCAGACTTCTTTTTGAATGGCCCTTATATATTCATGAAATTAACCAACAGGCAGCAAACCGAGGTGTGGTATCACTGTATGATCTACTGTAGATTGATGAAGTATTGCATAACTTGAGAATTTGCTAGTGTGCAGTTGTCCCTTCATCTAAGATTTGGGAGGGGGGCTTGATGGCGCAGCGGTCAAGCTGTTGGCCTCTCACCCAGGTGGACTGGGCTCGATTCCCGGTCAATGCATGTGAGATTTTCGATGTGAAATGCCATGTCCTGTGGTTCGGATTTCACGTAAAAATGAGGTCACGTGGCTCATAATCACAAGATTCGCGGTCACGTAAAACTACAAGCTTCCTTCCTTATCTAAGATTTGGATGTGAGCTTTCACTGGGTGAAGACGGAAATCGCACCTGCCCGGAATGCGGGTTGGCACCCTGAGGCTGGTGACAATTTTTTAAACCTCATTTATCTAAAACTCAGCAATTCTTCAAGGTTTGTGCCGTGTCTTGTGTGGGGTTTCGCCTAGGACACCAAGCTAGGCTCATCGGCGGGCTCCTGGTGTCCCCGCCCGGACCCCCACAGGAGTGACGAAATGCGCGCCACCTCCCTTTATATAAGGTGCAACTGCACCACTTGACAACGAGAACTAAAAGCTCAAGCAGCCTCAACCTCCCTATGAAGGCTTCCAAAAAGATGGTATATTGGCTTTCACGGCCGGTGAATTAAAACTCAGCAATTCTTCTAGGTTTGTGCCGTGTCTTGTGTGGGGTTTCGCCTAGGACACCAAGCTAGGCTCATCGGCGGGCTCTTGGTGTCCCCGCCCGGACCCCCACAGGAGTGACGAAAGGGAGGTTGAGGCTGCTTGAGCTTTTAGTTCTCGTAGTCAAGTGGTGCAGTTGCACCTTATATAAAGGGAGGTGGCGCGCATTTCGTCACTCCTGTGGGGGTCCGGGCGGGGACACCAAGAACCCGCCGATGAGCCTAGCTTGGTGTCCTAGGCGAAACCCCACACAAGACACGGCACAAACCTAGAAGAATTGCTGAGTTTTAATTCACCGGCCGTGAAAGCCAATATACCATCTTTTTGGAAGCCTTCATAGGGAGGTTGAGGCTGCTTGAGCTTTTAGTTCTCGTAGTCAAGTGGTGCAGTTGCACCTTATATAAAGGGAGGTGGCGCGCATTTCGTCACTCCTGTGGGGGTCCGGGCGGGGACACCAAGAGCCCGCCGATGAGCCTAGCTTGGTGTCCTAGGCGAAACCCCACACAAGACACGGCACAAACCTAGAATTGCTGAGTTTTAATTCACCGGCCGTGAAAGCCAATATATCATCTTTTTGGAAGCCTTCATAGGGAGGTTGAGGCTGCTTGAGCTTTTAGTTCTCGTAGTCAAGTGGTGCAGTTGCACCTTATATAAAGGGAGGTGGCGCGCATTTCGTCGAGAGGTTGTCTCTGAATCGTTAGAGGAAGGACACCTTGCCAGTGGCAGCAGCAGACCAGCCTAAGTTGTGCTATCAGCTCACCAGGAGGATGGAGACTACGAGCAGCGGGACCATCGAGTGGAGGAAGCAGCAGAGGACCGGCGAGCCAGCCAGGGGCCTGAGCAGGCGCCAGCGCGCCCGGAGAGGAAGGGGGCCACGATCGGCAGGCTCCTTGGGTGGGGAGTTAACCTCCACAGAGCCCTCTCCTCCGGTCACGCGGGCACGCCAGCTGGCCCTTGGTGAGAAGACGCCAGCGGCGCAGAAGCCGCCAGCCGTTGAAGAGGAAGGTGTCCCCCTCAACCCGGCTGGCGCAAGCAACGCTGGAGTAGCTCCCGGCCCGGGGAGCACAGGTAGCCCGGACATAACGCAGGTGTCCCTGCGGTCCGAGTCAACCGACGCCTCCCCAGGGCCCTCTGAGCTAGAGCTAGCCGAGTCCGAGAAGAGCCGGACGCCAGGACCGGCTAGCTCCCCGCGACAGGAGAGCAGCAGCAGCCCGGACGCCAGGTTCAGCTGGGCGAGCGATGTGAGCTCGGACACCGTGCAAGGGCACCCTGGGGCCACTTCCCCAGGCTCCGAGCAAGCATGTGGCTACGACCCCAGCACCTGGGCTTTCTTTGTTTATTACAGGCCAGGCTTCACCCAGGACGAAGAGAAGTACGTCATCGAGGCCTACCTGGACCAGGCCCACTTGGTCACGACGGGATCAGCCAGACGCTACCGCGAGGACATCGAGGCCTTCCTCCCGACTGGGGTCTTGGTCAGGCCCTATCGGGCGGACGTCGTCACGACCTACCTCACAGCAATGGCCGAGATCTGGCAGGTCGCTGTGATACCAGGCTTCGTGCCAGGTGCCCCTCCGCAGATCCGCCGATATGCGTTGAGCGGCGACGATCATCTTACCACCAAGAAGGACGCCACGACGTATGCAGAGATTGGGACCCAGGCAAGCCCCCTGACCTTCTCCAAGAGGACTCAGGCGCCACAACCAGCACCTCAGGCGGTGCCTTTAGCGGGGCAACTCGCGCCCGCCAACCAGGAGGAGGAGCAACTACCAGAGCCCCAGGTGGGGCCTTTAGCGGGGCAGCTCGCGCCCGCCAACCAGGAGGAGGAGGAGGAGCGACTACCAGAGCCCCAGGTGGGGCCTTTAGCGGGGCAACTCGCGCCCGCCACCACCGCCAGGAAGGGGACACCCGAGACGGCCGGGGCCACCAGGACGGCCCCAAAGCAGCGAAAGAAGACCAAGCGCAGCCCAGAGGACCGTCGCCCGCAGCGCCCCCAGGAGGGGGAACCAGGACGCCGCGAGGCCACCAGCCGCAGCCAGGGACAGCCGCTACAGCCAGGTAATATGAAGCCCCGCTCAGGCCAGCTTTTACAGTGTTTCCGCTGTCTGAGATGGGGCCACTCCCAGGGATCCTGCGGCTCTCCAGTCCGCTGTAACCGGTGCTCAGGTGGCCACCACCACACCGGCTGCACGGTGCCGCGGGACGCGCCGGTGTGCGCCAACTGCATGGGTGACCATCCGTCATCCCATCGCAGTTGCCCAGTCTACAGGTCCATGGCAAGGGCAGGGAGGAAGGTGGCTCGTTCCCATGGACCGCCCACTAGGCCCCTGCTTCGGCAGGCGAGGCCCCCCCTCCACTCTCCGGTGACGGAGGCTCGGTACCAGGGACCCCATGGAGATCGGGTAGTGGCGCAGGTTCTTCGGATACTTGTACCATTGCTCGGTAGCCGGCAAGGCCCGCGCTGATCCCAGCAGTGCCGAGTTCTATCTGATTCCCCGGAGACAAACTGGCGAGAAGACGGACATGGATCTGGTGCATGATACCTTCTCCCAACTAACATACCTACTCATTTCCATACCCACATTATCCTTGCATGTGGCAATAACCAAGCCGCCAGGTTTTACGTGTAGGCAATCTTTCCTTTCTGCCTATGCGGTTTTCCCTGGCCCTACAATCTTACCCTTATATATGAGTACATATTTATATGTGCTCATATATAATATATACCTATGTTAATATCTATTAATTATGCCTGGTAGATCGCGACCGCGATGGGACAGGCACTAAGTCCTAAAAGACTCCTTTCTATCCAATCCCCTATGCTTTCTCTTCTACTATCGTAGATTAACTGCATGTCGGAGGCACCAGTAGTAAGGTCGGGTGCCACGCGGGGGGTGCGGGTACTCTTTTCGCCCCCCCCCCCCCGAAAAAAAGCATTTCGTCACTCCTGTGGGGGTCCGGGCGGGGACACCAAGAGCCCGCCGATGAGCCTAGCTTGGTGTCCTAGGCGAAACCCCACACAAGACACGGCACAAACCTAGAAGAATTGCTGAGTTTTAATTCACCGGCCGTGAAAGCCAATATACCATCTCATTTATCTAGTTTCATTTTTTCCCTCAGTATGCCTTCCTTCGGAGGGGAAGTAAAGCCGGCGGTCCCATGTCATAGATTTGTGGGATGTTAAAGAACCTTCCACTAATTGCACCTGTGTGAAGCTAAATTGGATTGGTTAAGAATGTAAACAACGCTCTTAGGTTTCTACGTTCGTTACCAAGAGCCGACTGCGGTGGCGTCTAGTAGCTAAGTTCTGAACTTGGCCTAGTAGTCGTTGACGGTGGCGCTTGGTGGCAAAAGTAGGAACTATTTGAAAAATTCTAAGTTGCAGTCTGTACTTAAATTAAAAACAGATAACACTCACTAATACAGTCATCACAATTAACACCGGTTATCAGACAGATTCTACACACACCCAAAGTGCACGGGGCTACATGACCGCGTTGTCACAGCCCCTAAACTTAAGAATCAACCAACCATCTAGTTTCATTGAGCACGTGGATGACATGCCTATGCGCATAAATTGGTTTCATTTGTTGTTGTAATTAGTGTAGATGTATGTTTGGTTTTTATTTGATATCAATGATTGATGATTGTCTGATTTCCATGACTACGATTGTGTCAAAACAATGAACAAAACGAAATAGGATATTGTTTGAAATTCTATAAACATAAATTTAGTTGTGTCTGACTGTGAGGTGTAAAGTCTGTACCAATCTTATATCAATGTACAGTTGCTTCTGATTTTAATAATGTCAAATCGTGGTCGAGGAGGTGGTGGCGGTGGCAGGCGTGGCGGGGGAGTTAGGCCAAGAGCTTCTCCACCACCACCACCGCAAAGAGCACGACCAAGTTCCCCACAACAACAGCAGAGTCGTGGTTACAGCTCACAGTAAGTTAATTACTTTCATCCTTGATTTATATGGTGTTCGTTTGAATGTCTCCGTTCAAATTCATGGCACCGGCGCAGCAAGCCAGTTCTGTCTTCTTTGTGTATGAGCCCACTACAGCGCTGGAAAATGTGTGCTTTATTAAGGTGTAACGCTGCAGAACAGCGATTCGAGACCTCTTCATTGAAACAGAAATCTAAAAAAGAAATTAAATTAACAGTTCTTGATATTGTTTATTAAGAAAATTTCACTGTTAATTCGCTATCCTTGTTTCAGAATACTATACTAATGTGCTACACGAATGCTTGTGAAATTGATAGGAAAAGAGAACTCTTAAATACTTACCATAATATTTCGAGAATCGACGGTTTTTAAACCCTCTTTCATCAATGTCCATGCGAATGAACGAACAGGTCGATTCAATCAGTAAATTAATCAATAGTTAGTTATACTGGTCACTTTAAAAAAATCTTTGGTTTCTGTACTCAAAATAAACAGCTCTTTCTAATGAATATAAAAATGGGTATCCACATATGAAGCTGTTTATCGTTTCAGAAATGTTCTGGTTGTAATTTAAAGCGATAACATTTATTGTGTGTTTGTTTTGACTCAACCTGGTGTGTTGAATCATGGCTATTTTAAGGTGTCATTAAGTGAAACAGAAACTGAGGAATTTGGGAAAATAACATGTATGTATGTCTACCCCTTATTATTCCCGTTTCCGGAAGGAGTCGGGGATGCGATGCGATGAAATTCTATTTGTCGGATGTTTTACAGCGGTATGTCCTTCCTGACGCAAACCTCATGAGAGGAGTTAATGAGAGATTAAATAAATGAAGATGATTGAAACTGGGCAAGGATGTGAAAGGAAGCGGTCGTGGCCTGTCAGAAGCTACTGCCCCAGCATTTGCCTGGAGTTGAAAATGGGGAAACCACGGAAAACCATTCCAAGGACGGCTGACGGTGGGGATCGAACCCACGTCTACCGAGTCCACAGAGAGCTTAGCCCCGTGAGTTAGCGGATCAAGCTGCAAAAGAGACGGTATCACTACCACCTCGGCCAATGGAGGTACCAGCTAGACATATTCGCTCTTTATTACGCCGACAAGTACTGGCATTTTGAGAGTCAGTGGCTAGTGGTTCTCAACCTTTTTTTAAGTTCAAGGCACACTATTCAATGAAGCAAGTGGCCACGGCACACTAAGTGTAAGGGCACACAGGAAGCGGCGCGGCGCGGGACGGCCGGGCCGGGGCGGGATGAACAAATACGTACTGAGCTATGGGACCGCAAAATTATGCGGGCCGGACCGGGGCGACGCGGCGCGGGTCAACTTGGAACAGTCTAGTCTGTTTTCTTGACGCGGGTAGACGCGGGCTGCACGTTGCATCATGGACGGTGAGCTACTTATTAATGAAGTATTTGCTAGACCACCGATTTGGCAGTCTAGTCACAAGCATTATCGCAACAGAGGTGTGATTGAGAAGCTGTGGGATGAAATAGGAAGAGCAATGAATACAACAAGAATGTATAATTCGTATATTTTGTAAAACAACACAGAATACTGGAATGGTTATATATTTATTTAATCGTATAGTGAATTATATACAAAATTTACATCATACAACATTATCCACATTCTGCAACCAAGTTATGACATTTGGAGTGACATGAAAGAGTTCAGCAGGGTTCCCAGGGAACGAGAACAGAGGGCAGCGTCGGAGCAGATGATCCATTGTCTGCTCCTCTTGATCACAGTCGCACATTGCAGAATTGATCCAGCCCCATCTGTGTTGAAAGAATTTACAGCAGCCATGGCCGGTTCTGAATCTGTTAAGACGGCACCACAGTTTCCTTGGGAGGTCAGAACCTTTCAGTTCCTTTGTAGGATCAAGATAATGGGCACTTGTCCCCGCTGTTTTAGTTTGATGTTGGAATATTTATAAAGAAATCATTCTTATTTCCAACTACTATGGTTTATGCAATAATTATATAATATGATACAATCATTTAACCATACTTTCAGACACTATAGTCTCACTTTACAAGTCTTTGTGTTTTTAAATAGTTCGAAAATTTATCACGGATCTCCTGTGATCGAGATGTGTATCTGTTATTTCTCCTATGTCTGTGTAGAGTCGTGGCTGGAGGTGCATTAAAACGCACTTCTCTGAATACGGGTCATTTTCACCATCTTTGTCCGTCACAACATTGTGGAGAACACAAGCACACTTTATTATTGTTATGGATATAACCAAATGTTGAGATTGACATCCTCGTGTAACTCATGAAGTGATGCTCTTGCCTTCTTAAAACTGGAAACAAGTAATGATACTCCCCATAATCGGCTCTCCCCAAATACACTTCATTCACCCACTCGATCCTCCGCCGTCGTTTCAAAAATGTAAATTTAAAAAAGTTATTTTCACAGAGGATACTTGTTCGTGCAGCTTTAGACAGCGCCATATTGTCTACTGCCGCCCGTACGATGTCGCGTCCTGCGTGTGCAATACCCGCGCAGACGACGCGGCGCCCCGGCCCGGCCCGGCCCGCGCCGCGCCACGCCTCGACGCTTCCTGTGTGTCCTTACACTTACATACAGTACGGTTGGAAACAATGTGTAAAGAGGCTGAGCGCCTCCGTCTAGCGCGCGCACAGCTTGCCTTCACCAGTCAGTTTTTTGTGGACACCCATTTGACCCTTTTCTGGAGGTCCATCTTTTGTGTGCGAATAATTAGTACTATATATTCATGTAGGGAAAGCTTTTTCGATATGGAGTATTGGCAGGGAAGAATATTCTTCTTCGTCGATTAGAAATGGAAACGTAACTAAAATTAAAGGCATGATATTTGTATCCACGTGCGTTATTTCGTGTTGGTGTCTTGAAAATATAATATCGCACACATATCAAGTACGGTAACATATTTTTTCATTTATGCAGAGTTTGATGGTGGTGCGTGAATGGATGTGAGATTTTCAATACGAAAGTCATCGAGGAATAAAAGTCGCTGTGCACCTTCTCAATTCGTCACCTCATTCTGTTTATTAAATTATCTCAGCAGCAATGTGCTATCAGCTTCGAGGCTGTCAGCATCATGCGCCCACTACGCACGGACCAATCAAACTTGATTGAAAAAAGGAGAGGCGATGTAGGCGGACTGATCGAGCCGGCGGGTCCATCCAACGCCAGCTAGACCTTTCTATAGGTGGCGTTGGCCCAAATCGTGAAGGGTTTCTAAATACACCACCCGTCTTATTATCCACATCCTGCCATTGATGGCTTCTTGTTCCAGTCCATTTTGTTGGATTACCTCACCGAGATATTTAAACTTATTGACCGTCCAATCTTCCCATAACGTGTGATCATCCATCCTGGCACATCACTGATATTTGACATGCATTTTGTCTTGTCGAAGGAGATCTGCAGCCTTTACTCGCTCTGCTACTTCTCTCAGTCGGTTGCGCTTCATAATTGCTGAGTCGATTTTGTTGGCAAAAATAGCCAAGTCATCTGCATAGGTCAGACAGTCAACGTACACTCCTTTCAGTTTGGGACCTAATATGAATACAGATTCGTCCCCTTCGTACCATTTTGCAGTTATAAAGAAGTGGAGAGAGTCCATCGCCTTGTCTGACCCCAATTTTGATTTCAAATTGTTCCGAGAGCTCCTTTCGACACGGTGTTGGTAAGTGTCGAAAGTGAGGTCTCGAAACCATTTGAAATCAAAATTGCGGTCAGACAAGGCGATGGACTAATCAAGTTTCTGGATGTGTCATCGACCCCAAACTCTTGAAGAATATTCAGTAATGAGTGACTCTCGATAAATTAGAGTCGTAAGCTTCCTTAAGATCGACGAAGACAACCATGTAGTTGTATGTTCCAATATTGTTTTGTGTCTGATGATGTTCTTCAGGTTGAAAATTTGTTCTGGATGGGAACGTCCTTTTCTGAAGCTTGCCTGGTACCGGTACTCGCCAATCTGTTTATCAAGATGACCTTCAGTTCTGTTCAGAAGTGCTTTAGAGAGGATCTTGTTAGAAACAGACAATATTGATACACCCCTGTAATTGTCGACGTTTTTCTTGTCTTCTTTTTTTGGAGCGGGTGCATTAGCGCTGAATGTCATTCACAAAGTATCCTACCTGTTCTTCAGATGTCCTGAAAGAGCTCAACTAATATGTCCCGGGTATTATCGTTGCCATTATTATTATTCTTTATTCTTTAAAGCCTACACACAGTACAAATTAGACCCGCATGATATTGCTCCATAGGCGACAGATCCACATCACCTGTCGCGATCGCAACAAGACATTCGCACAATTCTCATAAACTTCAAGATGGCGACCGAGTTAGAAGCACGTTTAGAAGGAGCTCTCAAATTTATTGAAAATACTGTGAGTAGCGGTGGATACTTAAATGAGGTGAACAGAGAAGATTTGCTCAAAGCGGTAACTGACATCAGGTCATATATCACAGAAATGAAAATGTCAGTGGAAGTTACAAACGGCGAAATGGAAAATGTCATGAATGCAACAAAGGAGGTTATGAGTGTGCAAAGAGATAACATCATACAGGAGGAAGACTGTCTGTTGGTGGATCAGCTAGTGACAACTGGTGGTCAATCTGCACACCACGGAATCAAACATCAGCACCTAGTGGCACCTGGCGGTCATAGAGAAAGATCATCTGTGGTTGCATATCCAAGGCCTACTTCAGCTGAAAAACTCTGCAATACTAGATTCTCTCAACAGGGGGATAATCACATGTGCGAAACCTGCAGTCTACGTCTGAAATCGAACGGAATGGCCCCAATGGAGACGAGCAACCAAGGAATAAACAACGAAGTAAAAGAGTTAGCATTGGAAAACAAAAAATCATATGATCACATCCAAGAAAAACTTGAAGAACTATCTGATAACCTCATGAAGAAAATGACCTTAATTCTCGAGACACAACTGCAACAAGCAGATTTACTAGCAAAACAAGTCTCGCGCTACTCAAAAATTCAAGACACTACCGAAAAACCAACAACAGCAACGCCGCTACACCCCCCAAACATCAAACCACAATCACCAGACCCACAAACCACCACAGCAGAGTCAACAAATAAACACAACTATCGATACGAAACCAGATCACTATCAAGCCTAGAATGGCCGGGACTACCCAACAAAATTATCAACCGTGACACTACAACACAAGGAGAGACGAGAAGACCAGACAATACAGAAAAAATATATCAGAGAATCAACCACGAAATAGTCAGCAATACCGATCACCATCTAACACAGTAATCGGCACTGGAACAGAGAACGACGATCTACAAGCGGAAGGGAAAACGGCATGGCTATTTATTGGGAAGCTGAAGAAAGAAACGACCTCGGAGACGGTAATAAACTGCCTAAGAAAGGAATCCGAGGGGACGTCAGCTGCGAAGAGACCGCCATAAGAGGAGACTCCAAAGCGTACAAAGTTGGCATCCCTTTTGACTGCCTAGAAATGACATCCAACCCCGAATTTTGGCCAAGTAGAGTAATTGTGCGTCGATTTCGATTTCGCCTCCGCAGAAGAAGCGAAGGCGCATCTCTCGAATAACTGCATTAACATGCTCCTGTGGAACGTAGAAGGGTTTAAAGGACTACTGAAACTAACCCCAGGAAACACATTTGAAACATCTGGCATACTAATCTTCACAGAGACATTCCTAACGACACCTATTGATATAGAAGGTTTCTACTCCATCCACTATCTAGCAAGAAAACCTACAGAAGGAAGGCCATCAGGAGGTGTATCTATCCTCTATAAACCATGGATAGGACCCTTAAAGACCTTACATATAGAAGAAAACCTCATAATAGCGAAAGCAAACAACTTCACGATAATAGGCACTTATGTACGCCCCAACACTGATACCGAGGAAATAATGGAACTCCTCACGCTCTCCCTACGGAAAGTTGCAAACCCAGAAGAAACCATAATACTAGCAGGAGATATGAACTGTAGACTAGACAAACCCGATACGAAATGTAAAACTGTCCTTACATTCCTTACAGAAGAAATTTTCAAAATAGTAAATGACCCAAGACGCAAAACTTACTTTGCCCATAATGGCAGTAGCACAATTGACCTCGTGTTCCACAAAGGAAACGATATTGAAATTTTAGAACAAAAGAGTCTATGGACTTCACCAATAACCCCACTAAGAAAACACATCCCAATACAGACCAAATTCTTACTCAAAACTCCAAAGAAAGTTGTTCCGAATTGCGTCAATACCATCATATCCAGACACCTTAACATGGCAGCACTACAGCGACAACTAGGAAAAGTACCTGAAGCAGAAAAGACAATCAAGGAAAACGACCTAAATTCAGCCCTAACAAGAATTAACAAGATACTAGGAGCAAGTATAACCCACAAACAGATTACAAGGAAAGCTCAACCGTGGTTTGATAAGGAATGTTATGCAGAAAGACAAACTACACTAAAGGCGCTACATATAGCTAGGATCACGTCAACACCAGAGGACCTAAGAGTATATGGTGAAACACGGAGATATTACAAGAATCTCCTAAAACGTAAACGCTTTCAATACATAGAAAAAGAAGGTGAGAGGATCGCCAAAGAAGCAATGAATGATCCATACATAGCCATCAGACCAAGAAGATAGTCAAAATCTAGCAACGTAGAAATAGGAATATGGGAATCGCACTTCACTCTCATCCTTAACGGTACAGGTCAACAAGCGGCATATGAAATTGAATGTAGAGATCAACACGAAGAAATACTCCCCATCACTAAAACAGAGGTATTGGACATAATCAATGCTACGAAATGTAACAAGGCCGCAGGACCAGACGGGTTTTTCAACGAACAACTAAAGGAATCGGCACAATACCTATCAGAACTATGGTCCAAGCTCTTTGCCAAATGCCTAGAAACAGGAAATATTCCCGAAGAATGGAGAAAATCGACCATTAAAACTCTCTATAAAGGAAAAGGTGAAACCAACGACCCCAACTCGTACAGAGGAATTGCACTGGAAAGCAACACCTTCAAGTTACTGACAATAATTCTAACCAACAGGATAGTATACGAAGTCGACTCCAAGATACCGGAGGAACAATTCGGCTTTAGACGAGGAAGAGGAACCTTGCACGCAATTCAAAATCTGTTAAATGACATAGAGGAATCAAAACGACTCCAAAAGGGAAAGTTTTATGCAGTCTTTATAGACTATACAAAGGCCTTCGACCTAATTGACAGAAGAAAGCTCACATCGAAACTTCAAAATATCATCGGAAATCACAATCCTTTAACAATCCTAGTAAAAAATATCCTGGCATACAACCAGATCACCATAGATGACGCAGTAAGCAAAGCAAAGGAAATCACCCAAACTAATGGAGTGTTGCAAGGCGACCCCCTCAGTCCCATACTGTTCAATATTGCCACAGCCGATGTAACAACAGCAATCCGAGAGAAATCAAAGGACGCGGTGATCTACATATATGCGGACGACATGGTCCTAGGATCACCAAATAAGGAAGAACTCCAACACGCCTTCTCAGCACTGGTAGAATGGGCAGGAAATAACAGTCTGAAAATAAACTGGACAAAAACCCAACAGATGGTTTTTTGGAAAGGTGGGCGTGTAGCAGCAAACGACAACTTGCAATATGAAGAGGTCAAAGTGGAAATAGTGAATGCAGTTAAATACCTTGGGATCACTTTACAGACTACCGGAAGATTCAGACTACACATCCAAGACAGAGCAGTGGCTTGCTTGAAAGCCATGTACGACATTATCAATCTACAGCAGCTATCCTTAAAAACAGCTATGCATCTGTTTGACGCAAAGATCCTACCAATTCTCACGTACGGGATCCACTTGATATGGGACCGACTAACGAAGAGAGATCTGGCCACCATCGAAAGAGTTAAAGCCCAGTTCCTGAAAACCTTAATGGGCATCTCAAAATACACGCGCTCCCGCCTAACATATGAATTAGCACGGGAACCCTTCCTTGTCGAAGAAATAAGAACAAAATTACAGCTTCCATCAACAAAGAATGCTGAAGCGCACCTAGCAGAGAGAAGAGATAAGAGAGAAGGCATTACGCTAGAATTTTACAGCACGGATGTCATGATCAACCGGAACTGGACCAGCGCCAATCAGAAACTAAAACATGTGGTGATAAAGTTAGCAGTGCATGGGTACCACCATAAAATATGTAAAAACATGTCCTACCACGCCCCAAATGAACTCTGCGTGTGCTCGTTATGTGACCAGTTCTGTGACACATATCACATCACACGATGTAAAAATAACCAGAAATCACTCTGTGATTATAGCAAGGACCAACATTTAAAATGAACAAAGCATCATACAGTGTTGCTCTATTTCACAAATAACATTCAATGACTGGTCATGAATGAATGCTTTAATGCACACATTCCTGATTGATTACTGGATCATGATGTTTTTCACATCAATTAACTCTTTATAGCATGTTTGTTTCACTAGTGTAAATCTATGTTATGCACATTCGTGCGCTTTTCTGTTAATAATAATTTATTCTTTGTCCAGTGTTCCTTCATACGTTGCCGGTGTTCCTCTTTTCTTTCTTCCGTCCACATCTTTAGCTTCGGTTTTTCTTGAAAACTCTGGTGGTCGTGTAGTTTCTTCCTGAGGGTATTGCGTTCTTGAATATCCCCACAGGTAATTTCCATCTCTTGCAGGTCACTTTCCACCTCTTCGAACCAGGCTGGCTTGGTTTTCTTATTTTTAAAATAGTTAAAGATCCGGTTCGTCAATCGTGTGGGTTTGATTCTAAGCAAGTGGCCATAAAATGCAATCCTCCTTTTCCTCATTACATCAGAGATCTTCTGGACATGAATATACAGCTCATAGTTATGCCGTCGTTTATTCACAGTTGTCTTTAATCGGGCCAAGATTTTCCTCAAGATTATTCTTTCCTTGATCTCCATTATTTCTACCAGGCCTATCTTGTTCATGGTGAGGCATTCCGCTGCGTACAGAGCCTCTGGTCGTATGACAGTGCAATAATGCCTAAGTTTTGCGTTCAGGGATATTGACTTTTTGTTGTAAACGTCCTTGGTGAGTTGGTACGCCATTTCCATTTTGTTCATGCGCGAAGTGGAGGTTTCTTTCTCACATAAGTTGGGTTCTACCAACTCGCCAAGATATTTAAACTTATCTGTCCGTTTGATTTTCCCCTGGTTTACTTTTAGCTCCCTTGGTGCTGGCTTGATGTTAGTTATGAAGTGTGTTTTCTCCAAAGAGATCTGAAGACCAACTTTTGTTGCCTGTATCTGCAGCTGGTAAATTTGTTTTGTGGCCAAGTCTAAAGAGTCGGAGATAATTGCAAGATCATCTGCAAAAGCTAGGCGATCAATAGAAAGGTTCATGTTCTTGTAACCCAGTCGTACTCCATTTTGGACCCCATCGTTCATTTCTTTGCACCACTCGCGGATGACTTTTTCAAGTGCACAGTTGAAGAGCAGGGGTGAAAGCCCATCTCCCTGCCTAACTCCTGTCTTAATTTCGAAAGAGGCTGACATTTCTCCTCTGAACTTGACTCTGGAGGTTGTGTTAGCTAAGGTCTGTTGAATGATTGCCCTGGTTTTATTATCCAATCCAAATTCCTTTAGAATTTGAATAAGAGCTATTCTATCAATCGAATCATAGGCCTTCTTCAAGTCGACGAAGGTTACCACAAATTTCTTGTTCCTTTGCTTCAGATGGATTTCAGATTCATAATTTGTTCGGCACATGAGCGCTCTTTCCTGAACCCTCCTTGGTACTCTCCTAATTGTGGATCAAGTTGTTGTTCTGCCCTAATCTTCAGAGCTTTTGAAATAATTTTGTAAGTTATCAGTAGGAGGGAAATGCCGCGGTAGTTGTTAACGTCCGTTTTCTCACCTTTCTTATGCAGGGGATGAATCAAGGCAGAAGTCCAGTTTCCCAAATCTCCTTGTTAATGCCAGTCAATTTATCAATCATCTTTTCACCAGCATACTTCCACAATTCGGCGATTATCGAGTCCTCACCTGGTGCCTTGTTGTTCTTAAGTGACTGGATAATCTGTTTGATTTCTTCTTTCGTTGGAGGGGATGAATCTGGGTGGACTTGTATGTTGTCTTCAAATGAGAAAGTGGAGTTTGGAGTCTCACAATTAAGGAGGGATTCAAAGTATTTCGCTAGAATCTGGCAATTTTCTTTCTCACTATAAGCTAGTCTCCCATTTGAGTCTTTGAACTGTAGACTCGGAGGATTGTATTTGCTTGGATTGCGTTTGAAGGTTCTGAAGAAGTCCCTTGTGTTGTTCCTCTGAAAGTCTACCTCAATTTTAGTTAGTTGGCTCTTGTTGTAGGTACGTTATACATTGAGGATGATTTTTGCAGCGCGTTGTCTCTCGTTCACGAAGTTTTCCCAATTATCTTGGTTTTTTCCCGAGTTCCATTTCTGCCAGGCAAGTTGTATTTGCTTTACCACCATTATTATTATTATTATTATTATTATTATTATTATTATTCTTTCGATTCGGCCATCTAAGGACAATGTCATTTCAACTGCTTCTTGCTGCATCGAGCTTTAACATCCATCCAGTGCTTTCTTTCTGCAGTCCACTTCTTGCCAGTTGGAAGCTTTGGCTTTTCTTGGAAACATCGGTGTGCTGTCAGTTTTTGTTTAAGGGTGGCACGTTCCTAAATATCGTTGCCTGTAATTCCCACTTCTTGTAAATCTTTGTCCACCTCAGTGAACCAAGCTCCCTTGGTTTTCTTTTTAAGGAAGTAGGTGAAAATTATATTTGTCAATCGTGCTGGGTTCATTCTTGTTATATGACAGTAAAAGGCAATTCTCCGTTTCCTCATGGGACTCGTATCAGTTATTTATTCCACTTGGGTGTAAAGTTCGTGGTTGTGCCGTCTCCTATATTCCCCATTTTCTTTTACCGGACCCAAGATTTTTCTTAGAATTTTTCTTTCTTTCACTTCCAGATTCTCTGTTAGTCCCTTGTGATGCATTGCAAGGCACTCTGCAGCATACAAAGCCTCTGGACGGATGACTGTTTGGTAGTGTCTTAACTTGGCATTTGTTGATAAGGATATCTTGTTGTAAATGGCCTTTGTTAGATTATATGCCATTTCCATTTTCCTGTTTCTTGACTCGAAAGCTGCCTTCTCGGAGAGATTGGGGTCTATCCACTCACCAAAATATTTGAACGTTTTCGTTTGCTTGATTTTCTCCTGTCCTACATCCAGCTCTTTTGGCGGTAGCTTGATATTCGTGATGAATTCTGTTTTTTTCAAAGGAGATCTTAAGGCCCGTTTTTGCTGCTTGAATCTGGAGTTCATTAATTTGCGCTGTGGCTGCATCGAGGGAATCTGAAAAAATTGCGAGGTCATCTGCGAATACTAGGCAGTCAACTATCAGGTTCTGTTTTTTTGTAGCCCAATCTGACTCCACTTTCAGACTTAATGTTCATTACTTTTCGCCACTGCCGGATGACTTTTTCGAGCACACAGTTGAAGAGCAAAGGTGATAGTCCATCTCCCTGTCTTACACCAGTCTTGATTTCGAAGGGCTCTGAAATTTCTCCCCTGAATTTCACATTGGAAGCAGTGTTGGTTAAGGTTTTCTGAATAATTGCTCTTGTTTTGTTGTTCAATCCCAGTTATTTCAGTATTTCAAATAGGGTGGGTCGATCGATAGAGTCATAAGCCTTTAAATACCGTAATGCCAGTTAAATTGAGCAAGCAATGGTATATGTAGAAAATAATCCTGGAAACGCTGAAAAGTCGAAGTCCTGTTATAATCTGGATATTGCGTCGTTCAAAAGTTGCTCTTTAGTGTCTACTCACGTTATCTCAAGAGGCATATTCATGAAGTAGGATTGAATATGCATCTGAGAGAATGTGAGACGATAGTGAAGGACAACTTACTGTTCTATTTTACTTACGTTACGTATAATCTCATTAGTTCAGCTCGATCCATCTCAATACCATTTACCTTCTCGGCCAATTTAGGGTGGGGGACAGTAGAACATGCCTCGGGCAGTTTGGAGTTTCCTAGTTGACCCCAGTGGAGATACCTCATTAGTGCAGACCGGTATCATCCTTTATGAATGGAAATTTTAATGAGATTACATGCATTCATACGCCTATCTAATTTCCTCAAACAACATAATGTTTAGTGGACTTTTTCCATCAATTTATTAAGGCATGTAAGAAAACTAGTCCTCCTTCCTTCCTTATCATTATTTTATTATGACAACCATTAGCTAGAGATAAATACTGTATATATAAAAGGAGTGGTAAATTTGGTTTCAAACAGAACGCTTTTAGTTTAACGTGGCCGTTAATTTCGTGAACATAAACCACGGTACCACCATTATTACGTGGGATCCAAACCATAGGACGTGATATATCACCTCGAAAATTTCACTTACATTAACCGGGGTCGAACACGAGGTGTGAGGCAAGCAGCTTGGCCGCTGCACCATCATGTCCATAATAAAATTGGTTTCGGGAGATAAACGATTGCAACTACCAGACCTGGCAAGCTATGGAGACTAAGCTGAATAACTAGGTAACTATCTGAAAGTGTTGTATAATAGTTCTTGTTCAGTGCATTTGTCTTGATTGGATGTAACTTATGATATTGAATTGCTTGTTGGTTAGAGCACCAGCGATTCCAGCTCGAACTCCAGTTCAAGCCCCAGCGCCCCCTCCTCAAGCTCCTGCTGGCTCACATCAACAAAACCCGTCGACGTTCAAACAAATGGCTGCTACTGCTGGTGGAGTAGCTGTTGGCTCTGCTGTGGTATGTATTCTAGAAACATTTTTGGTCAGCTCGCAAAACAAAGTTTCAAAGATAATATTTTTCCTACGTATGGGAAAATAATGTTCCATGGAGAGGCAGAACTAAGTAACTACCGTATCGATGTTTACTGTTGACCAAGTAGTGAACATTTTTGTGAGAACTTTTAAACGGGTACCGTAATTAGAAACCAATAAGTTGTGATTCTTAAGCTGATTTATCCCTACACAGTGAAATAGATTTATCGCCATTAGCACAATAATTTCTCGTATAATGGGTATCTCGTTTTATATTTGCAATGAATCTACGGGACAGTTTTGTTGAACTATCTCCAATTCATGCTAAGATACTTCCAAATGTTTTATTGCAATTGTAATACCACATGAAATGAAAACGAAATATTAGATGAGTTAGGGCTTACATATGTTTATTTGGAATTCACTGAGCTAATAATATGTCTATCAAGCAGACCATTTCACTTCCTGAAGTATTGTTCATCGACATTATCAATTTGAAAAGATGGATAAGAAATAAGATCATGGTGTTTGAATCCTATTGTTATTTGTTCTCTTTTCCAGTCTTCATTGTCTGTGTTTATTCGGGTTTCACTCAATCCTAAACCATCCACTTCAATACAGAAGACATACCGTAGTTGAAGAATGCCCTACCCAGTTGTGTACCGTACCGTACTATGTTGCGCGACAGAAGAAATGGTTGTTGCCTAATAAAACCGGAAGAGTTCGTCGGAGGCTATTTCATTAAAGAACTATTATTTGGATTGATGGCTTGAATGCCCATCTTTGAATATGGTGATGTGACCGGATATGGATATTATTCTTGTCCTGACATTTCTTCTGTTCTCTCTCCCTCCACCCGTGGTTGTCGGTCATTGAGGATAATCATTTTCCGTGTTTCTATCCTTCTTTTCCTGCCCTATTATTTATTATACGTCGACATTTATCATGGCGCTGGTGCGATAACATTCTTCATCGATGTCCGCTTTCTCATATTGCTCCCGCATACATATGCATTCTTTGCTGGTAGAGTAAACTTCAGTCATGGGATGTTCTATGAGGAAAGGCTCTCTTGCGGTTACATAGACAGTTCTGGAAGGGGTAAATCTTGAGATCCCCATTGTTCTTTATAGGAAAGTAGCTTTAAGATTTCCCCAGGTTTTGTGGTCCTTTTTCTTTAAGTGGTCTTAAAGTTCATCATGTGAACCACCATAAAATGTGTGTGTCCAGACGACACGTGTGTTTGTAAAATCTGTAAAATGCAATGCCCCAAATATCATGTCATATCCTGCAAGAAAAACAACAAGTCAGTGACAATGTATAGTGCATAATCTGATTAATGCTCTGTATATTCTTTATGTCTCATGCACACGTTCACTTATTAAATTAATTATATTAAATTATAGTATTTCACGATATTAAGAGATTAGATTATTTGCTTGCTTCTCGCATAACATTGCCGTTCTTGATTATTCGCGGTCGAGTACAGTACCGTACGGTATTATGCCATTGAAGTAACTCAATTTTGCTACCATTTGTGCATAGACGACCCACCTTTCCTGTAGCACAATCGGGATTACTTCTAAGAGAAATGAACATACTCCTTTGACACTACCCCTTCCATCGACATCACCTTATAAGGAATTACATCAAAATCATAACCGGAAGAATTCAGAAGTTTGGAGTGATTTCTATGCCACTGATGCTATTGTCGGAAAGGAATGGACTGGAGCAAATTATGAATTGAGATATCTTGTAATAAGATACGCAGTGCATGGCTTTCATCATAAAGCTAAAGCACCTGAACTCCTTAAATCCCTAGATAATGCTAGAAGAGAGAAGTGGATGACAACAGTACAGGATCTCAACTTTACTCACTCCAGCAGAAGAGCCTGGTCTCTAATCCGCAAGCTTGATCCGACTTCCTTGGCATCAAGAAAACACTCCGATATTAATGTATCACGGGCTTCAGGAAATAAGAAATTCACTAAACAAGTCAAATCAGAACTGAGACAGAGAAAACAAGACATCCAACCAAATGACCAATATTCGAGCCCATTGTCAACAGTGGAGGTACAGAAAGGTCTGGACTCTCTTCAGAATGGTAAAGATGCAAGATTGGATGGCATATATCCAGAGCTTTTAATGAACTGTGGTCCAGCAACCAAGCGCTGGCTTGCTTCTTTCTTCAGTGATATTCTGGAAACAGATCGATTGCCTCCTCTGTTTAAGAAAGCTAAAATTATCACCATCTTGAAACCTGGCAAGAATTCCAAACTACCCGAAATTTATAGACCCATTGCTTTACTAAGTGTGACTTACAAGCTCCTCGAAAGATTGATTCTCAATAGAATAGCTTCTGCTATTTAATGTCTCATCCCTGTAGAACAAGCTGGGTTTCGGTGTGGTCGAGATTGCAGTAATCAGGTACTCGCTTTGACTACCTTCCTGGAAACTGGATTTGAAAGGAAAATGAAAAATGTCTTGGTGTTCCTTGATCTCACAGCTGCCTGTGACACCGTATGGAAGGAAGGTCTCCTTCTGAAACTCATCAGGGCTATACCATCTCTCAAGATCTTCACTCTGATTACAATCTTGCTTAGCAACAGATTTTTCCAAATCCATACAGATGCCCATAGCAGATTCCATAAAAACAACACTGGCTTGCCACAGGGTTCAGGCCTGTCTCCCATTCTCTTCAACTTGTACATCCGTGATCTTCCTGAAACTACATCTCGTAAGTTCATCTACGCAGATGATATTAATCTCACCATACAAAGAACAGACTTCAGTGAGGCGAAATGTATTTTATCTCAAGACCTCGAAAAAATGGACGATTTCTTCACTAAATGGCGTCTGAAGCCTAGCCCACTTAATACCGAAGTAGCTACGTTCCATCTCACTAATAGGTACGCAAACTACCAGCCTATGATCAGGTACAGGAACCAAACTCGGCAGCGCAATTCCACCCCCAAATGTCTGGGTGTAACATTAGACAGATCCTTATCAATGTATCGATGCCATCTCGAGAAACTTAAATGAATGACAGATGAAATGGAATGATAGTGGAGAGTGTTGCTGAAATTAAATGATGACAGGAAAAACCGGAGTACCCGGAGAAAAACCTGTCTGCCTCCGCTTTATCCAGCACAAATCTCACATGGAGTGACCGGGATTTGAACCATGGACCCAGTGGTGAGAGGCCGGCGTGCTGCCGCCTAAGCCACGGAGGCTCTGTTATTATACCCACTACTGTGTCATAATAAAGAATAAGTACAATCTATTCCACGGACGTAATGCTCGCGACAGAATGGAAATAGGCCGACTACGACGTTAGGCACATGATGACAAGGTTCGCTACACACTGATTCACTTCAAATGCTGCAGCAACGAGAAGCACCACGACCCAGGCGAACAGTGTGTCTGTGAACTATGCAACATGTATTGTGATCGTCACCACATTAAGGTGTGCGGGAAAAGACAAGTATTTCTCACAGAGTACTGTACCAGAGAGTACCGTAATGGACTTACTCGAGCAAAGTCATGTAATAACCTATATACATTGTACGATCTTTTATTATATGGAATTTGTTCTACAGTATTTATATTTTCAGTGGTGAATATTAATTTATGAGGTACAATTGTGAACGTACAGTAGGCTATACAGTATGTCTCAAGACAATGCATTTTGTTAGTAGGACCACGTTCCGTGTCAACTTAGTTTGTACCCCCACCTTGAAAGAAAACTGTTGTGATAATATGGTCGAAAGTTGTATCAACATCGTATCTTTCAACACATAAGTAGTAGACAAACAATATTTTATGTTGTAGAATCATCACGACAGAGTACACTTGTAGTTCATTTCCGCATATTAGTTTACAATTAATTCTACTGCAGTTTTAAGGCTTACTGCTTAAGTGTATCACAGCAATAGTAGCTATACACTCATAGATTAGTTTTGGGGGAGGAAGACTTTTTGTTGATGGGATAGTCATTTCTATACTGTTAAGTTACAGTATTTGAGACCATATCCAGAAGAAGTTCTGGACGAAACACAATGTGGCTTTAGACAAAACAGAAGCACAATAGATCAAATATATGTTGTGCGACAGTTGATGGAGAAGTGCTATGAACTTAATACTGATCTACATAATATTCTGTTTGTAGATTTTAGACAAGTGTTTGACAGTGTATACAAGGAAAAGTTATAAGAATAGGCCAATATGGAAATAATAGAAATACCACAGAAACTGATCAAACTGATTAGAATTACGCTGAAAGATGCCAAGGCAAAGGAGTTGGTAGATGGAAGAATTGGAAATGAATTCGCCCTCAGTAGAGGAGTTAGGCTACTCTGTTTAATTTGGCAATTAATCAGGTTATACAAAAAATTAAGGATACTGGGAACATTGTGTATAAATCCAAACAAATCTGTGCCTATGCAGATGATATAGTGCTAATGGCTAGGAATGAGATATACTTGAAGGAAATGTTTCTTGAGTTAGAGGAAGAAGGAAAAAGGAAAGGACTAGAAGTAAATGACGATAAATCCAAGTACATACACATGACAGTCATAGAGGGTAGAAGAAACGTTGATAATCCGATGATAAATGGTCATAATTTTGAGACTGTACGAAGTTACGAATATTTAGGAGCCTTGATGACAAATACTAATAAGGTAAGCGAGGAGATACATAGCACAATAATGGCTGGAAACAGGGCTTATTACGCAAATCTGAAATTATGAAATCCCATTTATTTTCTAGATCTACAAAACTTAAAATATATAAGACCCTTATTAGACCTGTTGTAACATATGGGTCAGAAGCTTGGAATTTATTAGTTGATGATGCAAATAAATTAAGAATATTTAAAAGGAAGATTTTCAGGAGAATATACGGCTCAGTCCAAGAATGCGATGGATGGAGGATAAGGACAAAAATACAAAATAGACTGGATCAAGAGGATATAGTTAGATTTATTAAAGCGCAAAGATTGAGATGGTATGGACTTGTGGAAAGGATGGAGGAGAACCGAATGCCAAGGAAAGTAGCCAAGTCAAGAATGAAAAGAAAACGGCTACAGTGAAGATGGAATTATGAAGTGGAAGCTGACATGAGGACAATGAACATTCGTCCGTGGAGACCAGCAGTTCAGGACCGAAGCAGATGACGGAAGATTGTAGAAGAGGCCAAGGCCCCCCCAGGGCTGTAGCGCCGGATAAGTAAGAGTAAGTATAGTCATTTCTAAGTTTTGCAACATTAAAACAAATAGTTCTATTTTCAAGAGCTTAATGCTTTCATATTTATCAGTAATAAGTACCCCATTACTAAAGTTTTCTGATAGGTTTTCTTGTATTTTGTTTTTAGAGGGAGGAGACTGTCTGTGAGTGTTATTGTAGATTTACAGTAGTACTGTTTTGCAGAGCTATTTGTCTTGCATGTATGTGGGTTATTTCAAGGAGCAATACATCTCATGTTAGTAGAATGGTCCTTAGTATTTGGCGCGGAAATCTTCATGGTCGTTTTTTTCTTTCGATCTGATGATGCTCGCTTGACGAGCGAAACATGTCATCCCTTAGTTTTCTTCTTCTACTACTTCATTTCTTCTTCTTCCTCTTCTTCTTCTTCTTAAACAGTTCGTTACAATATACCGTATATATAAATCTTAATCACATATAATTTGCTTAAGGTTATTTTTCACATAATCCAATAATTGGAATGATTTTGTGTTGACCGACTGAGAGCTACAATATTAATAATTATCTATATAGTCAGTTACGATTTGCTTACAAAACGTTTTACACCACCCAACGCCCTAACTACTTATAGGTCATATATTCCCAAATTTTAAAGCCTAGAGCCTCGACTGTTTCAGGGTCATGCTGTTGGTAGTGCCATAACTGGAGGGTCCCGTGGTAGAGATGCATATCATGGCCAGGAGGCTAGACCATACCCAGAGGAGCCATCAGGGCCTTGTGCCTGGGAGATTGAGCAGTTCCTAAAGTGCGCTCAAGAACAGAGCGATATATCCCTATGTGAGGGCTTCAACGAGGCTATACGACAATGCAAGATAAAAAATAGTAAGTGTATATTTCTAATATTACCCGCCTGAAATTTCCTACATCCACCCCCGTATTTTCTTAGTCGTTAACGTGGTTGTTGTTCACTGTCATTTGCTTTATGGGACAGTGAGGCTTAAAGCATATTGTATCTGAATTGAAAGTGGTGGCTCAAAAAACACTTTTCATTTTTATATACATTTTTCATTTGTGTATTGAATTTTGGTTTATTTTAGTACATTTATTTATTAACTTAGTACAATTTTGTGCCATTATAAAAAAATACCCTGAGCTAAGAACTGCATTGCGCCGCGTTACTGGCTTCAGTTTGACTTCATGGACAAAACAAAAATAAATTGATAACTCCTTGGTCGTGTGCTGAAAGGCGGGGATCAAGTTAAAAAGGAATTTATGAACTCTATTAAACCTGTAATTGGTAGGGTATTCGTGTCTCCTAGTCATTTGGCCATTAACAAGATGTGAGCTAACACGTAATAGTGCTCCGCTGCGGCCAGGTCTTACAGTTACAGCCAAAAGGAGGTTCGAAAAGATCTAAATATTAATATTACAGTTTATCAAACCCCTGAGGAGCGGCAACGTGGGGACTCGGAGTAGCAGGTGTCGTGTTTATTTTGACGTCAAGACTGACTCATCGAAATGTTGCGTTTCTCAAGATTTAAGATACCGTACCGAAGATTATTCAAGGAAGGGTTTTAATAACCCTTGTTTGATGTATGTAACATTATTTATTAATTATGAAATAACGGTCACTATTTTTTCGCTTGTCATTTCGATAGTTAATATATGATTTTCATACCTTATTTCATTTTCGGGGGTACATTTTGAATTGTAATTACTAACCTTGATCACTTCAGCACCGACTGCACCGGATATATGTGCTAAATCACGCAAATATGTGTATTTATTTATTGCACATTTCATAACGGCAGCCATGTTCGACAGCGATCACAACGAGGCGTACACATTGACGTAGTTGCCAACATGTCCGATACAAAATACACCACATGACCCACGTAACGTGCTAGCGGGGTACGGTTGACAAAAACCATTGATCTGAACGCGTTAGCCTGCAAGCATTGTCAAAAACCATTGGATTGACGTGTTAGGCTGTAACCATTGTCAAAAACCATTCGATTGGACAAACGAAGGATAGAATGGTCGGGTTGAAGTCCGGTCTTGGCCCCTGGAAGCTTGTGGCGCACGGTTGACAAAAAAGACCATTGATCTGGACGGGTTAGGTGGTAACCATTGTCAAAAACCATTGGACTGGCAGTGGCGGCTCGTAGATGAAAAATCAGGTGAAGAGCGAAACTCTAATTTCAGCAGTGCTTGATTGCTTTTGTGAATATTGATTTTTTTTTCGTATTTTAAAGCTAAAATATCTACTCGGTCGTCCTGAAAATGATTTTTGTGACTTCTCATTTTCACCACCAGGCATATGCTGGGATGGTTCCTTTCAATAGGTCCACGGCCGATTTCCTTCCAAAATCCCTTCCCTGACCCGCCCTGCAAAGAAAATGCATGGCCATTGCCTGCATTAATAGAATTAATATAATTCCTTAAAGTTCCCACGAGTTACAGTGATGTTTAAAGTTCATAGGAACTCTCTTCCAGAGGTTATGACGAGAGTGAGACCTCAAGTATAGAACAACTCCAATTACAAGCCTATTTAAAGTCACATTCTCATTATATCTAACTCCACATACAGTGCTTGCAGAAAGTTTAGGGACAGGCCTAAATTTTGTTTGATGCACATTTGTCCCAAAAGTAACAGCATTTCAGTTATTGTTTTACATTATGTTATTAGACATCTATATGAGGGGTTTTCATTAAAAAGTTCGCTGCTCTAGCTCGAATACTTTTGGAGATGGAATGTTTTACCTTTTTGTAAACAGGGCAAAAAAGACCTGTTTTTCCTACTAATGAAATGTTTTCGTTCTCAAAAACTGCTAATCCTACAACTATGAAATCTTTCCTGCTGTTTTACTACAATATATCAATCATAAACATAAAAATACAACCTAGGTAAAGAAATTACTACTCATTTGATGGCCTCTCAAATAAACTTTCTTCCCCGGTAATTTTGGCGGCAAAATTGGTCAATTTCGTTCCATGATAACTTCCGATTGGCAACATTTCGAGAAAGTACCCACAGCCGATCCATCACAAACAAGACACGGAGAAAACAACTGCGTAGTCAGAATAGCTCGAAGTGTTTCCAATCGGAAGTTATCGCGAAACGAAATTGACCAATTTTGCCGCCAAAATTACCGTACTGGGGAAGAAAGTTTGTTTGAGAGGCGACCAAATAAGTAGTATAATTTCCAAGGTTGTTATTTTTATGATTGCTATATAGTAGAAAAACAGCAGTAAATATTTCATAGCAGTAGGACTAGCAGTTTTTGAGAAAGAAAACATTTTAGTAAGAAAAACAGTTTTTTTTAGCCTTGTTTACAAAAAACATTCTGCCTCCAAAAGTATTAGATCTAGAGCAGTGAAATTGTAAATAAAAACCCCTCATATAGATTACTAATAATATCAAGTAAAACAATGACTGAAATGGTGTTACTTTAGGGACAAATGTGCATCAAACGAAATTTAGACATGTCCCTAAACTTTCTGCAAGCACTGTAGTCTTGCATTTTCCCTCAAGGCGTCAGATAACGTGGTAGTGTTTCTTTTGAGTGTTCTAATCTGTCACTGGCACTTCAAATGTTCCTCTCTGTCTTTGTGTTTGTTCAACCCGCGCATAGGCCTAATGTTTTGGAAATCACCGAAACTTGTTGATTCCACACACCACATTTGTTACTAAATAGGAAGCTAGGCTAACAGAACAGGTTGTTTTTAAGAATACAACTACTGCACAAGCATGTGAACTGCTCGAACCACGATCCCTTGCAATGAAGGCTATAACATTTGCCGGGTTTCTTAATATCTTTTTAGTACACAGTTCTATTAATTAATTTGGCCGTCCACAATTTAATAACTCCCCTTTGTCTACGTCTTTCCACCTACTGAAGGGAATTTCTAATAAAAGTAATACCGTGTCTTTCACTGGAAATATTATTACACTAAAAGCCATCAACTTTCATCAACAACAGGGTAAGTAACGTAATAAATAAATATTATTTATTGGGAAAATAAATACAAGCTTCAGCATAAAAGAAAAGAAGCCTGACGCAACGCCAACTTTCAACAACTGGACTTGACGTATTGGCTCGGAGACACAGCAAAGTCTTCACTCGACTGTCTAACGGCAGGTAATGACGTCACACCCGATGTCAGGTTGCCATGGCAACGAGACGAAGTGGCTGACGTAACCACGTTACTTCGGCTGTGTTTCTATCTCCCAAAATTTTAATAATGGCACCCCGTCGTGTTCGTTAAGCCGCCATTTTGGACACGATGACGGCCTAGGGTGGGGGCTTAACGAAGCCCTGAGAATCAAAACGATCTAAAAATTTTCCGAGCATGGTCTCCAATCAAAACGTCCCTGATTGGCTGAGCACTTATTGGGTCCTTCCCGCCACACAGCCGCAATCAAATCCGCCATTAACCTCAATTTAACATAACCTAAGTTACTTAAATTACAAATATTAATAATGTTGGTGAAGGGTGGGTGACTTGTGGATTAGATAAGCCATTTTTAGTGTTGCCTTCAATAGATTTGTGGTTTTTTGGCAATCTCGTTATCTTGTAGACATTAAGATAAATAGTTATATTTCGGGGGCGGATCACAACAGTAGCAACTATTACGAATAGCTGTACTATAGTAAGATTTTTCTGCACCTTCGCGAAATAGTGGCGGTGGTTTGAGATTATTTTTGACTACCATTATGAGGTTTTAATAGTTTTTCATAGAGCATTTTTGTTGTCTTGTAGGCATGATTGATTTGACATGTTAGGTCTGCATGTAGCCTACAGTTTTTTTTTCTGGTTTTTGGAATAATGCTCATTCTCATTACCATTAAGTGCAACCGTGTTGACCGACTGAAAGACATTGAATATTTCGTTTACTAAGGCAGCACTGAAATATGGGTTGCAACACGATATGGACTTGGAACTTATGTTCACTTAACAAAATAACGATACATCAACAAGTCATCCTTGTAATCTCTGCAAATAATAAAAATATTTCCCATCCAGTATAGGCCTATTCATGTTGAACGGTAGAAAGTTATCAACCTTTATTAAGGCAACACTGAAAAATGTTCATTTTGATCTAGCCTACTTACTCGGAGTCATCTGCATCAATGTCCCTAGAGGTTCAGTTTTTTAAATTCTCCCTTTCCTATGGTCAAATAACACATGGATGTTCCCTATTTTTCTTAAGGGGATTCAATGATCTTATGCTGAACTAATTAAGAATAGGGCATGTACCCCAACCCCTTAAAATATGAAGTAATCAGGATAAAAATAATGTCCATAACCATCAGAAACTTGAGAACACAGATCAGGAGAATGTTGATCGACCATGGATGCAAGACCAGAAAGTCTTAAAGAGGAGTGTTTCATTTAGAGGCTTGGAACATCATGGTCAAGACCCCTGTACTTGGGTGTGTGCTCAATTTGTTTGAAAACCCGTTGACAGATCATAAGTTAATCTGTGGCTGGAATCCACTCCGTCCTATGCTAAGCTGCGAGTACTGGGCACCATTAGTGTTCTGTGACTACTGAATCAATTTCTGAAAATTGTGTCATAGGCCTATGAATAGACAAGTCGCTGAGAATGTTCTCTGAATGGTGAATACCAGTAGGCTAGCCTACTTAGCTGCCTCCTTCACTAGCATTTCCAGGCACCTGGTTAGTTGGTAAAATGAAATAGAAAAATCACTTGAATGATTCAAGTTGTCCTTGATTGCCCTCGAGGGACAGTGTACCCCATTCCAGATCTTAGTTCAGAATTAGTTTCCTTGACGGAGTTGGAGAAACAGTCACAATACCTATGGTACTACTAGACCTAGTACGGTACATGTAGATGGAAGCAACCACTAGGTAGCTTATGTCCCATTAGTTGGGAGTGTTAGGGAATGGGAGATTGGTTCAACATTTCAGCCTATGTTGTTGTATATGTCATTAATATATGAGATCTAAAAGTGTATCATAGGAATATTAAAGCAAACCATAATATATTACCAGTTGGTCAATTGGATACAACAATTCAATGAAACATTCTGTTAATAATTAGGAAGTGTCGTAGGCAACCAGAGAAGCGACACAAGAAAAAACACCTGAGTCTTCCAGGCAGTTGTCATCAACTGTATTTCACATAGAGAAGAATGACTAAAATGGTTCCTCATGAAAAAAAAACTGGTCAATGGCTTGAAAGACAGTAGTAAGGACTTACATGCTGTCAGTTAAAGTGGAGTTAAGAAAGATGTCTGGAATATTTAAATCAGTAGTTGATAGCCATGATTTTTAAAATTACCCTAGTTAATTGCACCTTAATATGATTAGTAGCCTACCGGTATGTGCAAGATTTTAAATGGTAGGTTTTCCTGTGAACCAAAAACCAGCTCTTAACATGGATTATGTTCAGGTTAGGCCTCCACGTTATAGGGAGGGAGGTTTATTTTACATACCTGTTGCACATAAAATGAGCTTCTGATTAGAGCTCTGTGGGAATGTTTAAATGGTTTGATGATACAGGATTTATCAAGCCTTTTTCTATGCATCTTTTAAAAACATTTTAACAATTCATAAATTACTGTCATCATTGCTAATGCTGTAATCTGTCATGTTTATTTATGCAGCATGAGGAATTAGGAAACATTGGTAGGATTGGTATATTGAGTGGAGATATAGTAGGATAAAATGCAACTGTGTCATGGAAACCTAAGATGTATTTTTATTTCTCAACTTTATTTTCTGTAGACTCCCAACACAGCCCACCACCAGGGCAAAAAAAAAAGTGTTGGCGATGTTTAATGAGAGCAAATCTTGAAATACTGTGATTTAAGTGGTTGGTATCAAAAGCTGTATAGGAAAAATGAAAATGTGAAGTCACGCCCAAGTTTATGAAGCCTTGCCAGACTCGGCTGAAATTATCTTCAATGCAAATCAAGTCTCAATAGTTAAAACTTTAGGACCTTTGACATGAGCACTATAATAGGCCTACATTTAGGATCGACATAGCCTGCAGTAGGTCTTGTGCTACTGTATGCACCTGGGCATGTTTAAAAAAAACTCTGCCTGCAGGTTAATAAGGTATTATATTACTATAAATCTATCTCAAGCAAATCCAAGAAGTTACCAGACTGAGAAACTACATATCAATATTTAAACAAAAAAAAAAGGGTGGCAGTGCAAACTGCACTTTTAATCCTTGCTTCATTAGTTAAACCATAATATTTGTACATAAATACAGTAAGGAATTCACATTACAAACGGCCACTTAAATTATATGCCTTATTAGGCATAACCTACAAATTACATGTCATGAAATTGGCAAATATAAGCAGACAGCAACATCAATATGCAATGGTCTATAATGTAGTTTTATAGTGCACAAAAGGTTATTGTACTGAATGTATTTCGAACTGATGAATAAAACTGGTGGAAACGACAGCCAATTGATTTACATCCATTGCATCTAAAGTAGTAGAAACTTTCAGTTGATTGGCAAGTGTGTTGATTTGTACTTTTATTTTCACAAATTTTGATGAACAGTGTCACGCTTCAATTTAAATATAAACGCACATACAATTCCTCATCAATAAGTGATTTGCACTTCATACTGTCATGAACTGGAATAGATTTCTAGCAATTTAATTGATGAAGAAATCTATTCCTCTCGCCACCATATTGGTGATAATTGTAAACAAACCCGCGGGCAGCCAATGGCTGGTAATAATTGCCAGCCAATAACAAGCCAGGATGATGCGGATCATAATTCGCGTTTCACTCTCATTGCGTTTTAACTTGAGGTGAGGAATCAGCTGTTCGTTAACGCCACGGGGTGCCATTATTAAAATTTTGGGAGATAGAAACACACTCTTCGTCTCCTGCAGATTCTCCTCCAAGTTACGACAGCACAATCTAGCGACAGGGAGTTCAACTGACACAAGGCCGTCATAGAGCCTCGCCAGTAGGTAATCTGTGAGCCTCGCTTGCGTACCTTCTAGCAACGGACTGTAGAAATAACAGTACACTATAAAAATACACGATAAAATAGCGCAAGACAACTGCAACATTTTCATTTAAATAAGAAAATATAATGCTTATCTTACGAGATGGCAAGTGAAGAGGCTCTTCACTCCCTTCACCTGAATAGCCGCTACTGTGGACTGGACGTGTTAGGCTGTAACCACTGTCAAAAATAATTTGATTGGACATGTTAGGCTGTAACAAGACCGACTACAATAAATCAGACCATAATGCCACTATCGATATCGTAGAAAATGGCGGTAATCGTAGGGGATTGTTTACATTTGGTCAACCAACATTTAAGTGGGTCTGCTGCGAGAATTTCGTTCAAATGTCGCATATTTCAAGTGATTTCGAGCTGTTATATATTGTAATAGTGTACCTTAAGTAGTGAAGTGCACTGTGAATAATTATAAATGCCGAAGATACGTAATGTGAGAAGCATTGGCTGTTTATTGTCATTACTGTGTACCTGCCTGTAAATTTAATACTGCTGAAGATACTTCAACTTTTAAATTTCCTAAAGACAAATCTTTGAAAGAGAAGTGGATGAGAAATATTCACCGGGATCAGTTTCGAAGTTAAAACAGTTGTATTTGTTAACTTAAACATTTCGAACCTAAATTTGTGGTTATGAAAATTGCCATACTAACCCCTGATACCATTTCGACAATTTTCCCAAATCAACCGTCCTACACAACTCCTGTTTGTTAAAGTAGATGATGGTAGTTTTAATGACATACCAGCAGTGTCAGTGTCTTCTAAAGTGTCAAGTTCTTTAAGTGTAAATATATTCTATAAGAATCATGAATCAATAATCTTTGTGTGCTTGTGGAAAAAACTCAAGTGGGTACTGTAATCTGATGGAAGCAGTGATTTTAAATGCAACAGGTATGTAAATAGAATTATGCTCCTGTTATTATCACAAGCTAGGGGGCCTGGGGAGTTATCCCCAAATTAGGTTTGTTTTTGTATATACATTTATGTCTGTTACTAGGTTAGGTAGGCCTACCCCCGTGTGGGTGCGGGATAGAATACACCCACGGTATGCCCTGCCTGTCGTAGGAGGCGACTAATAGGGTCGACATGGCCGAATAACTTGCCAGTTTTGATTTGTTCAGACCCCCTGTGGATGGGGAGGGCAGAATTCATCCACGGTATCCCCTGCCTGTCGTAAAAGGCGACTTAGAGGGGGCCTTATAAAGGTCAATTTTGGTTTTCTGGTCCCAGCTCTGGTTTGACCAATAGAAATAAACATGCGTGCTGTTAGGGGAAGGGCCACCAGCTTGGCCATCTGGCCAGAAAGCCTAGACGGTATGCCCCATCCCGTCAGGTGGGTGCGCCATGTACCCTACAGTAGTATCCGCCTTACAACGAAGGTCCCTGCATGGCCGAATACTGGAGCTGAATAAATCCTGTGCATGCCGAGGGGGAAGTGCCTGTTCGAGGCACTGGGACCCCGGGCAATATCTGCTATGCCAGGTAGGTATTGCCTTGGCTGGGTGGCGCCCACAGTGATAGCCCCCGTTCGGAGTGGGCAGTATTCGGGGAGGATTTCGTCCGGGATGCGTAGTAAACGATCACGGACACCTGTACAGGGTGGCACCCTTAAAAAGCCGTCTCTGGAGTGTAGACCGAATCCCAAGGTGTATACGCCTTGGGATGAGGCATTTAATAAGAAGTTCCCTGTTGACAGGTCTCCTCGCTACCTGGTAGCTACCAGGACAGACGGGGGAGATTTTAAACAGGTAAAATCGATCCTATTTTCAGAGGAAATCGAGGGGAAATATCGCGACCTTAACGGGATTTCCAAGCTCCGGAACGGGCAGCTCCTGCTGCATACCGTTGACCGGCAGCAAACCGAAGCGTTGCTGGAATGCACGCATTTCGGCGAAATTCCCGTTAAGGTTGAGAAGCACGATACGCTGAATGAGGTCCGTGGAGTTATATTCCATCGCGACCTCATTTTAAACAGCGACGCGGAATTGATGCGGGATCTGGGGAAGCGAGGCGTCACCAGGATTAGGCGCATCACCCGGAAAATTGGAAATGATAGCGTCGATACTGGCGCTTTCATTCTCCATTTTGAGGGTGATGTAGTGCCTAGGCAGGTGAAGGTCACGTCGTACCATTGCGACGTTAGACCGTACATCCCTCCACCTATGCGCTGCTACAATTGTCAGAAATTCGGTCATGTTTCTGCCAGGTGCACTGCCAAGGCGGTGTGTAGAGAGTGTGGCAAGGGGACACATGACGGTGTGGGGTGTACGCCTCCCCCGACGTGTCCTAACTGCCAAGGAAGTCACTCTCCGCGGTCGAAGCAGTGCCCTGAGTTCTGCAAGGAAGCAAAGATCCAAGAAATCAGAACATTGGATCGGCTTTCATATCACGACGCTCGAAAGAGATACCGTGATATGACTGCACCCGAATTTCCGGTATCTTTCGCGGCTAAGGTGACGCCACCTATCACCCCTGCCACTTTCGTTCCCCGTGCTGTACCCTCGACGACGAACTACTCTGAGATCGTAAAGTCTCCCCTCGCTGTCCAAGCGAGACCTGTCAGCCCGAAGAAGGTTACACAACCTTCTTCGGCCATTGTGAAAAAGGCGCCGGTTATACCATCTAAACCGGCGCAATCGGAGAAGAAGTCATCTTCCTCTCCGAAATGGTCGGAGAAGAAGTCTTCCCCTGCCATCGAGGCAAAGAAGACTTCTGCGACCGGGGCTGGATCGTCATCCAGCCCACCTGATAAGACAAAGATAGTGGAGAAGAGGGGGATGGAGCGGCGCCGTCTCTCTCGACCTCCGGCTGATGGGATGGCTCCTTCATCTGCTGGGCCTTCCGCTCCCTCGACCATCAAGGGAGTGATGCCCGCAGAAGCCAAACCCATTAGAGTGGAGGAACTCCCCTATAGGAAAAGTAAGTCACCGGCGGAGAAGAGAGGGGCGGTTCAGCGCCGTTTCTCTTCCTCTCCTGCATACAAGGCAGCTCAGCCATCTGCTGGCCATTCCGCTCCTACCATCACCAAAGGAGCGGTGCCAGCTGGAGCGGCCTCGTTTTGCAAGGACCTGACGTCTGTGGGGAAGGGACCACCTACTTCCCCGAATAGACGTCTGCGTCGGTCTAGAAAGAAGCATGCTCGGGGCGTGTCGGGGACAAGTACCCCGTCTTCGGACAGGGAGAAAGTCCCTAGACACCGCTCTCGCTCTTCTCCAAGAGCGAGACTCGTGAGGTCCGACGACGACCGCGCGCAACCCAAGAGAGCGCCCGCTCCATCTTCTTCGTCTTCGGATGGAGATGTGGAGATTGAGGTGTGCTCTCCTGCCCCATCATCTCCAACTAGAGATGGGGAAGGGTGGCAAACGGTCAAGCATAAGTAGAAGACCCACTTCTACTTAAGTCCACACCATGGCACTATTACAATGGAACTGTAATAGCTATTCTGTTCATCTCGCTGAGTTACGACAATTAATATCTTCGTTTTCGGCAACCATTGTCTGTCTTCAGGAATCCAGGTTTCGTCCTGGACATGAGACAACAATGCGTCTCTTCAAACTCTTCTCTAGAGACCGGGTGGACGGAGCTGTGGCCGCTGGTGGCGTCTGCACTCTCGTCCACTCTAGCCTGTTTAGTGAAGAGGTGCCGTTGCGTACTCAGCTAGAGGCAGTTGCAGTTCGTACTTCGTTGCCAGTAATGGCAACAGTATGTAACGTGTACATCCCGCCTGATTCTCAGCCGGATTACGACCAGCTGGTGGATCTAGTCTCTCAGCTCCCCCCTCCTTTCCTCCTTCTGGGAGATGTTAATGCCCACAACACCATCTGGGGCTCCGCTACCACTAGCGGTAAAGGGAGAGATTTTGAGAGGCTGATCAGGCGGCTGGACCTGTGTCTGTTGAACACAGGGGAGCCTACGCACTTCTCTATTGCACACGGTACTTATTCAAGTATCGATATTACCCTGTGCAGTCGTGCGCTGGTTCCCCCGCTACAGTGGGGTGTACACGATGACCTTTGTAATAGTGACCATTTTCCAATTATCGTTACTCTTCCGAACCAGAGAGCCATCGAGTTACCAAGTCGATGGCTTCTCCGTCGGGCTGATTGGCCAACATTCACGGCACGTGCGGTGTTTGCCGAAGATACCTTTGAGAGTGTCGACGATCATACCATTCATATAACGAATGGTATTTTGGCTGCTGCTGAGGAAACAATACCTTCCTCATCCGGCAACTCACGCCGGAAGCTTGTCCCTTGGTGGACAGCCGAGATTGCAGCAGCCATTAAAGATCGTCGACGTGCTTTCAAATGCTATCGGAGGCAAAACACTATGGCCAACCTTATCACCTTCAGAAGGATGCGTGCTAGAGCCCGATATCTGATTCGGGAGAGTAAGAAAACGACGTGGGAAAAGTATGTGTCGTCCATGACGGCGCATACTCCTTCATCTCAAGTGTGGACTAAGCTTCGTCGGATCTCCGGACTCCCGACATCACTGTCGATACCCGGAGTGTCCATCAATGGAGACATAATCACGGACCATCTCGCCATTGCCAACAGCATTGGCTCGCACTTCTCCGATGTATCCTGCTCCGGGAGTTATGATCCTACATTTCTGACTCTGAAGCGGGAGGCAGAGACTCACCCCTTGTCCTTTGCCACTGCTGCTTCGGAGTCCTATAATGTACCATTCTCTGAATGGGAACTGCGCAGTGCGCTTGCACTGTGCAGGGATACGGCTCCTGGACCGGATAACATACATAATCAAATGTTAAAACATCTGTGCGAATCCAGTATAAAAAAACTGTTGATCCTCTTCAATCGTATATGGATTGGAGGGGAGTTTCCATCTCAATGGCGAGAGGGGATCGTGATACCGATTCCTAAGGCTGGAAAGGATCCCAAGTTTGTAAGCAGCTATAGGCCCATTAGTTTGACAAATGGCCTATGTAAGCTGCTCGAAAAGATGGTGAACCGTCGACTGGTGTGGTTCTTGGAGGATAAAGGTCTCCTGTCTGAGTACCAATGTGGATTTCGCTCTCATAGGTCCACCACTGACCATCTGGTGCGACTTGAGAGCGCCATACAGGAGGCTTTTTCCCGAAAACAGCACCTAGTCACGGTTTTCTTTGACCTCGAGAAAGCCTACGACACCACATGGCGCTACGGGATCCTTTCCACCCTTCACAAGTGGGGACTCCGTGGTAACTTACCGACTTTTATTGCGAATTTCATGTCCGTCCGACTCTTCCGTGTAAGGGTCGGTAGGACATTATCGCAATACTATACCCAAGAAAATGGAGTTCCTCAGGGTTCAGTGCTGAGTGTCACCTTGTTCGCGATTGCCATTAATGGCATTGTTGCCGCCGCCGGGTCCGCGGTAGTTCCATCGCTGTATGTAGACGATTTAGCTCTGCATTACAGCTCTGGAAGTATGGCAGTCGTGGAACGGCAATTGCAGCTAGCTATCAACCGGGTCGACAGGTGGGCTCACGACCGGGGTTTTCGTTTTTCAGCAGCGAAAACCTCCGTCGTCCATTTTTGTCGGCTACGGAGGCTACATTTACACCCTGAACTACATCTCAGGGATGCTGCGTTGCCGGTGGTTGACACTTATCGCTTCCTGGGGCTCCATTTTGACAGCAAGTTAACGTGGCAGCACCATATACGGCAATTGAAAATGACATGTCTCAGGAAACTGAACATGCTCAGGTTTCTTAGTGGCACTACGTGGGGGGCTGACCGTGCGGTGCTGCTACGGTTCTACCAAGCCCTCGTCCTGTCCCGGCTAGACTATGGTTCTGCGGCATACGGTTCAGCAAGGCCGGCAACCTTGAAAATGCTGGACAGTATCCACCATAGTGGCGTTAGGCTGGCTACCGGTGCCTTCCGGACCAGCCCGATACCCAGCCTACTCGCCGAATCGGGTGTTCCACCTTTAAATTATAGACGCCAACATATGCTGTTAGCATATGCTGCCAATGTGCGTCAAATGCCGCAACACCCGACCTATCAAGCTCTCTTCGGTACCCAAAACCACCAGGGGTACGCCAACCGGCCTCGTGCCACTCGGCCGGTTGGTATTAGACTTGATAGCTCGTGTACCGAAATAGGAGTGGCTGTAGGTCCCTGTATGATCCGGACATCTAGCGAGGTGCCTCCGTGGCAAGTCCCGCGTCCGGAAATTCGGTTAGATCTGCACCGAGGTCCTAAGGTGAACACGGATGCCTCCGTTTACCGGAGGCAGTTCCACAGCATAGTTCACCAATTTCCGGATGCTGGCATTCTATACACGGATGGTTCGAAGGTCGACGAGAAGGTGGGTTGTGCTTACGTTATTGATGGTGCAAATACCAAGATCTCTTTGCCTGAGGCCTGTAGTGTGTTTACTGCGGAGCTCGTTGCCATCTATGAAGCTCTGCAGTTTGCACTACAGGATGCTCGAATCCACTTTCTCGTGTGTACCGACTCTTTGAGTTCGTTGCAGTCAATTGCTACATGTTTCCCGCAACACCCCCTAGTGCAGCGAATCCACGACCTACTAGCCGGGCTGTGCCACGCTGACACTCGAATCACCTTTCTGTGGCTTCCAAGCCACATGGGAATTGCGGGAAATGAGTTAGCGGATCAAGCTGCAAAAGAGGCGGTATCACTACCACCTCGACCAATGGAGGTACCCGCTAGAGATATTCGCTCTCAGTTACGCCTACAAGTTCTGGCTTTTTGGGAGAGTCAGTGGCTAGCTGACCCACTGCCCAGTAAACTGTGAGCGATCAAGGGAACTACTCGCGTGTGGCGGAGCTCCTTCCGGGTCCGGAGGGAGTCCGTCATTTTGTGTAGGCTAAGGATAGGTCATACAAGATCCACCCACTCATACCTAATGAGAAGGGAAGACCCCCCACTTTGTACCTGTGGAGCCGTATTCACCGTGGCCCACATTTTCACCGAGTGTGTGGATCTTGCTGACTTACGAAGAAACCTTGGTTTGCAGACGACACTCAAACTTATATTAGCCGATGACGTGGTGGCTGCTGATCGCGTTATCCGCTTTATAAGTGAGAGTGGGTTAGGGCCAGCAATCTAAATTTTCCAGTGAACATTGACTCAACGACTTGTTCGTTTTTGAATGATAATGTTTTGTTTTTTCCGTAATTTTTGTTAATTTTTATAATTTTTATTTTTTATTTAATTGTTTGTTTTTGTTTGATTAATTTTTGGTCTTTTGAAATTTAGATGTCCACCTCAAAATTTTAAATTCATTTCAAAATTTGTATTCTTTAATCTGTGTTAAGAGGGGCAGATGACCTCGTAGTTCCGCCCCTTAAAACAACAATAACTAACTAACTAACTAGGTAGGCCTACTGCCTGGCCGAAAATTACTGTTAGTAGGCTACCACAAGCAAGGGGGACTGGGGCGTTAGTTGCTGGTTAGGTTTGTTTTTGTATTAAAAACATTAATAAGATAGAATGTATGTCCGTTGGAATTCTATACACATCGAATTTGAAGAATGACAAGTTCATAATACAGTAAATTTTCATTTTAAAGAGTTTGTAACATCAATTGTGTGTTATTGGCAAATGCTATTTGAAATAAAGTACTAATGAGAGTACTTATGCGCCATCTGTTGGAGTTAGTTCAGGATGTCCCGATACAGATAGAAGCGAGTGCGATCTCACAGCTCTCTACGCTCAAAACAAACAACCTACGGCCGTGTTTACCTATACATAGGGTTGGCAATATCTTATTTGTCAAATAAGCCACGCCCACTGGCCGACACAACTGAAATTTCACTATATAGGCCTAAGTCGTGTTATAAATTGGGATGGTGGGTGGGTTATAGACAACGGAGGAGACTACATCTATTAGCAGATCACTGTTGTTAAAAAAAAGGCAGTCGTCGGAACGCGTTAGGCTATAACCATTGTCAAAAACCATTGTTCTGGATGCGTTAAACTGTAACCATTGTAAAAAACCATTGGATTGGACAAATCGAAGGCTGCGGCTTTGATTGCGCGCAGCTATCGGGGCAGATTGATACAAAACCATCGATCTGGATGTGTTAGGCTGTAACCATTGGATTGGACAAAACGTAGGTTAGAATGGTCGAGTGTTGGTGCGGCTAGTACCGTAATGGTGAGGTTGGCAGTACTGTTCTGACGATGGTTGATGTGAATAATGGCATCCACAGCTGGAAATTCACCTATAGCCTATAATAATAAGGGGTTTATTGCAGCCAATGCCCATGCATATAATGAATAAAATCTAAAATCATACAGTAAACTAATTGTTATTCCCTAGGAATATCAAAGATTCATGTCTTAATGTGCAGAATATAGCATGGTATCTTCGGTTGAACTATACCTTTCGATACACCGGTATCTGGGGAATATTTAGGGAGATCAGTGACGTCACCGTGATCTCACGTTTGACGTATACGAACAAAAGGATGATGTAGGCATACATATGTACGACGAGATACAAGTAAAAGAGGTACTTTTGAACATTTAGGCGAATGGTAAACTAAACTGAACTTACGCCGAAATACATATTTCAAAATATCATAGTAATTTGATACTTAAAATGGCTAGGAATATATGCCAACATTAAATATTATATTGCAGCCTGATTGTTCATCATTTTATCCTTAGATCAAAGGCAGCATACACAATAACTAAGTTATAGGCCTACTGGCAAAAATACAAGTCGTACATACATTAAAATAAAATAAAAATAAGGTTAGGCTGGTAATGACTAACAATAAAGAAGAAAAAGTATGTTAATTGGTATTCAACATTCATATGTGTGTGAATATGCATAAGCCTATAACTAAACAATTAAATAGATGCTTGGTGAACAAAAATACATAGCCTGCTTTATTTATACAAAACAACCACATGTTCAATATTCTTCAAAGCAATGGGGCATGGTGGCGCAGTGGTCAAGCTATTCACCTCTCACCAAGGTGGACCAGGTTTGATTCACGGTCATTGCAAGTGAGATTTTGGAAGTGAAATGCCATGTCCTGTGGTTCGGATTCCACGTAAAATGGAGGTCCCTTGGCTCATGATCACAAGATTAACGGTCACGTAAAAACTACAAGCTTCTTTTTCTTCAAAGCAGGTCGAAACTTCGACCTCACATAAGTCATACAGCAAACGAACAGGTCCTGCAGGGAAGATCCCTTAAGCCGAATTATTTTTATCGTCTCCAAGACTGACATCATAAAAGTATACTGGAAAATGTGAAATTTTATGCCTATGCTGATGAAGAAAGTAACAGTAAATATTAGGCTACTTGTCGTTCAATAACTCTCGGTCTTTTCTTGGGTGGCTGAAGCCGATGCTGTGGGAAATTGCAAATTGCAGGTACCGCATCATCTTTAAGCAGTGGTTTGTTTCTATTTGAATGAAACAAGTAGCATGTTTATAAAAGTTTTCACAGCTATAACCCATTTCTTTAATAGGCCTACATCTGGGCGTTTCCATGGAAATCTGTAATATAAGCTAGACGTAGGTTATAATTCTGTGACTAACTTAATAACTTATAACCTACAATAGGGCCTACGTGTATTTGTCATACGTGCTATTTAGGCCTATGTCAAAATTTGATGTAAGACATATCCATAAACGCAGAATAGGCTACTTCGAAATAAAGTAGACCGTAAACCTACCGTATTATTGGAAAATACCATACATATAACGTTGCACAGAGGTACGTACGTTCAAATATATGAAAAGAATCACGACATATCAGCTGACATGCAACCTAGAGTTAAATGGTATGACAGTTTTTGGTGCGACTAGTTACGCCTGGCAGTGCACCAGGAAGCAGTTTTCAGCGAGGGTTACCATGGGAGGAGTTGTTCCAATAGTACCGACAGTTTAATGGTCTCAGCTCGCACCCCCCACCCCCCACTCTTCCAATCGTCAAAAATCATAGTGTCCGTGGCGCAAAAATCCTACCAATGTTCTTTGGCTCTAGTGTGTCCATGAGTTTTACATATCCTGGAGTAGAAGGTAGCATCATTTGAAGTCTGAGTTCTTCTACATTATAAACCTCGCGAGTCACCTCTTACACCGGTCTTGAAGGTGTATACTTTGATAAACCCAAGGCCTTCTTTATGTAAGTCGCCTTCAGTTTCTCCATATTGTTCCAAATACTTCATATTTAAATGTGTCCAAATGCTCTCCAGTCCATAAGTCACAATACGGGTAACATTTAACCGCAAAAGTTTTAAGGCTGTTTTTATAGATAGCTTAGTCAAATGTTTTATGTCGTTGAAGGCTTTGGTAGTGACGCTGGGTCTATCCTTGATTTGCAGTGCGAAAACATTGTCAGTTGACTAATGTAGGACCAGTAGTAGGACTACTTGTAATGTGGTACACCCTCAAGCGGTTTTCCTGCAATGTGGAAAATTGCTGGCTTTCCCCCTTTCCTAAAGGTCATAGATTTAGTCTTGTTTCTGTTTAACCTAAGGTCATTGTGTAACACCCATAATTCAAAGGGGTCGAGAGCAGATTGCAATTCGACCTGTGAACTTGAAGCGAGCACCATGTCATCTGCGTATATAAATGAGATTACCCGCGCTGATAATATATCTGTGATATTATCTGCCATAGCAGTGATAAATATTACGAGGGCTTAATGGGTCTCCTTGTAGCAGCATGCCTGTAGTCTGCTCAATTGGGCTTGATGTTGTAATGCCATCGTTAATGACTATATTGTTAGAGCCTAAAATACTTTTGACAAGATGTTTAGTGTAGCTGTTACCTCTCAATAGTCTGTCTAGTTTTTCCAATATTTTCTTCCTGCTAATCGAGTCAAAAGCTTTAGAGTAGTCAATGAATATGGATTGTAACTTTCCCTTCGGTACTGACAGGGTAGACGCAATCTCAGTTTGAAGACTTCGAATTGCCTGGATTGTGCATCTTTCTCTCCTAAAGCCAAATTGTGAGTCACAATGCTATTTGGGATGGCTGGGTGGGTCACATACAGCGGAGGAGGAAGCATCTTTTAAAACATCATTCCCTGATTTATTTCTCGTTGTTTGATAAGGTATTTTGGCTAATTAATGTACTATAGAGAATATTATCGCTCGTTCTACTTTCGTTCAGTGGTACCATTCTGTTTTAGACCACCTCGTTGTGTAGTGCCTAGCATTCTTGGCTGTCGTCCCGGAGGTCCGGGTTTGATTCTCCGGCTCTGCCAAGAAATTTAATTCTCATGTGAGGGCTGGGATGGGGTGCACTCAGCCTCATGAAGCAACTTAGTAGAGGAGGGTTCAATTCCCACCTCAGTCATCCTGGAAGTGGTTTTCCATGGTTTCCCCACTTCTAATCCAGGCGAATGCCAGGATGGTTCCTAACTTAAGGCCATGGCCGCTTCCTTCCCACTACAATACCCAATTTACAAACACACTAGTTCAGCCATAACAATAACACCGGTTATCACACAAATTCCACACACAAATACATGGGGCTACAAGACCACGATGTCGTAGCCCCTAATATAAGCAACAACCATTTATATTTGCATTTTATATTTGCCTAGGCCCTTCATGGGCTGTATAGTGTCAGGGGTTGACTTTGTTGTTGGTTGACTATTATTGTAGTTCCATTTAGAAATATTTGCATTTTTTAACATAATGTCTTACCTCTGCTTTATTTATGTCTGTATTTTTAGCTACTGTCTGTTCTCGTTGCTTGTAGCGAAATACGTCAGGGTTTCATATTGAATTTGTGCCTTATTACATAAAAACCTGTAATTTCTGGCGGAATTTAATCAAATATGCGAATGTTTATCTTCGAATTTGCCGCTATTTCGATGGCGCCATGCCCGCTAGTTGCTACAGCTGTTCCCCTACGATTTCCGCCATCTTGGTTTTGATGTTACGGTCTGAGATATTGTAGTCGGTCTTGGCTGTAACCATTGTCAAAAACCATTGGATTGGACGTGTTAGGCTGTAACCATTGTCATAAACCATTGGATTGGACAGAACGAAGGTTAGAATGGTCGGGTTCAGGTGCGGCCTTCGCTGCGGGAAGCTTTCGGGGCATGGTTGTCAAAAAGAAAACATTGATCTGGATGCGTTAGGCTGTATATATTGTCACAAACCATTGGATTGGACGTGTTAGGCTGTAACCATTGTCAAAAACCATTCGATTGGACAAAACGAAGGTTAGAATGGTCGGGTCGAGATATGGCCTTGGCTGCGCGAAGCTAGCGGTGCACCGTTGAAAATAAAATAACATTGAGTAGTACCGTAAGCGGGGTGGGCAAAAGTGTCTTTGCCGATAATTCACGCGCGTAATGGCGGACACAGCTGGAATTTCATCTATACAAGTAGTGATCACTGGGATGGCGGGTGCTAAATTGCTAGCAGTAGAGTAAATTATTCTAACATGACGTTCCACGAAGATTACTACTCACTAGCATTGGAACTACAGCAAGAAGTCAATGTTAGCACTTTCTTCTTCGAGATATACCAGTGGAGTTAGTTGTTGTTTGAGTCTTCAGTCTTTTGACTGGTTTGATGCAGCCCTCCATGCCTCCCTGTCCTGAGCTAATTGTTTCATCTCTACATAGCTACCACACCCTACATCTGAGGCAATCTGTTTAACACATTCTAACCTTGGTCTACCCCTACAGTTTTTGTCCTCGACCCTTCCTTCCATAACTAAGCTTGCTATTCCTGGGTGTCTTAGTATGTGTCCTACCAACCTATCTCTTCTCTTAATTAGCAGTCGCCAGAAACATCTCTCCTCTCCCACTCGTCTTAATACCTCTTTGTTTGTAACCCTTTCTACCCATCTGATCTTCATCATTCTCCTGTAACACTACATTTCAAATGCTTCTATTCTCCTCTTTTCTGCTGCACCAATAGTCCAAGTTTCACTTCCATAGAGCGCCACGCTCCAGACAAAGGCTTTCAAAAATGATGTCAGCAGATTCCTTTTTTGTAGAAATGCTTTCTTTGCCTGAGCCAACCTACTTTTTATATCCTCTTTGCTTCGTCCATCACTGGTTATTCTGCTTCCTAAGTAACAGAAGTCTCCTACTTCCTTCAGCTTTTCACCTGTCAATTTGATCTCCATAGAGGTTTCTGATTTATTTCGGCTGCATTCCAGTATTTTTGTTTTACATTTATTTATTTTCATCATTAATTCTCTCCGTAAGACGGAGTCCATACCATTCAAAAACTCATTCCAATCCTCAGGCTTGTCGGCCAAGATGACTATGTCATCAGCAAATCTCAGAGTTGAAATTATTTCTCCTTGAATCTTCACTCCCCCTTTAAATTTTTCTCTAATTTCCTTCATTGCTTGGTCAATGTAAAGATTGAAAAGTATGGGTGATAAGTTGCAGCCTTGCCTTACACCTTTCTGAATACCAGCTTCTCTCTCATGTCCTTCAACTCGAATGACTGCTGTCTGGTTTCTGTATAGATTGTATATCACCCTCCTATTCCTGTACTTTATTCCAATCGATTTCAAAATGTCAAACAATTTAGTCCAATCAACGTTATCAAAAGCCTTTTCTAAGTCTACAATAGCCATGAACGTTCTCTTATCTTTCCTTATTCTACCTTCCAAAATCAGCCTAAGACTTAGTACAGCTTCCCTTGTTCCTACATTTCTCCTGAAACCAAACTGGTCTTCACCCAACTCCGTTTCTATCTGGCTTTCAATCCTCTTGTAAATTATCCTAGACAGGATCTTTGAAGCATGAGTAATCAAGCTGATTGTACGGTAATCTTCACATCTGTCGGCTCCCACTTTCTTTGGTATAGGGATGATTACATTCTTCTTGAAATCAGGGGGTACCTCACCTGTCTCATAAATCCTACACACCAAGTGAAATAACCTGATCAGACCTTCATCTCCTATGCAGCGTAGCAACTCAATCGGTATATCATCTATGCCTGGTGCTTTGTTCCTGCTTAATTCTTCCAAAGCTCCATCAAATTCTGATCTCAATATTAAATCTCCTTTCGCATCCTCATCAATTTCCTCCTCCCTTTCCATTACATGATTCTCAATCTCCTTTCCCTTATACAAACTCTCTATGTAAGATTTCCATCTCTCAACCTTTTCTTCCCTATCTGTTAGAGGCTTTCCATTTGTGTCCTTAATATTACAGCACTTAGTCTTCTTTTCCCCAAAAGTATTCTTAATCCTTCGATAAGCTGTGTCTACTTTTCCTAATTTCAGACAATTTTCTATACCTGCACATTTCTCTTCCTTTTAGTTAGTATTAAACATAAAACAGTTCTGAAAAGAATCTATCACCCCTGTTCCTGGCCAGAAACAGAATTTAAGTAGCGTAAGTAAGGACACACTCCATGCGAAGTGAATGATGGACATCGTGTCATTTCTTATATGAGTGGTTGATTGAGTGACATGCATTTTAACTGTGTAGTTGAGACATTCTTCCAATCTCACGATATTCTCATATTAATGGTAGCAATGAGTAACCAAACTCTTCTCACACCTGACATTGCCATGTCAAGCAATGTGTGTAGATCACGCAATTGCCTTACTGGCGGGATTTGAGGCTTCCTTTTAATCCCACATATTTTGCTATTACATAAATAACTTGCTATCTAATTTTATACAATAAAAGTGCATTCTACTTACGAATTTTCATGCCATTCACTCCACTAGTTTTGACACCAAATCATAACAGACACAATTTAAGCGAAGGTTATATTTGGTCATTATACACCTCGTCCGGCATGAAACCAATACTAGATTTCAAAAGTTCTGACAGAAAGCTTACTTTATTTATAGATATTTAGCTGCAAGTAAATCACAAAACCCAGGTGGCAAGATATGAAACTATGCAACTTAGATACAGGAATCACTATTACTGAAGAGGAAAAAGTTTAAGCACGATACTTAAAGGCTGCCCTAGGAGTATCAAGACACACATGCTCCCGACTTGTTTACGAGCTTGCCAGGGAACAATATCCCTAATGGTATACTAACGTCTCAAGTTTATACTGCCCTCGACAACCAACTGGAAGAAAATCCTGAAAGGACCTCAGTTCGTGAACTCGATGGCCGTCCACGGCTACCATTACAAACTGTGTCGGTTGAAATCCCATCGTGATCCAAATCTCATGTGTGTATGTGAGCGGTGTGACAAACCTTGTGAACGCTACCACTTTATCAAGTGTAGGAATCGTGGTAAATCAATCATCGATTTCTGCACGACCTGAAGTGTACCTCACATACTTCGCACAAATTGCGTGTATTTATTCTTAATACTAATAAAAACAACAACCATAAAAAGAATGGTGATTTCCAAACTTTAAATTCACCATCGAACCCATTTAGTACTTAGGACAAAAATTTGTATATTTTGTCTACGAGACAACCCAAAACTTGAGATTCCCTCGCAATGGTTATCTATGTTAGCATTATTGAAAGGGTGCGAGTAAAATACGGGCAACTTTATCAAATGTTATTATTGTTTCATCTAATTGTGGTCCCAAATCTACCAGTAGATTGCAACAAATATATTGCCAATCTCTGTAATGGGCCATTCAATGCAAAATGTACTGAATTTTATGCACTAGAATGTCGGTATGGACTTCAAAATAAGCCTTTCCTTATCACACTATTGTTCTATAGTTCGTTAGGAAATCCATAAGGGCTGATAAGTTTTGTAGTCTAGAGTATAGCTGTGTAAATCAAATAACTTTTGTTGTGCCACTTTTACGGGCTTGAGACATCGTGGTCATCAGCTCCCACTGATACGTATACGTATATAGGCCTAGTAAAATTCCAGTTGTGTCCACCATTAGAGGTAGATGACCTCACTGACCCTCCCCCTTTAATGCAACAATAACTGTGTCCGCCACAATACGCGTGAATTATGGGATAAATGCCAACCTCACGCATTATGTACTACTCCTCAATAATCTTTATCCAGAGCAATGGTATTTGCTAGACCAATAATTACTAGGTAGCGCGGTCCGCTAACATATACACCCCAGGTTTTTGTCACGCACAGTGAGAGTACTTACGCACCAATCTTTATCCAGACTAATTATTTTGCCAATTAATGCTTTTTCACATAAATACAATGTGTATTTTGTATCCCGAGGTAACAGTTCATTACCTCTCAAAACTCACGAGCTAAAAATAGTAACAAATTGTATCAAAACTCACGACTACAAACTAGTAGCTGAATTAACATTTTAATTATATATTCTCAAAACTCACGACTCCGGAGAGCACGTGCCTGCGATGACCGCAGGAAGTATGAGCTGTACGGTGACTCACACTGTCCGGGATTTCGTTTGTATTGTTTTAACAGGAATAATCAACCTACCACAGATCAAATTCTCCAAGTATAACTCAGTCATTCTGCTTAAGCGACTTCGGTGGCGTAGTGGTAGCATGCGGCATTTGGCGGCAAAAGTAGGAACTACTTGAAAAAATTCAACGTCTGCAGTCCTTACTTGAATTGAAAACAGATAACACACACTAATACAGTCTTCACAATTAACACCGGTTATCAGACAGATTCTACACACACCCAAAGTACACGGGGCTACACGGCGGCGTTGTCGCAGCCCCTAAACTGAGGAACCAACCAACCAACCAACCAACCAACCAACTCATTCTGCTTGGTGACATCAAGCAGGCCTAAAAACCTTCATTGGAATCATGGAGGTCGTTATTTTGTGTATTCAAAGAATAACTGGCCTGGCTCGTGAGTTTTGAGACAGAAACCGGCTAGAACCTACTTTTAATAACCTTCATCTTGAAATTGGTGAATTTTGAGAGTCGTGAGTTTTAAGACTCATAGTCATGAGTCTTTAACCCTTTATAGGTCCTTGGGATACTATCTTCCCACCCCTTCCCACCATGTATTTATAGAACGGTGTTAGGAAGAGAATCTTCCCACCCCTTTCATTTCAAGCAGTTCCACATGCATCCACAAGCTAGATGCAGAGAAATATTGAAAACCCATTAATTTGATGTATACTGTCATCAGAAACCAAAGGTGGGAAGCATATAACCCAGTGGTCTCCACAGGGCACGTGCTCGCCAGTTCGGTTGTGTTGAGTGAAAGAAATGAATTGTTTTGCAGAAGTAGTTTTTTTTTTTAAGATAAGAGATTTGTAAACGTTGGTATATAACTGAAATACAATGTTAGTAAAGGTTTTGGTCACATGAGTAAATATATTTCAGCTAGAATGGAAATAATTATCCTGCTCAGCATGTTTGCCATAGAATAGAAGATTTTTTAAATTAATATTCTGGGTATTTAGTAAATACTATTTTGAAATTATTGAATTATATTCGAATATACTAACTTTTAACATTCCAAAATCACTTTTATATTTTTTGTGCAATTTTCGGCAAAGATAATATAGGTCACTGACCTTGTTTTGCGTGGGAGTTACATTTAAAAAAAAATGTATAGTGTGTGATGGGTGTTTTTATATATTATATCCTGTTAAATAAACCTCATTATTGAGCGATAAACACAGAATCATCATGATTTGGAGGTGGGAGATTATTACCCCATTGCTCATTTAAGAAAACATACTGTCGGGTGTGGGCAGTGGGATAATAATTTCCCACCCCATATTTCCTAAAATAGAACCCACACCCATAAAATTGTTGCATATTCCTACTCATCTATCACCCCCAATTACAATAGTGCATATATATATATATATATATATATATATATATATACCCCCAGTCTTTTGTCCTATAAAGGGTTAAACGACACGAATGTGTGTGCATCAGTAACGGTTGAAGAGACCTGATTCGCCTGACAACCATGGCAATTGTCGTTGAATGAGCAAGAAACAAATTCTTCCAAATTATCTCCATAGTACATAGTACAGGAAAAATCTTGCATTTGTTGAGAGTCAACGGAAATTTATTTGTTTAAAAAGTGTTTTAAAACAAATAACGTTGAATTTAATAACTTCATGGACAGATTGGGCGCTAGGCGACAACGACTAACTTACTATGTTTCCTGATAGTCAAAGCCGAACCAATACCGAACCTAATAACTTGATGGACAGATTGACCGTCTTAAAGATTGTCGCTAGGACGACTTTATTAGTCTTGCAATGTGCGTAAGTTTTTGGCACAGTTGGGAACGACAGCGCTAAATTGGTCATTCAAAGCAACATTCGCCAGAGAAACAATCATACAACATAAATGACTTACAGGTGTTCATCCAAGAAAATACACCGAAACTACTTCCAGAACAAAAGATAAGCATTTGATACCATCATACAATTTGTGGCCAATCAATCCGGTGGATTGTACTTTTTGGACGCTCCAGGTGGAACTGGAAAAACGTTCTTAATTTCTTTGATCCTGGCTACAATCGGTTCAAACGGCCATATTGCGTTAGCTCTTGCTTCTTCAGGCATTGCTGCCACGTTGATGGAAGGAGGCAGGGGCGCACCCAAGGGGGGGGGGGGGCTTTGGGGGCTTAAGCCCCCCCCCCCCAAGCTTGGCAACACTTTAAAAACATTGATGATATATTTCATGAAAATTGATTGCATAACTGGAATGATAGGGAATCTTCTTCAGGAGTTCTAATACTACTAAACTCCTTAAGTCAAGGTGAATTTATAATTGACTAGCAGAAGTACCCATTCTTCGAACGGTCTTCGGTAATAATAACCAGACGTATTCAATTGAGCTACTGTTACAATGGTTAGGGGCTTGTTATCTGTTTGTCGACAAAGAAAAATGATTAGTTGAAATATGCTCTGAAACTAAATTTACCTAACGTGTACTTCCTGACGTGAAAATAAAATTGGAAACCTCGTAGACGAAACGCAATACACGTCACATAAAAACTGATCCTCACTGTTGTGTCAAGTCCGCATCCAGAGGAAGACCCCTTTAATAAATTATAAAGGCTTGTGGTGCATGAAAATTGAGTTTTTTTTAGCCTCCAATGGCCCAAATTCCTAAAAGCAAAAAATAAAATAAAAAGAAAACTATTTCAATTCAGGAATTTTTGAAAATAATGTTGCTGTTTGAAGATATAATAGACCTTCTGTACGACATATCGCACGTTTAAGTCTTGTGAAAAAATCTAGGATACCCCTTGACCCTCTTAAGCGCATTGATGAATTTTACAGATTTTATTGGTTCCGTGATAACCTTATAGCCATTTGCAAACTTTCACAGAAATTAGTAAATGTAGTGGCATTATTTCTTGCAGAAATAGATGGAAAGTTGGATGTAACTTATTGAGACACTGTAGTCATGGTTACATTCCTATATTAGTTTATTAAATGAAATTAGTTTTCTGGGAATATCTCAGAAACTCCTGGTTTTAAAGCCTTAAAATGTAGTTTTCGGGGACCCTTTACGGCTGTTTAGGGGCCCTGAGTTTTGTTTCTGACACCAAGGGGCTGAAATAAGCTTTGTCTCGTCGTTGTAGGCCGGAATATAATAATAATAATAATAATAATAATAATAATATAACAATATAAGGGTAGGGATATAATAGACCTTCCGTACCACACCAGCATGTGTAAATAGCGTGAAAAAATCTAGAGTACCCCTTGACCCCGTTAAGCGCATTATATGTATTGATGAATTGTACAGCTTAATTTGGTTCCGTTATAACCTCATAGCCGTTTGCAAACTACTGTATCTCAGTAATGTAATAAATGGAATTGTTTTGCGTCTTACAGCAATAGATGGACCTGTGAGATTCCGTTGCCATGGTTACCGGCTTGCATTCTTTCGTTATTGTATGAAATAAAATTAGTTTTCTGGAAATATCTCAAAAACAGTTGGTTTTAGGGCCTTATAATGTGGTTTCTGGGGTCCCTTTAGGGCCCCCGAGTTTCGTTTCTCACATTGAGGTGCTGAAAATGAGCTTTGTCTCGCCCTTCTACGCCTATTTCAGCAAATATTTTAAGGGGTAGGCCCCCTTTTATGAGACGTACAGAGAAGAGTTACATCAATGATTAGTGTTGTGCCCCTGAAGGATATCTGTACCAAATTTTACGTTGTTCCACCCAGCCGTTCTCGAGTTATAAGGTAACAAACAACTTTGTCCACAGACAGACAAACAGACAGACATACAGATTTTTTTTTCGCGTGCATCCGTCATAAAACAGCCTGAAACGCCTAAATAACGCAAATTTCCGTAGAAATTCAGAAAAAACAGACAAACTTTCATTTTTATATGATAGGGAATCTTCTTCAGGAGCTCTAATACTACTAAACTCCTTAAGTCAAGGTGAATTTATAATTGATCTCTTGGCATCAGAAAAACTGCTTGGTTACACAGTAAACATAAGCAAAAAGCTTCAGCGAACTGATTTAGATTTATCGTCTGCAATTACACACGCTGAAACTGTGATTGAAAGCTTAAGAAAAAATGCAGATCAAGAATTTCACTCGTTGATTGAAGAAGCTACCAAAATTGCTAATAACTGAGGTTCAATAATTTCGATGCCTCGAACAGTTGGAAGAAAACTGAACAGAAGCAACATACCAGCAGAAACTCCAGAATTATACTATAAAAGATCTGTTTTCATCCCTTGGATTGACTCTTTCATTATTTCATCTCGATTCATCAAGCATAAAGACTTATTAAAGAGTTTTGAGTGCTTACTGCCATCAGCCAATGCATCACATACACATAAAGAAACCATCCAAGAAAAGAATGCAACTTGATTTCTTACAGCTGTGTAATTTTTATAAGAATGACATAATTGAAAGTGGAGGAAACAACAAAGGCCTGCTTATGGCTGAGTTTGAACTGTGGTATAAGAGCTCAAAGACGCACGCTTTTGTGTACGGTACCATCCCTGTGACTACAAGCGCTACTGAGAGGTCATTTTCTACACTACGTCGGCTGAAAACATACCTTAGGAATACCATGGGTGCAGACAGGCTGACTGGACTAGCAGCACTGAATATTCACCGGGAAATTGAAGTCACCAGTACAGAGGTAGTTTTCGTTTTGAAAAAATCTGCTAGGCGGCTGGATTTTGTTCTGTGAAATTTGAGTTTCCACTTTATTCAAACAACGTTATTGTTAATTCATTAATACATGATTTGTATTCAACTATTTGTTTAAACTTGCATTCAGCCTGTGTAATTAAGTTCAACTTGAACTTCTAGAAATGTTTAAGATTTTTTATTATAATGTTAGTTATTAAGGAAAATTAAAATAACTTATATAATTTCACTTACAGTACATAAAATATTTGTTACAATCCATAACACTATGGTATACAATTACATCTCGTAATTTTTAAAATGTAATTTTTAGTTCCAATTAAATTTACAAATTCAAAATCAAAATGTTATTATTAATTATGTCATTATTATTTCCTAAAACCTATACAAGTTCTTGGTATAAACAACTCAAAACTTATTAAATGATTGCAGATAATTGATGTTACACATCAATCTGACGATCCTGGTTGCTGGATATATAGTTTTGATAATAGTGAGCAGAGCAATCGAGTCGTTATCACTCTGATCTTGATCAAAAGTTAATTCTTGATAAAAATCATGCAGTTCCTTTTTATTACTTGCATAACGTTAGCTCAATGGTACTGTAACTAAAATTTGTGTAAAACCAATGCACATTTTGTTTAAATAATCTCCAGTCCAATAGCATTTTTTTATTGGTTTTATCAGATCATTCTACAGTATGTTTGATCTTATAGAATATCCTTTTATGCATATGATCTCAAATATACATATTTACATACAAGTCTAATAATGGACACATTCTACTTCCATAGCTGAAATCATGTTATTGAGGAAAGCCCCCTCCAAACCAAAAGTCTGGGTGCGCCCCTGGAAGGAGGGATAACAGTGCATTCAGCTCTCAAACTGTCACTAAATATGCAATTCTCAGAAAACCCAACCTGTAACATTTCAAAAACATCAGGAATGGGAAAGATTGTTCAGGCGTGCCAAATTATAGTATGGGATGAGTGTACAATGGCTCACAAGAAGTGACCATACATTGAAAGACTTGCGAAATAATCAGGTTCCATTTGGTGGAGCATTGGTGTTCCTATCCGGTGATTTCAGGCAAACGCTTCCAGTTATACCTCGCTCAACACCAGCTGTTGAATTGCAAGCCTGCTTAAAATATTCAACTTTTTGGATCACTGTCAAAACAATGCATTTAACAAGAATATGAGAGTTCAACTTCAAAACGTCCCAACAGCGGACATAATTTCAACACAATTACTTGAGCTCGGTAACGGCACTGAACCTAAAAATCCAGAAACAGGGAACGTTACCATCCCATCTCATTTCTGCAACATTGTGAATTCAAAAGAAGAATTAGTAGACAATATTTTCCAAAACATCGAAACAAATTATCAAAATCACGCTTGGTTGAGTGAAAGAGCCATTCTAGCGGCTAAAAATGTAGACGTTAACGGTATGAACATCATCATTCTAAGCAGAAACGGGTGAAACAGTAACATACAAATCCATTGACTCCGTGATGAACCAAAGTGAAATAGTGAATTTTCCAACGGAATTTCTTAATTCGCTCGAAATTCTCGGATTACCGTCACACATTCTGAATTTGAAAATTGGAGTGCCTATTATATTAATGCGAAACATCAATCAACCAAAGTTATGTAATGGAACACGATTAGTAGTTTAAAAAATTGATGAACAATCTCATTGAAGTGACTATTCTCATAGCACCACATAAAGGTAAAGACGCACTACTTTATCGGATACCACTCATCCCGACCGACATGGCGTTCCAAACGATTTCAATTTCCAATACGCCTTGCATCTCTATGACTATCACTAAATCGCAAGTTCAGTCTTTGTAAGTGTGCGGTTTGAATTTAGAAGACGATTGTTTCTCTCATGGGAAATTATACGGCGCATGCTCCGAGTCGGTAAACCATCTGATCTCTATGTTTATTCAAAAAGTGGACAAACAAAGAATGTAGTCAATCCACTAACTTGACAATAACAAATGATTTCATGTGAAAAACATAGTTTTCTTCCTTTCCTTTCATTCCAAAGCATAGACACAGCAACGCAAGGCAAAATATTGCATTGATCACGTGTTTTCTTGATGAATCTATGTTCGCTACAATACTTTCATTTACTTACCCATTTCATATAAGCCTCCGTGGCTTAGGCGGCAGCACGCCGGCCTCTCACCGCTGGGTCCGTGGTTCAAATCCCGGTCACTCCATGTGAGATCTGTGCTGGACAAAACGGAGGCAGACAGGTTTTTCTCCGGGTACTCCGGTTTTCCCTGTCAACATTTCATTCCAGCAACACTCTCCACTATCATTTCATTTCATCTGTCATTCATTTAATCATTGCCCCAGGGGAGTGCGTCAGGCCTCGGCAGCCGGCACAGTTCATATCCTCGCCGCAAGATGGGGGCTTCATTCATTCCATTCCTGACCCGGTCGAAGACTGGAAGCAGGCTGTGGATTTTCATTTTCACCCATTTCATATCAGACTGAGCTACAGCGAAGCGTGACCGGGTTAATTTAGTATGAATTTGTCACTTCAAATAATATATGAACTCCATTCCGTATTGAAATACTGCCCCATTTTGCAGGGCAAACTGATAGTAAACTAAAGACAAAGTGGAGACAGCTGGTGGGTGAGAGGAGGGTTGCGAGAGGAGGATACGGTAACAGGAAAATTTGAATGGGTTTTATGCTTTGCACAGTTTAAGGTTGTTCATCTCATTAATAGAATGCTATCAGAATAATTAATGTCATTAAGACTGTTAGTGGGGTGAAATCTTTGGTTATTGTACATTTGTAATTCTTCGATCGTGTTCATGAGAGCGCTATCAAGTCTATGGAGTATTTTCATGTCCTTGTGTATGATAGTGAATTGATATCCAGATATCACAAACAGCTGAAAATTTACCGTACTTTTTTTATTTTGACATGTTCTCTGTATCTGACTGCGAAACTAAATTGGCCTCAATTTCTGTACATTTGATTGAATATGCACCTGATTTACTATACAGGCTGGGTTTGCTCACGGAATTGATACAATAGCAGCTACAACGTCAAATATTAGTTGGTGGAGAGAGACTGTTGTTGATGGGATCGTCTTTTCTCAGTCTTGAAACATTGTAGATATTAAAAAAATGGTACTATGTTTGGGTGCTTAAAGTTGTAATATTTATCAGTAATAAATGCCACACTTTCTAAGATTTTGACGTGCTTGTTGTTTTTGGAGAGTAGAGACTGTTTGTGGGTGTCATTGTAGGTTTGGTAAAGTTTTGTAGAGCTATTTTGTCTTGTATATTTTGATCTGATGATGCTCACTCTTCTGCAGTCCATAACATAAATATCTACACTAGTGTCCAAAAGTTAAGCATAAGTTACGAATAAGCAGCGCAACAGGAAATAGATCGCAAATCGCACGACATATGCATCTACCAACCTTACGTGTTCGCTCTGTATAGGAAAGGAGTACCGGGTGAGTTAGCCGTGGTCGTTACGGCATGACTGTTGGCAGTCGCTCACATCCGGGAGGTGAGGTGGTTCGAATCCCCCCGCCGGCAACATTGAAGATGGTCTTCTGTGGTTTCCCATCTTCCTTCCAGGCAAATGCCGGGGTTGGTCCCTAACTATAGGCCACAGCCGCTACCTTCCAACTCCTCGACCTTCCATTCCAACTTTCCTCCCCAACGGTACTTGTAGCTCACCCATTGGGTGTCCGTCTCGAAGCAGCTACAAAACTGGCGAGCCGAACATGTCCTCGGACACTCCCGGCACTAAAAGCCATACGCTAAAAAAAAAGGAAAGGAGTATTCCCTGCTTTGACTAGCGGCGTAACCGCAATGTAAACACAGCCAGTGCCTGCGCCCCATACTCCCTCAGTCGTGTTTGCCCTGTTATAGTGTGCGGAGTGTAGCCTCATGGTGAACGTGACAGCATAATGGCACAACGACGCCATTTGGACCCCGTTTTGCACGGTAGAATACACGCCCATCTGAAAGTAGGCCAGACACAGACCGAAGTCGCCGTATCCTTGAATGTGCCACAAATTGTCATTTCCAGGCTTTGGAGACGATTTCGAGACACATGAGATGTTAGCTGTAGGCCAGTACCAGGTCGACCAAGAGAAAATACCCCACAGCAGGACCGATATCTGGCCTTACCGCTCGACGAAATGTGCTCTTGCAGCCATCTCAGGGGTTTCCGTTTCCCGTCAAACTGTGTACCGGAGGGTCAGAACAGCAGGGCTGTTTGCCAGACGTCCAGCGGTGTGCGTCCCGCTCAATCCAGAACAGAGACGGGCCCGTTTACGGTGGAGCCGTCAACGTCGAAACAGGACCATGAATGAATGGAGGCATGTGCTCTTCACAGATGAATCCCGCTCCAGTTTGCAGAACGATTCCCGTCGCACATTAATTTGGAGAGAACCGGGTAGCCGATACAACCACAGGAACATCGTGGAACGGGACCAGTACGGTGGTAGTGGCGTCAAGGTGTGGGGCGTCATCATATTGAATGGCCGTACGGACCTGCACATCTTCATGGGCGGTCCGAGAAACACTGTGAACGCTTGGAGATATAGGGATAAGGTACTGAGACCACATGTTCGACTCTTCAGAGGTGCGGTTGGTCCAGACTTCCCCTTAATGGACGATAATGCCCGACCGCACCGCGCTGCTCTGGTGGATGCATTTCTGGCTGGGGAAGACATTCATTGCATGGACTGGCCAGCGAGGTATGCGGATCTGAATTCTATAGAACATGCCTGACATGCATTGGAGAGGTGAATTGCATCCCGTCAGCCTCTACAAAGAACCCCCCCAAGACCTTCGCATTGCCCTTTCGGAGGAATGGGATCGACTGCCACAAGAGCTCTTGGACCATCTGATAGAGAGCATGCCACGTCGCTGCGAAGCATGATGTGTGGCTGTTAGGGGTAACCATACACCCTATTAACAGCATATTTTGTTGTGTAAGCCATCGCCAAGTTTTGTTAGTTGTTGTCAAAGTGTACCTTAGCTATCAGAACCTTTCTGACACTGAATTTTTGGACAAGTTGTGTGACATATGGTATGTGATTCAGCTTCCGTTTGCCAATCCGTCTGACATTCCTATTAGGCGGTATGACCTTGTTTAGTGATTATGCTTAACTTTTGGACACTAGTGTATTTTTTAACCACCGGCACATGTGATTGTTTTTTAGGTTATTGTGTTGACCGACTGAAAAGTTGCAATATCAATAATCATGGTAATGATCATGAAATTAAATCATTAACGCTTTGTTTTACTCTTTTGCAGAAATTCCACCAGAACGATAGTTGTAATTCTTCTAGAATATTTTAAAAGGCTGCAATAATTTGTGCAACACAACCTATCATTGGCCAGAGACTACAGTGAATTGATATAATATGGTTTACGAGATGCCATTTCATTTGAATATTGGTGGCATATTATTGTATTCCATATAATATACGGTATACTATCACTTGTATTCAAATAAAATTTTAAAGTGTGCTATATATTTTGTTGGAGTTTTTGAAAGCTTACCATTTTGCAGCATGCTTATAAAACTACCGAAAAACGTTGTAGAAAATGTTTGAAGATGAGAATTGCTAAATAACAAACGAATTGTCTTCGCAATTACTATGATTAAGAACATAATGTTTAAAAACATAATGGTACCGACATAAAAGAACGTGGGGGGAGAAATACTGGATGGTGGACGAGAGCGCTAACGCGCTATCTAGTGCCTCACTAGCATTGGGAGAGCGTGGGTTCAAATCCCACCTCGGCCGTCCTGAAAATGGTTTTCGTGGTTTCCCATTTTCACCACCAGACAAATGCCGGAACGGTTCCTTTCAATAGGTCCACAGCCAATTTCTTTCCAAAATCCTTTCCCTGACCCGTCCTTAAAATAAAATAAATTTCCATTGGCTGCATTAATAATAATTTTAAAAACGTATTTTGTATTAAACCGTTTTTGTAAGACAAAATAAGAAGAAAAAAAAGAGATTAGAATAATTAACGACAATAACGTTTCTCATCTGAATGACTCACGGTATCCACAAATGTGGTTATTGTTGCACAGTGGAATTCTATCTACAACGAAACAAAAAATGGTACAATTAATCACGGCCTGAATTTCGGAATGTACTTCGCTCAATTTCTTTTGTCTCTGTCTGGATACTGGTTAGCCATCTTATGCCTTATGATCCAGGCAGCTTCAGAAACGGCAGCTGTTGTTATGAGACCCAGAATGCTCCTAAGCGGGAAAATCAAGCCAACAAGACTAGACGTACCGGTACGTATTTATGAACCCTGCTTAGTGCCTGATATTTTTTTATGTGCACGGCAGCTATATAAAACACCTGCTAGCTATCCAACTAGCCGATCACAAACATCGTCATCACCTGTGCGCTAGGCCACATCCCTACCAATTTTTTCCCAAGGCTATCTCCCAACGGCGTTTGATCCCTCTATGACAAAATGCCACAGTTGAATCCTGTAGAATGAAAAGGGCATGAGTCATTTTCCCCCCTCTCGAACTGATGGTTGGTTGGTTCCTTAGTTTAGGGGCTGCGACAACGTGGTCATGTAGCCCCGTGTACTTTGGATGTGTGTAGAATCTGTCTGATAACCGGTGTTATTTGTGATGACTGTATTAGTGTGTGAATCTGCTTTTTTTTTTTATTCAAGTAAGACTGCAACTTTGAATTTTTCAAATAGTTCCTACTTTTGCCGCCAAACGCCACCGTCAACGACTACTAGGCCTAGTTCAGAACTTAGCTACTAGACGCCACTGCAGTCGGCTCTTGGCAACAAACGTAGACCGGGTGAGTTAGCCGTGGTCGTTACGGCATGACTAATGGCAGTCGCTCACATCCGGGAGGTGAGGAGGTTCGAATCCCCCCGCCGGCAACCTTGAAGATGGTCTTCTGTGGTTTCCCATCTTCCTTCCAGGCAAATGCCAGGGTTGGTCCCTCACTATAGGCCACAGCCGCTACCTTTCAACTCCTCGCCCTTCCCTTCCAACTTTCCTCCCCAACAATACTTGTAGCTCACCCATTGGGTGTCCGTCTCGAAGCAGCTACAAAACTGGCGAGCCGAACATGTCCTCGGACACTCCCGGCACAAAAGCCATACGCTAAAAGAAAAAAAACGTAGCAACCTAAGAGCGTTGTTTACATTCTTAACCTATACAATTTAGTTTCACACAGGTGTAATTAGTGGAAAGTTCTTTAACATGCCATAAATCTATGACATGGGACCTCCGGCTTTACTTCCCGTCCGAAGGAAGGCATACTGAGGGATTTTTAACGCTCTTAAAAAATCCGACGGCTTCGGCCGGGTTTGAACCCGCTATCTTGGGCATAGAAGCTCAGCATGCTACCAACTACGCCACCGAAGCCGCCCTCCTGAGCTGAGTTGTTTATTCTGCCATTGTCTACATGCCAGACTGATCATATGTACGAAAAAAGCACGAATTCAACCAAATCTTATGTGATACCGATATAGATATACACAATTTTAAATTGCATTTATAAAAATTGCTTCATTCGTGACTCACTATATTTTCATACATAAGCATCCAGCGCCAGGTACCAGTGTCTGTTTTCAGATCTATGATGTGACTGTGGAGGACTGAGAAGATGGACATCTTTGGCTTATTTCATGTATTTCTTCTTTGTTTATTTCATGTTTTTATTCTTCATGTTTGAGGCTCTTTGATATAAGTTAGTGTAATAAAAGATGGCTACTAAGTAAGACGTCCGTGTTTTCACGATCACTATTTATCCATTATACGAATCCCAACATTGGTGCCGAAAACTTTAGGTTACGTAGAAATGTGCATTAGATTACGGGCAATTGTGTTTTACTTGTGTACAAAGTAAACTGGCGATGCTATCACTACAAACAGCAAACACGTTATGTACAAGCAGCCACGCCACGCCGGATTACGAGGTAAGAAGATACTGGAACTTCTACACGCGCCACATACTAACGTGATATTTCAGTTTTAATATTATTGCAAAGTGTTACTACTACGACAAAACTGTGCACGAATTGTAATATAATTACTTTACACTACGTAACTAAATTCACGAATGATATACGAGAAAGTGCTGCCATCTTACGGTAGATACTAAACTCAATACCGGTAGCCATCACGGACACTACAATACGATCTCACGAGTATTACGCATGCGCTGACGTCAGACAATCACCTTCGCTTGTCGCAGCACGGTACTATTTATTTATTTCGTCACCCATTCTTCAAGATGCAAGACGAGAGTGTTAAGAGTAAACTAGCGTTTTTGAAAAGAAAGCGGAAGACGGAACGAGCAACTATATCCAAATTCAGTACGATAATAAATAGTGCTACGGTCGGCGACATCTCAGAATACGAATATAATCTCATTAGACTCCAAGAAGCTTTAGATCATCTCACAGTTCTGGACGATAGTATACAGGAATGTTTGACCGACGCAGAATACGAAGCCGATGTCGAGAAATGTGAAGAATACATCGACATCGCGAAGAGAGCGATTCTAAAAGCATCACACGCCGAGAATAAATCTAAGTCACTCTCCAGTTTGACAACATCGGTCGCCGGAATGAGTATGCAACCAACGCCAGGATCTCCAGTCCCAACACCTGTCACACACACAGTGAAGCTCCCTGCCGTAAAATTAGACAAATTCGCAGGTGACATTGAGAATTGGGCACGATTTTGGGAGCAATTCCAATCTTCTGTTGACAACAATCAATCTCTCGCTCACATTGACAAGCACGTCTATCTCCGTGGATATCTGGAGGGTGAGCCGAAGAATCTAGTTGATGGAATACCGATAACGGCTGATGCTTATGAAGAAACAAAACGGATATTAATATCTCGCTACGGAAACACTGACCGCATAATCCAGGCCCATCTTGACTATCTCGAAGCCTTGCAACCAATTTCAGACGATACTCCTTCTAATCTAAATGCCATGTACATCGAATGCAATAGACGCGTACAAGCCTTACGGGCCTTAAGGGAGAATGTAGATAATTACGGGCGGATGTTATGCCCTAAAATTCTCCGAGCATTCCCTCACGGTATTGTCCGCCGTTGGATAATTTATTCAAAACGAGAGAGCATTCCCGAGAGTCACATTACCAAGTTGATGGAGTTCCTGAACGAGGAGGTAGAGGGCGCTGTGATCACACAGAAGATCAGAGGAGATATCCCTTCACTCGAATCCTTCTCAGGCACTGCCGCGACACTCCATGTGAACACAAAGGCAAAACGGACGGACATGAAAGCAAAGAAAGTGTATTCCGAATTCTGTGTGTTCTGTGAGACTCAAGGCCACTGAGCCCAGAACTGTGTGAAGATCCGCAATGTAGCTGAGCGGATTGAAAAGTTAAAAACTGCCAACCGATGCTTCTTGTGCCTCAATAAAGGTCACAGTGTGAAGGCCTGCATGAAGAAGAGTAAGGTATCATGCGCAAAGTACAAAAAGAATCATCACATTTCCATCTGCACCAGAGAACAGCCCGCATCAATATCCGTGGGGAAGATTGACGTTACTATGCCGCAGTTCACTTATCTTCAAACGGCGAATATTTGGATCACAGGGCCCACCGGACTGAGAAAATGTACACGATGCATATTGGATGCTGGCAGTCAATCAACCTTCGTAAGCCGAAGTCTGGTAGATCAGCTTCAACTGAATATCGTGGAACACAAGGATTTGACAGTTACCGGATTCGAGTCATCTCGTCACACATCTTCAGCTCGCAGACTCATTGACCTCAACATCAGTGAACTATGCACGGAGGCTGCTCAGCGTATTTCTGCATTTGAGAGTGACAACGTTTACTCGCCACATCCGACTGTTCCACTCGACGTCCAGTCCCTGTCACGCTTACGAAAATTGAGACTTGCTGATCCCAAGGATGACAACAATGAACTTCCTATAGAACTTCTAATAGGTGGAGACTATTATTGGAAGGTGATACTTGACGACAAGCCAATACACCTCTCAGACACGTTAGTACTGCTTCCTTCTAGATTTGGATGGATTCTGAGGGGAAATAGGTCAGGAATTACAGTCCACAGCGTCAACGTGCACCACATTCATACTGCTAATGACCTATCTGTCGAGGACGATGATATGCGACGATTTTGGGATCTCGAGTCCCTAGGAATAAGGGAAGATCAGAAAAGGACCCTCACAACGAAAGATGCCACTATTCTTCAAGAATTCCACGATTCGTTTCACTTACAAGACGGGTGGAGGGTAGTATCCCTACCGAAGAAAGAAGATCTGGTCTTACCCTCAAACCGTAAGAACGCTCTAAATCGTTTTCACACATTGCAGAGAAAACTTGCCGTTAATGCCCAGTACAAAGAAATGTACCACGCGCAGATGATGGACTACGTAAACATGGGACATGTTCAGCTGATCGCTACAGAGGAAACCACAAATGATGTATACTACCTGCCTCATCACGCCATCAAGAAAGAGAGAATGGCACAGAGAAATGGAGGATCGTCTTTGACGCATCATCCCACGAGAGAGATGCACCGTCCCTCAATGATGTTCTGGAAACAGGCCCTGATCTGTTACCAGAGATACTGTCCACGTTGATCCGCTTCCGGACTTACCGCAAAGCCATAGTAGGAGATGGAACTCAAGCTTTCCTTCAATTATGCCTGGATATTGAAGACCAAGATTTAACAAGATTCTTCTGGTTGAGTGTGGAGAAGGACGAACTTGGAAAATGGCAAGCAAGAGATGATACAGCTGTCTATAGATTCACTCGTCTACCATTCGGCCTTGCAAGCAGTCCCTTTCTTCTGTCTGCAACTCTCCGTGAACTAGCAACGAGATTCAAGGATCAGTTCCCGTCAGCAGCAGCACTTATGGATCAAAGCACTTTCATGGATGACTTTGTTGCGGGAGCTGAAGATGAGAACAGAGTTATCACCTTATATTACGAGGTGACAGGTCTACTACGACAGATACGGATGCCGATGGCAAAATGGGCAACAAATTCTGGACCATTGGAAGGTATATGGAGAGCCGAAGGACGTGAAACGAAAAGGGAAACCGGAGTACTAGGTGTACGATGGGACACAGAATCAGATTCACTACTCTTCGACTATACAGACATCACTGACAACCTTTCGCAGGATCCAGGAACCAAACGAAAGCTATTGAAAACGACCGCAAAGTTCTACGACCCTCTTGGATTACTTTCACCAGTGTCCTTTGTCGGAAAAGTTCTCTTCCAAGACACTTGGTGTAGGGGCATAGCATGGGACGAAATACTCCCACATGACATTGCATTGCGATGGCAGCTGTGGATAACCAGCCTCAAGGATCTGACAAGTGTGGTCATTCCAAGATGGATTGGTTTATCAAGGACAACATCGGAGACTTCACATGTCCACGTGTTCTGCGACGCTTCGGAGCGGGCCTACGGAGCTGCACTGTATGTTCGAACGTCTACCGACGTAAACACTTATATACACTTGGTCTGCACTAAGAATAGACTGTCTCCAGTCAAGAAGGTTACACTCCCACGACTAGAACTACTGGCCATCTTAGTGGGTTGCCGTCTTCTGAGGTATTTCTGCCAAGCAACAGACTTTAATGTCACCACATCCACTCTGTGGAGTGACTCCATGGTCGCTCTAGGTTGGATTAAAAGCGATGCAAACCGTTGGAAGACATTCATCTCCAACCGAGTGACGGAAATTCAAGGCATCCTGAGTCCAGCTCAGTGCCGGTACTGCCCGAGCCAGGATAATCCAGCCGACCTCTTGTCACGAGCAATATCCTCAAAAGCACTACAGTCTTCTTCACTTTGGTACACGGGCCTGTATGGCTAGCCGATCATCCTAGCTCTTGGCCCCACAGCAGTGTGCCTAACGCCTCACTTCCAGAGACTCGCAAGACGCATCAGCAAACACTTAATGTCGTTACAACGGAACCTCTCATCATTGCTTCCAGATTCAGCAGTTATTGGAAAATACTGCACATCATGGGTTGGATTTTGCGCTTCTTGAACAACATCAGACAGTCGGAGAAAAATTCTGGGAATCTCACTGCACGTGAATTAGAAGCTTCCCGATTGTGCTGGATACGCACAGTCCAACATGAGTGCTTTTCCGAAGAGTACGACGCTCTGACCAAAGAGAGAAACTTGTCTGGGAAATCCAGGATTGCCCGCTACAACCCCTTCTTACAGGACGGCCTTATTCGACTGGGAGGGCGCCTCCACTATGCAGACCTGCCAATACAGCAGAAACATCCTCTAGTACTCGATGGTGCACACCTCTTCACTAAGTTGTTGATCCTCCAGACTCACATACGGCTACATCGCCTTGGAGTACGAATCGTTCTCTCTGTACTACGCGAAGAATTTTGGATCCTCAAGGCACGCCAGGCTGTCAAGAAGGTCATCCACACGTGCTTACCGTGTAAGATCGCCAGAAGCCAACAAGGTAACGAGATCGAAGCCCCGTTGCCTCCAGAACGTGTGCGACATACTACACCATTTGCAGTTACTGGTGTGGATTTTGCAGGGCCACTACTCGTTAAGGTGGGGAATCTCGTACAGAAATCGTATATTGTTCTTTTCACATGTGCGACTACAAGGGCCCTTCACCTTGAGCTGGCTTTGGACATGACTACGGAGACGTTTCTGATGGCTCTCAGACGATTTGCGGGACGAAGAGGACTTCCAAACACCATTTACTCAGACAACGCTTAGAACGTTCCAGGCAGCACACACAGAAATGACACAACTCAGCCAAGTCCTCACTGACCCACGAACGAGCCAGCACTTCGCCCACAACGGAGTCCAGTGGAAATTTATAGCCCCACGGGCGGCTTGGTGGGGAGGCTGGTGGGAAAGAATGGTGGGTACGACTAAAAGATGCCTTAGAAAGGTATTGGGAAAGGCTCTGATTAGTGAGGACACACTCCGAACTCTATTGGTAGAAGTAGAAGCCGCCATTAACTCCCAACCCATAATCCAAGATGGCTCGGAGACACTGACTCCAAGTAATTTCCTGACTGGTGCACGGCTGACTACCCTGCCCAACGTCTCCGAACCCACGACCCGAGGAAGGAGAGGAGACTTAGAGAGAAAATGCAGGAGGACTTCCTCAAGAGATGGAGGAATGAGTATCTTCTTGATCTGAGAAGCTACCACGAAGTACGCCGCCCAAATGGACAGACGAAGGAGTGCCGAGTAGGAGATATAGTACTACTACAGGATGACCTGCGACCTAGACACATGTGGCAGAAGGCGCGAATAACTGAAAGGCGACCAGGCAGGGACAACAAGGTGCGAACCCTCATCCTTCAGATGGCCAACGGGACCAAGATTAGTCGGCCTGTACAGCTGGTCTTCCCTCTCGAGATAGACCAGGGTGGGGAGGATGTGGAGGACTGAGAAGATGGACATCTTTGGCTTATTTCATGTATTTCTTCTTTGTTTATTTCATGTATTTATTCTTCATGTTTGAGGCTCTTTGATATAAGTTAGTGTAATAAAAGATGGCTACTAAGTAAGACGTCCGTGTTTTCACGATCACTATTTATCCATTATACGAATCCCAACAGTGACCATTTAAGGAAGCCCCAATTACAATGCTCACTACTAGGCCTATTTTAGATTACTAAACAATAATTGCAATTAAGTTAAGATAATATGAGCTGTACAGTATCAATATGGGTCGTGACCAATTGGAATTACTGGCATACAACCTCAAAAGTCAGAACTGTCTGTACTCCTTGACTGACTTGGCCTATTTTATTGCTGAACGACTCGTATACAGTAGCATGTACTCGTACTATATGTAACTGATCTATATATCATAAATATCAATCACAAAACCCACCTAGCTTTTCATATGGTACGATTATTCGGCCATATTCTAAATTAATAGAATTGTATTGTTATGTACAGAGTGAGGGTTGAAGTATCTAAACAGTTTAGTAGGCTAAGTCAGATGTGGCAAGTTATATATTGAGAAGAGGTCGTCTTCTTTCTTCGTCTTTCACGGCGATATACCTGGACCAGTACAGCCAATACAGAGTATATCCGAAGTATAATACCACAACCAAACGCTATTCCTAGCATATTGAATATCTACGCATGCGAGCTATGAGTTTCCCATGTGCTTTTGGGACATACACGAGCGCCGCTATGTAGGGCACGGATCGACCTTGCACTATAATCTGTGCTTTTGTGTCTCCGTTGCTATGCACAGCTGTTAAGCTGCAAATAATCACGTGGACGCTAGTCTATGGATTATCTATGACTGGTGCTTGCTCTTGGTATTCTGAGGACGTACATAGTTGGATTTGGATTGGATCTTTGTCGTTGTGTACGAGTACACTATTATTATCGGTCTTCGTATAAAGCAGGCTAGTTGTCGTCAGAGTCTGATTGGAAATTCTTATTGAAAGAAACGCGCAGAAACGGTGCAAATTTGGAAATTGTCGGCTTCATTGCTTTATGATGAACTGGAAATATCATCAACTTAAACTCACGCACACGACTTGCTTTTTATTTCTTTTCTTTGTAACAACACTCACTCTGAGGTGTTATTGGTTATTTTTTATTAGAATATAATTTATTTTCTTACAGCATACCTCCATTGTTTCTTTCTGTTTCAAGTATTAAATAAACTCACATATTTCAAAATTATAATATGATATCGACTCAACGCAGAATTACCCTACCCCTCTAAGATTAAGAACCCCTTACTGTACTACTTTCATTGATGTATTTCAATATAAAGAGCTAGTTACAAAGTGGCACCCAGCTGTGGAGATCGGAGAGCGATATCATATTTCACAGTGAAATCAGGAATATTGTACACAATAGGCAATACAGTTAGGGTTTATTACTTTAAGAGTGTATATATTTTTGCCAGTGATTTTGGAGGGGATGTCAGATATTGAACTACGTTCACACACTGTTATTAGAAATTCTAAAATGGTGAATGAAAATAGTAATAGGTTAGAAAGTGAGGAGAGTGATAATTTGCACGATAGGGCAGAAGCAATGCGTAATAAGGGGTCGATGATGGAATCGGAAAGTGGTGAGAGTAGATTGGAGGACTCTACCACGAAAGAACAGGACGCCAATAACAGTGTAGGGAGGGGATTAGTCCAGACTGGCTCCAACTACTTACGTCAAAGATGGAAGAATCTAATAATAAGATAGAGCAGGGAAATAGCAATGTGAATGTTAAGATAGAGCAGGGTAACAGGAATGTGATGCTAAGCTTGAGGAGAAGAGCAAAGTGATTACTGAGGTTAACGATAGAGCTGAAAAACTGGGACATCAACTTGTGAAAGTAGAAGACAAATTAGATAAAGAGTGTAGTAAAATTGGAGCAGAGATGGAAATTGATAGGAGAGTACTCCAGGATCAGGTAGATGAGGTAACGAAAGTCAATCAGACCAATAGCGAGAATATTGAGGTATTAGTCTCTAAGGTAGACAGGAATGAAGAAGTAACCACAAGAAGAATTGGATGATAATTACGGCATTCAGCAGGGTTTCCTTTGTGTTTGAATATGGGAATAGTAATGCTCCGTTGCCAATGAGTTGGTGTTCGTTCCTCTTTGATAATCTGATTGAAGAGTTGTGTTAACCATTCAGCTGCAGTCGAGTACCACAACTCTGCCGGAAGACAGAGTGGCTTTCCCCTGCTTCACTTGTTTCAAAGCAGCGCGGACCTCAACGACTTCTATTTCTTTGACGGGCCCTTCAACAGAGGTGGAGGATAGTATTGGTAGGTGGGGGAATTCTTCATTCGAGATCGTACTAAAATAGCTTCGCCAACTTTTTCTTGATTTGTTCCAGTTGGTCAGCAGGTTACCATTTTCATCATTCACACCATAAAAGCGATGGGCATCAATAGATTTGTGATGTCTGGATTTGGCGAGGCGATAGATGTCTCTTTCCCCTTCACGTGTGTCAAGTTTTGCGTACAACTCATAAAAACGTGCAGATTTAGTTGCTGCTACAATCTTCTTAGCATTGCTACGGCCTGTTCTATAGGCATTCCAACGGGTTGGTGTTTTGTTATCAAGATACTCATGATATAGTCGTCTCTTAGTAAGAATCGCCCCTTTTGTTTCTTAATTCCAGAGCCACGTCTCTTTCTAAATCCATCGGCCGCCTGGCTTTGTTACACCAAGGATAGCATGTGCAGCTGAGTGTGCAGATACTTTCAATTTTGTCCAACTCTCTTCGGCACTGATAATCAGTGGCAGAGACATTTTTGCGACAACGTCAGCCTCTTTTCTTTGAAGTGCCACCATTTTATTCTAGCTGGACCTGTACGGATTTTCTGGTCAGTTCTTGGTGGCCTGATGCACAGCCTACAGATGAGCGGTCGGTGTTGCGTTGCGACAGTTTCTCAAGGGACAAATTTTGTGTCTAGGACGTCTTTTAAGTCTCGGTGCCTAACAAGGATGTACTCAATCTGTGTTGCATTTGTGCCAATGTAGAACGTGATGAGATGGGAGTCACGTTTCTTGAACCAAGTATTTGCAATCATCAGGTCATGCTATGAACATGAGAATACGCTGACCAACATGTACATTGAGTAGACTACCCTATTATTATCGGTCTTCGTATAAAGCAGGCTAGTTATGATCAGAGTCCGATTGGAAATTGTTATTGAAAGAAATACGCAGAGCGGTGCAAATTTGGAAATTGTAGGCTGCATTGATTTATGAGGTGGAACTGGGAATATCATGTGGGTTGGCCAATTACGCGTGCAATGATAACCAGGTTCGACCATCATTATTGCTCAGGCAATACATCGTAATACCATTAAATTATGCAAAGGTATTGTCACCTTCATGCTACAACTTAATCTCACGCACACAACTTGCTTTTTCTTCCTTTTCTTTGTAACAACTCTCATCTGGGATGTTATTGGTTATTTTTCATTAGAATATAATTTATTTTCTTACAGCATTCCTCCATTGTTTCTTTCTGTTTCAAGTATTAACTAAACTCACATGTTTCAAAATTGAATCGGTCGGAGCTGAAAAGCATTAAGTTGAAAATGGTCATTTTTTTAAGAATTAGTATTCTGAAGTATTGGCCCAAGGGCCTTGGAGTGGCATAGGAAAGAATTGAGTCAGTCTTCTGTTTAAGCTGCACACAAAACATTTTCATCTTGTCAGCAGGGAAAAAAAAAGCACGGAAGCTCACTGGCAAGGCAAAATCCATCACAAAGCAATGTGGGTTTCAGCGTTAAACCACTGCTACATGTAGTGCGATCAGAGGAGAAAAGCATTAAGTCAATGACTTGCTGCCTTTCAGTGCCGTATTCCGTACTTAATGTTGGTCACACTGGATTATTCCCGCGTGTTAGAGTGCTATTGTAGATTTCATTTGTACAGGGTCTAGGTGGTTTTTATGCTGGTTGGTTGGTTGGTTCCTTAGTTTAGGGGCTGCGACAACGCGGTCATGTAGCCCCGTGTACTTTGGGTGTGTGTAGAATCTGTCTGATAACCGGTGTTAATTGTGATGACTGTATTAGTGTGTGTATCTGTTTTTTAATTCAAGTAGAGACTGCAACTTTGAATTTTCAAATAGTTCCTACTTTTGCCGCCAAACGCCACCGTCAACGACTACTAGGCCTAGTTCAGAACTAGCTACTAGACGCCACCGCAGTCGGCTCTTGGCAACGAACGTAGCAACCTAAGAGCGTTGTTTACATTCTTAACCTATCCAATTTAGTTTCACACAGGTGTAATTAGTGGAAAGATCTTTAACATGCCATAAATCTATGACATGGGACCGCCGGCTTTACTTCCCCTCCGAAGGAAGGCATACTGAGGGATTTTTAACGCTCTTAAAAAATCCGACGGCTTCGGCCGGGTTTGAACCCGCTATCTTGGGCATAGAAGCTCAGGGTTTTTATGCTACAAATCCATTTTAAAATAAATTATCATGTGAAATATTCATTCTGGATGGCTTTATGCCGCACTAAACTGACCTCGGAGCTGAAAGGCATTAAGTCACGTTTCCAAAATTGTTTTGAAAAATATGTTTATTATATTAAAATTGATATTCCGCTGATACAAATATAACCTGAACAGTTGCTTCACAACATAGATGACTAATACATAGTGTTTGTTAAGTTCTCCTGTCTCCTGAAAAGTAGTGAAAATTAACTTCATGCCTTTCAGCTCCGACCTCCGACTGATTCAATCATAATATGATATCGACGCAACGTAGAATTGCCCTACCCCCCTAAGATTAAGAAACCCGTACTCTACTACTTTCAATATAAAGAGCTAAAACAACGTAGAAATAATATATAACAATAAATCGAGTTACACGAGGGGGAGAAAGAGGAGGAAGAGAAAAAGTCCAATGGGTTGGTATTAATAGAAAATATTCGGATAAACTATAATACAGTGTTATATTACATATATATGATACCACACAATGCATAGGAACAGATAATTGGAATAATTAATTAAAATTACAATCTTTCATTCCAAGTATCCCTTCTCTAGCCAGGGCCGTGGAGAGCGGCGACGGGCCCTGGGGCTGGAATCTCCCGGGCCCCCAAGACCCAAAAATTAGTCAACTGGAAGTTCAGTTCACTGAACTGTTGAACTGTATGTAAAAGAGGTGGAAGGGGTGTACTGTACACTGTGCAGACTACGGCCTCTGTGACATATGACGTAATCTCTTTTCATAATGAAAACATGATTTTTACACGAAGTCAAGACGTATTTTAAAATACGTTTTACATGACTTCTTAAAATTTAATATTGCTTTGCAGTAAGCAAACCTAGAGCCAGGTTCTCCTAAAACTCCCCAGTCCTATCTATGACTGGTGACCATCGGGGGCGGATTTAAGCCAAGATTATGGGGGAGTGGACAAACGGGGGATCTGGGGGGTATGGAATATCACCAAGCTCAGAGTGGGGTCCGGGGGTCCTCCTCCAGAACATTTTGCAAAAATTAGGTCCAAATTATTGAGTTATAGGCCATTTGGAGTAAAAATTTGGTGACCATTGACATTTAGTGACTATAGAAAAGACCCTCCGTTAGTGAAGTTAAAGCTCTCGCACCTTCAAGTAAGACCTCACGGTGTAGCACACCAATGACCGTGATGGGGGTCTACAGCAAGTCTGCAGATCAGAGGTTCGAATCCCGGTGCTGACAGCGGCTATCCTGAGTGTGGGTTTTCACACTTCCTCCAGACAAATGCCGGGATACCGCAATACCGTATTTCAAGTCCAAAGACACCTACCCCATTCTTAACCTTAATAATTACAGTAATAGTCGTGACGGGCAACGCATTCCCACTTTTCCCAGTCGGCAAATAAGAATACGGCATGCGATTGATCATGTCACAGAGGCCATAGCACAGCACAGTGTATACCCTGCTTTTCGTCCAGCAGTGGGTGGTTTTAAGAGGGTCTAAGTTTCTACTCTCCAAGACAAATACAAAAATCTTGCCAATACGCCTCTCTAATTTTACAACAACCACTAGCCTCCCCTTCAGTCTAAACAATTCGCACGTTTCTTGGTTTTCTATTTTGTTCGCTGTTTGAGAATCTTATAATTTACTTCATTAATATTCGTGAAAACTACTGCTTTACAGTCAACTTCATTCAATAATGTGGAGGCCTTCAGAAATAAACCGGAAAATTAACGCGTCAGCAAATACTGAATTATAGGCTATCTACAGTACTAGTTGATGCAATCGATTTCCTACCGAGCGTTAATGGTTCATTGCCCTTCAGTGATAGTAGACCTACTAGCTACCAAGTACACGGGTTAAATGTCGCAAGCCCCTAAATGAATTAACAGCTGTAAAGACAAATAGGCCTTACTGTTGAGTAAGACTACGAATGACGCCGCAGATGGTAAGCCGAATCCTGCAATCCTGCCGCGGCTTCGTCAGAACCCGGGGCCATTTCCAAGTCATAGATAAAGGTAGCAAATCATTTTATGTTTAACGGACTGAGACGTTAAAGCGTATCATGAAAGGGCTTGATTCGCAAGGGAAAATATCTCTTCACGTCCTGAAAAAGAAGTGCTTTGCCGGTCAATGCTGCTCTTTGGAATAAACGGCGTAGAAATATCCAATAATAATAACAGCCACTGCACCAGCTCTAAACAAATTGTATTTATATTAATAATCGACAATACTTCATCTTAATTTTCTTCTAAATTAAGCAGAGTTCAATATTTGGCCTTAGAAAAGTCTGCACGGTTGCCTACATGCAATGTATTAATTTTTCCATCGCCATTCATACCACTGACGGTACTTATTGTTGTTTTAAGGGGCGGAACAGCTAGGCCATCTGCCCCTGCTACTGACGTTACTTATTGTTGTTTCATGAGACGGAACAGCTACGGTAGGTCATCTGTCCTCACCACTGACGTTCCATGAGAGGAATTGGAAAACAAAGTTGAGTGGTTCAGTGTCCTAGCTCAATTGCCATTTTTCTCCTGGTTAATTAAACACTCAGTCCAGAAAAATACTGGAATATTACCTTAGTTTCAGTCTTTGATACATTTCCCAACTCTAGTACCAATAGTAGGGCCTAATATAGGTTTTCAATGAATCCCTAAATCACAAATGATTTGAGCAAGTACCTAGGATTGTTGATCGTATTGAATGAACCAGTTATAATAATAATTATACTGCACCTAAGCATACATATCATTCAAATGTTAGCATTGTTTTCTCAATTCAGTACACGAGAAGATGAACAATTTCTCATGCACTTCTTCTATCTAAGTTTGACAAGAGAATTATCCCACCCTTTCGCAAGATATTTAGCCAGCAATGATAATTTTTCACATAGTGCGAAATTGAAATCAACTATAAAGTGAATTACTGGTTGGACGCTACTTTAAAATGTATTTTACTTACCTGCCTATAGGGCATACGATACGTCTAGTTAGACAATATATTCATTTCAGACACTATCACCTCTAAATATCTAAGCTCGACGTGACGCAGCAAACTTGAAACTCTTGAGCTTACTGACCAAACACACAAGGGCAGCCCAGGCTCTCGTGGCCTTGGCGAAATAAGTGAAGGGATGAGAAAGTTATTTGAACGATTGGTGCATAAGCATAATAAGGGAAATTTAGAATAATGGAATGCTCTCTCTGTCTTCAGGTATATTCAGAGAACAATACATAGCGAAGCCCCGTCGCTAAGTTGACAACTTTGAGACAGTTGTTCTTCCCACAAGCGCTTTGTAGAGGAAAATATTGTCCACTTGACATAATAAGTTTCTCAATCCTTGTAACATTGTTCACAGACAGTACATTGCATTCACTAAATGATTGCCAGTAGCAAATTAATGTCATATAAAGGCAATAATAAATCAATGCCCGATCGGGCCCATCCTCCGAGGACGCCGGGCCCCCCTGGGAGGTTCGGGCCCCGGGGCACCAGCCCTGCCTGACCCCCCCCCCCCCTCTCGTCGGGCCTGTCTCTAGCGTGAGAAAATAGAAGGGATGCGAGCTGGACGTCTGCTACCCAAATTTACAGAGGAAATCATTAAGAGAGATTCTCAACTAATCCCCGTGTGGGTGCGGGTTAGAATACACCCACGGTATGTCCTGCCTGTCGTAGGAGGCGACTAATAGGGCCGACATGGCCGAATAACTTGCCAGTTTTTGATTTGTTCAGACCCCCTGTGGATGGGGAGGGCAGAATTCATCCACGGTATCCCCTGCCTGTCGTAAAAGGCGACTAAGAGGGGGCCTTATAAAGGTCGATTTTGGTTTTCTGGTCCCAGCTCTGGTTTGACCAATAGAAATAAACATGCATGCTGTCAGGGGAAGGGCCACCAGCTTGGCCATCTGGCCAGAAAGCCTAGACGGTATGCCCCATCCCCGTCAGGTGGGTGCGCTATGTACCCTACAGTAGTATCCGCCTTACAACGAAGGTCCCTGCATGGCCGAATACTGGAGCTGCATAAATTCTGTGCATGCCGAGGGGGAAGTGCCTGTTCGAGGCACTGGGACCCCGGGCAATATCTGCTATGCCAGGTAGGTATTGCCTTGGCTGGGTGGCGCCCACAGTGATATCCCCCGTTCGGAGTGGGCAGTATTCGGGGAGGATTTCGTCCGGGATGCCATCAAAGCGATCACGGACACCTGTACAGGGTGGCACCCTTAAAAAGCCGTCTCTGGAGTGTCGAGCTAATCCCAAGATGTATACGCCTTGGGATGAAGCCTTAACAAACGATTTGCGACAGATAGATCACCTCGCTACCTGGTAGCTACCAGGACAGACGGGGATGATTTCAAGCTCGTAAAATCGCTGAGGAAATCGAGGGGAAATTTGGTGATCTTAACGGGATTTCCAAGCTCCGGAACGGGCAGCTCTTGCTGCATACCGTTAGCCGGCAGCAAACCGAAGCGTTGTTGGAATGCACACAATTCGGCGAAATCCCCGTTAAGATCACAAAGCACGAAAAGCTGAATGAGGTCCGTGGAGTTATTTTCCATCGTGACCTCATTTTGAATAGCGATGCTGAACTGTTGCGGGATCTGGGGAAGAGAGGCGTCACAAAGATTAGGCGCATCACCCGAAAGATTGGGGAAAGGAGCGTCGATACCGGCGCTTTTATTCTCAATTTTTGAGGGTGATGTTGTACCTAAGCAGGTGAAGGTCACATCGTACCACTGCGATGTGCGACCGTACATCCCTCCACCTATGCGCTGCTACCAGTGCCAGAGATTCGGGCATGTTTCCGCCAGGTGTACTGCGAAGGCCGTGTGTAGAGAGTGTGGCAAGGGGACACATGAGGGTGACGAGAGGTGTACGCCTCCCCCGATATGTCCCAACTGCCAAGGTAGTCACTCTCCACGGTCAAAACAGTGCCCTGAATTCATTATGGAAGCCAAGATCCAGGAAATCAGGACTCTTGACAGGCTTTCATATCACGACGCTCGCAAGAGGTACCGTGATATGAATGCCCCCGAATTTCGGGTATCGTTTGCAGCTGCAGCGACGCCCTCAATCACCCCTGCCGTTAAAGTTTCCAGTGCAGTACCCTCGATGTCCTCTTTTAGTACGAGTTTGAAATCTCCCCTCACTGTACCAGCGAGCACTGTCAGCCCGAAGGAGGTCCCAAAACCTTCTTCGGCCACGGTTAAGAAGGCGTCGGTTTTAACACCTAAACCGGCGAATTCGGAGAAGAAGTCCTCTTCTTCTCCGAAACGGTCGGCGAACAAGTCTTCCCCAGCTAAAGGGGGAAAGAAGACTTTGCCGACCAGGGCTGGTCCTTCTTCCAGCCCACCTAATACGAAAAACATAGGGGAGAAGAGGGAGACGGTTCGTCGCCGTCTCTCTCGCCCTCCTGCTGACGGGGTGGCTACTGTCTCTGCTGGCCCTTCCGCTCCCACGACCACCAAGGGAGCGAAGCCTGCCGAAGCCAAGCCCGTCCGTATGGAGGAACTCCCCTATAGAAAAGAAAATAGACCGGCGGAGGAGAGGGGAACGGTTCAGCGCCGTTTCTCTTCCTCTCCTAGAGGCAGGGCTGCTCACGTATCTGCTGGCCATCCCGCTCCCACCACTACCAGTGGAGCGGTGCCAGCAGGAGCGACCTTGTTTTATAAGGACCCGGCGTCTGTAGGGAAGGGACCATCTACTTCCCGAAACACACGTCGGTGCCGATCCAGAAAGAAATCTCTTCGGGGCGTGTCGGGGACAGACACCCAGTCTTCAGACAGGGAGAAAGTCCCTCGACACCGCTCTCGCTCTTCCCCAAGCGCGAGACTCGTGAGGTCCGACGACGACCGCACGCAACCCAAGAGAGCGTCCGCTCCATTTTCTTCGTCTTCGGAAGGAGATGTGGAAATTGAGGTGTGTTCTCCTGCCCCATCATCTCCAACTAAAGATGGGGAAGGGTGGCAAACGGTCAAGCATAAGTAGAAGACCCACTTCTACTTAAGTCCACACCATGGCACTATTACAATGGAACTGTAATAGCTATTCTGTTCATCCCGCTGAGTTACGACAATTAATATCTTCTTTTTCGGCAACCATTGTCTTCAGGAATCCAGGTTTCGTCCTGGACATGAGACAACAATGCGTCACTTCAAACTCTTCTCTAAAGACCGGGTGGACGGAGCTGTGGCCGCTGGTGGCGTCTGCACTCTCGTCCACTCTAGCCTCTTTAGTGAAGAGGTGCCGTTGCGTACTCAGCTAGAGGCAGTTGCAGTTCGTACTTCGTTGCCAGTAGTGGCAACAGTATGTAACGTGTACATCCCGCCTGATTCTCAGCCGGATTACGACCAGCTGGTGGATCTAGTCTCTCAGCTCCCACTCCTTTTCTTCTTCTGGGAGATGTTAATGCCCACAACACCATCTGGGGCTCCGCTACCACTAGCGTTAAAGGGAGAGATTTTGAGAGGCTGATCAGGCGGCTGGACCTGTGTCTGTTGAACACAGGGGAACCTACGCACTTCTCTATTGCACACGGTACTTATTCAAGTATCGATATTACCTTGTGCAGTCGTGCGTTGGTTCCCCTGCTACAGTGGGGTGTACACGATGACCTTTGTAATAGTGACCATTTTCCAATTATCGTTACTCTTCCGAACCAGAAAGCCATCGAGTTACCAAGTCGATGGCTTCTCCGTCGGGCTGATTGGCCAACTGTCACGGCACGTGCGGTGTTTGCCGAAGATACCTTTGAGAGTGTCGACGATCATACCATTCACATAACGAATGGTATTTTGGCTGCTGCTGAGGAAACAATACCTTCCTCATCCGGCAACTCACGCCGGAAGCTTGTCCCTTGGTGGACAGCCGAGATTTGCAGCAGCCATTAAAGATCGTCGACGTGCTTTCAAATGTTATCGGAGGCAAAACACTATGGCCAACCTTATCACCTTCAGAAGGATGCGTGCTAGAGCCCGATATCTGATTCGGGAGAGTAAGAAAACGACGTGGGAAAAGTATGTGTCGTCTATGATGGCGCATATTCCTTCATCTCAAGTGTGGACTAAGCTTCGTCGGATCTCCGGACTCCCGACATCACTGTCGATACCCGGAGTGTCCATCAATGGAGTCATCATCACGGACCATCTCGCCATTGCCAACAGCATTGGCTCGCACTCCTCCGATGTATCCTGCTCCGGGAGTTACGATCTTACATTTCTGACTCTGAAGCGGGAGGCAAAGACTCACCCCTTGTCCTTTGCCACTGCTGCAATGTACCATTCTCTGAATGGGAACTGCGCAGTGCGCTTGCACTGTGCAGGGATACGGCTCCTGGACCGGATAACATACATAATCAAATGTTAAAACATCTGTGCGAATCCAGTATTAAAAAACTGTTGATCCTCTTCAATCGTATATGGATTGAAGGAGAGTTTCCATCTCAATGGCGAGAGGGGATCGTAATACCGATTCCTAAGGCTGGAAAGGATCCCAAGTTTGTAAGCAGCTATAGGCCCATTTGTTTGACAAATGGCCTATGTAAGCTGCTCGAAAAGATGGCGAACCGTCGACTGGTGTGGTTCTTGGAGGAGAAAGGTCTCCTGTCTGAGTACCAGTGTGGATTTCGCTCTCATAGGTCCACCACTGACCATCTGGTGCGACTTGAGAGCGCCATACAGGGGGCATTTTTCTGAAAGCAGCACCTAGTCACGGTCTTCTTTGACCTCGAGAAAGCCTACGACACCACATGGCACTACGGGATCCTTTCCACCCTTTCCAAGTGGGGACTCCGTGGTAACCTACCGACTTTCATTGCGAATTTCATGTCCGTCCGACTCTTCCGTGTAAGGGTCGGTAGGACATTATCGCAATACTATACTCAGGAAAATGGAGTTCCTCAGGGTTCAGTGCTGAGTGTCACCTTGTTCGCGATTGCCATAAATGGCATTGTTGCCACCGCCGGGTCCGCGGTAGTTCCATCGCTGTATGTAGACGATTTAGCTCTGCATTACAGCTCTGGAAGTATGGCAGTCGTGGAACGGCAATTGCAGCTAGCTATCAACCGGGTCGACTGGTGGGCTCACGATCGGGGTTTTCGTTTTTCAGCAGCGAGAACATCCGTCGTCCATTTTTGTCGGCTCCAGAGGCTACATTTACACCCTGAACTACATCTCAGGGCTGCTACGTTGCCGTTGGTTGACACTTATCGCTTCCTGGGGCTCCATTTTAACAGCAAATTAACGTGGCAGCCCCATATACGGCAATTGAAAATGATGTGTCTTAGGAAACTGAACATGCTCAAGTTTCTTAGTGGCACTACGTGGGGAGCCGAACGTGCGGTGCTGCTACGGTTCTACCAAGCCCTCGTCCTGTCCCGGCTAGACTATGGTTCTGCGGCATACGGTTCAGCAAGGCCGGCAACCTTGAAAATGCTGGACAGTATCCACCATAGTGGCGTTAAGCTGGCTACCGGTGCCTTCCGGACCAGCCCGATACCCAGCCTACTCGCCGAATCGGGTGTTCCACCTTTAAATTATAGACGCCAACATATGCTTTTAACATATGCTGCCAATGTGCGTCAAATGCCGCAACACCCGACCTATCAAGCTCTCTTCGGTACCCAAAACCACCAGGGGTACGCCAACCGGCCTCGTGCCACTCGGCCGGTTGGTATTAGACTTGATAGCTCGTATACTGAAATAAGAGTGGCTGTAGGTCCCTGTATGATCCGGACACTTAGCGAGGTGCCTCCGTGGCAAGTCCCGCGTCCGGAAATTCGGTTAGATCTGCACCGAGGTCCTAAGGTGAACACGGATGCCTCCGTTTACCGGAGGCAGTTCCACAGCATAGTTCACCATTTTCCGGACGCTGGCATTCTCTACACGGATGGTTCGAAGGTGGACGAGAAGGTGGGTTGTGCTTATGTTATTGATGGTGCAAATACCAAGATCGCTTTGCCTGAGGCCTGTAGTGTGTTTACTGCGGAGCTCGTTGCCATCTATGAAGCTCTGCAGTTTGCACTACAGGATGCACGAATCCACTTTCTCGTGTGTACCGACTCTTTGAGTTCGTTGCAGTCAATTGCTACATGTTTCCCGCAACACCCCCTAGTGCAGCGAATCCACGACCTACTAGCCGGGCTGTGCCACGCTGACACACGAATCACCTTTCTGTGGCTTCCAAGTCACATGGGAATTGCGGGAAATGAGTTAGCTGATCAAGCTGCAAAAGAGGCGGTATCACTACCACCTCGACCAATGGAGGTACCCGCTAGAGATATTCGCTCTCAAGTTCTGGCTTTTTGGGAGAGTCAGTGGCTAGCTGACCCACTGCCCTGTAAACTGAGAGCGATCAAGGGAACTACTCGCGTGTGGCGGAGCTCCTTCCGGGCCCGGAGAGAGTCCGTCATATTGTGTAGGCTAAGGATAGGTCATACAAGATCCACCCACTCGTACCTAATGAGAAGGGAAGACCCCCCACTTTGTACCTGTGGAGCCGTTTTCACCGTGGCCCACATTTTCACCGAGTGTGTGGATCTTGCTGACTTACGAAGAAACCTTGGTTTGCAGATGACACTCAAACTTATATTAGCCGATGACGCGGTGGCTGCTGATCGCGTTATCCGCTTTATAAGTGAGAGTGGGTTAGGGCCAACAATCTAAATTTTCCAGTGAACATTGACTCAACGACTTGGTCGTTTTTGAATGATAATGTTTTTGTTTTTCCGTAAATTTTGTTTATTTTTATAAGTTTTATTCTTATTTACCTTTTTGTTTTTGTTTTATTAAATTTTGGTCTTTTTAAATTTAGATGTCCACTTCAAATTTTAAATTCAATTCAAAATTTGTATTCTTTCATCTGTGTTAAGAGGGGCAGATGACCTCGTATTTCCGCCCCCCTTAAAACAACAATAACAACATAACATTCTCAACTAAAACTATGATTGAACAAACACCAAGGTCATTTCTAAAAATATAATAAAATCTTAACTTGATATATTTTACATAAGTTAATTACACAAACCAAATAAATAAAAACATATTTTTAAAGAACATGCCTAAATAAAACGAGGAACCAGTAACGTAGCCTACTAAGAGAAGGATGAGTAATGATCACTTTTAGATAAAAGTTTAATTAATAAAGGTATTAAATATCATCTGATATCACAGTCAGGAATGAGAAAATAAGTCAAATAACCTTGAGACGCAGAAAATCAAACTTCGAAGGAGTTGATTCAACAAATGAGTGACGGCGTGCGAATCGTTTAAACAAAATCCTGTAAGCGTTCATATGCCATTCATCCGATTGCGATGAATCTTTGATGATTTGTTGTGTATACGTCAGGGAAGGTTTTCGACTTAGTAAATCCATTTTACAATAGGTAGCGCACGAGTTATATAACAAATGAGTGACGACGCGTGATGTGTTTCAGCCAAGTTCCGTCTGCGTTCATATACCATTCATCCGATTGCGATTAAACTTTGGTGAGTTGTTGCGCACTCTCCCACACTTACTTACTTAATTCCTGCCGCTCCTTCCGGAGCATAGGGCCTTGGCGAAATTTCTCCACGCAGTACGGTTCCTGGCCATTCTCTTCACTTGACTCCAGTTCTTGTCCACCTCTGCAATTTCATTTTCGATCGCCCTCTTCCAGGTCTTCTTAGGTCGACCTCGCTTCCTGGCGCCTTGAGGATTCCAGTCTAGCGCCGCCCTCTCAATAGCTCCGTCCGGCTACCTTAGTGTGTGACCAATCCAGCGCCATTTCCTCTCCTTGATCTGGATGCTAATCGGTTGTTGATTGGTGATGGTCCAAAGATCTTCATTTGAGATGATGTCCGGCCACCTCACATTCATGATGCGACGCAGACATCTGTTAATGAACACCTGTAGCTGGTTGTTGATCGGTTTTGTGACTTTCCACGTTTCACAGCCGTAGAGAAGAATCGACTTTACGTTGCTATTGAAAAGGCGGAGCTTGGCCTTCCTGGAAATGTTTCTATTTCTCCAGATGGGGTAGAGCTGGATAAAGGCACCATTTGCCTTCCTGATACGGCTTCGAACATCTTCCTCTGCTCCCCCATCATTTGTGACTATACTTCCAAGGTAGAGGAAGGACTCAACTCGCTCAATGTCCTTTCCGTTGACTGTCAAACTAGTCGTGATGTCAGAATTTATCCTCATCTCTTTGGTCTTGTTGGTGTTGATAATCAGTCCTGCACGTTCTGCTTCTCTCTGCAACCTCCCCAGCTTATCTTCTATGTCTCGGTACCGTTGTGCCATAAGACAAATGTCGTCTGCGAAATCCAGATCTTCAAGCCTGTCATTTATACCCCATTGAATACCCCTCTTACGTCCTCCCATTACCTTCTTCATCACACTATCCAGGACCAACAGGAACAGAGTGGGGGAAAGGACACACCCCTGTCTCACTCCGGAACTGACCTTTATCTTTTCTGTTAATTTGCCTTCGTGAAGAGCACTCTCCCACAAATGTTTCGAAATTAGTAAATCCATTTTACGATAGCTTAGAGGCAGTTAACGGAAATTGAAGAAAAAATTGTGTATCCAAAAGCACTTCAAGAAACCAAATTACAATGCCAACACTTTCTTTGATTGGCATTGCAACGCATGCCGGATACAGCTTGTGAAAATGAAAATCCACAACCTGCTTCCAGTCTCCGACCGGGTCAGCAATGGAATGAATGAAGCCCCCATCTAGCGGCGAGGATATGAACTGTGCCGGCTGCCGAAGCCTGACGCACTCCTCTGGGGCAATGATTAAATGAATGACAGATGAAATGAAATGATAGTGGAGAGTGTTGCTGGAATGAAATGTTGACAGGGAAAACCGGAGTACGCCGGGTACAGCTTGTAATTTATAATTTTCAATTATTCATGAATATGCTAATATTAGAATATGTTATAATATTACATTTTCTCGAATATCATACAGTAGGTTGTGATAAATTATAATATGACATTTTCCACGGATGTAATATAATATAATATAATAATATCAGAAAATTGAAAGTAAGTAAAAAAAAAAAAAACATCACATACCTTCAGGCCTGCCCACTATCCTCTGGTAGTGGTGTTAACCTTCCCATAAATTCCTCCGTGTCCCTGGATGGTCCAGTTTCAGCCAAATCAGAACCAGTTGGCGATCCATCGGAAGTGGAAGAAGACGAAGATGATGATGACGAAGATGACAAGCGTATCAAAAATTGCTCCTCGTCATCTTGAATCTCATCTGCTTTCCACAGTTCACTTTCGATTCTTTTGGTGTGGTTCACGTAGTTTGCCCAATGTTGTGTGGTCACGTGGTGGTATGCAGCCGAAATTAAAGTCTTCATCTCTTGTTTTTTGAATGAGACGTTGTTCAATTTCATATAGTTCTTCACTTGCGCCCATACCATTTCGATGGGATTAAGTTCACAGTGGTATTGGTGGCAAGCGAAGAACATATTTTCCTGATGATTTGGCCATCTCGTCAATTATGTATTTATCATATCTCTCTCTGTTTTGATTCACAATAAAAAGAAGCTCCCGCTTTAGCATATCATTTCGAAAAGGGATCCCCTTTTGGGTGAGCTAGTCTACAATCCGGTCTTTTCTCCATGACGTTGTAGGTAAAAGTTCGCTTTTCCGACTGTGATAGCCTGCATTGTCTATTACTAGGATAGATCCTTCGGGAAAATTGGGCAACAATTGCTCGGCAAACCACTTTTCATAGTGTTTACCTGTCATTTCATCGTGGGCGTCTGCCGTGTTCTTTTGGCACAGAAAAGTTAACTCGGCACCATTAACGAACCCTTGTTCATTCCCGGCATGAACCAAGGCAAACCTCGATCCACGAGCCATGGGTGGCCTAAGACCTGTGCTAACACCCTCAATTACTGCCTGACGAGCACTTTTAATGTTAGTATCTCTCCATTCTTTTGTCACGGTGTGGACCATGTTCACCCAAGGCTCGTCAGTAAAACAATAGATTTGCCTTCATTCCTAAATCTTTTCAAGTCCTTAAGATACTTATGACGCCACCTGATTATATCATCCCTTTCAATCAGGGCACATTTGTTGGCTCTTCTTACATATTCAAACCCTATGTCATGAAGAAATCTATTTAAAGTGGACCTCGAAAAATTTGACAGTGTATCATCACTGTTTACCCTGCTCAAAACTATATTTAATGTTGGTGGTATGTTTTGAAAGAACAATGAATGAACGATGCGACGGACTCCGCTTTGTACTATTCCATCATACTTCATTAACCTAGCATTTTTTGTTTACTCGCTCTATTAGGTTTTGTTTTTGCTGGCGTTCTCAGAGGACCTTCCTTTTTTCTTTTTTATTCTATGTACTAAACCCGGTAACTTCTGCTGTCTTTTCAACTACCTCGAAAACGATCATGTTCTTTAAGAAATAATTAAATATATTCAGTACTATAATCCGTTCTCTACTGTGCAATTAGCCAATACTACGCCACTTTCTAGTTGCTGTATTCATAGTGAATATTACAATAATAAATATAATAATAACTTAATAATAATTAGCACAATTTATTTAAAAAAACGCAAGGACCACTTCACTTCACAGTTTAACTTCACACCTCAACAAATTTAATAACACTGAGCTCTGGGGTAGCACAGAATCTTTTCCTACACTCATCAAATGCAGTCGTGAAGATAACGAGCCCGCCTGAATAAACAAACTAACGCTTGCGTCAATTAGTGCTGAGCGGGTGCATTACGCTAAGTGCGATAACTTATGAATGCTATCTGATACCGAGCTGTGGTTTGTTTTAAAAACTATGTCAAACATTAATGAACATTTCTTCTCGCTTAGTCACCGACGTAAAGTCAACAGCAAAAAAGCGTATCGCTACCTAACTTTCCTGTGATACCATCCTATAATTTTCAAGTAGCGTTTAAGAAAGAAAAGTTATAACTTTCTTAATATGAAACAAATTACTGCCCTGAGAAATAGGATATCTTCTACCAACATCAGGCAATATAAAAATAAATTCTTAATCTGTTGTGATCATTAGTTCATTAGCTATGGAGTGATACGTTTTATGTGTGCATAAGAATAGATTCACGCTAAAATATCGTAATTGTGAAAATTGGGTCATGTGTTAATTATTTATGGCTTTTAATTTTACATCATCATAAAGAGCGGAAAATTCTCTATAAGACCACGCAACCATTTTCTTAGATTTATCACTTTGCATTATTGGGAAATGGCAACATCGCCGGGGTAGAAGAGGACGAAGCTAATTGCAGGACATTATGAGTGCGAGTGAGAGGCAAATAGAACATTTAATCCCATACTGTCTTTTAAGGTAGAGACGCTCTATAGTGTTACAATTGCGACTTAAAACTTCTTGTCTGGAGAAGATTGGAATTCACTTTCACTGCTCCCACTGCCTCTTCTCTGACTTGCTAGTCACTACTGCTTACAGCAAGGTCTTCATCATTAGCATCATAATTAGTGCTAGAGTTATGACAGTATACGTAAGTTTTAGAAGCCATTTCTTCAGTGTTGCCTTCCTAATCTAATAAAAGACTCTCTTTTCAGTCGTTCAACACAATCATGTGTAGGGAATAACAATTATTTATCGGAAGCATTTCCACAGCAGCGGCTTTGGTGGCGTAGTTGGTAGCATGCTGAGCTACTATGCCCAAGATCGCGGGTTCAAACCCGGCCAAAATCGTTGGCTATTTAAGAGCGTTAAAAATCTCTCAGTATGCCTTCCTTTGGTGGGGAAGTAAAGCCGGCAGGCCTATGTCATAGATTTATGGCATGTAAAAGAACCTTCCACTAACTACAATTCTGTGAAGCTAAATGTGTAGGTTAGAATTGATAAACTCACTATTAAGTGCCAGGTGCCAGTTGCGGTGGCATCTAGTAGCCAAGTTCTCGTCTAGGTGTTGTTGACGGTAGCATTTGGTAGGAAAAGGAGGAACTACAGTACAACCCCTGTAATCCGTCACCTTTGGGACTCGTATGATCAGAACGCAAAATAGGTCGGATTATCAGAAAGTAGAGAATATATGGATTTACATTAAAATAAACTTGCGGAATATTTTGAAGAACTCCTCAACTGCGATCCACCAAAGGAGATATTTAATTTTGATAATATACTCCCCATTCCTCCAGATTCGAAACCACCAACAACAAATGAAATTAAAGAGATTATAAACGAACTTAAAAATAACAAAGCATCTGTAGAAGATAGTATAGTTGCTGAATTATGGAAATACTCGAGTGACAACATGATCCTATGTTTAACGGAAATCATAAATGACATATGGAAAACTCACAGTTTACCAACAGAATGGACATCTGCCTTGATACGTCCACTACATAAGAAAGGGAAGAAAACAGAGCATAACAATTACAGGAGAATCTCCCTCCTGCTAGTGACTTATAAATCCTTATCCAAAGCACTTTTAAAAAGAGCAGAAAAATTACTCGACCCACAATTGGGAGAGTATCGGGCAGGATTTAGAAAGGGAAGATCGTGTATGGAGCAAATACTAAATTTAAAGAACATATTAGACACGAGGAAAATCATGAACTTGAAATATGTAGCTATTTTTGTGGATTTTAAAAGAGCCTATGACTCTATTGACAGAAGGGCACTTATTAACATTCTGAAGGAATTTGGACTTGATAACAAGACAACTGAAACAATTCAACCAACATTAACGAACACAACTTCCAAAGTTAAATTTAGAGGGGAACTTTCAAAACCTTTCTAAATAAAGTCAGGTATGAGACAAGGAGATGGTCTGTCATCTCTGCTTTTCAATTGTGAATTGGAAAAGGTAATTCGAGAGTGGAGGAAAGCCATCCATGAGCCATCAATATTAAAGGCGTTCAACTAGGACGACATCCAAATAAAATCACTGTAGATTGTTTAGCTTTTGCGGATGACATCCCATTACTTACTAACTCACTGTATACTGCCCAAGAACAAATTAGAGAGTTGCAAAAACAGGCATCCAAAGTCGGACTACAAATATCATTTGAAAAAACTAAGTTCATGACAAACATCACCGATGCCCCGAAAAATATCACAATTCTTGACAGTTCAATATGTAGGCCTAAAACAAATTCCTTTAAATACCTAGGAGATTGGATGATGAACGACTCACGGAAAAAGACAGGAATAGAAACGCGTGTGCATAAATTACAAAGGTGTCTTACATGACAAAAGATATATATATAATTTTAAAAAAACTTATCCTGGAACACTAAATTAAGGCACTATCAAATAGTGATCAGACCTGAAACTCTGTATGCAGAAGAAACACTTAAATTAACAAGATTTGGTGATTTAGACAAATTAGAGAAGACTGAAAGACGAATTTTCGTATGTAAATATTTTTCCACAACTTTTTGAGAGTTTCAAACTTGGGTATACATAGCCCTAATGGGTCCAAACAACATACTAAACAAATCAGAGATACATCATGTTTTGCGAATTAAGGGATATTTTGTGTCGTTTTTGACTGGCCTAATGGTCAGTAATGGACGAACTACAAGGATGAACGGAACCCTCTGTTCACCCAATACCACATATTGCGCTTCCAGGTACGGTGATTTTTACCAGGGATTTCAGCTGCACACTGCACCCTCGTGACCAAACAAGTGCATTAACTTCTGCACAGGGCAGCACACGCATATTATGCAACAGGTGGATGTATGACAATGATTACATGGTTCGTATGTAAAATTTACCTTCTGTCATGTGGATTCCATATCTAGAAAATTATGGAAGTCTTATTCAATTTGAAGTTGCATTTTTATTTCATTATCAGCATTATAATCCTGGGTTAAAGATGTGATAATTTTAATGTGGTCCTGTTATGAAATTCGTCGTAGTATTGGATCTTTAACATCATTAACCCAGGATTATAAAGACGATAATGAAACAAATAGCTTAATATGATAATAGTGTAAACTCCCGCCAGAAACTGGCGACAACGATTCTGCGTGCTATCTAGCGGTTCGCGCAGACAACTACGAACTCGACTTCAATCAGCTGGCAAGTTTATATGCTGTATATGTTAGAAGTGTAACTTTTGGGCTATGTGTGGGTGTTTTAATTACAAAATACAAAGTGATCCCACGTCATTTTACAGATTTCCTCAAAACAAACAGCTGTGAGTCTACCTACTAGTGTTTACGTATCTGTATTTTTTCTATTAATCTGAGCATAGCATACTTTCTCAGGGACGGCCCTAGAGCGGTGCGAACGATGCTGCCGCACCAGGCGTCGTCATATGGGAGGTGCAGAAAATGCAACGGAGATTGACAGCGCAAAAAAATAAAACCCTATCACCTTGTTAGCATACTACTTAACCCTACCCGTCAAAATTAATTCTATATTATACTGTAAGCGAGCTGGGGTGCGTGCATTTCAAAGGTATAGACATTCGTACTTAACTTAACGTTGCATACAAATTAACGAGTTGAAACGAATATCTATATTATATTCTGTCCGCCACCTGTTTCCTTGGCGTTCAAACGTGTGCGGATGCAGGTGGATTGTGATTTGTGGCTGTGTTGCAAGCTACGAGTGAAATTGAAACTTTACTTACTGTTAGAACGTTATACTATACTAAGGTGTTGCTTTGTAATGTAAGATATTGGTAACATCATATTAGACACATTTCTTTTTGTGTAAATAATAATCATGCCTAGCCTCGTCTAAGCGCGAGCATAAGCGAACAATATTGTTTAATATTAAATAATATTTTAGGAGCGTTCTAGGAATATTATTTTTAATATTAAAATAGTAGTTATTAATAATGTAAAAACTGTTTGTTATATTTAGTCGCCACAATGAGATCTCGCACTGCCTGAAAATATTGCTAGGGCCACCTCTGTCTTTCTTTAAAACATTGTTGTAATTAAAAAACTATCCATTTTATCCGTTTCCAAGTGTGCTCAGTGGGTTGTGAAGAACAGATAGCTCAAACGTGCAGTCTCCAAATGTGTGTGTGTGTGTGTGTGTGTGTGTGTGGAGGGGGGGTTGTCTGCCAAAATGTCATGGACATGAAGATAGTTTTTGCCATTTTATGTCTGAAAGCACCCATGGGATTAGAATCAGATTAACTGGTTGTTTTTTTTAAATCAATTAATAACTCTATTGAAGGTATCAGCAACAGCTGTACGAAATTACTGACTGACAGGTATTTCAAAGTCCTTATTAAGGCATACGGTATGTGTTTAATTTTAATTTTGTTTGATTTACGTCCCTGTTAAGTAGGCCTACTGCAGCTATTAGAGACGCCGGGGTACTGGAATTTTGCCCCGAAGGGGATCTTGAACATGCCAGTAAAACTACTGGCACGACTCCCTCGCATTTGCGCACCCTCAAATGCCAACTGACTTCGCCAGGATTCAATCCTGAAACCTTGGGCACAGCTGGCGAGAACGTTAACGCTGAGCCACGCAGCCAGCCTAAGGCATATCTGAATAGAACGAATGATTCATCCGTGAAAAATCTTCCCACTAAAAATATTAAGCTCTATAAGATATTACACGGGGAATTTGCTTTTGGAATATCTGTAGGCTAGTCAAACTGCTGTCATAAAATGATGATTCAATGTTTTTGAATGACAATATACATGTATTTCATTCTTATTACTGCCCCTTTCGGATCAACATCCATCTCCTTTCCTTATATTATGCTACAAGAAGTACGCAAAGGACTTAAAATCTGTATTTCTTTGCGTTTTCGAAGTCGAATTGTATTATTGAATAGTTCGTTCCAGTAGTTATCTATTCGAGCAGCTAGATGGTAGCACTATGCGCTGTCGCCGCTTCTCTGCGTGTTATGTGGCGAGAGTTTCCACTAGTATCATATAAGCTATTTGAATGAAATAAAAATACAATAATGAAATAAATAAGCAACTTCAAATCGAATAAGACTTCCATAATAACAGTTCCAAAAGACTTCAAACGTGACCTCCATAAGACCTAATTTGTTTGAAAATTCTAGGAAATGAATCCATTAAATTTATTTATATATTGAATAACAATTTTATACTTTTTGCTTTCTGATTTGAATACGAGAAATATTTTTCATAATTAAAATTTAAGGGCATCCATTTCGAAATAGTATTTATATTGTCATTATTGTCATTCTTTTCATAAAATACATATGAAGTGTTAAACTAAGCAACCAAGCTGAAGAAGGCCCCACTTAAAGGCCGGAAACATGTTTCAATAAAGAAGAAAACATAATTATTGCGTATTGACAGGTGTCAAACAATCTAATAAGTTAACGAAGTTAATACATAGAACTAAAGCATTATCCTATATGGTTAATGTTTTTGCCTCATAAGTTAAACTATACCATTAGATCTACAGCCTAAACTATAATTTATCAACATTACCACGACTTAAACAATGGAACTCAACTTTTATACGACAGCTGGGTAGATTATAGGCTAAGGAATAACCCACCCACCAAGGGAAGATGATTAAGAAAAGGAAGTGGGTTTCGGACTGGAGAAACAGGATAGAGAAATAGGATGAGAGTTCCACAAAAGTTATAAATTTAACTTTAAATACCCTTAGAGGCAGTTGCCACTGAAAATTAACTCTCTGATACCTAAAGTAGGTACGAGCTTGGTCGAAGCTAACGGGAACCGCAGCTAGGACTTGGGCGATTTGCAAGAGAGAGGCTTTAGTGTATTTCCTCCCAAGCATGTATAAGACTACTATGGGGAAAGGTGTTGGTCTGGCAAGACTGAGAGTAACCGATTTATTGTACGTCTTTTCAAGAAATTCGTTTTTTTTTTCGAAATAATTCGAAGAATGCCAATAATTTAAATCAAGTTTGGTATTTCCAATTTTCGAAGTTATAGAGTTCCTGAAAAAAGCGACCCAGTGCTTCCAGGAAGGATAGTGATGCAAAATTATACCTTGGAAAGTAATTTTGGTAAGTGAACCAATGGTTGCATTTGGAAATGGCTAAGCCTTTACTCAGCGAGAGGCCGGCTAAAAGCTTAGACAAAGAAGAAACACTTATCTTTTGAAAAATTAACCATAAGTTTTCGGAGAGGATCTCCACAAGCAGGTAGCTGGCGTAGCGAGCTTTACTTGCCTTACTGGCCAATTAGAATTAGCTATTAAAGCTAAGAGAAACTTTAACAAGGTTGCCACTGAGAGTTCTTGCTCAAATGCAACAAGTGGTGAAATCCCTATCAACAGATTTAATGGCATCGAGTAGGGAGAGCCAAGGAGGACAGGATCTTGCTTAACCGTTGTATTAGAAAAATGAAAAAGCGAAAAGAAACTCTTAATTTATTTAACAATTCAGAAGAAGTTGATATCTTTAACAATTAAATATTTTTCAATCGTATTAAAAATTTGGGGTCGCAGACCTCCGACAACATTTAGAAATTGCTCCAGGCAAATAACAATTCTTAAGGTTTTAAACTTGGTACTAAAATCTTTGTAAGATTTTAAAAAGGCGAATTAAATGATTAAAGTTTAGACTTTCACAAGAGTACAAGGAGTGTACTGTAAGAAATTTCTGAGAGAATATTCTAGAGAGAGTAACAACTTCGAAAATAACAATAAGAAGAACATGAAGAATAAGATAGAAGTTCCTACAACTTCTTATATTTAAGCAGAATGACTTTATAACAATCATACAAAAGAGAGCAGGTCACTTACGGTGAAACCTGAAGAAAAAGGTCAAAAGGAAGGTTCTAGACTTCCTATGTTTAAATAGGAATCACGAGCCAAATGGGGCAGTTTCCATTTCGTGAGACCTAGAAATAACTCACTCAAGAGTTGAAAGTATTGTTTTCCCTGATTACGGGGAAGAAACAATGTAAGTTTGAACCGTGTATAAAACACGTAGTTATACAGTAATTAATTAATGATAAACAAGCAAAATGGAAGGGCACTTCGTAGAGTGACACCTTATAGAATAGTTACAATTTTATTGATATGGTTTGTTAGTAGAAGGTTGAGGAAAGATAATTGGGATTTCGGATCAATGTTCATGGCCTTATTTAATGTAAGCGGACGATCGCGACGCGGTAGAAAAGTAGAACAAGCACTAGTTTTCACTATAGTCTGTAAAATGGATGCAAAGTTCACTGTAAAAAACACGGAAGTTTATGGGAAAGAAAGTTATTGCAATAATGAAGAAAACTGGTTTCACTAGGTAGGCGAGAATCTATTTATTGAGAAGATTGTGAATTACAATTAAATACGCCATAGAACATTCCAACGGTGGACGAAAGTTTGCTATTGCAGTAATTTATAAGGAAGATTCCTCATTGTAAAAAGTATTTTCACAAGTGAGTGAAAAATACCTAACGACAAGACTCGCAGATAGAGTACAAGATCTGGAAGGTTCCAGAACGATCTTTATAGAAATATGGGGTCAAAGTTAATCCAGCGGAGGAACTTGCTTTGTAATTTATAGACAGCGGGTATTAGATAATATCCCACGTGGTGAGAAGATTTCTCATTTAGCAAGCATAAGAAATGCTGCTATTCCCCAAGATTGGCTTGATTAGACAAAAGCCCAACATGGAAAATCCCGCGAAGGAGGATTTTTGCCCCAAAATACGTAATTTCACACTGCCTATAAAAGATCGTTAAAAGCATGTAGTCGATGAAATCATGAAGATGAGGTTAAAACTTGAAGCAGGTACTTATCTTTGTTGCATGGCGAAGGTGAAGTTCCCTTAACCAATACTTAATTTGCCAACATGGCGTAGAACGTAGAGAGTGTCTCTTGGTTTGAGGAGACTGGCTCTGGTTGAGCCTTAACTGACCGAGTCAACTGCCGACTTAGAAGTGAGACCTGCTCAGCGAAGCACGGAGGGTCCAAGGAAGGGAAAAGAGTGGGGGTAGGAGACAAAAGGTATACATTTCAGCATAACCAACTTATCAAAAATAAATGTTCTTCTTGATGAATGGTCTTCAAAGAGTTGATAGTAGGCGATACTAGCGCAGCATGGTGAGTGAAAAAGTAGACGTAGTCCTCTTGCTCAAGGAGAAAAAAGCTGGCGATGGTAACAAGATCTGGTGGCGAGATAGATAAGTAAGTCTTCTTGCACCAGGAAGAATTGAGGAGCTTCAGAGATTCGCTGCGAGATGACGCTAGGAGGGTCACAGAAGATATATATCTAGAACAGACTCATGAAGACATAAGAGATTTGCCCATCAAAGAGAAAACAGAAGATCACTGTTGGTGTTTGACAAAGAGGAAGGAATGAACATGCAAAGAGCATTAAAAATTAGATTCTCACGTACCGTGTATTCAAAGAATACACCATACTGGGAGGGGAAAACACCAACAGAGAACAAATAAGCAGTTAAACATTCAAAGGCAACGGAGCGATCAAAGACAGTGGTCTTGTGATCGAACCATTAGTGGTCAAGATTTTGGCCACCCTGACTCTCCCATCTCTTCCAGGATAACACTCGGTCACTCTACCAGAGATCCAGACTAGGGGAGGTGAAACATCCCTAACCAAGACCAAGTCCCCCACCTTAATGTCGGGACTGGAAAGAAACCACTTCTGTCTCTGTTGCAAGGAAGTTAAATATTCCAAGTTCCACCTCTTCCAAAAAGAATTACGGAGGGTTTCAAGTTTATACCAAACAATAGGTAGATTAGAATCCCTGTAAGAATTAGGAAGGGGAGGAGGGGCAGAGAGAGAAGTGCGTGTAAGGAAGCGACCAGGTGTAAGTGGAAGGAGGTCATCAGGGTCATTAGAAAGCGGAGTTAAATAACGAGAATTAACAACACCTTCAATCACAAAATAGCTAGAAGTTGCGAGAAGTATGCCTCTAGTAAAGATTACGATACGATGCGAAAGGGGAATTGACAAGTTTAAACAAAGCGTATAGAAACAAGTACATCTATTAAGGATAAGAACATACCAAATAAACAAAGGAACTATGCGAGTAGAAAGCAAGAACGCCATAGGTAACAACAATCTAGTAGCCATAAACAATGACCTTAAGTTACAATAAGCATCAAGGGGGTTAATCAGAAAAATACTTAAGTCAGCGAGAAACGTGACGTGACAAGTATAAATGCAAAAACACATCGAATGTGACGACGAGAACAAGTAAGTTTGTTCATCAATGAACAATAAGATTTCAAAATATGTAAGCAGATTGCAATACATAAGTGCGTGAAAAATACGCAACGATGTTAGGAAACAAGAATCGAAGCAGTTGTAGGATACGAGCGTAAGTAAGTGGGATACACAGGCAAGCACGGCCTTGACACACATAGTACAGCGAGATAAGGCATATAAATAGCTGAAAGAGTCCTTGAGCGGAACAAGTTTATTTTGGTGAAGAGTTGAACGGCTTCTGTACTTGCAGAAGCGACTCACTAGACAATGGTTGGCAATCAGCCAGAGTTGAGATAAGGGAAGCTTGCTCTGACCTTTGGCAGGCATACAGGAAATAAACAGCAACTTGGCCTTACTCAAGCTTGCATACAAACAAGTTTGAAAAACAAGCGGTTCGATATAAACAAACAACACAAGTTGAATCAGCTGTAACTTAAAGCGGAACGAGTAACACGACATGCAATCATCCGTAGCTTGAACGTGAACAAACAATTTAGAGACATAAGAAATAAAGTAGGAAATCAATTTCGCATAATTTTGAGGATTACGGAATCCGACAATTTTCGACAGAAAAAAGCTTAATTCTTCCGAGCAAAGAAGAAAAGCTGGGACATTGAGAAGGAGTTTATGCGTAAGAATAGTTATTCTAGATGCTAGGGAATTCAGATTTTCAAGCGGTTTCAAAAGCGGCTTCCAATTGTGAGGAAGGGGGGAGGAGCCGGCCGTGGCCATCCTTCTAAATAGCGAAAGAAGTGAAACATGGCTTACAGCAAAGTGATGGTGACTGATAGCCATGGTTTTACACAAGGGGAAGATAGTTTTCGATAAAGAGTTTAAGCAATTACCTGCTATAAAAATGACATGAGAAGGTAGACGAAGTAACACAAGGCAAGGCGAACTTGAATTGCCATCTTATGCGGAAATAAGGCAAAATCATTTAAACAACTTACCAAGGTGGCGTAGTTGTCACGATAAGACATCGTTTCGGCAAGTGGTTTTCAAAAGTATCGAGATCGAAAACATGAGCGTTCTCTTTTTCAGAAAGGGGATTTATGTCAGCTGTAACAAAATGACATTGCGCTTTGGTTTGAACACTGGGATGTTGGATTTCACCAGTAATAACCCAACCAAAATCGGTGTCTCTGGCGACCACGGTTGAAGATAACTTACGTGTTTGTTTGCGAAGGCACTTCCAAAAAACATTGGCACTGAAAAGTACATCAATGGGACCTTGAGCATTAAACTGAGGATCAGCTAACCTTAAGTGCGAGGGAATGTTTAAACCAGAAGTATTAATAGAGCTGCTAGGAGTATCCTTGCCAATACTGGTAAGAACGAGACAGTTTAAGTTAAGATTGGTGTTTCTTTGACAAACGTCTCTGATTTCCAATTTTGAAGACTGCAAGACTTGAGTTTTCAAATTGTCAATGCCAGATACATTGATAGAAGTCGGCGATGACGAAAGACCTAGTTTTTTAATTAACGATCGCGAAACAAAATTATGAGTTGAAGCGGAATCAAGAAGACCGCGGGTTCTAAACCAATTTCCAACTTTATCTTGGATTTCGAATTGTACAGTGGTCAAAAGGGTTTGCGCACTGTGAGAAGTTTCGGCGTTAGAAATGCAGGAAGAAGCATTAGTTTGTTCGGAGCGGCTCTGCAAGGAGCTTGAAGAGGCGGGTGCTGGTGACCTCGATGTATCATGAACGTGCAATAAAGAGTGGTGCGGTTTTTTACAATGAAAACAAAGATTGGAAGACGTGCAGTTTGAAGAAGAATGCTTAGGTGACAAACAGTTGAAGCAATGTTTGCTATTCAAGACAAACTTCCTTCGATCTTCGACAGACAATTCTTTAAAGGATTTGCACAAATACAATGTGTGAAGCTTTTTACAGAGCGTGCATTTTAAAGATTTGTTAAGCGGCCTGATATGTCCTCTTGAATGATTGAAAGAAGAACGGGTTTGCTTGTTCTCGACAGATGGGGGCTGATGTCCCTTTGAAGAAGCAAGTTTTTTTTTCAAAAATTTGACACTGATGATTCGTTTCGACCTTTTCGCACTGAAATGCGAGTGCTGTAAGGACTTGGCATCGGCTGTTGAGAAACGAGATTAAGTGTTCGAACGAAAATTCCTCTTTGCGGCAAGCCTTTAAAGTCGAAAAATCGAATCTGGATGTAGCTAGATGAATAAGTATGGTGTCCCATGTTTGGTCAGGCTGCTTAAGTTGGTATAATGCTCTAACATTTAACTGCATAGAGTCTAAGAGGTCTCTTAAAGAGGTGACGTCATTAGGTTTGACGGCACGGCCAACGAGAAAGACAGGCCATGGCGCGTAAACCTAATCCTTTTGTGACGTAGGCAATGTAGTGCTTCATGGTGCTTGTACGTTTAAGTCGAGAGCAATTCATAAGCAGCAGAAATGCGATATTTTATATCAATCTTCTTGAAATGGGCCCAGTTCAGAGGTTCCGTGTGTTTTCAAGTACGATAAATGATACTGTACAGGTTTACAAAACTACGCCAGCTATAGATAATCTATTTACATGTTGAAGTTACTCGTAAGAAAAAATCCACTCGAACTAGTATTCAAGGATTTGTTGTGTCTTTAATAGCTGCAACGAGTACAGTACGTCGAGTTGTAGAGACTGTGACCTTAGTTGTGAGTAACTCATGTGGAAATGAGCAGTGACATGAGTATAATTAGATCAAAGAAACTTGCAGTGAAAGTATTTAAGATTGTTTTAAGGGGCGGAACGGAAATTAATACGTTTATAGAAGAGATACACTTGCCAGCGACTAACGACTCATATCAATACCTTCTATGAAGACAAGTGGTAAATGAATACCAGCATTTATACAGATTCAATGATGAAGACAAGATGACTACCACACTGGCAGTAAGACGAAGACCATAGAATATTATGTTCGTGGATATCTTTCCATTATATTACAAAAACGTTTGATACATTTATGCATATCGTTCAACTATAATAGTTATACATGCATACATTGTCCGGCACTATTCATGGCTCTTCATAACCTTCATGAATACTGTGTAACCGTCAAGTAATTCCACATAATTAACAAGCAACCGCCATGGAAAGATAACATACTCCTGAAAAGTATTAGATAGATAGATAGATAGATAGATAGATAGATAGATTTGTATTAATTCCATTTGATCAAATACATGCATTCAATACATTTTTGATATAGGACACGTCAGAATTTACATCTATAAAATAAAAGAACTAACAGGTATATATTACTAATATTATAACTATTTAATTTATTATAATAGCAAATCTTAATAGATACAATCTTATTGCACAACTATTTACACCTCACTCTATTATCATAATATGAAAACTTAATTCTATAAATACAACAACATACAGCTAGGTATTACAATTAAATTAAAAAAGTAAAATATAATTATAGATTTCATCGCTCCTATACGCTAAGATATTCAACTACTGAGTAAAAACAATGGCACTGCCGATAAGCTTTCAACATTCTATCAAAGGTTTTTATTTTTGAGGCCAGTTTTATATACTGGGGTAGTTTATTGTATAATTTAACTCCAGTGTGAAAAGTTCCTTTTTGATATAAGCTTGATATTACCTTGTGATCAACTACAACGATTAAAGATAAGTGATCTACTGGTTCTACTTAGAGTAATGAATAAATAAGTAAATTGTGGCTAAGTATTGGACTTCATAAGATTGATCAGTGTAAGACTTGAGTTGTAATTACCATATATGTTTTGCCAGAAGGCATGGTTGTGTTGGGTCAATGATTTGTAAAGGGCAGTCCCCCCTTGAGCTACCAGCTCACTGGGACTTTCTGTACCCTATAAATAATAAATAATAATAATTTTACAACGTGTTTTCTGATACGATATGGGTTAAGTATTCTGTGATTTCAGCACATCATAGACAATACGGTTTATTTATTTATTTTTATTTATTTTAACCAATCTACTTGTTAATTGTCACTTTATCTCAGAGAGTCATATCAATACGGTTTATATTCCCGTCATACATAACCCTAATGGAAGTGGTGCAACAGCACTACATTGCTGACGTCACAAAAGCGCACTAGGGCCAGTATTTCTCGTTGGCCGTGGTTTGACGGCTGGCAAGTTGAACAGACAGCGGATATGACGAGCGACACTCAAACGTAAATTGCCATATCTCTCTTTAAGGAGATTAAAGGCGATGTGGTAGTTGTCTGCGCTTAAAGGCAGTGACTGTACCAAGGCTAAGGCCTCACCTTCCAAAGACACACGCAGGAAATAAAATTTATGAATATCGGGAATTTCATTATTGTCATGAATGAGTGAACAGTAAAGTTCGTAAAAAGAATACCATTCACCTTCCTGGCCTGAGAAGTGCGGTAGGCTTATCTTAGGAAGTAACGGTTTCGGTTTGTTCTTGTGAACTGAAGCGGGTGCGGACTGGGCCGGATTGATGACCCTAGTGTCCGGTTCTGAGATATTGCGGATCAGTTGGTGGGCCTTTGCAATCCCTTCAAAGTACAAGGGTTCGACCTCGTCCCGATCCGATTGAAGTTCTGGGCAAGCGGATTCAATCTCGGTTTGAATTTGATCGTAATAATCATAAGACCGTTCGTACAACTTAAGGCGTTGTGTTAGGATGTCTAAATCACACTCGGCGGGATTTAATTTGTTGACGAAATTTCTGAATCTGGTGAGTTGCCCTTTATAGGAAGAACGTCTGGCAATGAGAGTTTCATCTTTTTCAGTAGGAGCCATGACAAAGAGAATAAATTGAAATACAACTCACGAAACTGTAGAACCTAGGAGATGCTGTCAAGTTTGCAGCAGCGAATGGGTAGAAAGAACGGGACACACCAAAGGAGACAGGAGCGGCCTCTTTCCCCTTCACAGGCTTTGCATGATGTAGTTATAGCTGAAAAATTCAAAGCAGATATTAATAATTTGCAGAGTATTGTCAAATGACACTTTTAAAAAGAATAAAAATAGAAAATGGACTCTCCCGGGTTTCGGCACCAATGTTTGGGTAGATTATAGGCTAAGGAATAAGCCACCCACCAAGGGAAGATGATTAAGAAAAGGAAGTGGGTTTCGGACTGGAGAAACAGGATAGAGAAATAGGATGAGAGTTCCACAAAGGTTATAAATTTAACTTTAAATACCCTTAGAGGCAGTTGCCACTGAAAATTAACTCTCTGATACCTAAAGTAGGTACGAGCTTGGTCGAAGCTAACGGGAACCGCAGCTAGGGCTTGGGCGATTTGCAAGAGAGAGGCTTTAGTGTATTTCCTCCCAAGCATGTATAAGACTATTATGGGGAAAGGTGTTGGTCTGGCAAGACTGAGAGTAACCGATTTATTGTATGTCTTTTCAAAGAAATTCGTTTTTTTTTCGAAATAATTCGAAGAATGCCAATAATTTACATCAAGTTTGATATTTCCAATTTTCGAAGTTATAGATTTCCTGAAAAAAGCGACCCAGTGCTTCCAGGAAGGATAGTGATGCAAAATTATACCTTGGAAAGTAATTTTGGTAAGTGAACCAATGGTTGCATTTGGAAATGGCTAAGCCTTTACTCAGCGAGAGGCCGGCTAAAAGCTTAGACAAAGAAGAAACACTTATATTTTGAAAAATTAACCATAGGTTTTCGGAGAGGATCTCCACAAGCAGGTAGCTGGCGTAGCGAGCTTTACTTGCCTTACTGGCCAATTAGAATTAGCTATTAAAGCTAAGAGAAACTTTAACAAGGTTGCCACTGAGAGTTCTTGCTCAAATGCAACAAGTGGTGAAATCCCTATCAACAGATTTAATGGCATCGAGTAGGGAGAGCCAAGGAGGACAGGATCTTGCTTAACCGTTGTATTAGAAAAATGAAAAAGCGAAAAGAAACTCTTAATTTATTTATCAATTCAGAAGAAGTTGATATCTTTAACAATTAAATATTTTTCAATCTTATTAACAATTTGGGGTCGCAGACCTCCGACAACATTTAGAAATTGCTCCAGGCAAATAACAATTCTTAAGGTTTTAAACTTGGTACTAAAATCTTTGTAAGATTTTAAAAAGGCGAATTAAATGATTAAAGTTTAGACATTCACAAGAGTACAAGGAGTGTACTGTAAGAAATTTCTGAGAGAATATTCTAGAGAGAGTAACAACTTCGAAAATAACAATAAGAAGAACATGAAGAATAAGATAGAAGTTCCTACAACTTCTTATATTTAAGCAGAATGACTTTATAACAATTATACAAAAGAGAGCAGGTCACTTACGGTGAAACCTGAAGAAAAAGGTCAAAAGGAAGGTTCTAGACTTCCTATGTTTAAATAGGAATCACGAGCCAAATGGGGCAGTTTCCATTTCGTGAGACCTAGAAATAACTCACTCAAGAGTTGAAAGTATTGTTTTCCCTGATTACGGGGAAGAAACAATGTAAGTTTGAACCGTGTATAAAACACGTAGTTATACAGTAATTAATTAATGATAAACAAGCAAAATGGAAGGGCACTTCGTAGAGTGACACCTTATAGAATAGTTACAATTTTATTGATATGGTTTGTTAGTAGAAGGTTGAGGAAAGATAATTGGGATTTCGGATCAATGTTCATGGCCTTATTTAATGTAAGCGGACGATCGCGACGCGGTAGAAAAGTAGAACAAGCACTAGTTTTCACTATAGTCTGTAAAATGGATGCAAAGTTCACTGTAAAAAACACGGAAGTTTATGGGAAAGAAAGTTATTGCAATAATAAAGAAAACTGGTTTCACTAGGTAGGCGAGAATCTATTTCTTGAGAAGATTGTGAATTACAATTAAATACGCCATAGAACATTCCAACGGTGGACGAAAGTTTGCTATTGCAGTAATTTATAAGGAAGATTCCTCATTGTAAAAAGTATTTTCACAAGTGAGTGAAAAATACCTAACGACAAGACTCGCAGATAGAGTACAAGATCTGGAAGGTTCCAGAACGATCTTTATAGAAATATGGGGTCAAAGTTAATCCAGCGGAGGAACTTGCTTTGTAATTTATAGACAGCGGGTATTAGATAATATCCCACGTGGTGAGAAGATTTCTCATTTAGCAAGCATAAGAAATGCTGCTTTTCCCCAAGATTGGCTTGATTAGACAAAAGCCCAACATGGAAAATCCCGCGAAGGAGGATTTTTGCCCCAAAATACGTAATTTCACACTGCCTATAAAAGATCGTTAAAAGCATGTAGTCGATAAAATCATGAAGATGAGGTTAAAACTTGAAGCAGGTACTTATCTTTGTTGCATGGCGAAGGTGAAGTTCCCTTAACCAATACTTAATTTGCCAACATGGCGTAGAACGTAGAGAGTGTCTCTTGGTTTGAGGAGACTGGCTCTGGTTGAGCCTTAACTGACCGAGTCAACTGCCGACTTAGAAGTGAGACCTGCTCAGCGAAGCACGGAGGGTCCAAGGAAGGGAAAAGAGTGGGGGTAGGACACAAAAGGTATACATTTCAGCATAACCAACTTATCAAAAATAAATGTTCTTCTTGATGAATGGTCTTCAAAGAGTTGATAGTAGGCGATACTAGCGCAGCATGGTGAGTGAAAAAGTAGACGTAGTCCTCTTGCTCAAGGAGAAAATAGCTGGCGATGGTAACAAGATCTGGTGGCGAGATAGATAAGTAAGTCTTCTTGCACCAGGAAGAATTGAGGAGCTTCAGAGATTCGCTGCGAGATGACGCTAGGTGGGTCACAGAAGATATATATCTAGAACAGACTCATGAAGACATAAGAGATTTGCCCATCAAAGAGAAAACAGAAGATCACTGTTGGTGTTTGACAAAGAGGAAGGAATGAACATGCAAAGAGCATTAAAAAATTAGATTCTCACGTACCGTGTATTCAAAGAATACACCAACAGCCATGTATGGACTGCATAGTAAGGAACATTTAGGAGGCAATGCCTCTACACTAAAGTTAATCAAGAAGTACATTTTAGGGGTTAAGGAGCAGAGTCTCCAAGAAATTCTCCCTCTGGTTAAAGGAGCCTCCTTGTTAGTGGATAAACGAATGCCTCTGTTTCATTTAGCAAACATTTGGAGATCTGGGTACAGACAATTTGTACAGCAATGGATAAATGAACTATGTACAGTCTTCAGAACAATATCTAAAAGTGAGATATACTTTCGTGACATGCTTGGATAAGAAGGCATTTGTGACTCGGAAGTAAATAGCATCTTACAATATGTTGAGAAACATCTGGAGGGCGATGGCATCCATTTCCTTGTAACGTCTATCACCAAGGAGGAGGTGAAACAACCTCTAGACCGGACCGCATCCAACAAGACACCGGCCATTGACGGACTCCCAAACGAGTGGTACAAACACTTCTGAACCACTATTTAGATGACCTTACCAGCGTGCTCAGAGACAATAAGAAAACAATCATAGGGGGGTTATTATTCTGATTCCCAAACAATCGAAATGTGTCTATATAACTGACTTCAAATTCAAGTCAGAGATGTACAGGGTTAGGGTGAGGCAAAAACTGCAGTTGGAGCGATCCACCACAACATTAATGGACTCCGACAATCCCTTGTGACCACCCTGACTGGTTTCCTGGATCACCTGAAGGAAGATTGCTGGAAGCTAGTGCAGCGGAAGTGCCTCAGCACTGCTTTTCGAAATTATTTGTTTAAATTCCATAAAAAACTGTGTCTTTATTATGTTTGTTATTATTATATGTATGAAATCAAGGTTTTTTAAATTCTTTATTTCAAAGATTTAGTGAATGTTCGTATAGTGTAGTGTACAGAAGGATGACAGATAGTGTGTGTTCTTAATCGTATATATACTAAAGGTGCAATAAATGTATTGCTTTTCTCAATGACTGACATGAACTTTGAATATAACATTGGTGAAGGAGAATGTGTAAAAATGATGTCAGTAAATCTGAATAAAAAGGGAAAAACCCCAGTTGGGACAAGTAATGAAGGCTTCAACGAGGTAATTGTCGTCATTCTCACTGAAAACAGTTTGTGTTATTTTTCAACAGTCTGTTCCCTTCTTTCAACCATTTTTGAAGTGTAGCGTAGGGCACTGCATAATATCCAAGTGACTTACGAATGGACATCTCACCAGAGTTAAATTTTGAGCAGCCCCATGCAAATAATGTGCATTATAATATATTTTCCCCTCAGCTCCTATATTTTCACGCAATTTCTCTTATCCTGCTACGTCACAAAATATGTATTTTTACTCACAGTTTGAAAAATTGATGCTATGAGTATCATACATCATCCAACTTTCGATTTCCGTAACGCTAACTTATGAATTGTTTCCCTTTTAATAGCAGATTTATTAACACATCATTTTATACACATTTTTATTTTACCAATGCTATATTGAAAGTTCATGTTAGTCTTTGTCATTGATCTCTATAATACTACTGGATGTCACACTCCTCGCATTGGCCGCATGAAAAAGTGAGTCCAAGTAATCTGTTACATTCGCCTGGAGGTAGGAGTAGATATGTTCTCCGTCACCTGTTTGACAGTATGCAATGTGTGAAAGGCGGGTAATATTTTATCGAAAACGTTCATTTCTTGTAAATATATTTATTTCATAACAGTTTCATACTATACATTAGTACAAACTAATCTATGAGGATATGAGAAGAAAATAAATATATTTATTTTAAGAGCCTGGTTATATGGTTGTTTAGTCAGATTTCTCTCATGAATAGAGAGTAGTGAAAAGGGTTCTAAATATACAAGGACTTGCGAATAACTGCATTCTTGGCTGTCACCGCGGAGGCCCGGATTCGATTCTCGCCACTGCTAAGAAAATTTTAATTCTGGTCTGAGGGCTGGAGCGGGGTACACTCAACCTCGTGAGGCAGAAATGAATAGAGGTGGGTTCGATTCCTGCCTCAGCCATCCTGGAAGTGGTTTACGGTGGTTTCCAGGCAAATGCCGGGATGGTACTGTGCCCGAATTACGCGTAGTCACCACCTATTATCCGCTGAGATGGAAAGGATTGCAGGGACGTTGACACCCAGCCAGATAAATCACAATTCCCTACTAGGCGAACAACTAGGGAACTCTCGACTCATAAGAACCACACGATAGTACTACCAACTAGTTACATACAATATCTAACCATAAAAATAAAAGGTAGATCGAGAAACTTGGATCTCAGGGGTGTTAAGGTTACAAATATGTCGAAAAAAGGGCGCCTGTACCTAACTAGTAGTACTATCCTATGTCAATTAAGCAATGAATAAAAGATCAGTTCTTAGAAAAATAGGCAAGCAGACTAACTAGTGTTTGCAAAGTTCATTTACTAAGGACAATACAAAACTATGCCCCTCTCTAAAATACAAAATAATATGGTGTCTTTCTAAACACAACAAAAAATTCAATAGGATTATGAATCCTTTGTATCTAAAAATCATATAATTCTCTGATATTTTTAAACTTCACTAAGTCATCTTCAAAAAAAATGTTTACTTCAATAACACAACGTGTTAAACTTTCATAAAAATGAACAAACTTATTGAGCACAGTGTAGTTCTTTAAATTCTATCAAATTATAGAACTGTCAAACAAATAACGCTTATTACAAATATTTTCCATTTTAATACATTATTTCACACTTTCGAATTATCGTTCCAAATCTACACATAATGTTTAAAAATATTAAATTGATTATTATTATTACAAATATTGTTATTTACATTATCGCGTCCTGCACGATATAATCTCCTCTCCTTCTGCAATCTTAAATCATCCTCAAAATCCACACTCTCTTTCAGAACACACAATACTTCTCTGGTTTACGTATTTTAAAAATACTCAGTCATATCCAATCGAACATAAGTATCAAACAGTTAAGCTAAATACTGTTCATGAATACACGTCCAGTTAATAATTTCCAATAAATGAACTACAATGCTAGACTTACTCAGATTACAAATATTACACTCTAGGTGCGTGGCATTTACCTTCCTACTCACACCTTCCCCTACGTAATTCAATAATCCACAAATTTCGTTGCCATACTGTAATTAAATTGCTTCGCTGTAATGACTATCCTTATCTCACACCAATGGTGAACAAACTTAAGAGCGTCTATACTACGCTTCTTTCAACAATACTTTCTTCATATTCGACGTAGCACGTTATCACAAAATTCTAAAACCATCTCAACAACATTCAAAAATGCAATAGATTAAGTATCCCTATTCAATATTACCATTGTAATATTTTTCAAGAAACAAACTCCTCTTCCTCTACATAACTTCTACCGATTATACAAACGTCGCGCTTTATAATTCCTTGTTCGTTCCAATAACAAACCCTTAATCCCATCGTACAGCTTTTTATACTTTTCGTTGTTAAATACACGTAATTTCCACTTCCAATTCTAACTTAAACTTTGTTACATAATGAAAATATTCTTCTTAGTTTTAGTCCACACGTATTTGCAATGTAATAAATACAGTATACACATATCCTCACGTTCTGGATCAATCAAATGAATAAATAAATTCATATTAGTCTTTACTGACTACAACGTAACTATAGGTTGATTTCCACATTCACACCTAGTCTTCTTTCTATAAATGTGCTTATATAGTCTTTACAAACGTTATATCAACTCCAACAATGACTTTTCTGTCGTCATAAACAATATTGACTTTATTGTCATCAATTCACTAATTATTCTCTTTACTCATTCTCAGATTTAATAATCTGACTATTTCAATGTCTTAATTATGAACTTTACAATAATGTTCAGAGAATAGCTGAACTTATTTAAGGGGGCTCATACACCGCCGGTTGTCAAAATTTAAGTTTTTTCTTTTACGTTTCAATGAAAGACAATACCTTTCTCAATATATTTGTTAAGTTTCATAAGTAAATTCAGCGTTTTGGCAGAGATATAGCGCTTTACGTGAGACCATGCGCCTATCTGTCAATGGAGTGTTTAATATTCAAAGCTGTTTACCCGAAAGGTTGCTTTTTTGGTAGGAAAAACACAATATCTCTTGAACTATGTGATAAAACTGGATGAAACTTGGCTGCTACATTCCAACGTTTGATCCCTAGAGGATGAACCACATTTATGAAATTATCTTAAAAAATAATTGAGATATATTTGGAAAATTAAATAAAAAACTGTTCATTTTTTGAAAGACAAATTTAATATTAAAAAAAAACATACTATTTACAATATAACATTCATGGTGGTTCATCCTAGCTATTTATGTGTTTACCTTACATGAAAAAAAAACATTCTATTCAGACTGGTATTTCTTGTTAAATCGTGTTTTTGAGATTCACGGAGTTTAAAATATCACGAATATTATCCTTTCAATATATCACGAAATACTTTATATACTGATCGTCTCTCTAAATTAGATGAAAGCTGTATGTATTTACTATACATATGTCAGTTTTCATAACTCTGTGTTACATATTAGTGAAGCTATGATATGATTCGTAACACTGGCGGTGTATGAGCCCCCTTAACGAAATTGTCGAACAATCCTGACAAATATAACGTTCGGAACTAACGAAATTATTTCACTATTTGTAAAACAGATAGTTTAAAAATCGTAAGCTCGATGAAATAGTAAAATATGAAACCTCTAACAAAGATAATTAAAATGTCAAAAACGAAACTCGTTGACTTCAAAAAGTTTACTGTGAAATTTACAACAAAAAATAAAGCAACAATAATAACATGAGTTAGGAGTAAATATACATGAATATGCTGGTCAAACACTGAAATATCCCCAAAACAATTGCTAACTACATACCTGATGAAGAATCACTGATCTACCTTTAGTTGGCTCGCGTTCGAAACAAGCCTGCATTCTTGAAATGCACGTGCTCTCTTCCCTCTCTGCAGGTGTTGGCTGCTGGCTGGCAGAAAGTAGGCTACAGCTGACCGAGTCCGCTCTGCACTGCGCTCTACTTGGCTCGGAACTGCATGTTCATCTGGATCTTCATTCTTCTCGACCAGCGGTCTAGAATCCGCTTACGCTTCCGTGTCCTACGACTTCTGGTGCATTTCTCTTCAGTCGTCTCCTCTCTGGTAGATTTATGATCGTAATAATACATAGCAGTATGCTTACGATAAGGATTCCGAAGTAACATTGAACCTTATGTAGTAGTTTTATGTTTTGTGGTTCTAGCGTACTGCTGATGTTCTTGCAGTCAAGTTCCATCGTTGCTGTATGAACATCTCTGGACTTCACTCAATCAGTGTAGGCTGACTCCCCTCCATGATGAAGTTAGAACATATTCACAACCTCAAGTGAAATGTTAAATAAGATCCTTCCCCTCCGACTTAATGTAGAAAGCATTTTTAATAGTTCTGTCGAATTGCGATGATAAAATGTTTGTAGAATGCTTCCGCTACGTTATCGTAATATCTCAGTAGTATATCACTTAATGTATTGTTACGTGCCACCCCCCTAGTGGCACTTTTGTTAACTGGATTACGGTGGGTTGAAGCACAACACAGATTGTTTCTTTAAATAAATAATTAACTTTATTGCGGCCAGAAAATTACACTACTCATCAGCAAATACAAGCAATTGGAACCTTACTCCAGTTTCCTCAAGTCTCTTCCTTGAGCGCTCTTGGCCCTTTCACTTGTCAACAGACCACAGAAGTTAATCCGTCCTAATGAGTACGGTGGCCTTGACAGAAACTACCTGCTCCTCTCCCTTATGTACACCGACTACAGTTAGTTACGATCACTTGCTGCAGGCTGTTCACAAGTTGGGAAAAACAATGCCACTGGATTTCGTAACTCGCACGGCACTTCGTCACCACACTTCCGTCGCTCAGGAAAACACGCACTAGCTCAGAAACACACATCCACAGAAAGCTCAATCCCCTCACTTTGGGGCCGCTTATATAGCAGGCTGGTGACTCAATGAATTCTAGAATCGTCCAGGACACACGGCTTCTAGAGATTTCCTTCACTGGCTGGGTCACGAATATTCTGGACCATCCCTCTCACTTCGCAGCCCGTTGCGTAACGCGCACGTAATATACTGAGGCAGAGAACACACAGCCTGGGGGCAGCTGTGACTCAACGCGCCGAGGCGACAAAACAAACCCACAGTCGTAACACCACCCCCTTCCTAAAAGGCTGATCGTCCCGATCAATCATTGGTCCGTCTGTGTCCCTCCATAGGCTGCCAGGCGATCTCGATGCACGATCTTCATCTTCGCCCTTGGGCTCCGCTGGATCCTGTAGACGACATCGTTGATCCGTTTCACGACTCGGTACGGGCCCTCCCAGGACTTCTGCAGTTTGGGTGACAGGCCTTTCTTCCGTAATGGGTTGAAGAGCCAGACCAGGTCGTCCTCGTGGAATCCGCCGGCATCCGTCTGTTGGTCGTATCGGGTCTTCATTCGGTCGGTCTCGATCCGCAGTTTCCTCCTCGCGAACGCGTGCACGTCCTCCAGTTGGTCGACCAGTTCTTGACAAAACTGGCTTACCGGGACCGGATCATTCCCAGGTCGGCCGAAGGCAAGATCGACAGGTAGACGGAGCTCCCTCCCAAACATGGCCCGGGCTGGTGTGCACCCGGTGGCTTCATGCACGGCGACGCGGTAGGTCAGGAGAAATAGTGGAAGATGTTTGTCCCAATCCCTCTGCTGCTCGCTGACGACTATTCGGAGATGGTTCTCGATGGTGCGATTGAATCGCTCTACCATCCCGTCGGACTGAGGGTGTAGCGGCGTTGTCATTGTCTTCTGGATTCCCAGCAGCTGGCATAGGTTCTGGAACACCTGCGACTCGAAGTTCCTTCCTTGGTCGGAGTGCAGCTCCAGGGGTACTCCGTACCGGCTGACGAATTCCTTCACCAGGGTCTCTGCAATCGTCGCGGCTCTTGGTTAGGGAGCGCATACGCCTCCGGCCATTTGGTAAAGTAGTCGCTGACAACCAATATGTAGCGGTTCCCCGCCTCGCTTAACGGGAATGGCCCAGCAACATCGATGGCCACTCTCTCCATGGGGCCGCCCACGTTGTAGGTCTTCAGTGGACCCCGTCGTCTTCGTCCTGGGCCCTTGCTGGCTGCGCAATCGTGGCACCTCGCGCAGTGGTTCTCTACGTCAGTTCGGCATCCGATCCAGTAGAACCGCTCTCTCAGCTTCTCCAGGGCCTTCTTTATCCCTAGGTGTCCACCAGATGATCCTCCATGGACTTCCTTCAGGACTTCCTCCGTCATAGCCTTTGGAACGATGACTTGTTCCCGAGATGTCTTCCCGTCGGTGCTCTCCCAGGTACGGCATATGAGGCCATCCCTCACAACCAGCGAGTCCCACTGCACCCAGTAGGACTTAAACTTGGGGCTGCAGTCACTCACAATGTTCCACCTGGGTCTGGGGACACAGGCCCTCTTCCATTCGGCTATCAGTCCCAGGTCATTATCTTCTGCTTGTGCCCGCATGAAAGATTCGCGGCTCCAGATCCCTTGAAGTTTCACGGTAGTCCTTCGGCACTGTATCCCGGTGTTCTCCCTTCGGGAACAGAAGGTGCAGTCTTCGGGGCACGGTCTTCGTGACAGGGCGTCGGCGTTAGAATGCAGTTGGCCTTTCCTGTGCTGAATCTCAAAGTTGTACTGTTGAAGCCTCTCTAACCACCGCGCGAGTTGACCCTCGGGCTGCTTGAAGTTCAGGAGCCACCGCAGGGATGCATGGTCGGTCCTGATGAGAAATTCTTGCCCGTACAGGTACTTGTGGAAGTGTTCAATGGTCTTCACAATGGCGAGCAGCTCCTTCCTGGTGACACAGTAGTTCCTTTCTGGCTTTGACAAGGCCTTGCTGAAGTAGGACACTACTCTCTCCTCGCCGTCCACTACTTGCGACAGGATTCCCCCTATGCCAAAGTCGCTGGCATCGGTATCGACGATGAACCTTGTTCCAGGTCTGGGGTAGGCCAGAATAGGCGCGGTGCCCAGAGCCTGCTTGAGTTGTTCGAAGGCACTGTGGCATTCTACTGTCCACGTGAAGAGTTGGTCCTTCTCAGTCAGTCGATGTAAAGGTTTGGCGATGTCGGCGAATCCTTTCACGAAGCGACGGTAATAAGTGCAGAGTCCCAGGAAGCTTCGTAGTTGGGACTTGTCCTTCGGAACTGGCCACTCCCTCACAGCTGCGGTCTTCTCTGGGTCGGTGCACACCCCCTCCTCGGAGACGATATGCCCAAGGTACTGGACCTGATTCTGGAGGAGCTGACACTTCTTGGGGCTCAACTTCAGCTGGGCAGCCCGTAGCTTCATCAAGATCTCCTTCAGGTTGCTGTAGTGCTCCTCGAAGCTTCTCCCCAGAACGATGACGTCGTCTAGGTAGACCAGGCAGGTCTTCCAGTGTAGTCCCCTCAGAATGGACTCCATTAGCCTTTCGAAGGTCGCAGGGGCGTTGCACAGACCGAATGGCATGACGGTGAACTGCCAGAGCCCGCTGCCCACAGAGAACGCCGTTTTCTCGCGGTCCTTAGGGTGGACCTCCACCTGCCAGTAGCCACTCTTCAAATCCAAGGTGGAGAACCATCTTGATCCTGATATGGTGTCCAGCGTGTCGTCGATCCGGGGTAGAGTTTAGCTGTCCTTCTTCGTGACGTCATTCACCCGCCTGTAGTCCACGCAGAACCTGGTGGAACCGTCCTTCTTCTTCACAAGCACGACCGGAGAACTCCAAGGACTATGTGATGGCTCGATCACCCCTTGCTCCTTCATCACTTCTACCATCCGGTCGACTTCGGCTTGCTTGGCGAGCGGGACACGTCGGAATGGGGCCCTAATTGGTGCGCTGTCCCCAACGTCGATTCTGTGCTGGACCAAGCTTGTCCTACCGAAGCCTTTGCTCCCCACGGAGAAGACATCCTGGAATTCGCGTAGCAGGTCCTGAAGTTGGCGTGATTGCTCCTCGTCTAAATGGTCCTGGGATCCTTGGTACAGCTTCTGTAGTTCTTCTGGCAGGGCGCGTCTTCTTCGGTTGTCCGTCTGCAGGTGTCCGTCCATCGTGTCTGTGATGCGGGCAATCCAGGTAACGGGCTCGCAGACTCCTAGATTGGTGTCCCGGAGAACCGTAATATCGTAGTCGTTCAGGTTGGAGAGGCGGACGTACGGCCGAGGCGTCGTGTTGATGAGGGTCTTGGAAACTAGCAATCCTTATGTCTGGATGTCCTCATATTTTGGCTCGATGACAGCCGCCACTCCCTCAGCAGTTGCGTCGACGATTACGGCGGCGCTGACCTCCGTCCTGGCAGGAACGATGACGTCCTCTCTCAGCCTTACTCGTCGTGCGGTGACGGCCTCGTGTGCTGGTTGCAAAGCAAGTTCCTCACCTCCGAAGTGCAGAGTGTTGGTGCTCAAGTCCAAGATGATGTTGTTATGGTCCAGGAAGTCCAGTCCGATGATCACTTCTTTTGATTCGTCAGCCACAAGCACTGGATGCTTTATCGCCCGTCGAGCAATGACGAACTCCAGTGATGCTTCGCCATGTACCGGTGCGGTCTCTCCGGTCGCGGTTATTAGCTGGAGGTTCCTCGGCACCTGCTCCTCTCCCTTATGTACACCGACTACAGTTACTTACGATCACTTGCTGCAGGCTGTTCACAAGCTGGGAGAAACAATGTCACTGGATTTCGTAACTCGCACGGCACTTCGTCACCACACTTCCGTCGCTCAGGAAAACACGCACTAGCTCAGAAACACACCCCCACAGAAAGCTCAGTCCCCTCACTTTGAGGCCGCTTATATAGCAGGCTGGTGACTCAATGAATTCTAGAATCGTCCAGGAAACACGGCTTCTAGAGATTTCCTTCACTGGCTGGGTCACGAATATTCTGGACCATTCCTTTCACTTCGCAGTCCGTTGCGTAACGCGCACGTAATATACTGAGGCAGAGCACACACAGCCTGGGGGCAGCTGTGACTCAACGCGGCGAGGCGACAAAACAAACTCACAGCCGTAACAGTATAGTGCATATTTGTAGTGAGGATCTCTTCATATTCTCTCGTAGTACTATATTCGAAATATACTGCTTATAATATTGTAGTCATTTGCTAATCTTCTTCTGTATATTACTGTGATACATTTCAACTGAGTCTCCACTCCTGGTTGACTATGAACGACTCGTCTCCTTCCGTCAAAGTACTTCTTCCTTCCTCGGTCCAATCTATTCAGCTTTTCTTGGAGTGACTATTTTTAAAGAGGTCTGACTTCGACCAAGTGATGTAATAGTGTGTTCCTCCTCGTCCTGTCCTGCTAGTCTCCTGGGCTCTGTTCTCCGCTCAAAATGGCCTAATAATATAACTTATATACTCATATTTCCCATTGTTGTATTAGGTAGATTTCATTAGAAAGCTAACTATTGCAATGGGTCCCATGTTTCGACTTCCGGAAAATTTCGACATATCTTCGCGTTTCACATCCCCCAGACCCCAAAACCACCGTCAGTTCAAAAGTTTATATATAATTTATGTATATATATATGTATATATATATGTATATCAGTTTCTTGTGGACACGATAACTGCCGTAATTTTGCACCAATTACTTCGAATTTTTTACCGAAGATGTATACCTATAAAATCTCGGTCGAGTTCGTTACTGGGCTAAATCGGTCGAAGGGGGTGAAAAAGGGGGGCTTTTTTCGAAAAAGTGAAATTTCGCTATAACTCTCTTAATACGTGCAATATCGAATCCATTCAAAGTTCATAATATGTGTCGGATAAGTGCCAAAAATTTATGTCAAATAAGATTTTTGATAGCACCAACCATTGACCAAAGGGGTGGAAAAAAGTGGGTTTTTCGGGAAACATTAATCATATCTCTCTTAATAGGCACAATATCAAAACCGTACAAAATGGACAATATTCCCCTAATAATTACCTAAAACTTTTGTCTGAAAGAATTTTTGATATGACCCACCATTACGCCAAGGGACGAGAAAAATGATTTCGGAATTATAAGAAAATGCCAAGAGCTATCAGTGGTTGCCATGGCAACACTACTAAATTGATGAGGCATGGACCATCAGACGTTGCCATGACAACGCACTTGCACGAGATCAGATTCAGTATTTCCATCTGATTAAGTGGTTGGTTGGTTGGTTCTTAAGTTTAGGGGCTGCGACAACGCGGTCATGTAGCCCCGTGTACTTTGGGTGTGTGTAGAATCTGTCTGATAACCGGTGTTAATTGTGATGACTGTATTAGTGTGTGTTATCTGTTTGTTAATTTAAGTACTGCAACTAACAATTTTTCAGATAGTTCCTACTTTTGCCGCCAAGCGCCACTGTCAACGACTACGAGGCCAAGTTCAGAACTGAGCTACTAGACGCCGCCGCAGTCGGCTCTTGGCAACGAACATAGAAACCTAAGAGCGTTGTATACATTCTTAACCTATCCAATTTAGCTTCACACAGGTGCAATTAGTGGAAGGATCTTTAACATGCCATAAATCTATGACATGGGACCGCCGGCTTTACTTCCCCTCCGAAGGAAGGCATACTGAGGGATATTTAACGCTCTTAAAAATCCGACGGCTTCGGCCGGGTTTGAACCCGGTATCTTGGGCATAGAAGCTCAGCATGTTACCGACTACGCCACCAAAGCCGCCTGATAAAGTGGGAAGCGGCTTCGGTGACGTAACTGGTAGCATGCTGAATGTCTATGCCCAATGTCGCGGTTTCAAAGCCGGCCGAAGTCGTCGGATTTTCTAAGAGCACTAGAATCCCTCAGTATGCTTTCCTTTGGAGGGGAAGTTCCAACGTTCGTTGCGAGTTGATGGTTGGGGTGGCATCTAGTAGCCAAGTTCACAGCTAGGTGTCGTTGACGGTTGTACCTGGTAGCAACATTAGGAACTACTGCTTGAAATTGACCGTCTGCAGTACTTACATGAATTAAGACTAATACAGCCATTACAATTCACACCGTGTATCAGACAGATTCTACACTCACCCAAAGTACACGGGGTTAGATGACCGCGTTGTCGCAGCCCCTAAACTGAGGAACCAACCAGAGGTAGATTTCGTTAGAAAGCTAACTATTGCAATGGGTACCATGTTTCGACTTCCGGAAAATTTCGACATATCTTCGCGTTTCACATCCCCAGGCCCCAAAACCACCGTCAGTTCAAAAGTTATATATAATTTATGTATGTATATGTATATCAGTTTATTGTGGACACGATAACTGCCGTAATTTTGTACCAATCACTTTGAATTTTTTACCGAATACGTATACCTATAAAATCTCGGTCGAGTTCGTTACTGGGCTAAATCGGTCGTTGGGGGGTGAAAATGGGGGGCTTTTTTTTTTCGAAAAAGTGAAATATTGCTATAACTCTCTTAATATGTGAAATATCGAATCCGTTCAACATTCATACTAGGCCTATGTGTCGGATAAAGCCCAAAAATGTATGTTTGAAGAGTTTTTTTTATAGCACCAACCATTGACCAAAGGGGTGGGAAAAAGTGGGTTTTTCGGGAAACATTAATCATATCTCTCTTAATAGGCACAATATCAAAACCGTACAAAATGGACAATATTCCCATAATAATTACCTAAAATTTTGTCTGAAAGAATTTTTGATATAACCCACCATTATGCCAAGGGATGAGAAAAATAATTTCGGAATTATAAGAAAATGCCAAGACCTATCAGTGGTTGCCATGGCAACACTACTAAATTGATGAGGGATGAGCCATCAGACGTTGCCAAGATAACGCACTTGCACGAGATCAGATTCAGATTTCCATCTAAGTGTGAAGCGGCTTCGGTGACGTAACTGGTAGCATGCTGAATGTTTATGCCCAAGGTCGCGAGTTCAAAGCCGGCCGAAGTCGTCGGATTTTCTAAGAGCGCCAAAAATCCCTCAGTATGCTTTCCTTTGGAGGGGAAGTTCCAACGTTCGTTGCGAGTTGCTGGTTGCGGTGGCATCTAGTAGCCAAGTTCACAGCTAGGTGTCGTTGACGGTAGTACCTGGTAGCAACATTAGTAACTACTGCTTGAAATTGACCGTCTGCAGTCCTTACCTGAATTACAGACTAATACAGCCATCCCAAAGTACACGGGGTTACATGACCGCGTTGTCGCAGCCCCTAAACTGAGGAACCAACCAAAATCTCTGCGGTAGATATAATTTTGCGTGAAGAAGTAACAGACCGTTACATAGTTGCACATCAGTGTCGAAACCTAGCATAAGGACAGTGTGACCACAAGTATAAAAATGGACCCCCAATGACAAGAAGGTTACCGTTCCCATAAGACAATAAAATGTTTAAAATAAGCATAAAATGACGAAAAACAAAGTTAATTAAGCTCCAATTATAAAATACCTTCTCGCATTAAATGAGGTCTGATCCTTCTACGAAAATCTGCATATTCTGCCTATTTTCGCCTATCCCCAAGTTTGTCCGGTGAAATCTACCTCCGCCTTCCGGCGTGCCGAGAGGACTTTTTCAACTTAAATCTGTTTTGATAGTTAAATTTCATTTATTATTCTCTTGATGTTAGTGTATTTCAGTTGTTTATAATGTTTATATTTAATTATTATAACAATCTAGTCTCTCGGAACTATAAATAATTTTGATTGGTTGCTCTGTTGCTATTGTCAATTTCCATTGTTCCTCGCTATCAAAATAGCGTCGTGTGCCGATCTTATCTCCCCTCCGACTTTGCGCATGTCGTCCTCGGACTCTCTGAACTCGGTAGTCTGACGTGCAAAAACCGGTTCCATAGCTCTCTTGCTGTGTAACTTGTCATAAATCCAGCCTCGGTTGAAAGTCATTCATCCTTGGTTAAAATAATTCAGATGATAAAATTACCATTTCTTCTTCCAATAACGCCTCTTCTATGCGCTTAAAACTTGACAAATACTTTCTTTCACATCACAGACTCTTATTGTGTGAGAAAAGTAACTCATATCACGACATAATTTCTAAGCATAAAATTGTCTTGTGCCACAATTTGTATCTCAGTCGATGCATTTTCATTGTCACTGATAAATTTGAGTAAAATTTCCCTTCCGACTTTAGAAAGTAAAGCATGTACGTTCTTTTAATACAGTTTATTACAATTAATTACTGTAGTTGAATTTATCCCTTTTATTGGATTTTAGGATAAAATCTCTTTGATTTTGAGTAATTATATTTTCCTATTGGGCGGTTGTCATTCATCCTGACAATCAAGTAGCAGTTGTTATCATATACTCTGGTTACTTTGAAAGGGGCCCCGGAACAGAGTTGAGAATTTTATATAGACCTTTCTCAAAACATCGGCCTTAACCGGAGTTTTTATGAAGACATGATCGCCTACTTTCAGTGGACGGCTAAATCTTTTCCCTCGGGTTCTCTTCAATCTTTTCTCCGCCTGTTTGTTCAAGTGCTCACATGCTCTTTCTATTCTTTGTTCCATCGATGGTTCGATATCTTCCGGAATACTGAAGATTCCGTTCCACGGTCTAATGGGGTTTTCCTCAAAATGTAACATGCTAGGGATTTCATTCGTACTCTTGTGACGGGTGTTGTTGATACAAAACTCAATTAATGGGACTATCCTCACCCAGTTTTCATGGTTCTCAGAACTGTATAGACGTATATATTTAGAAGATTCCAACATAACTCTCTCAATTGGATTCGTCTGTGGACTCCGGATAGAACTATAGATATGACTAATATCCAGTCTAGTCATGACTTCTGCAAATTTTGCAGACGTATACTGAGCTCCGTGGTCCGTCAATAATCTTTCTGGCTTTCCTAGTTTCGGGATCACGTTCTTCTCCAAATGATGAATAACTGTCTTCGTTGTGGCCTTCTGCATAGGATTTAGCATCGCAATCTTGGAGAAAACATCCATTGTGACAAGTATTGTGCCCAACTCTAGGAATGGGTATTCCAAGATTCAGACACCTAGATATCAAGGGAAAGGCTGTAGCCGCTTTTGAAAGTTCAGATATTTGAATATCGCGCTACATTGCTTCTCGAAGCATTTGGAAGGAATTTACCGATAGTTGGATGTCAAGTGACGTAGCGAGTAATAGCAGAGGTCGAGGCTATTTATTGATTAAATAGTTAACTATGGAGTAGAGACTTGAGACTGGGATCAGATTACTGGCACGGCCAAATGAAAGAGAATGCAATTAGTATCAAGTAAATCGGACCAGGGATTCAAGAGATATGAGGATTTCCAGATATCAGGTGATGACGCGTGACCCTGACAGTTTTGAATAAAAGCCAGCTGGCCGAAGCAACTTCAGCTCATTCTAACACAAGCACTTGGCAAGCAAGTTGCTGCGACGCTGAGCCAAGGCACATGGTTGCCGGATCTACGCAGAAGTTCTTTTCAAGTCGTGATAGTCACGAAAAGTGCTGCGCTACGAGTTGGAACTTAGTAAGTTTCTGGTGAGGAGAATCACTGAGGTGATTGATTTTTCTACAGACATTGGTGGAAATATTTATATTTCTACAAGGACATATGCTAGACTTTGTCTAGAAATTAGTACTTTGTCACAGCCCAGTAATAACTTAATACTTGGATGTTTAAATCCATTTCAAGTCAGTTTTCATTATTTGTAACTAGTTAACCACTTCGATCTGTCAGTACACTGAAGACTAGTCTATAACGGTGGCGTTCATTAGTCTACGCAAGGGAAACTGCAAGTTGCTTAGCGCATGGCAGATGGTGATATAACAAACCATGCCCAGGGAACGATCTTCAGAACAGCCGTTAATTGCTTAGACTGTCAGTGTTTTTCTTGTACTGATAAGATTACCGTGAGTTATGTTACAACTGACATATCTAAGAAGAGATCACTTAGATCTGACCCTATTTAAACAAACTGTTATGGCTTTGATAGAAGCCCATATTAAAATGGAACAACAGTTAATTCAAACGTCAAAAGATACTACCACTATGTCTGACTAGACGAATTGTGGGTATATGATGGCGGCGGATACAAGGATTATACGTGCTTGTCCGATAGGGCATGTCTATGGATAAATCTGGTACAGACCAGGTTTACTACGCTTCAAGACCATCAAGAAATGTAAGCCACATTTGAATTATATTATGCCTAGCTAATTGGAACAAACTATTTTTCTGCAGATGACCAACACATTTTTTCTTCGTATTTAAAGCTTGCAATGATTTACGCAAGACTTATTAGAGTTATTCTGAGCATTTTCAGCACTCAGAACAGTTTAGGATCGATGACCGAGCATTTCGAAGATTTATTTGAATATTTCATATTTTTGGGAAACCACGGAAAACAACCGATGTAACTGTAAAAGTTAATAATTTATTTTTGTTGAGGAATGGATACTTTTTCCATATTCGAAGGTTCGAACATGTGGATTCTCACATAATGAGATGATAATTAAACATATTTAAAATGATATAAATAATAATAATAATAATAATCCACTAATAATAATAATAATAATTTTTATAATTTTTCTAAATAATTCTTGGATATTATATTTTCTAATAATCATATGTACTGAGAAAGAGCCTGTGAAGTAGTTTAATCATTTCTAGTTTGGAACAGGAGATTTTCCGAAGGAGAGTGGTTAGCGCAAGCCCGCATTCAACCAACATTTCAGTTCTGGTTGAACAGTTGATATTTGCAATGAGCAAAGTATATTTTTCAGATAACACGGAGAGGCATGAAACGGGAAGCAATTGATATTTGTATCAAATAGGATATTTTTGTATTTATATAAAATCATGACGTAAATACACTCGAAAGTGAAATAAAGATTTTCATAAGTATGGTAAATTCACGGGTTGAACTGAATGGTAAAATAAAATAAACTTGTAAGTTTATTAATCTTCCAGTGTTGATAACAAGCAGAGGCTTGATTTATTGTATAAATTTTGGGAAGATAATTTATGTGTGGAGTAGTTGAAATGCCATTCCCAGGTGCGCATGTTTAAGTCGCAGGAATGAAGGTTTTTTCGAGCATCAATCAAATAGCAGGTTCGATGGCTCAGGTTTATAGTAGGAGTATTGGAACTACACATTTCGTCGTATGAATAACCCGAAGGTCATTTCTTTAAAACCATCAGTTATTATTTCAACCTTGTTTTTCGAATTCCATTTAGACTTTGATTTTGCTAGAACCCGGATTTGTCATGATAGTAGTTTAATTCTTCTTCAGAGGAAGACCTTTGCCGTTGTTGTAATATTGTGTTCTTACACAAATAATAGAATGGGCCACTGCCAATTAAAAATAATTCTTTAACCACGAATAATTTGAAGGATATTTTCAATCCTAGTGCCATGAACTAAATGAATTCATTATAAAACTACAATTCTTATTTCCGCATTCTGTCGAAGAATTGCAAGTTGTGAAAATTGCTAAAAATGGCCATGAATATAAATATTTTTATAATAATGATTCCAAGTGGAAAATTGAATAGTTGAATGGTTCAACCATTTATTGATCAAGTTGATGATTCAGAAATCATATATTTTGTTAGAACTTGAAGTTCATAATCGAGTCACTTCTCGAATGTTTAATGTCAGAAGAACAATTAATTGTTGTTGTGCTTCGCACAGTTCTTCGATGCTATGCTCAAGGTCAAATACTTTTCAGATGTTATTAATATATGTAAATAATTTGTGTTGCTTCGATGATGATAATATTTTTTCGACGATATATTTTTGAAACTGGAAAACTAAGTGAAAGTTTAAAATTCTGTGAACATTTATTCTACGAGTGTTAATATCATGTAAATATTCAAACAGTGATCTACGATATTTCCAGTATAGACAATTAACTTTGAACTGGAATTAAATATTAATAATTTTGGAACACAGTCTACAGGACTATTAATCGGACTTGTGTTTCCAAAAAGATTGTCAAATGTGTTTGGAAAATTTCTGTATATTGTGTGTAAATAAGAGTGTGGATCGCCACACGTGGATGATGCTGCTTTGAGCATCTTTGCAGTCAATTTTAACTTCAAAATAAACTGAGATAATTTTACAGGATGTGTTACTCCCAATTAAATCTCCTTCTATCCTTATTGTTGCATTGAGCCAAAAATCAGCAAAGCATTTTTTTTAAATTTGATGTCGTTTTTGCGATTTGCTTTAACCCATCTGGCGCTCCGGGATATTTTGACTCTCGTGCTGACTGATTATTGGTAAAATGCATATGTGGTCGTGCGGACTCCGGTCTAAACGGGCACAGTATATACTGTTTTCCCCTTATACTGTTGGGTGCTGGTCCAAATATATCTTGGCTGAATAATTCCAATGGTTTTGTCGGGATAATCGCCTTGTTTTTTCTTCAAATAACAGCTCAGAATTATATTTCTTCTTCCGGCATAACTCACAAGATCTGACTACAATTGCTATGGACTCCCTCATATTTGTCCAATAAAATTTTTCCTGAGTGGTACTACAAGTTTTGTCCAGTCCACCATGTCCATGGGCGCCCGCAGGGAGGAGCAAGGTGGGGCCGTGCCCTCCCTCCCCCCCCCCCCACACACACACACCTGGAATTCCGAGAATGTTGATATTCGATTGGTCATTGTCACCAGTTTATTTCATAAATTGAAGTTTCTGATAATCAACTGACAAATGCTACAATTGAAAACTTCTTTAATGTTGCTGACGTAATATGTATTTATATTCAGACATATATGGCTCTAATGATTTCATGCACTAGACCACCAATGGGAACATAGCTCCATTATTCAATATGGTTATGCCTAGTTTATGTTTACCCAACGCTATCTAAAGTGATTAGGCTGGCTACTACTTTCGCCTCCTCACGTTGGCAGTGACGATATGAAGCACGTTCTGAAGATATTTTTATACATTGCAACACCGATAGCGGATTTCAGCCCCTAAAACGAGGTTTTCTTTGATCTCTAGTAAAACACTGCTTAAGGTCGTGCTTACAATATTGAGTCATTTACTGTATTCAGGCCCGTAATGACGAGGGAACAAACAGGGCAGCTCCCATTGTGGCAGGTTTTAGGGGCGGAAAGAAATCAGGAAACTGTACAAAACCGCTTGGGCATTAAACGCCAAGTTATTAAAGTTTAACCCCACCCCTCCACACACACACACACACACACACACAAGATAATTATTCATTGTCAGAGATTTGCAATGTTGATTATTTAAGGACACACAAAGCGGGATTGTGTTAGTCATCTTGGTGTTCCTTCTTTTGAATCTGACTTGAAAGTGAAATTGGACTAATGATATCCTAATCGTGTTTGCAAATGACAAGGCAAGAAGGAAGCCCCTTGTTATTTAAATAATTGGTGTTTTTGTAATTGGTTGTGTATATCTTTTAAAATTTAAATGTAAATTCTTTGTATTAAGTTATTTTTCTATTTGTAATTTTAGTAAACACATATTTATAGTGTTTGCCACCCATAGTTAAATACACGCTCAGTGAAGAAACAATCCCATATGTTACGGAAACTTTAATAAATCTACATATTTTAAGTCGGGGGTAGCATTTTTTTTTCAGGGGATTCAAGAGCCCTAAATACGAGCCTGACTGTGTTGTACACCCGTCTAATTTTGCGCCGTTCTGCCTTACTGCGATCTTTATTCGTGCTGCGAAATGCCGTTTAGTTTTATTCAAGGAGTGCCATAGTACTGTGGTCCATTTCTTGAGAACAGAGCAATTATTGCTATAAATGAACAGCAATCTACCATTGTACTAGATTCTGAACCTGTAGCGTTAAATCTTCTACGACCGAAGCAATTTATAGGCTAATGGTTAAATTGTTCTGCTGTGTTTTTGTGCCGTTATCAAAGCGACTGAGATTCGCACTCTCAATCAAATGTAGACGGTAGATCAGTTGAGACAAAATGGTGAATTCAATACTGATAGACTTCGTTATGTTGTAGGCTATATTATTCCAATGGAATCGTCTTGCAAGGCAATTTTTGATGCACAACATGTAGCCTACTTATATGAGCGGAGAAGGTAATTTAATCCTAATTTAATTGGACTTATAGTCATATTGACCGACTGAAAGTTACAATTCAATATAGATCAATTAGGTGATAAAGCCAAAGTTGAAGGGGGGATTGATAATGATGTGATTCTGAAAGAAGAAAACTGCAGAACAGACATTGGCAGGCTCTTTACTCAAGGAACATTTATGTGACATTTTTAAGTACGAATGTGTAATAGTTAGGGCAATTGATCCTGCGATATTTTTCGTTATCTAAGCGACTAAGTAAGAAGTACATGATTTAGTGAGTATTATATATTTTACTTAACGGTCAGCAATAATCAAATGAAATAATTTCTTTCTAAAACGAAAATTTGCTAAAATAATGGGCGTTGCAAGTACGGGTAACGTACAATACGAATTTATCACTTCGCACAAAATTCATGAGGAAAGGAAGCTTGTAGTTAAACGAGACCGTTAATCATGCGATCATGTTCCACGGAACATCCTTTTTACGTGGAATCCGAACCACAGGACATGGCATTTCACTTCGAAAATCTTACATGCATTGCCCGGGAATCGAATCTGGTCTACCTTGGTGAGAGGCCAACAGCTTGACCGCTGCGCCACCACGCCCCAAAATTCATTAGGCTAAGAAGAGCAATGCGAAGTATTCCTGATAGCTTGTGAAGAAGAGGAAAAACTTGATGGATCCGCTGTAACGGCCAGTACAAACTAGATATTTGGAAAAAGTGCTACTTGAATTATTAGGCAGATTCATATGTAGGGATATTTCCACAGATTAATTTAACTCAGTAATTTGGAAATATCTGAAACTATGTCCTCCAGTTACCGTATTTAGAAAATAGGCGAACTGGATTTACATTAGCATTTTAATGAACTGCTTTTTTTACATGCCCGTTCTAAAGATCAAAAAAATCTCTAGGGTAACTGGGACATACGGGACAAGAAAAACCGGGTCCCGTCCCATGGCGGAAATTTAAAAAAAAATGTTGCACAGTGTAATAAAACAAACAAAAGAAACAAAAATAAACGTGAAAATAGATAGAACGTGTAACATTGTCAACTTACCGATATTATGGATAAATCCTTCTCGGTAATTCTCTGACCATGCTCAGCGCTAGCAGCGAGACTCGCTATCACTGTCACTAAATTAAACGACTATTCAAGTCTCCAGTCCTGTCACCGAATTAAACTTTAAAATCTTAAATCCACTTTTTATAATGACTATTTAAAATCACTGCAATATCATTATTTTTTATCACTATCAATCATCACAAGCGCACTTCCTAATTCCTCCCTCCCCTTATTAACTACCACCCACAGCGAAAACTTTCACCACCTCCTTCTTGTTCCTGTGAAGCAAGTGGAATGGAATGATTGAGTATTTATTTTCTTCTCACGGAAAATCGCCGTTTCTTCCCTTCCTCTTCTCTCCGCCCCTCACTCCTGCAGGTCCCATCACGCTGATTCTCCTTGCCACCGTGCCCCCTGCAGCTGGCGGGATGGTCACGTGGATCCCAAAGGCACAGTAGCTATCCACCCCTGCCTGCCGCACCCCGCACCCCCAATGCACTTGCTATTGTCTCCTCCAGATGTTGAGCAAACACGTGCAGCAGCCGTCCCGCCGCCAGCCGCCAGCCAGTCTTCGAACAGATGACGATGGCCCGGCCCAGGCCCAGCTGATGCGCCCCATCGCAAGGTCTTTGCCTACACCGTGCCTGAGGTCTTGCCTTGTCCAAGCCTGGCCCAGAGACGATTGGCATGTATTCACAATCGGCATTCACACTTAGCTGCTCGTGAGTTCGCATTTCAAATTCGCGCCATGTATCTCAAAAAGGTCATTCTTTTTCAATTTTCAATATCAAAGTTTTGCATTTGCAAAAGATATTGGAGGTGTGCCGCACCCCCAAAATAAATATTGGGGGAGGGGGGCGGCCGCACCCTGCCCCCCCCCCCTTCTGACGCCACTGAGCGTGCGAGCGTGCAGTGTTGATCTGGCCGGGGTGAAGCCATATTGATTCGGTGGTATGTAGGCTCTTAATCTATATGTGCTAGTAGGATCTTGGAAAACAGGTTTGAATATGACATTTTCCAGGGCGATTCCCCTATAGCAGGTTGGGTCATACTTTCTTCCCTTCCCTTTGTATAGCACAATTATAATTGACTTTCTCCATTGTTCTGGAATTGAGTTGTTCTTTAGGCATTCATTTAAAAGTTTCGTCAGTGGTTCTAGTAGGTCTTGGTGTGCTTCCTTCAGGTGGTCCATGTATATTCCATCAGGTCCAGCTGCTTTGTTGAGTTTCCCAGGTCTTATAAGTTGGTTGACTTCCTCTTTTGTGATTGGAACTATATTCTGTTTGTTCGTTGTGTCTGATGTGCGATATACTGTTGGTTTGTCCTCTGCAAGGAGGCTGCTAAAGTGGGCTTCCCATTGCTCCATATTAACGAGAGGACTTATTGCCTGCTTCTTTGACGACCTTAGAATTTTATACGGTTTCAGTTCGGCCTCGGCTATCAATTTCTGTTCTGTGGAGAGGTCGTGTTGTTGCTTATTTTCTTTCAATAGCATTTTGTACCACTCTGGGGGTTGGGAATTTTCACTGGGGTAAGCACATAGGGGAAATAGTGGAGAAAGCATACAAGTCACTACATATGGTTATGCGAGTGTTTAAAGGGGCTGGCAGCGAGATTAGGGAAAGGGCATGTCCCTAGTTCGTCCTCTGCTGGAATATGCTGGGGGAGTGTGGGATCCATACCAAATGTATTTAATAAAGGAATTGGAAGGAGTACAAAGGAAGGCCGCCAGGTATGTAATGGAGGACCACCGATCGACGAGTAGTGTACAGTAAGTTGGATGATTCAGGGTTTGGGATGGGAAAGTCTGGCTGGTAGACGTTCAAGAGCTAGACTAGGGGGTATTTTCTTAGCTTACAAGGGGGAAATTGCTTGGGAAGACATTCGCAAGGAATTGGGAAATGGAGGTACTTATATGGGTAGATACAGTCATTCGTGCAAATTAAAATTAAGTCAGTGGAATAGTAACTGGGGCAAATATTATTTCATTGGGAGGGGGGCAGTAGAATGGAACAGTTTGCCGGGGGACATTTTCATCCCTTTGCCTTCTAATGTTGGAAAATTTAAAGAGTTGGTGAGAGGGCACCAGATCAGGAGCCAGTGGCATGACATGGATGAAGAATAGTGTAAATTATCCTTATTCGTATTTTATATTTGTTTCTATTATTATTATTATTTCTTATACCAATTAATCCTTGTATCTAAAATGAATATATTTATATTTTTTTAGTTGTATGAATGATTTATTTTCCTTAGTGTTTTTTTTTGTTGCTGTTGTAATTTGCCACCATGGACAGCGTCCACCTGCAAATAAATATATGTATGTATGTATATTCCTTTAGGGCGCTTCCTCCGGATTCTCTGGCTGCCTGGAAGAGTTGTAGAGTCTTTGAATATAGCACTCTTCGTCAAACCATGGCTTTGCTGATCGAGTGTGGGTGGACAGTTGAGTGGTGGCCTGTATGATTGTGTCATTCAGGGTTGCTGTTGCCTTCCTATAAAACTTATCAGTCTCTTATACATGTATTTTTTCCACAATTCTTGCAATACCAGTTGGTAAGGTAATAGGACGATAGTTATCTAATTCATATTTTGATCAGTTTTTGTGCACTGGAATTACTTTTGATAACTTCAAAATAACCGGTTAAGTTCCTGAGAGAATTGAACTGTTTATTAAATGCGTAAGTGGATTTATTATATTTTCTGCACATTTCTTTAAAATTGCATCAGAGATGCCATCAATGCCAGCAGAGAATTTATTTTTAGCTCTTTTATAATTATTCTTACCTCTTCACTTGTGACATGATTTAAAAATAAAGAATCACTGCATATATTATTTTTATGATTAGAATTTAGTGTATTTGCCTGTGATTTATTTAATATTTTTTGTGGAATTTCCAGTAAATAGTCATTAAAAGTGTTTGCTATTTCCACTGTATTATTAAGTTAATCACTTTATTATTCCTGGTCAGTGTAATGTCCCTTTGTATTTTAGCAGATTTTCCAGTTTCTTTCTTTATCACGGACCACATAGCCCTGTTTTTATTAGATGATTGGGAAATAAAATTATCATTATGCATTTTCTTTGCTAGTCTTATTACCTTATTTAATATGCTAGTGTAATTTTTGTAGTATAAATTGAATTCAGGTGTTGTGTGGTATTGTTTATATAATTTGTGTAGACATTTCTTTCTTTGACATGAATTTCTAATCCCTGTTGTTGTCCAATTGCTAGTATTGTTATTTTTAACAGTTCTTTGTTTAAAGGAGAATGCTGTTTAAAAATAATGTGTTAGAGTAATGTTAAATGCATTAAATTTATCATTTACATTTTATAGTTTATACATTTCTGACCATCTTTCCTTATTTAATAAGTCCTTGAAATATGTAAAATTTGGTTCAAACCCGGACAATAGACTTCTATTGAATGGTGATATTTATCTGTATTTATAAAAAATTGATTAGGAGTGGTTTTACTAAATTTTGTTATTCTTGTTGGGGTATTTACTGTAGGTTTCAGTCCATAGGAAATTAGTAACTGTGCTAATATTTCACAATTGGAGGGTCCAATAAATAAAATCTCTACTGTCGGGGAAATAAGTATAGATACTCGAGTTTAGAGGCCAATAAAACCTTTACCCTTAGTCTTACATAAGAACAACCTACACCAAAAATTTCCTTGTTTTATTTGTCGTTTAACGATATAGAGTAAATATTTGCATTGTATCTCGTTAAAATTTTACAGCAGATTGAACAAAAAAAGTACCGGTTTTTCTTACCAAGTTTACGGAGCTCTCACTTAGAAAGGTCATTACGTTAAAAGTATTGATCTGATCGTAACGAAACTTTAATACGTCTTAAAGGAACTTATTGTTAACGCGTATATGAAGTTTTAATCTGATCGGACGTTTATTAAGATAGTTGTTGTGAATTTTGTAAAACAACTTTTTCTCGGGCCTGGGTGGTCATAGCAGTATGAAATATGGCTTGTTATGAGGCTCATAGCAATGCAAGGCTTAACATAAAACTACATTTTGTCTACTTGTGATTATCGATTTTATATGGATTGATATTTAATCGGACCATTGAGGGCAGCGATAGTACCGCAGCAGCCTGGCAATGTTGCCAGTTGCTGCGCGCTCGTTCCTACGCACACCAAACTCTGACCTCTGTTCTTCGTTGAGTCATTAGCCACAAGCAGCAACTATCACTGTCTGTATTATCTATTGTTTGCACATCGATCAAGATGCCAGCTAATCCGCAGTTAACGGAGGAAGAATTTGCCATGATTATAAGTGCAATATGTTTTTTTAGATGCGAGAGAGAAAGTAATAATGATAAGAGGGTTTAGCAAATAGTATCCAAGTGTATTGGAAGGTCGATAGCCACGGTGAAGGGATGTGCCGCTGCAATGAATGATATTCCTCTTCCTCCCAGAATCCAAAAGTATGAAAGTATGACGAAAGCAGAGCTAATTGTTCACGCCAAACCTCACTTCAGGACACCTAAAATGAAGCTGGAACAGATAATCAAGAATGTTCGTCCTGACGTCGAACTCGTCTGGTTGCCAGTTGCTCATTGTGAGCTCAACCCCATAGAGCTGGTTTGGTCCTACGTGAAAAATAAAATAGCTAAAGTGAATATGAGTAACCAGGCGGAGAGAGGAAGATCAATGGAGGTGATGCGAGATCTCTGTAAAGAAGTATTGAGGTCTGTAACACCGGAGCTATGGAAAAAATGCATCGAACACACCAAAAAAATAGAGAAACATTACTGGGAAAAGGATTGGCTAACAGAAGACGTCCCCGTTGTTGAGCCACTTGTTATAAACTTAAATGACAGTTCATCTGATTCATCGGGCAGTGATTTTTCAGACAGTTAATAAGGGAGCAGTTTTATAATCTTATAATCTCAAAGTGTAAATTACTTCAAACAATTAATCTTATAATAATAGCTTTTCAGCTGACACACCATTTTTTTAACCTGCCAATGTTGGTCCAAAGCCCTCATTAAAAAAGGTGTTGGGAAATGGTTAACTTCTTGCGAAAATGAAATATAAGACACGTTTCTCTAACTTGTAGGTAAAATTAGCAGAGGCTATTAGCGCTGTACATAAGGGACGCATATTTCAGGATATAAAGAAGAATTAAATAGTTAAGTTAAATAGACGTGAATGATAGTGTATTTTTTTTTTCTTAATCGTATTACCCTCCAGGGTTGTCTATTCCCTCGGACTAAGCGATGGATCCCACATTTACCGCCTCCATTTTGAAACTTCGGGATCGGGTATACAACTGGGGTGTGTAACCAGCACTTCGCCCAGGTTGCCTCACCTGCAAAGCGAACAGGGATCTTATGAGGGATGGGAAGATTGGGAGGGATAGGCAAGGAAGAGGGAATGAGGCGGCCGTGGCCTTACGTTAGGTATCATCCCGGCATTTGCCTGGAGACGAAGTGGGAAACCACGAAAACCACTTCAAGGATGGCTGAGGTGGGAATCGAACCCCCCTCTACTCATTTGGACCACCCGAGGCTGAGTTGACCCCGTTCCAATCCTCATACCAATTTTGAAATTTCGTGGCAGAGCCGGGAATCGAACCACGGACCTCCTGGGTGGCAGCTAAGCACTCTGACCACTACACCACGCAGGCGAATATATATAATAATTTTTGTATTATAATTCGTCAATTTCACGTATGGTTTTTAATTTATTTTAATTAATGTCATTTTTCAAGCCCTCGTACTGCAGCTCCTTCACCAAGATTTTACTCGTATAAAAAATATCTTCCTTGTCACGTGAGCGACCCATGGCTTAACCCAAAGACATTCGCTTTATCTTTCCGTTTCTTTTATATACCGGTATTGCCACCACAGAATTTCAACTACCGTAATATAGTTAAGTGAACACGGAACTGTCCTTCTTCCATTTTGCTGAATTATGATAAAATATTTGATGTAGTGTAATGGTGTGATAATTGCTTTGTATAACTTTGATAAAAGTTCAGTTTTATAAAATATTTGATAACATTTATTTGACACATTTCTTTAGCAGTGTAATACCGGCCTAACACAAATTCCAATACAACAACAGAAATTCACAGACCTTACGGCTTGGAACGCGCGCGTATTGGGCAACGTCGCACGAGTTTCCTCGACCGAGCGCATCGTTCCCGTCGCTTGCTACGATACATTCTTCTCACATAACCACCCGATTAAATATCAATCGATATAAAAGCAATTATCAAAAGTAGATAAAATGTAGTTTTACGTTAAGCCTTGCATTGCTTTGAGCCTCATAACAAGCCATATTTCATACTGCTATGACCACCCAGGCCCGAGAAAAAGATGTTTTACAAAATTCACAACAACTACTTAAAGAAACGTCCGATCAGATTAAAACTTCATATACGCATTAACAATAAGTTCCTTTAAGACTTATTAGAGTTTCATTACGATCCGATTAATACTTTTAACGTAATGATCCTTCTAAGTGACCGCTCCGTGGACTTGGTAAGAAAAACCGGTACTTTTTTTGTTCAATCTGCTATAAAATTTTAACGAGCTACAATGCAAATATTTACTCTATATCGTTAAACGACAAATAAAACAAGGAAAATTTTGGTGTAGGTTGTTCTTATGTAAGACTAAGGGTAAAGGTTTTATTGACCTCTAAACTCGAGTATCTATACTTCAACGTTTCAGGAAATGAAATACAAAGTTTCAAACTTACACAAAATCTATATTTTTCACTTCTGTAATCCAATTTTCTGTTACATGGAAATATACATATCAACTATTATTTAAAATAACTAAAAGCTCTTATTAGTAGTGAAATGTATTTTATAAAATGCAAAATACACTCATGGACAATGTGATTTTTTGGTTTGTATAATGTTTTCCTGTTAATTTTTGGGCTTCAAATGTCACTCGTACTCATCCACATCACCCATTTCATCAGACTGGAGTCTTAAAATGTGGTTTTCGGGGCCCGTAGGGCTCCCGAGTTTTGTTTCTCACATTGAGACGTTGAAAATGAGCTTATTTTTCTACGCCCATTTCAGCATGCATTTTAAGGGGTTAGGCCCACTTTTATGAGAGGTATAGAGAAGAGTTACATCAATGATTACTTTCGTGCCTCTGATGGACTTCTGTACCAAATTTTACGTTGATCCACTCAGCCGTTCTCGAGTGATGCGCGTGCAAAGTTGTACACAGACAGACAAAAATTTTGCGCGCAACCGTCATAAACCAGTCTGAAACGCGTTAATAACTCAAACAATATCTAGGATGGGAAGAGAGAAATGTTGGATTTATTTCAATGGATTTAGTGGACTTAGGAATTTCTTTCGTTGCCTTGAGCGGACTTAGGGATTTTGTAGTGATTAATTTTGCTGCATTGAGTGGACTTAGTGATTTATTTTGCTGCATTGAGTGGATTTGGTGATTTCTTTGGACTTAGGGATTTCTTAAATTTAATTACTAGAAAGTACGAATTATACATATGCAAGTTACATAGACTTAGAGTTATTTATCATTGAAACTAATTGAAGATTTGAAAAGAGCGGGAACTTTTAGTCCAGATACATGCATTATCTCCATTTGTCAAAAAACGGACTTAGGGATTTTATTTATTAGACCCTCCAATTTCTATCAAATTTTAAGAAATCCACATTTACATCCCCACAAATTATTATATCGAAATTTACTTTGCTCATGTTATTGAGTAACAATTCTACTTTATCTATAAATAAACGAAACTTTCCTGACGGAGAACGGTATATGCATACAATTATTAACTTAAACTGCTGTATTTTTACGGCAGAGAATTCAAAATCCTGTTCCATAATTAGATATTCCGTTATTAATTAAAGTGCTACTTTGTAATAATTATCTGAAACTTCTTTCAACGCTTCTCGATAAGTTAACTGCGCCGTTAACAAAACATGTGATGTCTGCCGTTTGTTATATAACTTAACTTTCGTTTGTGCAACCGTGGTGCAACACAGTAGCGAGTGGGTAGCTCCCACAATCCCGTGCGCTTTGACGTCATATTTGCTTCTTTAAAGCCTTGAATTCCGCTGATTGCTTCGTTCTGTTCAACCCAGTTCAACCCCATTGATCTCTGCGTTTGGTCGCTGTTGGATTAAGCGATTGCCTTTCTACTGTGCCGGTTAAGATTTTGTGATTTGTGAAAACTAGATATTGTACTTTTCACAATGCCCAGGCGAGGAAGAAGTGCTCCTGCTCCAAGGTAAAGCTTTTGCACACACTTCGTTAATTGATAGGGTTATGTATTCTCAGCCAAGGTCATCGTTTTATCGTCTTCACAGTCCTAATTTACTTGTATATTACAGCACTTTTGTTATAATATATTATAGATTTTGGTCTTCTCAATTAGTTTCAATGGGCGCAGTTTATCTACTGAAATCTATGCCAGAAACGTGCCCTCTTAGTTTTCGATTATTCTCTCCTTTATGACGTCTTGGAAAATTAAAAATAGGTACATGTTAGGCCTGAATGAACTTGCTGTTTCAGTCGTAGTCATCAAGATACTCAAGTATTCAATCTTAAGAAATCGACGTGCCCGGCGGAATGGACCCTTGACTAGGTCGCTAACAAATGGACTCGTTGAAAATCGGTCACATCATTAGTATCTAATTGTCTGTAATTCGACAGTGATACCCAGTTGAAGGACATTATAGGAAAAAGATACGAGGATGAAAGAGAAAAATATATTTATCACTGGAATGGAAACATGCCATATGGTTAAATCAGAGAATAAGATTAGTTGCATGAGGCAAGGGAAGACCAGTTCAAGCATTTAAGGAAGTAAGAACAAGAAAGAGGATTAGAGGTCAGTCCAGATTGGATGGAAGATAATGATGGGAGTGCTGTGTGTTGGACTAAAGGATTCATGCTGGTAATAATGTTATTGGTTTTATGCCCTTTTAACTACTGCAGATTTTAAAGACACCGGGATGCTGGAATTTTGTCCCAAAGGGGATCTTTAACGTGCCAGTGAATCTACCGACACAGCTCCCTTGCTTATAAGCACCCTCAAATGCCACAAGACTGCACCAGGATTTGACCCTACAATCTTGGGCACAGCAGGCGAGAACATTACCACTGCGCGCCACAACCAGTTCGAGGATTCAGTGGCATGCTGCCATTACAGATATGCCTACCCCAGATGTAAGACATACTTTCGAACCTGTCTAAATACCATTTTAAGAAATATTTATTGGTAGCACTGAATGAACGTAGAACGAGTGATAACATTCTCTATAGTACCGTACATGAATTATTAAAACTCCAGAGCACCAGTAGTGCAATGTCCCTTTTCGTAACTTTTGACAAGGTAGATTATTGAATATATATCATTTATAATTTACATACCTTTCTAGGAGTCCTTAAGAGTTCATTTCAACTTGAATTCCCACTGCCGGCACCGGAAATAATTCCTTTTTACGTAAATAAAGCATTTTTGGCCGCGTTCATTTCACGATGTTCCACCATTTTACATTGACGTCGGACACTACGTCATACCCCATGTGACACCTTGCCAACATGAATAATGAAATAAAAGGCAAAACCATTGGCCAGGATAAAGATTGTGCGACTACCCCCACTGTGCCTGACAAAAACCAGGCGTGTTATCTATTAGCTAACGCGGCCGCGCTACCCAACCACCATTGATCTGGACGAAAATATTGGTCTAGGCAAAACCATTGGTCTGACGGATGCGATATAGTACCAAATGCGTGGGGTTTGCATTATTGACTCCTTCACAAAGATGGATATGGCAGAGCTGCAATTTCAACTATATAAGTCGTGATCATATTAAGCCTCCGTGGCTTAGGCGGCAGCACTCCGGCCTCTCACCACTGGGTCCGTGGTTCAAATCCCGGTCACTCCATGTGAGATCTGTGCTGGACAAAGCGGAGGCAGACAGGTTTTTCTCCGGGTTCTCCGGTTTTCCCTGTCAAGATTTCATTCCAGCAACACTCTCCACTATCATTTCATTTCATCTGTCATTCATTTAATCATTGCCCCAGAGGAGTGCGTCAGGCCTCGGCAGCCGGCACAGTCCATATCCTCGCCGCTAGATGGGGGCTTCATTCATTCCATTCCTGACCCGGTCGGAGACTGGAAGCAGGCTGTGGATTTTCATTTTTCAAGTCGTGATCATATTAGGGATGGAGGGTGGAACTATACAGTGGAAGAGTGAACATCTAATACTAAACCTTCTTCATATATTCTACAGACTATTAATTCAGGTAATTTCAGTACTTAATGATTTTTAGGTGGCGGTTCACTTTAGACCATCCTTTATATAATAATTTTTTAAAACTGAAATTACCTGATTTAACAGTCGGTAGGATATCAGGAGAGGATTGAGTATTAGATGTTCACTGCTCCGCTGTCATAGACCCACCATCCCGCCCAAATAGCGACACGACGTATATAGTTGAAATCGAAGTTCTCACCTGCATCTTTCTCACAGAGTCAGTAATGCCAACCCCACGCGTTTGGTACTATTTCGCACGTGATGTATGAAATCGCTATACTCAGTGGAAAGTGAACTCAATTACAGTGTTTATTTATGTATTTATAATGTTTTACATACAAAAACAGACCTACCCTGGGGCTTACGCCCCAGACCCCCTTGCTTGTGGTACTAGCATTAATTTTCGACCAGGCAGTACCTAACCTAGTAGCGGACATAAATTCTATCTTATTAATGTTTTACATACAAAAACAAACCTAACCTGGGGCTCACGCCCCAGACCCCCTTGCTTGTAGTACTAGCAGTAATTTTCTGCAAGACAGTGCCTAACTTGGTAGCGAAGGCGTGTAGTATACATTGCCCATTTCGAAAGTGCGTTATTTTACTGAATAGCGCTCTGAAAATGGTTTGTAATTACTCTGCCATGTTATTAAAGCCATTTGCCATTAACAAACACTGCGTAAACACTTCCAAAATAAGAAAATTGTCAACATTCACATTCAAGTAATAAACTTGTCAAAAAGCATGTCACCATGTTTGATTACTTAATGCTGCCAACTTACTGATTGTCATCATCGGCTTTAACTCGAATCCGAGTATAAATCTTCTTCCTTCAGTCCAGTTTGTGGATGTGTTTACGGTGACTAAAGAGTCCAATCCTGGCATGGAACAAGCGACCACACAAGTCGCATAGTATTGCTGGTGGAGGACGTGGTTGGGCTGCTCGAAGTTTCCTAGCTTGACGCTTGGCCTCTTCATGTATGCGTCGATCCCTTTCAAACGTCTTTACAGTATCCGAGATGGTACGGCGCCAAGTTGAGCGGTTTTCAGCCAGCATGTCCCAGGTTTGTGAATCAAGACCTGTCAATTTCAGGGTCTGCTTAAATTGGTCCTTGTAGCGCCTCTTAGGACCACCATGAGGTCTGGTGCCATAGCATAACTCACCATATAGCATTTGACGAGGTAATCTCACATCATCCATCCGATGGACATGACCAATCCATCTAAATTGGTGACCTATTATGGATGATTCTATGCTGTTGATTTGAGCCTTTTCCAGAACAGCAATATTGGTAATGCGGTCTTCCCATTTAATCCTCAAGATTGATCGAAGTTTTTGTAGGTGGAAACGCTCAAGCTTCCTAAGATCACGTCGGTAAAGGGTCCACGTTTCACAGCCATACAACAATGTAGAAATGACTACCGCTTTGTACACCATAAGCTTTGTACTCATGGATAGATCTTTATTCATGAAGACCCGGTGCGCTAATCGTCCATATGCTGCATGGGCTGCGCCAATTCTCTTATCCACATCCTGCTCACAGGTACAGCTCACAGAAATGGTACTGCCCAGGTACGAGAAGTGGTCAACCTGTTCTAATGGCAAATTTGAAATGGAGATATTGAACTGAGGAAGAGGTGTGCCTGGTGAAGGTTGTGCCAAGACTTTAGTCTTATTGACATTTATGGTAAGACCAAAGCGATCACATGCACTTTTGTAACAGTTAACTGACTCTTGCAGCTCTTCTGGTGTGAGAGTTGGTGACGCAGCATCATCTGCATACAACATGTTAGTAACCTTAGTAACCTGAGTTTTCCTCAAGGAGCGGAGACGAGTTAGGTTGAAAAGCCCTCCATCAAAACGATACTTGATCTCCACACCTGGGATGTTTGTGGGTGAATCATAAAGCATTGCAGCCAAGTACAGCGCAAAAAGCGTTGGAGCCAGTACACATCCTTGTTTCAGTCCATGGGTAATGGGAAATTCATCGGACATCTTATTCTGATGGCAAACCTGACCTGTCATGCCATCATGGAGAGCTTTGATTAGATCTACAAAACGCTGAGGGCAACCAAACCGCTTCAGCACTGCCCACATGGCAGGTCTTGGAACCGAATCAAATGCCTTTTCCAAGTCATAAAAGACTAAGAAGAGTGGATTCTGTTGTTCTCTACATTTTTCTTGTAGCTGTCTCACACAGAAAATCAAGTCAATTGTGCTTCTGGAAGTTCTAAATCCGCATTGTGACTCTGGGAGGATCCTCTCAGAGATAACCTTGAGGCGGTTAAGTAGAATTCTTGCAAGAATCTTCCCCACAATTGATAGCAGTGATATACCACGGTAGTTGCCACAAACACTGCGATCACCCTTTTTAAAGATAGTGACGATAGTGGCATTCTTTAGGTCTCCAGGTACCTTTCTTGATTCCCATATTCTGAGGATAAGGATGAAAATTCTTGTTTTGAGGGAATGACCTCCGGCTTGAATTAGTTCCAGAGGGATGTTATCTGGGCCAGGTGCTTTTCTGGGTTTCAATTGGGTGAGAGCTGCACTGAATTCATGATAAGTAGGAGGTACTGCCAACCACAGTTGTTCAGGTTGTTGCGGCACATCACAGAGGAAGTCTTCAGCAGCTTCTGATGGACGATTTAGGAGATTGGAGAAGTGCTCCTTCCAGCGTTCCAAGATTTCTTGACTATCAGTAAAGGTAGTAGAATTATCAGCGCTTTTCAGTGTACCTGATGATGAGCGAGATGGTCCATATATTTCCTTGAGTACGGCATAGAAGTTCCTCAAGTCTCGAGCATCCGATAGTCTCTGCAGTTCCTGAGCCTTCTGTTGCCACCAAGTATTTTTAATCTGCCTTATCTGCGTCTGGCATTTACCCTTGAGTTCCAGTAGTTTATCTCTCTTTGTGTTGGAAGTTGGGTCTTGAAGATGGGCAAGATAGGCATTCCTTTTGGCATTGATGAGAGACAGAATTTCCTCATTGTTGTCATCAAACCAGTCTTGTCTTTTCCGCACTATAAAACCAATGGTTTCCTCAGCTGACTGTGTGATAATCTTCTGTAATGTGGCCCATTCTTGCTGAATATCATTTGTTACTGGGTTTTCTGATAACTGGGTGACGATCCTGTTTCCAAAATGTTTGTACATGGATTCATCCTGAAGTTTGGATGTATTAAACTTCTTTCTTGGCAAATTTTTGATGTTCCTAGCTGGTTTAGGTCTGATGGATATCCTGAGCTTACATATAAGAAGTTTATGATCTGTCCAACAATCGTCTATATTCCTTGCTGTTCTGGTAATAAGAGTGTCCTTCTTATCACATTGCCGGGTAATGATATAATCAAGAATGTGCCAATGTTTGGAACGAGGATGCATCCACGTGGTTTTGAAGCGGTCAGGTAGCCGGAACTGCGTGTTGGTAATGAAAAGTTCGTGTTCTGCACAAAGACCAAGAAGCAACAGTCCATTGGGATTACATTTTCCAAGTCCCTGTTTGCCCATCACATTATTCCATAGCCTGTGATCTTTCCCAACTCTGGCATTGAAGTCACCGAGGAGCAAGAGTTTATCTGCAGATGGTACCTTGGAGATGATTTCACTTAGCTGATTATAGAACTGAGCCTTTACTTCATCGTCAGAATCTAAGGTAGGAGCATAGGCAGAGATGAGTGTCATAAAGGAACCTCCTGAGAGTGGTATGCGGAGAGTCATGAGCCTTTCGCTGATTGCAATGGGCGTAAGTTGGTGATAATTTACCAGTTTGGTCTTCACAGCGAAGCCCACACCATGAATACGACATTCACCCTCATCCTTTCCTTTCCAGAAGATGGTATATCCTGTTCCAGATTCAGTAATCTTGCCTTCAGCAGACAGCCTAGTTTCACTGAGAGCAGCAATGTCAACGTTGAGTCTTGATAACTCATGGGTTACGAGAGCTGACCTTCTCTCAGGTCTAATGTTATTGTCAAAATCAAGCAAGGTTCTGATGTTCCATGATCCAATAATCAAATTGTGATTCTTTACTGTTTTTGAGTTTCGACCGCATGAGGGGTGACCTGCTGAGTGCGGTTGCCCAGCCGGACCAAGATTGTGACTTCCGATGTTTAGCCCACCTTTTCTAGGGCCTTCCCCATGTGGGGTGGGCAGCGGTGATCCTAAATAGGCCTGCCCAAACACAGATGCAGGACCGAATTCCTGAGTAGTCACAGAGTCTCCGGAAGACGACCATCACACATCTGCTGCCAACGTGCAGGTCCGAACTAGGGGCTTCCAGTTACACCCATAACCTGCCCCCACCGTCCATATCCCATCGCCGTTGGACTTTGAAAAGTGACGTTCGGAAGAAGTGCCACTGGCGTGAATTTGTTTAGGGTGGATCTCAGCTTGCCAGGACGAGACCCACACTCTATGATCTCTGAGCCTTATCCTGCGGCTCACAAAGAATGAGACATGCAGGACCGAACACAGAGACTGCAACGAACTGCCGCATACTCAAGTACTACTGAGGTGCGCCTTTACAGCCAGTCCGTCTGGCGTGGCCTCTTCCGCCTCTATGACCGTTGGGAGCCATGAGAGTGATTGGCTCCTCATCCGCTCATTTTGCCGTTGGGCCAAAACCTGCCCATCATAACTATGGACAATAGTTTGCCCTATTAAACCTGAGCAATAGGCTGCCCCTTCCGCCAACCACACTGTGCCAGAGTTCACCTCTTTCACTGCAGGTACCGTTGAGGACTTCACCGTAACCCTGGCAAGGGACCCTAACAAGGTACTACCAGCCGGGCCAGCTGGACCAAGGTTTTTTAAAGAGGTGTTACTCCTCTATCACTCCCTACTTGATCATACTATATATATATACTGTAACACTGCATAACACTACACTATGTGCTATTGCACCACACTGTAACACTCCACTAGTAGTAATACCTACACTGTATAACCCTCCACTAGTAGCAATACCAACACTGTATAACACCACACTAGGTGCTATTGCACCACACTGTGTCACTCCACTAGTAGCAATACCAACACTGTATAACACCACATTAGGTGCTATTGCACCACACTGTAACACTCCACTAGTAGTAATACCAACACTGTATAACACCACACTAGGTGCTATTGCACCACACTGTGTCACTCCACTAGTAGCAATACCAACACTGTATAACACTACACTAGGTGCTATTGCACCACACTGTAACACTCACCTGGTAGCAATACCAACACTGTATAACACTACACTAGGTGCTATTGCACCACACTGTAACACTCACCTGGTAGCAATACCAACACTGTATAACACTACACTAGGTGCTATTGCACCACACTGTAACACTCCACTAGTAGCAATACCAACACTGTATAACACCACACTAGGTGCTATTGCACCACACTGTAACACTCACCTGGTAGTAATACCAACACTGTATAACACCACACTAGGTGCTATTGCACCACACTGTAACACTCCACTAGTAGCAATACCAACACTGTATAACACCACACTAGGTGCTATTGCACCACACTGTAACACTCCACTAGTAGTAATACCAACACTGTATAACACCACACTAGGTGCTATTGCACCACACTGTAACACTCCACTAGTAGCAATACCAACACTGTATAACACCACACTAGGTGCTATTGCACCACACTGTAACAATCACCTGGTAGTAATACCAACACTGTATAACACTACACTAGGTGCTATTGCACCACACTGTAACACTCCACTAGTAGTAATACCAACACTGTATAACACTACACTAGGTGCTATTGCACCACACTGTAACACTCACCTGGTAGTAATACCAACACTGTATAACCCTACACTAGGTGCTATTGCACCACACTGTAACACTCCACTAGTAGCAATACCAACACTGTAGAACACTACACTAGGTGCTATTGCACCACACTGTAACACTACTAGGCAAAACCATTGGCCTGGATAAAGATTATTGATGATGCGTGACTACCCCCATTGTGCGTGACAAAAAACCAGGGGTGTTTATATTAGCCTAACGCGGCCCGCGCTACCTAACCTTTATTGGCCTAGATGAAAACTATTGGTCTGGAAACAATAATGTTGGCACTCTGAAAGAATACAGTAACACCTTCTAGCGATAAAATATTAAACTCCTGTATATTAGTAACATTAGCCATTTCTATAGAAGATGTTTTGGATTTTAATGGCACCGGACAAAGTATCCTACAAGAGTTCAGTTTCCTCCTCCGCCGTCTGTGACCCATTCATCCGTCATAAATAGGATCACGACTTATATAGCCAAAATTACAGCTGTGGCCGCCATTGTCTAAATCAATCATCAAAACAGTAATGCCAACCTCACCCTTACGGTACTATGTAAAACAAAGAAGCGACCAGTTCATTCCCGAGTGCTGTGCACTCGGTTCATTTGATAGTGTGCCGAATTGAACCATTTATTCACGATGGATTGTCGAAGTTGCCGATAACAATCGGTAACTTCAATCGACGGTTCTATGATCAACCTAAGAAGTTGCTGTAAAGCTATTGCAACAACACACTGGCATTTGCGAAATGCCATCGTGAAGTGGAAGTTAGGTGGTTAAAACATCATAACCTATCTGTAACCTGCAACAAGAGACTACCCCAGGGTTGATACGCGACCGGGAATATCGGGAAAAGTCAGGGATTTTTGTTGCGGTCAGGGAAAACCGTAAAAAAAGAGAGAAAGAAACAAGAAGAAAAGAATTATTAAGGTTTGACAGTAATTTTTGGTTGTTATACCAGGGTGTCGACCGGTAACGAAAAGTAACGAAAAAGTAGCTAATTTTACAAACGGGTAACGAAAAGTAGCTAATTTTTATGTCTGGATAGTTGGAGGTAACGAAAATTCGCTGAGGTCGGTTTAAATCATTTAAACCCGCGCCTCTAGGCTCACAGATTGTGATGAAGCGAGTTTCACGCAAGCGGCGCCGATTGCGTAGGCTTCCCCTTGCACGACCTCAAGGATATGCATACCACGGGGAGCCCGAATCGCATGCGCCATAGGCGTTCGTTATTCCTCGTCTTGCGCATGACGTCACCGTAGGAGCACGCAGCGCGACACACAGTTTGTTTATGTTTGTATTCAGGTGATCAGCGCATGTGTATTCAAGTTTTAATAAATGTTTGATAAGTGTTAGAAATGCCAGGGTGTGCGGTGGGTGATAGGGTGTTTGTCATACAGTAAAAAGACTAAAGGTACAGATATAGTATACCATTCATTTCCCAAAGATCCACAGCTACGAAAGGTATGGGTACTGAGGTACAGAAGGAAATATCCTTTTAATGTTATAAGACTTCTACCATGTGTTTGCGGCATTTTACTGGGGGGAAATTACATTCAGGACTTGAAGGCTGAATTATTGAATTTGCCTCCAAAAAAAGACGCTAAAAGAAAGCAGTACCAACAGTGAACCTGCCTGGGAGCAATGACAATGGTAATAGAATACCGGGGACAAGTTATGAAAGTGTAGGCCTACTACTATTTACAGACCATGCGTCAGACGCACAGTCTTCGGGAGGACATGCAGAAATAAATAGAACTGAGAGGCCGTATTTCAGGGAAGTTCGGAAGAGAGCAATGGAGTATCTTGCTAATGTGTCGCCGAAGAAAAGTAAGTTTTATCAGTCTACCTCCAGTGAGGATACTACCTCTGGCGAAGTACAGCACCTTAACGAAGAACTGAAGACCAAGAGACAAAAACTGACACGAAGTTCCAACCTACGAGTTAAACGTGAGGAAACTGAAGTGCATAATATTATTGGGAAACTATTTTCATACAACCAGATTAAGTGTTTGATAAAAAATAATAAGCAAGCTAAATGGAACCGGGAAGACGTCTGCAAAGCAGTAGCACTACGTGCAGTTTCCAGAAAGTGTTACATTTATTTAAGAAATAAAGGATTTCCATTGCCCGGAATATCAACTTTGAAGAGATGGGTGAATCGTTCCTTCCGTTGTCGAGCAGTAATTCTGAACGATGTGCTTCAACTGATGAAAGCGCTAGCAGAGCGGTTCACCAGCTTGGAGCGTGTGTGTATTTTATCATTTGATGAAATGAACGTTGACAGTAGGATATGTTACGCTCAAGATGAAGATCACATTATTGGACCTCACAGTAATGTACAAGTAGTCATGGTTCGAGGACTATTTGCTAAGTGGAAACAGCCAATATTTTATGATTTTGATGTGCAATGACGGCAGGTTTGCTGAAAGAAGTAATTGCCTCTCTAGAAGATGTTGAGTACAGTGTTGTACTGTGTGGAATGAACTTAATGTTACACACACCAACACATGTTTCCCCAACCCACGAGTCCCAGAGAAAAGAATGTGGGTACGGTACTTGCAGATGTCCCACACCTTTATAAATTAATGAGAAACCATTTCATTGATGATGGACTGACTCTTCCGGGTAACATTAAGGTAGCGAAGGGAACCATTGAAAAGTTGCTGACTTTAGATAGTGGTGAAATTAAGATTTGCCCTACGCTCTCACTTCATCAGCTGGCCCCGTGGTGTTGCAGTAGCGCGGCTGCCAGGTTCGATTCTCGGCTCCGTCAGGAATTTTAGAAACTGACGTGAGGGCTGGAATAGGGTGCACTCAGCCTCGTGAGGACAATTGAGTAGCTGTCTGGCAGTGAGGCGGCGCCCCGATCACGAAACCAAGATTAACGGCCGAGGGGACCCGATGCGCTGATCACGCGTCACCCCAATATCTGCAGGCTGAGCTGCGGTCACTTGGTAGGCCTAGGCCCTTCATGGACTGTAGTGCCAGGGGTTTGTTTTTTTCTCACTTCATCATCTAAATGTTAAAGGAAGGGAGTGCCAGCGAGTATATTTGGCAACGCAGTTGTTTTCAAACCGCACTGCCGCAGCTATCCGCTACCTTATGCCAGACGAGGAGCATATTACCGCATTCATACAGCTGTTAAATGACTGCTATGGTATTCTTAATGCCAAAATGATTTAAAAAAACTCGCGTGTGGTTATGGGAAGGACCTTAAAACCCAAGAAAAGCTTTTGAGGAGGATATATGCATGTTAAGAAAGTATGAAAGTAGGGAAAACAAAACATTTCCTACCGTTCCAGAAAGGATTCACGACCACAATTCGATTATTATTTGGACTTTTTAGTTATCTTCAATCAATGAATGTGAAGTACATTTTGGCAGCACGACTCAACCAATATTGTCTGGAAAATATATTCTCTCAGATAAGAGAACTTGGACATTTCTACTACCATCCATTGCCAACAGACGTAAAATCCCGATTGCGCTTGATTCTACTAAGCGCGAATTCGGTTGATAGGCCTATTCCCTTGTCCAACGAAGCTACTGTGTCACCAGAGGTTGATGGCGAGGTACTAACATCCAAACTCTTAAGAGTTTCTGCCAGATATGTCTGAAGCACTCCGTATGATTGACGGTGAAAGAGAGATCCGAGACATTACTCTGGAAAACAGCACAACAAATGATCCACATCCGGTAACGACGGGACATGATTGTTCTGTTTAAGGATTCCGCTACATCGCTGGCTATATCGCCTACCGAGGACGTGAGAATGATCGATCAATGGGATGCCCAACAGGGCAAATACCCTGTCTCTTCCGATACAGCACCTGAAGGATGGATCGAAGTTTTGACACGTCTGAGTTAACTTTTACGGGCATTCATAGAAATGGTGCTCTCTCACGGGATCTTAATATTATGGGAAAACTATGTAAAATAATAAGCAAGAATTTTCCTGATGTGCCAACAGAGGTTGTAAAAATGTACGCTAGAACTAGAATATTTCTGCGTATGCGGCATTTGAATGCTAGGGCGAAAGAAGCAAAGGTCGCGGTTGCGGAGCAACGAAAAGCACGCAAATGGCTTGCATCGTCAAAGGTTAACACCGCCCAAGACCCGAAACCCCAGTCTCTACAATAAAGGTAAGCATATGAGTTAAATGACTGTTATTTTGTGAGTAATTTGTTGTACATCTGCTGTAGAATGAACGATGATTCTAAAATGAGAGTTGCAGTTTGAATTGCTTATCCTCAAGTGTTTTGATAATTTCTGTGTTAATAAAATATGCGTAGTGTAGTTCAGAGTCCGAGTGCTGAATAGTTTGTATCCATGCACTGTTATGATCACTGGTGGGTGTTTGAGCATCACTCATCAATACTCATAATCGAAATGTAATGTTTTCAGTCTGTCAACACGATTGTACCCAATTATTGTAGTGGGTGGTTCCCTAATCCTGAGAAAGTTACATGAAATTAATGTATATTTCATGTAAATTAATGTAAATTTCAATTAATTTTTTCATGATTAGAAAACCACCCACTACAATTGGGTACAATCGTGTTGACCGACTGAAAAACATTACATTTCGATTGCTTAGGCAACACTGAAAAATAATTTCAAACACGATGATAAATAATCACACATCGATCATTTCAATGTTATGTTTGTTGTGGCGTTAATTCATTTGACGGGCTAGGGACATCTTGGTCATCAGCCCAGTGTAGTTGGGTGTGTGTTGAACTTGTCTGATAACCTGTATTTCTGTGACGACCAGTAGTGTGTGTAACTGTATTAGGAACAGGGATGAGGTAGGTTCCCCGGGACTTGAAGTAAGGTACTAGCCCGGCATTTGGCTGGAGGGAGTGTGGGAAAACGCGGGGAAAAACAACACACAGGATAGCTGCTGCCAGCGCCGTGATTCGAATCTACAATCTCCGGACTACAGTAGATTCAGGATTTGAGGCCGTGGTGCATGATTTAACGAGCACAAATGTTATGTTACCACAGTTTTTTTTTAATAGAAGCCGTTACTACGTCTTGACCCATGCTTATTGCCCGTGTGCGATTTACCATGAGCAATGCTAAGCTAGTTAAAACTATTGTTTTATTTCTGTTACGTCTTTCAGTATTGCTTGTATGACGGCGCGAAGCGAGCGCGAAGCGAGCTTGCTCCTCGTGGCCGACGAGAAAGACAGGCCATGGCGCGGATCTGTGACGTCAGAGGAGTGGTGTCGCTCGCTCGCCTCGCCGCATTGATTGCACCAAGGTATTCTCATCTATAGAAGCCTACCAATAGCCGAGTAATTTGTTATTGTGAATTTAAGGATACTCAAAAATAAAGTTAAAAGCTGTGGAAGAAATCCACCCCTATCACTAGCTCAAAACCTTAGAGCAGTAGAATATTAAGCAGTGTAATACAAACGTTGAATGGATGTTCCAGTTTATGCAGATATACAAAACTGTACATATTATCCTCTTATCTTCGTTCATCAATAAGTTGTTTCCATATATACCAGTTTACATGTGAGTTTAACTTTAAAAGCAGCTGGAATTTTAAAAAAAGAAGAAACAACCAAGCATTGCATTAGGAGAAAGTATTCAGTGCTTCATTTATTGCAAGGGAAGGGTCATTCATGCCCCAAAATAATAAAAACGAATATAAGAAATTTGAGCCTACACTCGTGGTTTTTAGCATTTTGCTTTTTTGAGAAGGCCTACCATAAGACAATCTTTTTCAACAACAAAAATTTAATGCATAGGACTACTTCAGATACATATATGAATTGCTGAGATTATACTTACCTCCTTTAGCAGAGAGCCTTTTATCTGACACCAATCCCCTACAGTGGCAGGTTTACTTCTTGTGGCAACTACCTTCATGTTGGACATGTTTAACGGTTCTCTCCCGTTCCCAGTTAGGCTTAGGTCAAATTTATGGTTTTATGGGCTCAAGATTTTTATAACGAAGTATATTACTACAAATGAAGGACCTTGGAAACTTATTCATTGTGAGTTAATCCAGTGGATTGAAATGTCGTGGATATCAGCCCCATGCACTTATGTGTGTACTGTACTTGTAATAGAAAAGGATATGGTAGTGGTTTTCAGTTAGCTTTTATTTACAGTTGAGTTGGGAAGACACTTCCAGGATGCAAGGAGTGGGATTCAAATCATTCTATCAAGAGCCTTTGTGCGAAGCTTTGAAGACTAAATCCTATATCAGGTTTCAAATACTCCTTCGCAAAACAGGTCATCTGGACAAGAAGCCACTTTACTTACCCCTACTCCATGTAGGTGGAACTGTTCCATTTATTAAAATTAAAGAAAGACCATACTTGCCATTGTAATTTGGATCTATGCTGGCTACACGGACATGGTATCTCCCTCCCAATAAGATGTCCAAGATCTCCACCAAATGTCAAACGAGACCCTTCAAATTATTCAAATGAAAGCATTCCTCAACTTTTAATTATTTTTTCTATTTTTTGTTTCACCCTGGTGGTCTAGGGATGAAGAATTTTATAACATACCCAGTCCCCCCCTTCCCCTTCCTCCCAGAAAATATCGCATAATCCTCACCACATCCATTCCCCCTGAAAAAGAACATGGGCATCCTGTTAACATAAGCAGTTAACAGTACTACACACTGGGTAAATCGGTTTGAAATGGGTAAATCTAGAGCTTTAACAGAGAATTATGGATGTGGTGATTGGTAGGGCCCTGGAGTACAAAACTATGCCCGTATCTTCAAGAACACTAGCAAATTGCAAGTAATCTTCCTCCAATGACACAGTAATGTTTACACTAAATTATAATAAGCACACACAAAATGTATTACAGACATTATTTTATTTAGGATATTGGTTATAAATATAAGCATCTCAAGCACATTAACACATTGTCTGGAAGAATCTTAGAATGTAGAAAATGAAGTTTGCAGGTTTCACCAAGTAGGCTATAAAGGTGATATCTTGCTGATCTTGGATATATTACTGACGATTATTAGGATCTAATATCCTCCAGCTATTAATATTCTCAAAAAATCCTGCACTGCACATAGGGCCTACAGCCATTATACCCTGCTGATGATTCATGATCTCTTCAGGATTTTAAATTTTTCTGACACCATTTCTCAATCTCACTGGAGCTTAGTGGGTTACAAATTCATCGTTACAAAGATGCATGAACACAATTTGAGGACTGGACATGTCTAACTTGATTCCAGCTGCCTTGCTACTGTTTCCTTATGCAGTACAAAATCACTATCAATTATATTGGTATCTTGCAGCCTTGGCAACGATAGAGTCTTGTATTAACTCTTGTACTATTTTCATCTCTAATTTATCTCAACAAAACAAGCCTGCCAACTTGTGTCAATAGCTTTAATGTGGACATGGAATGGAATTCACACTTACAAAATTCCCCTAGACACAAAATTGCATCTTCCATGACAACGTGGACAACACTTAGGGTTTAAACGCTGCATACATGTTAAATTCTATGTGTTATACTCTGATTTACAAAATATGAACGGTGCAAGCTGCCATCCGCTTGAATAGTGAGGTGAGGAGTGGAGACAAGAGGGGTAACTGTGTCCATAGCAACAGCGAGCAGTGTTGCAATGAATGCTGACACAACAGTGAGCACATGGTTTGACGCAGTGTTCTACTGTGAACTAACTCGTCACTGCCATTAGTAATATCCCGTGTATATATTGAAGTGCATTTGCTTATTCTTTCATAGGCTACAGTAAACGTTATCCTTCTGTTTTTGTTGGAAGCGTGTGTATATACAGATTTTGAGTTTATTTCTTTTATTTGCATCATCGTGTCTATTTTCGTTGTGTAAAAATGGCATCGGTACATGCTCGCGGAAGGCCCAGGATCCATTCTCTGCGACAGAACAACTTCAGGCCGTGGTGTGACTCTCCATAGCCAAGTAAAGGAGATGGTATGTGCGGTGAGGAATTTTATGGAGGAAGAAGAGGAAAGTATGCACTTACGGGAGAAACCTCTGATTCCATTTGTTCAGGTGAGGAAAAGAATTTCCAAGACTCTTGGTGTGAGTGAAATCACTGCATACTGAGTGACGGAAGGGAAGTTCCTGTCTGATGATGCTGGCCCGTCTAAACTATCAACTCCAGGGAAGAAGAGGCATAGAGAAGGGGTGGTCACTAATTTAGATGGCTTTCAACAAGATGCTGTTAGACGGCATATTTATAGATATTATTTTAGGGAAGAAATTCCAACATGTCGCAAACTTCTTGTTTTTGCTAAGAGAGGCACAATTATTTCAAGGAAGCCTTTCTTCACTGAAAGTGTTGCACGATCTGGGATTTAAATATAAGAAAATTAATGGGGGGAAGGTGATCATGGAGAGGCCAGATATTGTGGCTTTGAGGTGTCAGTTCCTACATGAAATGGGGAGACCCTACTGAGTTGTAGGCCAAAAATTACAAACAAAAAACCAAAATCTGGTTTCATGCCCTAGAAGTTACCTTATCACTTGGGGCACTTAAATATACATTTGTTTTTTATGTACGGCCATTTTTAAATCCTTACGGGGGCTTTTAAAGAACACGTGCTTAGGTCTTGATATGGGCAACGCCTACTTCCTAGAACCAAAAACCCCCTCAATTTTGTTGTAATTTCATACTCTTGGCCAAGATTATCATGCCAATCATCTGAATACAAGCTTATGGTGCCATCTGTTGGTCAATTTATCAGTTATGAGTAACCTAGGCAATGTTTGTCAAGTGTGAAACTTTTCTTACCGTACATGTTATTTTCTTATCCCATATAATTTTTAGCTGTATGGCATTCACTAAAAGAATATCATTACTATACACATGCACATATTTAACATCGAACAGAAGTATTTTGGTTTGTAGTAAAGTATAGGCCATTTTGGATACATAGTGGAACCATGCGTCTTTGTTTATTTTGATGGTCAGTGGCTTTAGTGAAGTTTATTCGCAAGAATTATATTTTTATTGGTTTACTGTGAGTGGTGGAACTTGTGTAAGTTAATGGTATTTTAGAGATTTGTGTGCAGTTTATTAGATGTATTCTGTATCTAGTCGATGGCGTAAACCGAAAGTCTGTGAAACAAAGAAATGGAATAGTGCTATTTTGAATGTTGACAAACAGTGGGGTGATATTACATGTGAAGTTAAGTAATGCAAGTTCAACAGCTGCAACTACTTCTTCTGCCAGTGTCAGAAAACTGGAATAGGCCTATTTTAGTGAGGAGAATACTGTTAGACCTAGTGTTAATGACAAGCACATTCTCATTCATATATGGGTGCCCTCCAAAATTTGTTTACAGAACTGTGTGGTGAATGTGGCAGTAAATCTTCGTGTCAACGTCAGGGAGAAAGATGGGTTTAGTAATAAGTTACCTCTGAAGTGTGGGAAAAGTGATTTGTCAACTCAGGGAAGTCTTGATGCAGGAAATTCCACTAAAATACTGTTTTTCTTAATAAAGTTAGGTTTTTCTCAATACTATATTTTTCAGCATTTTAAATGTTCCAGTTGCCTGCCTTTTGATCCCATTACCTTCAAACTTGTTTTGCACATACAACTTTGTGGTCTTAATAATGTGTGGAATCCATTTTGAAAAATATTAATAACTTTCAGAAATATTTAGGTTCAAATTTGAAAAAAATGACATATTTTAACAGAACAACAGGTCATTCTAAGATAAAAACATTTTAATAATAAACCATTTGCACTGATTTTAAAAGTAATACCAATTTTTATTTGTAGACCATTGATGATCATTCCATAGAAGTTTTAGATTGATAACTTTAAATTTGATGTACCTGGGACATTTTCAAAATTTGCATATTTATTACATAAAATGTTATAATTTCTAAATGACTGAACCAAATAGCTCCAAAGTTTAGAATTCCCTTAATTATGCTCACTTTAAAGAACCTTCAAAATTTGGTGAAAATTGGGTGAAAATAGGCTACTGGAAAATTCAAAACTTAAGTTAATAGGGCAAAAATGTTATCGATATTGTGTGGTTAGGTGAAATGAGGGTCAATGCTGGTCACACAGTATCTAAGGGTTGGAGTGACAACTCAGTTCAGGGGACAAGGAAGGGCCGTCAGGCAGAGGGGGTCGATTTATTATTCTATATGCCGGGCTATCACACGGATTTGTTAATAATACACTTTTGCTCTTTAGGTCGAAAAGAACTCGTGATTACCATGAAGACATGGACTAAAATGGTTCCAGGAACAATTGTTACCCAACATCCCTGAACACAGTGTTATTGTAATGGACAATGCTTCGTACCACATAGGTCAGATAGAATAAGCTCCAACAACTTTAAGTACGAAGTCACGAATGTTGGAATGGCTGGACCACCATCGTGTAACCTACCATGCGACAGCTCTCGGACAAATGGAATCCTTCTCGGTAGTGCTGAATGAACATAGAACGAGCGATAACATTCTATATAATACATGAATTCGCCAAAATACCTTATAAAAGGATGAGAAATAAATCAGGAAGCAATGTTTTAATAGATGTTTCCTCCTCCGCCGTCTGTGACACACCCAGCCATTCCAAATATAGCGAAAATTACAGCAGTGAGCGCCATTGTTCAAATCAATCTTCAAAAAAGTACCATAACAGTACTGCCAACCTCGCCCTTACGGTACTATGTGAAACAAAAAAGTGCCCAATTTACTCTCTAGTGGGCATCATTCGTTCGCTGCACTCAGTTCACGACTCTAATTATGCTAGTGTGTGCAATATTTCGCATCTCTGTACGGCTGAAATGAGTGTTTTTTGTTATCTGCTCTGTAATAACTATGCAGTATATCGCTCTCCTGTAATAAGTATGTGTATTTTTTCCCGCACAACTGTGGTTTTGACAAAGGTTACAGCCTAACGCGCCCAGATCAATGGTTTTGTGTCAACCATGCCCCGCTAGTAGCGCGCGGCCAAGGCTGCACCTACACCCGACCATTCTTACCTACACTTTGTCCAATCCAATGGTTTTTGACAATGGTTACAGCCTAACGCGCCCAGATCAATGAATTTTGGCAATGGTTACTGCCTAACGTGTCCCGATGATTCTTTTTTTTATCAACAGTGATTTTGCATCCCACTTCTTTCTATCAACAGTGATTTTGTATCTCACATGTGTGCCTCGGTGCGTGCTGCTAGAGTGAGCCTTGATGACGGTTAAACGAGATCAAGTGCTATCGAAGCATGGCAGCTGTTTTTAAAATAGCAAAAAACAAAAACACATATTTACGTACTTTAGCACATATATGAGGTTCAGTAGTAAGTTTTAATTAGGGTTCCTAATTTCAATACGTAATATCGCCCAAAAAATGAAACAAGGACACAAGGTATGTAAAAGTACATTCATGTCTGCTACAAGTGTATAAGCCGCGTTCCACTTTCATTCAGAATTAATATCCTTCTCAACCTTATACAGCAGCGCAAGCCTAAACCCATGTAGGCTACCACGTGGATGAACTGGCGAGAAAGCATGGCCATGAGATCATCACGCTGCCCCATATCATTGCCACTTCAATCCTATAGAAATGATATGGGGTCAAGTGAAGGGTTATCTAGCACGGCATAATAAGAATTTCACACTCCGTGAGGTTGAGAAGCTTACCGTTTAGGCTATTAGGGAAGTGACTTCATAAAACTGGAAGCGTTTTGTGTTAATAGTGCAACGAGAACTGGATGAGGCTACGAAACGTGAATGTATACTCGATGATAGGGTAGATTGGTTCATAGTTTCCCTGGAAAGCAATTCCAGATCCAATTCAGACACAAGTGACGAAGAGGGGGCGATGAAAGGAATAGACCCATAATTAAGTTAGTAGCAGCTAGAGCGATTAGGCAACTAAAAATTCCCCTAAACTCGCGTGCATCGCAATGTTTAATTGACCCTTCACACGAATACGGCTGACACACCACAGATCCCAGTATTTGTGTCTTCCTGGAAACTTCTTGGAATGTTATGAGTCATGATCTGCCTCAGTGGCAACGCAGCATTTCCTCACGTGTTAGCTTTGACAACTGCCAGTGCTCATTATTGGTACCGGCAATACAGAGTATTCTTTGCGTACAAACACAAACCTAACCCCAGACCTCCTTGCTTGTACTAGGCCTACTAACAATAATTTTGGTCCAGATAGTCGCCTAACCAAGTAGCGACCAATGGCTTTGTCTCGCCATGACTTTAGAAGAGTACAGTTCAACTTTTCCATTAAAATGAACTACGGTAAAAGTAATTTATGAACATTCATGATCTTTCAAGAAATTATTCTTCTTTAGACTGAGATAGGCTACTCAATACTCCCAATAATGTCAAAAGTACTCAAATCAAACTTACCAAGCAACTTTTGAAGATTTGATGGATGAGGCAGATAAATATGACCACTCCGATGTAACTTTTTGTACACTGATGACAATTGAACATATTATATGGAAGCTGCCAAGAGTAACGTGTCTCCACTGTACCTACGATTGTTTACCTAACATCTAAAAAATTAATTTGCTCTATTAAAAATTATAAGGGTGTGCAATCATCACTCGAAAAACTTCTCTGTAGGGTGTTCACAGGAGCATTCACTACTGACAACTTTCTTCCATTTTCATCGCACTCAGAATTTTCAATGAACTGAAGTAGGCTAGTTCATCAAATGAATTTTTATCAGTAATGCAAAGAAAGTTTTGTGGAACTTAATGTTTGGGAATCTGCAACCCATTGACTCAATGCTGAGGTTATTTAGAATACACACAGAACCTGTAATTATGGGCACTGCATCACTCAAATTCTTCAAGTACTTCACCAACTTGTCTTCTGTCTTGATATGTGTCCATTCCTGCTTAAATTTATTCCTGTTGGAGGAGAAGTGTTCAGATATATCCGATAGACTGTGCACAGAATTCTCTTCTTCGTAGTGTCTGAAGTCTTCCAAGCTCGCTTCTATGGCTTTATCCGAGATTTTCTACCTCTGCATCACACAGTCTTCTAGAAGAAGGCCCAGGAATGGATAGCTATTCTGGCAAATTCGAAAATATTGAAGATACTGCATCAGGATTCAACTTCGGGTAACTCCTAGCAAATGTCTTTATTTCCCCATCAACTTGCTCTGTCCTGAAAACAGAGCTATCAGGAAAATGTTTTATACAAATTATAGGCTTGCTCACTTTAGAGAAGTCAGTGGGAATTTTTCTAGGCCATATATTTCTTAATTTTTCGTCCTTTGGGAGAGAAAATGTAGAAACATTTTCATGCTGGGATCTGTAATTGTTCTTACAGCCAGCCACATTACAGCATCTCGGCATTTTGATTTCCTGTAAAGAGACACATTCATTAAATATCTAACTTTAACTCAGATAATTAACTTAGCATGCATTCTAATAGTCGTTAACATCCACAATATTAGGCTAACGTAAGTTCGTACATAACCTGCACCACACTTGCGTTTGATTAACCTGTGTCATTAAACACTTACCCTGTAGGCTACGTGATTATTGCAGCTACATGATGCACCACAACACAAGTTGGATGTAAAGTTGGACATGACACTTTATAAAACACTAACTATTCTCACACTGCTATTCACAAACAAGTCTTCTCAACCGGAGTCACTACTTCGCCTACGTCACAGACAAGATGGCTGCTCGCACTGGGGCCAGTATCTTTCGTGGGCCACGCTTGCTCCTACGGTGACGTCACTTCGTCAACCAATGGTAGCTCGTAACGCGTCGGGCCCAACCTTTAGTATATTGAGAAACCTTGATGCATACTGAGAATACCTTCAGTGGTACTGTCTACATCGGTTCAATGTATATTTTCGGCATCAAGAAGAGAGTTTAATTTTGTGCGAAATGTTTTTCTGTATTATTCGAAAACCTGACTTTTTGCGAGACGTTTATTCGTGATAACATCAGAAACTCAACAGAAACCTCTCATTTCTGATAATGACCTATAAATGTGCGAAATGATAGTTTCGAAAGAAAATCGCAAAAATGCTCCGAAATACATAGACGACGGTATATTTTAAAAATCTATCCGTCTCGTAAATTTGCGACATCCAGTTCGGTTAATTCGAAATTCCGTTATATGTCTCTTTTCCCTTCGAACTTTGGTTCCGTTGGATATATAATCTAACCGGTTATCTCGAAAACGTGTATAATTTGAATTCGAAAGAAAATGTGCCTCTTGTCGTATTATTCGTGCTATCCTCTCTGAATAATTCATAATATCCGATACCTACTTCGATCGTTCATCCTCCAAAATCACATCCTCAAAACGGCCGGCTGACCGCACGACTTGCCTACCTGTGGGAATTTCGTCAAACGGACTGAGATCGACGCAGTTGCGTAAGTCATAAAACCCGTGTCTACGAGGACTGGGGGAATCCTACTAGCCACTTTTCCCATTACCGTATAGGCCTACTTAAAAGTGTACGGGGAGCGAGAAGTGCATCAACCCACTTAGAATTAACAGACTACGTAGCATCGCGATACCCATTTCTTCTCGTGATCCACCGTGAATTTCCAACCACAGCATAGGGACAGTGGGAATCACGGCGCCGACCATGTCCATAACTGTTCGTGAATTTTAACCATGCCCAACCTCGAACTTGCCTCCGCCATTCTACCGGGACAGATAGGCAGACAATCGTTGAACGGCCGATTGCATAATATCGCGTTCTCGGTGTCCAACCGCCAGGACAACGTGAATCTCGTATAACGACCGAGAGCGGCAGCGATTGCCATACATCGCGATATTTCTCCGCTTTCAATGACGAGTACAACTGGATTCTTGTCAAACGGACAGTAAGCGCTGCCGATTGCATAATAATACTTATATTTTTCCATGCTCGATCTCGAGGACAATAGAAATCTCGTCGAACTAAAAGTGACACCGATTATGTGTAAATCGCGATTTTTCTCAGTGTTCTATCGTGAAAACTACAAATCGCGTCAAACGGCTGAGACAGCGCCGATCGTGTAACGTCTCTATATTTATCCCTACTTGACTGCGAAGACCTGCGTAACGTCGCATATATTTCGTGATCTTCCGCGGGGACAAAGGAAATCTTCCCAAACGGTCGAGATCAGAGCAACTTCCTGGTAATCATAACTTCTTGTACACAAGACGGCATATTAACTGAAACAACTCATTTGACATTAAATATCTCATGTTAGAATAAAATGTATCAGTTGACAGTTTCTATATACTGTTATTGTGATTGACTAGAAAGTAAGAATTGGTGATTGATTCCTTTCTTCAGTTTTTTTTTAAATTGATGTTAGGAAATTAACATTTATTGTAAAAATGTGTTCCTGTTCTTATCGTAAAACGTTGTTTATTACAGTAAGGAACTGTTTTTTTAAATTTATTTTTTGTTATTTGTTTTTATACTTTTAAAGAAATGCGTTAATTTATACAGAGAGCTACATATAAGTCTGGTTTATATAATGGAACATTGCTCGGATATGTTTTTATCACTGTTATTTTCATCTACTACAACATTTCTCCTCGCGTCTAAGAATAGCCTTGCACAAATAATTAGTCTAAAATCAGTTTTTCTAACTTAATCTTAATCGATCATACAGAAGAACGTTTCCTAAAGGTAAATGCACTTTTGCTAGGTTTCGAAAACCTAAGGAACAGCGAGGTAAATGTCGTTCCTGTGGTTAATGAATATTCTATACTTTTGCTCTGGAAAATCGGGTAAAGTCGGGGAAATGAACAACTCTGCGGTCAGGGAATTTCTTAAATTTTGGTCTGGAAAACCGGGAAGAGTCAGGGAAATTTGAAATCCTGAAAGCGTATCAACTCTGTACCCAGATGACAAGGCCGCACCTACACCCGACCATTCTAACCTTCGGTTTTTCCAATCCATGATTTTTGACAATGGTTACAGCCTAACGCGCCCAGATAAATGGTTTTATGTATACCATGCCCCGCTAGCTGTGCGCGGCCAAGGCCGCACGTACACCCGACCATTCTAACCTTCGTTTTGTCCAATCCAATGATTTTTGACAATGGTTACAGCCTAATGCGCCCAGATGAATGGTTTTTGACAATGATTACAGCCTAACGCATCCCAATGATTTTTTTTTTTCCAACAGCTTGATTTTGTATCCCACATGTTGGCAACAATGTGTGCGCCTTGGTGTGTGCCGCTAGAGTGCACCTTGTTGACAGTTGAACGAGATGGAAGTGCTGTCGGAGCTTGGCAGCCGTTTTTAAAAGAGCAATACATAAAAATACATATTCACGCACTTTGGCACATATGAGGTGCAGTAATGACCAGGGTTCCTAATTTCAATATGTAATATCGCTCAGAAGTTGACACGAGGCGTGTAAAAGTCACAGTGAGGTGGAGAATTACCATTTCATCTGGCATAATTCGGGTTGTTTGTATTGTTTCATTTTGGGATTTCGACATCGTAGTCAACAGCTCCCCTGTACTTGATTGTGTATTGAATTTCTGTTAACTTGTACCATTGTGATGACTGCAGTAGTGTGTGTTTTTTTTAATGATTGCTAGGTTTGGAAAGGCTTTAGTTTAGGAACCATCCAGGTATGTACCTGGAGTAGAATTGGGAAACTGGCTGGGGTGGCAATCGAACCCAGTCTTGTCTCATGAGGCTGAGTGTATCCCTCAAACTATTTCGATTTTGTCAGAGCCTGAAACCGAACCCAGGACCTTTGTGACCAGGGTCTGGACCAAGGGAGGTGGTGACATTTTTGATCATGTACTTGAAATAAATAGAAATCCTTGCAACATCAAATGCTATTGGGGCTGCACGTTACTAGCTGACCGTGGTGTGAATTGTTTTATAGACATAATGTGTACAAAGTGAAGGGCCAGGGGGAAGAATGATGAGAGTCATGAAAATGAAAACATGGAGTTATTAGTGCCAGTTGGTTGCTATGGTGATGCTTTACTTTCCAGCAATACTAGCATGAGGAAAAGTGATGGCAGTCAATAGATATGAGCAGGGAAATATTCACCACAAGGGGGAAAAGTGATGAGTCAAGCTGCTAGGTGGCAACGCTGATGAGGGTCAGCCAGCCACTCCCAGAATTCCCGGCTGTTTTGTTGTTTTTTTGTTAGTATTTTGTTTTGGGGTTATCTTCATTGAGCGAGTCGTCTTTTCTCAGTGTGTTTTACTTATGATTAAGTTACTAGTAATACATGTGGCGAATTTAGAGTAAAGGAACATCTTTCCAAGTGAAAATCGACAATGCAAAAGAAGACATAAAAACTGTACAAGATGAAATGAAACAAGTCAAAATTATCCGTGAACTTCACTTAGGGAAAGCTGAAGTTTTTATTCATTTAAAAGGTCAGCAAGAAAGGCTTCCCAAAATTTTGAAAGTATAGAGAGGCAATATGTATGGACTTCCAAAAAAAAAAGGGTTGTTTGAGTCTTAAGTCTTTTGACTGGTTTGATGCAGCTCTCCATGCCTCCCTGTCCTGAGCTAATCGTTTCATCTTTACATAGCTCCGACACCCTACATCCGAGGCAATCTGTTTAACATATTCTAACATTGGTCTACCCCTACAGTTTTTGTCCTCGACCCTTCCTTCCATAACTAAGCTTGCTATTCCTGGGTGTCTTAGTATGTGTCCTACCAACCTATCTCTTCTCTTCATTAGCAGTCGCCAGAAACATCTCTCCTCTCCCACTCGTCTTAATACCTCTTTGTTTGTAACCCTATCTACCCATCTGATCTTCATCATTCTCCTGTAACACCACATTTCAAATGCTTCAATTCTCCTCTTTTCTGCTGCACCAATAGTCCAAGTTTCACTTCCATAGAGCGCCACGCTCCAGACAAAGGCTTTCAAAAATGACTTCCTAATACCTAAATCTATATTCGATGTCAGCAGATTCCTTTTTTGTAGAAATGCTTTCTTTGCCTGAGCCAACCTACTTTTAATATCCTCTTTGCTTCGTCCATCACTGGTTATTCTGCTTCCTAAGTAACAGAAGTCTCCTACTTCCTTCAGCTTTTCACCTGCCAATTTGATCTCCATAGAGGTTTCTGATTTATCTCGGCTGCATTCCAGTATTTTTGTTTTACATTTATTTATTTATTTTCATCATGAATTCTTTCCGTAAGACGGAGTCGATACCATTCAAAAACTCATTCAAATCCTCAGGCTTGTCGTACAAGATGACGATGTCATCAGCAAATCTGAGTTGAAATTATTTCTCCTTGAATCTTCACTCCCACAGTTAAAAGTGGGCTAATGCTTATCTTTGTGTTCAGCCGAAGCGCAATGCGATTAGAAGCATACCAAACTTAGGGCGAGGCTAACCGTAAAACTCAACTTGATGAAAACTTGGCTACGGCTACGACAACTCAAGAATTGATTGATAGATTCTTCAGACTCAACTAATGACTCAATTTAAGACTCAACTGAGCTCTGGTTGGTTCCTTAGTTTAGGGGCTGCGACAACGTGGTCATGTAGCCCCGTGTACTTTGGGTGTGTGTAGAATCTGTCTGATAACCGGTGTTAATTGTGATGGCTGTATTAGTGTGTGTTATCTGATTTAATTAAAGTATAATAATAATATTGTATGGCTCGTGTGCCGGGTGCAAGTATTGTTATTTGACACCCAGAGGGTAGCTTGCTTGACAAATTTAGTTTTTCCTTGAAGCACTATGAAAGTCAAGGTTAGATATCTAAGCTCCTCGAGCACTACAGCGCTTTCTAGTAGAGAAATGAGGAACTTTGTGTTGGCGGAAACTCCTGAGATTAATTTTGCCATCATGAACACGGCCTACTGAATTCAAATGGGTTCTTTGACATGCCAACATCGTATGACATGCGTGTCGTAAATTTTTGCCGCCTTTCAAAAAAAAAATCACTTACCACGGCCAGGAGCGAACCTGCAAGCTTGGGGTAAGTAAACTGGCAAGTTAACCTCTCCCTCAAGTAAGGACTGTAGACATTCATTTTTCAAGTAGTTCCTACTTTTGCTACCAAATGCCACCTTCAACGACAACTAGTGCTGAACTTGGTTACTAGATGCCACCACAAAACTGAACTTTAAAAGTGAAATTAAAAAGAGAATAATGTTTGTAAAACTTTAATGAAATGACATCTTGGTTTGATAGTTTGTGTAAAACTTGTCTACTGACTCTCATCGTTCACTTCTCTGACAATATGTATTAAGGCTGTGTCCCAATAGTAAAATTTCAGCCGTAGTGAACTAGATAGTTGACTACTTTACCGGATGTGACATCAGAAGTCGTGATCCAATACTGCTTAGCACATAGCAATCAAGTCTGTAGTACATAGTGAAAGAAAGTGCATGCTAGATTGTCGACTACGTCAAGGAAGTTATAGAAATTGTAGCTTATCGGAATTGTAGGTTATGTAAATTGTAGGTTGTCTTTGACTTTAATCCAGTCTATGCTTGGCCTATATTCTTTGCCAAATTCAACGCTTCAACCCACGAGGGAAGCATAATATCTTGTTCTATTGTGATAATTATTTTCTAACTCATGTGGAAATATTCTGATGCAAAATGCAACTGCAAACTGAAGTGTAGCCTAATGACATTTTTTCAAAAGATTAACATAAATTTATTTTTGAGAACTTCTAGCGAATAGGTGATTTTCGTAGGCAAAATGCATACATTTGTGGTCTGATCCAACAGCATGAAATTAAACAAAGTAGACCAATGAAAGTGGATGGGTTAATATGTAACAAGGGGAGGGTCACTGCCCAACTCTGGACTGACTTCCTTGTCAGTTGGTCACAGAACAGGGACAATGCTCGGGGCGTCACACAAATATGTTGTTTGGTTCTGTGGTAATCACGACTGAGGATTGCAACGACATCTCGGTGCATGGTCTCCAGCGCACAATAAGGGCCTCATCTCAAATTTTCAATTTGTCGCTGCCTTATTATGATTGCCCTTCTTCTCTTCTTCCTGAACTGTATTCTCTTAATCAGCCAAACACAAACCATAATTAGGGCTCGGCTTAAAAGTGATCTTCTTGGCGCATCCATGATCGTACCGTTCAGGTATTGTTTATTTAAAACAGCTGATGAAATCACAAAGAGCTTACAAGGAGCAGCAGATCACCGCCATCTTGAGTGTTGGTTTGATACCAGCATGCAAGTCCAGTGCGTTTCAGAACACAGGTCTATGAAGGAGGCTGTGATCAAGCAGACATGTCGCAAATCTCCGTAGTGCGTAGTACATAGTAGCTAGCAGCTAGTCAATAGCAGACAACTTGAGTATTGGGACACAGCCTAAGTGTATTTATAGGCCAATCAAATTAGATCCAAGAAAAGTGTTTAGAGGAATTAATTTCCAGAAAGCTGGAAATCGTTTTAATACCTTCGTTTGGTCCGAAATGCGTGTAATCAGAGTTTGCACCATCCCAGGAGGTGTGCATAACTTTTGGGACCCACATAACCTCAAAGTTTTTCCTCTTTTTTCAGTTTTTTTCTTGTAGTTCGAGAACAGTACGTCGGACGGAAAATATAAATCAGTTCAGTATTAAAGAAGATTAAATTCTGCGTCGAATAAACATCTAAAACTTGAAATTTGGTTCATTGGTACAGTCATAATCAAAAATTCAAAACTGGGAAAATATCTCATTTAGGTGCAAACTTACATTTTGCGACTTGCCAAGAACACATATTTTCGGATTAGGTTCTCCTATTGAACTCTGAAATCGTGAAAATAAAATCATCTGTTTCATACAATGTTGTTATACCTACTCGACCAAAATGTACGAAACAGCTGATTTTTCATCAGAAGGTCTGACGAGTTTTGGTCTGGTGAATTCACTGATCAGACGATTGAGCAAGTGGTAATGAGGTCTCTGAAAGCCCAAGGTGGGTTGACTCATGGACGAGGCATAACGGTCAGTACTCTGGTGACTTTGGTTGCCACAATACCTACCGTCATCATGGAAATTGCGGTACAAGTGGAAGTCTTTTGTGGCATGACGTATGGTACTTCAGAGCAGCATGTTGACGCTTGGATTTCAAGGGTACAGAGGGATGATGCAGATGTTGCGATCCTTTTGACTGGTTTTCATCTCATCCCATCCCAACTGGACAATCTGTGATGTCCATTAGCACAGGAGTAGCTGGCGATGTGAAAATTGACTGTCATGAAGCGTTTGAAAAAGGGATTCATTGTATTGCTAAGATTATTGTCAAGTTTCAACGAAAAAACAGAGTGGTTCCTCTTAAAGCTTTCAGCACGTAAGTCAGGATTCACGGCGAAGATTACAGTAGAACCCCTCTTGTCCGCCCTCGGCTCGTCCGTCGCTCCAGTTAATCCGACCGTGCTCCAGCCGAACTTGCCTCGTAGTGGTGACACACTACCCGTCATGCCATTGTTGTTTACAGGTAGCCTACTTCTTGTTATCGCTTGTCCGTTTTAGTGCTCCGTCATCTCTCATATTGTTTCTGTCGTTGTCCGTGTTTTGTATAGTAGCCTACGTACTGTGAAGTTTTTAGTGCTTTCTGTTTTACGACTTTGTTCTTTTGTGCTCATTACAGTAGTGTATAGTAATTAGTTTTGCTCATGGTGTGTACTGTACAGTTGTGTATGCTTTTTGCAACATGTCAGGAGTGAAACGTAAACACGTTACTCTTTCATTAAATAAAAAATTAGCAGTACTACGAAGACTGGACAAAGGGGAATCTCTCAAAAAAATTGCCAATGTACACGTTACGACAATTAAAGATTGAAGAAGAAATCGGAAAGACATTGAATCATGTACAGTGACTATAGATGGTGAAAACGCTCTTAAGAATCACAAAACATTGTAATAGCCCGAACTGCTTGACAACACAATGTGGATGTGGTTATAAAATAAAAGAAGGAAAGGAACCCCGATATCTTGAGTTCAGAGATTGTTTATTTTAATGTAAATCCGTATTTTTCTGTATTTTCTGATAATCCGACCTTTTTTGCGTTCCGACCATACCCTCAGTCCCAAAGGTGACGGATTACAGGGGTTGTACTGTACTAGTAAATCCAGATACACTTTTCCGACTAGGGTGACCACCTGTTGAAGGGAGGAATGAGGGACAAGACAGTAAAAAATGGGGGACATTCCACAATTTTGGGGGACAGCTACATTTTTAGCTGTAATTTTAAAACGACAACAATTTTAACATTTTCAAAAGCATTGTGTTGCCAGTTTCCTTATTTTTTGACTGAAGTAATCATCATAATCATTTCCCTTTATCCAGCTGGAGCCGGGTAGGGGCCTTACTGAAGTAATAACATACAAAAATACATTTCACTCATCCTGATCATATGCATTAATTTTTCAGTCCGTTGGTTGAAGACCCTTAATCTAACTGAAAACATACAAAAGCCAACAAATTCTAAAATAATAAAATAAATATTAAACAATGTATAGCTTAAATACAGAATGGCCACATACGCCGCGGACTCGCCATGGACTAATGATAACTCGGAAGTTAAAAGGCTCATCCGGAACGTTTCTCCAAAGATACTATCATTGTAACCTGCTTCTTCGCACTTTCAAAGATTATACTGTTGGCAACGGTTACGCTATGTTTAGTTCAAGCTAGATGGCAGGACGGTTGCCTTTTGTGAAAATTCGTATCGATGACTATAAGACGAAAATTCGTTCAGATAGAAAACAATTGCGGGACAAATGCCATCCCGCGTGTGACCTTTACAAATTACCTTAAAATGCGGGACGGGTGGTCACCCTATTTCCGACGCATAACACTTCTTAAAACATCTGAGGAACAGTTCAAACATTATTTGTTTGAGTTAGCTCCTTATCCCCTTTCTATCTTTGATGAAACAGGAATGCGGAAAACAAAGAAATCTGTGTTCTACAATTTATTTTCACCAGTTGCTGATCTACCAGCTTTTGCAGGTAGTGCCATTGTAATTGATGGGGGGTTCCTTCTACATCGAGTGGTTCGGGAATCCAAGGAAAAATTTTCAACAATTCTCTCCTAATATGTTGACAACGTTAAGCAATACTACAACCCTGCCAGTACATTTTTCTTTTTCGACGGTTACCCTGATGATGCATCAGTAAAGAGTACAAAATCAGCTGAGCGTCTTCGCCGTAAAAGCAAGCACTCTTCTTCTAACGTAGTGTTCCCTGAAATGATGACTGTAACCATGCCGAAAGAACAATTTTTGTCCAACGACAGCAATAAAAAATGGCTTATCTCCATGCTGCGTGAGAAATTAGTACAGCAGGGGTTTGAAGTGAGGCAAGCTCTTGAGGATGCTGACACTCTCATCATCAATACCGCCATTCAAGCGGCAGAGAACTTTGCGACGGTCATAATAAACGGAGAGGACACCGATCCATTGATCCTATTAACCGCCAAAGCACCAAATTCAAACATTTACGTCATGAAACCTGGAAAGGGGACCTCTCGGAACACGTTCTTCTCTCCGAGGTACTTCAACTTCTCGTCTGCTGTCAAACAGAACCTTCTGTTCCTACATTCAATCAGTGGGTGTCATACAACCTGTGCATTCTATCGCCAAGGGAAGTTGAAGTTTGTCAAACTCCTTGAAAACAACACGGCTTTACAGGAGGCTGTCAAGGTTTTCCACCATGCAGATGCTGATCCTGAGGACCTAATTTCAGCAGGTCAACTATTCCTATATTCACCTAAGGCCAATGAGACCTCCTTGGACCAAATCCGCCACGAGATATTCTCGAAATCCCTCATAAAGCCAACTTTCAATCTGGCCTCTCTACCATCAACAAACTCAGCCGCCACCCAACATATTCTGCGTGTCGACCACCAAATCCAGGGCTGGTATGATAGACCAAAGGATCCTCTCAGCTGGGGTTGGAAGAGTACAGACCATGCATGGCCTGATCCCCATCATGACCACCAAGGATCCAGCTCAAGGAAATCCTCAACACAGTGTCCTGCGGATGTAAGAAGGGGTGTGCAGGGAGTTGCAGCTGCCGGAAAGTTGGTATGAAATGATCAACTGCCACGGCCAGTCCTGCTCGAATTCAGCACCATTCGAGGATGAGTGTGTTTCACATGCTGATTGCCGCAGAAGCAGAAATAGGCGAGGACAGTCCCTTTGAAGATGATCTCGATGAACAGGGGCTTGACATGCCATCCCAGCTTGAGAGCTTTGTAGATGAAGGGCCATCGACATCTAAGAAAATGCGAGCATGAATGATGCCTTATTTTTTGCTGCATGACTACTGATTTCTATAACATGTTTCTATTCATATTTATCAATTTAATGTCAATTTTAAATGTTCTATTACTTTATTAATTATTATTAGTAATGACTGGAGTGGAATGATGATGATGATGAATTCATTAAAGAATGTCAATATACAACTTTGCTCTAATTAAAATGTTTTTCATTCGTACTACTCCGAATCACTATTCTACATTTATATACCTAGTTTTCTGATTTGCGTATATCTTAGAAATTTGAATTGAAATGTTCTTAGCAGTGATCAGAGTAGGTAGATTGATTTTTCGTACTTACATCATTATGTCATAACATGAACATGCCTTTTTTTTTCCGAAAAGAGTTTCAATTTTTGGAATTGAATTAAATATTATTTTAGTAGTGATTAAATTAGTTAACTAGTCATTTGAAATTTAAAGGACTGATCAAAATTGTCTATATAACGTGAAATTGCATTCTCTAAAACTAAAACTTTTATTATAGGGGATTTCCAAAAGGAGAATCTGTTTCAAAGATATGTGGTCTTGGAAAGTCACAAAATGTAAGTTTGCACCTAAATGAGAAATTTTTCCAGTTTTGAACGTTTGATTATGACTGTACCAATGAACCAAATTTCAAGTTTTAGATGTTCATTCGACGCAGAATTTAACCTTATTTAATATTGAACTAATTGATATTTTCCGTCCGACGTACAGTTCTCGAACTACAAGCAAAAACCTGAAAAAAAGAGGAAACATTTTGAGGTTATGTGGGTCCCAAAAGTTATGCACACCTCCTGGGATGGTGTAAACTCTGATTACACGCATTTAGGACCAAACGAAGGTATTAAAACAATTTCCAGCTTTCTGGAAATTAATTCCTCAAAAAATTCTAATTTGACTGGACTATTAAAAGTTTATAACATTTTGAAATGTTAAGGAAATAAAAATGTTGTTTTAGTATACTGTTGTCAAGTACTTTTATTGTTCATTTACAGTCTTACATTACACATTGTTAACGGCTGCTTCAGAATAGAACGTTTTGAACTTTAAAATCGTGTTATTGAAAATCTCGTCCTTTATGACTCTCATCGTTTTTTCCCCTGGCCCTTATTGTGTGTAATTTGTTTGCTTCTGGTGGATGGATGGTCTCTCTTCTTGTTCATCAATGCTTGGTTATTTCAGTAGGTAACTGGCATGGAAAAATTGATAAATTTGGTTTTGATAGGGAATTTTCAATCTGCAGACCTAGTAACCCTGAGTAGACTTGAGTTCCTGAAAGATTACCTGAAAATGTTGTATAAATAGTTAATGTTCAGTGCATTTATTTTGATTGAATAAAACTTGAAATATTGATTTGCGTGTTGTGTAGAGCCCCATCGATGTCAGCCCGAGCTCCGGCTCGTGCGCCAGCTCCAGTTCATGCCCCACCACCTGCAGTGCAGCATGCTGCTCCTCAGTCCCCTGCAGCCTTCCAACAACCGCAACAACCATCAATGTTTAAACAGATGGCTGCCACTGCTGGTGGGGTAGCTGTTGGCTCTGCTGTGGTATGTATTCTAGAATCTTTGTTTTTTTTTATCCATAATGGTCCGTATTGAAATTTAAATTCCACTAAATTACTCTTATTTCCGTCTTTTCAATACAGTACTTGTAATATTATTAGCACTGTTTAGTACTGGTACATGTTTTGAACAATAATGTTGTTCTTCATCAACCAGTTATACACATTATAAACACTTAAGGACATAAAATACATTGCAATTACACATAGTTCATTAAAAAAGTCACTTGTAAAATCAAAATATTGGACATGTAGTAGCCTATTAATCAAGAATTAGTCTAGAAAGTACTTTTTTGTTCATAAAACTAAGTCTATTATACATTTGCAGTATACTTTTTAGTTTGTTTAATTGTTTTGTGAAATTGTCTCATTGTAGTTTGTCCTTGTTATTGCTGCATGAGCTATGAAAATTACATAAATAAATAATAGAATATGGAAAAATTGTTTCGTTTGAGGACAGAGGAAGGTATTTATCAATGTTGAGCAAGCAGAAACTATTGTAAGAACTTATAAAGAAACAAACTAGAAACAAAAAAGTTGTGATCTTGAAGCAGAGTTGTCCAAACACCGGACATTGCTCTTTTTTTTACTAAATGCCTTTTGGTGTCCAGTCTAGTCTGTGAGCAAACAAGGTGCCTCCAAGATCTTATTAGCTGTTGGCACTCTAGTCAGCACTGTAAATTCTAGTTTATCATAAATGTTTTGTTTCCAGGGTCATACTGTTGGTCATGCCCTAACTGGAATGTTCAGTGGTGGAGGTTCATCTCAGCCCGAGCAGGCTAATGGCGCTTACCCTCCACAACAACAACAGCAGCAGCTGCAACAGGGTTATGGATCACAGCCAGGAGAGCCATCAGGGCCTTGTGCCTGGGAGATCAAGCAGTTCCTACAGTGTGCTCAAGGACAGAGTGACCTTACTCTGTGTGAGGGTTTCAACGAGGCTCTACGACAATGCAAGATAACTAATAGTAAGTATATGCTCTAATATTACCTTCCTGGTATTTCATACAGCCTATCATATGTGATCCAGTGGCACCTCCATGGTTTACAAGGAATGTATTTGGGTTCAAACAAGTATATCTTTATATAGTTTAGTGATGGACCAATATGTATCTCTAAATGTGCTGGTGAATTTTTTTATTGGTGTCTACCCAAAAAAAACTCTCTCCCACCTTTTCATAACTTCTTCTGCTGCAGTCTTTGTCTTTATTTCCCAACCATAAGTTCCTATTGGTCAAATTGATGTTTGGTAAACCCCCAGTTTCAGATTTCGATTGAGACTAATTGATTTGAGCACCTACATCATGGCCAGATATACCCTATTTCCAGCTGCATTCATCATCATCATCAAGTTTCCACTCCAGTTTCCCAGGTGTGGTTTACGAGCGCTCTCCGTTTTAGTCGATTAATGTACTACTGCTCCTTCAAGACTTCATCCCAGTTGATTCCCTTGGATGTGATATCTTTCTTCACTTGGTCCAGCCATCTCCTCCTAGGTCTTCCAACAAGTCTCTTTCCAGTAATCTCAGTATGTAACAATTGTTTTGCAATTCTTCCTTCTGTCATACGTTTGACACGACGTGCCCTAGTTATAGTCTCCTTCAGAGACTGATTTATTCCAGCTTGTTCTCTTATCTTCTCATGTTTGAAGTCTGCTGTCATCTTTTTTGGTAGTTAGTTTCCAACCCATAAGTCAATATAGGGACAAAGTATGTTCAAAACAAGAGTTTGTTTTGATCTTAGTGGCACTTGCTTATTCCCGAGTAGATATCGAACTTGCTGATAGAATTGACTTCATTTCTGAATACGATTATTTATTTCAAGCTGTATTCTGTTGTCACTTGATATTAAGCATCCAAGGTACTGATACTGGTTTACTGTTTCCAATTGTATGCCTTCCAGCATTATATTATCTTTACTTCTCTGTCTGTTAACAGACATTGCAGCAGTTTTTGTAGCACTTACTTTCAGTCCATATTTTTTCAAATGATCATTCCAGACATTCAGCCTTCCCTGGACTTCCAGCTCGCTATTTGCCCACATAACTATATCATCTGCAAAAGCGAATGCTTTAAGATCCATATTGGTGTTCTGCTTCACTTCCTTTATGATTTCATCCATGATGGTGATGAATAGTAATGGTGAAAGGGCATTGCCTTGTTGCACTCCTCTAGATGTCTGGAACCAATCTGAATATCCATTTCCTACTTGAACACTGCTTTAGCATTCATCATAAATTATTTTTACTCTCTGAATGAGTTCCATACACACATTCTTCTTTTTAAGACACTCCCATATAGTTGTTCTAGGGACAATATCGAATGCTTTTTCGTTGACTAGAAACACAAATGTCAAATTACGATCTTTCTCCCAGTTGCATTAATAGGTTTTATTTCTTACTTCTTTCATTATCTTTTGTCAACAGTGCTTCCAAATACTTTAAACGTTCACACTTCTCAGAGTTAACTTCATTTAACATTATGAATTTATCTTCTGAAGTTATATTCATCTGGGAAGAGAACAAATTCACCGTGACTCCCATTTCTCCTCTCTTTTCTTATCCCTTCAGTCCTTCTTCCAGGTCTTCATGATGTCTTAAATTAGAATAGTCTAGATTTTGAGTTATTAGTTAAAGGTCAAGATTATTGTAGAAGTCAAACACAATGCAGATGAATGAACTATAAAAGCAAGTGAGGACTGCCAATACAATACTGTATAAATGACTATAAAATGCACAGTTGAAAAAAGCAAGTTGATCACATGCCATTTTGTAAAATTAATACTGAATACCACATAGATGACACTTTTGATGATATCTACAGGTTCACCAATATCGTAGGCAGCAACAAAGCTTTGGTCTATATACTTTTGTAGTTTTTTTTTTTTAGCGTATGGCTTTTAGTGCCGGGAGTGTCCGAGGACATGTTCGGCTCGCCAGTTTTGTAGCTGCTTCGAGACGGACACCCAATGGGTGAGCTACAAGTACCGTTGGGGAGGGAAGGAGGGAAATTGGAATGTAAGGACGAGGAGTTGGAAGGTAGCGGCTGTGGCCTATAGTTAGGGACCAACCCCGGCATTTGCCTGGAAGGAAGATGGGAAGACCATCTTCAAGGTTGCCGGCGGGGGGATTCGAACCTCCTCGCCTCCCGGATGTGAGCGACTGCCATCAGTCATGCCGTAACCACCACGGCTAACTCACCCGGTACTTTAGTAGTTAATTCATTGTGAAGGAATGCATTTTGGCTGCATTGGAACGTAGTAACTAAAGTCTGTTATTCTCTTGGCATATATTGCTTGAAGAAATACATGCTCAGAAATTGTGGATATTTTGTAGTTTTAGATGGGATGATTTCTAAATCGGCATGCTTTCAAGGCTTTCAGTATTGTTAATCATGTCCAGGCCAAAAGTCAGAAAGTATGAGTGAGCTTGTCAACAAATGTGGATTCAAAACTGAAAGAAAAACTTCAGATGTTCTATTGACGTATGTTGTGCTTGTAATTGATTGCTATGTCAAGACAGTGTTTCTTTCCCCTTTTATGTATAGTATTTCGAATGAAAGCTCATATCTGAACTGTCCCTGATAACAGTTTCATTTTGAACCCATTTGTATGTTTTCTGATGTAAAATGCTTGTTAACTTCAGCAACAAATTCTTCTATCATGCTTGGAACTTATATGTGATGGTATCCCTTAACTCCTTTTCAGCTAATAATAAATCCCAGTGTGACTGTAAAATTCCACTCGATTTATTTCTAGTTTCATCCAGTACCCAATGTTGTAAATGCCAGTTGTGAATGGAAGAACTTCTTTAAATCATTTTCCATTGTGATATTGAACTGAAGTGTACTTCTAGCTTTCAAATTCGGGTATCTTTTCAGAAGCATATCATATGTTTAAACCTCTGACATGACGATCATCGTATATGTTCTCTGGTGTCTTGTCATCAAACACTGTGATACTAGAGCCCGGATTTGTAAGCACAATCAATGGTGAAATAAGCAAGCATATTGTACAGCCACCACCACCACACGGCCTTAGTCGAGACAAGCTCTGGGATGGATGGGGACCTCGTACGCAGAGGCCGCAATTAGGTATAGGTTACCTAAGGTTTCGTGTGCTAAGAGAATAACTATATAATTTCAAAGCAATACAAACAATAGTAAATCAAACCAAATTACGCCCCATTATTACATAGATTAAACAAGGCGCCAAGCAATAAAATGGACCCTAAATCACTACATCAACATGGTACATAAACACAAACTTATAGGCTACACACAATAGTTACACGATTCACCTCGAGTGAAATGGTTACAGGAGAAAGATACAGAATTACATTAACAAACCCACAAAGAGGGACGGCCCCTTTAATAGAACTCCGCGTAAAACAAATATCCAACCGAATGAGGTCAGGTGACCTCCCAAACTAATACAGGACTACGAATGGTGTAATCTAAGGTGGATGAATCCCTTAATGGGAATCCAAAAGGATGCCCCCCTCCGAACAAAGGGATGATACCGCCAAACGAGGGTAAAACACGAAATTGAATCAAAAACCAAGAAGCGGAATATCACTAAGTCTGAAACATAACCCCACGATGATACAAAATAATTAAATGAACAAACTAAAGAAACAACCGGTAGGCCCAAGCATTGAACCGGACGAATGACAAATTACGTCTTAATACGACTGAGCCCAAGTACTGACTGATTACTCCGGGGCAGTACGGCCCCGCGAGGCAATAAGCCCCACTCCAATTACTTATGTGAAAATAACCATTTGAAATTTTGTGGGAGGAGAGCCCAAACATAAAACAATAATAAAACATAAACAAACATAACATAAATACAACTTAGGTGACTTCCACGGCCGCACACGTGATACCATCTTAAGTGTAAACACAAGGACGCCATGTTGGCATAAAACAAGACACTCCGTCCATAGACAAATGAGTTACCACTTACCAGAAACAAAAGAATAATGCACAGCAAAAATCTAACTAGGCCATGCTGCCCTTAAAAATACACTACATTAAACACAGTCAAGCTGTCCGGATTAGACATGAATAAAAGCCAAAAAAGCTTCCCTAATCCCCCACACAGTGCTTTGCATAAACACAAATCTTACAAAACTGGTCCCCCGGATAATTACACGAATGAACTCTACACCGGATTCACACGGAGTGACAGAACCATATTACTTGCGTGTTTGCACACGCCATGGAACAGAAACCTGAACAAAACTGAAATACATTGTGGTGTATGAAGCCATATTTTCAGTGTTGCCTTAGTAAACAAGAGTTTAGTGCTTTTCAGTCGGTCAACACGAATGTACCCAAAAGAGATGGGTTATGCCCTAATCCTGAAATAAATTACATGAGATTAACAAAACACTAGGATGACCAGTTTCGATCGTCAAGCGATCATCATCAGATCCAATACACTTAGGCTATAAAATCTATGTTTGAAATACAGATGAAAATATTTACAATATGTACAATTATTTAGTTGCAGTCAATACTGCAACTAAATAATTGTACATATTGTAAATATTTTCATCTGTATTTCAAACATAGATTTTATAGCCTAAGTGTATTGGATCTGATGATGATCGCTTGACGATCGAAACTGGTCATCCTAGTGTTTTGTTAATCTCATGTAATTTATTTCAGGATTAGGGCATAACCCATCTCTTTTGGGTACATTCGTGTTGACCGACTGAAAAGCACTAAACTCTTGTAAAACTGAAATAGAAGTCCTTGTACACAAAAGAATATCACGCGTGCAGCCAACAGAAAGAAAATGCCTATCCACACATAACCCCACCAAAATCAGAATGTTGAATGTTAGTTTTTACTTGACTCATCGCACACGCTTACTGCAATCATTGTAGGTTGGTTGGTTAACTGGCCAGGTGGGAGAGGCGACATCTCCGCACCCGGCCGCCGACGTACTTGTTACACACGTCTGCTAGCCTCGAAGTCGGTATTCAGAATCACAAGAGTCAGCATGCCAAGACACTCGCACACTTCACACTCGCTGGAAAATCATCCAGGCTCACCACACAAAACCCTGCCGAGAATCTTAAATCTGCGTGTCTTTTTCGTCACTCTTCTTGCCGCGATGTTGGTACCTACTGAGCCCGCAGTTGCTAGGCAGAGTTCAAACTAAAACTCGGAAGGTTCCCGCGGGGTTTGAACAAGGGTTGTCTTGGTTAAAAATGACGCCAAGCACCGATGTGCGAGGCGATTGGCTTATTTCGGAAAAGGCGAAATGTCAGTGCACGGAAATGGGCGGTAACCCAAGCGAGACTCTTTAAGTCACATCTGGAAACACTCCAGTTCTGGCCACCCGCCGATCGGAATTTTAATTGGATGTTGGGTGGACATTGGGTAAACCTCTTCAGAGGCGAACATGTTAAGAGATAAACCTCTTCAAGGGGACTGGCTTGACCGGATGAGGGAGTAGAAAACTGATAGGGTGGGCTCGCATTTAGCGAGCGTAAATTAGTTAGGCAATTGCTTAGTTCACTCGCCGAACCAAATGATTATTTCCCAGTGTCTTTAAGTTCAGTGACCACAGGGTTCGATGCCAAGGTAGGCTCACATCTCTCCCACAGGCTAGGGATCGATGCCAGACTAGGAGATTTAGGCGTGGAGATCTTTGCCGATTGGCACACACATAAGCACGATAAATGAAACAAATAAGCAAATAAAAAGTTAAAATTAAATCATAAATATGTTGTTTCATAGAATTCTTACTCTATGTAAGCATAGAGGGAGGGAGGTCATCTTGAGATCTTCTTACTTGAAGCTACTGCGTTTGTCAGTGAAGAATATTTTATACAGTGAAAATGATCTCACAACGTTGCATGACATTGCAGGAACATGTTAAAAGCACCACAGTTCTTCTTGAGTGAATTCCTCTTCGATATAACTTTCTGTACCAGAAAGCATTTTAGAAATTTTACAGTGTTTCATAACCAGGGTTTTTCGTACCTTACTGAGTTTCTCAAAGGCAGTTTGAGCAATACCGTGAGTCTCGGAAGCAGGTATTTTGGAGAAACTGTTATGGATGTACTCTTATTTTATTTTGGATACCAATATTAGCAAAACATTCCTGTGCCGCAGCAATGCTTGCATCATCTTCTGCATTTAAGGAGTCCAACACTGTTCTTACTTCATTGAAATATTCTGCGTAGTATGACACAGCTTTTAACCACAAACCCTATCGAGTTAAAACAGGCTTAGGAGGTAAAGACAAATTTGAAAGGACTTCATGAAATACTTGAACTCTAATTGGTGACTTTACACACACTTTCTTCATGCTAGAGACAAGAAGATCCACGTCTTTATATCGGCTCCTAACTGTTTCAGCGACAGGATGTAAACCGTGAGTAAGACACGTTAGGTAAACTAACTTAGGATAAAGGTCTTTTAATCCAGTTCCTGCTTTAACAATATACAGAGCAACATCACTGAGAAATAACAATACATTGTCATACCATGCCCTTTCTGGCCACAAGCTAGCTAAAGTCCTTGAAAAATTTTGCAGTAGTGGAATGATATACATGGTCAAGATATATCTACTGTCTGCTTCAATAGCACTAACTACAGCACTACATACGTATTTTCCTGCTGCATATGTGGTTTCATCAATAGAAATCCATATTTTTTCGTGCTTAATTGATCTCGAACATGGCAGATTACCTCTTGAAACCGTTGCAAATAGTTTTTGGCAATGTAGATTTGTCCGGCACCCTTCTGTTCGTGTATTTTTCTAAAAAAAAAAACAAAAAAACGAGCTGCTCATTATTTAATCTCCACAATGGAATGTCCAAACTCACTAATGCTAAACACAAGTCTTGGAAAAATGTATTACTTGAACTAGATTGTTCGTCTACAGTGCTAGTAATTAATTAGTTGCTGATTTAACTTAAGATTTATTCTTAACCCTCTCCTTGTTATGTCATGTTGTGTTAATATGCTGTAAAATTTCATATTTATTCTTTGTAGAAACACTTTTTTTTTTTTTGCTCAGCAAGACCCTACCGTCTTTGCTAAATATATCACTTCCAAACTCGTTTATGTATTTGAGCAACAGAGCCGATTGAGGCATTTCTTAACTTACTAAATGACCGATCGCAATCATATAGGCCTACACCTTACATACGAACACGTGTTGCACGACTGAAAGAAGAATACTGATTGCATCAGCAAGCTTAGGAAGCGGGGGGATTCACCAACCAAGTGACTACATAAGTAAAACCTGAATTTTACGCCGAATCAAGTATTGATTCACTTGATTCGGGCGGAAAATTCAGGTTTTACTTATTGTAAACGCTGTCAATACGGAACCTGGAATGAGTGCTGTACCTAATAAGTGACTACATATCGATACCGGACTGGACAGCTTAATCGCACTAGAAGACATTTGGCGGGGCATCCTAAGTTTCTCTTGCAATTTCAATTACGCAGTATTGCTTATTAGTTGATATAAAATGCGGGACGAATTGCTTCATCATTTTCATAGCAGTGTAAATTTACTTTTAAATTCACATGTTTTGGGTAAAATAAGATATTTTAATTAAAAATCATAAAATAAGTAAGTAAACCCCTTATTTCAGCGAAAAATGCATTTACAAGCGTTTCATATAGAAATCCGGGCTCTAGTGATGACAATTGCGACTTAAATCTTCTTGTCTGGAGAAGATTGGAATCGCTTTCACTGCTCCCATTGCCTCTTCTCTGACTTGCTAGTCACTACTGCTTACAGCAAGGTCTTCATCATTAGAATCATAATTAGTGCTAGAGTTATGACAGTATATGTAAGTTTTAGAAGCCATTTCTTCAGTGTTGCCTTCCTAATCTAATAAAAGACAATACCAGTGGAACCTCATTAGTATGTTTTTCAAGGGACTGAAAAATTTGAACCAAAAAAAAACGGGAAAACTTGCTACTGAAAAATGATAGTTAAACCTCATTAACTTGTTTCAGTAAGGGAAAAGTAAAAAATGCGTTAATCGGAAGTACGTACTATCGAATACACAATTTTAAACCTTCAGAATGATGGTATTACAGAACTAGTTTACACAGCACAGGGAAACGAGAGCAATGAAAACAAGAGAAAATGTACTATACCGGTACCATACTCTTAATTCAAATACTGTAGTATGAGTTGAAATATTTAGTTTTGTATAATTTATTTCGGCTTAACTGCATGTTTTTCTTGATACTCTGTGGAAAAGAAGTGCCGTATTCTTTGGCGTGAATGATTAGATAAACCAAAGTTTCTTTTAGGTTAGACATGCTCGCGCGTGTACAGAAAGAAAACTTCCACGCGCTTAAGGTGAGGATTTCTGTTTACTTCTTCAAGAATTTTCATTTTCTCATCACTAGATAATAATTTAACTCCTTTCTTAGGCCTGTCCATTATTTCAATACGACGCAAGAAAATTATCACTAGGTTTTCAAAACTTCTTCGGTAGTGTAATGCGTATTTGCGTGAATCAGATCGTATTGAGTTTCAAGGTCGATACAGTAAAATTGTGGGATCGGATTATATCCAAACTGGTGTTCAGGAACATGTAGATGCGTATCGTATTGAAAGCGATTCTACGCGCTCTTTAGTTACATTTTTAAACTAATTTAGGCCTACTCTCGTCTGTCGCCCGACTCTCAAATCTCTTACTTTACTGTTTGTGTTCCTGTCGTGGTTGATAAGCGTAGTTTGTTAGCACGAGTTCTTAGCGTTAATGTATTTTTGTCTGTTTTACCTTGAATGTCTGGTGTATCCGTACGTAAATTGTGGCACGTTACAGATCTCATTCGGGGCAACATTCCGGCAGCCCGGCGTCTCTAAAAGCTTCATTAGTTAAAAGGGACGTAAAAACTAATAACATTTATCATTTTTAAACTGAACATAAATTTATTAAGAACAAACGACATCAAAGTCTTCAGCGCATCCATTTCTCATGTTTACCAACAACCTGTCAAAAATAATGTTGGATGATAATCACGGGTCCTTGATGTTTGACTGTTTAATACGAGTTAGCCAAGATAACTGCAGGTTGGCCACAGTAAATTATATGCCGCATTGAAATCACGAACTGAAACTGCTCGTGTAAACAGGTATCGTACCGAAAACAGGATCTTATTCAAATCGATTTGAGTTCGCCCTGTAAACGTGGTAGCTAACTGTCGTAGCCACTGAGAGCAAGCAGAGAGACTGGACAGAACTATGTGCAGATGTGCAACATTGGACATCGATACCTGTGGAAGACACAAACTAGCCGCGCCAGGGCGGGAGTGATAAAAGAAGCATTCTATTGGTCAACAACCGTCAGCTATTGGTCAGTAGCGAAGAATGCTTATTGTCGGCGCGTGCTACTGCCTTACGTTTGAGTCGCCGCTATTTAACCAGGAAAGTGAGACAACTATACCCGTTATGTTGCAGCCCTCGCCCGCTTGTTGGCAAGGAATGTTATCTCAGAGCGGCCGGGCTCACATTCCACTAGGGGTGAACAAAAATGCGATCGTACTATGCGATGCGCTGCAAAGTATGCAACGTGATAAATGAGGTACTTTTATGTTATTTTCATCAGATAAGAATCGGGACTTGAAAATTACGACGTGATATGCGATAAAATGTACTAATGAGGAACGTGTTAACGAGGCTCTACTGTATTTAGATTTATATCATTATTATGTTATCAAATTAAAGCCCACATTTGTTACAGATTTGTTTTTAACAGCTTTTATAAAATTCATAGTAAACCCATGTGAAATATTACTAACAAAGGTTTGCTCGTAATTACATTAGATTCTTTTCTTTTTAACATCTCTGAAGGCCATAATATGGCCGAAGTTGGTACATTTTTTATTGACTAAGGTGTAATAAATTTATTGAATACCCGTTGGTATTTCATTTAGAGCATTCCTTTTTATTAGCGCAACCAAATGAAACTACAAAATTTCCCCGAAAACATCATTTTATCGTGGATGAAAGAACAGCCATTTTTGAAATAGAATATAATCTATTGTTCCATGGACATTACAATATTTCGATAATTCAGTTGATTATTCGTTGGTACTACGCCATTATTTTCTTAGCGTGGGCCGATGAATTTTGTAAGAAGAATATAATTTTTAAAGAACAATATTTTTAATATTTCGAATTAAAAGCTCACATTTAATGTATGGGATTGGCATCGCCCTTCAAATTACAATTTATTCGTATTTCGAATTAAACAGATTAAATAACATGAAAAGGCGTACCTCGAGTTTCTTCCAATAAGATGAATTTCGGATAAACTAGTTTTGAATCGAGGTTTTACTGTAGAATTATTGCTAGGAGCAGCTAAATGTGGTAAAATTATTGTTTACAGCCGAACTTTTGTCTTCTTCAATATTATACAGAAATCGTTCCAACACTTTGCGAGTGTTCTTTGTTACATAATGTCGATTATTCAGGTCCGTATTGACGTAACTATAACTTTGAAAGAATAATAGATTTTCCGCTTTCAATACTGTTTAATTGAAGGCGGAAAATCTATTATTCTTTCAAAGTTATGTTCTTTGTTAGGCATAACTAGTATTCATTGGTTAATAGTGTTTTATCTTTATTTGTGTTTTAAAATGACACGTACAGGATGTTGCCACAAACAGACCCGCTATCTACGAGGTGTTAATATAGAAATTTGTATGTTCTTCTGGAGGAACTACTGTATATTTTGGCTCACTCATTTGGAAAATGGGGTTTTCAACTATTAGGTTATCTTGTACGATATGTACAAGTCATATGCAGGAGTCAAACTTCAGGTTCAATCACTGCTGCTCAACCACTGAGTGTTAGATACTTTGATTCTCATGGCAAGGGTGGTAAGAATTAAATTAATTTCCTTTGTTTTATTCTCTTGCAGATGTTCCACTACAGTAGTTGCAACGTAGGTCTTCTAGTACATTAAAAGGCTGCTTTGGTTAGTACAATAGTACCTGTCATTGTCAAGACACTCCAGCGAATTGAAATAGAGAACATCTATTGAAAGCCAGTTGATGGCATGTTATTATTCATCTGTATATTGTTGTATTTAATATCACTTGGAATCTAATAAATTTGAAGTGTTAACTGTTTATTAGTGCAGGAAGTTTTTTTTAAATTCTTTGAAAACCTGTTATTTTGCAGTAAGCTTATTAACTACAGAAAATATACAGCCCAAAAATATTTTACAGTTGAGATTTGTTGTGACTGTACAATTAGGTACATTATGAAGGATTGGTATTGAAAGCTCAGTAAGAATGCGTGATATGTTTTTGAAAAGGAAAATTATATATGATCTTACTCTGAAAGAAAAGTAAACTGAAGTAGACAGTTGAAATGAAAGGAGATGAAAAGAAGAGTTGTATAAGAAAGATTATAGTGCTGCACTTCAGAAATAAAAGGGAATATGATTAATTCTTGTTATTTTTTCCTGTGTGCACACCAGAAACTATCCCAACAACTTCACCACCGGGGCTACATGACCGTGTTGTCGCAGCCCCTAAACTTAAGAACCAACCTAACTTCACCACCCCCTAAGAAATGTTACATTGTGAGTCAATTTATTGTTTTCCCAGTTACTACAATTATTGACACACTGTACAGAATATTTAAATAAATGCAGTACTGCCCTTTTAGAATGTGTAAGATGGAGAAAATACCATATTATGTTCCTATTCTTAGCTGCATCGCAAGGTTCCAGGTTCGATCTCGAGCTCTAACTTGGAGGAGTTTTAATCCTTTTATGAGGGTTAGAACACAGGGACAGAGCCAAGGAGTGCTAGCGCACCTGCATCCATCACCTCCTCGTCCTTCAGGGCACCCTCAATATTATAAGGGGGGAAATCAAGAAAATATTTAAAAAATACTCTCAATACATGTTCGTGTAGTGATTCACATCTATGTTTGCAGACCAGAAAGGTTGTGTGTGCAGACATGTGAGTGAGGAAAAACAACTTGAGCATCACCTCTGTACTCCTAATACATACATCCTGGACACTTCTCTATTGGAACGAGATACACTCGAGCTTAGTTAGTTATTGAGGTTTAAAGGGGCGGAACTACGAGGTCATCTGCCCCTAAACACTCACTCGAGCTTGTGATGACAAATTACTAGAGAGATGTGTTCAAATACCACTCTCAACCATTGAACGATAGGCTGTCTATGGCTTCCCACTGCCGGGATGACATCGATTGAGTGGAATACGGATGCCGGTCAGCGGTCACAATAAATACATGCTGTAAGCAAGTGGGATCCGAGACGAGACCTGTTACTGGGTTCCTTTTCCACTATTATTGGCATAAGTCACGATGTATCTTATCAGTGAATCAGAATCAGAATCACTTTATTTGGCGTTAAACACAAGTGCAATAGCCATCGTCAGGTTAATAATACAAAACAATAAAATCAAACAATCCTACATTACTTAGCCTACTTATAACAGTATATACAAATAGCTTATTATCGTTATAACAAAATGTAACCTACTTCTATTGCACTAAATATTACACCAATCTGCTTCCATACATTCTTCCAGGGAATACCATGGATTCACCAGCAACCACTTTTGCAGCTGTTTCTTAAAGATTTTGGTTGGTAGTTGTTGGAAAGACAAACTCAGTTTGTTAAAAAATTTTATGCCAAGAATTTCATGACTGTTCTGTGTTTTAGAAAGCCGACACCATGGTACCTCTATCTGGTGTGAGTTTCTTGTGCTGTATGAGTGAATTGTTACCCGCCTGCCTGGCAATTCATGTGGATGTTTATTTTTCATATACATGAGGATATTTAAAACAAAAAGATTTATAACTGTTAGTTTGGAAGATTTAATAAATAAAGGTCTACAGGGTGTGTTAGGTGCATTTGCAATAATACGGATTGCCTTTTTCTGTAATTTTAAGATATTTACAATGTGTGCACTATTTCCAAAAAATATTAATCCATAGCTAAAGAGACTTTGAAAGAAAGCAAAATAGGCTGTGTGTAAATATGTCGTAGGAACCTCATTTTTTAAATGACGGAGTAGATACACCACCCTTGCAAGTTTATTCGAAAGGTTATGAATATGAGGTTCCCATGTTAATTTTGAGTCAAAATTCATTCCTAGTAGCTTGGCTTCTTTTATATCATTACTTATGTTTTTAAGGCTAAATATTAAATTTTGAGTTTTAGTTTCATTTAAGTGGAATCCATTCTCACTGAACCATTTCCTAGCTTCTAGCAAGCACTGACTTGATAAATTTTGTAATTCACTTATACATTTGCTAGAACACAAAAATGTAGAGTCATCTGCATAAAGAATTGTTTTTCCAGAAACATTTACTGCTAAGTCATTCATCATAACGACAAAAAGAAATGGACCCAGAACCGAGCCTTGGGGTACACCATACCTAACTTCTAATGCATGAGATTTCCTATCCCCATTCTCTACAAACTGTACTCGGTTTGTTAGATATGATTTAAAGACTTCATACTCTGATCCTTTAATTCCGTACAGTGCTAACTTTTGCAGAAGTATATCATGTGACACACAATCGAAGGCCTTGGATAGATCACACAGGAGTGCATCTACTGAGCTCCCTTCTTCAAAATGGTGCATTATGTGACAAACAAAATCATCCAGTGCACTAATTGTAGATTTTCCCGGAAGGAACCCAAACTGAGTTGGTGATAGAAGGTTGTTGTTGATGAAAAATTCATAAATTTGACCAACTATAACATATTCAAAGACTTTTGACATGATGGTTACTACAGACACAGGCCTGTAACTATCAGGTTTAGTCTTATCCCCTTTTTTATATACTGGAACAACCCTCGTAATTTTTAACTGAGCTGGGAAATAGCCTACGCTAAGGCACTCGTTTATGCAGTGCGTCAAAGGAATTAAAATGCTGTCAATAATGGCCTTTAAAATGTTGTTGGTGAATCCAAAACAATCCTTACTATTGGAAGGTTTCATATTTCTTACAATTTTCTTTACCTCACTACAGTTTACCTTTCTCCATTTAAAAGTATTATTTGATAAACTCGGAACTATTTTTTCTACTCTTTCAATTGCTGCTGCAGGCAGCTGTGAGGCAGGTGAGCAAATCCTTTCGACAGACTCAATAAAATGTTTATTCAGAACCTCAGGACTGATTTCTATTGTGGAACATTTATTTGCGACTCTAACATTGTTAATTACACTCCAAGCTGCTTTACAGGGGTTATTTGAATTTTCTATGAATCTAACGTTTGCTTCAAGTTTAGCTTGCTTAAGGGCACATTTATACTTATTACGCATTTGTAGATAATTCTGTTTAGATTCAATAGATCCCTGTTCATTATGTATTACATAAAAAAACATAACCTGTGATTTCATTTGTTCAAGCTCAGGTGTATACCATTTTATTTTATTTTTAGAATTACTCCTTTTCTTGGAACTTTTAATCTCCACCATTGGGCATGAAGTATCAAAGTATGAAAGAAGTATGTGAAAGAAATCATCAAAACATGTAATGGGAGAGTAGGAGTTGTCAGTAATAACCCAATCAGATAGGATATGCCTAAGGTATGAATTAAATAGCTGTATTCTGTCAAGGGAAATATGTCTAATATGAATTATTGTGGGTGATTTAGCTATATTCCCATTTGAAAAACTACTGGATTGCATCATTTGAAATAAAACTGCTGAATGATCTGACAAACATGGGGCAATAACTTTAGTCTGGTACTGGCTGTCATTTAAATCCGTGAATACATTATCTAAGCAGGATGATCCTCTTGTTGGTTCATTAATTGTGTGATATAAGCCAAAGGATTTGAAAAAATTCCGAACCATAATAGCTTCTCGTTCATTGAATCTCAGGTCTACATTAATGTCTCCACAAATTACTAACTTATATTTTCGGTATGACTTTATAACACTTTCCAAAACCCCTTCCATACTTTTTAAAAATGTATAAATATTACTATCAGGTGTTCGGTAAAAGGCTACCATAACAATGTTAGAATCTACAAGTACTGCTGCCACAATTTCACAGTGTTTTTCTAAACCAAATTTTGACACATCAATCACTTGGTATTGCATTTCTTCTGACACAAATATGGCACTTCCACCAGCCTGATACAAACATGACTTGCGACAAAAACTATCTACTAGGACGCAGTGGCGGCTCGCACATATCGCAGTTGGTGGGGCTGCATACACATGCATTAACTAACCTTATTTGTAGATCAGCTCCAGGCGTCGAGTCTTGAACGCGACGAATTTTTCGATGACGAGGTTATTGAAATTCGGTATGCTGTTAATCAGACCATTCTCAATAGACAGCATTCCAAGTGCAGTAAGTCTTTCTTGTCCTATGGCTAGAGCCCTGCGCGGATAAAGGAAACGTTATCCACATCCGCCTCGAATCCGCACGTTTGTTATTCGAATCTACTGGCATTACTATGTCCTGCTCTGTGGCTAAATGGTTAGCGCGCTAGGCTTTGGCCCAAAGTGCCCAGGGTTCGATTCCTGGCCGAGCCATCAGGGATTTTAATCTCCTGGGGTTAATTCCCTTGGCTCGGGGACTGGGAGTATGTGCCGTCTTCATCATCACTTCATCCTCATTACGACGCGCAGGTCACCCACGGGCGTCAACTAGAAAGACCTGCACTTGGTCTCTCCGGAGGCTATAATATCATTACATTATTATTCATTACAATAATATTTTTATTTTTTATTAAAGCAACACATCCATCTGGCCGTAAAAACCATCCGCCACAAAGACTTACATCGCATCTCATCCTCGACCCCATTGGAGAACGGGAATAATAAGGGGTAGACATACATTAAAGCAACACATTTAGACATTTGAGGAGAAAGTCGTTCCCTTAGGCTATGTATGTCATGTGCTATGTTTAAAATGAATGTTATACAGCCAGAATTGCAACCCTTTTCAGTTTGGAGAGTTAATTATGCTTAATGACATAATTTGAATGAGATAAGCTTAAATCACCATTTTACATTTGTCATGAAAAAAAAAACATAACAATAAACATCCGGGTCCTAGTAATGATATTCAACAAGTTCGGATTGTATTGTATTCTAAAAACTATTCACAAATTTACTCCAAACATTATCCGCTATCCGCACATCCAAGCAAACTATATCCGTATGACGATAAATGTTGCGGATATCCGCGCAGGGCTTTACCCATGGCAGTCCTGAGGTACACTTTGATCCTCTTGAGGCACGAAAAGCAGCGTTCGGGTTCAGTGGTAGCCATAGGCAGGGTGATAGCGATACGTAACAGTTTAACGACCTCTGTAGATGACGGGCCTAAGTTTCCAGTGAGAAGGAAACTCAAAAGTTTTACAGCTCCACCGATATTTCGAAATTCTTCTCTTCGATATAAACATTTTCTTGTGATAGTGTTTGACCTGTTTACCATCTCTTGATGAATGCAGTACATTTGCATTTGTCTGTTGGCACAGGCTAGAGTAAAATGTGGCTTCTCACCGATGCCTCAGTCTCACTTTGGCTGTGATTATATGGAAGCTACTGAGGTATGGGTGGTGCTTAGTAATGGCAATCAGGGCACAGTCAGCGCCTGTGAATGCTGTGAAAGGTTCTACTCATAGGGTTAGTACTGCTGTTCTGACTCAGTGAGGAAAGCAATGACAAACTACCTCACTCCTCTTCTTGCCTAGTACGCCTCAATATAGCACTGCCTTTGGTGTTTGTGGGTATCTACCCACATAACCTAACGGCATAACGAATAGAATTAAAAGTGTGATCTCTTCTCCCTCAATAGCATGTAATGAATACGGATTGGGTTGGCACTCGCCGCTACGCAGCGCTACAGTCGACTTGAGATTGTTGATTTCCACATATGGTTATGTGTTTATGTGCAATTTATTAAGTATTTAATCGGTCGGGGTGTTTTGGTGGTGTTCTGTGCAAACGTTTATTGATATACAAGTGCTTACACTATTACTTCATAGTATTAATACCTGAAATGCTATTGCAGGAAGCATTAACTGAAATGGAATTTAATTTATTGTCGTGTGTTGACGTTATCTTAGTGTGTTAATTTTATTGTTATTTAATGTAAGTAAACAGCAGTTTAGCCCTTACATTTTCATGAGTGCTTAATGTGAGTAGTGAAGATGCCTTGCTGTTTTTTACGGTACCAGGATGCAGATCTAGCTATGGGGACTGTAAAGAGGTCAGACGGTTTTTCAAACCTCCTAAAGATAAGGAATGTTTTATCGAGTGCAAAGGGGCTATACCAGCGAAGGATAGGGAACTTACTGAAAAGTCCTACATCTGTGATGCTCACTTTTCAGAAGATTTAATTGTTAAATTTGACAAATTTTTGATAGAAGGGAAGGAAGTAGTACTTCTCCCGAGAACTAACTGGCGATTGAAAGACTATTCTGTTCCACATATATTTCCTAATTTGCCTAAGTATTTGTCCAGTATGGCGTAAATAAAAAAGCTCTTGATGCCATTAAAGACTACTTCTGTGAAGAAAGGGATGAGAATAAAAAGACAATGAGTTTAAAAACAAATATGTATTGTAATGCTGAGGAGGCGTGATCAGTTTTAGACAATAGCCTACTCTATGAAGGGGTCATGACTGTGCCTTCTATGACTGTTAAATGTTAAGTGCTTCTGAAATGATGGTAGTTTATTGAGTTTGGTGTTTGTGGAGTGAAATTTATGGGTATAATTGATTTTTGTAATATTCTAAGGTAAAGTTGAAGGAGCCGTGATCGGGTTTAGGCAATAGCCTACTCTATGAAGGGGTCATATGCCTTCTATGTCTGTTGAATGTTAAGTTCTTCTGAAATGATGGCAGTTTACTGATTTTGGTGTTTGTGGAGTGAAATTTATGGTTATTAGTGAATTTTATAGTAATCTACGGTAAAGTTGAAAGTTGCGTTGGTACGGCTTTTTTTTGGCTGTGTTGCAAGACTGTTAAGGGAATGTAAAATGTGTAACAATGTGAAGAAATCCTTTCCGATAGCGAGGTTAATTTTTCCGTTCTTTTTTTTTAATTTGCCGATAGCTGGCAAAACTAATTGCATTTTGAACTTGCTCTCTGTCTTCGCTTATTGTCAAAACTGGACTATTACTGAAGACGTAGACGACTTATTAAATTATAATTGGGCACAGTAAAGTAAGTGGAGATGTCGAACTTATTAACGCCTATGAGGATATCTTGCGGTGTTTTAACATGTAAAACAGGTCGCAAGGTTTTAAAAGTCTCGTAAGCGCCAATGCTAACTTACATCACAGATCGGAGCCAGCGCTGCGCTGCGGCGGAGCAGGCGTACTAAGCCAGTGCCATCACTTCTTATTCTATTCGTTATGCTAACGGCGGTAATTTTTGGGGATCCAACCAACCTTCGGACTGACTACCTAACAGACAGTCATAGTATTATGATTCTATTTATATATTTCCTTACTAGTTACTTCATTGTTATGACGCTCAACCGATTGTTGATACGCCGAACTTAAGCGTAACACTGCAAAATTTTACATGTTATTTAAAGGAGTTCCGGAAGATGCGTGCTTCTGAATTTCTTCGCTCAATTTTTCTAAGATCTGTCACTCTCTTTTGAGTTCAGCTAAATTCTCCACCGACTATACTGTGAAATAATATACAAGTATTTGTTAATATCACGCAATCATACTACATTAGAATATTGATCTATAATTCGTATGTTGGCAAGACTGATCATACAAGTGTTTGAAGAAAATGCACAAATCATGGAGAAGGTGGAATGCCTCCCTTTCATTGGCTAAGGGTTGATAATGGACTTGGTTATTCTAGTAACCACTAGATGCCGTGAGCGCCTACTTGAGTTTCATCCTTCTTCTACTCATGATTCTCATTGCCATTCAGTGCTACAAACATAGCCATGTTGCAGCAAAAGTTTTTCCCATTTAAACATTTTCTTGCGATATTATTATGATTCTATTTACAGCTTAGTGCATTAGAATATAAGTCGTAAATTTTCTGAATACGAATTAGGGGCTGTTAACCGCTGCCAGTATAATATTTGAGCTGTTTGCAAACTGTATACTCTATTGTTTCCAAAGTTGAGTTGGCACTCTGTGGCGAAGCTGCAAGGATTGCAGCGCCCAAAGAGGCTTTCATAGGACAACTTGTCAATGGGGGAAGTAGATTCAGGAAGTGCAATGTTAAGTTCCTAAGGTGCTGCGGAGAATGCAGCAGCCGTGGGGGAAGCGGATTTACGTGCCAGCCTGGTCTTTACTTGTGAAAAATGTAAAGTGATCTATTTAATTACACCCCGTTACCCCATTACTTTCAAAGTGTAAATTGATATTGTCTAATACCCTTGGGGGGCTGCAGCCCTGCAGCTCCCCTTCACGAGCCGCCGCTGCTAGGACGTAACCCTCAAGTTTAATCAAATCAATTTCTTGACTAGCAAGCCAATGTTCATTAATTCATAAAACTTGGTACCTACTACTATTTAAAAATGCATTAAGTTGGTTTACTTTGTTTCTTAAACTACAAACATTTACCGTATATACTCGAATACCACCCGCAAATTTTAAACAAAATCGGACGTGAAAATTTGGGGTGCGGGTCTTATTTGAGTCATCCTGATTTTAAAGATTTAAATTGCCCGCCACGCGCGATATCGGGTGTTGCGAGTATCCGCTAGATGGTGCTAGCCTTCTTCCGGCTATCACTTTGTTTTACCGTAAGCAGGCGGCGTCATACTTCCTCGCGCACGTGTCGCGCACGTTTTCCGAGTGTAAACATGAGTTGTACGAAGAGTTTGCGGTCGTTTAATGTGAGTGAGAAGCTGAAAGTTGTGAGGGAAGCTGAAGTTATTGGAAATCGTGCCCGGCAGGAAATACAGTGCACTCCCGATAATTCGCGGGTCTCCATGAGTATTTTTTAAATTGGGAATTCTCACAGCAACTAATCATCATGCTAAGTTAAGCAATCTGTTGTTGTTTGAGTCTTCAGTCTTTTGACTGGTTTGATGCAGCTCTCCATGCCTCCCTGTCCTGAGCTAATCGTTTCATCTCTACATAGCTCCGACACCCTACATCGGAGGCAATCTGTTTAACATATTCTAACCTTGGTCTACCCCTACAGTTTTTGTCCTCGACCCTTCCTTCCATAACTAAGCTTGCTATTCCTGGGTGTCTTAGTATGTGTCCTACCAACCTATCTCTTCTCTTCATTAGCAGTCGCCAGAAACATCTCTCCTCTCCCACTCGTCTTAATACCTCTTTGTTTGTAACCCTATCTACCCATCTGATCTTCATCATTCTCCTGTAACACCACATTTCAAATGCTTCAATTCTCCTCTTTTCTGCTGCACCAATAGTCCAAGTTTCACTTCCATAGAGCGCCACGCTCCAGACAAAGGCTTTCAAAAATGACTTCCTAATACCTAAATCTATATTCGATGTCAGCAGATTCCTTTTTTGTAGAAATGCTTTCTTTGCCTGAGCCAACCTACTTTTAATATCCTCTTTGCTTCGTCCATCACTGGTTATTCTGCTTCCTAAGTAACAGAAGTCTCCTACTTCCTTCAGCTTTTCACCTGCCAATTTGATCTCCATAGAGGTTTCTGATATATTTCGGCTGCATTCCAGTATTTTTGTTTTACATTTATTTATTTTCATCATGAATTCTTTCCGTAAGACGGAGTCCATACCATTCAAAAACTCATTCAAATCCTCAGGCTTGTCGGCCAAGATGACGATGTCATCAGCAAATCTCAGAGTTGAAATTATTTCTCCTTGAATCTTCACTCCCACTTTAAAATTTTCTCTAATTTCCTTCATTGCTTGTTCAATGTAAAGATTGAAAAGTATGGGTGATAAGTTGCAGCCTTGCCTTACACCTTTCTGAATACCAGCTTCTCTCTCATGTCCTTCAATTCGAATGACTGCTGTCTGGTATCTGTACAGATTGTATATCACCCTCCTATCCCTGTACTTTATTCCAATTGATTTCAAAATGTCAAACAATTTAGTCCAATCAACGTTATCAAAAGCCTTTTCTAAGTCTACAAAAGCCATGAACGTTCTCTTATCTTTCCTTATTCTACCTTCTAAAATCAGCCTAAGACTTAGTACAACTTCCCTTGTTCCTGTCGTTTAAAAGAATTTTGATGTGACGCAATGCGTAAAGACGAAATCGTTCAGACTAGGGAAGACTGAACTGCATTTCTCTGCGATGCAACAGTAGGCCTAATTGCGCAATCTTCGAAACTTACGCGCATGTTGCCGCGAGTGGTATAGCACAGATTTCCTTTGTCTTTGAAGCCCAAACAATACAAGAGGAATGCACTTTCACTCGGAACCTACCCTCCCTTTCCCAACAGCCACGCTCCAAGGTCGCTGATCTGTGAGTTGTGAAGGGTGGATGTGCGGACAGCGTATTGTAAACAGCGATTATTGCGTAAAGGCGCAAACGCGCACGACATCGAGAGCGTGTTTGTTCGATGCTCTTCATGCAGTCAACTAGTCGGGAGGAAAGTACCGCTACTCCGCTCGTACAAAAGCAAGCGCTTGCCGACTTTTGTAACGACGATATTTCGAACGGGCATGTTAGACGTCGATAAAGACGATTATGATTTACTACAGAAAAGCAAAGAAGAAGTAGCATGGCATTTGACTGTTGGTGAGGAAAACGGAAATCCAGTAGATTTCGAGTGCGGGAGTGATGCAACGGAAATCCCGAAATTTTCCCACAGTCAAGCTAGTGTCTCTAGTCACACTTATCTTTTATATAGAAAAACGAGATGAATTTTCGTTTTCATATAATATTTTCTTTGGAAATGTGCAATCGAAAAATAGAATAAACGATCTAAGAAACAAAAAGTAATGACGGCTTTTTTTAAATATATTAATGTAGGCATAATCCACATAGGCCTACCAGTAGCCTAGCATGTCCTATAAGACACTACAATCAGGAGTTAAAATTATTATTTCGCGTGTTCAAGCCTATTTCAATATTTTAACCAATAGTTTTGTTTTTCCTAGGCTTAACAAAAATAACTGCGGATAATTCGCGGAAGTTCGTGCATTAATTACCACGAATTAACGAGAGTGCACTGTATGATATTGACGAGTCATGTATTCGTGATTGAGCGGGATGACGTCTATGCTACAACCACTGGATGTCTGCGTGAACCGCCCGTTCAAAGCAGCCTTGAAACAGCTGTATACGGAGCAGATGGCGGCCGATAAGCACACACTGACTCCAACTGGTCGTATTCAGCGCCCGGAAGTTCAGCTGCTATGTTCGTGCATTTTGACGGCATGGAATCGTATCTCGGGAGATCTCATACGGAAGAGCTTCAAGAAATGTAGTATTTCGAATGCTATGGATGTCAGTGATGACGACATTTAGTGGGATGGTGATAAAAGTTCCGAAGTTGGTACTTCTGATGACGATGAATGAAGTGTTTGTGTACTTTTATTTGTATTTTTAATCGTTTGATGTGTGTTATTTTAGGACGACTTCAAAACTGTTGGAAACTATTTTGGATAAATGCTATTCTGTTTATTTAGTTACGATTGTACATAATTTTGAGTATTTTTTTTTTAAATTTTGTTCTTCAAAATCAGGGTGCGGGTCTTATTCGGGGGCGGGTCGTATTCGAGTAAATACGGTAAATGAAGAAAACAAATATTATCTTCACAAGATGCTTTAGGTGTAGAAAATGCAGTTGTATCAACCTTCATATTTGAATGAATGTGAGCAGTATGCCTACCTGTTTTGGCTTTTGGCCAAGTTTTCTTTACAAACTTGGCCTTACTACAGAGTTTCCCTGACTACCAACCGAATCACATTCCAATGGACGATTATCAGTGCTTAGGCCTACAGTGTTTAAAATAATCTTACTAATATCTAGAGCCAATTTTCTTTTACCTTTACTGTTTAAGTGCATACCATGGTTAGTAAACACGTTTCTATGATAATTACCTAAATCTACAATCTTAACATTTGGAAATTTACTGCAAAAGTATTTTATATGATCATTTATTTGTTTTCTTAATTTCAATATTGACACAAGACCAACTTGCAAGGTCATGTCTGAGAGGACAGGTAGTCACTATAATATTTGCAGTGTACATAACTTGCAAAAGACGAACGAAATTCTTTATGAAAGGCTTAGCACAGTTCTGATAGACATCATTTGCACCTCCCACCAACACCGTGAAATTAGGCCTACTTTTCATTTCGATGTTTGCGACACTATGTTTCAGAGGGTTAACAACTTCGCTAAATTTCGCCCCTGGTTTAACATTACCACAAGCTCGGAAATGACTATTTAAGTTATTAATTTCCGTAGCTACACCTCGACCGTGACTGTCTGAGAAAACACTAATTTCTACCCTTTCCGATAACGAACATTTGAGGTTACCGATATGTTCACTGTCCGCCCGCAGTTCCGGTTCACTTACGTCTCGAATATTTTCCATCTCATCACTATTATCATCTAAGACTGAAAATTTATTGTTAGTCACAATACTTGCGTTTCTAGACACGATACTCTATTTTCTGTGAAGCTGAGATTTGGGCCTCCCCTTGCGTTTTTGCGACCGCCATTCAGATTGCCAGTCCGAAATGCTTTCGCTACAATTTGAAGGCATTTCATCAACCTCACTTGAGTCGGTAGCACTAATATTTACGTTGGAGGTGGATAACTTTTGTGACAGTTTATCCAAATCATGACGTAAGACGTTTATTATTTCATCTTTCGTTTTCAGCTCGTTTTCAAGATGTTTTAACTGTTCTTTCGTACACAACTCGCACACATAATGATCACTGTTCTTAAAATAAGTTACATTTACTTTGGCACATTTTTCATGTAACCAAAAGTTGCAGCTCATACAAAATATTCCTTTTATCACTCTTTTTGAACAGATTTTACACGAATTACCACTTATACGATTCGAAGTTTCAGAGCTATTCACACACGAAGCATACGCCGCCGCCATCTTGCATCAGCCTTCAGTGACCACTGAAGCACCACATGAGTAAACTACAATGTTCACAAGATTGTAGGGACCACTTAAATAAAATTTGGACGAAATTTTCGCATTAGTGCGTTTTTAAACAAAAAACTTAATTTAAACAACGCTACAAAAAATGGCGCGGAGTCCCTCATTCGTTGTGTGGGTTCATATGTGAACAAAAGTATGAAAACATCCATAGTTTCAGTAACATACACCCTGGCCACAAAGTCCCGTCACCACTATACAGTTACGCAAATACATTTTTTATTTATTTTTTCACATTTTCCGGTTCAGATATAATCAATGACTGGTACTTGTGACTGTAGCATTGAAGAACGCATTGTCACAAGCACTTGGGTTCATGAGAGGCCAAGAACAGGGAAAATGTTGGAACAGGTGCGTACAGACTTGGAGCAGGGATTCGGACGACAGCTTCCTCAAAAGAGAACACTTTTATGTTCGGAAAAGAAACTGTTCGCTACAGGCAGCGTGAAGGACAAACCAAGAAGTGGTCAACAATCAACAAGAGAGGAACAATGCCGAGAAGTCGCTGAGTCAGTGGAAAGGTCACCAACGAAGTCAACTCTTAAACGATCCGCGGAACTGGGTATACTCCGGTGAACTCTGTGCAATTGCATGAAAAATGGCTTAAAGTTGCACCCATATCAAACCAAAGTGTGTTCAAGAATTATCTGACTGAAATCTAAGGAAGGTAGCTTGTGACGCACTTTTGCTGGTTTTTGACACTATCCCGAAACGGGGTCAAGTGATTTTTAGCGATGAATGTGCCATATACCGAAGCTCCCGTTCACGTAACATCGTCTTCTGGTCAAAGGTAAACCCTTACTTTTTTGAGGAGATTGAGAATAATCCTCCACATGTCATGATATGGGCTGGAATAGACTGCAGACAAATTTACTGTCCATATATTTTTGATGGACCTGTCAACCAACATGCATATCTTGCTATGCTGAGGGAGTGGTTAATTTCCCTTTTGGAAACCAGAGAGGTGAAGGATATATGGTATGTTGGTTTCAGCAAGCTGGATGGCCTCCTCATTTTGCCGTTTTGGTGCGAGAATATCTCGATGTGTTACCAGAACGCTGGATTGGACGTGGATCTCCTGACCTAACATCATGTGACAATTCACTCTGGGGTTTTATCAAGAATATTGTTGCAGAGCAACGTTATGACACCAATGAAGACTTAAAAGAAGATGTGACTCATTATTTTGTGTTCTGAAAACGAAGGTATGCAGACTGATGTTTAGACATTCAAGCAGCAAAGGTATGCCCATTAAACACGTTTAGACATTAGAGATTGAAGCGTGCATCAATAGTATATACTCCCAGTTAAGGAGGGGTGACGGGACTTCGTGCCGACCTTTTACACTTGAAAATTCTACACCACAAAGCAAAGGGTAGACCTCTCGACATTAAAGAATCCATAGAAATATATCTAGCCAAGAAAGATAATCCAGTGAATCTGAACAAACATGACTTTAGAAAGGTCCCACTTTTCGCGCTGCTAAATAGATAAATCCACTCGTAAAAATGAGGCAATGAATGCATACGGGAAGGAATAATTTGATAAATGTTATAGGAGGATGCCTGAATTTAGGCAGTATTGCAGAATTCCTATATCCATCTAATAGACCAGGCAGCAGCATAAATGGAAGGTTTTCTGGGCTTATTTCCAGAATTCATAACATACGCTACTTTTATAAGTCATTCTAAGCTTCAGTAGTTCCAATTTCCATCACCAGATGTTGCGCGCAGCGATATACAAACTAGGGTTCTCGCGCACCACGGTTCGGCAGTGGAGAGTGAGCAGTCAAGAGGGTTGGATGGTTCCTTAGTTTAGGGGCTGCGACAACGCGGTCATGTAGCCCCGTGTACTTTGGGTGTATGTAGAATTTGATAACCGGTGTTAATAAATTGTGATGGTTGCATTAGTGTGTGTTGTCTGTGATTCAGGTAGAAGGACTGCAGACTATTAATTTTTTCAAGTAGTTCCTACTTTTGCCACCAAATGCTACCATCCACGACACCTAGCTGCGGACGCGGCTACTGACATGGGATCGCTGGCTTTACTTCCCCTCCGAGGGCATACTGAGGGATTTTTAACGCTCTTAAAAAATCTGACGACTACGGCCGGGTTTGAACCCGCGATCTTGGGCTTAGACGCTCAGCATGCTACCAACTACACCACCGAAGCCCCCCAAAAAGAGAGAGAGGGGGTAGCAGCATCTACGACCAACATCTCCACTAAGATAAGTAACCATAGAATTAAAGTGCATGCTCCAATTTTATTTATTATATTGTGTTGTTCTAATTTGTATTCACGTACTGAACCCGAATTTTGCTATTTGATAGTGTAATAAATAGTAATACACTGTATGAAGAAGATCGCTATATTTTATTGAGAAGCTAGAGATTCTAGGAAGCCAGGTTAACAAGCAGGAGACCAGGAGAGGTAACGTCAAAAGGATTTGCTGACAACTAACTTGTTATTGTTTCATTAAATAAGAACCAGAGACGGCTTATTGACTTGTCAGATGAGTGAGTCGCGAGCACAGTCGAGAGGGGAATATAACTGGTTTTAAGCCAAAGAGACTACGGTACTTTAACACGGCCATGCGTGGATGAAAAAAAGGTGTCGCAAACGAGCCATGCACGTCTTGAATATAAGTCACTGAGAGAAAAAGGAAGGGATGGAAGAAGTCACGTGGAGCAATTTGACCAATGGGAGACATGGAAATCCAGTAATTGCTTAATTAGCATATATTAATTGTTACAGAAGAAATTTGAATTCATGGGGAGATGCCGTAAATTCTATAGAAAATTACCAAGTTTTCAGTAAACACTAAGTTGTTAAGTATTCCAGGCACATTTGTTTAACAAATTTGAGCGCGAAGGTTTCCCGCAAATATTGAAGAGGACGTTCAAGTTTCGGCAAGGAGGGAGAGATGACAATTTCAATCGAGGCGTTTTCCTTTGGACGTTGGAAGGTGGAAGACGTGTCGCTATTCGAGCCCAGAGCACGGTCATTGCGTGTTAATTGTTGACGGCGATAGTGGCCTCATCATCGGTCAAGTCAAGTGTGAACAAACGTATTCGTATTACATCGCAAAGTGCGGACTTATAATATTTCTGACTTTTACGAGAGCTGTTTTTAAAGTAAGGGAAGTTTTTTTTTTTAAATTAACCGAACATTTTATTTAGAAACCACATTTATTTTTAGGTTTTACATACCTTCCTCTATTTTTCTACATAGTTGCCTTGTTTATATATGCACGTGTCATACCTTAAAACTAACAAGGGGAGGATATGATCCATGGGTTACCGATTCCAACCATCTTTAGTACACTTGTAGGGCATGACTAGGCGTATACCAGGTGCAAGTAGTAAGGTGCGCTTCTCAGCCGATTCCGAGAAATTAATTATAAATTATTCGTAACTGCTGTACGGCGTTCATGTGCGCTGTACGTTAACATGCAGCCAAGGAGCGCGTGGTTCAGCGGTAAGAGCCCTGCTTCGTGAGCCTTTTTTTTTTTTGAAACATAGGCAATTCGTACGACTGTAGGTGTTGTGAATAATGTTCATTTTGCAGTCAATTGTAATAACTTGTTTTGTGAGCAGAAAAAGGGATTCTGAAATCATCGTATGGGGGTCAACGTTTGCGACATTACATACCGGTACTGTACAGTATCGGCATTGCAAATACATTGGTATTATACACGGTCAGGTGTATTCTATCATATAGTATACGTTGAAGGCCCAGTCTGTTCCGTTCATTGCACGCCTGTAAACCATCAGACCACCCCGTAAGCAGTGACTTGCTATGGGTATTGGTTGGAAATTGACAATGGTAAAAAAAAAAAAACACTGCAGAGGCTTACCGGTGGGATCCGAACCAGCGATCCCGTGCTTACGAAGCCGGGCTCTTACCGCTGCACCACGCACTCGTTGGATTTTCACTAGCATACAACGCACATAGACGCCGCACTGTAATTTTAATTAATTACTCGGAAACTTGCACCTGGTATACGCCTGGTCATGCTCTACACGTGTACTAAAGATGGTTCGAATCGGTGATCCATGCATTGTATCTTCCCCTTGTAAGTTCTGAAATCCCTCTGCTTAAAAGTTTGCCACCTGCTCTGACAACCAAGAATTCACGGCTGTGGAAATCGCTCGGAGCAAGAAATGGATGACATGTTGAGTCGAATCATCACAGGAGATTAAACATGGTATCCCATTCCACCCCTGAAACCAAGCAACAGTCAATGGAATGGTGACACTCAACCTCTCCTGTCAAGGTCAAACCCAAACAAACCCCGAAGAAGTGAAAACATCGGTGAATTCTTGGTTGTCAGAGCAGGCGGCAAACTTTTATGCAGAGGGATTTCAGAACTTAGTTTTAAGGTATTACAAGTGCCTAAATAAACAAGGCAACTATGTAGGAAAATAGAGGAAGGTATGTAAAACCTAAAAAGAAATGGGGTTTCAAAATAAAATGTTCAGTTAATAAAAAATAAAAAAAGGCCCTTACTTAAAAAACGGCACTCATAAGACAGCACGGTTAGGTCTTGGGAACTTGAACATTTTACGAAAGATAACAGTCTATATAACTGTGTGATATTATTCAAAGTTACGAAGATAAATTTGTATGGAGAGCTACAACGGACATTTAAGAGTGTTTCTGATGGACAAAATTATTCAACGGAAAATTTCAACGAATTCCACGAGGGAATTTCAATAAAATATTCCGAACATTAGAGGAACAATATAACAATATTCTACATGTTCCTATACATATTTGACAAGCTTGCATTCTACTTTGTGAAGCTAAATCATCGAACGAACATTACCCTGGTTTTCCCCTTTACATGGAGCATACGTCGAAACAATCCAGACTCCTGAGATTTCCAAATTTAACCACATTTTATGTACTGTACAGAAACTATGTTACGTTCTAAGGCTCAATTGACATATCGTCCTACTCCCTACTTTTCCTACCTCGTTTTACCCCCGACAATTACAGTACACCTAGTAATACCCTACTTCCTCCTCTCTTTCTCCCTTTATCTGAATTTCACCAATACCAAGAATATTCAATCCTATTCTAGTTCAACTTTCCTCCTTCTATAACATCCCTAGTTATTAATAGCACCCCATTGAATACCAGTTTGATTGCTCGTTTGTTTCCAAGGAGTTCCTGATCCAATGGGAGTGGAACACCCATAGGCCCAAGGCTTGCTCAAAACATTGTTAGCAGATTTAGAGTGTACAGGTGAACGAGGTTGTTCGCATTACTTGCAAACAGCCCCACGAGTTTCACCTCAGGGAACAAACAAGTGAGTTGGATAGTCCCAGCCACCTGAGCACAAGGAGGGCCATGACTCAAAATATGTCCAGGATGCCCACTCCTATTTCATAGTACCGTAATTGGTATACAGACTGTCAAGACCTTTTACTAGGCCACTCAGCCATTGCCCATAACTAGGGTGGAACCACGACAGAATAATAATAATAAAAAGCAACAATTAAGTTGAGAACATGATAAAAATACTGATATAAAATTATACAATAAAATTAATAAAATGATTATAGCCTTGATACACAAATCAAACTGTCACAAGGGGTTCATAATGGTATTGGTTACAAGTTCAAACAGTAGTTCTCCGATGGCACCAGGACCAAGGAACAGATTTTCTATCAACAAAATTGATACTTGGGTAGAATATTCAGAACAGTTTTTACAGAGACTTGGTGGCTAATGAAAAATAATGTGCATCTGTGTGGTTGTAATGTACCGGGTCACTCAATAAAAGTTAACTGATCAGCCAGAATCATGTTTTAACGGTATCATATTTCGAGGGTCACAGCCTTGTCCGAGTTTGGAATGACTGAGTAGGAAATTGGTAAGACCAAGGGAGATGGATGGACCAAATCCAACAACACATGTAACATTGGACTGGCAGAAATAATGGAGCAGGAGAAGTGGAAAGATAGACAGCAGTGGAAGAGGCTAGTTTACAACACCCGGGTGACTGGAGTTGGACACGGATGATGATGATGACGATGAAGGGAGTGAAATTATTTGTAGAAAAAATTCAAGGTTATCATTACTTGAAGATATAACCTCTAATACAGGGTCTTTATTTTTGCTTGGCGAGGACATTCTCGCTCACGCGCTCCGGCAGTGCCGAAGGCCGCTCGCGCGTATATACGGCAGAATACGGTGATTAAAATCAGTATCATGCATTTTTACTCACCATGCTTACAGTAGATGCTGAAAATGTTCCCCATCTGCTGCCAAACATAACCGGCATCTCCTTATGAAGTTTCCGGTTACTCCGGTTAATTTAGCTTCAGTAAGGAAATAACGACATTTACGTCTATTTTTATTGTTTAGTGAACCTGTACATTAGAATCTCTTAGCCAGTTGATTTATTGTCCGATTTATAGGAATGGGTCTCCCTGGAAATGTCGTTCGAAACTTTTGTCTTGTTCTAGCGCACGTTAGGTATGGCACGTATTGTGCAGACCATCGCTCAACCTTGGCCGCCAGTCCCCGGCCAGGTTGGCGCGTGGTCTCCAGGCGTATTTCCCGGGTATTCCCTCGCTCTTCTGTAGACGTGTGAGCTCCGAGCTAACTGGGTGTTTCAGTCTTTCAGTGTTTTATAAAGCTACTCTGTACCGGTACTGTATATCATATTGTGTAGTGTTTTATTGTGATTGTGTGTAGTGCTGTAATGCCTTATGTAAAATATTCGTTACGTGAACGTGTATATCTGCACAATACGTATATAAAGTGCAGGAAATCGTGCGCTCGAACAAGACAAAAGTTTCGAGTGAGATTCCCAGGGGGACCCATTCCTATAAATCGGACAATAAGACAACTGGCTAAGAGATTCAAATGTACAGCTTCAGTAAACAATATAAATAGACATGAAGATTTCCTTACTGAAGCTAAATTAACACGAGTAACCGAAAACCTCTCAAGGAGATGCCGATTATGTTTGGCAGCGGATGGGGAACATTTTCAGCATCTGCTGTAAACATGGTGAGTAAAAATGCAGGATACTGATTTTCAGCACCGTATTCTGCCGTATATACGCACGCGCGGCAGCCGGGAACTGAGCTGTCACTGGCGGAGCGCGTGAGCGAGAATGCCCTTAAGCAAATATAAAGACCCTGTATTTGGGTTGTGTAACTACAGGAGACAGGAATGAAGAATCAAGATATGTTTATAATTAAAAAGATTTTCAGTCTTCTACAAGTTATGATTTATTAATAATATAAAATAGTAGGTAATCACATCAGCATACAAATTATACAAGCTTGGCACACAACCGGATGAGAACCACAAGTCAAAGATTAACTTAATTTTATTTTCAATATTGGTGTATTCAGAAGAGCCATCTTCCAGTGAATCAATAAAGATTACCAAGCAATTTCTGCCTGAATCAAGGAGTGGCATATGCGTGACTTTTGATTCCCGTATACAAAAAGGAGGTACCCGGTTATATTTTTGTGCTCTGCTGCAATTCATGGTCCTGAGATGGAGGCACGGGCTATATAAATAAGAAAAAATAAAGAATTCCTTTTTATAATCATATTCAGATGTAACACACACATGGTTGAGTATTTCATTAATCATTTCCCATTATAAGAACAAGCATGCCATTTTCTGCCATTGATGATCTATGCAACAGAATTACAACAAAAAAAAGTTACAAGCATTTCTGTCCATTCCTGTTCATCAACAACAGAACATTGAGGGCACCATACCAAAGCATAAGGGAACTAGATGTATTGTTAGATATGAACTGTGAACTATGAAGGAAGAAACTTTCATAAAATCAATCCAACTGTAAGAAGAGCAAGTTAATTATAGGTTGATGGAGCCATCAAGGCATTACATCTCCAAGCAGACTAAAATCTAACTTTTTTGCTCAATTCATTACACACCACTAACTCCACAGTACTGACGACTTGCAGTGATATCAAACTGCAATATTTATAACATTTCCTAGTCTAACATATTCATTCACCATTTGAAGTAAAAACTAAGAAAATGTATAGCAAGCCCATGAGTCCTATTGTATCAATATACCAATGAGGTTTATAGCTTTAGAATTATATTTTATATTAGACAAAATGAAACAAAAGTATACAACAGTTACAGAAAGTAACATTCTTAGTTTTTACCATATTAGCATATAGTCAACTCACAGTACAAAATTAACTAGGATACTCCCAATCACCTCATTAATGACCGAATACATGAACACAAAAGAAAAAAAAAAGAAGATATAATTACTAAGTGAATGGGTTGACATTGAGGTTTCTGTTAGATAATCTGAAAAATCTACCTCAAGAACTCTCTTTTTAATGAATAAAATTTGTTAAAAGAATGTTAAAACACAGTAAATTATCTGTTATAAATACTAAAGTAGAACAACAAATTGGATACTTTATACAACACACCACTAGGGACAGTACAATGAGATTCAGAACAAAATTTATGTTCAGAATAAAAAAGACTGTATAGCTGACTTAAGAAATCCATTACTTTTACCCTAATGCATAACATACTGTACATTTCTTTCCTCTATCGTAAATGCTGTACTGAGAGAAAAAAAAATCACTAACACAACTAATACATTCATTGTGGTAGAGTGCTAAACAGTTAATGTGTAACATTTGGCTAAATTAAAGATGTCCAACAATAAACTAGAAAAGGTTAAGGTTCCCATGCTAAAGTATACGATATATCCAAGAGGAGAATGAACAAGAAGATTGCCTTTTTAAATACCTACATATGGATGAGGCAGATTATGTATGAGATAAATGTTATTGTATTCATTTCCAAAATATAATAATATAAGAGGATGCTCAAAAGCTCTAGAATCTAATCATGACTAGAATATTTTAGTGAATATAACACACTTTTTTATAATATAATTGTGTTGATCCTAAGCCATACCTTACTTAATACAGGAATAAGTGAGATTTAAAAGGTATATCTTATTGTTAGACAAAACTGATCTATTCAAACCACTCATTGAATATACTGTACTTTTATATAATATGTATATACTATATCCATACATGTGTTAAAGTGCATACATGATACAATCCCACTTCAACATTCAATTTTATATGGAATGGTTTGTGTTATATTCACAAAAAAATTAAATAATTTACATCAGAAGGTATTATTAAATACAAAATAACAGTAATAACTATCATTGATATAGTAACTGTTAACATAAATGCTGCTGCACATTTGTGGGTTGCAATTGAAAACCAAGCACTACTTGGAATGTTAAAAATGTTTTACGAAACTAGGGTAAGACAACACTAAGATAGTCCTTGTAATCAATGAGTAGTAGTTTCTTCGAGTTGGCAGTATATCCCTATAAAGATTCCATTTCATGCCTTACTTTAGAAACCTCTAGTAACATTTTTTGAAATACTAGCTATATTACAGAGGGTTCTTAGATGGTTTTCTTTGAACAAACAGGTGACGTTTGACTGTTAACACAAGCATATACTGTATATATTCCATTCTTCGTCCATTGAGAGATGCTTCAGAAGATGGGCTAAGTACATAATATTTCTTTACAAGTAGTCTGCATTTTACATGAGTAAACATTTGATGACACAGTTGTCATCCTGCATATTAGCCCTGGTATAAAAAAAAATACGTATTTCTTTTTATATTATTCAAAAAATCACATACTGGCTAGAAAGTTTGAAAATTTACCCTACCTACTACTGTAACCTTTTAACAAATGAAATTTAACTGCTTTACACATATATACCCCAGATTAATTTCACATTGCTACAATAAAATTATATTCAATTTAAATAAATACCTGTATAACTACCTTTACTTTTAGCCTACAACATTAATACAGCAATTTAGGATTACAAGAAACCATGGTTTCCCCTCATACAGGTTGTCTTCAGAATCATTAACAGTACACTATACTTTACCAATATAATGATAGTGGACACAGAACATTCCACCATTCAAATGCCTGTCAACAAATTTTGTATTATACTTTCACAGTGCAACACACTATTTATTGCAAACTATTCCTATCGACAACCCCAAGTAAGAACTTCAATTCATTAGAACTGATTAGCTAAACTTCATTCTGACATCTGAGGAATAAATTTGATGCTTGTGCCAGATGCAAACAGCACCTTTAATACTAAAGCCATACTTCTTACTTTGTGAATTTATACCATAACTCCCTTATTTCTTGAGAGATTCAGAAATTCTTATAATATACCTTCCTTTGCATCAAATCTTCAGCTCACTACAATGCAGCCAATGTCTGAACACTGTAACGTGGAGAGAAGAAGAAACTGAAGATTTTGTTTTATGTCTGTACTGAAAGCTATAGATACATTCAATGCACATTACAGGCAAAGGAGATGGGTTATCAAGCAATTCTGAATTAGTAAATAATAAAGTTTATACAGATAAAAATACAACCAAGTTTAATACTAGGATTCCTAGTAATTAAAGAATATGCTACAATATTAGCCAATGTGTATCCACTTACAATACTGCACCAAAGCTCTTTGTTGTACATGAGAAGTATAATTAGAGATTAAATTTTGTACATTTTTTGTTATCTCAAATTATTCATTACAACGAACCTGACGAAGGTACGAGGGTGGTTTTAGTTTCAAACAAGAGCATTAAGAAAGTCTACCTGTTTATCCAAAGTGCCACATGAATTGGAAAATCTCACTTAGGTGATTACAATGTTAAAACAAGAAATCAGCATGGTACTGCATAAAATGAAAAACATTTTCAATGAACGACAAATAAAATATTATTTCTTAACAATAATAATACTATTAATAATAATGATTTAACCATTACATAAAACATCAATTATTTTCATAAAAAGAAGGCCTTCTTATCTGGTTATCACTGCTATTATTAAGCTGTTATATTGCACATATTATGCTGCTCTCAAAAGCAAACAAGCTCAACCATCTGCCTAACATTACCATTATTAAGGAATCATTTGCTATATAAAAAATGGAACTCCCAATAAAATGGAAGATAAAATGAATATAATGTAAATAAGAGCAGTGTTTCTCAACACGAGGGCCCTAAAAACCAAGCCCATTTGTGCCACAACGATTTGTACTAAAATGTCACTTAAATATAATCGAAATATACTGCCTGTAATCCATGAATTTCTTTTAACAGAAATCTTATGAAATACATAATTCGAACAGTACTTTAACTCAAGATTGCCCGTATGTAGTCGGTTGATAAACACTGCTTCCGTGCTAGAGATGAGTTAAATGAATGGAAATAAATACAAAATTTTCGTTTCATTGAGAACTTTATTTGCAATCCCCTCTATCTCGAGATTCTCTGTTGCCCCTACCTCCCCCACCTTTATTGCCACTTCTGTAATAGTGATTACTATTGCCATTATAATGCCCACCACCACGACGGTGGTTACTTCCGTTATTATTTCCGTTGCCGTTCGAAAATGTATAACCGCTCGAGGTACTGTTGTTGCGAAGATTTGGAAGTGAGGGGGCTGGGCGCCCGACTACTTGAGCCTCCTTCTCTAGTCTGCCGCCACCACCATTTCCCCGACCACCGCTTCCATCACCATTTGCACAGTGACGGTGTGACACGAACTCCATTCTGTAATTAATATAAGTAAGGGTATGAGTAGAGAATATCCGGTAACTAATAATTCTTTCTGTGTTACATTTTGGTACTAGTTGCATAGTGTCATAACAAAATTCCTAAAAACTAAAATTTTTGAAACCTGGCCAGATCCCAACTGAGACATTTCACAGCAAAACCTATCAATTTCAGCATGTGTATCGGGGAAGAATCAAAGTAATAAATATACGTTTCTTGCCTTTTCTCAATTTACTAGAAAACAAAGTCGGTCAGCTTTACTATGTCACTACTCATTTACTATCCAGCTCTGACCTTGACATTGCAGTATGAAATGCTTCCTCCGATGTACACCGGTGCCACCTTCTAATGTCCTTCAACCATGAATTTCTGCGTCTCCCAACAGATCTTTTTCCTTGTATCTGTCCTTCAATAATTAGCTGTAATAATTGGTACCTCTCGTTTCGCATGATGTGACCTAGGTATTGTGTCTTTCTTTGCTTTATAACATGTAGCAGTTCTTTTTGCTTTTTCATCCGATGGAGGACCTTGACATTTGAAATTTTCAATATCCAAGGCATGCGAAGGAGACTACGATGTAGATACATTTCAAAGGCATCGATTCGTTTTTCAACAGAAGGATCCATGGTCCAACATTCGCAACCATACAGAAGAACAGAAAATATGTAACAACGGATCATGCGGATTCGCAACTGTAGACTGAGATCTGAGCGTACAAAGAAATTCCGCAAGGTAAAGAATTGTTTCCTGGCCTGTTCATTTACTATAACAATCATAAATTTCATGGTGTCCTATAAAAAAAACCACACTCCTGAGATTATTTTTTTGGTAATAATTTCTCCTTATTTCAGTGTTATTTAAAATTCACGAAGAGCAAACTCCTCTGGTCTTCAATTATTTTTATTAGTTTAATCCCAGAAGAAGCTCCCCATGGAGGGGGAGGAACATGTAATTTCAGTAGAGCAGCATTTGTAAACTGGACGAAAGAAACAGAAGAGGCAGTATTTGAGAGGATGCACTAGAGAGTGTTCACTGATTCAAGTTTGCAATCAAATCTAGTTCTCCAATGAGCACACAATAATTATCAAGACATAATTCAGCCAAGAAAAGGGATGTACATTGCATTCAAGTAAAGAAGGTGAGAGAGTATATTAATATGAATAGTTTTGCCTGATTCGATAGAGGACCTGACAACAAGCAAAATATGTCCTGTAAACATTTGGTGTATTTGCTCTTGTTTCCGTGTTACAAGCATTGTTTGTGGTGTACATAACACAGACCGCTTCACTATGCAGGTTGGTCATTTGTGTTGTTAAAGTGTACGTTTCTACTTACAGTTCTCTACAGAAGGTGCTCAAAATGGCTACCACGAGCTGTAATGCAGGCGTCTAGGCGCTGCATCATAGACTGTCTTACACGCTCCCATATTCCTGGCATCTGTCGTATCTGCTGACACCCTTGCTCTATTCGCTGATGCAGCATGTCCACTTTATGAATAGGTGTGGCATACACAATGATCCTTAAATGACCCCACAAGTAGAAACCTAATGGGTTTAGATCGGGAGAACGAGCAGGCCACGGTGTCGGCCCCTGACACTCTTATCCATTTGTTTGGGAATCGCTGATGTAAATTGCACTAGCAGCAAGAGCAAACTGAGGCGGTGTTCATCATGCATCAACCACATGCGCTGAATTAAATCCAGTGGAACGTCTTGCAACAAACCAGTTAAATAGTTTGTTAAAAAGGTGCAGTATGTCGCTCCTGTCAATGTTCCTGGTAAAATGAAAGGACCAATTAATGAGTCACCGATTATCCAGCCCACAACTGTTGTTGATGTCTGGTTTGCAGAACTTCTCTGGGATTTGCATCAACCCAGACACGCGTATTGTGAAAGTTCTGCACTCCATCTCGGATAAACTTTGCATCATTGGTAAACAGAATAGCAGCGAGGAACTGTTGCTCCTGAACACACGTCTGTCGTAACCAGGTACAAAATGCTGCTTTGGGTGGAAAGTCAGCTGCACTAAGACCTTGGAGTCTTCGAAGATGATATGGATATAGGTGCTGTCCTCGTAGAATTCTCCACACTGTCATATAACTCACATCTACAATTGCCACTATTTCCCTGGTGCTGCTCCTGTTATTTGCTCAATATGGTTGAGATCTCGTTCCTCTGTGTCAGGTGTTCTTGTGCTCCTAGGTTGTCCATTATAAGTAACACATCTCCCATAAGTCCAACCCCTCGTCCACGTCGTGGGAGACGGGCAACGGCACAAAGTAAGGGATCGCCAGTAGGGGCGAAGTACAGTGGGGACTTCGTGTGCCCCGGGACCGTTACAGTAGCTGTGAAGGTCCTACAGGAACCCTGAAAAGTGACGGCTAACGGGGCTCTGGTGAAGCTACGATAGGCCCAGCAAGCCAGTAGTGGATGAAACCAAATGCTTTCAAAAATGGAACGAGCCTCGGACATGATGGATTTAATAGACGACGACACGGCTGTACACACGGACTAAGAACGCTGACGGGGAAGGTGGAGGAGATAGTGGATATGATGGAAAGAAGGAAGTTGGATTTATTGGGATTGGCAGAAAAAGTGGAAAGGGGAAGGAAGGAGAGAACTGAGAAAAGGCTATAGACTGTACTGGAGTGGGAACGAAGAGGGAAAGAGGAATGGAGTGGGAGTAGTAGTACGAGATGGTTTAAAAGAAGAAGTGAGGAGAATAAGTGATAGGATGATGAAAGTGAAAGTAGCACTGAGGGGAGAGACCGTAGAAATAGTGCAAGTGTATGCTCCACAAGTAGGCTGCGCCTCTGAAGAGAAGGAGGAGTTTGAAGAGGAATTGCAGAAGCAGCTGGTAGGAAGAAATATGATTATGGGAGACCTGAATGCCCATGTAGGAAGAGAAAGACAAGGTTATGAGAGTGTTCTAGGACCAGAGGGTTGGGGCGGAAGAAATGAGGAAGGAAAGAGACTGTTGGACTTCTGCCAGAGGAACAGCCTGCTAGTTGGGAACTCCTGGTTTAAGAAAAGAGAGAACCACACAATCACAGGGTACAGTGATGACTTGACCACTAAGTCGGTGGTCGACTATATACTGTACGAGAAAGAACTAAATAAGAACATCACGGATATCAAGGTTATACCATCGGAGAACCTGGATAGCGACCATCGATTGCTGGTAATGAACCTGAGAGGGAGTAAGGAGAAGAAAGGGACTGAGAACCAGGAAAGACGTATAAGGATATGGAAACTGAAAGAAGGGGATAGAAGGGTCGAGTACCTCAAAATGGTAAAGGAAGGAATTCCAACAGATGAAGAAAGAGGGGTGGAAGAGGAATGGGCTAGATTTAAGAAGACACTAGTAGGTGCAGCAGAAGCCGTATGTGGGAGGACAAGTAGTAAGAAGAGGTGGAAGGAAACACCATGGTGGAATGATAAGACAAAAGATATAGTAAGGGAAAAGAATAGAGCCTTTAGGAGGTGGTATCAAAATAGGACGGTAGAGACAAGTGAAGAGTACCAGGAAAGAAAGGAGGAGGCGAAGAGAGTAGTGGCTGAGGAGAGAAGAAAGTGGATGGAAGTGGACCAAGATAATGGAGGATAGTGAAGGTACAAAAAAGGCCCTGTATGGGATGGTAAAAAAATAAGAGGCGGAAGGATCCTACGGATTATGTTAGAATGGTGAACAAAAGGGGACAAAAGATAGAAAATAGGGAAGAACTGAAGAAAATGTGGAAAGAATATTTTGAAGAACTTCTGAACCCAAATGGAAAAGATGGTGAGGAGGAAGAAATCGGGGAAGAGGAAGATGAACTGCAAACAGAAAAGGACTTAACATGGAAAGAAGTGGAAGATGCAGTGAACAAGATGAAAGGAGGGAAGGCACCGGGTGTGGATGAGTTGAGTGTGGAGATGGTGAGAGCAGCAGGAGAGGTGGGGATACAGTGGTTGTACCGAGTGATGAGGACAGCATGGAAGGAGAGGAAGACCCCGGAGGACTCGAAAAAAGGAATAATTGTCCCGATCTTCAAGAAAGGTAGTAGAACAGATTGCAGAAACTATCGGGGAATAACACTGATGAATCATTGTGCAAAGATCTTTGAGAAAGTTTTGGAAAAGAGAATTAGGACAAGGATAGAAGGAGGGATGAGGGAAGAACAACATGGCTTCAGAGCAGGAAGGTCCACAGTGGATTTGATTTTTGCTGTAAGGCAGTTACAAGAACAGCACTATGAGTTTGGAACAGATCTACTGATGGCCTTCCTGGATATTGAGAAAGCATATGACAGTGTATGCAGAAACAAAGTATGGAAGTCCCTGGAGGATAGAGGAGTAGAGAAATTGACTATAAAGAGGATAAAGGAGATGTACAAGGGAAGCGTGAGCTGTGTGAAAGTGGGAGGAGAGAGATCAGACTGGTTGGAACAGAGAAACGGCCTGAAACAAGGAAGTGCACTGTCACCGTTACTTTTCATTGTGGTGATGGATGACATAATGACCTGAGTGGCACAAGTAATTGGGGAAGGAAAGATGAAAGCAATGGTGTTTGCAGATGATTTGATGATTTGGGGAAACAAGGAGGAGGAGGAGGTACAGGAACAGTTGGACGTGTGGGAAGGAATAATACAAGGATATGGGATGAAATTTAGCATAAATAAGAGTGAGATGGTGATCACAACAAGGAAGAAGGAAAGAACCACAACGGGAATAACAATTGGTGGGGAACAGCTGAAGAAAGTGGAGAGTTTCAAGTATCTGGGAAGCCCGATACAAGATAATGGAAGAAACGATAGAGAAATAAATGAGCGGGGGAGGCAGGCAGAAGCATTTCGGGGGAGTGTGAGAAGCATGTTCTGGAGCAAGAATGTCCCTCAGAACAGCGAAAAGATCATATATCGGACGTACTATGTCCCTATCCTGACGTATGCCTCGGAGACCTGGGTTATGAAAGGAATGGAGAAGAGCAAAATACAGGCCAGTGAGATGAGGTTCTTGAGAAGCAGTATTGGAGCTACAAAGATGGACAGAATAAGAAATGAGAGGACCAGAGAATTAATGAAGGAGGAACCATTGCAGGATGGTATAGAGAAATCTAGACCTAGATGGTATGGACATGTAAAACGAATGGAGGAGAAGAGGATACCCAGGAGAGTACACGAGACGAAGTGGGAAGGAAAGAGACCGAGAGACAGGTGGCTGAAGGGGGTGGAAGAAAGCGTGAAGAAGAGAGGAGAAGACTGGACAAGGATGGAGGCTGAGAGATGGTGGGAAGACAGAAGACGTTGGAGAGGCTTGTGTTCCAAACAGACCCGGCCAGTGGCTGGAAACTGTGCAAGATGAAGAAGAGAAGTCTGCTAAACGAGCCTGTTTTGCAAAGACGCGCATGTATTCTTTGGAACGTCTTGGTGTTGGGTCAACGTCTATTAGGAAAGTGTTCCACATACAAACGCTGTGCTTCATTTACGTAACACTGCGCCAGTCCATAAAGAAGATGCATGTCTGCCATTTCTGGATTCGAGCACCCCATTGTACCACGACGTGTATTGTACGTCCACTCAATAACAACTGACAACACGTATCACTCCACTCCACTCTAGCTTATGACCTGTGTGGACGTGTTTACATGTTTGCTAAGCACCTGACATCACGTGGCTTTGAATGGAAAACAAATACACACAGACTTGAATAGCGATGAAACGTACAAGTGGCCTGTGTGCCCTCCACAAATGATCAACTAGCATCATGCCGTCTGTGTTACGCACACCACAAACAATGCTTGTAACACGGCAACAAACGCACATATACCACATGTATACAGGACATGTTTTGCTTGTTATCAGGTCCTCTAGCGAATCCCCGGAACCTTCCCACATATTTAGTTACACCCTGTATAGACATACAGATATTGCTGTTTACAGAAACTTACTTGGATTGATTGCTTCTTTTAAAGAAGAAGCTGGGGTAAATTAAGCAATTAAATGTACATAAAGATAGTAAGGTAAATTCTATCTAGTATTCAATTGCTCAGGCTAATCTTACAAGGGAAGCTAAAAGAGAAATGCAAGGAGAGAAATGTATTAGTTCATAAATCTGGAGAACAGGTTAACTCCTCTGACCACATACAATGCTGAAGTTTGATAGCAAAGTATAAAATGAGTGAAGTTATTCCCAGGAACTGCAACGATCTACTGTATGACTCCTTTTCACCACTCCCTTTGGCTATCTGGATCCAGAAGTGTGGATATTTATATACTGTTATCATCTCTGGGCATAAGAACAGTGACATTCCAGGGACTTGTCAAAGACTTCAGGGGAACTCAACAGCCCACGATCTTTGGGAAACCAACTGGCTAATCAAAGTCCCCTCACCGTCTAAGAATGCAAATAAGATTTGTATGAGTGAAGGCCTTCCACTCAGGCTGTGCGGCTTACCAAAGATTCACAACTACAATGTACATATGTGACCTATCATAAGCACCATTGTATCCCTAACCTACAGTATGATGACATATCTGACAAACTTATTATGACCTCACATAGGGAGCACACAGTTGTCCATCCAGCATGCAGGCCACTTAATTGAAAAACTGAGAGAAATTCACTTGGGAGCTAGTGACCTTCTGTCGGGGGGGAAAAAAATAGATACTAGAGTTTGGACGTCAATAAAAACCTTACCCATAGTCTTACATAGAAACAAGCTACACCAAACTTTTCCATATTTTATTCTGCGTTTAGCTATGTAGAGTAAAAAATTGTATTGTAACCCATTAAAATTTTATAGCTGATTGAACAAAAAAAAAGTGCCGTTACTTTTTTTTACCAAGTCTAATGGAGCGCTCATTAAGAAAGATCATTACATTAAAGTATTAATCAGATCGTAATCAAACTTTAATACATCTTGAAGGAACTTATTGTTAACATGTACAGAGTTTTAATCTGATCTAACCGTTCTGAAAATATTTGTTAATTTTGTAAACCAACATTTTCTCGGACCTGGGCGGTCGTAGCAGTATGAGATATGGCTCATAGCAATGCAAGGCTAAACAAAAAACTATGTTTTATTTATGAGCGATTGGTGATTTTATATGATCAGAAAGTAACTTCTGCAACAATCCACCAACATTTGACAAGAAACATGAAGTGAAGCAGCATAGATTGGGGCAAATTAAGTTTTCTACGACCAAGTGTCTGCATACTGAAGTATACTGTATATAGTAGCAGAATAATCCACACTGTGATAAATGAGGAAAAGGATGTGAATACACTGCTGTAATGCCCAACTGGGACAAAGACAAAAGTACACTGGTTAGTAAATGTGTTCATACTTTACCCGGTCCTATGCTGGGAATGTTGGCCATGGTGCCAATAGCTCTGAGTATGCAGTGGTGGGAATCTCTGTGTTTGGGACTGTTGCTGGTTATGGGGCCGGTGATGGCCATTCCCTCCCCCCGCACCACCATTACCACGGTGACTGTTGTTGCCACCTCCACCTCCCAGCTGACGGTTCCCTCCGGTTCCAGCCAAACTCTTACTAAGGTTGGATTTAATCGTCACCAACTGCAAAGCAAAGAGGCTATCGTTGATAGTCTTAAGTGCTTCTTTTTTCAATTCATGCTAATTCTGATAAGGTATTGCTAATGAAAGAAACAAGGAAATAAAACCAAGTGCTTTCTATAACACACATATTTTAACATAATTCTATTAAAACTATAAAAACAAATCACAATAAAAATCAATGAACCATTCTCAGAACTAAGCAAGTTAGTTTAAATACAGTCCAACCTCACTTCTCTTTTACAACACTTCCACATTATGTTTTCAAGTTAACAAGCTTTGATCATTAAAAATAATAATTTTTCTCACTTTTACACTACTTTGTTCTGGCTTCCTATGCATTGATTGCATTTATTTAATTGTTTAATTGGGGGCTTATGGGCCATGTATACGTAAGTTTGTGTAGAATATTTCTTTCAGGTTTTCCCACCTAATGTAATTGGCCACAATTTGTGTTGACCGACTAGAAAGCTTTCTATAATAAATCATAACTAAGTGTTGTTATGGTGTCTGTTACCTTAAGTTAGGTACAATCCCATATTTACCTAAAGGAGAAGTAGGAAATAATGGAAAACCATTCTAATCTCAATCTCTGGATAAAAGTGATGGGCATCCACTCCGAGTAACTTTGCCCATCACTTTTATCCCTTCGGCATTCTAAACTATTTTCCAATGCAAAGTTTCTCGGCGAGCTACTACTCGACGGAAGTATCAATGAACAGCTACAGTACAGGTTATGTGATTGGTTAAAATTGAATTCTGAACGGTAAACGCTCATGCGAACTCCGATTGAAACGGATTGAAACAACCACATGGTCCCAGTCTTTGAATCAGTATTTAAATGATGATAATTATGCTCTAATAATAAACACTGTAACTCATCAGCAATACTAGTATTACCGGTGTGTTTCTGCACAATTGCTATTCAGATATTAACCCACATTACAGTAATGCAGTTATGAACATCATATATATCGATGTGTTTATAGGGGAATTGGGCTAGCCCTTCGTGGACTACTGCACGAATTCCCTTTAATGCCAAGTAGGCCTATTCATGAAAATGAAAATCCACAGCCTGCTTCCAGTCTCCGACCGGGTCAGGAATGGAATGAATGAAGCCCCCATCTAGCGGCGAGGAAATTCATGACAAATTAAAATCTCAATTCCATGCAGAAACATTATCGGACAGAGCAAAATATTAATGGAACTAAAATATTACTTCCAAAATATTACCGGTACGTGACAATAAGTTACTGTATTGTGCTCAGCAGATGTGTGGTTGCAATAGCTGTGGTGATAGCATCTTGGTCTGAGAATCATGAGATCTTGTTTTCAAACCCCAGGTACGATAATTATTTTTGCTACCAGATTATCGATTCAAACGATATTTATCATATCATTACGAGTCATTTTAACAGAATCTACATGAAATTATGATTTTTTTATTACAGTATGTTGCAACAAGCAGGATGTGAGAAATTTGATTGTATTGAACATCATTTCTAGTAGTCTCCAGATAGGCTAGAGACTATGGTTTCATCCCTCCTTTTAAGTTTTACAGTACAAAATAATATGTGATGTTTGTTGAAACAAGTGTAACAGTAGCATAATCTCCAATTCATTCTAAACATTCATGATAGTATCAGTATTTAATAACATGAAAACGGATCGTAAATTCACATTCGTCATAATTTTCAGAATGTCCAAGCTGTGTAGTATAGGCCTACGAGACATTTGAAATTTTTGATGTCCTATTGACGTATAATGCAGACAAATATAGTCATCTGTGTGCGTACCGAAGCTGATAATTCTAGCGCAGTCATCACAGCACTTTTTGATAAACGAAAACAAGCCATGAAATAAAGATACAATACAATTAGAATACAAATCCATTAATCATAAAACGTTCAGAGCAGGTAGGAGAAAAACAACAAGCAACTACGGAGTGTCACAACTCTGAAGGTTTAATGCTTCTCCAGCACAAATAGCACCGAGTAAATATGACCAATTGCCCTCCACATTTATTCCCTTGGCAGCGCTGCCTAGGAATTAAAAAACACAATATGGTGTTTAATGCTGGAAGTACGTTACTCCGAACTTTGCCTAGTGATTGAAAAACAGGCCCTGAGAAGGGAAAAAACCCAGCTTTTCTCAGTTATCCTCATGAGATCGAGTGTACCACATTCCAGACCTCAGACCAGAACTAAATTTCTTGGCAAAGCCAGGACTCTGGAATGGCAGCCACAGCATGACTAATCTTGTTTTATATAGGTGCTGCCAGCTCATAAACTTACATGCCAGGTAATTTTTCCATGTGTAACAAGATAGATTTTTTGTCCTTTTCAGTAGGGGTTTTTGGGTCAAAATGCTATTTGTTCACAGTATTTGAATCAAATGCAATCACTGCCTTTTCTGCCTGATTAATACAATTAGAAAAATGAAGTTCAAAACATGTACAAATAACCATTAACTTCATTTTTCTAATTGTATTAATCAGGCAGAACACTTTTATGGAAATTTGTTGTTATTTTCATTTCAGTGTCAATTGTAACTTATTAAAGAAACCTTCTAAAAATAACATGAAATCTTTGAAAGTTTCATTAACATGATGATGAAAACTGAATTGACAGTCGGTTTTTTGGGTTAACAGAATCTAATAGTGAAAAATTTTCATTCGAGAAGTTTGTTCTCCATATGTTATCTGTTTTTATAATTATAATATAATATAATTAATAAATAACTAAATTACATAAACTTTTAACATGTTTTACTTGAATATTTTTCTCATTTATAAACAATATTTTCTGTTCCCTCAGAAAACTATCAGTAAGTAAGGCTCAACTGTATTTGTCTTTTTTCCTATTTGCTCTGTATAACCACATTGTACAAAAACCTTTCCTTAGGAAAGATCTAAAAAAAAAAAAAAAAAAAAAAACAAACACACACACACCAGCATTAGCAATATTTTTACACACATACAATTTAAAAAAACGACAACAATAGAAAACAATTTCATCACATGTTTACAGATAAAAAGCACCAACTCACCACGTAAAACTGAAGTTAAATGCATCAGAAGAGAAAAATAAAATAAAGAAAATAAAATAAATTCTCTTAGCCAAGAACATTAGGAATATTTTCCATGCATGGAGAGAAGAAAGAATGATGGCGAGCAAGATGAAGGAAGTTTTGGTGTTACTAAATGCTACATGGGTAAAAGGGAAAAAGGTGAATTTGGAAACAAAGGAATGCCATTTAACGTCCGTGTCAATGTTCTTAGCCATTAGACCAGAGTACCAACCGAAGATTTCCTCCTTAGATTCTACTTCACCAGACTGAAAGCTACCATAACAGGTAATAATGAGTATAGAGTCTTGACAATTTCTAGAGCTTTACATCCCAAACCAAGGGTTCTACTGACTTGAAGGTTTAAATTTCCAGTGTATATCCCAGCAAAATTCCAGATTCCATGGCCAAAATTAAAATGTGTTTTATGGGCAGTACAATGAAAATCCACAGCCTGCTTCCAGTCTCCGACCGGGTCAGGAATGGAATGAATGAAGCCCCCATCTAGCGGCGAGGATATGGACTGTGCCAGCTGCCGAGGCCTGACGCACTCCTCTGGGGCAATGATTAAATGAATGACAGATGAAATGAAATGATAGTGGAGAGTGTTGCTGGAATTAAATTTTGACAGGGAAAACCGGAGTACCCGGAGAAAAGCCTGTCTGCCTCCGTTTTGTCCAGCACAGATCTCACATGGAGTGACCGGGATTTGAACCACGGACCCAGCGGTGAGAGGCTGGCGTGCTGCCGCCTAAGCCACGGAGGCTTCGATGGGCAGTACAAATTATAAAATTTGTATGGGCAGTACAAATTTTATAATTCATTTAATTTCACAGCCATCCTTGATAATTATAACTTGCAACATTATGCAGGCTGGAACCCTACCCTAGCTTATGGCTCTCCAGCTTAACTGCCTTTTGGCCGTATTGGCGCCGCGAAGCTGGAAGTGAGCGGTCTTCCTACTTGAAAAGTAAGACGAGCTTTCCGAAGCACGAATGAGAGCAAGCCTGTTTGCCTCATGAGGCAGGGTAGGTAAGTGGTAGGGACAACATGGAGCAGAGCACTGAGCCCAGCAAGCACAAGCAGGAGACTGTGCCCTGGTTTACAAAACATCGATAAAGTATAAGGTTTTCTGGAGAAGGAAAACAATACAGAATATTGAGGACACTTAACTATTTTATCTGGAGAGAAATTATTGAGATAACGGTTGCAGACAAACAATAACAAGGGGAATTGTTGTGTTAATCCTTGAGAAATATGCAAAAGAAGGTGGTTCCACGATATACTTTTAAAGAGCCAATTATGATGTTTGGACATCTATTGTCATAAAATTGGTAGCCTGTCGCTAAAACTATCAACTTTTTTGTCTTACAAGGGGACCGCGCCTACTAGTCATCACCGATTTTGTCCAAATTTATGGTACAGTATATGCAGAGTTTAGGCAGAAATGAAAGTGACAGAAGTGGGTACTCTAGATGGCCAAGCGTTTAGAAAAAATAGCATCTTTGGCGCAGGTCGGGTGAGGCTTGAGCCATTTATGTTAGCGTAGTTACCAGGCAGCGGTTGGCGCAGCGGAAAGAGTACAGAACGGTAATCTGAGGATTGTGTTGTCGAGTCCCTATGCGGAATCTTTCTTTTTCTTGTTTTTATTTTTAATTTGTACGTTTCGCTCAATGGGTGGGGAGGCCAAAGAAATCCACAGTTATACGACATGATTTTTCAAGATGAAAAAGGATTACCATATTGCAGTATTAAAGTAATTCCCTCAAATAAACTCCCCTAGTGCAACCCTTCGATGTCTATTTTTATCATCAGGTAAAGAATTTGATCAAAATGTTTCAAAGATGCTCTTATCTCATCGAGAGAGAAAAAGAAATCACATCCCAAGATGATTGCATCAAAATACAGTACATTCCATTGTCATCACAAGCTATCCTCGCCAATATTTGGCAAAATGATGCGTTATGTGTTGTTTTCTGCCAAACTGCGACGAGAGAGAATCTTTCATGAATGTAAACAAAGTTTACATAGCAACTTTAAAACAACCATGTAATTGTAAAACTGCGGTATTGTATTGATTGGGCGGAGACCCCCTTAACCCATTAGAATCTTTATTGTACACGTCAATATGGACCTTGTGAAATGGATAATCCTCCAATTAATCTTCACCTGTTTTTACGATGAATAACACCCCAGCACGCGTAAATCATTAACTTATTATTCTCATATCAGAAACATACATATTTTACAGAGTTATATTATTTTAGCCCAAAACTTGACCATTTCCAATAGTTTTTCTATTACCTTAATGAAGATAGTCATCTGTACAGGAGGCTGGACATAGTCGACATTGAAGCATATGTTGAACAGTCTGGTCTTCTCCGCAGTCACATTGAATATTATCTTGATCAGTGTAGCCCCATCTTGCCAAATTAGTCTTTGATCTGCCAACTCCATGATCTCAGTCTATTCAGGGACTTCCAAGTCATCCATTCCTCATCATAGCCAGGAGGTAAGGATTCAGAGACTTTTCCAACCTGGGGTAAGGTGGTCTTAGCCCTTCACAGTTGCAACCTAGGTTCTTCAGCAGTGGTTCTAAGTTCCTTCGATGTTCTAAGGAAACTCTTCCTCGACTTCAGTCGTTGCAGGTGTGGTTCGCGCCCATACAGAGGATGGGTTCTTTCCTGCTCCACTGTCTTTCTTTCCTTGTTCGCAGCTATTTCTCTTCAAACAGGAGGTTGCACTATTCCTGCAAGGTGGTCAAGCCATTCAACTAGAGTGGATTTCAAGCAACCTGTTATAATTTTTCAGGTGTCGTTGAGAGCTACATCCACCTGTTTGTCATATAAACATTAACTGTAAAATCATAAATGTATCTAATGCTATACGAGACCTTCTCGTGTATGCCTTTATTACAATCCCTTCCTGGAAATTTATTTTCCATCCCAAATTTTCCTTTTCATTTCTGTTTCATGCCTTTTATGCAAGTATTAATAAATATACGGTAATATATTGAGCATTATTTCGGTGAAAGTAAAGTACAAAATAATCATCATCATCATCTTCCTTCCAAGTATTGGGCCAAATGTCCCGTTACGGTCTTGCACTTTCCCTCCATCTCTTCATCGGACGTCCTATCGATCTATTTCCCCGTGGCTGGTAGCGAAGGATCTCCTTTGGAAATCTTCCAGGTTCCATCCTTTGGACATGATGCTTCCAGTTCTCTTGGTAGTCACAAATGTATGCAGTTATTGGTTTCACTTTTAGTTCCTTCAGCACATCCTCGTTTCTCTTATGATCCCATTTAGTATAGCCTGCTGTTCGGCGCATAAAGGTCATTTCGCGTGCTGCGAGTCTGGAGATGTCCTGACATCTTATTGTCCATGCCTCGCTGCCATAGCATAGGGTTGGTCTGGCTAATGTGTTATACAAACGCAAGCGTGTATGCCTTTGGACAAGAGATGGCTTCATGACATGATTAATGATTCCTGTTGTTCTGGTATAATAAGTTATTTTTGCAGTTATGTCTCGTTCTTCTTGAAAAGATAAATGATACCCTAAATACTTGAATTCGTTAACTCTTTCTAAAATTTTACCATCCAGACAAATTTTACTGGGGATAGGGTCCTTACCCTTAAAGGCCATTACTTTAGTCTTTTCAGTAGAAATGCACATGCTGAATTTTGATGCCACTTTCTGGAGGTTGAAAACTGACCACTGCAGATCATCTTCAGATGCTGCTACCAATGCAACATCATCAGCAAATAGTATAGCATCTAAATTTTTTAGATGCCTGCTGATAGGTATTGAACCATGTCTTTCACACCTCCATTCCTTTATTATAGCATTCATGTAGATTATGAATAGCAATGGAGAGAGTCCACAGCCTTGTCTTACCCCTCTGCTGATTGGCTTCCACTCGGATTTATGATTACTTAACCTTACTGAAATAAGAGTACCACTATACATGTTGGAAATGTTATCAATTAACTGTTGGGGGACACCATCAGTATGCCTTCCTTCGGAGGGGAAGTAAAGCCGGCGGTCCCATGTCATAGATTTATGGCATGTTAAAGATCTTTCCACTAATTACACCTGTGTGAAACTAAATTGGATAGGTTAAGAATGTAAACAACGCTCTTAGGTTGCTACGTTCGTTGCCAAGAGCCGACTGCGGTGGCGTCTAGTAGCTAGTTCTGAACTAGGCCTAGTAGTCGTTGACGGTGGCGTTTGGCGGCAAAAGTAGGAACTATTTGAAAATTCAAAGTTGCAGTCTCTACTTGTATTAAAAAACAGATACACACACTAATACAGTCATCACAATTAACACCGGTTATCAGACAGATTCTACACACACCCAAAGTACACGGGGCTACATGACCGCGTTGTCGCAGCCCCTAAACTAAGGAACCAACCAACCAACCATCTCTGGCCAATATGTCAATAAGTCTGTTTCTGTCAACAAAATCAAAGGCTTTCTTAAAATCAAAAAATGTTATGTGTGTTCCCAAATTGCACTCCCTGCATTTTTCGATCAAAATTTTTAAGGTGAAGTAGGCATCTGCACATGTGCGACCTTTTCTAAACCCATGTTGTTCATTCCCTATTAACTCAGAGTAATGTTTCAGTAATTTTTCTTTAACAATGTTTGCAAAAATTTTGTATCCAGAGTTAAGTATACTTATTCCTCTATAATTTTCCAAAACTTTCATATTTCCCTTCTTATGAAGAGGAACTACTATTGCCTTTTGCCAATCTTCTGGAGGCCTGTTACCCATCCAGATTAAATTCAATAATCTGAGAAATCTTTTCTTGAAGGCATCGCCTGAATATTTCAACATTTCTGCATTTATCGAATCTTCTCCAGGTGTTTTCCCATTTCGAAGTTTCCTCAAGACCTGTTCTAATTCTTCGAGTGTAATATTTTCCGATGACTTGTTGTTAGATGCTTGTAAAACAAGTTGTTCAATATTTGGACTCGACCAAAGGCTCTGAAAATACTCAAGCCATTCTTTGTGAGATATTGCATTAATTTTTACATCTTCTTTTACTTCCCTATTTAGTTTTTTCAAAATTTTATAGGTTTGTGGTTGTGGTCTTGTTATGTCAGTCTCCAGGTACGAGACAAAGTTTTCCCAACTTTCCCTGTGTTTCTTTCGAACTTCTCTTTTTGCTATTGCTCTCTTATGATGGTATTCAATTTTATCTTCTAATTTACCAGTTGACAGAAACTTTTTATATGAATTTGTTTTTTCGGAGATTACTTTTTAATTTCTTCGTCCCAAATTCTTAAGCCCTTTTTCTTTTGCCATCTTCTTTTTTCTCCCAAACTTTCAAATGCTGACTGTTTTAGAGCTGAACTCAAATTGGACCACTCGTCTTCCACATCGTCAGAAAGTGGAATCATCTGAATGTGATTATCAAGACTGTTTTGGTATAGCCATTTTATACTGGGATCATTTAAAAGGTTAACCTTATATAAAGTTTCGTTTTCCTGTGCTCTTTGTTTCTTTTTCTTGAACCACCGTGGTTTTAAACGAATAGGAGCAACTAATAAATAGTGGTCTGTTTCCAAGTCAGGTCCTCGATAAACTCTTGTATCCAAAACTAAATCTGCCAATTTTCCATTACAAATGATATAATCAATAATTGATTTCTGATTTCTTGCAGACCACGTATATTTATGACTGTCCTTGTGTGGAAATAGTGTGTTCATAATCCGAAACTGATTGAAGATAGTGAAATCTATTAATTTTGTTCCATTATTATTGCGGGTTACCTCTCCATGAATACCAATGTTATTCTGAATTTTCTCATTACCAACTCTGCCATTAAAGTCTCCCATTAACAGTACCATATCTTGTCCATTAGTAATATTGATTATCTTCTGTAGATCATTATACAAAATATCACTTTCTTTCGAGTATCCTTCAACCGGTGCATATACCCCTATAACTGTCAAATATCCTCTGGATAGTTTTATTCTTACTTGAATGATCCTTTCATTCCAAAAAGTATAGCTATCAATATTTGATCGTAATCTCTTGTGAACCATAAACATAACCCCTGCCTGTGCTCTAACATTTCGTTGAACACCACTATAAAACTGTAAATAATTTCTTGTCTCCTTGGATCCCTGAAGCTTTTTCTTTGTTTCAGAAATAACTGCAATTGAAATATCTTTTTTAGATAGAATATAGTCTAATTGATCATCTTTGTGTCCAATACCCTGAACATTCCAGGTAGCACATCTAATAATATCCTTCCTTTTCCAATTCGTGCCCTTTCCTTTGCCAATAATAATAATAATAACAAAGATTCCGCATAGGGACTCGACCCCACGACCCACAGATTGCCGTTCTGTGCTCTTTCCGCTGTGCCAACCAATGCCTGGAAACTATGTTAACATAAATGGCTCATACCTCACCCAACCTGGGTCATAAATACTATTTTTTCTAAACGCTTGGCTATCTATAGCTCTCACTTTTGTCACTTTCATTTCTACCCAAGCACTGCATAAACCATAAATTTGGATGAAATCTGTGACGAGTAAGCATGGTCCCCTTGTTAGAGAACTTTTGAAACATTTTTGAAAGAAAAAGGTTAAGAGTAACATATGGGAGAAAAAACAAAACAAAAATGGACCTTTGCCATGGTCAAGTGATAGGTATTTAATGACATTTATTTGTACTGTAAAAATTTCAGAATCACCTGACATTGCGTTTAAAAAAAAAACCTTCTTGGACATTTCCTCCAATTTTCCAGTATGTGATTAAAAAATCCAGTATTTCCAGTACTGGCCGACACCCTGCAAAAGGAAGAATAAGCAATCACTAGGGACCTGGAAATTTCTTGAATAGACTTACTGTACTTAAGATTCTTGAGCAAGTGAAGCTAAAATTCTTGAATAAAAGAAGTAAATTTCTCGAATCTGCAAAATTATGTTGCCCTTAAAAAGCCAGAGTATCTTAAAAGTCGATTTTGTCGACCGAGTGCATAATATTGCTATTGCATCAATATGAGCTATCCATTACTAGGAGGTAAAATGTTGAGACTATTTGTACATCTAAATTCTATTATGAATAGAATCTAGTGCAGGGTCAGTCAAACTTTCCTTGCATAAATAGCCTTTGCTTGAGCTCGAAGGTTTCCTAGTGAAATGCACACTTCCACCTCTACATACACAATGGGGCCATCTTCACTCGAACTCAGCGGAGAAGAATAAACAGTCAGGAACAAGCAATTTGTCCGAGATCACATGACAGTGCTGTGGAGAAATGGATCAGACATGCCTAAAGAGTTACTTTTATCTTATGCAAGGGCAACACGGTTCATCTGTGTGAACACTTGCACAGCAACCAACATAACAGAAATTAGTGTTATATTAAATTGCTTTCGACAAACTGGCTTCCTAGGGACTATATACTGAACCAATTATACACTGTCCAGAAACAACTCTTCACCATTTCAGATTAAATTGCGGCACTAGAGAATTTAAATTGTACTCGACCAGATAGTTTCTTGGTAGCATTGCTCTTAGCAATTTTTTACTGTGCAGCACGAAGTGTTGATTATCAGCAAGAATATTACATTTCAAGGATGAAATTTCATCAATTTGCATAAGTGAAATAACATGAAATTATATTTTTTAAATACAAAATTCTAACCTTCATCGCAAAATCTGTCAAGTTTTGGTACACTTCGGAGGAATACTTTACTGGCCAGTTACTAGTGCCGAAAGCATCATTCGATGTTTGTAACATTGCTACTTATCGTATAATTGGTTATAAATGTCATAATATTATAAAATCTTGTTTAAAATAGCTCGTATATATTTTAGTTATGTAGCAGAATGTTTAGGCATGAAAAATGCATTAATTAATATTATGCTATGAACAAATATTCATATTTGTTGTTGTAGCAACATATAACTCAATCTAAATCGTATTCTGAGTTATTCATAATGTTGAATTTTGGGCTTATGCCGTGTTTTATTATACTAATATTCGACGCGTTTCGAAAGAAACCATGTCTTTCATCGTCAGATTATTCCTGACGATGAAAGACATGGTTTCTTTCGAAACGCGTCGAATATTAGTAGATCGTCAGATTATTCCTGACGATGAAAGACATGGTTTCTTTCGAAACGCGTCGAATATTAGTATAATAAAACACGGCATAAGCCCAAAATTCAACATTATGAATAATAACACGGGCCGTGAAAGTCTAAATGACCGTATTCTGAGTTACTTAATTTTTATTATTTTAGCACCATACCAAGTGTTTAGCAACTGCATTAACTGGACTTTTATATTTGTATTTGTTACTGCGTCAAATTTCACTCCAGCGCACACAAGAGTATTTTCTCGTTATGGCTTGGCTGCCCTGCTAGCATGCTCAAGCTGCGGCGAGAAAGAATATGGCTATTGTTGACATTCTCGGTACAACATGGAACATGGACATGCCGGCTAGTGATAACCTTACGGCGTACTCGTGCATGCTTCCGTGGCATCATAGACATGCCTTATTCAGTGTTGAGCAGTATATTGTGCTTGTATATAGTTTGAATTGTACTCTACCAGATAGTTTCTTGGTAGCATTGCTCTTGGCAATTTTTTTACTGTGCAGCACAAAGTGTTGATTATCAGCAAGAATATTATATTACAAGGATGAAATTTCATAAATTTGTATAAGTGAAATAACATGAAATTATATAGTGCTCATTCCTTGTATTTAGTTCTTGATAAGTGTGATTTGATATTCGATTCATTGCCTCGTGAACCTGCACCACCACTGACCTATTACCTGTTACCAGTGAAATTGCGTCTTAAACATAATCGGACCTGCAGGGCCGGATGTGACTTATGTTGAACAAGTGTGGTGAACTTGCTATAAACTGGATTTTTCAAACATCAGCTTGGTGGGTCACTCTCCAAGTTACACCGAGGATTACGGGCTGCTTCCGAACGGACACAATGCATTCTTCACATCAAAACAGCTGTTACCTAGTCTGGCTTATTTACGTAACATTGCTCGCTCCTATTGCTCATTGTTTATATTACGATATCCTTCCTTCAGAGGGGAGCGTGGTGGCACAGCGGTCAAGCTGTTGGTCTCTCACCAAGGTGGACCGGGTTCGATTCCGTTCAATGCATGTGAGATTTTCGAAGTTAAATGCCATGTTCTGTGGTTCAGATTTCATGTAGAAAGGAGGTCCCATGGCTCATGATCGTATGATTAACAGTCACGTAACATTACAAGCTTCCTTCCTTTTATTTCTTCCCGATTTATCAGCATGGATGAGACAAATAGAAAACGATTAATCACTAGGCTACTCATGCTGTAGCTAAAGCTAGCCTCACGTGTCGAGTTCTTTGACAGGCAAGGCACATTATCTCGTAGCCAACACAAAAAGTGATAAAAATGTCCAGCGTAACTCAACACATTGCTAGTGTTTCGCCCCAGTGTACCAATTGGGCTCTTCAGTTGGTAAAGGTACACCTACCAAGACGCGTAGCTGGCACACTGAGAAGGCCAGATGCCTCGCTACATGTGTAACCACGTCACGAGCATGCCAGTGCACCACGGGAGTCAAAAACTCCACTCCAAAACAATAAACCTTGCTTTGGTATTGAATATAATCAAAATGTTCTCGAAAAAAATCAAAATCTTAGCCAACCTCACAGTCACTAGCTCTAATATTGATATAGTTTAAAACAATTTATAATCAATATGACAATCCTCATTTAATTGCTTATGCTCATCTCAGGCAATTGTTAACAATACCATCTATGAGCAAGGCTTCAGCAAAAGATCTGTGGGCACTTCTCAACCAAGCGTCCAGCATTTTGAATGCTATAAGGGCGTTACAGTTGGTGGTACCATTAGAAGAATTACTTGTGTCACAATCTTGGAAAAGGTCGACATATCAATATGCAGAGAATACGAATTAACACTTTACTTCCAAGACATTTCCAACTTTGCAAGAATTGTGTGACTTTCTTGAAAGTAAGTGCAAATCAATTGAGATGGTAAATTCTAACCTACTATGCCTAGTTTAACAAACATTAAATCTCCTGTTCCCTAGAAGAAACATGTCGCACAGGTCAGGCAATCATATGTTGCAACAAATTCACAATATGTATATTGTAGTCAGATGCATACACTACATAAGTGTAGGAGTTTAGTACAAGCTCAAGTTCGTGTGCGAAGGGAATTTGTAAAGAGCAAGAATTTATGTTATAATTGCCTCAAGTTGGATCATAAGGTTAATGACTGTAAATCTGGCAGCTGCTGCATTTGCAAAAAGTGGCACCATACGTCGTACATATGGGAACACCACAAAAATCGCATCAACGTGGTCACACTTAAAATCCTCTTGGGAATGGTAGCTCAGAACAGCAAGGCCAATCTGAAGGAAGGTCAGGAACAATAAGTTACGGCACATTGAAGAGAGAACTGACTAGGCATATTCTTTTGTCCACAGCTCTTATCAGAGTTAGGGATTCCACAGGAAGATGGCAGATATGTCAGGCTCTCAATCCTGCTTTATTACTGATTCCTGTGTTAAGTGATTGAAACTTCCTAGGCAACAACACAGGAGAGTTCCAATTCAAGGAATAGGAGACACCACTTCCGAGACGAGAGACAGCGCCTGTCTTGAAATATCCTCTCACACCAACAATTTCACTACATCAGTCGATGACGAGTTTTCTGAAACTGAAAACTCAAATATCTTCGTTAATATTAGTATTAAGGTAATATTCAACATATCAAATGTTGTAGGCAACAATATTTTTGATCTTTTATGTCTCTTGCTATTTTATCATACGACACATAAGGGATATAATTATGATATTACATTTTTGTAATTTTTAATTCTTTATACGAAGTGAGATAAACAGATTTTAGTTTTGTCTTTGTGATATATAATTATATATAATTTAATTTTATATGGACATTTGTGGATGAAATTTGTGATGTTATTTTGAGTCACTTTCTGTGTGACCTTTTGCATGCGATAGTTCAGATTTTTGTCATGTTCAGAGGTAAAATGTTTAAATTCCTTTGTTTATATACACATTAATCTTTAATCTTAGACAACAAAGCGATTCTTATTGGCAGTTTTGGCATAATTTTTGACTTTATTTATTTTTAAGGCGGTGATATCGATGGGAGGAACTTTTGTATTTCTATAGGCTTAAAGGGTGGTTAACATATTCTTTGAAAATATACCATAACTAACCTGTCAACGATGGGTACAACATCTAGTTGTTAATAAGGCAACACTGAAAAATGGCTTCAAAGTTTTCTATATTAACGCTTTCGCTGCAGCACTTCTGACATCACAAAAACCCTCACTGCGTAATTAAATAATGAGGACATTGAAAAAAAAAAAAAAAAAAAAAAAGTTATAATGTGTATTTTCATTTATTATAAGTCATATCATAACACACGAAATTAAAAAATATGTATATATATCATCTTTGTGATCCATTCTGTGGTCCTTGCTTCGATGAAACATTAACTTACACGTGACGTAAGTTTACTTTAGTGAGCATTTTCATTCATTTTGATAACACATGAAACTTGCAAAGTACATGTTTTACCCTTGAGATATATTCTGTGGTCCTTGGTTCAATGAGATCTAATACTGGCAGGTGACCTTGAAGTTTACTTTGGTGTGATAGCTCTCAAAGCAGTAGTTGGGACACATTGGAGGCTGTCCTGGTCAATTCTTGCAATAAAATATTGCCTGTTTCTTCTTACACGGCCCTTTTCCTTTCTATGAACACTGTGACAGCAATATGAAACAAACAACACAGTTGAATTGTGACTTTTGTCCTGTTGTTCCCCAATGAAGTGCCTTTTCGTGCGACGCGCGAGCGGTATCCCATCAGAAGATCTTCGGCAGTGTTTTTCCAGAAGGAGCGCATTTGTACTTTTCTAGAAGTCCTGTTATTACAGCATCTCTGAAGTCATGAGCACTTGTTTTCTTGTTATGTACCTTATTGTACACTATTCTTCCTTTGACTAGAGAAGTTTCTATGATGAACTACCACAAGACCTGATACCACTTGACTTTTGTACACAGTTGATCAAACTTATCAACATCATTCATTTCATGATTATAATTTACAACTAATTTAGGTTTTTCAGGGTAACCTTTCTTTGATCTCTTCCTAACCTTCACAATCTCAGACGGGTGTACAATCATGAGCATGTTTACCCGACTGGTATCTTGCCACAAACATGCAAGCATTTTTTAGTTGTATGATGCGAGAACTTAGGTTTCTGTCCTTTCTTCATCTTCAGGCCTTTTATCTCCTGAGGAAGACCTTTACGGTTACATCTCACTGTCCCGCATGCACCCACACTATTCTCAGCAAGATGAGTGAAAAGTGTAGGACTTGAAAGAAAAAAAAAAAAAAAAAAACTGTCCACGTATATAATTCTGTCGATATTTTCAAAGTTTCATGAGAAGCTCCTAACAACGTTCTCCCCTAATGTGTCCCCTGGATCAGTCTCATTACTTTTCATTCCCACAGAAGTCTGAAATCTGCACAGGAAACCACATTTACTATCGCAAAGTTAGATTAGTTATTGTTGTTACTATCGCACAGTGACCATAATTTTATGCCCCATTTTGTCGATGGTTTTGCAGACATATATTGCTTACACCACAACCTTCCTGTGAACTTCAGCATATACTCATTGACTGATAAGCATTTTCCTAGTGAAACATTCTGTAGGTACGTAGTTTTTCTACCATAGAAATTGCAGGCCTGACCTTGAATAATGGATCATATTCAGGTGAACCCCTAAGAATATGACTTTCGTTATTATTGAATTATAGGAAGCTGCGAAGGAGACGGTAGTTATCTCGTGACATTACATCACTAAAATGAGGCGTAGCAGTGAGCCAATGCTCCTCTGAAAAATAAGACTGTAATACTGATTTACAGCACAATCCCATCCCAATGTCTAGAGCTACCACTGCTTGAATATCTTCCATTGTACATCCAGTCCACTTACGATACCTAGAACCCAGTGGAAAATCATACGTTTTATCTAAACACTGTTCAGCATATCTATTCTCTTGCTGTATGTTCAAACACTGCCAGCGGCATGAATTGAAGGGTAAGGGTTTTGAAAGTTTGAAGCATCACTTTTCACTTTTACATCGAAATCAGCACAGTGACAAATTCAATGTTTTTATTCTTTCGTCATTACTGGTATCGCGTTGTCAGATACTCGACGACCATCATTGCTACTATTTACGAACGAACTATCACTCGAATCATTATCACAGTCATCAGTACTCTCATCATCTCCATCTATCGACAAAAGAGTTAAAAATGAAGGTTGGGTTATATTATTTTTAATCCACATAGAAAAATCATTTAAAATATGTACTTCCAAAAAAATACAAGCAATAATAAAGATTTATTTCGTATGGCAACGTGAGAATACATTGTGACAAACAATCGAAAATAAAAAGATCACAATAATCTTACAATATACAGCACACTGTATTTACAAAGTAGATTATAGGTACGAGTTTTGAAAAAAAAAAAAAGGGGTTGGTTCCTTGAAATCTCCTCCTTGAGCACAATAGGGTAGCATACTGAATGGTCTGAGGCACATTAGCACAGTCGCAGAACAGGCTTGTCCCCACTTGTGCATTCAGAAATAGCATCTTTCGTGATTTCTGCCGACCTTGATCAAGGATGTCCATTCCTTTCTTGGTTAACTGATACCAGACGGTGCATTGCAGGGATCAGTGATTAACCCAAACCAGACGGTGCATTGCAGGGATCAGTGATTAACCCAAATGGTTTGGGTTTGATGCAGCCCCTTCTTCATAGCAGGTCCTGTCAGCAGAAAAATGCGATGAAATTAGCTTCTCTCCCAGCTTACGTGGAGATAACTGTATTTCAGCCTCTCCTTTTTCTGAAGTTTACAGTCCTGGAGTATGGGCAGTTGGGAATTACTGCAACATTTCTGCCAGGCTTTTTGAAGAGCTGTTCTTCTTCGTATATGAGGTGGATGGATATTGGATAGCACTGGCAACAACTTCAAAGGTGTGGGTTTGACAGTGGCTGATATTGTCCTCGGCATCATTCAGTTGCGTATCTACTTTTGTATTCTGTGCAATATTAAGCCACACAGGACAACAGTATTCTGCAACTGGGTAGACCAAGAGAAGAGCCAATGTTCAAAGAACCGTTACAGTTGTGTCCCAACCTGATCCACTGAGTTTGTGCAAGATATTGTTCCTAATGATGATGATGATGATGATGATAATAAATGTTATGGTTTGGAGATGGCAGGATGTCGGATTTCACTTTAGAAAGGAATCGTTAACGAACCAGTAAGTCTACTGACGAGAGGTTGTAACGTTTAAACACAATTAAATGCCATCAGACTGAGCTGGAATTTAACCTGCTTCCTATGATTTTGAACACTTTACTGACTGCTACTCAGCCCGATAAGAATAAGAAGACGCAGCTATTCTAATGGTGAATAATGGATCATGGAGGTGCTTATTAAAATCTCAAGGACAAACAGACTGAATGCAAAAAGGCACAGCAGTGTATAATAAAGTTGTTGATTCATTTAGGGACTTTGCGACATCATGGTCATGTAGCTCCATGTTCTTAGGTGTGGGGAATCTGATAACCTGTGTCATTGTGATGGCTGTCATAGTATGTTTATTTGTAATTGAGACTAGGATTTGGAAGGAACCGTCCTGGAATTTGCCTGAAGTAAATGTGGGAAACTACAGAAAACTACTTCTAGGACAGCTGAGGTGGGAATCAAACCCATCTCTTCCCAGGGTTGCCTCGCGAGGCTGAGTGTACCTGTTCCTACCCTCAGGTCAGGATTAAATTAATAATGAATGAATGAAGTTGCACTAGCAGCCACTGGGAACTGATTTAAGACATTTTCCAACATTACAAATAATGTTATGCTTTTCATTAAAATTAACACATTGTTGAAAATGCACCACAAAATAAAATAAAAGGTTTTTTTTTCTCGTGTGGTCTCCTCAGAAGAGACCTAGTGCAGGTCTTTCTATTCGACGCCCGTGGGCGACTTGCGCATCGGGATGAGAGATGGAATTGATTAAGGTGAATGAAATTGGAGAAGGATGTGGAAGGAAGCGGCCGTGGCCTGTCAGAAGGTACCGTCCCAGCATTTGCCTGGTGTTGAAAATGGGAAACCACGGAAAACCATTTCAAGGACGGCCGACGGTGGGGCTCGAACCCACGCGTCTACCGAGTCAGCAGAGAGCTTGGCCCCATGACCTAACACTGCACTTTAGCCAGCGTAGCCACTACTGTCGGTATAAAAGATGGTAAGAGAGTATAAATGAAATGGGCTTGTCATTTCAATTAAATGAAAAGTAATGTCATACCTCTCCAGAAGTTATTAGAATATTATGAGGGTGGAGTGTAAAATAAGGTTCCCAGAACATTGGAGTCACAAGGGGAGGGTTTAGTTAAAAGCCGACAACACAGCCGTGTTCAGCCATTCCCCCCCTCTCTCGGTGCCACCTTGCCTGGTTTTGCTACATCACACAGTGTTTGCTCATCAGTCATCCACCCATGATGGAGGGCCCACTTGCCACTACCGCCAAGTGTGAAATCTGTTCTGTAATTCGTTTTTTAACACGAAAGAGGTTCCACCCATAGACATTAGACAATTGATGGAGGTGTATGGTGAAAAGGGTATGGTCATTCAACACTTCTGCAAATGGTGTCAGGATTTTGAATGGAACGGAAGACTGTCTGTTTCCAACTAAACAAGCTAAAAGGATCAAGGAATATTGCTCGAAGATCGGAGGATCACTATCCGTGACCTTGTTCTTTGGGTTCCTGATGTTTCACCTACCACATTTCAGAAGATATTGATGAACAAGTTAGGGTATCTGAAGGTGCGCGTGCGCTGCTCACAGACTACAAGCAGCAATGCGTCGAACACTTGGGCGGGCAACATTTCCACACCGACAATATTAAAGACGAGTTGAATTGCTATCTCAACGGATTATTATTATTATTATTTATTTACCATAAATCGTACACGAAGTATGGAAGGCCTAGTGAAAAAGGGCAAGCCCCACATACATATTTCATGCTTCACAGGCACAGCTTACATCTACATTTGTTTTAACAATATTTACAAGTTTTACAAAGATATTTGCAGTATTTACATATTTAGAATATTGACATAGTACATTTTCCTGTTCACTCACTCTCTCACGCACGCACTTTCATAACCTCGATCACGCGATACATACATTCATTCCATTCAGATACTCATTCATTCAGCGAGACAATCAATCACTCATACATACGTTTATTTATACAATGTACTTTTTTACGTACGGCTTGAATTTCCTAAGAGGCAAGATCTTGGCATCCCCTGGCAGCGCGTTCCATAACCGCGCAGAGCGGCCGTAGAAACCTGTCAGGTAAGCATTGCTACGTGCGAAGGGCGGAACGAGGGTTACACCTCGTCCTCTCCGAACTGAGCGATATGCCAATGACAGTCGGCAAAAAGGGTCAATATTAATGGAACCTGTAAGGGATTTTTTAAGAAAAATTAGATCAATTTGTTTGGCTGTTGCCTCTATAGATGGAAATTTTGACAAAGGGGAAGGGGAATAACGAGCTATTAGCCTTTCTGCGCGGCGCTGCACACGCTGGAGCTTGTTCATGTTTTCCGCTGTAGTGGGATGCCAAGCAGGTAAGCCGTACGTTAATATCGGACGGACCATGCATGTGTAAGCCATCCTGAAGGCTCTAGGTTTACAACCTCTCATGTTTCTGTACAAGAAACCCAGAACTTTGGTGGCCTTACATCTTGCCTCTTCACTTTGCATGTTCCAATTCAGGGTGTCGGAGATTGTTACTCCTAATAGCTTTAAGTTTGTGCACTGTGGGATGACACTGTTCATAATTTTGTATTCATTCTTAATGGGTTTTTGTGACCTGGTTATTCTTATGTATTTACATTTTTGTACATTTATATTTAAATTATTCACAGAACACCACAGCGATAAGTTGTCCAGATCTGATTTAAGACAGAGGGAATCTTCTTCACATTTAATGCCCCTGTATAGCACGGTGTCATCTGCATATAGTGACATTGAGGAGGTGACACAGCCAGGAAGATCGAGCACATATATAGTGAAGAGAAGAGGTCCGATCACAGAGCCCTGAATCACTCCAGAAGTAACTTGAGCAGCCTGCGATCGAGCTCCTCCGTACACCACACACTGTGTTCGACCTTCTAGGAATGACCTCACCCATGCAAGTAAGCTACCCCGTATGTTAAGCTGCTGTAGCTTTAACAAAAGTCTTTCATGAGACACTTGATCGAAGACCTTAGCCCAATCCAGTGCAATACAGTCCACTTGTTTCACTTCTGGCTGATTCAAGTAGAACTGAAACTCATCAATGACTTTTGTCAATAGAGTAGTGCAAGAACGACCCGGAAGAAAACCGTGCTGATTTGGGTCGAGCAGATTGTTCTCCCGTAGGAATTCCAGCACACTGTTTGCTACTAGCCGCTCCATACATTTACAAATTATAGATGTTAGACACACCGGTCTGTAATTTGCAACATCTTCTCTGTCACCTTGCTTATAGATTGGCACCACGTTAGCACATTTCCACCCACACGGCCCAGAACCTTGGTTGATAGACAGGTTGAATAACGCACTCAGAGAGGGCGCTAATGCTTCCGCACACTGCAGCAGGATCCGTCCGGGAACATCATCTGGGCCGGTCGCCGCATGTGGTCTAATCTTCCGTAGGCTCTGAATCACCTCAGTTGTTGTGAAGTACAGGTTGGAGAGTGGGAGGGGTGGAAGTGATGACCTTGGCAGAAGCAGGTTCGTGGTCATATCCGGCTTAGAAAAGTTCTGCTTGAAACTGTCACTGAACGCTGTTGCAATATCTTGGGGTGCACTGAGGAATGTACCGTTACAGTGAAATGAGGCTGGCGCAGCGGTGCCGCGTCTTCTGGACAAAAATTTCCACATTTCACTGGTGCTGCTTATTTTGTGAATATAATTGTCGTATGTTTCGCGAATTAATTTCTTTGTTTGGTTCCTGATGTTCTTGTATTTTTCCCACATGATGTCAGTTGAGCAACTTTTCCATTTCTTGTATAAAACGTTCCTTTTCCTAATCATTTTAATGACTTCCTTCGTCACCCATGGAGAATTTTTCTTCCCACTAATGGTTATTTTCGGTATAGCTATATCCACACATTCAAAGAAACAATTTCGCCAGGCGTGCCACACTGAGTTGATGTCGCTGGTGTCCAGAATACATGGGGTGGGAAGGTGTTTGAGGAATAAAGATGATAGCAATTTCCAGTCTGCCTTTTTGTAATTGTATACTGTCCTCACTGTGCTCTTGCTGCGTGGTTTGTTGTAATGCAATGTGGTAAAGATGGCTGCGTGATCACTGAAACCGGGTATGACTTCAGCTTTCTGTACGGAGGAAGGAAGGCTTGTTAGGAATAGGTCTATTGTGGAGCGTGTAGTTTGTGTGATTCGAGTTGCTTCGGTTATTAATTGGTCAAGGAATAAATCGTAGAATGCGGTAAGGAATTCATTAGCAATGGGATCCTTGGGAGTGGGAGGAGAGTTTTGCCAGTCTATTCCTAAATTAAAATCGCCTGTTATGTAAATGGCCTTGTATTTGTGCTGGATGTATTGTACACGACGGAGGGACTCCAAAAGTTCATCATTGATGTGCCGAGTTGAATTTGGAGCACGGTATACAGAGCCTATTAGAAATGTATTGTTCGCACACGTGAATTCCACCCACACAGCCTCAGCATCAGTTTCAAGCTCCCGTTGGCGAACAGGCCTTAACTCTGGTTTCATGGCTATTAGTACCCCTCCCCCTGATGTCCAAGTTCGATCTTTGCGGAACATGGTGTATGTTACCGGAAATATTTCTGGGTCGTTAGTGGATTTTTTCAGCCATGTCTCCCCTGAACACACAATTGACGGATTAAGTGCTGTGAGACAAGAACGCAGGTCCGGTTGTTTGGAGGGACATGTTACACTTCGAGCATTGAAGGAAAAAATGGACAATGATTTGCTATCCGAGGGTGTTACGTCACTATCTACACTATTTGCACTGTGTCGATGTATTAAAAAATGAGTTAGAGAACTGAGGTAAAGAACAGTTCTAACATAGCCACGATTGTTTCCCAGAGGTGATTATTTTGTGTTTTGAAGCACTGATTTTTGCACAAGTTCTGTGCGCTTGAGAGTGGCAAGATGTACATGTCACAAATAACTGATTCACACGACCCTTCGAATCACAAATTATACACACCTTATTCGGCCCTGGGTTCATCTCCACATCTCCACTGAGAGCCACAGACAGCACCACGAGATGTAATAATGTAGCGGGCGGTCTGACAACCCCGCGCAGTGCTGGGCGCCCTCTGCCTGCTGCCGTGACTATCAGCCCCTCGCTTCCACACCATGTGAGAGAAGATATATTGAGTTTACAAACTACCATGAGGTGTTTCTTCAGGTCCGAGTTAACACACGAGTCTTCAATTGTTAAAGAATGATCGAGGATCTTTTTCGAGGCACCCACTGAGCTTTTTACTAGGTAGAACACGAGGAAAAGTTGGAGCACTCTAACTGCTACACACCTGCTGGCCGCCATCTTGACTTTTTAGCGGACTTCTTTGATACGGGCATACGAAAGCTAGAGCAGCATCTCCAAAAATGCTTGGATCAAAATGGTGACTACGGTCAAAACTAGAATGATGCATTGGGTTTTGAAACTAACCGTTGCTGTCTATGTAAAAAATTAGGGAACCTTATTTTACTATCCGCCTTCATACAACACCCCAGGGAAACAAAACAAAAGAGAGAGATAAAAAGAATGAGCTCCAACTCGAAGTAGAAAAATAAATACATAGCCACATGCGGTACCATCTTCCAGTACTCACCAACACCAAGGCAGCCATCTGAATTGGTTAGGGAGAAAAATATGGAATTAATCTTTCATGGAAATTCCATCACTAAAAAGGCCAATCTGCGACAGAAAAAAGCGTATGGCAACAATGAAAATGTTTACCATCAACTGTTGAAACATATACTGCTAGTAGCAAGTCAGCTCAAGAAGCTTAACAAGCTTTGATGGTCTAAAGCAGGACGAGATTCTTCATTTGCCAATCGATGCAACATGCTGAGGTCAATCTTCAAGGAGTGAACCATTATAATTCTTGTCAACTGTAAATGGTTTTTTGATATATTTCTTTTTTAAAAGGAAAGAAATACACTGGCGGAAAAAAAATATCCCAACACCATGAAATAAGGAATGTAGAGTACGGAAATTTTGGCAATATACTGTATTTGGCGAGGTAACGTATTTAATTGATTAAAGGTACAATACAACAGGTCTGCGCGAGAAAAGCCATCGCAAATGTGCCATGCTGGTCCATTAATAACCGGTATAATCGCCAGACTGTTGATTGCAGGTATGTAAATGTTCATGCTTGTCGTACAGGTGCCGGATGTCAGCTTGTAGGATGGAGTTCCATGCCTGTTGCACTTGGTCGGTCAATACAGGGATGGTTAACACCAGTTGTGGATGATGCTGGAGTTGTCGTCCAAAACATCCCGGGAATGCTGTTCATGAATGGCAGCACAACAGGTTAAATCACCAGACGGACGTACACATCTGCAGTCAGGGTGCGTGGGATAACCACAAGAGTGCTCCTGCGGTCATAGGAAATTGTTCCCTAGACCAGAACGCCCGGTGTAGGTCCAGTGTGTCGTTGCCACAGACAGGTGGAATGCAGGTACTCACCTGGTCTCCTCCTAACCAACATACGGCCATCACTGGCACCTAGGCAGAATCGGCTTCCATCGGAAAACACAACGGACCTACACTCCGTTCTCCAATGAGCTATCGCTTGACACCACTGAAGTCGCAAATGCCGGTGGTTTGGGTAAGTGGAATGCACGCCACAGGGTGTCTGGTTCGGAGCTGTCCTTCAAGTAACCAATTTAGAACAGTTCTGTTGCGTCACTGTGGTGCCAACTGCCGCTCAAATTGCTGCTGCAGATGCCGTCGGATGCGCCAAAGCCATACGCCGAATATGGCAGTCCTGCCTCTCGGTGGTGCCACGGGGACGTCCGGAGACTGGTCTTCTTGCAACCATACCTTCTCGTGACCACTGCTGCCAGCACGCATGCACAGTGGAAACATTCCTGCCAAGTCATTCTACAATAGCGCAGAAGGAAAATCCAATTAATATGATAAAATTGGTCCGGCTTGATCAAACATAAAATGCCAGCGTTTCGCCCCGGTGTGCCGTTGGGCTCGTCAGTTGGTACAGACACACCTCACCAATACGCATGGCTAGCACATACTGAGAAGGCCATCACAAGACACAAAATACAAGTAGTATTGACGTCACGAGTGATGCCAATGTGCTACGGAAGTCAAGCTCCCTTTCATAAAACAAAAACCTTACCTTGGCAATCCAAATAGGTTATGAACATTCCCGAATGGGAATATGATGTTATTTCCGTTTGATCAGAAAAATTTTCAATTAATATGATAAAATTGGTCCGGCTTGATCGAACATAAAATGCCAGCGTTTCGCCCCGGTGTGCCGTTGGGCTCGTCAGTTGGTACAGACACACCTCACCAATACGCATGGCTAGCACGTACTGAGAAGGCCATCACAAGACACAAAATACAAGTAGTATTGACGTCACGAGTGATGCCAATGTGCTACGGAAGTCAAGCTCCCTTTCATAAAACAAAAACCTTACCTTGGCAATCCAAATAGGTTATGAACATTCCCGAATGGGAATATGATTTTATTTCCGTTTGATCAGATAAATTATCAATATGATAAAATTGGTCCGGCTTGATCAAACATAAAATGCCAGCGTTTCGCCCCGGTGTGCCGTTGGGCTCGTCAGTTGGTACAGACACACCTCACCAATACGCATGGCTAGCACATACTGAGAAGGCCATCACAAGACACAAAATACAAGTAGTATTGACGTCACGAGTGATGCCAATGTGCTACGGAAGTCAAGCTCCCTTTCATAAAACAAAAACCTTACCTTGGCAATCCAAATAGGTTATGAACATTCCCGAATGGGAATATGATGTTATTTCCGTTTGATCAGATAAATTATCGGACCAATTTTATCATATTAATTGATAATTTATCTGATCAAACGGAAATAAAATCATATTCCCATTCGGGAATGTTCATAACCTATTTGGATTGCCAAGGTAAGGTTTTTGTTTTATGAAAGGGAGCTTGACTTCCGTAGCACATTGGCATCACTCGTGACGTCAATACTACTTGTATTTTGTGTCTTGTGATGGCCTTCTCAGTATGTGCTAGCCATGCGTATTGGTGAGGTGTGTCTGAACCAACTGACGAGCCCAACGGCACACCGGGGCGGAACGCTGGCATTTTATGTTCGATCACGCCGGACCAATTTTATCATATTAATTGATAATTTATCTGATCAAACGGAAATAACATCATATTCCCATTCGGGAATGTTCATAACCTATTTGGATTGCCAAGGTAAGGTTTTTGTTTTATGAAAGGGAGCTTGACTTCCGTAGCACATTGGCATCACTCGTGATGTCAATACTACTTGTATTTTGTGTCTTGTGATGGCCTTCTCAGTATGTGCTAGCCATGCGTATTGGTGAGGTGTGTCTGTACCAACTGACGAGCCCAACGGCACACCAGGGCGAAACGCTGGCATTTTATGTTTGATCAAGCCGGACCAATTTTATCATATTAATTGATAATTTATCTGATCAAACGGAAATAACATCATATTCCCATTCGGGAATGTTCATAACCTAGAAGGAAAAACCACCGTGCAACGTCATGGGGCCACTACTAGTGCCACTGTACAGTGCTATTGGGCAGTTGCAGCGACGCGTGCCGTGCTGTGGCGCTCTTAGGAAGCAAGGATCGCGTAGTACGCTTTGGATTATGCATCTCATTGTCAAGCAAGCTATAGTGTTCACGATGAAAAGTTGTACAGAGTACTGAACAAGTATAGTTTCCGAATAAATACAGTAGAGTTCTTAAGTGGTGGGTTATTAAGTTTAGGGGCTGCGACAACGCGATCATGTAGCCCCATGTACTTTGGGTTTGTGTAGAATCTGTCTGATAACCGGTGTTAATTGTGATGACTGTAATAGGAGTTCTTAAGTATCGGTAATTAAATCTTCTTTATCCCTACTGCAGTATTAAAAAGATTAACATAAAATGGGGACCGTGACAGGATCCTGACCAATAACGTCAGGGAAACGTTTTGGATAATTGGCAACAAGAAGCTTGTACAGAGACTGTTGAGAAGTGTGTGATATGTAGGAGACATCAAGCAAAACCGGTTGAACCATCACCGGCACCACTACCTAAGGCCCGCATTAAGTGTGCTGCTGCATTTGAAACAACGGGGATTGACATGGCGGGGCCATTGTACCTTCAATATGGGCAAAAAGGTATGGATAGTACTCTTCACATGTGCAGTGTACCGAGCCGTTCATCATGAACGTGCCGAGTCTCTCTCTTCTGAATGTTTAATGATGGTATTGAGAAGATTTATTGCTCAGAGAGGGAGGGAGTACACCATATATACGGATACGGTACCAACTTCGTGGGCGCAAGCAACAGCCTGAACAAACTTGATTGGGAAGAAATAAGGAGAATGTTTGTGTGAAAAAGATAAGTGGGTTTTTAACCCCTGTGCAACACCATGGAGGGGAATGTGGTGGGGAGGATGGTGGGAGAGGATGGACCGAATGGTTAAGGAGCTTCTACGGAGAATTCTAGGCAGGAAAGTCTTAAGTTTTCAAGAACTACAAACCATCCAGGGCGATATTGTGGCAACCTTATACTCTTGGTCTTTGACCTATGTGGAAGACGCACATGAATCTGTGAAGCGATTAACACCTGCCATGTTCGTACAGGGCCTACCAAGCACTGGTGTCACTGATTTGGATGTTATTGACACCACCAGCTTGAACCAAAGATTGAGATACCTTCAATAGCTGAGAAATGATTTTCGGCAGCGATTCCACAATTAATATTTAGCCTTGTTGGTACATCAGAGGAAACAAAAGGGACGTTACCGGTGGGAGAGATTGTACTGATTGAATCTGATGGAGTAAAGAGAATCAACTGGCCTCTTGGTCTGGTCTTGGAAATATATCCGGGAGCAGATGGTAATGCAAGAGTGGCTAAAGTGAGAACTGTGCACGGGGAGAAGATTAGACCGTTTCAACGTCTTCATTCTCTGGAGGTGTGCACTACAACTGAGAAGCAGCATTTGGAAGCAAATTCTCCACCGCCTCCAATGGGTACACAGGAAAAGGACTCCAAGACACCAAAAGCAGAAGGGAAGAGGTTTACAAGAATCGGGCACTATGTGAAGATATCTAAGAGACTTGAATTGTGACTGGGAAAAAAAAAAGGAAAGGTTGCAATGTTTCACTTTCAAGAAAATTGCAAGGTGGGAGAAAATGTACAGTGCTATTGAGCATTTGCAGCCATTTTCAGTGACGCATGCCGTTCGGTGGTGCTCTTAGGAAGCAAGGATCGCGTAGTACTCTTTGGATTATGCATCTCATCGTCAAGCAAGCTATAGTGTTCACGATGAAAAGTTGTACAGAGTAGTGAACAAGACAGGCTAGTTTCCAAATAAATACAGTCGAGTTCTTAAGTATCTGTAATTAAATCTTTATCCCTACTGCAGTATTACTTACTTCGTTGGCCACACGAACCGAAGTCGGTTCATTGCCTCACTCTTTAGCCTCTTCCATGGTCTCTGTTGCTAGCCATGTTCTCGTTGGCTCCCAGTGTCTCCAGGTCTTTCTTGACTCCATTCATCCACCTCAGTTTTGGTCTACCCAGGGGTCTCGTACCTTGTGGCTTCCCTTCTAGCACTGTCTTTACCATTTTCCCTTCTCTTCTCAGGACATGTCCCAGCCATTCAATTCTTCTGCTCTTGATTACAGCTGTCACATCGGTTTCATTAAACAGCGTGTGTATTTCAATATTTTTTCTTCTTCTAAAGATTCCATTTTCAGATACTGGCCCAAAAACTTTTCTTAATACCTTGTTTTCAAAAGTTATAATTTTTCTCTCCATTTTCTTGCTCAGTGTCCATGTTTCCGCCCCATACATTAATACTGGTCGCACGATTGTCTTGTAAATGCGGAGTTTCGTTGCTTTCGTTAATAGCCTGCTGGTAAATAGTTTATTCATTGAAAAGAGACAACTCTCTGCAGATTTTAGCCGGTTCATTACTTCCTCCTCCATGTTGTTGTTGGCATTGACTGTACTTCCTAGGTATTTGAAAGACCTAGTCTTCCTAAATTCCATATCTTCGATTGCCAGTACTCCCTCTGTTTCCTCTTCATTGTTTCTGGTTAAAAAGATTAATAGCCACGCTAATGCGATTTGCGGGAAATTTGAATCAATGTCATATTTCAGATGTATCAACATGCCTACCAACGTTCATTAATCTAGCACAATCCCTTCTTGGTGTTGGGATATTTTTTTACTCCAGTGTATTTGGAACTGATGTATAGGGGAAATATAAAAACAGTTAGTAAAGCATAAAACATGTGCAACTGACTGGACCAGTAAGTAGCACATGATTATGTCGAGTTGTGACATTTATTGTTCAACAATAATATGGAAGATACTCAAAGAGGAACGTTAACAAGAAGTGGTATAAGAACACCGTAGAGACACAAAAAGACCCTACATTTGTCCAGAATTGTCCTATTTTCCATTGATGAAGATTTACTGAAAATTCTGGACAACTGTAATGCCTTTCTTTTTTGTCTCTATGGTGTTCTTACCCAGTAAATCGCTGCTTTACGTATGAACAATCTTATAGTTGAATAACATACAAGAGATATCAAGTACTGTAAAATAAGACTTTTTGCAGGGAAACCTAATTTCAAATGATATGACATTGAAATGATTTAGCATGGAAAATAGAATATAAAGAAGGGGACTCGGGGATCAAGTCAATGTGCTTATATTATATTATGAAACTTGTAGCATATACAGTTACCGACACTAAATGAGTATCCCCTCAAAGGTATGGCTGCCCGCAACACACAGAGGTGGGATCAAAGGACATGCAACATGGCGTTGCTGAGTTATGTTACGTTTCGTTAAACCTTTTTACGACCAAAGGACATGGCTCCATCTAGGACAGTCCATCAGTTCAGTAGCCACATTAATCATAATAATAATATAATTTATTGAAGCCAATGGCCATACAGTAAGTAGGATCATGTTACACAATATAGCAACCGTTCAGTCTTTTGCATAGTGGGACAGAGGTAATGTTCTTTGCATGCACTCAATCAGGTGATATGGTGGGCAGTGTAGACCGCAGATTACACACACAGTGTCTATGGATGGTTCATGAAAGCCCTTCCTGTTACAGATGCGATGATGAAACCCATGTATTGCACTATACAGTACTTTGTCCAGCGGTCGTGTTGTAGTTTTGCCAAGTGTCTTTGAACTTCTAGGAACTGGCAGCCAAGGCAGTAGCTGTTTGTGTCAAATGGTGATTTCTGCTGCTCGACCCTGATGTGAAGAGATTTGGAATCTTCCCCATTGCATTTATGCACAATAAATCTTGTCATACTGTAGACCTCGAATTTGTAACGTATCTGATAAGCTCTGATAACACTATTTTCATTATTAATATTGTGTATCGTATGTCTTATATGCAAGTTAACCGACCATACTATTATTCTCAACAAACAAACTCTACTGGGTTTTCTAATTATCACTATCAAACCGAATGCAAGAGCAAAAACTGATGGCACCAGTTAAGATGCAACAAGCATGCACCTCTCTTTACTTTTTCTGTCTCCCTCCAAACTGCTGAAATAGCTAGGGATTCACTGCTTGCATAACTCGTGCAGATAAGATTTAACTCGTGCAGACATCAGCACCTTTCGTGTTACTCATAAAACAGAGATGTCCAATTATTTTTACTGTAGATTAAAAAGTACTATTTCACAACATGATAACTGTCAAAATGTGTAATGAAATCACACTTCCTCTGGCTCATGTAACATAATTTGATTTGAAGAAAGGATCTCGGGGGATCTTGTGCTCGCAAGCACCTTTTGGCTCATATAACAAGAGCACCATATTTCATTTAAAGAGCACCGTGGTGTGAGAACGCCTGCTGCAGAGTCATCCAGCCATCATTCCATTGTACTCACTGGGCTACGGAGCTTCACGAACAGGGACGCATAACACACCTATTCGTCTGCCTTCCACCTTACTTGCCATTTACAGGAAACTGTGCCATCTAATCGCTTCCCACACTCATAGATATTCCAGTTACGATGGAAACTTCTATATGAGTAATATTTTATTGCCCCTGAGTACCAAACAATATTATGATAACATAAGACAAAGCTCGTCACTGTATAGTTGGACGTAGGATATTTCAGCCTGCTGACTTTCTGTGTCAGCGAATGTACAGTGAAACGCCCTTATTTATCCTTTCTTGTCTGTATGCATACTGATCGACTGGACCAGAAGACATTAGTCCCATATTCCAACAGAACACTGCAGTATTTCTCACCATCCGCTTGTCCGTCATATTTAATTGGTTCATGGCTTCCAGTACTTTACCCGAGTAGTGGAAAAGAGCTGATGCCACACCAGTTTTTAAATTAGGCAGCAAGCACAACCTTTCCTCTTACAGACCTACATCTATCAGCCGTATACTCTCTTAAGTCTTCAAGAGAATAATTCAATGCTATCTCCTCTCCTTCATCAAACCACACTTATCAGAAGAACATGGTTTTCTCTCCGGCAAATCATGTTTAATGAATACACTGTAGCTGTTCTCAACCAGAACAGTTAACAAATCTAAACTAGATGTAATCTACATCGACCTACCCATAGCATGTCACTCAATAAACCACTTACTTCATCGCCACAATCTTGCTCCCCATGAATACATAAGCCTCCGTCTGGTCTTTAAACTTTAGAACTCCATTACCCTTAGCGTATGCTTCCTGCTCCATTCCTAATTAATTTCTGCACTATAAACAGCAGTAGGTTTTCTGGTTATTCCTAGGTTTATCCAAGCCTTTTTATTCAACTGACTTCCATCACTTGTGAAATCTATCACTCTCGCTCCAGCTTGTTCCAACTGTATAATAGTTTGGATTAGTACTTTTGCCAAGATATCACAAGGTGTTGCATTTTTGCTGGCATAAACTGCAACCGGCTGGATCCAATTATAGAGGATTGGAATAAACATAAATACCAAAGCATGGTTGGCCAAGGTATTCTTTTTATCCTCCGGAGTTAAATCATAAGTCCACAAAACCATCCAATTTGAGTGAGGATGAATTAAATCGAATTTCCTTCCACAACTTAACTTCACCAAAAATCACTACCCAAAAACATTGATTTTCATCTTGTTCATTTTTAATTGCAATTCTTTTGGTCATAAATAAATTATATTCTACAGAAATCTTCCTCGAGATATCCTTTACAGAATGGTGAAAACCGCATCAAAACCCCTCCAGTGGTTCTCGAGATTACCCGTAACATCCAAGAATCGGGGACTTTGTTTTATACTAAGTAGACATATGTTTGTCATTATACACTTACCATACACATTCTTTGTCTATGGAAGCTCACTAGAAGTTAACAGAAGGACTGTACTTCTCTTAATGGCCTGCTTCAATCATCACATTCTCAAATTATTTTATGAGATATTGTTTAGTTGAGGAACATAAGTGTTTCTTTTTAGGCTCATAGCTCAGCTAGAATCACCTTCAGTATGCCTAGAAGTTATTAAATATATTCCAAATGCATAAAAAGAGAGAATCATTTCCTGAGAGGAGTCTCCACCCAGAATTCAATAGACAAGAAATCTGAAGACAATCTTAGGAACCACAAATCAACACATCTGTTGTTCTGGTAACATGAATTTTCAGAAACCAATTTGCAGGGAAGAAAAGTACTTTCCTATAATCAACACTTAAAATATATATATATATATATATATATATATTCTATACCTAGGTAAAAATTATTAGGTAAGATTTATAGTATAGGACACACTTTTCAGATAAGCTGAATGAATATCTAAATAACTGACTACCTATCATAGCAAAGCAGAGAATTGAAATAATGGAAGAAACTTTCTTGACATGCTATTTAGAGAAAGGATTAAAAAAAAAAACACAATTTGAAATCCAAATCAGTAACTTGCCTCTCTTCGATGTTCGTCGTTATCTCGCCGTAACCGTCGGATGACCTTCTCTGCTTCCTCCAACTTGAATGTAAGGTCTGCCTCGGTCCCTTCCACTGATGCATTGCTCTTGGAGCTACTGCCAGCCTGGATTTGAGCATCTAACTTTGTGCCGGGACTTATTTTGCTCCCAACCGCCTCCAATTCTTGCTTCCCATGTTCCAGACTATCTATTTTCCTAACACAAAAGAAAGATAAAGCTGTTACTGATCAAGACAAGGGAATAAAATTACCTTATGGAGAATGTTTTATCAAACGTAACAAAAAATAGGTAGACCTACTAGGATAAAATTCTATAAAATGGGCCTTTATTAATGAAATTGTAATCAAACCAATGGACAGGAAATGAAGATAGAAACAAGAACACTATAGCCTTCGACAAGCTCGTTTCGACTTCCCAGTCTCATCTGTAGGTCAGTGGTGAGAATGTACGCCTCATGATCCCAAGATCATGGATTTGATTCCCAGATGAGAAAGTCCGATTTTTGTCTGTCTGTTAGGTAGTCAGCCCGAAGGCTGGTTGGATCCTCAAAAAGCACCGCCGTTATGTTATGTGAGTAGATACCCACAAAAATCCAAGGCAGCGCTATATTGAGGCATTCTAGGCAAGAAGAGGAGTGAGGTAGTTTGCCATTGCTTTCCTCACTGAGTCAGAACAGTAGTCCTAACCCTATGAGTAGAACCTTTCACAGCATCCACAGGCACTGACTGTGCCCTGAATGCCATTACTAAGCACCACCCATACCTCAGTAGCTTCCATATAATCACAGCCATGAGTGAGACTGAGACATCGGTGAAAAGCCACCTTTAGCCTGTGCTAACTGACAAATGCAAATGTACTGTATTCATCAAGAGATGGCAAACAGGCCATTTTTTTTTATTATTATCGAAACCATTAAAAAAATGTGTTTTGGTAAATCATTCGCTCTTTTCTACTTTGATAACATCTGCATTCTGTCTCTGTACTACCACATATTGCCTAAAATTATTTCAATTGCCACTGAGAGAAAAGGGAATTTTGGCAAGAAATCCTTAATTTTACACCAGTTTCATGGTTCCTTCGATGTACTTAAACAGGAAGCCAGTCCAATTACACCAAATACAGGCATGACTTCGAGTCATTATGATGATAGCTCATTTAGCGATAAGACAAAATTAATTGAATCTCAGTCACAGCTGATATTGCAACTTTTCAGCCGATAAACACAATATAATCCCAATTACTGAAACATGTGAAAAAATAACCTGAAAAAAATTACATGTGATTAAATATATATATACAGTGCACTCCCGATAATTCACGTGCGGATAATTCGCTTTGCAGTTAATTTGCGGGTCTCAAAGAGATTTTTTTATAGTAGTAATTCTTACAGCTACTTATCATCCAGCTAAATAAAATAATCTATCCAGTCGTTTGAAAGAATTTTAACGCGGTTCGATGTGTGAAGACAAAATCATTGAGAATTGAGAACACTAACTGCGTTTCTCAGCGTTGCAAAATTAGGCCTACTTGCGCAGAATGTTGCAAAATTGGAAACATACGAACATGTCGCCGAAGGGGATATCTTTTATCTTTAATGCTGAGACAGTGCAAAGTGGAATGCACTTTCCCTCCCTTTCCAACAGCCAAACCCCAAGGTCGCTGGCCTATGAGTTTAATTTAATCGTGTCAGAGAACATACATCATAAAACTATAGAAAATTACATTTGGTACTGTGACCGTTTTTGAATTTCCGATTATGGATGTCTGAGAGAGCGCTACATGGCGCGGTGTTATTTTGCTTACCAGAGCGGGCTGTGTTTACAACATCTGATGTGACGTAACACAGGGTCCATCGCCCTCTCTTGCCCTGATCGGACATGTGACTGTGGGTAGATTCGAGGTCGAGTGACGTCAGTAGCTGGCGGTGGGGTGAGTTGTCTGGCAAGGTCTGTGAGAGACTTCCTGGTTCTTGCTGGCTTGCTTACCAGAGCGGGACCGCAGTGTGTGCGACGCTCGCTGAGTGTGATTCGTAAGTTGCTGCAGGCGGAATTTGCTTCGCGTGGATTGGCGTGACCTCATTATAGCACAGTACGTGAAGTTCGTTATAAGCACTCGAGTGTGTCTCTGTATGGTTCAAACCTTCTTTAAGTTTGTTTAAACTTTACTCTTGTTTCGATTTGGATCGACTGATATCCTATTCAGGCATCTCGCCATGAAAACAGGACTGAAGTGAATTGCGGAAATTAAATGCTGCTTGATCTTTATCCACAGTCTAACATGCATTCTAAGCGGTCGACGATAGGAACTAGACTTTGGTGCTCGCGCTCCACGAAAATGAACGCCTAAAATGTTATACAGGAGCACAGTATAATCGAGTGGAGTTCTGACATAGTGAAGTAATTGTGGAGTACATCTAGCCAGATATGTTTTTAGAGCATTTTCTGAATACCTTCACCATGAACTGTAACTCACTCAGAGTCATGGATGAGACGAGCGTAAACCGCGGAAGCAATTTGAAGTTACTTCTATGCTATCATATCAAGATTGTCAATGAAGAATGATGTATACAACATTCGTGTGGGAACTTCTAGATTATACCGGATCTGATGCATAGTTCCACCCGGGGTGTGGTCATAGGGAGACGTGAATCTGGGTTCGACGCCAGGATGTTGAGTATCTCCACTCAAGGCCAGGATTCTTCTGGAAGACGGACTCGGGATATTTTGTTCCGAATGACACACCTCCATCATCTGAAATTCAGGTATAAATCTGAAAATCTTTGGTAGTAGTCGAGCATTTTCATTTGTTGTATCCAGTTGCCAATTACCGTATATACCCGAATGTAAGACGACCCTGAATATAAGACGAGGCCTAGTTATCAACTGCCTCTTACAGATTTTTTTCAAAAAAATACTCGCTAACTCATAACTTGCACAATATATGCCCTTAAGGTCGTGCTTTCATTTTTATAACGTCTCGTGTTATCGGAAATCCCTCTGCCCGCTTTTCCAAGACATACTCTATAATTTCTTTGTTCAAGAATGGGAGACATTATTAAATTAAGATACGTTGATCACTCAACAAAAACAAACAAAAACAAAAATACTGGAATGCAGCCGAAATAAATCAGAAACCTCTATGGAGATCAAATTGGCAGGTGAAAAGCTGAAGGAAGTAGGAGATTTCTGTTACTTAGGAAGCAGAATAACCAGTGATGGACGAAGCAAAGAGGATATAAAAAGTAGGTTGGCTCAGGCAAGAAAAGCATTTCTACAAAAAAGGAATCTGCTGACATCGAATATAGATTTAGGTATTAGGAAGTCATTTTTGAAAGCCTTTGTCTGGAGCGTGGCGCTCTATGGAAGTGAAACTTGGACTATTGGTGCAGCAGAAAAGAGGAGAATTGAAGCATTTGAAATGTGGTGCTACAGGAGAATGATGAAGATCAGATGGGTAGATAGGGTTACAAACAAAGAGGTATTAAGACGAGTGGGAGAGGAGAGACGTTTCTGGCGACTGCTAATGAAGAGAAGAGATAGGTTGGTAGGACACATACTAAGACACCCAGGAATAGCAAGCTTAGTTATGGAAGGAAGGGTCGAGGACAAGAACTGTAGGGGTAGACCAAGGTTAGAATATGTTAAACAGATTGCCTCGGATGTAGGGTGTGGTAGCTATGTAGAGATGAAACGATTAGCTCAGGACAGGGAGGCATGGAGAGCTGCATCAAACCAGTCAAAAGACTGAAGACTCAAACAACGATCACTCAATTACTGCTCAATCCTAACCTCAAAATGTACGCTATTCGTATATGCATGGTAATTCAACATAACAAACCATATTTTAATCTTCATGAACGCATTGATTTGTTGCGAGTTACAAGATGCCAACACCACATACTACTTTGCAAATAATTTTTTTTTTTTTTTTTATATCCTGAATATAAGACGACCCCAAATTTTTATAACACAAAAAGTGGGAAAAAACCTCGTCTTACATTCGGGTATATACGGTAGTTTGTGTAATTAGTTTATTTGATGACGGGGTTTTAAGTCGGATAAATCATTGTCTTTCTTGACCCCAGTTTTTTCTTTTTGAGTTCGTTTGACGAACTAGTTTATCCATGTCTTGTTGGGATTTAGATTTCTTTCTTGCTTCTGCGTCAGTTTTTCCGTTCGTCGTAATTTTCTGAAATTTTCAATCGTTGGGAAGACCACCATTTAGGAAGAAGATTTGCGTTTTACTTACTTACTTAATTCCTGCCGCTCCTTCCGGAGCATAGGGCCTTGGCGAAATTTCTCCACGCAGTACAGTTCCTGGCCATTCTTTTCACTTGACTCCAGTTCTTGTCCACCTCTGCAATTTCATTTTCGATCGTCCTCTTCCAGGTCTTCTTAGGTCGACCTTGCTTCCTGGCGCCTTGAGGATTCCAGTCTAGCGCCGCCCTCTCAATAGCTCCGTCCGGCTTCCTTAGTGTGTGACCAATCCAGCGCCATTTCCTCTCCTTGATCTGGATGCTAATCGGTTGTTGATTGGTGATGGTCCAAAGATCTTCATTTGAGATGATGTCCGGCCACCTCACATTCATGATGCGACGCAGACATCTGTTAATGAACACCTGTAGCTGGTTGTTGATCGGTTTTGTGACTTCCCATGTTTCACAGCCGTAGAGAAGAATCGACTTTACGTTGCTATTGAAAAGGCGGAGCTTGGTCTTCCTGGAAATGTTTCTATTTCTCCAGATGGGGTAGAGCTGGACAAAGGCACCATTTGCCTTCCTGATACGGCTTCGAACATCTTCCTCTGCTCCCCCATCATTTGTGACTATACTTCCAAGGTAGAGGAAGGACTCAACTCGCTCAATGTCCTTTCTGTTGACTGTCAAACTAGTCGTGATGTCAGAATTTATCCTCATATCTTAGGTCTTGTTGGTGTTGATCATCAGTCTTGCACGTTCTGCTTCTCTCTGCAACCTCCCCAGCTTATCTTCTATGTCTCGGTACCGTTGTGCCATAAGACAAATGTCGTCTGTGAAATCTAGATCTTCAAGCCTGTCATTTATACCCCATTGAATACCCCTCTTCCGTCCTCCCATTACCTTCTTCATCACACTATCCAGGACCAACAGGAACAGAGTGGGGGAAAGGACGTACCCCTGTCTCACTCCGGAACTGACCTTTATCTTTTCTGTTAATTTGCCTTCGTGAAGAACCTGGCACTCATACCCTTCGTACATCTCTTCCATGATTCTGATGATCTTTGTTGGAATTTTATATTCCTCGAGGGTCTTCCACATGATTCTTTGATTTACGGAGTCGAAGGCTTTCTCGAAGTCAACAAATGTGAGGTAAAGGGTATTCCGCCACTCCACACTCTGCTCCAGGATGATTCGGAGGGTGTTGATGAGATCCACACAGCTGCGATGTTGTCGAAATCCAGCCTGTTCCTTCCGAAGCCTTTTTTCTACGCAGTCTTTTATACGATTCAGGATGACTCTCGCCAGCACTTTGCTTGGAATGGACAGCAAGGTGATACCTCTTCAGTTGTTACAGTTTGTGGTGTCCCCTTTCTTCGGCAACTTAACTATCAACCCCTTCTTCCAGTCGGTTGGTATTTTCTCCTCCTTCCAGATCTTCTCCAACAGCGGGTGCAGTAGATCGATCGTAATATCCAGGTCTGCTTTCAGTACTTCCGCTGGGATATTATCCAGACCTGGTGCCTTCCCGCATTTCATCTGCTTCAATGCTGTCCGTATTTTGCCCCGAGTCGGGGAGTCGAGGAGTCGAGGATGATGCTTGGGTCACTTTCTGCTTCCTCTTCATCTTCTCCTCGCTGCTTACTTTCTGGTCCTCTATCTCTATTAAGTACCTCCGCAAAGTGTTCTCTCCATCTTGTCAGCTGCTGTTCAAACGTCGTGAGGATCTCGCCCTTCTTGCTCTTCAAAGGCCTAGTTTTATTAAAACCTTTCTTCGAAAGCATCTTTGTGATGCCATAGAGCTCCTTAACGTCCCCCCTTCTTGCCGCTTCTTCTGCTTTCTCCACCTGCTCATCAATTCACCTCCTATGATCCTTCCGTACACTCCTCTTTACCTCCCTGTTTGCTGTTGAATACTTTGCTTGTGAGAGAGCCTTCTGCTGCCTAGTCTTGCAGGTGTTGAGCTTGGCCTTAATCTCCTTCCTATAATTTATCTTGTCCCAGGTCTGATCGGATATCCATTCTTTCCGCAGGTAGTTCTTTTACCCGAGCTGCATCTCACTGGTTTCCACGAAGATATTCTTTACCTCGCTCCACACAGTCTCCACGTCCTTCTCTGTCTCGGAGTCCAACACCTGGAATTTATTTCTGAGCTCCAGTTTAAATTGGTCCAATCTCTGCTGGTTCTTAAGCTTGCCCACATCAAACTTGTTGTGCCGAGTGTTAAACTTTCGGCGGATTGCGACGATCTTCATGCGGAAGTTGGCAACCACAAGATGATGGTCACTACCTACGTCCGCTCCTCTCTTGTTCCTAACATCTTCCAAGCTTCTTCTGAACCTCCTGCTCACCGCGATGTGATCAATTTGATTTTCTGTGACTTGATCAGGAGACACCCAGGTGACCTTGTGGTACCGCCTATGAGGAAATACCGTGCCACCCATCACCAAATCCTGACTGGCGCAATATTCCGTAAATTTCTCCCCATTGTCATTCATCTCACCAAGGCCATGTTTACCCATGATCTGCTCCAACCCCTCATTGTTTGAGCCCACCTTCGCGTTGAAGTCTCCCATAACAATGAGAATGTCCTTCTTACTTGTTTGTCTTGTGACATCTCGCAGCATTTGGTAGAATTCTTCCTTCTTCTCTGGCTCCGATTGTTCTGTAGGCGCATAGCATTGGATGATGATCACATTCCTGATCTTTGTCTTGAACCTAGCAAACATGAGCCTACTAGAAATTGGCTTCCACTCCATAAGGCTTCTCTTTGCATTTCTGTTGAGCAGCAACCCCACTCCATCCCTGTGTTCTTCCTCATCGCCCCCAGAATAGAGAAATGTAATTCCATCTGTTGTCTGTATTTCACCAAATCCTGGCCACCTCACTTCACTCAATCCCAGGATATCCAGCCCATAGTTCTTCATCTCCCGTGTCACTTGTTTCAGTCTGGTTTTCTCCATCAAGGTCCTCACATTCCAGAAACCGATTTTCGTAGTCCTCTTCATGCCAAAAGTCGTCATCAGGTTATCCGTCCGGTTTTGTAATTTCGCTTCAGTTTCCGTAATCAGTTTATTTAAGAGGAGCGAGCGATTAACCCACTGCCTCCGAGTGCCTTGGAGGGGCTGCCACCTAAGCCTGAGGCACCAGGCTGATTTTCTGTCAGGGTTTCTTCCCTTAGCCTTGGAAGAACCAACTCCAAACTACAAGGCAGCAGTTGTTTCACCAAAGCCCCGTTAGCCGTAATTTCTTCAGGGTTCCTGTAGGGCCTTCACAGCTACCGTAGCGGTCTTGAGGCACAAAGTCCCCACTGTACTTCACCCCTACAGGCAATCCCCTACTTAATTACGTTGCCCATATCCCACGACGAGGACGAGGGGTTGGATTTGTGGGAGACATTTGCGTTTTAGTATTATGATTATTTTATCAGATTTTTGCACCGTTATGGTCATGTTACTGTAATTCCCTGCAAGTAAATTTTTCCTTCACATTTAAATCGATCGACGTTATAATCTACTTCAGCATCATGGTTTCGTGATGGGTTTTTGATTGACATTTACTCTAAAAGATTATTTGATTCCAAACTCAAGGATGTATGTTTAAATCTTGGTGTTTTTCGAAATTGTATTTTTGCTAAGCCATTTAGGAATTTGATCCTTGAAAAATACTGATATAAAAGATTTCTCTCGTTAATCAACTGTAACATTAATGTTATTAGTGAAGTAAAATTGATTGTGAAATTGAGCTCGTGGACTATTGGAACCACGTGATATATTTTTAAGCTGGAGAAGGTTTTTTGGATCACTGAGTGATTATGATTGTGAAACTTATAAAATGAAGTCGATAGAAATACTGTGTGACTGACAAGTGGTGGTTGATGTGTAACTAAAGTTTGTGAAATGTTTCATTGGAGTTTAATGGTGGTTCTTGTTGTACTTAATTTTCGTCTTGTTAGAATACGTCATCAAGTGACGTCTGTGACATTTTGTTTTCAAATCAATTGGAGATAGTATCTCTAGGATATTTACTGAGATTTCACTTTAGGTCTACTTTAAATTTCATATCTTTGAAATTTAATTAGACCTTTGGCGATTTTCGAGAGATCTTTTTAAGTACAGCCATTTCTCGGTAATCTTTTTCAAATTTTGCATTTTCGTGTGACACGGTGCGGACATATTTATACTTAACTGAGCTCCTTCTCTTGGCTCAACTGCGTCCTCAGTGGCGATTACTTTTTGTACAATTTAACCAAATAAGATGGTGTAGTGATGGTGAGTGTTGCCATTGGTCCTTGTTTCATTAAGAAACATTATATATGTATATACGTGTACATTATTGTATTATATTCAGGTGAGGGATTCTTTCAGTACCATTTTTACTGAATAAATATTTTATTTTACAGCAGTTCAATCCGAGAGTCATAATTCATAATAACTACATAAATTGTGCTGGGAAGATCAATGTGTTTCCTTTTCTTTTCTTAAATTTTCTCACTACTCTCTGAGATTAGTCATATCTCGTTTGCGTCACGTGTCACGTTTTGACCTGAGCTAGTTTTCCTTGTTTGCATTTTGGTTTGTCTTTGCACAATTTAGGTTTGTTGATATGCTCCTTTGTACTTCCTTCTCCTGTTGGTGGGATCTGGGGGATGTTTTCAGCCGGGCAGTTTCAGATCCTACAATCCAGTGTTCCTCGAGGGATTCAACAGGTCTTGGTAAGTTATAAAAGGGTACATCAGATTTGGCGCTAACGTTTTGGGCTTCGAATTGAGAAATCGTGTCTAGCGGGAGTGACATTTAGGTGTTGGGTTCGATTCTGTCGAACAGCACCATTTTCAGATATCTTCGCAATGATCAGTTATGAACACATTGGATGAGTATTCTGGACATAAATGGCAAACCAATATTTAGGCATGAATGTTGGGATTTCACTGTGATGAATGAAGCAATTACGAGCATACTCGATCTACATAATTTGGGTAGTATTGCAGCCATTATTGAAAATTTTGATGTTAGGTAATGCCACATGTTGTGTTAAATTCACTAGCGACTTGTGATAGAGTAATGGAGGTATGCACAGGAATCTTTATTCACGTGTCCAGTCGAGTTAAACACTTAATGGGGTCCATGGTGGAACTTCATTTAAGTGTTTATTTTTTTGACCGGCTTACGATCATTTTTGCATCGTAGTAATGGTAAATTCTTTAATTTCAAACTAGATCATTTATTATTATTATTATTATTTATTTACCATAAATCATACACGAAGTATGGAAGGCCTAGTGAAAAAGGGCAAGCCCCACATACATATTTCAGGCTTCACAGGCACAGCTTACATCTACATTTGTTTTAACAATATTTACAAGTTTTACAAAGATATTTGCAGTATTTACATATTTAGAATATTGACATAGTACATTTTCCTGTTCACTCACTCTCTCACGCATGCACTTTCATAACCCCGATCACGCGATACATACATTCATTCCATTCAGATACTCATTCATTCAGCGAGACAATCAATCACTCATACATACGTTTAATTATACAATGTACCTTTTTACGTACGGCTTGAATTTCCTAAGAGGCAAGATCTTGGCATCCCCTGGCAGCGCGTTCCATAACCGCGCTGAGCGGCCGTAGAAACCTGTCAGGTAAGCATTGCTATGTGCGAAGGGCGGAACGAGGGTTACACCTCGTCCTCTCCAAACTGAGGGATATGCCGATGAGTCGACAAAAAGGGTCAATATTAATGGAACCTGTAAGGGATTTTTTAAGAAAAATTAGATCAAAAGGAAGCTTGTAGTTTAACGTGACCGTTAATCTCGCGATCATAAGCCACGGGACCTCCGTTTTTCGTGGAATCCGAACCACAGGGCATGGCATTTCACATCGAAAATCTCACATGCATTGACCGGGAATCGAACCCGGTCCGCCTTGGTGAGAGGCAAACAGCTTGACCACTGCGCCACCCCACCCCCCCAAAAAAATTAGATCAATTTGTTTGGCTGTTACCTCTATAGATGGAAATTTTGACAAAGGGGAAGGGGAATAACGAGCTATTAGCCTTTCTGCGCGGCGCTGTACACGCTGGAGCTTGTTCATGTTTTCCGCTGTAGTGGGATGCCAAGCAGGTAAGCCGTACGTTAATTACTAGGATCATTCCTGTGATTATTATGAGTTGTGGCGATCGTCTGGGATTTCTGGATACTTATGGAACATGCTTCGATAGGGTTAATTAGATATAAGATAATTTAAGTTAAAGCTAAACGATTGAAAATTTCAGGTATTGGCAATCTGGTTACTTCACAATGTCTATGCTCTGCTCTGTATTACTGTGTTCTTGCTATCTCTTTGTATTTCATATTTTTGTACAATGAAATCACCGCCTGAGGTTATGACTGTGGCAGATGTCCACAATATGTTTAAATTCGTCCGTGAGACTATAGACAACTTAAATCGGGATTTGGAAGGTATCAAAACGTTTAACAAATCCAGTTTTGATAAACTGCAGGAAAGCAATAAGGAAGTCATTAAAGAGAGTGTAGCCAAAAGCATTAAGGGTGAATTAGATCTGATGCAAACTACCCTTAAGTTTTCAAGACAGTTCTAAACGAGTAGAATCGAAAGTAAATAATGTTGAGGCAAGTAATGATGAAATTCAGGATGACATTAAAAATATTCATTTAAACGTGAACAATGTTACTGTTGATGTGAGTCAGGTTAGATCGAAAGTGGCTAAAATGCAATCCACAGTAGACAACGTACAAACCTCAGTGGATTCTGTACAACTCGAGGTAGTTAATGTACAATTAAAAGTTGACACTATGCAATTCGACGTGGGAAATGTGCAACTTAAAGTAGATAATGTTAAGTCTGACATGGGTCAGGTTAAATCTAACATGGCTCAAATGCAATCCACAGTAGACAATGTACAGTCTGACATGGGTCAGGTTAAATCGAACATGGCTCAAATGCAATCTACCGTAGATAACGTACAATCTGACATGGGTCAGGTACAATCTACAGTAGTCCGATGTTAATAATATGCAGATAATGGTGGATACTGTACAATTTAAGGTGGACAATGTACAAGCCAGATTAGTTGATTTAGACAAAGACAATAAACAATTTCAAGTAGAGATGAGGTCAGAACTTGATGCCAATAAAAAGGAGCAAAAAGAGAATTTGGATGCTGTCCAAACTCAATTTACTAGCGAGTCCATTAAAACTCAGGAATCCTTTGTTCTGCTAAGAAAGGACATGCTGTCTTTACAAACGCAGGTAAAGGACTATACAACACTTCTTAGAGGAGACATTGAAATTGATGTAAAGGCTATAATGGATGAAAATGTTGGTGTACTTAGGCAGGAAATTGTTAAAATTAATCAAGAGTGTGTAGCAGGTGTCAAAGCCGAATTGGATTAGAAACTTGCTAACGCTGAAATTAGGTTGAATAAGGAAAGGTGGAAGGAGAGTTGCAAGAGGAACAGTATGGCTTCAGGAGTGGAAGATCCACAGTGGACCCAATCTTTAGCTTGAGGCAGGTGATGGAAAAGAACTGGGAATATGGAGAGGATTTGATCATGACTTTCATAGATCTAGAAAAGGCATATGATAGTGTCCCCAGAGAGAAGGTATGGGAAACCATGGTTAAGAAGAGACTGGGAAGAGAAATGTTGGAAATGGTGCAAGCAATGTACAACAACTGTGTTAGCAGGGTTCTGACCCCTGTTGGAAAGACAGATTGGTTTAGGAACAAGACTGGACTAAGACAGGGGAGTGTGCTGTCACCTCTTTTATTTATAATGGTAATGGATGAAATTGTAAAGGAAACAAAGGAAGCATATGGACATAAAGAAATGAAGTTACTATTATTTGCAGACGATATTGTGGTCTGGGGAAGGAACACCGAAGAAGTGCAAAAACAACTAGATGCACTGAACGAAAATATTCAGAAGTATGGCCTGAAAATCAGTATAGAGAAAAGCAAGACCATGGTGATGACAAGAGGGGAAAGACAAGGAAAGGGCATTGTGAAAATTGGAAGTCAGAGTTTGGAAATTGTGGACACGTTCAAATACCTAGGAAGTGAATTGATGCAAACTGGTAGGTTGGACATGGAGATTGGCAGGAGGGTACAGCAGAGCAATGCATTCTATCAAAGTGTAAGAAAACTTGTTTGGGATAAGGAAGTACCAAGGAAAAGCAAGGAGGTAATGTATAAAATGTACTATGTACCCATATTAACGTATGCAGCTGAGACTTGGACCCTGACGAGCAGGCAAGAGAGTAGAATCCAAGCCAGTGAAATGAAATTCCTAAGAAGTATGATAGGTAAGACAAGGAAAGACAGAGTGAGGAATGAAGATGTTAGGAAGGAAGTTGGGATGGGAAAACTAAATGAGAGAATTGAGAAGAATAAACTAAGGTGGTTTGGACATGTAAAGAGGATGGAGGAAAATAGAATACCAAGACAGATGCTGGAGGCGAAGTGCAAGGGTAAGAGAGCAAGGGGAAGACCTAGAACAAGGTGGATTGATTCAGTGAAGAACAGCGTGAGAAAAAGAAATCTGGACTGGGACAAGATCGTGGAAGAAGAATGGTGGAAGGAAAGAGGAAAGTGGAGAAGTGCCATAAATACCCCGACCCGGCAGAAGCTGGATAAGGGGAAATGATGATGATGATGATGATGAAGGATATTGCTGATGTTCGAGAAGAATTTAATAAGAGAATAGATGTCGATCAGGATTCCCAAATCACACCTATTAATGAATGTAGGACTCTGTTAGAGGATAGGATTAAAAAGATTGAAACCAAGGGGGAACAGGACAAAATTGAGTTCATAGGGGAAAGAGAAAGAAAAACGTCCGAATTAAATAATGTTAGAGAAAAACTTGAAAAGTTTAATTTAGCGGAACATATAGACGTAGAGGCTTTAAAGAAAGAATTAAAAGTTAAATGGCAAGAGGATATTAACCGGTTTAGGCTCGAACTTTCGACTAAGGATGGTCATGATTTATACACTTCGGGACACACAAACTTCCAGGAAGCGAGTAGATCGAATGGGGCGGAACAGTTGCAAGTGGAATAATCTCACCAAAATCTATATCCAACCTTTACAAATTTGCAATCAACTGGGGAAATAGATGGAAATACTCCATCAGGATTGCAAGTGGGAAAATCTCGTCGAGATCAGTACAAGATTCCGACAGGCAATCAAACTGCAGGGGAAGCCAGAGGTAATACATCGTCAAATGGATCACGAAATATCACGATAATTCGCAATTTTGATGAAAAACCTAAAAAAATTAGCAACCTTGATGGGATGACCCCAATTGAGTTCGTGAGAAGTATTCGGGATTATTTTGTGGAAAATCATATTGCTCCAGAGAGAGAATTACGTATTGTGGAACGTTATTTATCGGATGGCCCTCTTTTATGGTTCAAAGCATTCCGTTACACGTTCGAAGATTTTGAGAGTTTCGAGGAGGCCTTTATTCAGAGATTTTGTTCAGTGGAGGTTCAGGAGAATATTCGTTCAGAGATTTACTACAAAAAGTATACTAATAGTGGACCAACGAGCTACGCTGAGTACTGCACGACGCAGCTTTCAAAACTCAGATTTTTGCAGCCCCCTCTTAAGCAAGGAGAATTGATTGAAGCCATATCCCGTCAATTGCCCGTGGAAGTCCGTAGATACCTCATTTCATCAGGTGTGTCTGATTTGGTGCACATGGAGGACCTTTTGCGTAAATTGGATTACACTAGTACAAGTGCGAATCCTGTTGTAAATAAGAACATCCGTCAGGAACCTAGGACAGTGCATGCAGTCGTCATGGATAGGACGCAGCAAACTGATCGAGTATATGGGCAGGAAAATCAGAAACCAGGACCCATTAGGAATTACTATCAAAGGGACAGAAGATATAACAATCAGTATCGAGAATACCAGGATAGACCTTGGCAAAATCGTCGATACGACAATAGGAATGATGGACGGCCTAGATATAATTATTCTAGGGATGCTCCATATCGTTCAGAGAATAGGCCGCAACAAGAATATAGGTCGTGTAAAAACTACCGTGACGAAGAATTCGCTCGCGGAAGAAGGGATAATAATCAGCCTAGAAATGGGCGGGATCAGTCTCGTGAACAAGGACGAGGAGATGAGAGCGATAAGAGAAAGGAATTAGGCGCAGATACTCAAGCGAGCACGAGTAAACAGGGGATGAAAGGAAACAAAAAGACGTCAGTGTACTGATGATCTTATATCCTATGATAACTTCACATCTTTACTCCATCAATGTTAATTTATGTACATAGAATTGAAGAGGCTACGGAAAATGTAGCTAGAGAAGAAACAGATATGGTGGAAGAACCTGAAGCGATTTTTCAAGAAGATCAAGTAAACGGATACAAAATACGTCCCAGTGTATTAAGAATATCTTGAATGATTTAAATAAAAGCTATTCTCGCTTTTATTTACTGTGTCGGGAGGAGGATGTGACCGTTTTTGTATTTCCGATTATGGATGTCTGAGAGAGCGCTACATGGCGCGGTGTTATTTTGCTTACCAGAGCGGGCTGTGTTTACAACATCTGATGTGATGCAACGCAGGGTCCATCGCCCTCTCTTGCCCAGATCGGACCATGTGACTGTGGGTAGACTCGAGGTCGAGTGACGTCAGTAGCTGGCGGTGGGGTGAGTTGTCTGGCAAGGTCTGTGAGAGACTTCCTGGTTCTTGCTGGCTTGCTTACCAGAGCGGGACCGCAGTGTGTGCGACACTCGCTGAGTGTGATTCGTAAGTTGCTGCAGGCGGAATTTGCTTCGCGTGGATTGGCGTGACCACATTATAGCACAGTACGTGAAGTTCGTTATACGCACTCGAGTGTGTCTCTGTATGGTTCAAACCTTCTTTAAGTTTGTTTAAACTTTACTCTTGTTTCGATTTGGATCGACTGATATCCTATTCAAGCATCTCGCCATGAAAACAGGACTGAAGTGAATTGTGGAAATTAAATGCTGCTTGATCTTTATCCACAGTCTAACATGCATTCTAAGCGGTCGACGATAGGAACTAGACTTTGGTGCTCGCACTCCACGAAAATGAACGCTTAAAATGTTATACAGGAGCACAGTATAATCGAGAGGAGTTCTGACATAGTGAAGTAATTGTGGAGTACATCTAGCCAGATATGTTTTTAGAGCATTTTCTGAATACCTTCACCATGAACTGTAACTCACTCAGAGTCATGGATGAGACGAGCGTAAACCGCGGAAGCAATTTGAAGTTACTTCTATGCTATCATATCAAGATTGTCAATGAAGAATGATGTCTACAACATTCGTGTGGGAACTTCTAGATTATACCGGATCTGATGCATAGTTCCACCCGGGGTGTGTTCATAGGGAGACATGAATCTGGGTTCGACGCCAGGATGTTGAGTCTCTCCACTCAAGGCCAGGATTCTTCTGGAAGACGGACTCGGGATATTTTGTTCCGAATGACGCACCTCCATCATCTGAAATTCAGGTATAAATCTGACAATCTTTGGTAGTAGTCGAGCATTTTCATTTGTTGTATCCAGTTGGCAATTAGTTTATGTAATTAGTTTATTTGATGACGGGGTTTTAAGTCGGATAAATCATTGTCTTTCTTGACCCCAGTTTTTTCTTTTTGAGTTCGTTTGACGAACTAGTTTATCCATGTCTTGTTGGGACTTAGTATTTCTTTCTTGCTTCTGCGTCAGTTTTTCCGTTCGTCGTAATTTTCCGAAATTTTCAATCGTTGGGAAGATCACCATTTAGGAATAAGATTTGCGTTTTAGTATTATGATTATTTTATCAGATGTTTGCACCGTTATGGTCGTGTTACTGTAATTCCCTGCAAGTAAATTTTTCCTTCATATTTAAATCGTTTGACGTTATAATCTACTTCAGCAACATGGTTTCGTGATGGGTTTTTGATTGACACTTACTCTAAAAGATTATTTGATTCCGAACTCAAGGATGTATGTTTAAATCTTGGTGTTTTTCGAAATTGTATTTTTGCTAAGCCATTTAGGAATTTGATCCTTGAAAAATACTGATATAAAAGATTTCTCTCGTTAATCAACTGTAACATTAATGTTATTAGTGAAGTAAAATTGATTGTGAAATTGAGCTTGTGGATTATTGGAACCACGTGATATATTGTTAAGCTGGAGAAGGTTTTTTTGATCACTGTGAGTGATTATGATTGTGAAACTTATAAAATGAAGTCGATAGAAATACTGTGTGACTGACAAGTGGTGGTTGATGTGTAACTAAAGTTTGTGAAATGTTTCATTGGAGTTTAATGGTGGTTCTTGTTGGACTTAATTTTCGTCTTGTTAGAATACGTTATAATCTGTGACATTTTGGTTTTCAAATCAATTGGAGATAGTATCTCTAGGATATTTACTGAGATTTCACTTTAGGTCTACTTTAAATTTCATATCTTTGAAATTTAATTAGACCTTTGGCGATTTTCGAGAGATCTTTTTAAGTACAGCCATTTCTCGGTAATCTTTTTCAAATTTTGCATTTTCGTTTGACACGGTGCGGACATATTTATACTTAACTGAGCTCCTTCTCTTGGCTCAACTGCGTCCTCAGTGGCGATTCCTTTTTGTACAATTTAACCAAATAAGATGGTGTAGTGATGGTGAGTGTTGCCATTGGTCCTCGTTTCATTAAGAAACATTATATATGTATATCCGTGTACATTATTGTATTATATTCAGGTGAGGGATTCTTTCAGTACCATTTTTACTGAATAAATATTTTATTTTACAGCAGTTCAATCGGAGAGTCATAATTCATAATAACTACATAAATTGTGCTGGGAAGATCAATGTGTTTCCTTTTCTTAAATTTTCTCACTACTCTCTGAGATTAGTCGTATCTCGTTTGCATCTCGTGTCACGTTTTGACCTGAGCTAGTTTTCCTTGTTTGCATTTTGGTTTGTCTTTGCACAATTTAGGTTTGTTGATATGCTCCTTTGTACTTCCTTCTCCTGTTGGTGAGATCTCTGGGGTGTTTTCAGCCGGGCAGTTTCAGATCCTACAATCCAGTGTTCCTCGAGGGATTCAACAGGTTTTGGTAAGTTATAAAAGGGTACAGTACTATAAGAAAACCATGAAATGCCTGTATATATTGCATAATTGATTATATTATACACGCACTCATACTCAAATCAAATACTAAGACCAGAATTTTGCCAACTCGCAAGCTTCAGGAGTTCCGTCCATCAGATTCCATGGAGAACATGTGATGGAACACAACCCGCAAACGAGGAGGTAACTCATAGTCTGCTCCTCACCACACTCGCACTAAGTCGAGTCACAGGCAAATCCCCATTTTTTTCAAATTTGTCTTCGACCTCCCCACTCCTGTGCGCAGCCTGTTGAGGGTCTTCCACATTGACCAGGTTTCTTCGTGTCCAGCGGGCAGGTGTTCAGATGGTAGGGTCCATCATGCAGAGTCGTTAGATCTGGAGTGCCAAGAGAGCAATCTAAATACTGAAGGAGAGACTGTCAAATTTTGAGTGGCGTGAAGAAAACTTCTTCTTGATTTGAGTCTTTGAGCTGCAGGTAAGTAACCATACAAAGGATGGGTCTCTTGGGTCAAAGCTTTAGATTTCTCGAATCTGGCTGCCGAATCACGGCGGATATCTGGAGGTGAGATACCCGTCAGATAGATTTTATCAAGCGGCGTAGATCTGAGACAACCTGTAATATGGGTTGTGAGGGGTAGATGCGCAGACAGTGTATTGTAAGCGATTAATGCCTGATGGCAAAAACCTACGCGACGCCACACCGAGTGCGTGTTAGTTAGATGATCTTCATGCAGTCAACACGCTACTTCACTCGCATAAAAGCAAGCGTTTGTCGGCTTCTGTGACTACCTCGCAGGGAAATTTTCAGCTGGAAGAAAGCAGACATGAACCACCTGAAACTTCTACTGGATTATTGCCCATGGTCCCTCCTTGACATCAGGAACGACATTAATGAGAATTGTGAGATATTTTATGATCTCTTGATGTCCGCAGTTCGAGAAGCAGTTCCTCGTGTGAAGGTTAATCCCTACCGTTATCCACCTTGGTTTGATGCAGATGTAATCAGCGCGCTACATTCGAAAAATAGGGCTCATCGTCAATGGAAACGCTCTTCTTTGGAATGCCATAGAATTGAATTTGTGGTCAGGAGACTCGAATTCAAAGAAATTCAACGCCGAAAGTATGACGCCTACCTGGAAGACATAGACTCCAGTGTTAAAACTAATCCGAACAGACTATGGTCCTTCATTAAGCAGAGATCTAGGAACACCAGATTACCAGTCTCGCTCGAGTATGACGGACGTACCAGTACTGATGCAAACTCTGCCTGTGAGCTGTTTTCTGATTATTTCGAAACCTTATTCCTTCCTGTAAATTCTATACCGCCACCATTACCTGATCTGCCACCCTCCAGTAACGACAGCATTTCGTACTTCCATATTTCCGAAGACTGCATCAAGAATAAATTACATAATCTATCCTCTGGCAAGTCTCCCGGTCCTGATACCATTCCTATAGAAATAATTAAATCTTTATGCCACCAGCTATCTCGTCCACTTTACATCCTATTCAACCAAGCCATCAGTGAAGGAGTGTTTCCGGATTACTGGAAATCAGTTCATATCACCCCAGTGTTAAAGAAAGGCTCCAGGCAGAAGGTAGTAAATTACAGGCCAGTAACAGTAATGTCTATTTTCGCGCGAGTCTTTGAATCAATTGTTCGAGACGAAGTGTACGCTCACGTGTCACCATTCATCACTGAACTTCAGCACGGCTTTCTTCCTAGGCGATCCACTGCTACCAACCTAGCAGTCTTCACTCATGATGTATCCACCTTTATGAATAACCGTGGTAGTGCTGATGTTATCTATACTGACTTCTCTAGGGCTTTCGACAGCGTTCATCACAACCTTCTGCTTCTTAAACTTTCAAACTTTGGTATAACTGGTAATCTTTTACGTTTCTTCAAAAGCTACCTCTCAAATAGAACCCAATCAGTTGTAATTAATAATAATAAGTCTAAATCTGTTAACGTTACTTCCGGTGTCCCTCAGGGTTCTGTATTGGGCCCTCTGCTTTTTATACTTTTTGTAAATGATATCCCTCGTATAATTCATAATTCTAGGTGCCTGATGTACGCTGATGATCTTAAACTGTATATGCCCATCAGTACTATAAATGACTGTGAGTTGTTGCAACAAGACCTACACCAACTCAGTGAATGGTGTGAAACATGGAAACTGAAACTGAATACTGAAAAGTGTAAAGTGTTGTCAGTTTCATTGAAACGTAACCTCCTACCCAGGTTTAATTACTGTATTAAAAATGAAACCCTACGTAGAGTGTCAACCATTAAGGATCTAGGGGTGACAATCACTAATAATTTCTCGTTCGATGAACATATTTCAAAAATATGTCGTGAAAGTTTCCGGATCCTGGGATTTTTAAAAAGAAATTGTTTAAATTATTTTTCGGACATAACTCTATCCAAATTATTTAAGTCACTCATTCGGCCTAAATTAGAGTACTGTAGTGTGATCTGGAATCCCTTTCACGGTAATAAAATTGACGCCATCGAACGTGTGCAAAAGAGATTTGTTAAATGGCTCTGTTACAGGGGTGGACGACCGTACCATAGAGCTGAGTATGAGAGTTATTGCAACGTGTACAGTCTTCCTCCACTTAGCAGTCGGCGCACAGTGGGTGACGTGAGATTCCTTTGGAAGCTGGTAAATGGCGGAATTGACTCTAATCAGTTGCTAGCTGACTTGGGTTTTCACGTCCCTCAGAGAACCACCAGACGGAAGCACACGTTCGATGGGGGCAGATCGAGAATTAATGTGCACAAAAATTCATGTCTGATCCGGTTGCAGTCAACATACAGCTTGATGGAGAGTAAAAGTGCTACTGATATTCACTTCGACTCTCTATCAACTGTTATGAGAGATATCTCAAGTGGGCTGTAAAATAGTGTATTGCATATTGTGTTAATTTCTATTTGCGTTGATTGATTGAACATGTGGTCGAATGAATGGTTGATTGATTTTTTGATTGAATGTACGAGTGAATGAAGTAATGTATTTTTTGTTTGCTGTTATCTAGATCCTTGAATGTCGCTCTTGTATTACTTTCCCTAGTTTCTGAACTTTGTCTTCTTATCTTATATTTTATGTTTTTGCCTGTTTCTGTTTACTGTTGATAGTTTTTTTTTTCTGTAATAATTATTGTAATGTTTCTTGTACAAAGGGATTGCATGAATGAATGCTTGAGATAGGATGTTTGAGTGCGTGTCTGTATGGTTGTGGTTGCTGATTTATAATAGACTAGTGTATTGCTATTTTTGTACGTGTTTGCTGTTTTTGTTTTGTTTATAATTGTAAATTTTATTGTTAATTATTATATTGTCACTAGTGGAGTCTATCTGTCTGACAATAAAGAATACATACATACATACAATATTTCGGATGGGCTAGGTGGTCTCACTACGATGGCATTAAGGCAAAACCTGGATGAATGTCGAGATGCAAAAGAAAGTGACATGCTATACCAGTAATTGAGTAGTTGGACGTCGATAAAGAAGATTATGGTTTCAAACATGAAAGCGAGGAGAATATTGTACGGAATTTGACTGTCGGTGAAGAAAACGGGGATCTAGTGCGGGAGTGATCCAACGGAAATCCCTCAAGTTTCCCACAGTCAACCTAGTGTGTAGTCACACTTATCTCTTATATAGAAAATTGAGATGAATATTCGTCCTCATATATTATTTTCTTCAGAAATATACAATTTAAAATTAGAAAAAAATAAATGATCTAAAAAAAACAAAATGATGGCAGTCTTTTTTCTTAGATAATAATGTTTGCATAATCCACACACCTCTAATCTAGTGTGTCTTACAATGCAATGTAGCAAAGGGTTATATCATAATAATTTTTTTAGTGTTCATAAAATAGATCTACATTTCAATATTTTAATCAATAGCTTTGTTTTAGCTAGGCTTAAAAATCATAACTGCAGACAATTCGAGGTTTTCGACAATTCGCGGAAGTTCTCGCATTAATTACCGTGAATTATCGGGAGAGCAGTGTAACTAGAAACCCGGTATATTTAACGGTTTACCCAGCGTAAGCTTAAAAGGTGTATTTTCTTCGATTTCAATGAACTATGACCTATATCCGTTGACAGTCTCGGCACGATGGGTTAAAAATCACTGACTGGACTACTAATTATATTATCATAGAATGGCGCGGTGCATGAAACACAAATCCCCCTTCCGTCCAATCTAAACTTGACTCGTGTATTCTGCAGAACGAAGGCTGAAACTGGTGTGATAGGCTCGCTTATAAACTGTCTCCGAAGCTAGTAATTGAATGGAGATGGTTGGAAGAAATGAAAACTTAAAAGCAGTTATAGTGGGCGATGTATTGAAGATAGTGATATGCTGTCCTGGACTTTTTTGTAGAACGTTTCATGCCGAACAATTCTTACACTGATAGTATATAGATATTTTTAACGGTTTACCCAGCGTAACCTTAAAAGGCGCACGGACGGTAGGCTTTTTATCAAGCCAATTCACTGAAATTGTTACTTTTCTGCTTCCTTTGGTCATAAATAAATAATTTTCAACAGAAACCTTCCTCGAGAAATCCTTTACAGTATGGTGAACACCGCATCAAAATCCATCCAGTGGTTCTCGAGATTACCCAGAACATCCAACAATTGGAGACTTGGTTTTATACTAAGTAGAGATGTATTGATCGACTGAAAAGTTGCAATATCAATTGTCAATAAGGCATCAAAGTTATCTATACCTCAGTCACAGGTCACCCAGTCGAGTTCAGAATTTCACTCCCAGATGGCAGTGTTACACAACATGTAGATCGTCTCAACTCCAATTTTGAAGATTACACCATGGTACCTAAGGCCATCATCATCATCATCAGGAGGGCAGACTGCAACAAGTTCTTCTATGGCACAAAACAATGTGTAGCAGGGGTACGGGTTCATTCATCAATGAGATCTTCTGTCTTGAAGAACTGGTTGTAGCCCATCCTCCTGATGGAACTGGGAGGTCAAAACGAGTTCATTGGGGCTATAGCATTGAAGAGCTTTTAGGTAGATTTCATTAGAAAGCTAACTATTGCAATGGATCCCATGTTTCGACTTCCGGAAAATTTCGACATATCTTCGCGTTTCACATCCCCCAGACCCCAAAACCACCGTCAGTTCAAAAGTTTATATATAATTTATGTATGTATATATATATATGTATATCAGTTTCTTGTGGACACGATAACTGCCGTAATTTTGCACCAAATATGTATACCTATAAAATCTCGGTCGAGTTCGTTACTGGGCTAAATAGGTCGAAGGGGGTGAAAATGGGGGTCTTTTTTTCGAAAAAGTGAAATATTGCTATAACTCTCTTAATATGTGAAATATCTAATCCGTTCAAAGTTCATACTATGTGTCGGATAAGGCCCAAACATTTATGTTTGAAGAGTTTTTTTATAGCACCAACCATTGACCAAAGGGGTGGGAAAAAGTGGGTTTTTCGGGAAACATTAATCATATCTCTCTTGATAGGCACAATATTAAAACCGTAGAAAATGGACAATATTCCCCTAATAATTACCTAAACTTTTGTCTGAAAGAATTTTTGATATGACCCACCATTACGCCAAGGGATGAGAAAAATGATTTCGGAATTATAAGAAAATGCCAAGAGCTATCAGTGGTTGCCATGGCAACACTACTAAATTGATGAGGAATGAGCACTGATCTCTATACATGGATCGCTGATGGCAGGTCTCCACTGCACGAGAAAGTACGCCAGGTTGAGCGCGCGGTCTGCCATGTTGGTCTACCCATTCTCAAGCTCTTCTTATGGGGAAGCAATGATAATCTAGTCAATTTTAAATCGTAATTAATGGTGCTTTGGAACAAATAAAAATATAGAGATATGTTCACTCATAGCATAAGGGCATCGGGATCACTGACACGTCATTCCGAGGTCAGTAAATCTCCGGAATATCAATAAAAATGAATGTATAATAACGGCTGACAAATATCAACTTACGTGCTGAGTACCGGTAGCCTACACGCAATAAGCGATTAGTAACGAGTGAAAAACAATTTCTAGAAACATTCTTGTAAATTGTATATACGGTATACATGTATATATGCCACGAAATTATGCATTCTTCAAATGATGTACCTATAAACGTAGCTCACTATACAGGCCTAGATTCGACATATCGTAATCGGTCCTTGGTAATGAATTCCAATTTCCATGAAATAACAAACACTTCCCTCAAGTAATCCCAGCACTCTACATAAATACTACAGCTTTTAATCACGATAGCAGCACAATAAACTTAATAACGGGAAGTAGATCAAAGCCAAAAATGCACTTTAAGCCTAACCAATTTCACTCCTCAGCTCCACATAAAACTTAACACAACTAAAAACCTACTCAAAATATACTCTCCCCACCGTTTTACAACTATTAAGCGAACTATTCACACCCAGAACCGAAAAACCCTGAAATGGGATCAAATTTAAACACGCAATAGCCTAGCCCGATCACGTCTGGTTCAGCACCACCGCATATATATACTTAACTTCACAATAACTTCAATATTACGGCTAAGTGACCTATCTGCTTGAGAAGTAAAGGTATTACAGGCTTGCCTGGGATGATGGGTCACCAAACCGGTACATAAAACTAAGATTTTACGCTTTAAATAACCAAATTCAGCCCATTTTACAACTACAAGAAACACAAAATATTTACTGCCAGTATAAATACATGTATAACATCAAACTACCAGTAACCAATCACAGAGCAGGATTCGCAATATTGCACCATGCGCTCGCTGCCATCTTACTATACCTGTCATCGTCTATTCGGCTTACTGATGCCTTAGCTACCAGCCATCCATGTATAGAGATCAGTGGGAATGAGCCATAAGACGTTGCCATGACAACGCACTTGCACGAGATCATATTCAGATTTCCATCTGACTAAGTGTGAAGCTGCTTCGGTGACGTAGCATGCCGAACTACTATGCCCAAGGGCGCGGGTTCAAAGCCGGCCAAAGTCGTCTGATTTTCTAAGAGCGCTAAAAATCCCCGAGTATGCTTTCCTTTTGGAGGGGAAGTTCCAACGTTCGTTGCGAGTTGCTGGTTGCGGTGGCATCTAGTAACCATGTTCACAGCTAGGTGTCGTTGACGGTAGTATCTGGTAGCAACTTTAGGAACTACTGCTTGAAATTGACCGTCTGCAGTCCTTACCTGAATTACAGACTAATACAGCCATCACAATTCACACCGTTTATCAGACAGATTCTACACTCACCCAAAGTACACGGGGTTACATGACCGCGTTGTCGCAGCCCCTAAACTGAGGAACCACCCAAAATCTCTGCGAGAGATATAATTTTGCGTGAAGAAGTAACAGACCGTTACATAGTTACACATCAGTGTCGAAACCTTGCATAAGGACAGTGTGACCACAAGTATAAAAATGGACTCCAAAAAACAAGAAGGTTACCGTCATCATAAGACAATAAAATGTTTAAAATATGCATAAAATGACGAAAAACAAAGTTAATTAATCTCCAATTATAAAATACTTTCTCGCAATAAATGAGGTCTGATCCTTCTACGAAAACCTGCATATTCTGCCTATTTTCGCCTATCCCCAAATTTGTCCGGTGAAATCTACCTCCGCCTTCCGGCGTGCCGAGAGGACTTTTTAAATAGGCAATGGCTGTGTGTCAGCTGTGGAGATTGCCCTCGTCCTTTTGTGTGTTTCTCCCCCCCCCCTCTTATCTCTCCACTTGCACCTCATTCATTCATTTTTTTATATTCTTTTTCCTACCTACTCATTGATTTTATGTCCACCTTAATTTTTTTTAAACATATACAGTGAAACCCCGTTAGTACGTTTTTCAAGGGACTGAAAAATTTGGACGTCAAAAGCGGGAAAACTTACTAATGGAAAATAATAATTAAACCTCATAAATTTGTATCAGTAAGAGAAATGTAAAAAACGCGTTAATCAGAAGTGCCGCGGCGCGTGCTACTGTCTTACTGTTAAGAGTCGCCTATACCTGTTAAGGCGCAACCCTCGCCCGCTTGTTGGCAAGGAATGTTATCTCAGTACTGTCGGTCTCACATTCCACCAGGGGTGGACAAAGAATGCTTTCAGGGCTGACGAAAATGCGATCGTACTACGCGATGCGCGGCGCGTGCCACTGTCTTACTTTTAAGAGTCGCCTATACCTGTTCAAGTCGCAACCCTCGCCCGCTTGTTGGCAAGGAATGTTATCTCAGTGCGGCCGGTCTCACATTCCACTAGGGGTGGACAAAAAATGCTTTCAGGGCTGACGAAAATGCGATCGTACTACGCGATGCGCAGCGCGTGCTACTGTCTTACTTTTAAGAGTCGCCTATACCTGTTAAGTCGCAACCCTCGCCCGCTTGTTGGCAAGGAATGTTATCTCAGAGAGGTCGGTCTCACATTCCACTAGGGGTGGACAAAAAATGCTTTCAGGGCTGACGAAAATGCGATCGTACTAAGCGATGCGCGGAAAAATGTGCGATGTGATAAATGAGGTATTTTTACATTATTGTCATCAGATAAGAATCGGGACTTGAAAATTACATCGTGATATGCGATAAAACGAACTAATGAGGAACGTGTTAACGAGGTTCTACTGTAGTTTAACATTTAGAGCACGGGCGCAGTAATATTATGTTAAAACTGCAGCGAACGTAATATTACGTTCATCGATTTCTCGCGCTTTGTGTTGGAGACGAACGTAATATTACAGATCTAGCACTCGCGTGTGGGTGCCAGTAAGCATGACGTTGCACATACTATCGCTAGATAGCACCATGTCACTGCTCAGCGGAAGAATATCGATCTGTTGAAGGCAAGCGATGCATGTTCAGGTAGGTCAAATCTGTTTTCCTTTCCTTTGTTTTTATTCTTTGTGGACAGAATTTTATCTCGCAAAAACGTCGAGTTTATTCTATGACTAGTATATTTGGGGTTATAATTCGCATTACAGATTTTGACGCAACCGAAGAGACAGTTCTCCCTTCTACTTCTGCCGGCGCGGCGAGCCCGCTCGTTCCAGGAAGGAAGCGCTCGCAAACAGTTGTTTACGGCATTATTATTATTATATTTTTACAATATCGTTTTTTTTTCAATCGTGTCGGATTTTTATTAAATTTGTAGTGTAAGGATTCGGAAATCGAACGGACTTTCCAATTTATTTGTAACTCAAACCACATTCAGTTTGTGCTATTCTGAACATAGCCATAAATTCTGGAAATCAGCCAGCGCACGGGAGAGGAACAACATTTAAGGCATCAGCATGGTAAGTGTTAACCCAGGGAAAAACACAAGAGGAAGACCACCACTTGCATACATCACACAGATAAAGACAGACACGAACACAAAATCATATCTAGAATTGAAGAGTATAGCGGAGAATAGAAAAGATTGGCGAGTTGCTGCAAACCAGACCCAGGGCTGTTAACTTACGAGAAAGAGTTCAATGAACCTTTAGTACCGGTAATTAAAAAAGGTTTCAGCTATTAAATTGAGACAGTGCACACAGCTGTTCCAAAAATCAAGTCGCTCGTCATACTTATGACCAGTTGCCTTAGCCAGGGTGGGCTCTATACTCGCCCGCCCCTCCAAGCCTTACTGCACCTCTCCAAGTTCAGCAAGCAGTTGTAAGCTTCCCAAGGCAGTGAGAGGAAACATTAGCAGGTGAAACATCAAAAATTATCAGAGACCAATATAAAGATAATTTTAAATGTTTAAGGAAAAGTATTGTCTCCCATAAGTCCAACCCCTCGTCCACGTCGTGGGAGACGGGCAACGGCACAAAGTAGGGGATCGCCTGTAGGGGCGAAGTACAGTGACTTCGTGTGCCCCGGGACCGTTACGGTAGCTGTGAAGGTCCTACAGGAACCCTGAAAAATGACGGCTAACAGGGCTCTGGTGAAGCTACGATAGGCCCAGCAAGCCAGTAGTGGATGAAACCAAATGCTTTCTAGAATGGAACGAGCCTCGGCCATGATTGATATAATAGACGACGACACGGCTGTACACACGGACTAAGATTTGGAACTTTAAACATAAGAACGCTGACGGGGAAGGTGGAGGAGATAGTGGATATGATGGAAAGAAGGAAGTTGGATTTATTGGGGTTGGCAGAAACAAAGTGGAAAGGGGAAGGAAGGAGAGAACTGAGAAAAGGCTATAGACTGTACTGGAGTGGGAATGAAGAGGGAAAGAGGAATGGAGTGGGAGTAGTAGTACGAGATGGTATAAAAGAATAAGTGAGGAGAATAAGTGATAGGATGATGAAAGTGAAAGTAGCAATGAGGGGAGAGACCGTAGAAATAGTGCAAGTGTATGCTCCACAAGTAGGCTGCGCCTCTGAAGAGAAGGAGGAGTTTGAAGAGGAATTGCAGAAGCATCTGGTAGGAAGAAATATGATTGTTATGGGGGATCTGAATGCCCATGTAGGAAGAGAAAGACAAGGTTATGAGAGTGTTCTAGGACAGAGGGTTGGGGCGGAAGAAATGAGGAAGGAAAGAGACTGTTGGACTTCTGCCAAAGGAACAGCCTGCTAGTTGGGAACTCCTGGTTTAAGAAAAGAGAGAGCCACACAATCACATGGTACAGTGATGACTTGACCAGGAAGTCGGTGGTCGACTATACAGTATACTGTATGAGAAAGAACTAAATAAGAACATCATGGACATCAAGGTTATACCATCGGAGAACCTGGATAGCGACCATCGATTGCTGGTAATGAACCTGAGGGGGACTAAGGAGAAGAAAGGGACTGAGAACCAGGAAAGACGTATAAGGATATGGAAACTGAAAGAAGGGGATAGAAGGATCGAGTACCTCAAAATGGTAAAGGAAGGAATTCCAACAGATGAAGAAAGAGGGGTGGAAGAGGAATGGGCTAGATTTAAGAAGACACTAGAAGGTGCAGCAGAAGCAGTATGTGGGAGGACAAGTAGTAAGAAGAGGTGGAAGGAAACACCATGGTGGAATGAGAAGACAAAAGATATAGTAAGGGAAAAGAATAGAGCCTTTAGGAGGTGGTATCAAAATAGGACGGTAGAGACAAGGGAAGGTCACCAGGAAAGAAAGGAGGCGAAGAGAGTAGTGGCTGAGGAGAGAAGAAAGTGGATGGAAGAGTTGACAAAGATGATGGAGGATAGAGAAGGTACAAAAAAGGTCCTGTATGGGATGGTAAAATATAAGAGGCGGAAGGATCCTACGGATTATGTTAGAATAATTTAAATTGTATTGATTGGGCGGAGACCCCCTCAACCCATTAGAATCGTTATTATGTTAGAATGGTGAACAAAAGGGACAAGAGATAGAAAATGGGGAAGAACTGAAGAAAATGTGGAAAGAATATTTTGAAGAACTTCTGAACCCAAATAGAAATGATGGTGAGGAGGAAGATGAACTGCAAACAGAAAAGGACTTAACATGGAAAGAAGTGGAAGATGCAGTGAAAAAGATGAAAGGAGGGAAGGCACCAGGTGTGGATGAGTTGAGTGTGGAGATGGTGAGAGCAGCAGGAGAGGTGGGGATACAATGGTTGTACCGAGTGATGAGGACAGCATGGAAGGAAAGGAAGACCCCAGAGGACTGGAAAAAAGGAATAATTGTCCCGATCTTCAAGAAAGGTAGTAGAACAGATTGCAGAAACTATCGGGGAATAACACTGATGAGTCATTGTGCAAAGATCTTCGAGAAAGTTTTGGAAAGGAGAATTAGGACAAGGATTGAAGGAGGGATGAGGGAAGAACAACATGGCTTCAGAGCAGGAAGGTCCACAGTGGATTTGATTTTTGCTGTAAGGCAGTTACAAGAACAGCACTATGAGTTTGGAACAGATCTACTGATGGCCTTCCTGGACATTGAGAAAGCATATGACAGTGTATGCAGAAACTAAGTATGGAAGTCCCTGGAGGATAGAGGAGTAGAGAAATGGACTATAAAGAGGATAAAGGAGATGCACAAGGGAAGTGTGAGCTGTGTGAAAGTGGGACGAGAGAGATCGGACTGGTTGGAACAGAGAAACGGCCTGAAACAAGGAAGTGCACTGTCACCGTTACTTTTCATTTTGGTGATGGATGACATAATGACCCGAGTGGCACAAGTAATTGGGGAAGGAAAGATGAAAGCAATGGTGTTTGCCGACGATTTGATGATTTGGGGAAACAAGGAGGAGGAGGTACAGGAACAGTTGGACGTGTGGGAAGGAATAATACAAGGATATGGGATGAAATTTAGCATAAATAAGAGATGGAGATCACAACAAGGAAGAAGGAAAGAACCACAACGGGAATAACAATTGGTGGGGAACAGCTGAAGAAATTGGAGAGTTTCATGTATCTGGGAAGCCTGATACAAGATAATGGAAGAAACGATAGAGAAATAAATGAGCGGGGAGGCAGGCAGAAGCATTTCGGAGGAGTGTGAGAAGCATGTTATGGAGTAAGGATGTCCCTCAGAACAGCAAAAAGATCATATATCGGACGTACTATGTCCCTATCCTGACGTATGCCTTGGAGACCTGGGTTATGAAAGGAAGGGAGAAGAGCAAAATACAGGCCAGTGAGATGAGGTTCTTGAGAAGCAGTATTGGAGCTACAAAGATGGACAGAATAAGAAATAAGAGGACCAGAGAATTAATGAAGGAGGAACCATTACAGGATGGTATACAGAAATCTAGACTTGGATGGTATGGACATGTAAAGCGAATGGAGGGGAAGAGGATACCCAGGAGAGTACAAGAGACGAAGTGGGAAGGAAAGAGACCGAGAGACAGGTGGCTGAAGGGGGTGGAAGAAAGCGTGAAGAAGAGAGGAGAAGACTGGACAAGGGTGGAAGCTGAGAGATGGTGGGAAGACAGAAGACGTTTGAGAGGCTTGTGTTCCAAACAGACCCGGCCAGTGGCTGGAAACTGTGCGAGATGATTAAGGAAAAGTATTACCCTGCTCTATACACTGAATTCATATAATAGTGAATATTGTGTATGGAACCATCTCAGCATTTGCATGAATCTTCTCAGTTTTCTCACAAGGGTAAGTTCAGCCCATTCAAACCCTCAGACCAGTATTAAATTTTGGAGCATTGCACGAATGTTGTAATTCAAGTCCTCCTGCATACTCATCATCATCATCAAGTTGAGCAGATTCCAACCTCTGGTCGGGTCTGCTTGGAACATAAGCCTCTCCATCGTTTCCTGTCCATCCACCATCTCTCGTCATTTACTGTGTCCCAGCACACTCCTCTTTCCTCCACACTCTTCTTAACTCCTTTTGTCCATCTGTCCCTTGGTCTTCCCCTTGGCCTCCTTCCCGTCATTTCCATTCCAAACATCTTCTTCGGTATCCTCTCCTCTTGCATCCTCCTCACATGTCCATACCATTGTAGCCTAGATCGCTCTATTCTATTTTGCAATGGTTCCTCTCTTACCATCTCCCTGACTCTCTCATTCCTTACTCTGTCCATTCTTGTCACTCCTACCCTACTCGTCTGGAACTTCATCTCCACTGCTCGTATTTTATTCTTGTCCCTTTCCTTCATCACCCATGTTTCTGAACCATATGTCAAAATTGGCACAAAGTAGGTCTTGTAGATGATTCCTTTACATTTTTGTGGTACATCTTTATTCGATATCATCCCCCTAACACTCTTGAAAAATCCATCTGCGCACCTTCCCCGCTCATTTATTGCCATCCTATTGCCTCCCTTTTCTTCAATTATGCTTCCCAAGTACTTGAAGCATTCTACTTTCTGCAACTGCTGTCCTCCAAGTGTTATGCCCATATCCAGTCTGTTCTTCTTCCTCGTTGTGATGACCACTTCACTCTTTTGTGCTGAGAACTTCATCCCGTATGATAACACTACCTTCTCCCACTCATCTAATTGCTCTTGTACTTCTTCCTCATCCTCTCCCCATACCAGAAGGTCATCAGCAAACAACATTGCCTTCATTTTCCTTTCCCCAATGCTATTTACCACTTTTCGTATGATTTCATCCATCACCACTATAAATAACAGGGGTGAGAGGGCACTTCCCTGTTTCAGACCACTCTCCAGTTGAAACCATTCCGTTCTCTCTCTTCCCACCTTTACACAGCTTTTGCTTCCCTCGTACATTGCTTTCACTCTTGCCACTGTCTCCTTGTTCACTGCTTTTGCTCTCATTGCTTCCCATACCTTGTTTCTATTAATACTATCATATGCTTTCTCAATACCCAAGAAGGTCATCACCAGATCTTTCCCATATTCATAATGGTGTTCTTGTAGCTGTCTTACTGCAAAGATGAGGTCAACTGTTGACCTTCCTGGCCTGAATCCATACTGTTCTTCCCTCAGCCCATCTTCAACTTCTGTCCGAATTCTTCTCTCCAGTACCTTCTCAAATATTTTGGCGCAGTGGCACATGAGTGTAATTCCCCTGTAGTTCTTGCATTCCTTCCTACTTCCCTTTTTAAATATGGGTATTATTAACCCTCTTTTCCAGTCCTCTGGTATTTTCTTCTCCCTCCATATCACTTTCATTACTCGAAAGAGCCACTGTGTTCCTATCACCCCTGCTGCTCTCACCATCTCCACACTCACTTCGTCTATTCCCGGTGCCTTTCCCCCTTTCATCTTCTTTAATGCTTCCTCCACTTCTTTCCATGTCAATTCCTTCTCTGAAATGTCTTGGTCACTGTCTGTTTCTTCCTCCACAATGTCCACTACGCTGGTTTTAGTTGGATTTAGGAGTTCCTTGAAGTATTCTCTCCAGATAACCTTTACTTCTTCCATATTTTCGACCTCCTTTCCATTCCTGTCCACCATTCTGACATTTTCCCCTGTATCTCTTCTCTTTGCCTTTATCATTCCATACAACACTTTCTTACTGCCATCACAGTCCTCCTCCATCATTTCTGTCCATTTCTCCAGCCATTTCTTTTTCTCTTCCTTCACTACTTCTCCTGCTTCTTTCTTCCGCTCTTGGTATTCTTCTCTTGTTCTGTCTGTCCTCTGTTGGAACCATTTCCCAAATGCTTCATTTTTCTTTTTCACTGCTTCCTTAGTTCTGGGGTTCCACCATGGTGTTTCCTTCCACCTTTTCTTTCCACTAGTTCTGCCACACACGACTTCCGCTGCTTCTACCAACACGTCCTTGAACCTATTCCATTCTTCTTCACCTGTTTTCGGATCATCCTTCGGTAATTTGTTCCTCACTAATATCTGGAGCTTCTCCTTATTTCCATCCTCCTTCAGCTTCCATGTCCTTATTCTTCTTTCTTGGTTTTCAGTTCTCCTCTTTTCCTTCAGTCCTCTCAACTTGGCGACCAGCAGACGGTGGTCACTGTCCAGGGCTTCTGAAGGTATTACCCTTATATCCGTGAAACTCTTCTTTGTCTCCTTCCCGCATAGAATATAGTCCACCACTGATTTCCTAGTCAAATCCCTGCTGTACCAAGTAATTTTATGGCTCTCTCTCTTCTTGTACCATGTGTTTCCAACCATTAGCCCATTTATCTTGCACAGTTCCAACAATCTCTCTCCTTCCTTATTCCTGTTTCCCCATCCTTCACCACCAATCACTTCCTCAAAACCTCTTCTATCAGTTCCGACATGGGCATTTAGGTCTCCCATGACTATCAGGTCTCTCCCCACTAACTGCTTCTGCAACTCCTCTTCAAACTCGTCCTTCTCGCCTTCTGTGCATCCCACCTGTGGTGCATAGACTTGCAGAATGTCCAGGTTTCTACCTTTCACAGTGATTCTGGCTCTAATTATTCTATCACTTACCCTCTTTACTTCCTCCCTCAGCCCTTCTCTCACCACCATTCCCACTCCATTTCTCTTCCCCTCCTCATTTCCTATCCAGTATAGCTGCAAGCCATTTCTCAGTTCTTTTCTTCCTTCCCCTCTCCATCTGGTCTCTGCCAGTCCGAGTACATCCAGTTTTCTCCTCTCCATCATATCCACAACCTCCTCCACTCTTCCCGTCAATGAAGTTATATTCAAAGTTCCGATTCGTAGTCCATTTCCATAGCCAGGTCTGCTTCCTTTAGATCTGTCCTTTCCGAGGCCCGTTCCCGTTTTAAAAGCAGTTTCATATCCACTACTGGCTTGCTAGGCCTAACGTAGCTTCACCATAACCCTGGCAAGGGGCCTGTTTTAGGTCCGCGAGAGGCATTTTATTTCCCTCAAACCCTCCGGACAAGTCCGGCGAGCCCCCCTATCCGCCACCTGGGACGCGCCCGATAGAGGAAACCCCCATACTAATACTAATAACCTATAATTAATCAATTACGATCACGATGGGAAAATGTATTCTCAGTATGCTCTATACTGGTTTTTCCCAGTGATGGTATTTCTAAGCGCCCAAACTAGAGCTACTTGTTGGCGACTTCCATGACCTAACTCAAATGACACTGTTAGTAGTGGCTTACTGTAGTACTGTATTTTAGGAGGCCATGGGTAAAAACAAGGTATTCTCTCACTCACAATTATATTTCTTACACAGTTTGGACTAGAACATAACGAGAGGAGGCCATGCCAGAGAGTGGTTTCACTTACTGTTTTTTAGGTGGGCAGTTTAATTTAGCAGTTTTATTTTTTATTTTATTTTCACAGATACATACACCAATCTTTTGCAACCTCCCCTTCTCTACAAATGCTGATGTTGATAAAGGATCTGAGAGAAGTTGTGCAATCATATGCTACCCTTTCCAAACCTTTAAGTTAAAAGAAAAACATTAACAAGAAGTATTATTATTCCAATTTGCTCATGTTAAATTTAGAGCAAGGTACATAAGAGTGATGTTTGTTTAAGCTTATAAGTACCAAATCCTTTTCAATGAAAAACATCTTACTACGCAAGTCCATATGGGGAACATTTGTGAGTCAACGTTACGATTTTGTGTACATCAGGGGCTGGCAGCACACCAATTGTGATCTATTGGTAGATTGTTAACATATACCGTATTTCCTCGCATATTTGTAGCCAAATTTGCGGAAGAAAACAGGGTGCGTACTAATGGCGAATGTTTGCCAGTGCGCGAGATGCGCTTCATTGCAATCTGTGAGCCTAGCACGTGCTAGCTTAAATGATCTAACCTACCCTCAACAAATTCTCGTTACCTCTAACTCATCATCATCATCATCATCATTTCCCCTTATCCAGCTCCTGCCGGATCGGGGTATTGATGGCACTTTTCCACTTTCCTCTTTCCTTCCACAATTCTTCTTCCACGATCTTGTCCCAGTCCAGATTCCTTTTTCTCACGCTGTTCTTCATTGAATGGATCCACCTTGTTCTAGGTCTTCCCCTTGCTCTCTTACCCTTGCACTTGGCCTCCAACACCTGTCTTGGTATTCTATTTTCCTCCATCCTCTTTACATGTCCAAACCACCTTAGTTTATTCTTCTCAATTCTCTCATTTAGTTTTGCCATCCCAACTTCCTTCCTAAATTCTTCATTCCTCACTCTGTCTTTCCTTGTCTTACCTATCATACTTCTTAGGAATTTCATTTCACTGGCTTGGATTCTACTCTCTTGCCTGCTCGTCAGGGTCCAAGTCTCAGCTGCATAAGTTAATATGGGTTCATAGTACATTTTATACATTACCTCCTTGCTCTTCCTTGGTATTTCCTTATCCCAAACAAGTTTTCTTACACTTTGATAGAATGCATTGCTCTGCTGTACCCTCTTGTCAATCTCCATGTCCAACCTACCAGTTTGCATCAATTCACTTCCTAGGTATTTGAACGTGTCCACAATTTCCAAACTCTGGCTTCCAATTTTCACAGTGCCCTTTCCTTGTCTTTCCCCTCTTGTCATCACCATGGTCTTGCTTTTCTCTATACTGATTTTCAGGCCATACTTCTGAATATTTTCGTTCAGTGCATCTAGTTGTTTTTGCACTTCTTCAGTGTTCCTTCCCCAGACCACAATATCGTCTGCAAATAATAGTAACTTCATTTCTTTATGTCCATATGCTTCCTTTGTTTCCTTTACAATTTCATCCATTACCATTGTGAATAAAAGAGGTGACAGCACACTCCCCTGTCTTAGTCCAGTCTTGTTCCTAAACCAATCTGTCTTTCCAACTGGGGTCAGTACCCTGCTAACACAGTTGTTGTACATTGCTTGCACCATTTCCAACATTTCTCTTCCCATCCTCTTCTTAACCATGGTTTCCCATACCTTCTCTCTGGGGACACTATCATATGCCTTTTCTAGATCTATGAAAGTCATGATCAAATCCTCTCCATATTCCCAGTTCTTTTCCATCACCTGCCTCAAGCTAAAGATTGGGTCCACTGTGGATCTTCCACTCCTGAAGCCATACTGTTCCTCTTGCAACTCTCCTTCCACCTTTCTTCTCATTCTTCTTTCTAATATCCTTTCCAGTATTTTTACTATCTGTGATATGAGGGTGATCCCTCTATAGTTATCACACACTTTCTTGTCCCCTTTCTTAAATACTGGTATTATTAGCCCTTTCTCCCAGTCTTCTGGTACACATTTCCGTTTCCACACACACTTTAGCAGTCGATACAGCCATTGCATACCAACAGGTCCAGCAGCCTTTATCATTTCTACACTGATTTCATCCACCCCTGTTGCTTTTCCCATCTTCATTTTCTGAACTGCTAATTCCACCTCCAGCATTGTTATATCATCTTCTGTTATAGCGTCGTCAGGCTGTGTCACTTCGATCTCACCAGTACAATTGCTCACATTCAATAGCTTATCGAAATACTCCTTCCATCGTCCCTTTATCTCTTCTGGGTGTGTTAACAACTCTCCATCTTCCTTTTTCACCAGCTTTGTAGTAACTCTTTCTTTCCTCTTACTTCTTAGAAGCCCATACAGCATCCTTTTACTGCCACTTACATCTGTTTCCATTCTTCGTGTAAATTCTTCCCAACTTTTCTTCTTTTCTTCTCCTACCACTTTCTTACACCTCCGTTTGCTGTCGTGGTACTTCCTTCTGCTTTCTTCTGTTTGATCTCGGTTCCATTCTTTCCATGCAGACTTCTTTTCTTTCACTGCTTTCCTCACTTCATCATTCCACCACGGTGTCTCCTTCTCATTCACTCTTGTTGACGTCCTACCACAAGCACTCTCTGCTGCACCAGCAAATGCCTTTTTAAAGTGGGACCATTCCTCTTCTATATTTTCCACTTCAGTAACTGGGATTTGTTGCTTCAATCTCTCCTGAAAATCTTCCTGTATAGCTTTGTCTTTCAATTTCCATACTTTTATTTTACTTTCTCTGATCTCCTTTAGGTTTTCCAATTTTCCCCATCTAAATTTTTCCACCACAGCTCTATGGTCCCCATCAAATGCTTCACCTGGTAAAGCTGTCACATCCATCAGCTTTCTGCGATTTGTCCTTTACACCAGGAAGTAGTCAATTACTGATATTGTTCTTCTATCACCCCACCCATATCTCGTAATTTTCCTGCTGTTTTTCTTCCGAAACCATGAATTACCCACTATCAGTCCATTCCTTTCACAAAAGTTTACAAGTTCCTCTCCTTCCCGGTTCTTTTTCCCATATCCATATGGTCCAACGACTTCTTTCTTTCCTTGTCTCTCAATTCCGACTTGTGCATTCATATCTCCCATGATCACCACTTCTACATCTGAGATTACTCTTTCTACATCCTCCAGGAATACTTCAATATCTTCTTCTCTGTTTCCAGTCTGTGGTGCATACACTTGTATGAAGTCCATCACGTCATTCTTCATCTTCATTCTAATTTTCATTATTCTGTCACTCACACACTCTACCACTTCAACATACTCCTCCAGTTGTTTCGAGGTTATCAGTCCCACACCATTTTTTGCCTCTTGGCCACCACTCCAGTATAATGTATATCCTTTCCTCAATTTCTTCCTTCCTTTACCTTTCCATTTCACTTCACTCAGTCCCATCATTCCAACCTTCTCCCTCTCCATGAAGTCTACCACCTCCTCCACCTTGCCTGTCAGGGTCATGACATTCATGATTCCCACTTTCATTTCGGTTACTGGTCGCCCATTTCTCACAGTTCCCCCAGTACCAAAGGAACTGCGCGTCGCCTGCAGGGTACGCCCTAACCTTTTCCGAATCATTGGAAGTGCCATATCCATTTTAGGCTATTATTACGATGGGGTCGCCACTCCCAAAGGCATACCTCTAACTATCCTGACATAAAAATCAGCTAACTTTCGTTATTGGTAGACACCCTGTTAAAGGAAGTGAGGGCTAAATGCACGACATCGAACGATGCTTCTACCATAAAATGGCTATGCAGTGCAATGAGAGATTGAACAAAGGCATCACCATAACAGCAATTCACGGCTTTCACGGTCACATCTGCTGGAGATGAGAATTCCACATCACCTAACTGTATGTGTAACATGTGAGTGCAAACTCTGATCATTACCACATACTGATCTGTGAAGCTAGGACGAAACCCCAGTCATATTTCGCAGAAAAAGAAAGTAACCTTCTTAATTTTAGTATGTACAGTATATGCAGTTTTAGTTAAATACAGTAAAAAGATAATGAATTTATATCAACTTACTTTTTCTGTTCCTCCACAATACCAGAGAGATATAAGTTTTTAGTTTTGGATTCACACAGTGAATTCTTCAGTTCAGCAACTTCTTTCTCCAGTAGTTCAACTTGCAGAGGAGTCATATTGATCTGCTTTGGACTTAGGATGATCTAAAAAGACAAATTTTAACATTCACAGTAAATATCTATTTAAAAAAGTTGCAAGCATGCATATGCAGATGAAAAATGCATTGTATTTGGAACTGGACACTTGGACTCTTATTAGTAAAGCCAATGCTCTATGAGGGAGGGGGATAGACTGCCATTAATGAACTCTAACGACAACAGGTTTACCATCAAACATTATGATAGATAATAAGTTAATCACAGTTTCTGTTTGTTGGAATCAACCATTAGTAGTAATGGCTCATGCAGTCAAGAGATTCGCAGAAGACTTGTCCTAGGAAGAGCAGCTTTTCAAGGCCTGGATAAGATCTTCAAGTATTCAGATGTTTCTTTGCCTACTAAAATTAGAATAGCTACATATGGTTGCAAAAGCTGGACCATAAGGAAATGAGATAGGAAATATATTGATGCTTTTGAGCTCTGGTGCTGGTGAAGGATACAGCGTATTCCTTGGACAGCAAAGAAGACAAATGTATGGGTAATTCAAAAAATCAAACCAGATCTGTCTCTTGAAGCATTGATAACATGATTACAGCTGTCATATTTCGGACACATTATGAGACGTTCTGATTCGTTGGAAAAGACAATTATGCTTGGAAAGGTGGAAGGGTCTTGGAGACGAGGGCGGCCAGCATTGAGATGGATCACTCCATCAAATCCAACATGAACATGTCAGTGAAGGATCTGAAGTATATGGCTGAAGACCAAATCATATGGAGACAGTCCATCCATGCAGTCGCTAGGAGTCGACGCCGACTTGATGGCACCTGATCATCATCATCATCATCAATATTGTGTAGATTGTAAGGAACACCTCCAAGATTTGTTTTTGTTGTCTTGGTCAGTCCTCTTCAACCAGTGGATTGTGGAACATTATCAGTTGGGTTGTCACAGTATTTTGAATTTTTATAAAAGTAAAAACAATTGGTTTTGTAATATCCGTTTCATTATTCACACTTAACTAACATAAGTTATCAAAAAACTCTGACAAGCAACTATTCCCAAACTAATTTTTTGCAACACAAATCTAACCATTTTTAGTTTATTAACCCTCTTAGTGCCAGGCAAAAAGGTAAAGGTGAAGTCTAAAAGTGCCAGGCTGTTTTAATGGAAAATGTAGGCTTTCAGAAAAAAAATATGTATATCCCCTGTTTTAAAAGATAAGAAAGTGAAATTTAGTTAGGGAGTGCAAAGCATAGCTATCTAAAATCAGGGAAATTTTCAGATCATTATGAAACTTATTTCTTTCTTTATTAATTAATTAAAATAATTTCTTCTGTAAAATAAAAATTAGAAAGTTTGAGTGTTCCTATTACCACATGCTTATAAATGGAGTAAAATGAACACTGGAGAGCACACATACATAACGAAAGAACCAGGAAATGCAGTTTTTTAGTTTAAAAAATATCAGCAGGGGTGTCAAAAATCCGAAATTATAAAATCTAGCATATTCATAAAATACTATACACCAATGGCATTGTTGATATAAATAAAATAAAAATAATTCCAGTGAAAATAAATAAACAGAAGGGGACTCTGTAGTTTTATCTTTCACATTTGTGGTTGTGTAGCCTATGGAGGATTGTCCTGGTCAACATTCCTTTCTTCCCAGTCACTATTACTATCAACATCATTACCATCACTATCACTTGTTTGGTTATGTACGATCGCATTCAGCGCAGGTAATTCATTGTCCGAAGCGGAATCGGCACTTGATTCGCCACACACAAGATCACAATCACTGTCCACGAAGTCCAAGAGTTCACTGCTTGACTCATCAATCATTAATTCTTCAATTTCTTCCTCTCTCAATCCTCCCTTCTGTTGGACGGAATGCTTTTACGAGTCGTGCGTAAACAAGTCAAGGAACTTCAAATATCGCTCGAGTATATCGATAGACAGAAAACAAAAAATGTTTGCCAGAAAATGGTAGCTAGAACTCTCTTTAACGGTCACGTCAAATTTAGACGCCATCTTCGGTCTATAAGCCCCTCTAAGAATACAAAAACGAAGCGTCTCTCAGAGCGACGCTGGCAAGTTTCGTTCATTTTATGAGGATTGCCCACAGCGACTCTGGCACTAAAAGGGTTAAGATTCATATTGGCTACAGTGATATTTATTTTGTTAAAAAGTTTTTAGGTTTCCACCTAGTCAATACTTTCAAAATTTTCTCTCTTTAATGATTGTTAATTATTTGTACATGTTTTGGACATTCTTTTTTAGAATGATTAAGACTGAAGTGAGTTGGACACACGAAATTGATAGGTGCAACGACAATCCCGAAACTGATATGATAACTGGGGGTTAGAGGGGGAAGAAAGTCAAGACTTAACCCAGAAAACAACGGAAATAATAAATTGAACGAGACTTAAAGTTGAGAGTAGTAAACTTTTAGGAAACCTTCCAAGGAGAATGGTACAGAGACAAGCGGAAATTGAGACAGATGATCCACAATCTCCTCCAAGAAATTGGGAACCATGATGATGGGGATGATTGGGGCTTCAAGACAGGTACACATGTTAACCAAGGTCTAGCAAGTTCTCTGATCAGTACTTAAAAGATGGAGGAAAATGATATAGTCAGCCTCCCCTTCATGAATTTGTATGCATAATTCTCGACAATAACAGTTTTGGCCAGATTTAGACACCCTCTGACAAAATTCTGTACTCCTGTCGATGATGTAAACCCTAAATACCGTAACTCTGAAATTAAAACTCGGCAATTTTTAGGTTTATGCTGTGACCCCCCCACAGGAGTTTGGGCATGGACACCAAGAGCCCGCTGATGAGCCAGCTTGGTGTTCCTAGGCGAAACTCCACACAAGACACAGCATAAACCTAAAAATTGCTGAGTTTTAATTCCTTGGCCATAAAAACTCTGAATTTACCTTGGGTTTGCTGTCATCTTCAGGAGAAGATGGACTGGGACTGCTCTGAACAATCGTCACTCCACCTTTTGTGAACACAAGCTGAAACTGCAGATCTGAAAATAATAGAAACAATAAAACTTAGCTTAGGAAAGTTCACTTGTACACAGATGTGTTAGCATAGCCTTTTCGTAAAATTAGACACTTCATGTGAAGTCTGAACACTTCATGAAGCACTACTACAGTAGCGCCATCGTTACTTCCGACTTGGAAGTTTCAGTGCTACGCTACAGCTGTCTAGCGGTCAGAAGTGAAATCACTTTTACTAGCCAATCACAGGCAGCCATTCAAATCGATATATTGAACCCATGTGCCATCAGGTCCATGGATGGTCGAATCCATGCATTTGAGGAAGAAATCAAAGAAACGTACAGTTTCCAATGTAACTTTAAGAAAGATCCAGCTAGGAGGCCAGTATAAGGTTGTGCAACTAACTAGGACCAGGTGTTCGAGAGGATGATATCATCCCTCTTGACATTCTGAAGGGAGCGAGTCACGAGTATTAATAACCGAGTGGAACTTTCCAACGATTAGACAAGGAGACCTGAATCGGAATTCGAGCTGACGTTGCTGGAAATTGACAACACCGCGTATGCGCCAGGAGAGGAATAATTAAATTTAACCTGTTTACAAGTATAATAATGAGTAAACAAGTACAGTACAGTGAATCATTTTGAATGAGAGATTTTTCAGTAAAGAGAAACCATTTAATAATTGCGCAGGAGAAAACTGCCAACGCAAGACGACGTCATTGGGGAATTACCGAAGCCTGTGTGGAGGGGAGAGAGCAAAAGAAAGGCAACACCCACACAATTGAGGACGAGAAATTAATTAATATCTCCGAATTGCACGATCGATTCTTAGGTGCAATGAGATTATTTGACATTGAGAAGACGAGTTTTCGGAAGGTATAATTTTTATATTTGTGGCACCATTATTTTAGAAGTTGACCACAGAAAAGGCTAGAGTCTTATTTTTTTGTAGTGAAATAGTATAAAGCTTCGGGCTTCACCAAGCCAAACATGCAGTTTCAAACGGCCTGAGGGCACGTCACTAGGCTACATCAAACACCGAATGCAGTCTCGAACAGCCCGTGAGGGGTATAATCACGCATCACGCAGTACAAGTCCGTCCAGGGGGACGTAACGCTGGATCATCAGCACATGCAGTCATTCTGACAACCCGTGAGGGTGTTACTACGCAAGCAGTTTCCGACAGCCCGTGAGGGGCGTAAGACTACATCACAGCACATCAGTATTCAGACAGCCGTTTGGGGCGTAACTCTGCGTCACATCGAGGAAAGTTACCAGTACTCCTTGAGGGGAGAAATACTGTGTTACACCGCAGAAGTAATATCCGATAGCCATAGGCGTCGCAGTATTAAAGACTTGCTTGCCTCCATAAGGAGTGGTCAAGAATAAAATTTAGAGTATCGCCGTATTGAAATATTAGGAAAATCCTAGTTACAGGATTTAGGCCCGACTGTATACAAGTTATAGTGAAAGTTCGTAAGATATAGTCAGAGCAGGCTGCGAACGTCGGACTTAAAGGCGATAGGTCGTTAAATAGACGAACGAATAGATCCTAACGTACGGAAGTACCGTACCAGAGAGATAAACTGTCATTTAAATTAAAGAACCCAAAAAGGGAAGAACAGAATAAGGTTCGGAACGTATACCAGAAACGTAGGAGTGTTAGAACCGATCAAATAGAGAAGATAGGAGACTATAAACATTATCTCCAGAAAGCAGGCGAACTATTCTAAAAGTACTAGACTCGAGAAGTACTAGCTGCTATACACTAAATCTATAGGTCATTGAGGAGACCTCGATCCGAATAGACTTTCGCTAGGATCGATAAACAGATCTACAAAGAAGCCGTTCAAGCTAGATAAATAGCCGGTCATCCAGGATAGGAGTAGAAGAATTTGGGTTCCAGGGAACGATAGATGTTTCGAGACTTTCATATTCTGCAGGATAGGAAGCCGACATCGAATAAATTTCACCCTTGGAAACGGGAAATTAAGAAGATCACGTGTGATAGGCTCAGAAATACGGCCTAGTGATCAAGAATTGTGTAGTGTAAATTTATCAAGATTGTGTGTTAATAATATTTTTAGTGTTTATTATGTGTTCAAAAGGGACACATCAGTGTATAAAAATGTCGTCAATGTTTAGTGTCTTAATTATATGTCAAAAAGTGTTTATACATAAGATGAATTCCTTTAATATGGAGTAAAAAGTTCAAAGTGGGCCCAAAATGAAGCACCGCACAAGAATAAAGATCATGGGACGATCTTAATAACATGTGAGTACTGAATTTCATTCTATTTTGGTGTCAGAAATTGGTTGTGTACAAATCCACCGGAGTTTTTGGAGTGAAAGGGATGTGTTTTAAGAAATAAATACTGAATAAGCAAGAACGCGGTCTGAACAATAATAGAAAATTTGAGAAATCATAAATAATTATGTAAAGAATAAATCCCGTAGAGGAAATAAGTGAATAAAAATGTTAATGTATTTAACAAATGTCATAAGAGCAAGCGAAATATCAGTAATTATCATGAAAGATATTCAAATAAAGTAATGTTGAAATATGAAAGAAATAGCTTTGAGCTTGTGTAAAGAATAAAGATAATAATAATAACTAAATATGGAAATATTAAATAAAGATCAAATAAATTAATGTGAACATAAGAGCGTTTAAGCCTTAAATGTATGTGTAAGATATGATGTTCAATGGAATATTTTAAAAGGGAGCGATTTATCGGCAACGGAAAAGATTAATATGAGAATAAAAATAATATGAATTGTTACTAATGAGATTTATCAGTTCTTGGGAAGACAATTCGGCTTAAAAATAATGTATAGCGCAAAAGAGCGCCAATAATATTAAAATGTCACGCTAGGAACGCGTAGAGGTTAAAATACTTGGTAAATTACTTATGGAGGGTAGTTGATTGCAGTGAATTGATAATTGTATAAGTCCTCTATTTGTGACGTAGTATCACGAGGCATTGTGTATGTATTTGAAAGGGAGCTAATATATGGTATTGTTGAGCGTATGTCATATGGGCCACGGCCGACTCTAAATCGCATTTTGTATAAGTCCTCTGTAAGGGAATGGTTCCCGAGGCACGTGAAGAGATTCGAACGCAGAATCTTCTTATGATAAAAGCCCCTTTATTCTTCGTCGTTGAATGTGTATTAATCTTCCCAATCAATGAGGACCCTCTCATAATTAATAAATGCCAAGGTTACGAAAGTGGTCTATGAACCAAAGAATAGTTGTTTGAATGAGTACGGTACAGTAAAGCCCGGTCTCTCCCCAGAACTGAATATAATGTGAAGGTCTGTTTTGAAAGCCTTGGAAATAAGCTATTAACGTTGGTTAGACAGGGAGTCGCCGTCACCCCCCCCGTGTCATAAATCGCGCCCGAGTTGAAGGGTCTAGCTTTCTTAGAGTGAGAGTGGCCAGAAACCGTCTCGTAAGATGTTGTAAAGAGAAATGAATACACCAGGAGTGTTTAAAGTTGTTAACGACCCGGGCGTTGAACCGAGGTCCTTGTAGATTGATATTTTCGTTTGCCTGTTCAGATCGTAGTTTCTTATATGATAATGGTCTTATAAAATATAAGAGATAAATAACAATCCCTATTGTAATGATGTATGGACGTAGGATTCCACGAGTTAATTGAAGGCAACTAAGTTTCGGGAGTAACTATAGTTTTTTGACTGTGTCAAGTATCTTCATGCTCTGGAGTACACAATTGATTTCCTGATTACCTTAATATATTTGTGAAAATAAAGAGAGATGATAACAACTGAATGTGTGGACATGCCCAAAATATTGAGTTAGATAATTAACATAGATTTTAAATGTAATTATAAATTTGTCTTTGAGAATTAAGAAGATATAAAGGATAGTATTTTAGGTGTACAAGAATGACACCATCATTATGTAAAGCATGGAGCCAAAAGAGCTCTGAGTTATATAAAACTTATAGTGATGCTTTATGGAAGTAAGACTAAGTAGGAATTGTTGGTTTATGTGGAAACCATATGTTTGAATGCAATATTTGTTTTATTATATTTGTGATTCCTTGTTCATTTGGAGCAAGTAGATGATTATGGGTCAGTAATTAAATTGTTAAAGTGTTTGTAGCGCCATTAAGTTTATTAATTAAATGTGTTTTAATAGGAGTTGATTTTGTTGTTATTTTTGCAAGTGTATCCTCTAATTAATCCAAAATATGTGAGTCACAGAGTGGGGGAACTTACCGCTGCCCCGAAAATTCCGAATTGAGCTACGCTGGTATACTGTGATTGGCATATTTCTGGCTACAAGGGTACAATATATAACGAAAAATCGAGTGTCATTCGATAAATCGCAACATTGTGAACGAAACAAGATTTCACGGGGCGAAGCAGAGGACACAGCGATGACAGAGTGCAGTCTGCACGTAAGTCAAGCAGCATTGCCTCAGATAAGCGTCACAGGAGCTCATGTTACCATGGACAGTTTAACGATAACTGAGGCTACTAGAACTGTGTCATATCCTACTCGTGCAACTGTACCTGTCGACGAAGCAGGCTGAAGTGTGACACAAGTAAACAAAGAATAGTTCCCATCTCGACTGCTGGCAATCAATTTGTGAAAGGGTAATATGCTATCTGAGGATATTCAAGATTTGCCATTCAAATATTATGGCAAACATGTAAGGAACAAAGGGTAATATGCTATCTGAGGATATTCAAGATTTGCCATTCAAATATTATGGCAAACATGTAAGGAACTTCTTATGTTGTTAATTCACTTGAGGGATTTGGGACATCTTGGTCATCAGCCCTATGTAGTTAGGGGTGTGTTGAATGCATCTGATAACTTGCATTTACATATTGACATGAACTTAAAAATTTCAAAAGTTTCCTTATTGACGTTCAAATTAACATAAAATACCAATGAGGATTTAATAATTTATTTCCATTAGGGGCCGGTTCTACCACATCCGGGCAAAGGGGCCGATAATTTGCCCGTCAAATTAAATAAGAATTTCCGTTCGACCATCAACAGGTAGCGCTATCGGCGGTGTAAACGTCTTCTACCCGCAGTGTAAATTTACGGGCGCTTCAAGAGGCCGATAAAGCATTACCAGCCAGATTTGAGCTGTACGTAAGTGTTTCTTTGCATCATCTATGTTGTACATAGCCTCTTCATAAATTACTAATACAGTAATAAAATTAGAATTATTTGGTGATTTTGTTGTCAAATAATGATATAATTACAATTATTTATTTAAGGGATGTAACAGTTACTGAGCATATTTTATTTTCAAGTTATGGAAGAGCTAATTGACGACGTGGAAATGTATGATAACTTTTTTGTCGACGAAGGAGAAGATGCAGTCAGATGTCCGAAGCGGAACGGAGATTGGCCGGAACATTATGAAATTTGGTCGGATGACAAGTTCTTAGCCAGGTTCAGGCTGCAAAAGCCAACAGTTTTATATTTGCTGCGGTTGATTGAACATGAAATACGACCGCCTAGTGAATACAGTACCATAATAGATTTCAAAGAAAAACATATCAATTGCATGTGTAGGCTTATGTAGCGCTCATATAATTTAATAAATTCGCACAAGTGTGCATGAGAAATACTGAGTGTACAGGGCATTATTCTGGTTCTGTACTATACAGTGTCACCGACTTAGTATTTTGCTTGGAGCATAAGACATATTTGGGGCATTGCATTGTACAGTTTTCTACAGCACTGAAGAGAACTTGGAAGATAGCCAACTACAATCTTAGGCATACGGTGACACGTTATGCAGTCAATGGTTTTCATCATAAAATATGTGTGACAAAATCATTCCATACACCAAATGAAAAGTGTAAATGGGAACTTTGCAACAAGACATGTCCAACCATCTATTAAGTTGTGCAAAAAGAGTGAAATCTTTTATAGAATACAGCAAAGAGAACTATCTAATTATGCACGAATGTGCGCATTCCGTTTCATTCATTTTACAGAGTTTAAAAAGGAACTTGTCACCTGGAATGTGATAATTTGATTTGACATACATTTTATGATTGAACTCAAGTACTGCAAGTCTTGTCACAACATGTCTGTAGTTCATATAGGCCTGTATTCAGATTGTAAAGTATAGCTAGTAACATATTTCACGGGCTATTCCTCCTTGAAAAGCACTGCATGCTTGTCTAGTTCTCGGTTACTTATTGAGGTTAGGTATTGGTTTTTCAGTTGCATTCCTTCAAAACTGAATGACATAACGCATTAGGTTATTTCTGCCCAGAAGTGTCACGAGAGGTTTTGGTACTATTTCGTTGAAACCAAATAACACGTGCTATCAACAAACAACAGACAAAAGTGAAACGAAAAGAAACTTAACGCGTCTAACAATACAGTAGGTGGCACACTCATCGATAAATAAAATTTAACAAAAATCATGCTTGCCAGCATTTGTAATTTGCTATAAGGTTCCGGGCACCTGCCTGGAACTTGCATGGAAGTGGTAGCATGCTGCCCAAGATGCACAGAGGTTTACACCGGCAGATAGTTCATCAACCCACAACTTTTACGTGGATGTGGTAGAACCGGCCCTAGGTGGAAATAAATGATTAAATACTCATTGGTATTTTATGTTCTTCTTCTTAAGACACCGTCTCCCTCCGAAGGTTGGCGATCTAATTGATTATCATTACGGCAGCACGGAAGATTTCTATTGACGCATATCCATACCACCGCTGCAAGTCTTTCATCCAGGAATTTCTCCATCTTCCCACAGATCTTTTCATGACTTCTGACATCACATCCAGAATATTAGTCGACTATCTAGTTCACTACGGCTGAAAATGTGGCATTGGGACACAGCCTAAGTATATGTTTCGGGGTTATGGTATACCCCTTCATCAGCCTCTCAATACTAAAACATAAATAAAATTAGCACTCAAATCTCTCCTTCCCTGAGTGCCTGAATGTGTCTGGCGGTATAATCTGTATTACGAATGAAGAACGGTGAAGTGTAAAAACTAGCATGTGGGGAAATGCTGCGTTGCCACTGGGACAGGCCATGAGTCATAACATTCCAAGAGGCTTAGAGGGAGAGACTAATACTGGGGAAGTTAGCTCCCCTGCCTGGCAGTACGTACACAGTCAAAGCACTGTAGAACACTGCTTCAAACCACGTGCTCGCCGTTGTACCTACATACATTGCAACAACGCCCGCTGTTGCCATGGAGACAGTTACCCCGCACATCTCCTCTCCACATCTCACCCTACAAATGGATGACAGCTGTCACCGTTCATTATTCGCAATACAGAGTATAGAAGTCGCATTCCCTGCCTTAGAGCCAGTGTTCTTCCCAACTAACTTCGGTCATCTCTCAGAGTTTACAGTTAGTAGATATTATCAAGGATTTTAATATTTACTAACTGTAAACTCACACTATAAAATATGTCATGCATGCGTAAGACATGATTAGAAGGCTTAGAGTTGTAGTAAAGAGGACATAATAAACTTATTCCATGACTGTCACATTCCACTGTTGTTTGTAAACATGGCTGCACTTTCAGATGCTGAAGTTAAATAAAAAAGGGTTGTGTAAAAGCTATTTTAGCGATTCAGGAAGGTCATGTAGTGGTGATTTTCTTTTGGACATAAGTGTGAATATTATTTACATTATAGTAATGTGAAAGCTGTAAATCATGGTGCTACAAATGCTGGCAGTGGCAAATGTTCATTCATTACTGCCTTTTACACTGCCAGGCAATTTTGCCGGCGATAGCGGACCCATTCAGAATTTACGAGTATTTCCCGACTCTACACAACTAACATATATTGATTCTATGGTAAATGGCAGTGAACTACGAAAGCACGAATTACACTAACCTCTATGCTGAATACAAGCAGCCCAAAGTGGAGAAGGCTGCCAACAAGTGGGTTGACACAACACCTGATCTAGTCCAAGTAATTAATGGATTATGGAGGTATATTATGCAGGCCTATCCACTTTTAGAAATATATAACTGGAAAAGCCTTAATATTGAATGTCCTTTGGTAAGAAATTTCCAGATATGAAAGCAATTTAATAGTGTCACTAGCTATTAGCATATGACTGACCACCGATAATGGGAGTGGGCATTGAGAATTAAGGACCTCGGAACTCCAGCGGAGTGACAGTAAGTCTGAGGTATTATTGAATTGTAAGATGCAGATAACTAACACCAATGAGTCACTTGGAAAAATACAACTTTCAGATGAAATTGGAGCACTGAAATAATTATAAATGTATCGGAGTACTCATGAATTAATTGAAATTACACTGTATAACAATAAAAAAAAGCACCGGGAAGGCGTTGTCCGATTGTATGGAAATTACATATGCAAAGACATTCGGACCGAACATGCAACTGATTAAAGCTTCGTGTCCAATGAGTGAATAGCGGGAGCTCCTGCGCATCCGAACTACGCATGCATCAGGTGTATATAAGGCGCGATTCTGAAGCGTATGCTCAAAGTAGCTGTTGCATTTGACTGCCATATCTGAACGTCGGCTGTAAGAATGCCACGCCAAAGGATTCGTGCTCATTACGAGCAAATGTCAGAGTTTGAAAGAGGTCGTGCGATTGGATTGAAAGAAGATGGTTGGTCAAATCGAGCTGTCGCTAGACATTTGGGTCGAAGTGATGCGGCGATCAGACGATGCTGGCAAGCGTGGGTCAGCAATGGCAAGCATCAGGGTCAGGACGGCAGTGGTCGACCCAAGGGCCACAAGAGCACGAACAGCTGTCAGAACAGCTGTCATAGCACTGGAGTCGTTATCAACGATCCAGCGTGTGACCCGCACACATGTGTCCACCATGACCATCAACAGACACCCGAGCGACAGGAAGTTGCGCTCGCGCAGCCCGTTGCGCCGCTTACCCCTCACACCTGTTCACCGTCAAGTCAGATTATAGTGGTGCCGCGCTCTAGCAACGTGGAACTGCGCTGACTGGGGTTGTATATTCTTTAGTGACGAGTCCCGTTTCCAACGGTGCCCTGACGACAATTACAGACGGGTTTGGAGACGCCCAGGCCAGCGTGGAGATTCTGCCTTGACTATCGCACGCCACACAGCCCCACAACAGAGGGTGATGGTCTGGGGTGCCATCTCCTTTGATAGCCGGACCCCACTGGTAGTCATTCCTGGCACACTGACAGCACAGCGGTATGTTGATGACATTCTATGACCATTCCTTCAGCGACATCCAGGCCTTACTTTCCCAACAGGATAATGCCCGGCCGCACACGGCACGTGTTGCTATGGACTGTCTTCAAGCTTGCCCTATATTTCCTTGGATAGCTCGGTCGCCTGATCGCTCTCCCATAGAGCACATTGGGGACGTCATGAGAAGGCGATTGCGAACTTTCCGGAATGTTGCCGATTTAGCCCAACAGTTGGAGACCATTTGGCACGAAATTCCGCAGGACACCATCCGGAAACTTTTCAGTCCATGCCAAGTCGAGTGACAGCCTGCATCCAGGCCAGGGGTGGACCAACACCTTATTGACGTCCTCACTTTGTAATGCTCTAACTCTGCAATAAATCATTCAATTGTTCTGCACTTTTGATCATTTGTTTTTCTATGTCTGTTCCTCACATCCACCAATTTTTATTGCCATCGGACAATTCCTTCCTGGTGCGTCATTTTTTGTTGTTGTTATACAGTGTATTTGCAAATCAATTGCTGAAGTTACAATATGAAGTCTTTCAAGGAAATACTGAAATCACCAGAACTTAATAGATGATGAAAGTGATGTTAAATTTATAGTAAAAGTAATGTTGGAAACCATAGAAAGTGAGAGTGAATTTGAAAAGAATTATTACAGGAAAGACACCTGAGCAAAACCTGTGACAATGTGGGTGCTCTGTGATGTTCTATGTTCAGATGAACATCACCATTTCTTGCTTTTAACGATTGGTAAAAAACTTCCTAGGCACTATTTTGGTTTATTTCATGAAGATTTAACCAATATCTGTATTCTCAGTGACTTTCTTTTTCTGAGAAAAACCTGGGTTAAATATATTAGAAAAACAACGAACAAAATGTATTGAGATAAAAGGAGGTTAAGTTGAAAAATAAATTTTATTTCAGTAAAACTTTTGTTTTCAAACTGTTTTCACTACATCTGCAATATGTCACTGCTACTTAATGGCTTGCAATAAAAAAAATCTGTTTAGATGATTTGACCAGGACTCGTCTCACAAAAGTGCACTGGTGTAAAAGTTCATATAATAAAAAAATAGTACTGTTGTAGGTTTCATGCACCACCATCATCAAAATGCAATTGCAACTGTTGCTCGAAGTTTAAAATTGTTTTGAACACCAGAGTTATGTGCACGCACAAGCTAGCAAACAAATGAAGGAAGGTTATGGGAACAATCTAAATTTTTTATGGGTACTTAATGCTTCCAGGTGCTTGTGCAAATATTTTCAAGATTTGTAGATTTTACATTTCATATACCAGTAATAAAAAATAAAATAAATGGTATGGGTTTCATGCTCCTTTTAACTGCTGCAGCTTTAGAGATGCCAGAGAGCCAGTATTTTACCCTGTAGGGGAACTTAAAAACATGCCAATAAATCTACCGACATGGGTCCCTCAAATTTAAGTGACTATGTTGGGATTTGATCCTGCAGCCTTGGGCACTGCCACATAGCCAGCCATAAAAATGACATACATCTAACAGGAAATCACTATATCTCAAAGAATTTGATTCATTCGAAGTATTTTTCAGTTTAGCAATCCTTACCAATGAAATCCAATAAGGATTCATATGGACAAGTCTTTAGTAAGTAGGGGCCGATAACCTCGATGTTAGGCCCATTAAAACAACAATTATCATCATCATCTTTAGTAAGAATAATGCATACCTACCTCTGTTCCTCTGCCTGAGCTGCTCAACCTCCTGATGTAGGCTAGCCAACATAATTTGATGTTGTTCTTGTAAGAACCTGATGTTCTGTTCAAGCTGCGCTATGCGTAGCAAGGGATCAGATGTTGGCGTCACCATCAGGCCTTCAGAACGGCCAATCGCCGCCAGTTCTGGGCCTTTCTTGCTCACCTAAAATATGCATAGTAACATATAAATATCAAGACCAACAAAAAGTTAACTAATTTTCTTACTGGTCAAAAAGAAAAATACAGGGTCTTTCATATAAAATAAGAGCTCCAAGCGGTGGCTTTGTTAACCGCGGCTGCGGTCACCTTGGCCAAGCTTTTGGCGCACCAAGGCCCCCTGCTTTAAGCGTGTGTACAATCCTATATGATGCAGTGGCCTTGCTAGCGTGTGTACAATGCTGAAATCTCGTCGTTCTGCTATGTGTCTGGCAGCCCAATGGTGAACATTTTGAACATCTTGTGTAACCATATGTTTAACTGAAGACAGTACTACATGTAATCAAAATTTAAATGTAAGAGAAACACACAATAAAGTTGGTTTTTTTCTGTAAAGAGTGTATACATTTTTCTGGCGGACTCTGTATATATATACACTGGGTGAATCAGCTGCCCCTAATAATATTGTTTTATGCAGACCAACTAACGTGTGTTATCAGGAAGGTCTATATTTCTCTGCTTGCATTGTGTATGGTACTAATGCACTGCAAGCATATCCCGCAAACGATACTGAACACACATTTTCCCTCGATGTGACTACAGACCGTTCGAATAATATAATCAAAGGAAAAATAATAGTGTTCAGTATTGTTTGCAGGATATGCCTGCAGTGCATTAGTAACATACGGGATGCAAGCAGAGAAATATAGACTTTCCTGACAAAACGTGCTAGTTGGGCTGCATAAAACAATATTATTAAGGGCAGCTGATTCACCCGGTATATATACACACACAGTGCTTTTTTCTAAAACAAATTTAAGGGGTACTCTCAGTTGTAGACAAAACATCACGATCTTGCAATTCTCAGCAATTTGCTGAGTCCGGTTATTACTTTTCGGGCTGACATGTCAAATGAATCGTTGCATTGGGTTAATTTTTTTCTGGTCAACAAGTCAAGGTGGTAACTGCACTCAATATTTCTAATCATTTTACATTTAAAAATTAAGTGAAGTAAATATAAGCACTGTGGTAGTGTCTCATTTTAATGTCCTGCTCACAGAACACTGGTAAAAGAGGTTCATCACTGCCATCTTCACGCTTGCTCTGCTTGCTTTTCGTGTCGGTCGCCAGATGTCTTCCTTCCAGGAACCATGAATTTACGTAATCCACAGGGTTGAATACTTGATGAACATAGACTTGCTAATGTGTTCTGATGCAATGATGCTCTTGTTGGAGTCACTGTTGGCGTTGCTCTGTCATTGTTTATGTTCGAATAATTAACTTTCAGCTTTTTCGATGCCTGGGTGCATGTTAAATAGTTCATTATTTTCTTCATCCTTCAAAACTAACCACACCCACAAAATAACAACCTACCCAGCCTTCAAATACTAGCCTGCGTGCTTATAAGAATGGAGAGCCGAGTTGCCGACCAAAAGTAACTGATTCGATAGATCGATTTAAATCTAGGATAACTCGGAATTTCCTCCAGCTGTTGAACAACACGTTGATGCCAGCTGATCGATGAACTTTCAAAGTTGGATGTTATATTTGGCCAGACTAGATAATTTTTTCTTAAACAGTTTTCAAATGTTTAAGGGGTACGCATACCCCAGCGTTCCCCCTGAAAAAAAAAAAAAAAAAAAAAGCACTGTATATATATCATATAATGTATATATATATTTCTTCTTCTTCTTTTGAGACCACAAAGGATCACTTTACCCAACCATTAGTTCGTCGACTTGTAGGAACTGTACGAGTCTTGCGGTCCTCCCAGTACTTCTTCATGCGTATTGATCGTCTTGCCCGTTCTTCGGCAGAAAATATTCTTGTAGGAATTTTCTTCTTTGTGAGTGGAAAATGAAACCTCATATTTTTAAGTGCTGTAGTTATATATATATATATCTTTTTTCCCACATATTCCAGTAATTGGAATTATATTGTGTTGACCGACTGAAAATTATAATATCAATTGCCAACAATAATTTGCACTACGGCACCTTCGTATCAGTTACCTCCAGTTTATGTATTAGAAAGACAGAACCCACCCAGCTCTCACTTCCACGCAGCCTATCTGTCTGAATGATACGTGACGTAGAGAGGTTTGTCACAGCACAGAAGATAGCAACTGAGAACTCACTGAATTTACTCTTCTCCAAATTCACTACCTCTTACACTATATTGCCAAATTCATAAACAAAAAATAAAACAAAACAATGAAAGTAAAAACTAAGATAGAAAATTGACAGTCACTAAACCACAATTTACCTCTCTTTTTCCTAAGGTGCATGATGGTTGACAAGGCTACCTTAGAAAAAAAGCTATGGAAGAATGTTCTAGACCAAAGGGGGAAAATATAGAATGCCGCATAGAGGGAACACAGGCGTATTTTGGTGTGTGCAGCGAGCTTATTACTTTTACAGTTTAGTTCCATTGCCGAAATTATGGTAAATGTTAAAATAAAAATAAAAAATCTGTAAAACCTCCATAAACGTAAACAAAATGTTAACATTGTGATGACTGTTCCATTTAGGAACTTGGGTAACATGGTCATCAGCCTTTAATATTAATGGTATTATTGTAAAAAAAAAAAAACTTTAAACAGTATGAAATATAGTTTTATTTCTTAACCATTAAAATAATGATTCTACTAATCAAAAATTAATTATCTACTTAAAAAATGTATTTCAATTTTTACACACTGCAGAATGACATAGTAGGACATAGACTTGAAGGAAATGACTATGACCAAAAGACAATCAGTAAAACTGGTCAAAGTCAAATATACCTTAAGTGAAAAAACTTTCCCTTTTGTTGTTACACATGAAAAATGGTTTAATTGTGGCACTTCTATCTTCCTAGTTTATCATTCGACTTCCAAGATTATCTTAGCACCTTAATATTTTCTAGCAAATACATTTAACAAAAAATAATGAAATATTCTTCATAATAATATTTAAAAAAAAAAATAGAAAATAGTTTTAGAAGAGAATTTAAAATTTCAAATACTGTAACTCATAAGAATTCACAAATCTATGTCACACACAAGGAATTGGAAACTCAACTGAACTCTGCTCATTAGATTAAAAATTGCACTACGACAACTCACAATTATTTGAGCTTGGAATTTGCACATCATACTTTGGAGTAGCCATGTTTGTGGTATGGGAGATATTTGTTACAACTACTGTATTAACATGACATATAAAAATATGGATACTAAATCAAACTGAAGTTAACAGAGAATAAATAAAATATTAATTTTGAGCTTATTGCAAACATATGTTAAGTGCATGTACCTTACAGTATATGTGATTGATCATCTCTACCTGTCAGTAATGGAATTTAGTCCAGGAAACTAAATTGTCATTGTATCAATATTTATCATGAAATATGACTAAAGTAATACCAATAAAATCAAAGGTCATTAGAATTATTATTTTTATTTAATAAATGTACAGTTATGTACTTACTTGGGAGAAAGGCACATTTGGGATCTTAACTAATACTTTAGATGCCATCATCTAGCTTGTCACTTTTTCTAACACTGCATTTGAAGGTACTTAGCACCAAAACTTCTGCTAGCAAGAATGACTGCACACATTTATGAGTCAGTCACACTTTAACTTCTCTCTGACTCATATGAGAAAAGAAGACAAAACTGTACTGTGCCAAGCCTTCTTTTGACCTTCATATAAATTCACTACCACACTGTCTGCTAGAATTCAGAGCTGGTATTAGCTCACACTCCTTTCTAAGCTCCCTACAAGTTTAACCACTAACTGTCCTAATTGATTTCAGACAGTATATAAGAGAACAAAGCACACTTTTATTTGAATCAGATGAAGCAAGTAACAATGGCACCCATATGTCGGCATGGCACTGCAAGGGGCAGCTACTAGGGTATTGATTATTTGAAATGAGGGGATGGGGAAAGCCCAGCCCCTTGAACTCATATTCTCTCTCTCTCTCTAAGCACAGAATATTTAACTTAGCAGTTGGTGAAAAAATAAAATAAAAATAAAACCATCAATCCATATTAACATTCCATATTCACCCAATAAAAGAATTTCAGAATTCCATTCACATACATCACTTGATCCATTTGGGAACCAGACATATAGACCTACCCACTTCAATAATAAATAGAATAGCCATAAACCCATGACAAAGGTATAATTTTAAAATTCCACAATACATTTTTTTTTTTTTAATAACACAAACCATTATTACAACTGCTGTATTAACACAACATATCAAATATGGATACTGAATCAAATTGCAGTTAACAAGAATAAATCAAATATTGATGTTGACCTTATTACATACATATGTTAAGTGCATATAACTTACAGTATGTATGACTGACCATCTTTACCTATCAGTAATGGAATGTAGTTTAGGAAACTTTTAAATTCATTTTAGGAGCTTGGGACATTTAGTCATCAGTCCTGGGTTGGTTGTGTATTGAACTTGTCTGACAACCTGTATTTATGTGATGACCGTAGTAATATGTTTAACTGTATTAGGGACAGGGATGACATGTGCCCTGGGACTTGAAGGTACAATTCCGGCATTTACCTAGAGGGCGTGTGGTGGAAAACCCATGGATAAACCACACTCAGGATAGCCGCTGTCAGAGCCAGGATTTGAGCATGTGATCTCAAAACTTACTACAGCTGCCCTCACGGTCATGGTGCATGACTGAATAAACACGGCTAAGCCGCAAGACAAATTTCAGGAGACTAAATTTACAGTAAATATGACATAGGCTACTTATAAGGTACCGTACATGAAATATAGGAATATTCAGCATATTTTGGATCTCCTTCTTCCTGGCGCTGTTCCCAATTATATTTTGGGGTCCGCCACTCTGCACCTCGCTCTCCATTTGTTGCAGTTTGCTGCATCTATAGGACGAAGACCTACGATGCGTATATCGTCGTGTAGGGTATCCATCCAACGCCTTTTGGTCATCCTGGAGGTCTTTGTCCATCAGGCTCGAGAGCAAGTGACTGGCTTACAAAGGACTCTGTATTTGCTCGGACTACATGCCCATACCAAGGCAACCGCGTCTCCCTCATTTTGGCTGGAATAGGGGCAATTCCAAGAGTATTGCGGACGTCTTCGTTCTTAATATGATCCAGCCGTGTAATTCCCAAGGACCATAGTAGCATCCGCATCTCCATTGAGTGCAAAGCTTATTCATGTTTCTTTGTATTAGGCCAGCATTCAGCTCCATACAAAGCAACAGGGCGGACGACTGATTGATAGATCTTAGTTTTGAGGCGCAAAGGGATCTTGCGATCACAGAGAACGCCTGTGACCTGGCGCCACTTCATCCATGCAGCATTCACTCTTGCATGGGCATCCGACACTGTGTCACCATCAGGTCTCACAATGGAGCCAGGGTATCGGAGATGTGAAGCCTTTGGTAGTGGGGTGCCATCTACTATGATGGTCCCATCTGTCTGGGAACCACATTCAAGGTACTCAGTCTTAGTGAGGTTGAGCTGTAGTCCAAATTCACAGAGCCTCACATTCCAGAGGTTGACCAAGTGCTCTAGATCATTACGGGTCTCGCTTGCAAGCATGACATCATCGGCGTACAGTAATGTCCATGGTGGTTGCCTCTGCAAATCGGCAATCACTGTATCCATGCATAGGATAAACAAGAGTGGAGATAGTGCAGATCCCTGGTGAACCCCAACTCTAATATCGAACTGTTTGGTGAGGCCAGCAGCACTGCGTATAGAGCTAGTTGTATTATTGTAGAGGAGTTGGACCCAACGCACATAAGCTTCTGGTACGCCATGAGATCGAAGAGAATACCATATAAGCTGATGGGGAACCCGGTGGAATGCTTTCTCCAGATCCAGAAAAGCCATGTGAATTGTCCTTCTTTTCTCCATGTACTTTTCTATCAGAAGCCGCATTGCATGGATAGCATCAGTTGTTCCGCGACCTTTCATGAATCCACACTGGTTAGGCGAGATGGTAACAATGCTACGTAAGCGAGTGTCAATCACACGTTCTAGAATCTTCATTATGTGGCATAGGAGACGAATAGGACGATATTTTGGATATTTTTTTATATTTACATGGGAAGGGGGATGCACATCATCCTTTAAGAGAAGGTATGTTTCTTTCATTGAAGATCTTTAACTGATCTCACAGGTATACTAAAATTTTTAATGAAATCAACTTATGAAGAACAACCATTCGGCTTACTTTTCAAATTCTCATGAATAATACAGGGAATGTTCTCCGTAGCAGCTACATGCTGCTGCGAGAGGTAGTTGGTTATTGTTGCTTTAAGGGGCAGAACTGCAAGGTCATCTGCCCCCCTTAACACACATTAAAGTGTACAAATTCGGAATGGAATTTAAAATTTAGATATAGACACCTAAATTTGAAAAGACTGACAATTAATAAAACAATAAATTAAATAAAACTAATAATTATACTGTAATATAAACAAAATGACTGATAAACAAAAATTCAGCATTCAAAAAAGAACAAGTCTTTGAGTCAATGTACACTGGAAAATTTAGATTGCTGGCCCTAACCCACTCTCACTTATAAAGCGGATGACAAGGTCAGCAGCCACCTCGTCATCGGCTAATATAAATTTTGAGTGTCATCTGCAAACCAAGGTTTCTTCGTAAGTCAGCAGGATCCACACGCTCGGTTAAAATGTGGGCCGCGGTGAAAACGGCTCCACAGGTGAGGGGTCTTCCCTTCTCATTAGGTATGAGTGGGTGGATCTTGTATGACCTATCCTTAGCCTACACAAAATGCCGGAATCCCTCCGTGACCGGAAAGAGCTCCGCCACACATGAATAGTTCCCTTTATCGCTCTCAGTTTACTGGGCATTGGGTCAGCTAGCCACTGACTCTCCCAAAATGCCAGTACTTGTCGGCGTAATTGAGAGCGACTATGTCTAGCGGGTACCTCCATTGGTCGAGGTGGTAGTGATACCGCCTCTTTTGCAGCTTGATCCGCTAACTCATTTCCCGCAATTCCCATGTGGCTTGGAAGCCACAGAAAGGTGATTTGTGTGTCAGCGTGGCATAATCCGGCTAGTAGGTCGTTTATTCGCTGCACTAGGGGGTGTTGCGGGAAACAAGTAGCAATTGACTGCAACGAGCTCAAAGAGTCTGTACACACGAGAAGGTGTATTCGTGCATCCTGTAGTGAAAACTGCAGAGCTTCATAGATGGCAACGAGCTTCGCATTAAACACAATACAGGCCTCAGGCAAAGAGATCTTGGTATTTGCACCATCAACAACGTAAGCACAACCCACCTTCTCGTCCACCTCCGAACCATCCGTGTAGAGAATGCCAGCGTACGGAAATTGGTGAACTATGCTTTGGTACTGCCTCCAATAAACGGAGGCATCCATGTTCACCTTAAGATCTCGGTGTAGATCAACCGAATTTCCGGTCGCGGGACTTGCCACGGAGGCACCTCGCTAGGTGTCCAGATCATACAGGGACCTACAGCTACTCCTATTTCAGTACACGAGCTAGTAGCGTAAGCAGTTTAGTTGGCAGCACGGTGTCATTGACAGGGTAGCGGTACAGTGAAGGCTGTCGAAATCGTAGCACATGAGCAGATTCAACAAATGAGTGACGGCACGCGAATCGTTTCAAGCCCCTTATGCGCTCATATACCATTCCTCCAATTGCGATTAAACTTTAGTGAATTATTGTGCACACTCCAGGAAAGGTATTTACAATAGGTAAGGCACGAGTAGAAGTTTTCTGAATTAGAAAACCCATTTTACAATAATTGGCATGAGAGTCGTTTCAACAAATGAACTTCGCTGAACATTTGTGCACGCCCCAATATATTTGGTCTCTTATTACGCAAGGACCGGGAACCCCACACGCCTGTCATCATCATCATAGGCTATATAGTCATCCATGCGATCCACATTCCTCTCAAATTCACGGAGCTGGGACCCGAGCAGTACCTAACAGCTCATTCTCTGGATGCAACGAGTAAAGGCCTAGCCAGCAAATAAGGTTGAGACTAAGAAGATATCAAAGGTAGAAATCTGAATTACTTATATCAGTTTTAAAATTTCATCATGTTCGTTTAGTAATAGTTTTCTTTTTCATTAGCCTATTATTATTATTATTATTATTATTAAGGGCAAATGACTAGATGTTATGAAATTATAATTCAAACACTTCTTTTCATTCTTTACTTCTTGGGCTGACTGCGTGGCACAGCGGAAACGTTCTCACCGGCTGTGACCAAGGTTGCAGGATCGAATCCTGACATTGGAGGGTGCGCAAATGCGAGGGGGCCATGTCAGTAGATCCCCTTTGGGCAAACATTCCGTCACCCCAGCGTCTCCAAAAGGCGCAGTTGTTAAAAGGGACGTAAAACCAATAACATTATTATTATCTTCCTTTTTTTTTATCTGTCTTTGATTGGCATTGCAACGCATGCCGGGTATAGCTAACATAAATAAATATGATGATGATGATAATTGTTGTTTTAAGGGGCCTAACATCGAGGTTATCGGCCCCTAATGATCTGGGTGATAGAGAAAATGATAATGAAATGGAAACCAGAACAAAATTATCTGAGACGGAAAATACGTACAAAAAGGAACTCAGATGGAAACAACTCACAATATGGTCTTACAAAAGGGAATTTAGAACGAAAAGTTGCACAAAAAGAATAGATTAAAAAAGACCCACAAAACGCAGACTAGATTCAAAATACGTACAAAATGTAATGTAGCGTTGAAATACTTACAAAATGCAAATGAGATCGAAAATACGTACAAAATGCAATTGAGGTTCAAAATACTTACAAAACACAATTGAAATTGAAAATACACAATGCAATTCAGATTGAAATAGGCCCTATCCCAGTTCCAATCCAAATTATTCACAAAGTGCAATTGAAATTCAAAATACTTACAAAATGCAATTGAAATTGAAAATGCTTACAAAATGTACGGTAGATTCAAACGACTCATGTGGATTGACAATACTTACAAAAAGCAATTTGGATTGAAAATACTTGACAAAATGTAATTTAGATTCAAAATACCCACAAAATGCAATTGAGAATCAAAATATGTGCAAAATGCCCACCAAACAAAATGCAATTTAGATTCGAAATTCGTGCGAAATGCGGTTTTGGTTGAAAATAGTTACAAAATGCAATTGAAATTCAAAATACTCACAAAGGTCCTTCCTCCATATTGAAAGACTTACTAAAAAGCAATTTAGATTGTCAATCTTTACAAAATGCAATTGAGGTTGAAAACAATCGCGAGATGCAATTTAGAACGAAAAAACATACAAAAAGCAACGTAGATTAAAAATGCCTTAAAAAATCGATAGAAGGGAATTTAGATACACGGTGAACCAAGTAACAAAAACAGTGCAGGAATCTTAAAGAGAAAAGTAAATATAATGAAAAGAGGAGAGGAGAGGAGAGGGGAGAGAGGAGAAGGGCCGCCCCAAAGGGAAGGGACAAAAGGGGAAAACGGACCCAGCTCAGGAATCCCTCGGGGTCGCCAACTCCCGAACTCACCAGCCGTGAGCCCCTGAGGGTGTAGCATTATCGACGGTGCACCAGAAGTGGTGGGGCTACATACACCCTGCCTCCTTAAGGGCCTTGAGCACAAGGCAGGAGGTAAAAGGAAAAGAAAAAGAAGGCTGACCCCTCACAGAAGAAGGGTATCAGGAAAGATGAGACAAGGGCCAATTAAGGCGGGAAAGTGAAAGACTCCCTAGGCCTCGGATAACCTAATACCGTCGGGATCGGAAGAGAACAAGAGTTGACCAAGGGAGGTCGACAGGAAAGAAGACGGGGATAAATAAATAAATAAAAGTGGAGTACCAAGAATTATATTTTTATGACATTTGTCACTATGGAGGCTTTGTTCAAAAAGGAGTAAATTAGATAACATGTGCTAAGAGTATAAACATAGCATGTTTTAGATATGATAAGGACTATCAACCATAAATAAAAATAATGAAACTTGAAAGTACATTCTAAAAATTCTAAACAGCTGTATCCACTATGACCAAATGTTACACGATAGGAGGAATTTCCAATGGATACTTTTTGAATTTCTAATAATGTCATCAATGCTAACTGTATGGGCAGATGACCTCGCTGTTCTGCCCCTTAAAGCAAAAATAACTAAATAATGCCAATATGCGACAAGTTGGCACTTTTCCCCTGAACAACATTACAATAGACGATGCAATTTATCTCAAACTTTGTAAGTAAACAAAGAGCAGATTGCAGATAACCACTGTCCAGATCTTGTCATTATCCAGTGCTGTCAAATGAAAAATAATACATGACAGAAGTTTGAGAGTCTTCCTCAAATATTATCTTCTATGATAAACTTTGTATGCTATATTATATACTTCATATAGTCTAAACCTTCCAGCACCAAAATATGTATAACAAAACTCATGTGTTATAAATAGTTCAGTGCTGAAGGTTATTTAAGTCAGCACAGATTCACAACACATCAGCATGGTGTTTCTCGTGCCTTTATAAACTTTGTATGAACAGGTTACTTAAAGATAGATACCAGATTCTGGGACTACCGTATCTAAATAACTGATTTCCTCCAATTGTAAAGTAAAGTTGCAATATCAACACAGGGATAAACCAATGTGTTTAATTTGTAGAGAAACTGTGTCTGCTTTTGAGACTTTACGACCGTTGCCATATGAACAAGTACGGTATCCATCTGTTATAGGTGAAGAGCTCTTGTCAGACCAAACTTTTATCATTAAAAATAAATCTGACATAAAAAAAAAAATTTTTTTTTAAAGAAAGCAAATTGTAACGTTGCTGCAGTGTTATCAAGTTACATCATCATCATCTTATACAGTTTCCAGCCCCAGGCTGGGTCTGTTTGGAACATAAGCCTCGCCACTTAGTTCTTTCTTCCCACCACCTCTCCGCTGTCACTCTGGTCCAGTCCTCGCCTCTCTTGACACATTCCTCCACTCCTTTCAGCCATCTATCTCTTGGTCTTCCCCTTGGTCGTTTCTTCTGCATCTCATGTATCCTCTTGGGAATCTTCTTCTCTTCCATTATCTCTAAGTGTCCATACCACCTCAGTCATGATGTCTCAATCCTACCTTGCAAGGGCTCCTCTTACACTATTTCCCTGACCTTTTCATTCCTCACCCTGGGTCTTCTTGTTACTCCGATCCTACTTCGCAGGAACTTAATTTCACTTGCCTGTATTCTGCTTATGTCTCTTTTCTTCATTATCCACGTTTCTGAAGCATAGGTCAGTATCGGGATATAGTAGCTTCTGTATAACACTTCCTTGCTTATTTGTGGGACATCTTTATTCCACACTAAGCTCCTAATGCTTCTCAGAAATGCTTCTGCCTGTCTGCCACGTTCCGTAATCTGTCATTTCTCCCATTTTCCTCCACTATACTTCCCAAGTACTTGAGACTTTCCACCTTCTTCAGCTGTACACCTCCAAGTGTTATCCCACTCATTGGTCTGTCCTTTTTCCTGGTCGTTAACGGGATCTCACATTTACTGATGTTAAACTTCCATCCATACTCTACCACTGCTTCTTCCCAAGCCTTCAGTTGCTCCTGAATTTCCTCCTCCTTGTTTCCCCAGACCATGAGATCATCTGCTAACACCATTGCTTTCATCTTATCTTCTCCTATCTTTTCTGCTACCCGTGTCATTACCTCGTCCATGAACACAAAAAAGAGAAGGGGTGACAGTGCACTACCTTATTTCAGGCCACTCATTTGTCTGAACCAGTCTGTTCTTTCCCCTCCAACTTTCACACAACTCTCACTTCCACAGTACATCTCCTTCACTCTGCCTACAGTCCCTTTTTCCACTCCCATGTTTTCCATTGCTTTCCAAACCTTCTCCCTACACACACTATCATAGGCCTTTTCGATGTCCAGGAAGGCCATCAACAGATCCTCTCCAAATTCGTAGAGGTGTTCCTGGAGCTGTCTCACTGAAAATATGAGATCCACTGTTGATCTCCCAGGTCTGAATCCATACTGCGCCTCTCTCAATTCTCTCTCCACTTTGGCTCGTATTCTTCTTTCTAATATCTTTTCATATATCTTGGTACAGTGAGGTATGAGTGTGACTCCCCTGTAATTGCTGCACTCTTTTCTGCTTCCTTTCTTAAATATTGGGACAATTAATCCTTTCTTCCAATCTTCTGGGGTCCTTTTCTCCTTCCATACCACCCTCATCACACGGTACAGCCACTGTTTCCCAACCTCCCCTGCTGCCTTCACCATTTCAACACTCACTTCGTCCATACCCGGTGCCCTTCCTCCTTTCATCTTGTCTATAGCCATTTCCAGTTCTCTGCAAGTCAGGTCCATATCCATTCCTGTGTTGTCTTCTCCATCTTCCAATACGTTGTCTTCCTCCCTATGACCATTTGGATTCAGCAAATCCTCAAAGTACTCTTTACACACTGTCTTGAGTGTCTCTTTGTTGTGTACCTCATTTCCGTTTGTGTCCACCATTATCACATCCTCTCGCCGACCTCTTCTCTTACTTTTGACCATCCCATAAAAAAAAGCCAAAGCCAACTCCGTACAGGCCATGGAGGCCCTGGGAGTAGCGGAAGGTAGAGGCTTCCACTTTTTGTGACATCGGCACTAGATGGGATGGAGTTGTCAGCTCCATGCCCGGCCATCTTTGCTCCCAGGAATTACCCTGGTACTCATTTCTGGTGTAGGCTGAGTGAACCCCAGGGCCATTTGCGTTTCCGAAAGTGGTAGTTTTGTTTCTAAAATCCACTACCTGGGTGGGGATCGAACCCACTCCCTTTCAGTTAGAAGCTCAGCGCCTCTACCGACTGCGCCACGCAGCCCCCTACCATCCCATAAAGTACTTTCTTATTTCCTCTGCTGTCTTCCTCCATCATCTCTGTCCACTTTACCATCCACTTCTTCCTCTCCTCTGCGACAATGTTGTTTGCCTCTTTTTTCTTTATCTTATAATCTTCCCTTGCCAGATCAGTTCTTTCCTGGAACCACACTCTGAAAGCCTTGTTCTTCCTTCCCACAGCTTCTTTTACTCTCTCATTCCACCATGGTGTCTCTTTACACCGCTTTCTGTTGCTTGTTCTTCCACATACTGCCACTACAGCTTCCACCATTGTATTTTTGAATTGCTTCCATTCTTCTTCCCCTGTTTTAGGATTGTCTGTTGGCATCCTTTCCCTTATTATCTTCTGGAATTCTTCCTTGACTTCCTTTTCCTTCAGTTTCCATACTTTGATTCTCCTTTCCTGGTACTCTGTCTTCTTGCTATCCTTAATAACTCCCAGGTTCATTACAAGTATTCTGTGGTCGATATCTAAGGCCTCTGATGGTATTACCTTTATATCTCTGACACTTCTCTTCATTTCCCAGTCGTACAGCATGTAATCTACCAAAGATTTCTTTGTTAAATCACTGCTGTACCACATTATCTTGTGGCTTTCTTTCTTCCGGAACCAGGAGTTGCCTACCACTAAACCGTTTCTCTTGCAAAAATCCAGCAACTTTCTCCCTTCTTCATTCCTGCTGCCCCATCCTTCTGCTCCCATTACATTTTCATATCCTTGCCTTTCACTTCCTACATGTGCATTCAAATCTCCCATGACAATGATGCTCTGACCATTCAACTGCTGTTGTAGCTCCTCAAAGTCTTCCTTCTCTTGAGCTGTACATCCAACTTGAGGGGCATATACCTGGCCTATCTCCAGGCTTCTTCCCTTTACAGTTACTCTGATCTTCATGATCCTGTCACTTATTCCCTTTACCTCTTCCTTCATTCCATCTCTCACAACTACTCCTACTCCGCTGCTCCTTCCTTCACTGTTCCCACTCCAGTACAACCGGCACCCTTTCCTCAGTTCTCTGCGACCTTCTCCTTTCCATCTTGTTTCTACCAAGCCCAGTACATCCAGTTTTCTTCTCTCCATCACATCTACAATCTCCTCCACCTTTCCTGTCAGTGTCTGTAGGTTTAATGTCCCAACTCGTAGTCCATCAGCATATCCGGGTCGTCGTCGTTTGCATCCGTCCTTTCCGAGGCCTGTTCAAGTTACCCTGTTGCCTAAATAATAGCTAAGGGTGCTAGATTGTATGCTGATGCAGAGTTTGTGAAAACTTCTGAAGGCCATTGTTGAAGAGACATGCCCAGAAAAGTTAGCAACAATCGAAACTGTTAGTTTTTTGTCAATCAAAACAGTGACATGAAGAATAGAGAACATAGGTGGGCACTTAATCATCTGCGTTCTGGAGTTGGAAGATCAAAGAACAATTTGCAGAAATGGCACTTTGCTGTAGACACTACGAACTGCGACTGCGGTATGCTCCAGATCATTGATCATCTACAGAATTGCCTGCTGTGTCCTGCCACTTGTACAACAGAAGATCTCTTCTCGAAACACCAAATGCTATACAGATTGCATGATTTTGGTCGACCATGGTGTGAATAGACATTGTGTGTTTGTTTGGTTGTAATTACAGTATGTAACTTAATTTTGTTTTGTAAGCCTTGTAATTGGTTTGCTTCTGACTCTAATTATTATATGTAATCTTATTGAAGTCTATGCTAACGAAAAGTGCTAATAAGACTTTCCTCTTGCTATCGATGACAGTAATGTAGTTTGTGACACTACACAATTTCTCATCTTTATAAGAGGAATAATCGATTGTAACCAAGATAGTTAAAAGAGTTGACCCATTCAATGAAGATGTTTTCTAAACAGATTTTGCTCTGAATTGGTTCATTGCCCAAGAAGGCCATTACTTTGGTTTTTATGTGTTATAATTTGCATTTCAAACTTTGAAACAATATTTTGTAGATCATATATAGCACGCTGGAGATTATTTTCAGCTTTAGCAATAATGACTGGGTCATCATTGTATCAAGACGAAAATTCTGAGTTAGGGCAACTCCAGCATGATGGCCTTGTCTCCACAGTTTTATAATGCGATTCATGTAAACAATGAAAAGGAGAGGGGAGAGACCACACCCTTGTCGCACTCCTTCGTTTATAATATAACAAGGTATTTATTGCAGCCAATGGCCATGAGGCAATATAATTTTTTTTTTCTTTTCCCCTGGCTTTATACAGCCCATGAAGGGCCTAGGCCGACCAAGCGACCGCTGCCCAGCCATTTGGCCTGCAGATATTGGGGTGACGCGTGATCAGCGCGTCGGGTCCCCTCGGCCGTTAATCTTGGTATTCGTGATCGGGGTGCTGTCTCACTGTCAGACAGCTACTCAATTATCCTCACGAGGCTGAGTGCACCCCGTTCCAACCCTCACGTCAGTTTTAAAATCCCTGACGGAGCCGGGGATCGAACCCGGGGCCTCCGGGTTGAGAGACAGGCGTGCTACCCCAACACCACGGGGCCAATAATAAAAACCCAAATTATCCAAGATTACATTAAATTCTCATTGACAACAAAAGTTAGTAAGTGACTGAACTTTTTGTCTGCATGTCATGGCATGATACCTTTCACAGACACTTCCACACAATTTGCAAATGCATTCTATACTGGGCTCATGATACCCTTCCATTTTGCAGAGCTTGAAATGGAATCCATGCATTGCGAAACGAGTGATTGTATGTCTCAGGTTGTAACATGGACCCTTCCACTCATCGGACGTCATTGTAGCTGTTAAATAAAAGTCACTTCATATTTGCATCCTCTTAGTTTTGAGCTCTTTTAGAAGGTCCTCGTACTGGGTGGTAGATGGGAGCAATAGTTGACACCTTAAATCTTCAATGTAGAAGGTCTCTCGTGACATTTCATAGCACAGTCGCAATGGGGTATACTTTGAGATACACAGGACTTTTTTCATGAAAGTTGCCTTGACTCTTTATGCACTTCATGTTGTTTTTCGTGAGATTCTCCCATATAATGTTCAGGCCGCAGCTTATTATTGGGCTGATTTTTACTCTGAATAATGTCATAGCTGTCGCCAAAAATAGTTGATTAAGATGTTCTATTTCATGCATTGCTTTCATGGCATGTATTTTTCTGTCCTTTATATGTTCGGTCAAAGTATCTCCATGTGCCTGAAAAATTAGTCCCAAGTACTTAAATTGATTTACAATATGTAACGCCTTATGCTCTAGATATAAGGAGTCTCCTGCTGCTATTCTACCTCCTTTGCGAAAGATCATGGATAAGGTTTTGTTTAAGTTTATATCGAGTTCATTTTTTCCGGCCCAAATTGCCAACAGGTCTAGGGACGACTGTAGACTTTGACGTGAAGTTGAGGCTAGAACTACATCACCTGCGTATATGTACATGCTAACTCCATCTAGCTTCACGGATTTCACTATGTCTGTTGTAGCAACATTAAACAGTGTTGGACTTAGGGGATCGTCCTGCAATACCCAATGCATTGTTCTATGGGTTCTGAGAGGGTTTAAGGAAGTCCATGAAGAAAGTCCAGCATCTGTTTTGATAGAGATTTCACTGTGGCTGCAAGTGATGATGATGATAATTATCGTCTTAAGGGGCCTAACATCTAGATTATCGGCCCCTAATGGTCTGGGCAATAGTGAAAATGACAATGAAATGGAAACCATAACGAATATTAAGCGAGACTGAAAATACTTACAAAATGGAACTCAGATTGAAACGACTCACAAAATGTAGAGTGGAAATACTTACAAAAGATAATTTAGAAGGAAAATATAAAAGGAATAGATTGAAAAATATGCACAAAATGTAGTTGAGGTTCAAAACACGTACAGAATGCAATGTAGATTCGAAATACACTCACCGGCAAAAAAAAAACAACACAACACTTTATTTTTCAAATTAAAACTTGCGTATTAACTTAGCTGCATTCTGTCTGTCTCAATTATGTCACTTTATACTATTATCAGACCTATCTCTGTTCAGATTGTTTGTTTACCATCCATTTTCTTTAAATTATCGATATAAAGTTTGATTTATGACACCCCAGTTCGCTATCTACCCCAGGCAGACAGTATGCCTTCATTTCCATTAGCTCATTTCCTGCAATAAACTTAAAGTGCTTGGGTGATAAGTCTCATCCCTACAAACCAAATTTGCGTTGTTTGATAAAATGTATGAAGATGGAAGAAGCATGCGATACGTTGCAAGACAGTTAAATGTCAATGTTTTCAACATCCAAAGGACATACCAACGGTATAGGGAACTTGGAACATACTTCAGGAGGGGTGAATCAGGTCGCAGAAGGGCAACATCAGACAGAGATGACCAGTATCTACGACTCCAAGTTCTGAGGGTCCGACATACCACAGCCGTAGAAGTAAGAAATCGGCTTCAGCAGGCGACAGGTATGAATGTCAGTGAGAGGACAGTAAGGAGAAGATTAAGAGGTGTAGAAATCTTCTCCAGAAGACCTGCTACCGGCCCCAGATTGGAACCTCAACATCGCAGGGCACGTCTTCACTTCGCTCGCCTCCATCAGCAATGTACACAACAGCAATGGCAAACCATTCTCTTCAGACGAGAAAGAGATTTGTCTCAGATCGCCTGACTGAAGAGAAAGAGTGTGGAGGAAGGTTTTCTCCTGTAGCTTTTTCCTCCAGGACTGCATTCGACGGGGGTTCTGTCATGGCCTGGGCCGGGGTCAGTATGGATGCCAGGACTGAACGTTACGTAATTGAGAATGAGACTCTCACAGCTGACCGGTACATCATAGAAGTCCTTGAAAACCATGTTGTACCATTTGCTCTATTTGTCGGGGATGAATTTCGCCTGATACACGACAACGCACGAGCACACACTGCCCGATGTGTCCAGCAGTACCTGCATGTGGTTGGAATCTACGCACTGGACTGGCCAGCTAGGAGCCCTGACCTGAATCCAATTGAACATGTTGGCCAGAAATGTTCGGCAACGTGCTCTCCAGCAACTTCGGGTGATTCTGCATGAGGAGTGGGAACGCATCCAAGAGGAAAGCATTTCACAAATCATCGCAAGTATGGCAGAGAGGTTACGCGAGGTGATTCGTGCTAGGGGTGGAAATACCAGTTTTTAAGTGTTCCGTTCTTGTGTCAGTACCCAAAGAATGAATTAATTCTGTAATGATACATTTTGTAACTCGGATGAACATTTTTAAACAACTTTGTAATTTACTCAAAATTTAAGACATTTTCACTTTTTTTTATTCTAGAAAATGGAACAGATTTTTTATTTGAAGCATTTTTTGTATGTGAAGTGAAAATCAAAATGCTTACAAAATGCAATTTAGATTGAAACTACCGGTATGTGCAAAATGCAATTTACATTGAAAAAACTCACAAAACAAAATTAAGATTGAAAATACGAACAAAATGGAATTGGAAGCGAAAAGACGTACAAAATGTAAAAGAAAAAGAAGGCAGAACCCTCGAAGAATGAGGGATCCGGAAAGATGAGACAAGGGCCAATTAAGGCAGGAAAGTGAAAGACTCTCTAGGCGTCTGATACCCAAACACCGTCGGGGTCAGAAACAAACTAGAGTTGACCAAGGGAGGTCGACAGGAAAGATAACAGAGAGGAGCCTGGCACCAGTGTGGAAGCAATGCCGGACTCAGCTGGGGTCCTGTGGTCGCCAAACCACGTACCACTAGATGAGAGCCCCTGGGGGATGTGGCTGCAAATATTATTAATTGCATTAATAGGTTGATCAGATACATTTTCACTGACCAGAATTTTGAAAAGTTTATTCCTGTCAATTCAATCAAAGGCTTTTACAAAGTCAATGAAGGCTACATGTGTTTCAATATTAAATTCTCTGTGTTTTTCAATTAAAAATTTTGGTGTGAAATAATTATCACAGCAAGACCTTCCATTCTGAAATCCACTTTGCTCTTCGTCCAATTTATCATCACAGAAGGGTCATTTATTTCTTATTATGTTGGCATATATTTTGTATCCTGAATTTAATTAACTGATACCGGTACCTCTGTAGATGTCACAATTTTTGTTGTTGCTTTTCTTGTATATTGGTATCACAATGGCTTTCTGCCAACAAATGGGAGGATATTCATCATGCCAGATCGAGTTCAGGAAGTATAGAAAACTGCTCACCAGCATATTTAAAATGTTCCATGATTATTCCATCTTCACCAGGGACTTGAACATTCTATTCTTTTTTTTTTTTTTTTTTTTTTTTACTACTTCAGCTAATTCCTTGAAGGTGATGTGTTCTGTGGTTACATTACCAGAATGTTGTTGACAAAATTATGTATCTTTCTGAAACCATACATTTTTGAAATACTTGAACCACTTATGGTTTTACATGCAATTATTAAATTATTATAGTGTGTTCATAATTACATTTTGTTTGATATCCGAGTTCATTCTTTATAAATTTTTAAAATATTTTGAATGTTCTGGGTTGAGGTCAAATCATATCTCTCTCCATTATAGTGACCAACTCTTGTCTGTGCCTTTTCCGTATTTCTTGTTTGCAATAGCCCGTTTCCTTTTGTATTGTATTTCATCTTCTAGCTTTTTGGTTTGCAGAAACCTTAAATATGCTCAGCGTTTATAATTTATTTAATATCTTCATTCTACTTTCTGATATTTCTTCTCTTTTTTAAATTTGTTTTGTATGCCAATACTTTCTAGTGATGCCTGCTTTAAAATAGATGTTAAATTAAGCCATTCATCCTCCATATTATCAGAGATTTCCACAATCAGAAGATGTTTTTCTACCCTTCGTTCAAAGAGCCATCTTATACTGGGTGCAACCTTGAAGATCTTAGGTTCTTGGGTACAGATTTTGTTTTTCTTTCTACACCAATGTGGAGGAATTCTAATTGAGGAAACGAGTAAGTTATGATCAGTTTCCATTTCTGATCCTCTGTAGACTCCAACATCAATATTACAAAATTAGATTATTTCTCATTATATATCACATAGTCTATAACTGATTGTGTTGCTCTTTGTGTTTGAGGAAGGAGTTACTATTTTCAAGTTGTTGTAGACCGCAAAATAAAATAAAAAAGTCAACCCCTGGCACTACACAGCCCATGAAGGGCTTAGGCCGACCAAGCGACCGCTGCCCGGCCATTTGGCCTGCAGATATTGGGGTGACGCGTGATCAGCGCATCGGGTCCCCTCGGCCATTAATCTTGGTTTTTGTGATCGGGGCGCTGCCTCACTGTCAGACAGCTACTCAATTGTACTCACGAGGCTGAGTGCACTCCGTAACCCTCACGTCAGTTTTAAAATCATTGACGGAGCCGGGAATCGAACACGGGGCCTCCGGGTGAGAGGCAGGCGCGCTACCCCAACACCACAGGGCCGGCAGACAGCAAAATCATGTAATCTAATGCCATTATTATTTCAAGTCATTTCCCTGCGTTTCCCAATGTGCCCTTTTATCTCAAAGTTTCCAAAGCAGGCATTATAATCAATCACCTAGTAAGAGCAGCATATCTGATTTGGGTATTCTGGAAATTATATCTTGTAGTTGATTATAGAATATCTCCGTATTTACATCATCGCCCTCCACTGGAGCATACAATCCTAAAACTGTTAAAAATACCCTCTTGAGAATTTGATGCGAGCTTTTCTCATTCCAGGGTGTGTATGTATCAATGATTTGAGTGATTTATGAATCATTAGCATGACATCAGCTCTTGCTCCTTCGTTATTGTCAACTCCACTTTACATTAATTTGTACATAGTTATTTGTTTCTTTTGTACCTTTCAGCCTTTCCTTTGTTTCAGTAATACCAGCAATTTTTATTTCCTTCTTTGCAAGAATGTCGTCAAGTTGGTCCTCTTTGTGTAAAATGGCCCTTACCATTTTAGGTCCCAGTTCGTAAAATACCTTGTTTTTCCAATTAATTGCCATTGTTGTCATTAGATTTATCTGTCCCGTTTGTTTCTTGTAAAGAAAGGAAGCTTGTACTTTTACGTGACCATTAATCTTGCAATCATGAGCCATGGGTTCCTGTATAGACTAGAATGTAATAAAAATTTCCCCATGACAATTATTTACAAGCATGTTAATGGGTAGTCCAGTGATAGGGCTTATTGGAAGAGAGTTAAAAATGCAGTATGTTGAACTTCATGTTTATCCAAATGAGATCATATTGTGTCAAAATCCTTTTGAAGTGGATGTTTTGAAAGTTCCAGAAATCTAGAAAGTGAGGTGGCTGCAAGTGAATGATGCATTGAAAAACTCATTTAAGGATAATATTAAGTGTTTTAAACCAGTCTTCCGGAGTCCTTTCCTGAACTAAGAAGTTTGTGGCTGGCATGTTGACAGTCTTCAGAAGCACTTACTGGTAGCGACACTAACAATAATAATATTAATAATAACTAGAGGGCCTCTGCGAGAAATCTCTCATGTTATACCACCCGCCTGGTTTTACTGTTATACGAACTCGACGCAACACGGTTCTGGCAGGAGCTATCATCTTGTTTTTTGTTTAAACTCACTTTATAAACAAAAACAGTAAATATATTTCCATTGACTTTTCAAGAAATGTAAGATGTTTCCTGTACTATTGAGAAGATTCGGAAGATTTTGGCAGAAACTATTCTTACTTTATTCTTTATCTGATAGTGTTTGATTGTAATTGTAATTGACTAAGTTACATACTGTTTTAAATATCATACCATCATAAAAAAAATTAAAACAGCAGTTACATAGCAGCAATTTGAATTACTACATCGAATGAACATCAACATTCATACACCATCTGATTGACTACATTAACAATTTCCCTAGACAGGTATGTGACAATACCTGATGGCACATGCGTATGGAACAAGTTTCGTATGCGAGAGAGTCATGTTAAGCAGTGGGAGCGAGAGGGGAGAAATGTTCACTTCGCTTGTTGCTAGGAAATGTTCACATCGGCTCCTACTGTAACAGCTTCATTGCATGCGAGTGCGTCACCCGGGAGCACAGCAGCGCAGTGACCCCCTCCACTACCTTCATCCTCCTCCCTTCCCCTACTCGCCCGCGAGTTCATGTTGGTTTGCGCCATCAGGTATTAATTGCAGTCTACATAGTTGCACAGTCACGGAAATGAAAATTGCAACACCATGAAGGCATCTAAGGATTTTCATTTTCAAGATATGGAACAAGGCCATGTAGGCACGGTATATAAACAGTTCATTTTCATGCCCATTGAATAGTTTATACAGGTCTCATGGCAGACAATAATATTAAGATACACATTGTGGATATTGGGTAGCATACTACTGTTGATCAGATGGACTGGCTCACCTACAGTACTAAAAAACTTTTTGGTTTGGTAAATGTCCCCGCCTAAAAACACCCATGTCCCAGACAGTTCCAGCCAGTTTGTAAGGGTTGAAATCACCGACACCATGTTATGACAGTCAATCCCAGGTACAGTATCATATTCGCCGATAGTTCCATCAGAGTTTTTCACACATGAGTGGTTCTTATGATAAAGGTTGACATAACTTGTTAAGTTTCTCTAGAGAGCAGGTTTTTACAGTTTACCACCTAGCAGTGTTACAAAGGTATTCTCAACATTCCTTTCTATTCACACGAATTGAGGGCTGGAGTTCCCAAGCTTGCACAAACACCTGCTGCAAGTAGAATTCCTCAGCTTGTCAATGGAGTTTCATACCACAGCCAGAAGTATAAGTTTTTCAAGGAGAACAAGTCCTGGGCCTCACCTTTCATTTATGAGTAGCGGCTTCGGTGGCGTAGTCGGTAGCATGCTGAGCTTCTATGCCCAAGATAGCGGGTTCAAACCCGGCCGAAGCCGTTGGATTTTTTAAGAGCGTTAAAAATCCCTCTGTATGCCTTCCTTCAGAGGGGAAGTAAAGCCGGCGGTCCCATGTCATAGATTTATGGCATGTTAAAGAACTTTCCACTAATTACACCTGTGTGAAACTAAATTGTATAGGTTAAGAATGTAAACAACGCTCTTAGGTTTCTATGTTCGTTGCCAAGAGCCGACTGCGGTGGCGTCTAGTAGCTGAGTTCTGAACTAAGCCTAGTAGTCGTTGACGGTGGCGTTTGGCGGCAAAAGTAGGAACTATTTGAAAAATTCTAAGTTGCAGTCTGCACTGAAATTAAAAAACAGATACACACACTAATACAGCCATCACAATTAACACCGGTTATCAGACAGATTCTACACACACCCAAAGTACACGGGGCTACATGACCGTGTTGTCGCAGCCCCTAAACTTAAGAACCAACCAACCATCATTTATGAGTAGTTTGTTGGCTGGCTAATTTATAAGTAAGCTACTACTATCCATAGAAAAATTCAAAACCAAGTTGAAAATGCATCCTGATAATTTGTACAGTGGATATGTTAGGTTACTAACCACTAGCAAGTCTACAAGCAAAGTGAGATGCACAAGGACTAAACAATGCTATTTGAGACAAAGTTGTACATAGCAAAATTTGTATGGTTCTTGATAATAGTGTAGTTGTAATGTAAAATTGCCACACCACATTCTAACTCCCGCACACCATGCAGATTTCACTTAGGCCGAGGGCATAATCCTTATTTTAGTGGCAACTTGAAAAGATAATAATAATAATAATAATAATGTTATTGGTTTTACGTCCCTTTTAACTACTGTGGCTTTTAGAAACGCAATTTGAAAAGAGTGAGAAGGGTGTACACTCAATGTAAAACATGATTAATTTAGCGAGGAATTCACTAATAAGTATATACATATATATACTGTATATAATAAAAACAAGACATTTGAAACCCAGCCCTAAGCTAGCCTTGAACCTAAGTACCTACAAACATGAATTGTGAGATGTATTTGATGAACAAGCGACTGTTAGAATCCAGAGTGCAATGGAAGCTAGCTAACAGTGACATGCAGTGCAAGACAGTGAAACATAATTTAAGTTATCATTTTACTATTTCTCGAAGAACCAAATATACGGGGTCTTTTTCGGCCACCCCTTCACAATACGGTCACCCGCAGAAGATTTGTGTTTCGAGGAAGCAAAGCCTTGGTCAAGCCCTCCCGGTATTTGCAAATGATATGCAAAGCCAAAGCAGCACAACTGCAGTATGCAATGGCCAGTATGCGGTTTCTTTACAGTTCAGACACTCCTTCGCAGGAGTTAACCGAATAAAATGCTTAGGTGCTTAGCGATGGCCAAGGAATACCGTGTATTTGTTTGCATCATATTCTTACAAAAAGCATGGTTTGATCATTTTAAATAAGTAGCAAGTATTTTCGTTTGGATGTGAAAAGTGCCCCCAATCCTAGAATTAGAAAACATGTTGGAACTCTAGCACCCCAAAAATTTACCATAGGAGTCTGTGACTTGATAGAGGAAGGAGTTTAAGTTTTTGCTTTTAGGGGGTGTCATTGCATTCTTTTCAGCAGTGCTAACTACGTAACATTGAATGAGACACGGATGTATGATAAAATTTTCTATAGTACTGAAATTAGCCAAAATACCTTTTCAAATGATGAAAAGTAAATCGGGAAATGATGTAGTAAGTTAATAGACGTTTACTCCTCTGCTGACCATAACCCACCTGCCATTGCCCTTTTAGATCACGACTTATATAGTAAAATTCTAGCTGTGTCTATCCGTGTGAATTGTGCACAAGTACAGTATTGCCAACCCCAACAAAACCCCATCCAGACACTGCTAATTGTATAGGCAGTCTAGGTAGCATTCTGTGAGGGGTTCAAATGAAAGGAACAGAGGTTTTGACAATGGGTACAGCCTAACACGTCCAATCCAATGGTATTTTGACAATGGTTACAGCCTAACGTGTCATCAACAATGCCCCGATAGCTCGCCGCCAAGACCCGACCATTCTAACCTTAGTTTTGTCTAATCCAATGGGGTTTGACAATGGTTTTAGCCTGCGGGCCGCATTTTTTTCACGCACCAATAATCTTTAATTATTAATTATTTTGTACCCCACATGTTGGAAACAATGAGTGCTCCTTGTTGACAGCTGAACGAAATTCATGCGCTGTCGAAACATGCTGCCGTTGTTTAAAAAGCAATAAATGTACACACATATTGGTAGCGCTGCATGACTTATCACTCCCTCATAACTTTTCTAAAATACAAATGGTCAGGAAAATATATGGAGATAATATTGCAGTAATAGATGTTTACTACTCCGCCGTCTGTGACCCACCTCGCCATCCCAAATAGGAGCATGACTTATATAGCCAAAATTACAGCTGTGGCTGTTATTAGTCCAAATCAATCAATCATCGGTTGCGGTCGTGTGTATTCGGGTCTCTTCGTTAGCCCTGCTGGTCTGTCTCTAAGCGCTAGTATAATCATCAAAACAGTACTGCCAACCTCGCCCTTACGGTACTATATAAAACAAAGAAGCGCAACACTCAGTTCATTTGATAGTGCACCGAATTGAATCATTTATTCCCTATGGATTGTCGAAGTTGCCTGATAACAATCGGTAACTTCAATCGGCGGTTCTGTCATCAACCTAAGAAGTTGCTGAAGGTATTGCAACAACACATTTTAGTATCAAAGACAATACCGTGCACAAAATGCCAAAGGTGAAGGTGGATAAAACATAACCTATCTGTAACCTGCAACAAGAGGATACCCGGACGTCAAGACCGCACCCACACCCGACCATTCTAACCTTCATTTTGTCCGATCCAATGGTTACAGGCTAACGCGCCCAGATCAATGGTTTTGTGTCAGCCGTGCCCCACCAGCCGCACCCACACCCGACCATTCTAACCTTCATTTTGTCCAATCCAATGGTTACAGCCTAACACGCCCAGATCAGGTTTTGTGTCAACCGTGGCCCACTAGTTGCATCCACACCCGACCACTCTAACCTTCATTTTGCCCAATCAAATGGTTACAGCCTAACGCGCCCAAATCAATGGTTTTGTGTCAACCGTGGCCCACCAGTCGCACCCACACCCGACCATTCTAACCTACATTTTGCCCAATCCAATGGTTACAGCATAACGCGTCCAGATCAATGGTTTTGTGTCAACCGTGCCCTACCAGCCACACCCACACCCGACCATTCTAACCTTCATTTTGTTCAATCCAATGGTTACAGCCTAACGCGCCCAGATCAATGGTTTTGTGTCAACCGTGCCCCACCAGCCGCACCCACACCCGACCATTCTAACCTTCATTTTGTCCAATCCAATGGTTACAGCCTAACGCCCCCAGAGCAATGGTTTTGTGTCAACCGTGCCCCATCAGCCGCACCCACACCCGACCATTCTAACCTTCATTTTGTCCAATCCAATGGTTACAGCCTAACGCGCCCAGATCAATGGTTTTGGGACAACCGTGCCCCACCAGCCGCACCCACACCCGACCATTCTAACCTTCATTTTGCCCAATCCAATGGTTACAGCCTAACGCGCCCAGATCAATGGCTTTGTGTCAACCGTGGCCCACTAGTTGCACCCACCCCCGACCATTCTAACCTTCATTTTGTCCAATCCAATGGTTACAGCCTAACGCGCCCAGATCAAACGTTTTGTGTCAATCGTGGCCCACCAGCCGCACCCACACCCGACCATTCTAACCTTCATTTTGCCCAATCCAATGGTTACAGCCTAACGCGCCCAGATCAATGGTTTTGTGTCAACCGTGGCCCACCAGTTGCACCCACACCCGACAATTCTAACCAACATTTGGTCCCATCCAATGGTTACAGCCTAACGTGCCCAGATCAATGGTTCAGTGTCAACCGTGCCCCACCAGCCGCACCCACACCCGACCATTCTAACCTTCATTTTGTCCAATCCAATGGTTACAGCCTAACGCCCCCAGAGCAATGGTTTTGTGTCAACCGTGCCCCACCACCCGCACCCACACCCGACCATTCTAACCTTCATTTTGTCCAATCCAATGGTTACAGCCCAACGCGCCCAGATCAATGGTTTTGTGACAACCGTGCCCCACCAGCCGCACCCACACCCGACCATTCTAACCTTCATTTTGCCCAATCCAATGGTTACAGCCTAACGCGCCCAGATCAATGGCTTTGTGTCAACCGTGGCCCACTAGTTGCACCCACACCCGACCATTCTAACCTTCATTTTGTCCAATCCAATGGTTACAGCCTAACGCGCCCAGATCAATCGTTTTGTGTCAACCGTGGCCCACCAGCCGCACCCACACCCGACCATTCTAATCTTAATTTTGCCCAATCCAATGGTTACAGCCTAACGCGCCCAGATCAATGGTTTTGTGTCAACCGTGGCCCACCAGTTGCACCCACACCCGACCATTCTAACCTTCATTTTGTCCAATCCAATGGTTACAACCGAACGCGCCCAGATCAATGGCCTAGTGTCAACCGTGACCCTCCAGTTGCACCCACACCCGACCATTCTAACCTTCATTTTGCCCAATCCAATGGTTACAGCCTACCGCCCAGATCAATGGTTTTGTGTCAACCGAGGCCCACCAGCCGCACCCACACCCGACCATTCTAACCTTAATTTTGTCCAATCCAATGGTTACAGCCTAATGCACCCAGAGCAATGGTTTGGTGTCAACCGTATCCCATCAGCCGCACCCACACCCGACCATTCTAACCTTCATTTTGTCCAATCCAATGGTTACAGCCGAACGCGCCCAGATCAATGGTTTTGTGTCAACCGTGCCCCACCAGCCGCACCCACACCCGACCATTCTAACCTTCATTTTGTCCAATCCAATGGTTACAGCCTAACGCGCTCAGATCAATGGTTTCGAGTCAACCGTGCCCCACCATCCGCACCCACACCCGACCATTCTAACCTTCATTTTGTCCAATCTAATGGTTACAGCCTAACGCGCTCAGATCAATGGTTTTGTATCAACCGAGCCCCACCATCCGTACCCACACCCGACCATTCTAACCTTCATTTTGCCCAATCCAATGGTTACAGCCTCACGCGCCCAGATCAATGGTTTTGTGTAAACCGTGACCCACCAGTTGCACCCACACCCGACCATTCTAACCTTCATTTTGTCCAATCCAATGGTTACAGCCTAATGCGGCCAGATCAATGGTTTTGTGTCAACCGTGGCCCACCAGCCGCACCCACACCTTACCACTCTAACCTTCATTTTGCCCAATCCAATGGTTACAGCCTAACGCTCCCAGATCAATGGTTTTGTGTCAACCGTGGCCCACCAGTTGCACCCACACCCGACCATTCTAACCTTCATTTTGTCCCATCCAATGGTTACAGCCTAACGCGCCCAGATCAATGGCCTAGTGTCAACCGTGCCCCTCCAGTTGCACCCACACCCGACCATTCTAACCTTCATTTTGCCCAATCCAATGGTTACAGCCTACCGCCCAGATCAATGGTTTTGTGTCAACCGAGGCCCACCAGCCGCACCCACACCCGACCATTCTAACCTTCATTTTGTCCAATCCAATGGTTACAGCCTAACGCGCTCAGATCAATGGTTTTGTGTCAACCGTGCCCCACCATCCGTACCCACACCCGACCATTCTAACCTTCATTTTGCCCAATCCAATGGTTACAGCCCAATGCGGCCAGATCAATGGTTTTGTGTCAACCGTGGCCCACCAGTCGCACCCACTCCCGACCATTCTAACCTTCATTTTGTCCAATCCAATGGTTACAGCCTAACGCGCCCAGATCAATGGTTTTGTGTCAACCGTGGCCCACCCGCCACATCCACACCCGGCCATTCTAACCTTCATTTTGCCCAATCCAATGGTTACAGCCTAACGCGCCCATATCAACGGTTTTGTGTCAACCGAGGCCCACCAGTCGCACCCACACCTGACCATTCTAACCTTCATTTTATCCAATCTAATGGTTCAGCCTAACGCGCCCAGATCAATGGTTTTGTGTCAACCGTGGCCCACCAGCCGCACCCACACCCGACCATTCTAACCTTAATTTTGTCCAGTCCAATGGTTACAGCCTAACGCGCCCACATCAATGGTTTTGTGTCAACCGTGCCCCGCTAATTGCACCTACCCCCGACCTTCTAACCTTCGTTTTGTCCAATCCATTGGTTTTTAACAATGGTTACAGCCAAACACGCCCAGATCAATGGGTTTGTGTCAACCGTAGCCCGCTAGCTGCGCGAGGCCAAAGGTCGCACACCTACCCCCGACCTTCTAACCTTCGTTTTGTCCAATCCATTGGAATTTGATAATGGAAAAAGCCCGACCCAGGAATGTCTGCCGCGACGCGGTTACGCACTTTAATTCGTTCACACGTCCTCTGGCACACGTGACACGTCCTGACTCCCCGAGTCCCGGTGTAGCAACATCGTTCATTCTCTGCTAGGACTTGGCCGTAATAACATAATGCTACGCAATGTACACGAGAGCTTCGCTCACCCGCTCGTCATTGTGCAACGACTTGGCAACATTACATTGGCTCCCCAACTCAGTAGCGGCTAGTATCGAAGCAGTTTGCTCTTTATTTTTAAAATAACATAAAAAGTAAACTACTGGGCGTAGAATTGTGATTCATGTTTCTATATACTCAGTAAAATGCTGCCTTTCATCCTACTTTTATGTAGAAACCGTATCCTGTCAAACTTGACCCCTTGGTGCGCGTGATATTTCGTTTCGGTGACGCGTGACGTGAGCTAGGACAGTCCCACTTCCCTCCCACTGTCCTGAAGCCACGCCTGTCCGGTCATGTCGCGGCAGTGACCGCTGGGTCGGGCTATACAGCTCAACGCGCCCAGATCAATGGGTTTGTGTCAACCGTGGCCCGCTAGCTGCGCGCGGCCAAAGGTCGCACCTACCCCCGACCTTCTATCCTTCGTTTTGTCCAATCCCTTGGTTTTTGACAATGGTTACAGACTAACACGCCCAGGTCAATAGTTTTCTGTCAACCGTGCCCCGCTACCTGCACCTACTCCCGACCTTCTAACCTTCGTTTTGTCCAATCCATTGGTTTTTGACAATGGTTACAGCCTAATGGGCCCAGATCAATGGTTTTGAGTCAACCATGACCCGCTAGCTGCGCACGGCCAAAGGCCGCACCTACCCCCGACCTTCTAACCTTTGTTTCGTCCAATCCATTGGTTTTTGACAATGGTTACAGCCTAACGGGCCCAGATCAATGGTTTTGTGTCAACAATGACCCGCTAGCTGCGCACGGCCAAAGGCCGCACCTACCCCCGACCTTCTAACCTTTGTTTTGTCCAATCCATTGGTTTTTGACAATGGTTACAGCCTAACGCGTCCAGACCAATGGTTTAGGGTCATCCGTGCCCGCTAGCTGCGCGCGGCTAATGGCCGCACATATCCCCGACCTTCTAACCTTCTTTTTGTCCAATCCATTGTTTTATGACAATGGTTACAACCTAACACACCCAGATCAATGAGTTTTGACAATGGTTACAGCCTAACACGTCCCGATGCTTTTTTTTTTTGAACAACAGTGATTTTGTATCTCACTTCGTTATCAATAGTGATTTTGTATCTCACATGTCGGCAACAATGTGTGCGCCTTGCAGCGTGCCGGTCGAGTCCACCTTTTTGACAGTTGAACGACATGAAAGCACTGTCGAAATATGGTGCCCGGTTTTTAGAATAGCAAGAAATAAAACACATATTTACGAATTTTAGCACACATATGAGGCTTAGTAGTGACCAGGGTTCGTAATTTCAAAACGTAATATCCCCCAGAAGATGAAACGAGGACACAAGGTATGTAAAAGCCACATTAATGTCTGCTGTATGTGTATAATCCGCGTTCCACTAACATTCACAGAGGAAGCCTTGTCACTGAAAAGGGGCAAACTACATGCAGTATTCCTGGATTATGCCAAGGCCTTCGATACAATCAATAGGCAATTACTAGTGAGGAAGTTAGAAAACTTAATAGGTACAGAAAACTATTTGGTGAGGTTTGTTCGGTCGTTACTGAGTGAAAATTTCGTTGTTATTTCGGATGAAATCGCGAAATCGAAGGAAATACGACAGACAATAGGAGTTGTGCAAGGGGATCCCCTCAGCCCTATTCTTTTTATTATTGCTACGGCAGATGTTGTACAAGTATTACCCTCAAACGTGAAGTTATATATCTACGCAGATGACATGGTTCTAACGGCAACCAGTGAAGTGGCGCTGCAACAGGCTTTTAATAAAGTGACGGAGTGGGCGAAATCAAATGAACTTCAGTTGAATGAGAAGAAGACAGTTTCCATGTCTTTTCGAAAAGGAGGAAGAGGAGCAACAATTCTTTGCGGAGATAAACCACTGGCGTGTGTGACACACTTCAACTATCTTGGGGTGACTTTTCAGATGCATGGCAACGTTTTCTCAATCCACATCAAGGACAGATCAAACGCGGCTATAAAGGCCATGAGTGACATACGGCATCTCAGAACACTCTCCTTAAAGACTGCAATGAAACTCTTCTGGCTGAAAATCGCCCCGATAATTACATATGGTCTGGAAAACATTTGGTCCCACCTAAAGTACAAGCATCTAGTGGAGATAGAGAAGGTCAAGGCTGTCTACCTAAAGAAAGTCTTATGCCTCTCCCGATTTACTCTTTCTCGTTTGGTTTATGAACTCTCAAGTGAGCTTCCCTTTGTTGAAGAACTGAGACTGCAGATGCTTTTGCCAACAACACATGGTTTTGAGACATTAATTCAGGAAATGAAGTGTAAGAAAGATAGCATCTGGCAAGAATTTTACGCGACTGATGCGATGACATCACGGGACTGGACAGAGAGCTCCTACGAGCTGAGGCACCTGGTAACGAGATTCTCGGTACATGGTTTCCACTTCAAAGTGTGTAATAACAGAAGATTTCATCAGCCAGACTTAAATTGTGTATGTGCCCTATGTGGTAGAAGATGTGATCGATACCACGTGATGTGGTGTGGGCAGAGGAGGTTATCTCTGTCTCAGTTCTGTTCAAACTAGTTGTAATTTCATACTGCATATTTTGTGCTTGAATAAATTTATTAATTAATGAAATATCTATTAAAACATCACTCCCTGATTCATTTCTCATCGTTTCACAAGGTATTTTGGCTAATTCATGTAGCCTATTGTAGAGCATTTTATTGCACGTTCTATCTTCATTCAGGGCGGCTTCGGTGGCGTAGTTGGTAGCATGCTGAGTTTCTATTCCCAAGATAGCGGGTTCAAACCCGGCCAAAGCCGTCGGATTTTTTAAGAGCGTTAAAAATCCCTCAGTATGCCTTCCTTTGGCAGGTGCGGATTCAAGGGGGGGGGGTCACGGGGGTCATGACCCCCCCCCCCCCCCCAAAACGGAGACCAAATTTTTTTGCAAACTCAAAAAACGAAAACACAATTACCAGACATATCTTAATGAATTTTAACTGAAAAACTGTTTTTTTTTTCATTTTATTCAATACTGAAATATCTTTATTCGAATTATTATGTTCTGTTACAACTGTACATATTTACAACTTCAAACCTCTTCTATAAAAAACGATTATCTATACAACAAAATCAACTTGTCTACTTTGTTTAGCAAACCTTGTGATTACCGAATCGAAGTTTATAGTGAGGTCACGATGAATGTGCAGCAATGAACGGATAGGAATTTAGGGCTTTTTTCGTATCAAAAATTTTTGCCGACGTCCAAACTGCAAGCTTGGTTGACAATTTGAGCTGTGACTTTGTCCCTTCGACGGTACCAACTTGACTTGCCGAAACTGTAACTAACCTTGATACTTTTCTCGAAGCTCGATGTAAAAGTCGCAAAACACGCTGTTGCAATTTGTACGAATATTTTTGGTTCGCTAAACGCATCAAATTTCTATCCATGAAGCTTGCAAAAAAATTGGTCTGGTTTTGTACGTTTGGTTATTTTGTAATTGCGTTTTTAGTGATACCATTTTTCTTAACAACTTCGATTCTCTGACACCCCCCCCCCCCCAAAGCCAAACTCTAGATCGATTCTCTGACCCCCCCCCCCCCCAAAACCAAGCTCTAGATCCGCGCCTGTCCTTCGGAGGGGAAGTAAAGCTGGCGGTCCCATGTCATAGAATTATGGCATGTTAAAAAACCTTCCACTAATTGCACCTGTGTGAAGCTAAATTGGATAGGTTAAGAATGTAAACAACGCTCTTAGGTTTCTACGTTCGTTGCCAAGAGCCGACTGCGGTGGCGTCTAGTAGCTAAGTTCTGAACTTGGCCAAGTAGTCGTTGACGGTGGCGCTTGGCGGCAAAAGTAGGAACTATTTTAAAAATTCTAAGTTGCAGTACTTAAATTAAAAAACAGATAACACACACTATTACAGTAATCACAATTAACAACGGTTATCAGACAGATTCTACACACACCCAAAGTACACGGGGCTACATGACTGCATTTTCGCAGCCCCTAAACTTAAGAACCAACCTATCTTCATTCAGCGCTACAGATGAAATAAGGTATGAAATGATATAGCCTATATTCGAATTATGAAAGCGAAAAGAAAAAGAGTGATACGTTGTGCAGAATTAATAATTTCAATTGGCTATGTCCCCCAGAAGATGAAACAAGGTATGTAAAAGCCATGATGACATCTGATGCAAGTGTAAAATCCACGATCTGGTCTCATTCAGAATTAATAAAAATAATAGCAACAGGTTAGGTTAGGATCCATCGAAAATTAAAAAAAAAAAGGAAGCTTGTAGTTTTACGTGACCGTTAAGCTTGTGATAATGAGCCGCGGACCTCCTCTATACGTGGAATTCGAACCACAGGACATGGCATTTCAATTCGAAAATCTCACATGCATTGACCAGGAATCTAACTCGGTCCACCTTGTTGAGAGGCGAGTAGCTTAACCGCTGCACCACCACGCCCCCCACCTAAAATCACTCTGACAATGACACCTCCGCTCACAATTGTGCATAATCATTATGGTGCCTCCATACTGTGAACTTGTTCTGTTCAAGCAGTAATTTTTCTCCAGAGCGGTCTAACCCTGTAGTGACCAATGGTTTCGTCCAGCCAGTGGCTTCAGGGGAGTGAAGTGAAGTTGACAGCAATGCCTTTTCCAACAGGGTGACTAATGCAAAGCAGAAATAACTTTTGGAGTGATACATGCAAAATAAACACAACGGCCAACTTGTTACCATAATGGTAATACAGTACATCATACACACCTTATTGTCCTTATTGCTCCTCTGCAGAACTCTGTTTTCATTTCCACCAGAAAATGGTTTCTTGTATACACCAATTTCCAGTTTCCCACCTCTACTCCACTGTGGATACTGAGATGTTAGTGGAGGTAATACTGTCCCCTTGCCGTGCGATGATTCTTGAGATGTGCCCGGAAGGACTGTTATTGAACGAGAATCTGATGCACTCATATTAAGTTATAATAATTCACAATAAAAATGGAGTAAAAATTAAATCCTGCTGATACTTTGCTGGACACAGAAAAATATATTGAGCCATTCAGCTTCGTTCGGAATGACTTCTTTCTAATTGATGCACAGCATTTTATATGCAATTAAGAATATGGAATATTATTAGATCAGTGTGCTGAAGAGAATAATGGAAACTTTGGGGGGACTATAAAAAACGCTCGCAATTCAGTATTGTAATACAAAAAAGTACACGAGTGTACTCTCAAAGCACAAATTAATTTAATCCGGTCAGGATACAGACACTAATTTGGTGTTTCGAAAGTTTTCTAGGCCGAGAAAATTAAAATAACTAGGATTTAAGGGCCAAATGCATATATGTCTTAATGAGTGAGAGGTCAACATCATACAGAAATGTCAAACATACAACGAACCGGAAGAATCCAATAAAGAATGAACTAGTGAATACCTAACCTAACTTTACTCAACATGGTTCAACAAAACACACACCCACGTATCTGCAACAACACATGCTTCTTCAGGGTACTTTACAAAGCGTACTTCAATGGCCTTCTCAAATATAACTGTGAGGCATCAGACAAGCCTGGAATACTTTGATACGTTGTAATGTAACAGCAAACAACCACAATTTTTCTCATATTATAATTAATCTCAAACAACTTTTAACATACCCATTCCTAATTACCCCCAAAGCAACGGAGCAGGCCGTCATAAGTTAGACGGGATTGGCTAAACCTTATTTTGGGCCAGGTTTTTTATTACGCTCCGGTTATGCAACTTTGGAAACGTAATAGCACGAACGGACGATGTGTGTTGGTAGACCTAGCGCCCTGTTTTTTATGTCTTAAATGTGATTGGTCTACACTGATACTAACAGGACTACAACCGTATTATGCTTTAGACTTAGATTAAACTTCTTGAAAACGAAATCTATTGTTATGAATTTCAGAAGTTGATCGAATATTATCATAAACATCATTACAGTGAATGATATAATTGCAAAGATTCAGTTATATTTAAAGAATTGTACCTGTTGATATTAATACTATGATGGCAACCCTTGCTGCCGATTATCATTTCGTTTTTTTTAGAAGATGGCAGACTACGGCAGGATATTTGTTTTAATTAAAGATATTTGTAAATGGTGTGAATGTTTTAATAATGTTGATTCGTGAGCAAAAGGAAAGATGGAGTAAAATATGAGCAATTATGTCATTTGTAATGAAATGCATGTACACGTTGTTTAGTGATGAACTGTGGCGCGTCAGTCATGTGGAAGACTAACATAACCTAAACCCTCATATCTGGAACGCCGCCAGGAGTAATTTTGAAATGCTCTTGATCCAATTTTTTGGAGTGTGTTATACCAATAATATAATTCAGCAGGTCTCATTCTATCATGTAAGTTTGTATAGTGCTTATTTGAGCAGTACTACATGACTGGTATTTGTGTGTGGCAAAGGTTCAGAATGAGGACCTGTAGGCCTAAATCATTTACCTGTCCTCTTTGCTTCCTAAGGGATTAACCTGCGTGATTCTAACTAATAATGCTAGTAAACCACTATCTATAGGCCTACTGTCTTTGCTTTCCTCCTGTTTAGTCCAAAGAGGACATTATTTCACTTGCATCCTTAGCTGGCTATCACTTCTTCCTGTGGGTTGAAAAGCACTTGCAGCAATGTGTATGTTAGGCAGCGGTGAGGCATATGGAACACTTCCATGGAGTGATGAATCTTTCAGGTTCAGTAACAGTCTGTTTTCCTAGAGTTTTCAACTCTAATTATAAAGATTATTGGATACATATTCGGTAAGAGTGGAGTTTACCTGAACCAAAGTAAAAAATTCTTAAACTACTGAAATTAGCCAAGATACCTGTAGTGGTATCTGGAGATGATATACAGTAGTAATAGATGTTTACTCCTCCGCTGTCTGTAACCCACCCAGCCATGCCAAATAGGATCACGACTTATACAGATGAAATTGCAGCTGACTCCGCCATTTTTAGCATCGCGTACAGTATTGCCAACCCCACGCATTAGGTACTATATCACATCCATCTGACCAATGGTTTTTCCTAGACCAATAATTGTTAGAGTGTTAGGTAACTAACGATAGATACTCGCCCCTGGTTTTCGTCACGCACAGTGGTTTTTTTTTCTTCCCCAAGGTCTGATACCATTCATTGAAATGACATCCTGCTGCGTAGCCATGCTCGTTAAGTCATGCACTATGGTCGCGATAGGCACCTGCAGCAAGTCGAGAAATCAACGGTTTATCCTGGCATTGACAGAGGCTATCCTGAGTGTGAAATTTCGACACTCCCTTGGAACAAATGCTGGGATTGTACCGTACCTTATTTCAAATCCTGGGGCACTATTCCATCCTTGTCCCGAATACATTTACACATACTATTACACTCATCACAGAAAAGTGATACACCTTAGTTCCTCGGGCTGATGAACACTATGTCCCAGGCTATTGAAATGAGAAATACATGTTAGTATGATCAAACTATGATACTTACATATTGAGGCCAATTGTTTGAATGCCTACTTGGATGTTATTTTATTATCAAATTATTTTTTTCTCCAGCCGTTAAATATTCACGTTGATATGTTACATAATACAATAGTTGTAACATACTATGGATCCATATTTCTTGACATATATGTCATAGATACCTCAGCTTGTAACTGCATAACCAATTTGTCACCCAGATGGGAAACTAGGATGGCTGGCATACAGTATTCCTGACAATGTTCATGTCAAGGTTGTCAAAAACAACATAAATACCTAATATTGGGAGCATTGAAATAACTATTTCAGAACAAATCATCAGTGAGCTGTTTTAACTTGGTTGGAAATTGGTGTCTGCTGCAAAACCATGTTGCCACCATTAGCCATATCAAAGTGTTTACAGATGCCGGCATTCAGCTGTGCACTTGACCTTGAGAGGTAGGTGTAGAGTGGTGCAGGAAGCAAGCCGAATTCTTCCCTATCTGAGAACATTGACGCGTGGGACAGTAGGTTGTCACAATCAGAAACGGACACACTGATTGTGGCAAATTTTTTAAGTTGCAGTAGTATACCGGGAGAGTGGGATGGGGAAGTACACAGCTACATACCTGTTAACTGTATGTATAGGTTGTATGTAGTGGTATATGCATTTGTAGATGAGACTAGGATTGGGAAGAGGCAGTCATGGCCTTAATTTAGGAACCACCATTTGAGTGGATCATTGTGGTGTGAACTAAGCCAAACACGTCTCAATTTTGCATGTTCCAAACAGACTAGAATTAATTATTTATTTGCAATAAAACCCAGGACCTTTAGGACATGAGTCTCAATATTTAGGCTACTCCTGAGATCACTGAAAGTGACTCATGTTTAATGGATACCAAACAATGTTGACACATGTAAATTTATGAACAAGGGACTAATCACTTTCCTTTCAATTTACCATTTTGTGCCATACCAATAGGCCTACTGTTTTAAGGTGTAGCACGTTTTGTGTTCCTTAGGATATGCAGTTATTCGAACATAAGGACATGAGAGAGAAGCTGGTATTCAGAAAGGTGTAAGGCAAGGCCACAACTTATCACCCATACTTTTCAATCTATACATTGAACAAGCAATGAAGGAAATTGGGAGCCCAAGGTTGCAGGTTCGAAACCTGGCACAGTCAGCTGGCATTTGAGGGTGCGAAAATGCGAGGGAGCCGTGTCAGTAGATTTACTGGCATGTTAAAGATCCCCTTCGGGGCAAAATTCCGGCACCCCGGCGTCTCTAAAAGCCAGTGTAGTTAAAAGGGACGTGAACCCAATAACATTATTATTAAGGAAGTTGGAGAAAAATTCAAAGTAGGAGTAACAATTCAAGGAGAAATAATTTTAACTTGGAGATTTGCTGATGACATCGTCGTGATCTTAGCTGACACACCAGAGGATTTGAATGAGTTTTTAAATGGTATGGATACTGTCTTGAGGAAAGAATTCATGATGAAAATTACTAAATGTTAAACAAAAATATTGGACTGCAGTCGAAAGAGATCACTGAAATAACTGAAATCCTCCATGCCCATTTACAGGATATTTCCTTGAGAAGCTTAGCCTGCATTCTTCCATGGCTAGTGTCTTATAAGTTACATTCCAAATTTATTGTATTTATAGCTTGATGTTTGTATTCTTACAGATCTGTCCACTGGATCCAGGTGAACAGCAAGTTGCAAGAGCAGAACTGGACGAGAATGCAATTTCAATTGTGACGTTCTTTCTATACTAGACCTATACATATACAACAATTTTATTTCTACATTGTGTAATGCAAAATAAAAAAAATATAAAATGTTTCAATCACCTATGGTTTTCATTTATCCTTCTCCTTCCTTCTCATATCACATTTGCAAGAGGGTCATGGGGTTCAAACACGAATTTGGAACCTGTGTAGGATAGCAGGTAGGGGGGTAGGGGTGATTCTTTTAATTATACTATAATCAGCTTTGGAGGTTATGTAGGTTAGGGCGATAAAGGGGGGCGGGTATGGGATGTGCTCTGGAATTTGGAGGTTATGTCAGCAGGCATGAATCGATATTTCATTTTATAGCATTCAACTTATAAAACCTGTTAGATAATTGATTTTTACGGTGTATAGTTGATAAACTAACGACAATACATTATTATAATTATCAAAATATATAGCTACATATGTACGTTTACTGCCAACATTACAAAGTGGACAACAAATTTCATAATGTATCAGTATATTGTTGATTGCTTGTGATACGTTTTGGCAGAGCTAATATTGTCAAAGGTAATAGCTATTAATGTTAATTGATCCACAAAGGGACTAGGTCTGCGTAATATTCATAAAAATAAGCGGATATCTTAGGGATTTAGTTCCTTATGTTTCCCCTACCGAAGAGAAATGATTGTTTTTTTGAAGCCGGATTATGGGCGGATTTAAGGAAAATAATTTAACATGGGAGCTGGGACTCTTATATTACATTCTCTTTGCAACGGAGTCAGTTTCTAAATTTAATTAATAGTCATTAGTTTTTAATTATAAATATAAAATTGAGACAAGTAAATTCTCCAATTAATTATTTTATAATTTCATACAAACGTTATAGCTCTTATCGAATAAAAACATCTTATTCCAATTATTACATGTATTTCGTAGTAATTTACGCTACGCTTGCGCAGTGCGCGAGAATTAAAGTTAAAATCAGCTGATTCCATTCAATTTTCTTTTTACGGTTGTCTGCTATTTTTTATATATTGTTGATGGCTTTCGTATTTGAATGCTGAATAGGTATATTTTGTACATCATTTAACCCATATTCTTTGAGTTCAGCCTGGCTGTATAAATGACTAACGGCTGTGTAATATTTTTCGAAAATTTTCAAATAATTTAGAACTAGAATCAAATAAATATCTTCAATGCTCAGAAAAGAAACGCAGAGTAGTGCTCAAGTGGCATTTCTTGCCGAAGATCCCAGGGGCGAATTTGAATTTGAGGTAAGTTAATATCATTTATGCTTTTATAATTTTGTAATTTCAGAATTTCTATGGAAGCAGAATCCTCAGTTTTCAATCATGGAAACATTTTACCACAACTTGTATTGCTGAGATACGGTAGCTTATATTTAATCCTTCTTCAGTTTTTTTTTAAACTTTTGAAAGAACTTCAGAAATCATCATTACTATTATAATAATAAAACTTTACTGCGCACAATGTGCATAGAAGATCACAATACTATAGTAATACGGCACAATACAAAATATAACAACGTGACGACCAACGAGTTCTCAATAAGTGTTAGTCCTTGATGAATTCACCAATCGAACCTGGCCTCGAGGAACACTTCTGGATGTGATATCTTTCACATATCTGGTCACATAGCCTGCACCCTCAGTTTGTGTTCGGTTCATGGAAAACTTTGTTTTGCACTACTTGAAGTGGAACCCGTAGGCAGCCAGTCTCGTGGTTGGTAGCCCGTTTCCACGCATTTCTGATCCGACATGGCCTCCGTTGAATAGAAGTCCTCCCAAATGTCCCTCATTTTTCCCTTAGCTTATGCAACAGATTATCATATGCTACTCCTCCTGGTAGAATAAGGTTGCATCTCAGGTCCTCGATCATTACTATTATGGGGTTACCATTGGAAAGCATGTGGATGGGGAGGGGGACCAGTGTTCAGTTTAGTTATGTAAGTTATTGTAGCTTTCGTTGATTTAGAAAAAGCATTCGATAAGGTTGATTGGAAGTTATTATTTCAAACTCTGAGAACATTGGGTCTTGATTGGAAGGACAGATGTTTGCTTTTAACCTGTATAAAGACCAAAGCCCAGAAATAAACATCAATGGAACGAAAAGAGAAGCAAGAATAAGAAGAGGAGTGCAACAAGGCTGTCCCTCAACAAATGGTCAACAAATTCATAGTATTCGCTTTGCAGATGATATTGCTTTGGTAGCTGATTCAGAGCACACCATGACTACGATGCTCGGTATGCTAAACAACATGTTGGAGAGTTCAGGTTAAAAATAAACACTAAGAAAACGAAAATCATGGTTGTTCAAAAGAAGAAGACTTAATTGAAAACAAATATTAAGTTAGGCTGTACAAAAAATAGATCAGGTTACAGAATTTTGTTATCTGGTTAGTGTCATTACTAGTGACAATCAGTGCCTTATAGAAGTCAAGCAAAATCAAGACTAGAAGTTGCTGAAATGTGGTTCTGGAGAAGACTGACGAGGATGAGTTGGAGGGAAGAAAAGACTAATGAACAAATCTTGGATGAAGTTAAGGAGAAACGGACCTTACTTTGTTCATTAGAGAAGGGAAAAACTAAATTTCTTGGGCACGTCTTATGGCATGATACACTTCTCCAGATTGTCTTCGAAGGCAAGATCCTAGGGAAGAAATCGTGAGGTTTCTCATACCTTAGGAACACAATCACTCAGCTGGGTTTTGCTTCCTACGTCATAATGAAGAGAGCTGCTGACGATCGTGGGCTGTGGCTGCAGCTGCAAGGCTTAGCCTTTTGATGATGATGATGAGTTATTGTTATTTTATAGGTCGGAACAGTGAGGTCATCTGCCCCAGTGCAGTTTGATGGAGATTTTAGATATTTAGGGATTACATTGGAGAAGTTAAGAAGGCATACAAGTCACTGCATAGGATTATGCGAGTGCTTAAAGGTACTGGTAAGGGGGATTGCTCTGTGGTGTTGGGGTAACGCGCCTGCCTTATACCCGGAGGTCTGGGATTCGATTCTCGGCCCCATCAGAGATTGTAGAAACTAATAGTAATAATGTTATTGGTTTTATGTCCCTTTTAACTATTGCAGCTTTTAGAGATACCGGGCTGCTAGAAATTTTCCCCGAAGGGGATTTTTAACATGCCATGGCTCCCTTGCATTTGCGCACCCTCAAATGGCAACTGGCTGGGCCAGAATTCGATCCTGCAACCTTGGCACAGAGACGAGAATGTTACCTCTGAATCATGCAGTCAGTCAGAAACTGATGTGAGGGCTGGAATTGGGTGCTCTCAGCCTTGTGAGGACGATTGAGTAGCTGTCTGACAGTAGGCAGTGCCCTGGTTACGGAGATCAAGCTTAACGGCCTAGGGGACTCGACGCGCTGACCACGGGTTACCCCATAATCTACAGTCCAAATGGCCGGACAGCAGTCACTTCATAGGCTGTAGCGCCACAGGGTTTACTTTGGCTTAGTGAGAAGATTAGGGAGAGGGTTTATCTGTCTCTAGTAAGGCCTCAGCTAGAATATGCTGCATGTGTATGGGATCCATATCAATCATCTCTTTATGAGAGTGACATCTCGATCTATAATACAGTTTTGGACGTATATAAAGACATATAATAAAAGGAAGAGAGACTCCGCCTGATCAATTCTTTTAATTTAACACTAAAGGGTTACATTAGACCCATATGGTACATATTTCGGAGCTTATGCTAGTCCCTTCATCAGCCATACATTGAGAAGCACTTATCAGTATCATTAAAAATATCTTAAAAGTTATATCTAACATGAAAGGAATACATGAAATGGATGAAGATGAAAGTGACACAAATGAGGAATGGTATGGTGAAATAAATACGAACAGACACATCCAAAAGAGGGGGGATCCTAGAACTAGTACAGCACATATGTTAAAATACACATTAAAAATAACATATTAAAAAATAGACCCCTTGAAGTTCATGTCGGCAAATATAATTTGCAATGTTCACGTAGGGTCCTTATGACCCTGAAAATATTAGATAAAGTTCCAATGTTTATTCTTATAAAATCACTTCACTAAGTATAAAGTCGTCTGTTGAAGATTGCTGGTATAATTGAGGGTCTGGCTGTTTATAATCTCCTGCTGGAGGTACGATAGCTGATTACTGAATAAATCGAATACATCACCAAAAAACGAAAGATGAGCAGGCCAAGCTTGAAAAGGGTCTCTTGAGTATGGAGCTTTGGGAGGCCCATTCGATTATTGCAATGGTGCTCCCGAGTTGGAAATCCAAAAAAGATGGTCCTCTCTCGAGGTAAGAGTCGTTGTGAGAGTAACAAAAATAAGGAATTAGAGAAAAAAAAATACGTGTTAAAAATATTATTGAACAACGGAATCGTGTTAAGCACAAGGGAAAGAACACCTAAGAAAAACACTATAGAGTAAAATAAATTGGTGTGGATAGTGGAATAGACAGATAACTTACTCGTACCAGAAGAGATTTCAAACACACCCGATGCAAATCCGTGAGCTGTCAGGCGGCCTGAAGGCGAGGGCAGAATGCGGTCCTAGCGATAGCGAACTAAGCGAGCAGGGGAGAGAGGAGGTGAGGTGAGGGAGCGCTAGTGTGAGAGGGAGGGCAGTAGATAGGGGGATTGGAGGGAGAGGGGGGGGGGGGGGGTGGAGGAAGGCGAAGACGGGAGCTTAAGGTGGTTTATTATTATCTTTTTTTATTGACACGATGAAATCCGATAGTGTCGAATAAGACATAGGAATCAAAATAATTCTCGTTGAGGTTGGAGGGGGTTGAAGATTCTCTGGGCGGTGTTGATCTCAATGGATTCTAAAATGTTCATTAATGTACCTTTATTTGCACGGTGTAAAATTACTAGATCTTTGTCGATGCTGGTAAGTTTATGGTTCATGTCACTCATAGGGGAAGCCATGGTCGAAAATTTTCTGTATTTGGTGGCTTTAACATGCTCTAGAAATCTTGTATTGAAATTTCTCCCTGTTCAATGTAATTAATTCCACAGTCATTACAGCTTAATTTGTTACCTCGAGAGAGGACCTTCTTTTTTGGATTTCCAACTCGGGAGCACCATTGCAATAATCTAATGGGCCTCCAAAAGCTCCATACTCAAGAGACCCTTTTCAAGCTTGGCCTGCTCTTCTTTCGTTTTTTGGTGATTTATTCGATTTATTCAGTAATCAGCTATCGTACCTCCAGCAGTAGATTATAAACAGCCAGACCCTCAATTATACCAGCAATCTTCAATAGACCACTTTATACTTAGTAAAGTGATTTTATGAGAATAAACATTGGAACCGTATCTAATATTTTCAGGGTCATAAGGACCCTACGTGAACATTGCAAATTATATTTGCCGACATGAACTTAAAGTGATCTATATTTTAATATGTTATTTTTAATGTGTACTTTATCATATGTGCTGTACTAGTTCTAGGATCCCCCTTTTTTGGATGTGTCTGTTCGTATTTATTTCACCATACCATTCCTCATTTGTATCACTTTCATCTTCATCCATTTCATGTATTCATTTCATGTTAGATTTAACTTTTAAGATATTTTTAATGATAATAATAAATGCTTCTCTATGTATGGCTGATGAAGGGGCTAGCATAAGCTCCGAAACATGTACCAAATGGGTCTAATGTAACCCTTTATTGTTAAATTATAAGTATTGATCAGGCGGATTCTCTCTTCCTTTTATAATATTTAATTGACAATCAATACGGAACTGTGACTAAACCTACTGATATAAAGACAAAGTCTATGTGAGAAAACATCCTTTCCAACATGAAAAGCTTTCTCTAGTATTGGGATCCCTTTTGACTTAAATGAATAATATATTGAAATTATCTTAAGAATGTGCTTATTGTAGGCTTCTTGTCTAAAATAACACTTACACGATGTAAGTTTGCAGTATCAAAAGCCATCTTTGTTAATGGTGTGAAGTTGAGAAGAAGTGATTTGATAATCTGGTATCTTCATTGTGAACGTCCATATCATCGAGTATTCAGTCCACAGACTGGCCTGTTGTCACAAAATGCTACTAAGCTGTGCAGTTGCTGCTCATTTCATTGTTTCGTAGTTTCTCAGTCCGGTATCTTCATGGATTTGCTTGAGATATCTTCTTGGATTTGCTTGAGATATGTTTGTCTTCGTTGTCCGCTAGGTCTCTTCACATTAATGAATCCTTCCACAATTAGTGACATAAGCTGAGAGTGATGTAAAATGTGACCCCACCAAGAAAGACGTCCTTTGTGAATCACCTCAATCAGAGATCTCTTTGATTTAGACTTACTCCTGTGCAGTACCTCAGTATTGAGGATTGTTCCACTATGCCTCATATTCTCTCCAACATTGCATGCAACTTGCAATATGCATCTTGCGGCTTTTCTTATGGTCTTGCCTCTAGTGGAAACACCCAACTAGCCTACACGTACGGCAGTGTTGACAATGCCAGTTGTGCGAGAAGCTCGTGCTGCTGGTGTTGCTGCAGCGTTGATCATTTTATGAAAGAAGAAAACCCCCGATTTTTTTGCAGAATAACTATTGGGAGGTGGCGTACTGAGTGAAGTTCACTAACTTGATAAGGGCTGAACAGCAAGGTCATCTACCCCTGATTGAAGTGTCAAAGGTTGTAAACAAATGGCACTTTGACCTAAAAGCTGTAAGTACCCAGGTATATAATGCAGAATTATGGTTGATATGACAATGATGAAAGTGAGTGTGTCAGGGGATGCAGCCCTGCTGTCTCTTCTTTCAGTATGTGACTGTAGACCTCAACAGAATATTTTTTTGTTGATGAACTTAGAAGAAATCACACTGACAATGCAGCAACTCTCTTTATCACTTTGATGTTCCTGAAAAGTCCTGGTCTTGGATTCTAATGCTGCTATGATAAACTCTAAGTGGAAAGGCCCCAATTATGAGCTTTGCCATACCTGGAGAAGTTTTGTAGTACATGGTTTTCACTTTAGAGGGTGTGAGACAAAAGCTTACCATGTTCCAGACGAAGAGTGCTTTTGTAGGTTGTGTGGGGGTCTCTGTGACAGATATCACGCACTGAGATGTAAGCGAAAGCTGTCGCTAATGAACTTGTGTGGCGACCCAGGATTTATAATCTCTAGTATATGTATTACTATGGCCATTGGCTGCATTAAATGTTTGTAATGCTGCTGTCAAGCTGTATCGTCCAACACCCAGCCTCAGACAGCACCATTTATTAAAGAACTAAGAGACAGTCAACAGCCCTCAAGGAGATTATTGCATTCCAGTGGATTCTCTCCCATGTTGAGCTAGAGGAGAACTAGATTAAAGACATGTTGGAACTAAAGGGGGCTATGGTACTTACAAACAATATAGCCTAACTATTCAATCTGATGACTAGGATTTTTTTTACCAATAAATTATGCAAAAATGCCCTAAAACATTTATGACTTCAAAGAAATGTCCTTAAAAGTAACCTGAAAAATTTGTTCCCGTTTCATTGAAAATGTTACTAATAAATAATTGATCCAGCCAACTCGTAAGTAGCATAACGTTTTATGTGCTATATAAGTTACCTGACCTTGCTCTGAAAACAATTGCATTTGTGACCTAAAATAATGCCCTGAGCTATATTTGGCATATGAGGTAAAAGGAATTTCTCCAATCAGACACCTTGATTGTGGAATTTTCTGGTGAATTATACCATATATGTTAATAAGGATATTTAACTTAATCCTCCACGAGGAAAATATGGGCAGGGCATGTCATCAGAATGGACGCTGCCAGAATAGTTCGCCAGGTGTACAAGAAGAAGATCGAAGGCTCGAGACCCCCTGGAAGACCTAGGAATAGATGGTAAGATGAGGTGACCTCTGACTGCAGACAGATGGATATTACTGGATGGGAGAATACTGCGCTGGATAAGAGGAAATGGAGGCAGATAGTGAGAGCGGTGTGGGATCGTCACGTCCCAGAGAAGCCAACGGAGTGAGTGAGAGTATGAGGGAAATATGTTGTGTGACAAAACTAAACATTTGAACAGTGCGGGACAACGAACAGTGCACATTCATTGTCAGAAAAGTCAGCTTAGTGGGTTCAATACAGGAATTTTAAAAATGAATCATCAAATCAATATATTAAGCTTCAAAAGTAAGAAAATTACCAAAAATTACTGAAGAAAAAAAAAAAACAAAAAAAAAACAAAAAAAAAAACCACCTAAAATTCCCCCACAAATTCAGCAACTCCATAATTTGTCATTTAATATATACCGTAAATACTAAAGGAAGCAATTTTTCTGGCTTACCAGAAAAAAAGATACTGTTTCATCAAAATCCTAGTCCTACTCTCCCTCCAAGTACAGTAAATGCCAGGATTGTACCTTACTCTAAGTCCCTAAGCACTGACCCTAATTTGCAAACTCGACTACAGAATTATGTTTATAGAAAGAGTTAATATTACAAATCTCTGTTTTGCGGGCTTATAGGCCGTGTTGATATGATATGATATTTATTCAATTAATTCCAAAGAGCCATAGGCTCGTACAGAGGAATTGTACAGTAATATGTGTGTTTACACACCAGGAAGAAAATTCTGAAGGTAACACAAATTGATGAATAAGGGCATAGGCCTATTAGTAAAGTTGATACTATATCTAAGATTGTTTAGACCAAGGTCTCTTAAAATGATAAGCACAGGATTTTTGAGCTTATTTGATGTATTACGATGCATCGAATTTTTCCCACAATACTTTCGTAGTTTTCCTCTTAAATACTGACAAAGTTGGTGCACTTTTTACTTCATCGGGAAGTTTATTATATAACTGTGATGCAGAGAACTTGAGACTATTTCTACCGTATTTAGAAGAGTGAATGATATATAAGGCTACGTCCTTCGCATGCCTAGTTCCATAAGAATGATTGTCCGAGTTCAAGATGTAGGGAGAGCTATAGAGTATTGTGTTGTGTTTAATTTTGTATATTAGCATAGCTGCTCGGAGATCTGCACTTATGCTGAGGGGTAGAATTTTACTTCTGATGTACAGATCTTTTACTGGAGTGCAGTAAGGAAGGTTAAATATGTTTCTAATAGCCCTATTCTGAATAGTCATTAAATCATTCAGTGTGGATTTCCTGCAGTGAGCCCAAATAACATTTAAATATTGGAGCTTGCTATGTACAAGTGAATAGTAGATTTGTTTTACAAGGTTTAGGGGAATAAGATACCGAAGTTTCCTTAGGATCCCTACTATAGGTGAGAGTTTCTTAGCAATTCGTTCAACGTGTTCAATCCAGGTCAGGTGTTTGTCGATGATTAGACCTAAATACTTTGCCTGATTAACCTCTTTTATTTCAATATTATTTATATATATTTTGTCATGTGTGATTTCTTTCATGCTTTGCTTTGAAATTACCATGTAATTGGTCTTCTGTAGGTTCATTGTTAATTTATTGGCCTGGAACCATTGTGAGAGAGTATTTATATCTTGTTGCACATTTTGTATGATTTCAATTATGTCTTTCCCAGTGTAGAAGATATTTGTATCATCTGCATACAATTTGATATGCCCTCTCAAATTACATTCCACAATATCATTTATATAAATTAAGAATAATGTAGGTCCAAGTATAGATCCTTGTGGAACTCCATGAGTTATATATTTTCCTGAACTTATGCATTTATTCAAAGCTACATGCTGCTTTCTTCCAATAAGGTAGCTTTGGAACCATTTTAGTGCTATACCTCGGACACCAGCATTTTCTAATTTTGATAACAGTATTTTATGATCTACTGTATCAAAGGCTTTTGTGAGATCAATAAATAACCCAACTGCCATATTATTTTTGTCAATAGTTTCTTGTAGCATTGTTATTAGGTCAATAGTTGCTGCCTCAGTACTAGAATTTTCCCTGAATCCATATTGCATATTATGAAAGAATGTATTCTTGTTCAGAAATGAAAGCAATCTTGTTTTTACCACTTCTTCCAGAATTTTTGAAACTACCGATAAAATAGAAACAGGTCTATAATTATTTGGATTTCTTTTGTCACAACCCTTAAATATAGGAACTACTTTGGCCACTTTTAAGTCATCTGGTATCATGCCAGTAACTAAGGACTCATTAATCATTTCAACCAAGATTTTAATAAATGATTGTATATTGTTTTTAATGAAATTTGTCTTGATCCTATCTAATCCACAGCTCTTTTTATTCTTTAAATTTGTGATGATGGACTTGACCTCTGCTTCATCTGTCGGATATAAGTAGAGAGAATTTGACTGATTGTGGTCCTTACTGAGGATTTCCTTCTGTTCAGGAATAGCTTTTGCTAGACTTCCAGCAATGTTTGTGAAGAACAAGTTAAATGATTCACATAGTTCTTGATTGTCTGTGATAATTTTGTTGTCTATTTCAAGTGAAGTGCATGTCTCAACTGTTGGTTTTTTGTTGTGTATGATTTCTTTGATAGTCTCCCAAGTTTTATTAGAATTGTTTCCATATGTTCTGAATTTATCTGAGTAGTAATTTGACTTTAGTCTTCTTTTTAAGTTTGTTACATTATTCCGGCATCTACAGTATTCTTGGTTCATATCATTATTATTTCTGTGAAGGGGATTTTTGAGCTTTGCATGCAGAGTGTCTCGTTGTTTTATAAGTGTAAGGAGTTCAGCTGTGACCCATGGTAAGTTAGTAGTCTGTCTGTTATTGTTAGAATTGTTTGTTATTTTTCTTTGGCTATGCCTGTTCCTTAGATTCAATTGTTTGATAAAAGAGTTATATAGAGAGTTAACAGTACTATCTGCATCATTATGGGAATCTGCATTTATAGATATATTAGTTTCAGGAGTGTGTTGCCTATCCCAAGAGTCCTCGTGTGTTGTTGATTTTGTCGGCTTATGTGACAGAGTGTACGTGCTATAATTGGTCTTGGAAATATGAAGAATTAATATACTGTGATCACTAATATCATTGCTGACATTTGATATTTTATAACTTAATTCTGAATTGTTTAGTGACACGTGGTCTATTAAGGTAGCTGCAGTGTCACAAAGTCGTGTAGCATATTTAGTGTTGCATTGTTTAAAACCATAGCATGCTATTAAATTCAGATATTTCCTTCTTAATTGATCATCAGCTAGGATATCAATGTTGGTATCTCCGAGGAAGATGCATAATTTATTGTTTATCTGGCTAAGAAAACTTTCAAATGAATTTAAGAAGGGTATGGCATTGCTTCTATTGGGGTTATATGCTGCAATAATGTCAATGCTTTTGTATGTTGGCCTATTACTTTTAACATCATCTCTGAATACCTCAATCCACATCAAACTATGATTCATTTCACACTTTCTTTTAACGTTCACTTTCCATTTGTGTGATACATAAATACCCAGACCCCCACCAACTTTGTCATCTCTATGAGCAAACACGCTTGTGAAATTGTTGAAGTTATAAAAATCTGACATTTTGTCGTCCTGACGTTTCGCTGAAAACTGCGTTCAGCATGTTCACAGGATACATTTAACTAGGTAAAACAAATAAACAGAAAATATATAAACCAGTCAACAACTCACGCATACAGGCTACCATAGCAACGGCGTACCACATAAAAGTTATGCATCAAGGACAGGGTTGCTTTTCTGTGGTACGCCATTGCTATGGTAGCCTCTATGCATGGCTTGTTGATTGGTTTATATTTCTGTTTATTTGTTTTACCTAGTTAAATGTATCCTGTGAACATGCTGAACGCAGCCTTCAGCGAAACGCCAGGACGGCAAATTGTCCTTAGAACACGGCCTATAAGGCCGCGAAACAGAGATTCCTATCTGAATTTTTACGTAGTAGCAGAGAACAATCTTCTAAATGTAGTGGCAAAGTGAATACACATTGTGTAATATAATTATTAACATATTACAACTTCTTGTATGTTTGCTCTGCAGAAAACAATGCCTAATGAAATACCTTAACTATCAATAGTAACCTAAATATTATTAAGCCAGACTTCAGGCTTTCACTTGCTCTGTCTGGCTGCGTGGCTCAGGGGTAACGTTCTCGCTTGCTGATCCCAAGGTTGCAGGTTCGAAACCTGGCGCAGTCAGCTGGCATTTGAGGGTGCGCAAATGCGAGGGAGCCGTGTCAGTAGATTTACTGGCACGTTAAAGATCCCCTTTGGGGCAAAATTCCGGCATCCCGGCGTCTCTAAAAGCCAGTGTAGTTAAAAGGGACGTAAAACCAATAACATTATTTATTATTATTATTATTTCACTTGCTGGTATACAGAAAAGTGTGTGAAATAATAAATTGACGTTTTCAGGATGGGTCAGGGAAGGGATCCCTACAGGATATACAGGCTCCGGGGCTACAACCACATGCGCCCCTCCCTCTTGTGGGCCTGAATGTGTACAGGTACATCTGGCATACCCCATAGCTATATCGGTGATGGTGGCATACAAGTATGATACCACTGCTCCAGTTTTACTCTCTTGTATTGTGTAGCTATCATTTTGATGGTGTTGCTACTAATTGTTTATTTTATCATTTACTATAGAAAGTGCCATATATTGAAGAAGATGCAATCAATCAAATTATAAACAGAATTCAGGAGAGTAAGAAGACACTTGTTGAAAATGAAGGGTGGTTGGAAAAATTAAAAGACTCGGAAGAAGAAACTATGTGTGAGTTTGAAGATGAGCAACAGGGACAAGATGTCGATAATCCATCAATAGTGCAACTACCTCCTCTTGAAGTAGGAGATCATGATGTGAACGGGGTAACATTATTGTTTCGTGTAGTATTTAGCATTTAGGATAATGATAATACAGCCGTAAATAACAAAACTAACAATTTATTGAGATAATTCCCTGCATATTTAGCCTACTTTTGTTTTTGAGAAGTTACCTCGTGGCGTAGTGGCTAATATACTTGCCTGTCACCGTAGAGGTCTGGATTCAATTCCTGGCTTTGTCAAGAAACATAATTCTTTTCTGAGGGCTGGAATGAGGTACACTCAGCCTCACGAAACAGAACTGAGAAGAGGTGGATTTGATTCCCATCTCGGCTATCCTAGAAGTGGTTTCCCACTTCTCCAGGCAAATGCCGGGATGGTACCTAAATTAAGGCATTGACTAGCTCCTATCGAAATCCTAGCCCCAATTACAAATACACACACAACTATAGCTTTCACAATGACTCAGGTTATCAGACAGATTCAACTTGCATCCAACGACACGGGACTACATGGCATGATGTCGCAGAGCCCCTAAATAAATCAACAACTATTGTTGAAAAAAGAAAAATGAAAAAGTAGATTTATAAGATCTATCAGGGATTGATTGTTTTGCCCGCCTCTTCCTTCTGCACCTTGTAACAGTATCAACATTTACATACGTTGGTATGCATCAAGTCCTGCTCCAGGATACCCAACTTTTGATATCTATAGTGCCACCATTTTGTAAAGAGAAAATGGTGGCCACCTGAATTTTCATTGCATACGTTGGCTACCAGCTGAACTAATCGTATCATCCCAACCATATACCATCCTATGAGAGGAGAAGGATCTCTGCATGGGGATAATATAGGGAGACTTCAATTGTCCATGTCTCCAATAAGTGTGTTGGATTTCAGAATTTTAACAATTAGGTATAGGACACTGCTACATAGGTATGTATGGTTTATGTGGAAGAGTAGGGCTTTTCTTGTTTTCCTTCTCAGCAAAATGAAAATGTACAAGTGGGATATTGATATTCAAAGAAAGCAGGCTATTATGTTCTTCACAGAACACCTTGTTTGAAGTGTTAAGAGTTGAAAATAAGACCGCTATTGGAACTCAACCTGAATCACCTGCAATCTGAGCAGGAGCACAAGCCAATAACACCTAATTGTAATCCCCCTTAGGTAGCTCATTTGGGGGTAGGCCTAATTTTTAAGAATCTGTCACAGATCAAAATTCTATGGTCTTCTGTAGCAATGATTGTGCACTTTTTTAGCGACATATGGAATATTTGATTCATAGAAATTATTTTAGAGCTGGTAGCCTCTGAAGTAACTGTTTAGCACATCTGCCTGTAATGTAGGGGATTTGGGTTGGAATCCCAACGGCAGTCTCTTCTTCAACCCTTAAGCATCAGTGTATATCCGTCTTAAGAGAGGTAAGTTACCCTCTTAAATTGAAATAAATTAATCCTTTACCAAAAGGCCGTAAATTGTCTATCTGCCTCGTGCAACGGTATCTATCAAAAAGACAGGGTTAATTCGACAGTCATGAGAAATGTTCTCCCCTAAACTTCTGTACCAAATCCCCAATAACCTCAGACCTCTGATGATGAGATGCAATCCTCATATTTGCCTACCTAGCAACCAGATCCGGATACTGTACTGTCATCCTTTTAGCATCTGTATGTCATCATATAACATCCGCTTATTAACTTCTACTGCATGCATGCTTGCGCGAGGTATAGAATACCTGAGACCGTTAATACTAGACCTATCTGTGATTACAGAGCTATGCATATGAATACATTCAAGTTTTTCTGAGACCACCTTCCCATGTTCTCTCAGAACTCATATCTTCTGTTTGTTATACCACATTGTTTAACATAGTATCACCAACAGCCCTATTATCATCATTAGGGGCAGATGACCTCACTGTTTCACCCCTTAAAGCAACAATAACTAACTTATCATCATAATCATCATCACTATTCAGGTCATCACTATCAGCCTTACCATCATCTAACTCACCAACACCAATACCACCTTAGCCATCATTGCTAAAGCCTACCTTACGAACACCAATATCACCATCATTACCAGCATCACGATTATCGCTCATGACCAAATTATATACAGGAATACTGTTTGATACCATGGTAACAAAACTTCCTACGTTGGTGCAACATGTGTTTAGAAAATGAAGGACAGCATTTCCAGCAACTATTCTGAAATTCATGTATTATATAAGTTAAAAAGTGTACAGTAAATGTGTTGAACTAGTTGGGCTCTACGTTGCTGCTAGCAGCAATGCCTTACTCGACAGGTGGATACACACGGTGGCCTGGCTGTGATATGGCACCTGCGTGGTCCCGTTCTATAGAGGACCTCGCTGTATATACAGTAAATTTCAAGGAAATAGTGGCATTTATACATATATTAAAATATATTAGTTTAAAATGGAAACATTTGCATAGGTCGAACAGACCACAGACCTGACCTCATGGTTAGTGTTTCAAATATGAAATCTTCATACAGGTTAATCTGGTGGGTCAAACTTCCCTACAGAAGAACCAATAAAAGGGTCAGATGTGAGATGAGCATTACAGGTGACTTCCCCATCAGTTAGTGTTTACCAGCGATGTATTAAGAAGTGGAAGCAGAGAAGAAAGAAAGAAAAAAAAAAAAAAAGACAATACCTTGGACCACCTGATGAGAAAGTCTACTTCCAGATAAAGGATAAAGACTTTTGTTCTTGCTTATTTTAGGAGCTGCAATATCACATTCATATAGCCCTATATATTCTTGTGTGTGGAATTTGTGTGATAACCTGTGGTATTGTGATAGTTGTATTGGTGTGTGTATAGCAGCTTTGGTGGCGTAGTTGGTAACATGCTGAACTGCTGTTCCCAAGATAGCAGGTTCAAACCCAGGCGAAGTCGTCGGATTTTTTAAGAGCGTTAAAATCCTTCAGTATGCCTTCCTTCGGAAGGGAATTAAAGCCGCCGGTCCCATGTCATAGATTTATAGCATGTAAAAGATCCTTCCACAGACTAAACTTGTGTAAAGCTAGATTTCGTTGGAACACTCTATCACAGTTCCAATGTTCACCACTAGGTATCAGTGACATCTGGTAGCGAAAGTTGGAACTACTTGAAATTGAATGGAACTTGTAGCTCACCCTATGGGTGTCTGCTTGAAGCAGCTACAACCTCTGGCGAGCCGAACATGTCCTCGGACACTCCCGGCACTAAAAGTCATACGATAAATAATAAATAAGTGTGTGTATTTGTAAATTGGGGACGGGAATGGAGGCAACCGTGGCCTTAAGTTAGGAACCATCCCAGCATTTGCCTGGAATAGAAGTGGAGAAACAAAAGAAAACCACTTTCAGGATAACTGAGGTAGAAATCAAAACCCTCCTCTTCTCAGTTTTGCCTCGCAAGGCTGAGTGTACCCCGTTCCAGTCCTCAAACTAGAATTAAAAATTTCTTGGCAGAGAATTGAATCAGGACCAACAGCCAAGAACGCTAGCTGCTACAGCACAAGGTGGTCAGTAAAGACTTTACTAAAGTACATTCATTCCAGTACAGTAGAGCGTCGTTTATCCGGACTAATTGGGACCGAAAGTGTTCCGGATAACGATTTTTCCGGATAATCAAACATGCGTTTATTTCATAGGAAAAAACATGCACAGTACATTATGGTAATAACCACCAAGCTTCTCATTTAGCTGCAACGCTTTCTCACATAACAAAGGTCCAGAAATGGGATCTCCCTTACTTCTTGTCTGAATAAAACATAAGTACACCGCTTCTTCCAATTTTTATCCCCAGCTGATCTCATGGTTCTACTCTTTTTAGACCCTTCTACTCTATCTAACTTCGATGCATAATTCAGAATTTCAACTTCCCTTTCTTCAAATCATAAATTGTGGATTTTCTAACACTAAGTTTTCATTAGACACTGCACACTCACACCTTTATCCAGTTTATTAATGATCTCCACATTCTTTTCAATTGATAAACCCTTGCGATTTCGTTTTTCTTTTTTGTCACTTGTAGAAGCCATTTTTACAACGTAATACAGTACTGTACTCACTCACATACTGTAATACATTGACACGTAATAGAGTAAACAAATGGAAGGAGACAACAGAGACAACAATTGAAAACAAGAACCGACTCACTACTGTAGTGAGTGTCTTTTTTTTTTTTTTTTTTTTTTTTGCTCGTCTGGATAATTGACGCGGTTAATTGACGTCCGGATAAACGACGTTCTACTGTATTTAGGTTCTAAAATCCAGGCTGATGAATCTCTGGAGGAAGAGCTACGGAATAGAGTGCATGATGAAAGCGGCAAGATCTCACAAGGTTACTTTGTGATAAGAAAATCCCAACAACTCAAGTCCAAGATGTACCCAACTGTCATGAAACCAGTAGCTATGTATGCGAGCAAGTACTGGCGAGTTATGGAAACCATAGGAAAGAAAGTACATGCAATAGAAATAAACTAGGGGACCTGTGTGTGAAATCTCGCACATTCAGTAACCATCAGCCCGGCTTTACTGTTATGCATATAAATATGTTTATTTGCTTAAACGCACTTTTTAAGCAAATGGTCAATATTTATGAAATTAGACTGCGTCTCGTCACTGTTGCGGGTAATTCCGTTTAAATATTCTTTTCAATGCACAATGGGTTGTGAGCACCCCATGTGTACAGATTACCTGCACGGTACTAGTGCTATGCGGGCTGGACGCGACACAGTTCTGCCAGGGGCTATCGTCTTGTTTATTTGTATAAACACTCTTTTTAAACAAATAAATATATTTCTGTCGACTTTTCATGAAATGCAAGATTTTTCCTGTACTATTGAGATGATTTGGAAGATTTTGGCACAAAACGCACCTTCTAAGTTCTTCTGGTTCAGGAGCTTGAGTTTTTTGTCGGATGAACTTGGCGTATTATATAGTAGACTAGCGGACCCGTGCAAGAGACTTAAGGAGATAAGTTGATTATGTTTTTATTTCAAACAAATGATTATAGAACACAATTTACATTTCAGTTAGAATTCCAAGTTCTATGTTCCCTAACTTAAGAAGGCAATCACTGAAAATTGGATCATCATAACACTCACCAGTTATTCGATAGGACTATTATACTATTTGTGTACTCATTCCTTTGATTTACTGTTTCTGAAATCCATGCAAAATGATAAAGGACCTCATAATGTTAAAATGACATGAAACAGGCGTCACAGCAGCCAAAATGTGAAGTGGATAGCAATTATGGAGCGTATTTTCTTACAGCAACAGTCTATGCAAATCGCACACTTCGTACATTTTTTAAAAGTAATTTTTTAAAGAAATTATAGATATTTATGAAATTAGAGTGCAATTCGTCACTGCTAATGTCCATCCCTCTTTCATTTGAATGCACATTTGTCACGATCGGTTGCTTGTGAGCGCCGCAGGAGGGATCTATACTCATCATCATAATAATATATATGATATGTTGAAATGATCTTTGAGAATTACTCAATTGAATAAAATATGGAGTAAAAAGATCTAAAAGATCATGATAGTGGCCCCTATCAAAGAAGAGATGTTAAAGAAGAGACTTCACTGGTATGGACATGTCAAAAGAGCACAGTCAACCTCTGTGGCACCCAATTTGGAGGTAAATCGTAAAAGATCTTGTGGAAGTGTTGGTTGGACACTACTCGCACTACTGACATGAGGGCAGCTGATCTAAGGTCTGCCGATATGAATAACAGACAATAGTGGGCACAGCATGCAAAAAGAGCAAACCCGCTACTTGAGTGGGAAAGCTGCTAAGAAGAAGAAGACGACAAGTTTTGGAACCATCCACTAAATTTCAAAATTACTTTTTATTTATTTGATCACTTATTTACATAGGTCCCAATGAGCTAGAACTTGTGATAGGGACAGTCAACGAGTCAAGTAGCTTAGATACAGGTTTTTGTAACATACCGGTATTGTGTTTAAATTGTGCTTGTTAAGGACTAACTTGACCGTAGTAATTGGTATGATATAATGTATTGCTTTAGGCTAATTATTAAACATTGACTATTCATTCCTTAATATGAAGTCTCTTGCTTTCCTCTTGAATGTTTTTTATAGAAAAACTTTCCTTTATACATAATGGTAGAGAGTTGCTGTATATTCCTTCATTATAGACCCTTAGATATAAATAAAGTCTATATATAAATGATCATAAAATTAACCTAGTTCCTCAATTTAAGTATCTTGGAGAAATTATCACACATAACTTAAACGAAAAAGTAACTTGGATAAATAGAACAAATAAAATGAAAAAGGCACAATCTCTAACCTGGTCATCATATAATAAAAAATGCCTATCATTAGCTACTAAGATCCAACATTATAAAACTGTAACTCTCGCTGAAGCCACTTATGCTTGTGAAACATTGTTCCAAATTAAAAATGAACAAAGAACTGATCAGCTCTTCAAAACTGAAAGAAGAATCATTAGAACGTGCGTAAATAAAAGTATCAGGTTGAGGGAGTCTGGAGGATTCTCCCAAATGAAACTGTCTATCAAGATTGATCCAATCACCAGCACAATGAAGAAGAAAAGAATTTCATATTTTTTTCACATCTTACGGCTTCCAGAAAACAGAATTGTATGCCAACTAGTGATGAGAAATCTAGGAAAGAAAACTGGCGGAAAATGGATCCAAGAAATCCAACAAGATCTCAAAGTAGTTGGACTCAAGATAACAGATGCCGAGGAGAAAAATAAAATTAACACCATACTTAAAACTCACAAATTTTCTGCAGAAATGACACATAGCTATGGAGATTTCAGATGAGTTGAGAAAATCCCGATCTGAAAGAATGAAAAAGTACTGGGAAGAGCGCAAGAACCAAGAAGTACTACCTTCAAAGAAGAAGTAATTGTGGAACGACTCAAGTGGTCCAAGATTAATAATAATAATAATACAAGTGTATGCACCACAGACTGGAAACAGAGAAGAAGATATTGAAGTATTCCTGGAGGATGTAGAAAGAGTAATTTCAGATGTAGAAGTGGTGATCATGGGAGATATGAATGCACAAGTCGGAAACGAGAGACAAGGAAAGGAAGAAGTCATTGGACCATATGGATATGGGAAAAAGAACCGGGAAGGAGAGGAACTTGTAAACTTTTGTGAAAGGAATGGACTGATAGTGGGTAATTCATGGTTTCGGAAGAAAAACAGCAGGAAAATTACGAGATATGGGTGGGTTGATAGAAGAACAAAATCAGTAATTGACTACTTTCTGGTGGAAAGGACAAATCGCAGAAAGCTAATAGATGTGACAGCTTTACCAGGAGAAGCATTTGATGGGGACCATAGAGCTGTGGTGGCAAAATTTAGATGGGAAAAATTGGAAAACCTAAAGGAGATCAGAGAAAGTAAAATAAAAGTATGGAAATTGAAAGACAAAACTGTACAGGAAGATTTTCAGGCGAGATTGAAGCAACAAATCCCAGTTACTGAAGTGGAAAACGTAGAAGAGGAATGGTCTCACTTTAAAAAGGCATTTGCTGGTGCAGCAGAGAGTGCTTGTGGTAGGACGTCAACAAGAGTGAAAGAGAAGGAGACACCGTAAGAAAAGAAGTCTGCATAGAAAGAATGGAACCGAGATCAAACAGAAGAAAGCAAAAGGAAGTATCACGACAGCAAACGGAGGTGTAAGAAAGTAGTAGGAGAAGAAAAGAAGAAAAGTTAGGAAGAATTTACACGAAGAATGGAAACAGATGTAAGTGGCAGTAAAAGGATGCTGTATGGACCTCGAAGAAGTAAGAGGAAAGAAAGAGTTACTACAAAGCTAGTGAAAAAGGAAGATGGAGAGTTGTTAACACACCCAGAAGAGATAAAAGGACGATGGAAGGAGTATTTCGATAAGCTATTGAATGTGAACAATTGTACAGGTGAGATGGAAGTGACACAGCCTGATGACTCTATAACAGAAGATGATATAACAATGCTGGAGGTGGAATTAGCAGTACAGAAAATGAAGATGGGAAAAGCAACAGGGGTGGATGAAATCAGTGTAGAAATGATAAAGGCTGCTGGACCTGTTGGTATGCAATGGTTGTATCGACTGCTAAAGTGTGTGTGGAAATGGAAATGTGTACCAGAAGACTGGGAGAAAGGGCTAGTAATACCAGTATTTAAGAAAGGGGACAAGAAAGTGTGTGATAACTATAGAGGGATCACCCTCATATCACAGATAGTAAAAATACTGGAAAGGATATTAGAAAAAAGAATGAGAAGAAAGGTGGAAGGAGAGTTGCAAGAGGAACAGTATGGCTTCAGGAGTGGAAGATCCACAGTGGACCCAATCTTTAGCTTGAGGCAGGTGATGGAAAAGAACTGGGAATATGGAGAGGACTTGGTCATGACTTTCATAGATCTAGAAAAGGCATATGATAATGTCCCCAGAGAGAAGGTATGGGAAACTATGATTAAGAAGGGACTGGGAAAAGAAATGTTGGAAATGGTGCAAGCAATGTACAACAACTGTGTTAGCAGGGTACTGACCCCAGTTGGGAAGACAGATTGGTTTAGGAACAAGACTGGACTAAGACAGGGGAGTGTGCTGTCACCTCTTTTGTTCATAATGGTAATGGATGAAATTGTAAAGGAAACCAAGGAAGCATATGGACATAAAGAAATGAAGTTACTATTATTTGCAGACTATATTGTGGTCTGGGGAAGGAACACCGAAGAAGTGCAAAAACAACTAGATGCACTGAACCAAAATATTCAGAAGTACGGCCTGAAAATCAGTATAGAGAAAAGCAAGACCATGGTGATGACAAGAGGGGAAAGACAAGGAAAGGGCACTGTGAAAATTGGAAGTCAGAGTTTGGAAATTGTGGACACGTTCAAATACCTAGGAAGTGAATTGGTATAAGGAAGTACCAAGGAAAAGCAAGGAGGTAATGTATAAAGTGTACTATGTACCCATATTAACTTATGCAGCTGAGACTTGGACCCTGACAAGCAGGCAAGAGAGTAGAATCCAAGCCAGTGAAATTAAATTCCTAAGAAGATGATAGGAAAGACAAGGAAAGACAGAGTGAGGAATGAAGATGTTAGGAAGGAAGTTGGGATGTGAAAACTAAATGAGAGAGTTGAGAAGAATAAACTAAGGTGGTTTGGACATGTAAAGAGGATGGAGGAAAATAGAATACCAAGACAGATGCTGGAGGCCAAGTGCAAGGGTAAGAGAGCAAGGGGAAGACCTAGAACAAGGTGGATCGATTCAGTGAAGAACAGCGTGAGAAAAAGAAATCTGGACTGGGACAAGATTGTGGAAGGAAAGTGGAGAAGTGCCATAAATACCCCGACCCGGCAGGAGGTGGATAAGGGGAAATGATGATGATGATGAATAATAATAATAGAGGACATCATTCCTCTAGTTCCAAATTTAATGGATTGGGAATGGCTGGTGAATATTTGATTTACTCCTCTTGTTGCATAATGATGAATGTCATTTGCATGGATAAAATGGTTTCTTTTCTTATTTGTATCCAAATAAATCCTGTTGCTGACATTACTATTTGTTTTTATAGTGGCATAATTTTAGTGTTTGTGTATAATTCATTTGAGGGTGTGAACCAATGATATTCAAAGATAGATTTTATTGCACATTTCTGGAGTATCTCAAGTTCTTTTATCAGCTCCTTCTTACAGTTCATGTACAGTCCTTGCATTATATCTCTGCCGGTGATCGACCGTTGAGTTTCTGAGAATTCGAGCCGTCAACTCCTCTACTCCTATTCACGTGACGTTACCCCACATTGTGGGGTTCGGGAGTTCTGACACCCGAATTAGCCGAATGCACTCGACACACTCATTAGTGCTTGCCACACTATTGTCAGTGTGTATAGTTGTGCCGATTTGAGAAATGATTTTGCTGCTCTCTGTGCTTGGCAACTTTAAGCAGGTCCTGGCGCCAACCACTTTGCATTTCTTGTGGATATTACCTGCCACTTGAATTAGTTGATTTCAAAGCTGCAAACACAAGGCAAATTGGCTCATGAACTTTACGAACATGTGAAATCCTATCAGAGGAGTATCTATGGGAAAATCAAATGGGAAATGAAAATACCTACCACTTTCAAACCCCACCGGGATAAAATCATTCTGTAACTGCGCTTTCTACACAGACTCACTGGCAGATTTCCTTGAAGAATTTAATGTCAGATTTAGCGACTTGAGAAAGACGTGATTTTCAGCATTTTCTCATCACCATGCGACATTGAAGTCAGTAGTGTTCTGAAAATTTGCAAATGGAACTTATTGAACTTCAGGAGGATGTGGCTTTGAAAGGAGTATTTAAGGACTCCTGCTTACGATTTTTATCTATTTATCGTATGGCTTTTAGTGCCGGGAGTGTCCGAGGACATGTTCGGCTCGCCTGAGTCTGTAGCTGCTTCCAGCGGATACCCTAAAGGGTGAGCTACAAGTTCCGTTCAATTTCAAGTAGTTCCAACTTTCGCCACCAGATATCAATGATACCTAGTGGTGAACGTTGGAACTTTGATAGAGCGTTCTGACGAAATCTAACCTAACAAATTTTGCTTTACACAAGTTTAGTCTGTGAAAGGATTTTTTACATGCCATAAATCTATGACATGGGACCGCCGGCTTTACTTCCCCTCCGAAGGAAGGCATACTGAAGGATTTTTAACGCTCTTAAAAAATCCGACGACTTCGGCCGGGTTTGAACCCGCTATCTTGGGCACAGCAGTTCAGCATGCTACCGACTACGCGACCGAAGCCGCTTCCTGCTTACGAGATTTTGATATATACTTTCCATGCAAGAAGTACCCTAACATATTTACTTTCAATATAAGGAGAGGGAAGGACAACTCTGAACTCCGCCTTGAAAACAGCCTCCGCGTTGGAACATTCATTGTACCACCGAACATTGAGAGACCGGTTCAAAACACAAACGACCAAGTTTCCCATTAAAATAGGAAGTTAGTTGTTGTTTTAGTAAATGAAACTTTTGGTTACCGTTATAATATTCCTGCTTGTGTTAATTTATGATGAACGAGTTTCTTCATTAAATGTGGCTACCATGCTGTTGTGAAAATATTATGCATTGTTAAGTAGGGCCCACGATGCCTGTAAGTCCTCTGTGATTGGCCCACCTTGTGTTCCAAGTTGTACATGCCTATTGCATAGTAAACTGTCATAGGTTGGTAGATGACCTTCTTATCATAGGCCTACTTTAGAGCAGGGTCATCAATACAGCGCTCCGGCCGCGCTCTAAGCCTGTGCTCCGAGCGCTTTGATGGAAGGTAGTTTCAGAAGTGGTGGGAGGAGCCTGGCTGGCTGAGCACGCTGAAGTGTGCAGCCGATCCATCAGTCGCTAGTCAAGTCCAATGCGCTTTGTTGACAGCGTGTAAGTAAATCAGTTTCGCAATGGTCATGACTGAACAGCATACAAAAAAAGGAGTGGTGAAGCAGCAGTCTTTAAAGCAGAATGGGAAATTTCATTTTTCAGTACAGCTTATAAAGGGCATGCCAAATGTTTAGTGTGCAACAGAGATGTAATGTGTTTAAAAAGAACACAATTTGTTGTTGAATTTTCCTCTCTAATATGTTCACATTTCAGTTTGGATATAAATCACAATATTCTTTACTGAACACTTGTGTTCGTTTCCTGCTCATTCCATACATCGGAGTACCATTCGATTTGTATATGCGGTATATTTGTTATGGCAAAACAGCCCTATTAATATGTCAACAATCCCACAAGAGCCGTCGGCCGCACGACTGTTCGTACGTATCTAGTCAGCGTGGTCCGAACATCGTCCGTCTCCTCGCTGCCACAGTGTAGTGGTGGTAGGGGAAGGAGCGCTAGTCTGACTGCCCAAAGCTCCCCGAGCGCAATGACTGGATGGCCCTGCTTTAGAGAGTAAGATAAGTATGTGTGTGCATATGAAAATATACCAGTTAAAGATATTCCAATTTAAACTGGATACTGTCTGGCTGCGTGGCTCAGGGGTAACGTTCTCGCTTGCTGAGCCCAAGGTTGCAGGTTCGAAACCTGGCGCAGTCAGCTGGCATTTGAGGGTGCTCAAATGCGAGGGAACCGTGTCAGTACATTTACTGGCACGGTAAAGATCCCCTTCGGGGCAAAATTCCGGCACCCCGGCGTCTCTAAAAGCCAGGGTAGTTAAAAGGGACGTAAAACCAATAACATTATTATTATTATTAAACTGGATACTAACTGAACTAAATTTGTATTGTTAACTTTGTTATGAGGGGTAGATGACCTTGGTATTCCACTCCTTAAAACTAACTAATTAACAAGACCAGAAACTATCTTTAAATCTATTTAGCTGCTTCGGTGACATAGTTGGTAGCATGCTGAGCTTCCATGCCCAAGATAGTGGGTTCAAATCCGGCCGAAGCCGTCGGATTTTTTAAGAGCGTTAAAAATCCCTCAGTATGCCTTCCTTCGGAGGGGAAGTAAAGCCAGCGGTCCCATGTCATAGATTTATGGCATGTTAAAGAACCTCCCACAAATTGCACCTGTGTGAAGCTGAATTGGATAGGTTAAGAATGTAAACAACGCTCTTAGGTTTCTACGTTCGTTGCCAAGAGCCGACTGCGGTGGCGTCTAGTAGCTAATTTCTGAACTTGGCCTAGTAGTCGTTGACGGTGGCGCTTGGCGGCAAAAGTAGGAACTATTTGAAAAATTCTAAGTTGCAGTACTTAAATTAAAAAACAGATAACACACACTAATACAGTCATCACAATTAACACTGGTTATCAGACAGATTCTACACACACCCAAAGTACACGGGGCTACATGACCGCGTTGTCACAGCCCCTAAACTTAAGAACCAACCAATCTATTTAGCACGTAAATTTACATTTTTCTGATTCAAAAAGTAAACGCAGACTGTATAAGAGGAAAATTCAGATATTAATGTTGATTTTAAATATTAGCATATTTTCAAGTTTCTTGGTCCTAGGTTGCAAGCTCTAAGTGCATTTTTCTGGGTGATAAAACAACTTTGAATACTGAAAACAATTACCAACTATTTAAATAGAGCTGAAATGGTGTTTATCCAACACCTGACAACTGGATCCTTTTCATATGCCGTATATGCACACATATGCTTTCCTATGCCAAACACGTTTTTTTACATTCAATTCCTCGAGAAACTTTTAACAAGGTTTTATTGAATTTTTAATTAATTTATTAAAAGAAAAGAAAAGCGCACAATGTGCAAATACATATTTTGTACATAAATGATCAATTATGCTAATGCCAGTCTTATTATTGAGGTTGTCCTCATTTTGCAGTTTTGTGCGTGGTACCTTTCACAATGATCGTTGCACAGGTCACACACACAGTCTTCATTTGGTTGGTGGAAATTCTTGGTTTTGCAAAATCTATAGTGAAATCCATGGGTGGCGTAACGTGTTATTACGTGTCGTAGCTCGTAATTAGCTTGTTTCCACTCTTCTGTCATTATGGCATCTGTGGAGTAAAAGTAGGACCAAATGGCATTTCGTTTCTCATTTAAGCTTCGGCGTGCATTCTCATAGGCTTTGGTGTTTGGTAGGTAAAACTGTATTTTGATGTCGTCGATGAAGTAGTCCTCCTTAGTTAATACATATGTCAACCTTGAAGGGGCAGACTTTCCTATGCCTAAAATCCTCTTTAAGATATCGGGCCTTGACTTTTTCTATTATCATCAGGTCGCTGAGTGTGATTTTTTCCCAGGTAATGCTAATCCCATAGGTTGCTATTGGTGATATGGCTGTTCTGAACAGTAGCATTGCTGTACCCAATGATATTTGTTGAGGTTGTTCGATGTGGTAGATGGCTTTTATTGCCGCGGCCGCTCTTTCTTTAACGTGGATATTGTAGGATGTTAGAGTAGTTTGGAGGGTGACTCCGAGGTACTTGAATTTCGGCACTACTTCTAGTGGTTTGTTGTGAAGAGTCATTGTGTTTTTAAGTGAATGCCTTCCGCCTTTCCTGAAGGTCATCTGTTTGGTTTTGCTCTGGTTAATTTGTGGGCCATTTCTTTCTGGCCATGATGTGAGCCTGTTGAGGACCTCTTGGAGCTCTTCTATGTTTTCTGAACCTATTGCCATGTCGTCCGCATAAAGTAAAAGTGATGCTGATGTATCTATGATTACTTCTGTGATATCTGCTGTCATGATGTTGAATAATATTGGGCTGATTGGATCTCCTTGTAGGATTCCGTTTGTTTGGGTTATGTTTTTGGATAGGGCTATGCTATCTGATATTTGGACATAGTTATATCTGATGATATTCGAGATTATGATTACTAACGGATGTGTAGCCCCTAGTAGGTGATTGAGTTTCCGGACGAGCGTCGTTCTGTCAATGAGGTCAAAAGCCTTACGGTAGTCTACGAAGACCACAAAGTATTTCTTTCCTGGGTGCCTCATTGTATCCTGGGCTTGTTCAATTAGATATTTCACGGCATGTAATGTGCTTCTTCCCTTTCGGAAGCCGAATTGACTCTCCGGTATCTGGAAATCTATTTCTTCTGTAAGCCTGTTTGTTAAGATTTTCATGAATACTTTGAAGGATGTATTTTCGAGAGCTATACCTCGGTATGAATCAGGGTCATCAATTTCTCCTTTCTTGAACATCACTTTGATTGTTGACGACCTCCATTGCTCTGGGATTTCCCCAGTGAGTATGCATGTGTTGAATAGTTCTACCCAGTAGTCTAGCATGACGGGCAGAGAGTCTTTTAGGTGTTCATTGCAGATGCTGTCAGGACCGGGGGCTTTTCCATTTTTTGCTGTTGTTATTGTATCAATAATTTCCTGTCTTGTTATGGGGGTGAAATTTACTGTCATTGTTACTGGAGTTAATTCAAACGCTGTTGACTGGTATTGATGATTGAGAATGCTTCTGAAATGGTTTTCCCATGTTTCCATGGAGATATTGCTCGTTACTGGTGATTTTGGTTTCCTAAGCATTAGGAATGGGTCATTTTGAGCGTTTGCAGCGCGTCTCTTGGCATCTTCTTCAATATAATCCGTTCTCCTCTTTTTGATTAGGGATTTATATTTCCTTCTTTGTTCGGCGTATTGTACCAGGTGATTCGGTTCCGATGTGTCCTTCGCTCGATGTAGTGCTATCAGGGTCTTTTTCCGTTCATTATAACAGTCTTGATTGAACCATGGTTGTGATATCCTTACTTTCGTTTGAGTTTGACATGATTGAAGGGTTCTTGTACATATTTCCACTGCTTCAGTTAATTCATGCCGTTGAATTAATTGTTTTGCTTTATCTATTTCTTCGCTGATATGCCCTAGTTTCTCTATATCTAGTTTCCTGGATATTTTATTCCTTGGCGGTATGGGTAGTTGGTCTTGGCAGAAGATTTCAAAGGTAGTCGAGATTGGTAGATGTTTCCTAATTGGGGCCATGGCTGAAGTCCATAGTGCCTTTTGACTGAGTTTTTTAATGTCTGTTCCTCTGTAGAAGACTAGATCTATGGCGCTGGTTCCATTCGGAGCAATGTATGTCTTCATATTGGGGATATTAATAAGGACATAGCCTGCTTCTTCCAGTGTCTCCTTAATCAGTTCCGTTTTAATGGTTGGTTTGTCTATTCTTGCGTTTATGTCCCCTGCGAAGATTACTCTATCATCTAATTTTGTTTGCGATAAGACCTCTGTTATTCTTTCGATTATGTCCTCTATTGACATTTGCGGTTGAGCATACATGCCTATGATTGATAGTAGGGTGGTTTTTACTATAATTGTGTTTTCTTTTTTTATTATTTCTTTTATTGTTCCTAAATTCGGTTTGAGAAAGATGGAGACCCCTCCTGCTGGTCTTCCTTCGGTCTGGCGGGCGAATGAATGAGTCCCGTAGTATCCTTGAATGTTGAAATGCTCTGTTAAAAATGTTTCAGTCAGTATGATGATGCTATAACTGCTTAGTGTCTCTGTTGGGAAAAGAGGTAGGGCATTCTTTATGCCTTCGATGTTCCATAGGAGCACATGTGTATATTTATTGTAGTTCTTCTCCTTCATCACGGTGTGACCTCCGAAAACGAAATCGTCTTACGACTGTTCTGTTTGGCCAGTATTCCGGTCGTTCTGTATTTTCAAGGAATTGGAAAGGAAAACCTATTTTGAAGGCCTTGCTGTTACCTCGTGTGTGAAGTTCTTCACAATAGACGTTGTCGTTGATTCCATTTCTCTCTAGGTACCTTTTAACCATCTCTTCTGTGGCATTTCCTTTCAAATTGCCTAGGTAAAGCCATGCCATTTTGTCTGCAGCTTGTAGATCGTCCTCTTGTATCTTTGTTCCCCTGATGGATTGTTTATTTCTTTTATTTGTTACATTTGTCCATTCTGATTCTCTTCTATAGTTATGATTATTATCCCTTCCGTCTGGATCGTTATGGAACTCTTCATTTCCTCTGCGTGTAGGCATTGCGTTTCTGTTCAGTGTCTGATTTATTTTCTCTTCTATAATTATATTGTTCGTTACGAAGTCCATCATATATCTCACGTTTTCTTTTATATCCGCCAGATCTTTATTTTCATTGTTCACGGTTTTGTTTTGCTGTGTGAGTGGGGTTATCGATTCGGATGAGTGTGAATTTTGTATTCCGCCGTCAGATGGGTGTAGTTGCTTGCTACTGCTGCTTTCAGGTTCTGGGTTGTGCCCATCAGATAGCGCTAGTTGTCCTGAGGTCGAGCTGTCTTCTCCCTCTGATATTTCATCTCTTTGGTATTCCATAACCTCGCTTCCAGGATCGGTCTTTTCGTTGTTCTTGTCATTCACTACATTAGTTATTACATCAAAGCAGTTTCTCAGTTCGCTTACTGCTTTTAGTATGTCTTCCTTCTTCTCATTCTTAAGGTAGCGACTCGTTTCTGCTATATTAACTATCGTTTTGAGAGCATTCTCAATCCGCGTTTTCATCTCGTCCGCCATTTTAATTACAGTTAGATAAATTACTGCTTGAAATATGGCACCTGCAATTGTTATCATGTTGGAAGCCATTTTCATTGTTGTCTTAGTAAATGAAAAATAAATGCTTTTCATGAAATTAATTAATACACTTGTTGTCTTTCAATGTTGGACCTAATTAATTAATCAATCTCATGGTTTTTATTTTATTTTTTATTATTATATATTTTTTTTTAGAATAACACCCATTATTATAGTTTGGGTACAATCGTGTTGACTGACTGAAAGTCATTTTAATTTCACCTGCAACTTGATAAGCAAAAATCATTCTTCCATGGCCAGACTTGGAATTAACAATTAAAATTAATCGTTGAAAATTTGAAAACTAATATTAGTTTATAACTTTCTATTCGGCTTCGGTGGCGTAGTCGGTAGCATGCTGAACTACTATGCCCGGCCGAAGTCGTCGTTTTTTTAAGAGTGTTAATCCTTCAGTATGCCTTCCTTTGGAGGGAAGTAAAGCCGGCAGTCCCATATCATAGATTTATAGATTTATAGCATGTAAAAGAACCTACCACTACAATTGGTAGTGTGTAGCCAAAATGTGTAGGTTATTTGGTTAGAAACGCTCTATCAAGTTCCAACATTCGCCTCTGGGTGTCAGTGACAGTGGCGCCTGTTATCCAAAGTTGGAACTTCTTGAAATTGAACATATTGGGGAGCCTACGGGCGTTCAATCGAAATGCCCTGCTATGGGCATTTGCTGCAATTCAAATATAATAACTATGTTCAAGTTGCCCGGGCTTGTAGGCCGTGTTCCAGGCAGGTATAACATCCTGCCTATACCAGAGCCTACAAGCCCGGACAACTTGGACATAGTTATGAATGAAGTATAACATAAATTTCTCGCCAAATCAATACTTTTTACTTACATAAAAATTCTACAGGCACATGTTTCGAAAACACATAATGTTTTCTTCCTCAGCCCACTTATTGGTGTAAAACATCATATAACATCGATAACCTCACTAAATAACAAAAACACAGTTCACATTTATTCTCTTGTTCTTTCTTTGTTAGGCCTGTGTCATTCGACACATTAATGTCACTCGCGGAATAAACACTTATTAGTTGAAGTCATATTGACACATTGACACATGTATTCATTGCTAGTTTCAACGTGGGTTGCTGAAATGCACACAAGTGTGGTACAACCTTGCCAAAAGCGGAGAAAACACTAACTAGCACCCAGGAAGGTAATTGGGTGTGGCGTCATGAAAAGAATTCGAGTCAGGAATGTATGTTGGAATTAACCTATTGCGGTGGGGGTTGAGGAGGTGGTTTGCGTTTATTATTATTATTTAAATAATCTGCTAATAAATCAAACAATTCATTCATTTCAAAATTAACCTCGTTTAGATTATTGCATTCCTTTGACCTCTGATAAGTAGTGATATGAATATTTTCCAAAATATTCATATAGCTGCCCTTCGATGCGTAATGCAAAATTTTGATGTCATTATTTATGTCCGTGAACTTATGCCCCGTTTCTTCCATGTGTATCGCCATGGCTGAAAACTTCCTGTGTTTTATGGCCGAAACATGCTCAGCATAACGAGTACGTATGCTCCTACCCGTTTGTCCCGCGTAATTTGAATTGCAAAATGCAAACGGTTAGGAGCATACGTACTCGTTATGCTGAGCATGTTTCGGCCATAAAACACAGGAAGTTTTCAGCCATGGCGATACACATGGAAGAAACGGGACATAAGTTCACGGACATAAATAATGACATCAAAATTTTGCATTACGCATCGAAGGGCAGCTATATGAATATTTTGGAAAATATTCATATCATTACTTATCAGAGGTCAAAGGAATGCAATAATCTAAATGAGGTTAATTTTAAAACGAATGAATTGTTTGATTTATTAGCAGATTATTTAAATACTGGGTCATCATTTTATTTCCCGCATGGACGCGCCGCTAGGCCGGTCAAGGTGGCCTTGGCGTTCTCCCCGCAATAACACGTGCGCTGCTATCGGCAATGTTGCAATAAGCTGTCAGTATCTCCGGCGTATTCAAGCTTGTGAAGTGTTAGTTGATTTGACCTAACATACAGTGCAGTCTCGGGGCAATTTTACAGTTTATGTGTTGCCTTAAAGTGATGTTTTCTATACAACAACGTGTATTCATTGTGCTTTGTTATGCGAAGTGATGTTTTCTATACAACTGTTTCTTATGCGAAGTATTCTTCTGTTAGAGAGTGCCGTTTTCGATTCATTCGGAAATATCCTGGTATCCGTATATGTGAGGGTGTGTGTATATATCTGTGAAATAACAGCGGGAAGTTTTCAATGACCGTATAGTTAATTATCCCGCCAGATCACCCGATTTAAATCCATATGATTATTACCTCTGGGGAATGCTGAAAGGAAAGGTATATGCAAACAATCCTCACACAAGTGAGGAGTTAAAAGAAAATATTCACCAAGTTATAACGAACGTCACCCAGGAAGAAATTCGCCGTGTGTCTAGAAACTTGTTTACGAGGTGCCAGGCATGCTTGCGAGCTGACGGACAACACTTTGAACATTTCTTGTAAAGCCAGGTAAGTTTGTAGATAATTATTTTCACTAGAAATTGCTATTAAATGACTGTATGTTGACGCGAAGTAGTGGGGAGAAGTCGCGCACTTTTTACCGGCCAGCGAGCGGGTGTCAGCGCGAGAGCTTGCCGCGCCGTGATCGGTATCGGATGCGAGACTTAAATTGATGACCCTGTTATAATAAACGCAAACCACCTCCTCAACCCCCACCGCAATAGGTTAATTCCAACATACATTCCTGACTCGAATTCTTTTCATGACGCCACACCCAATTACCTTCCTGGGTGCTAGTTAGTGTTTTCTCCGCTTTTGGCAAGGTTGTACGACACGTGTGTGCATTTCAGCAACCCACGTTGAAACTAGCAATGAGTAAATGTGTCAATATTCATGACTTCAACTAATAAGTGTTTATTCCGTGAGTGACATTAATGTGTCGAATGACACAGGCCTAACAAAGGAAGAACAAGAGAATAAATGTGAACTGTGTTTTTGTTATTTAGTGAGGTTATCGATGTTATATGATGTTTTACACCAATAAGTGGGCTGAGGAAGAAAACATTATGTGTTTTCGAAACATGTACCTGTAGAATTTTTATGTAAGTAAAAAGTATTGATTTGGCGAGAAATTTATGTTATACTTAATGTTAACATGGTCAATACGGAACCTGGAATGAGTGCAATTATAGTTAAGAATGCCGGCCGAAAAAGCCTAAGCTGTTGTAATATGAGTTTTGGGTATGTGGAAGCCAAATGTTACTGTTGTGAAAAAATTTGTGAGACACCTCAACTAGATTTAATTGTTTAATTACGGATAGTGTCACTGTAACTGTGATCTTTTTTTTTATTTAATTTTTATGTTTTGTAAATTGTCTTTCAATGTTGGACCTAAATAAAATATTGATGAATCTTTTCTTCAGATATTTTGAGTTGGAAACTTTTGACTTGAATCAGTTTTATTTAACTTTACCTTTAATCAGTTGTTTATTTAAATGATTAACTTTTAACTTCAATCAGTTAATATTTCCAGCCATAAACTACTGTATAACTTTCATCAATTTTTGCTTTCGTAAGTTTAGCTTGGACAACATTCAGTGTAAGATTGATATTTGCTCTGTTCTAGGAGTTACATTCAGAAGAAGATGAACTGTGTGGAGAGAATTGTTGTGGCCTTCAAGAAATTCCAGAAGAACAAGCCGCTGATTGTGAGTGCATTCTTACCCAGGAAGCAGTATTTTATAACAGTGATGTTATATGCAAGGAACCATTTGGCACTACAAATTCTATGCTGACAAAATCAACAGAGAAAGAAAGTGTTCATACACGTAGAATCAGGAGTTTTCGCAAGAAGATATATTCGTATTTGGAAAGTATTCATATTCTCATGGGAAACATTCCCGAGCCAGATGGTATTGAAGAAGAGAGGAGAAGGCTGCAGAGAGCTGCAGAATTCGTGTCGTGGGTCGGTAGGAATTACCATTATGTTCTGCAGAAACAGGTTTGTATTTTCCTTAACTTACTATATTACTGTACTCGTGTATTGGAATTTGCATGTGAAGACCTGCCTTAGGGCATTTGGAGACTGGGTGTTGGTTGTTGCCAAGGTCTAGTGGGCTCTTATGCATTACTGCCACTTGTTCAGCCCCAGTGATTTAGTGTTTTGTATGCTTAGGCTTGGGCTTGAAGGGTCCTAGCTTTGTTTCCTGAATCATAAGACTTTATCCTCCTGGCCCATCAATGGCATGCACATGGTCATTTCTGTTGTGAGAAAGTGCATTCCTTGCCTCAAAGCCAAACCTAAGTTATGGCTGATCTTCCTTCGTTTCGTTCTGCTCCCAGCAGACCCTTTCTTCTTACTAGTATAGATTACACTGGTCCGTTTCTATATCAAACTAACAGCCTTAAAGCTAAACGCAAAATTTTGGGCAAGTTGTACATTGCACTCTTTGTTTGCATGGTCACTGGTGCTATTCACCTTGAATTGGTCATCAATGCTTCCACTTCTTACTTTCTCTCTGCTTTTTCTCGCTTTGTTGCCCAGTGTTCATGAATTCTTTGTCATGATACACAGGCTGCCCGGGCATCAACTCAATAGATCTGCACAAGGCCTCTCTGGAGGCCATCATCATCATCATGAACCTGTTCCAGTTTCCCGGGTGCGGTGAATGAGCGCTCTCCATTTTGTTCTCTCCAAGAATGTCTCCCCTTCCACGACCTGCTGCAAATCCATACCTCTCCCTGCAAGATCATTTCTAACCTGGTCGATCCATCTCTTCCTCGGTCGACCTCTTGGTCTCATGCCTTTCAGTTCTTTCTCAAACCACACTCTAGCTGTTTTTTGTGTACCCATTCTTTTGAGATGACCGAACCATTTTAGCGTGGCTTCAACACAGATCTCATTAAGAGATTGCTCTACTTGAACAAGATGGCATATCTTATCCGGAGGCCAAGTTGTTGTTGTTGTTATTATTATTATTATTATTATTATGATCATCAAGTTACCATCATTATTGGTGACATACTGCCACTGGAACTGATGTTCGGTGTACACTGGTATGGAGGCATTATGCAGACCCACCCTACTAAGGAAGTGCATTGTACACTGTACTATAGAAGCAAGGATTGCCATTTCACAGTGCTGTTTTGATCATTCATTCAGCTTTTGTGTTTGTAATGGCATTCCATGTAGATGAGATTCCCAGATGAGTCTTATTTTAGTCGACTATGATTGAAGTTTGAGACAGTAGTGAGATTCTCTTTCCTGAAAAAATATTTTCTAAAATTAGGGATAGGCCAATACATGAGTAAAATATAATACCCAGCAGAAGATTTGATTTGCATTACTCTGTCTGGAATGTCATGAAAAACATTTATGCTTCTTTACAGATTCTAAATATAAAAAAGCAGACAAAAAGACCTTGTGTGGGAGCTCGTAACACATTCTTCAATGCAATCTCCCAAAAACTAGTCGCTGCTCACCAAACTGCTGCACAAGCTTTACAGGTATTTTTTCTTTTTCTTTCTTTTTTTTCTAAAAGGTTGGCCACTAGACTGTGCACTGAGTATGTTGCATTCCAAACACAAATCCAACAAAACTCTATAAATATAACATTTGATTTCTAGATAAATTACGATAAGCAAAGCATCCTTCATCCAATAAACCAATGAAATTAACCAGAATTGCTTCCAAAAATAAAGTAAACTGTTTGAACCAGATCAGATAAAAAGAGTGTGTTTTTTCTTGTTTAATGAAAAATGAAAATCCACAGCCTGCTTCCAGTCTCCGACCAGGTCAGGAATGGAATGAATGAAGCCCTCATCTAGCGGCGAGGATATGAACTGTGCCGGCTGCCGAGGCCTGACGCACTCCTCTAGGGCAGTGATTAAATGAATGACAGATGAAATGAAATGATAGTGGAGAGTGTTGCTGGAATGAAATTTTGACAGGGAAAACCGGAGTACCCGGAGAAAAACCTGTCTGCCTCCGTTTTGTCCAGCACAGATCTCACATGGAGTGACCGGGATTTGAACCACGGACCCAGCGGTGAGAGGCCGGCGTGCTGCCGCCTAAGCCACGGAGGCTCTTCTTGTTTAATGACATTACCAAAATTAGCCTATGATTAATAGCAATACTGGACCAATGTATTATGGTTTGCATTCTTCTTCTTCCTCTTCTGTGTCATGTGTCTTGCCTGGTCTCATGAACATTGACATGGAGAAAACCATGTTTGTTTATCTATTAGCATGACGAATAGAAGGAGAAAGTGAGAAGACTCCTGAAGTTCAAGCGCGCCCCGCTAGGCAGCGCTAGAGTGGGCAAGTTCCACACTGCCGGTGTCAGCTGGTCTTAGGGATGGTGCTAAGGGAAACGAATTACTTTGTAACTAATATTCTTTTAAAAAGTAATTAGCGGCTACAATTAAAATAGCATGGCAGGGCACATTGGAAAATATAATTCACGGAAATAAAAACTACGGTCTTCATTACATGTTATGGAACACACAGATTCCTGGAATATACAGTCGGAGAAAGCGCAGATCTTTCTCGTAACATCTGCAGGATTAAGGATGTGAGGTTGTAGAGAGTTTGTCTTGCCACTGACCCCTAACGAATTCCTGGCCTTTTTATTTGATTGACTACCATCACAAGTAAAGCCAGCTACCCTCGCCCCAGCCTCTTCTAACTGCAAAATCACCTAGACTATATTATAATTTTTGCGAGAATGAACCCTGGAGTAGCACTTCTGCTTGCATAAACAGCAACTGGCTGCACCCAATATATGCATGAAAGGTACGAACATGAACACTAGACCGTGATTTGCAAGTACGTTCTTCTGGAGGTCAGGTGTGTGTTCACCTAAATCAACTAATCCATCTACTTGATCAGAAAAGCTATTTAACTCGATTTCTTCTCTTAGCTTCTCTTCTTCGAAAATTACATCACCGTAACGTGAATTATCATTCTTTTCTTCCTTAAAATAGTCTGAAATAGCATTTATACTATGCGTATTAACTCCATAAGGGCACTTAAGTCCTTTACAAAGTTTTTTCAAGTGACTTTCTGAAGGCAGAGGCAAGAGATTATGTCGCCGACAATGACGGAATCCTTTCGGTGATTTTATTCTCAACAATAAACACTCTAAAATGAATTCATTGCTGTACCTCATTCCATTGCGAGATTTTTCCTGGCATTTCTTGAGCATAGTGTCTATTATCATCTTTTCCTTCTTGCTAAGGTGTTCGTTATCAGTGGCGGATCCATGGGAGGGCGACCGCCCAGGGCCCCGCGCCATGGATTTTTCTACATTTAATTAATTACTTATACTTTTCAAACTAATTTATAATTCATATTCCTTTTTTCAGTGCAGCTATGACCTCTCGTGACCGTTTAGCAAGTTAAGATTTCAGTGAAATAATAGAAGACTTCAGCCGGAAAAAAGTAGCAAAGTAATCTTTTAATATTTCATTGTTTACATAATCTTATTCAAGGGGACTTAAAGGTTCCTTTCATATTATTAAAATAATGTACTGTAGTGAATTCAAAATATTGTAACTATTCTTTATTTTATTATTATTATTATTATTATTACCAAACTATTTTCCATTTGATTCGATTTTTTTCCTATTGTTGTGATATATTATCGCCCAGGGCCCCGCAAGGCCTGGATCCGCCACTGTAATCGTTATCTTTGTAATTAAATGCCTGTGAATTTCGAACCTGCTTCTCCAGTAAATTAATTCTCGATTTTGCTGAGTTAAGGCAGGATCTAACGCGAATTAATTTACGGTTAGCATTCTTTAGGCACCTTTTGAGCAATATTATAGTCTTTTCAGCATCAGTAAGTACACTAGAATAACCCAAATTCTTATCAACATTGGACTGACCTTTTAATGCCTCATTCGTTGCTCCACTCCCATCTTCAATCTTCTTTCTTCTTTTTCTGGTGGTGTCGAGATTCTTTTTCCTGTTGGAAGCTTTACGGGACTTATTCTCACTACTTCCGGTAAATTAGGGAAAAAATGAGGCACTGCTCCAGGACGTAACTTCCACCACTCACGAGAGATTTCCACCTCTTCACCATTCACTATAAACTAAACTTATTTTACTATCAAATCATCAGAGAAATGAATTTGACAAATTCTAATACTACGCGTTAACTCCGTATCCTTTCGTGGAATAGCTCTAACCCATTTTTCAAATTGATTTGTATTCTTCGGTAGTGAAAAAAATCGTATATCGTCAACTACTCTACCATATCCTGACTTACAGCCAGGCAAAAACCAGTACGGCATGTTGACCTATTAAATTAACAAAGCCGCATAAGAAATATGTTTGAAGTTCACAACACAAAACGCTGATGTACACAAGACACAATGAACTGAATTAAGAACTGAATGCAAAGAAAATTCAATTTAATTCACACAAATATCTCACACAGTATCTTCTCGCGCACTTTTCTAAGACCCGGCTCGACCCAACAACAGGACACGTTGTTGGACATTATCGCTTGCAGTGCTTGTAGCGGCGGGACCACAAACTACCGTGCTATAATGGCGGAGTCCTCACACTAGGTCCTTCTATTCGTCATGCTATTAGTTCAATGTTGACTACAGTTAATTAAGGTTGATTTATTCTTAAAAATAATTACAATAGTTTCGATATTTCGAGTCTCGATAGTTCAATATTCCCATAAATAATTTGTGGAACTTTAAAAAGTTCATCACGGTTCCGTATTGACACGTTTCGCCTAGTCAATCTATCTATATATATAAAGCACAAAGTTTGTCTGTCTGTCTGTCTGTCTGTCTGTCTGTCTGTTATGTATGCAAATCTACACCGTTTCACCGATCTGAACCAAAATTTGTATACTTACCCTTTGGAACCCTGCGGGTAACCCTGTCAACTTTAAATTTCGGACAGACCACCGCATTCCCTGCATTTAGGCCCTTTTGCACAAATCTACACCGTTTCACCGATCAGTACCAAAATTTGTATACTTACCCTTTGGAACCCTGCAAGTAACCCTGTTCACTTAAAATTTCGGACAGGCCACCCATTCCCTGCATTTAGGCCCTTTGGTCCAAATCCACACCGTTTCACCGAACAGAACCAAAATTCGTATTCTTATCTTTTGGTACCCTGCGAGTAACATTACCTGCTTGAATTTGCGGACAGACCACTCCATTCCCTGCATTTAGGCCCTTTGGCACAAATCTACACACTTTCACCGATCTGAACCAAAATTTGTATACTTACCCTTTGGAACCCTGCGAGTAACACTGTCTGCTTGAAATTGCGGAGACACCACTCCATTCCCTGCATTTAGGCCCTTTGGTCCAAATCTACACCGTTTCACAGATCTCAACCAAAATTGGTATATTTACCCTTTGAAACACTGCGACTAACACTGTCTGCTTGAAATTGCGGAGAGGTTACTCCATCCCCTACATTTAGGCCCTTTGGCACAAATCTACACCGCTTCACCGATCTGAACCAACATTTGTATACTTACCCTTTGGAAACCTGCGAGTAACACTGTCCACTTAAAATTTCGGACAGACCACCCCATTCCCTGCATTTAGGTCCTTTGGTGAAAATCTACACCGTTTCACCGATCAGAACCAACATTCGGATACTTACCCTTTGGTACCCTGAAAGTAACACTGTCTGCTTGAAATTGCGGACAAACCACTCCATTCCCTGCATTTAGACCCTTTGGCCCAAATCTACACCGTTTCACCGATCTCAACCAAAATTTGTATATTTACCCTTTGGAACACTGCAATTAACACAGTCTGCTTGAAATTGCGGAGAGGCCACTCCAATCCTGCATTTAGGCCATTTGGCACAAATCTACACCGTTTCACCGATCTGACCCAAATGTTACATACTTACCCTTTGGAACCCGACACGTAACACTGTTCACTTTAAATTTCGGACAGACCACACTATTCCCTGCTTTTTGGCCCTTTGGCACAAAACTACACCGTTTCAACGATCTCAACCAGATTTTACATAATTATCCTTTGGAACTCGACGAGTAACACTGTCCACTCGAAATTTCGGGCAGACCACTCCATTCCCCGCATTTAGGCCCTTTGGCACAAATCGACATCGTTCACCGATCGAAAACAAAATGTGTATACTTACCCTTTGGAACCCGATGGGTAACACTGTCCACTTGAAATTTCGGACAGAACACTCCATTCCCTGCATTTAGGCCCTTTGGCACATATCTACATTGTTTCACCGATCTGAACCTAAATTTTTATACTGTACTTACCCTTTGGAACCCGACGAGTAACACTGTCCACTCAAATCTTTGGACAGACCCCTCCGCTCCATGCATTTAAGCCCTTTGGTAAAAATCTACCCTGTTTCACCGATCTGATCCAAATTTTACATACTTACCCTTTGGAACCCGACGTGTAACACTGTCTAAATGAAATTTCGGATAGACCATTCCATTTACTGCATTTAGGCTCTTTGGCAAAAATCTACATATTTTCACCTATATCAACCAATCTTTATGTAAGTTACTTACCCTTTGGAACCTGACGAGTAACACTGTCTGCTTGAACTTTCGGACAGAGCACTCCATTCCCTGTATTTAGACCCTTTGGCACAAATCTACATCGTTTCACCAATCTGGACCAAAATTTGTATACTTTCTCTTTGTAACCCAACGAGTATCACTGTCCACTTAAAATTTCCCTGCATTTAGGCCCTTTGGGACAAATCTACACGATTTCTCCGATCTGAACCAAATTTTACATACTTACCCTTTGGAACCCGATGAGTAACACTGTTCACTTGAAATTTCTGACATACCACTCCATTCCCTGCATTTAGCTCAGGAATCCCTCGAGGTTGCCAGCTTCCTAACTCACCAGCCATGAGCCCTTGAGGGTGTACCAGAAGTGGTGGGGCTACACACACCCTGCCTCTTTGAGGGCCTTGAGCAGAAGACAGGAGATATTATGAAAAGGAAAAGAAGGCAGACCCCTCGAAGAATGAGGGCATCAGGAAAGATGAGACAACGGCTAATTAAGGCGGGAAATTGAAAGACTCCCTGGCCCTCGGATACCCTAATACAGTCGGGATCGGAAGAGAACAAGAGTTGACCAAGGCAGGCCGACAGAAAAGAGAACTGAAATGAGCCCGGCACCAGGAAGTAGAAGCGATGCCAGACTCAGCTGGGGTCCCGTGGTCGCCATCCACGTCCCACAAGTTGTGAGACCATGGGGGGTGGCAGTTGAGAGAATAGCTTACTGATTCATCGCGAGGTGACATGAGAGGACATTACAGAGCCCGCCGTGTTATCTGCTGTCTATGCTGATGCCAGCACAGGGCCGTCGCTCAAGCCATTGTGGTGTTGCGAAAGAGTGAGTGATTCCTCGGCCAATCTAAATAGGTCGGGGAACCCCGAACGTGTGTCATCATATTTGGTCATCATCTGCGATCATCTCAGGTTCGTGCAGCTTGGACCCATATTCTTTGCCGAGCAGTAAGCCATAAGCTCTTTCACTAGACGTATCGAGTACAGGCCTAAGCCAGAAAATAAGGTTGAGATTTTGGAAAAAATCGAAGTTAGACATCTGAATTACCTATATCAGTTTTAAAATTACACCATGATTGTTTAGTAGTCATTTTTTCATTACCTTATTATTATCATCATAAGTGCAAATGACCTAAATGTTACGCGCATCATAACACTAATCACCGCCGCATAAAGTCTTTCTCGACTGTGATCTTTAAAAAAATAAAAAATATTACAGTACATTGTGTACATTATAAGTTGAAGTGTCAATTCAATACCGGTAGTAGTTTCCATTATCATCCTCATCATAAGGGCAAATGATCTAGATGTTACGCCCATTACACCATTAATCACCACACACAATAAGTCTTCCTCACCTGTGAATTTTAAAATATGTATTTCTATTACGGTAGTTTGTAAGTTTGACGTGTCAATTCAACAGTAGTTTTCATTATCATTCTTATCAAAAAGGCAAATGACCTAGAGATTACGCTCTCATTGTTTTTGAGGGCAAATAACCTAGATTTTAAGTCCATTATATTTCTAAGGAGAATTTGAGATATTGTCATCATTCCACCGGGCGAAGCCGGGTACTACTGCTAGTACTTTATAAGTATAAAGCTTTTCTGGTTATAGTTTAAACGTTGAACCAATTATATATTCCCTTAAATCCGAGTTGAAAAATTTGAAGTAACAAAAATAATAAATCATCAGTTTCTGTGCACTAAAGCTTAACACGAGCGACGTGCTTGTTGACAAGCTAGACACTAACCTGGAACGGCATCCGGTAGTTCCACGATCTTACCTCTCTCCACCACTCCCTCCTCCTCGCTTACAATATTATATAATTCTCTCAAATTCCTCGTTAACGGCTGGCGTCTGAAACGTTACGCCGTATTATAAGCTGGCAATAACATTATTTATTGACTGTTTGCTGTTGACCAATAGAATGCTTCCTCTGTCAGTACACGTGGAGTCTCGAGTCTGGCTCACTTGTCAGGTCTCCAGTGTTGCACAGTTGCATGAAGTTCTGTCCAGTCATCTGCTTGCTCTCAGTGGCTATGGTGGAGAGTTGAAAATGTTGTGCCTCAAGCTGGGGAAGCTCTGACTCTACGCAGACATCTAATTTATACATAGTCGCCCAGTTGGGTTCCAAAAGCGAGCCGGTCATTAATGAGGAAAGCTAGACAATATTTGTCGCTGCCACGTTATAAAAATAAACCAGTCCGGTCTTGGACCGTATTGTTTGTGCACACCTCAGTTAATGTTTTTATTTTATTCACTATGAGTAGGGAGGATAGAGGAATAGAAAAATGGACTATAAGGAGGATAAAGGAGATGTACAAGGGAAGCGTGAGCTGTGTGAAAGTGGGAGGAGAGAGATCGGACTGGTTGGAGCAGAGAAACGGCCTGAAACAAGGAAGTGCACTGTCACCGTTACTTTTCATTGTGGTGATGGATGACATAATGACCCGAGTGGCACAAGTAATTGGGGAAGGAAAGATGAAAGCAATGGTGTTTGCAGATGATTTTATGATTTGGAGAACAAGGAGGAGGAGGTACAGGTACAGTTGGACGTGTGGGAAGGAATAATACAAGGATATGGGATGAAATTTAGCATAAATAAGAGTGAGATGGTGATCACAACAAGGAAGAAGGAAAGAACCACAACGGGAATAACAATTGGTTGGGAACAGCTGAAGAAAGTGGAGAGTTTCAAGTATCTGGGAAGCCTGATACAAGATAATGGAAGAAACGATAGAGAAATATATGAGCGGGGGAGACAGGCAGAAGCATTCCGGAGGAGTGTGAGAAGCATGTTATGGAGCAAGGATGTCCCATAGAACAGCAAAAAGTCATATATCGGACGTACTATGTCCCTATCCTGATGTATGCCTCGGAGACCTGGGTTATGAAAGGAAGGGAGAAGAGCAAAATACAGGCCAGTGAGATGAGGTTCTTGAGAAGCAGTATTGGAGCTACAAAGATGGACAGAATAAGAAATGAGAGGACCAGAGAATTAATGAAGGAGGAACCATTACATGATGGTATAGAGAAATCGAGACCATGATGGTATGGACAGGTAAAACGAATGGAGGAGGAGAGGATACCGATGAGGATACACAAGATGAAGTGGGAAGGAAAGAGACCGAGAGGAAGAACGAGGACAGGTGGCTGAAGGGGGTGGAAGAAAGCGTGAAGAAGAGAGAAGGCTGGACAAGGGTGGAGGCTGAGAGATGGTGGGAAGACAGAAGACGTTGGAGAGGCTTGTGTTCCCAACAGACCCGGCCAGTGGCTGGAAACTCTGCAAGATGATGTTGATGATGAGTAGGGTTGCCAGACGTTCAGTTTTACCCGGAACAATTCCGCTTTTTCTTGTTTTGTTCTGTGTTCCGTTTTAAATTTTAACGGAACGCCAAATATTCAGTTTTTTTTTTTGGCTTTCTTGGTGGTTAATTTGATAATATTCAATTTCGTACCAATTTTCAAATACCCGCTTCAGAATTGATTGTAATATCTAGCTTGTTTTCTGGTGATACAGGTGCAAGTTTGAAAGAGAAAATGATTTCTATATCTGTGTCAGCTAGATGGGTACATGTTATAGATTTATTAGGGGCAAGCAAATTAAGGAATATCTTAGTTCTTGTGAAGTTAATACTCAGCATTTTCCTCTACAATGCTTTTACGGAGAGAGTTTTTTCTCTCATGAATATCAAATGGAGAGATGATAGAAACAGAAGCTCCATTCGTTTGATAAAACAAGGCATATTACAATTATGACGAAAATTGTAGTGAATTTTATCATAAGGTACTTACAAATAAAAAATCCTTGCAAAGGGTAGTTCAAATGGAAAGCATTTTATAGTTGCTGGTGTCATAGGCCTATATGATATGTCTGCAATATCTAGTTTTAATTTTGTGTATTTGATTATGTAATGATTATTTAATACATATGTGTATTATTCATTACAATATTTAACAACCTTGATTAAAAAGAACAATGTTTTGGGACGTGTTTTCCATTTTTTCCATTCTTGAAATCTGGCAACCCTAACTGTGAGTGCTGACAAAAGTGGAATTTCGTAAGCCCGAGTTTTTCTATGGTTCGAGGTCGTCTCGGTTCCGCCCACCTAGAATTACCAAAACTCTACTGTATTACAAATCTGCCTTGTCAACACAATATTAGTAAATATTCATTGATACATGTTTCAACTAAAAAACAGTCATACTCTCATTAAGCCAATCAACATCATTTCAAATTTCAAAGAAACTTAAGTTGTCCATAAAAGTAAAAAAAAAAAAAAAAAAAATTACACTGCTTAACAAAAGTTTGGACTACCGTCATCAATTGTATGCTGACGCTGCCATAGAGGAGTGGGACCTCTTACCTCAAGATAAACTTGATGGTCTCATTCAGAGCATTTCTCCTCCATGTGCGGGGAGGACTATTAAAGACTGATACTGATCATTATGAGATACAGATTTTCAATTTTTTGTTTTCAAAAGGGACTCTTAGAAGAGAGTTCTCTTTGTTTTTGTACTGTTTCGTTGTTTTCTAATCATGATTGTTATTGTTTTCAGAAGGACTGATGTTTAGTTTGTTAATATATTTTATGTTCGACCCTCACTATTATGTGTCTGGAAACTGTATCATAATGATGGTCATTATAACACTATTTTTCATTATGAAACAGTTTCTCCCACCAATCACAGCTCAAGAAATAGTTGTTTGACCAATTGGATAAGGATACGTTCGCGCATGTGCTCAAAATCCAACATGTCTATATAAATTACCAAAAGTGCACCGTCCATGTGTTCGCGTAAATAAACTGGTGAATATGAGACAAGAAATAGCACTATACCTTAATATCCTCAAATCCAATTTCTACACAGCGGGTTGTTTTCAATCGACTTCAGTGACAGTTTTACTGAATACTGGCGCACAATCTGAACATATGGCATTGAAGCACACAGAGCGCATGCGTCGGTCGACCAGAGAGCTTGGAAAACAGAGATATACTACCCAGCGCAGCACCCGATCACAAAATTTTAGTGACTGAACAGATATTTATGAATATTTATGTTAAAACATATAATAAAGTTATAATTATCGTCGAACATAAACAGTCGTATGCAACTCGCCTATAATGGTAATTAAGACACTCGTATGGAAATTATAAAACTCGCATACGCTCTTTTTATAAACATACTTGGTCTTAATTATAGCCATTATAGGCTCGTTGCATAATGTACTAGTATAAACCTCAATGGGTTTACTATAAGAAGTCATTTTACTAAAATCTATGCTATTCCAAACTTTCGTTGAGCAGTGTGTGTATATATATATAAAGTGGGTTTTAACATTTTTGTTGTTGCTTATTTTAGGGACTGCGGCATCGCAGTCATATAGCCCTGTGTATTTTTGTGTGTGTGTAATTTGTGTGATAACCTGGGATATTGTGATGGCTGTACTAGTGTGTGTATTTGTAAATTGGGGACAGGATTGGGAAGGAGGTGGCCGTGGCCTTGAGTTTGGAACTATCCCAGCATTTGCCTGGACTAGAAGTGGGGAAAACCTCCGAAAACCACTTCCAGGATGACTGAGGTGGGAATCGAACCCTCAGCTTCTCAGTTTTGGCTCATGAGGCTGAGTGTAGCCTATTTCAGCCTCACACCAAAATTAAAATTTCTTGGCAGAGCCGGGAATCGAATGCAGACCTTTGGGGCGGCAGTCAAGAATGCTAGCCGTATTTTTTAAATGGCATGGACTCTAACTTGAGAAAAGAATTTATGATGTGCAAATAACGAAAAACAAAAGTAATGGAACTCAGCCAAAAGAAATCGGAAACCCCTATCGATATCAAATTGGCAGGTGTGAAGCTTCAGGAATTAGGAAACTTCTGGTACTTATTTTGTTTGCATCTTGTTTCAAGCCAACAAACGTTGTCGTAGCACAATTACTTGTCAAGATATTTTACTTTTAGTATATGGTGAAATTTCTTCCCAATTATTTTAATACATGTATATAAGATATCGAAAAAGGCAACCAGATCCAATTGGTACAAACAGGTGGAAAAGGACTTGCCTGAATTTGGTTTTCCCAATCTCCAGGTTCGAGAGGAAATCGGGAAAATCACTCATACACAGGGTTTTGAGGGAGAAGAGAGAAGACCTACCACACACGTCTGGTCGCAGCAACGAAGACTCTCTCAATCGTTTCGCATGAAGAGTTATTGGGCAAACATCAAGGCCAATAAGTATTGATTCTACGTGGTCCTAGGAGACCCATTTATGAAGATGAAGAAGATATAAGATATCAAACGTCTGAAGAATTAACAACTAATTATCCTAATATTTTTCTTAATTTCACCTCTCCTTAAAAAACAAAAAGAAGATTCTGATCTACCAATTTCATAATTATGTTGAAGGTTAGCATAATCTTAAGATCTCACTAAAACACCTGTTAAAGTCCAGAATTTCGTCTCGTGGATTATAAGTAAAGGAGCACTGAACATGGCTAAATTAACATAATAATGATAGGGGTTGTACAGTCCTCTTAACGTTCCAGTGCTGGCACCCATTTGCATTGCGTCACTGCTGGCGCCAAGTATGACAGACCCAATACCAAAATCATTTCTTTTGGTTATAAGAATTTTAAGGTAGATATTTTATTCTATATTTTGTTAATAGCAAAATAGTACAAACAAAACATGACATGGAACAAACATATTCACTACAAAATTAACTTGAACAACTGAGTGTTTCAAACAAAAGTTTAATGCTTTTCAGTCGGTCAACACAAATGTACCCAAAAGAGCTGGGTTATGCCCTAATCCTGAAATAAATTATATGAGATTAATAAATACACTAGGATGACCAGTTTCGTCGTTGTTGTCGACCATAACTGATGTAAGAGTGAACACGAAACTGCTTGTAGCTCCAGCGAGGAAGACAACCAGATAAGTAGTAGCCTGTAATATTACAGTATAACCATAGTTGACTTTTTACAACCATATAGTCACTCCAAATAGACAAACTCTGGATTTCTATCACCATTTTAGCATTTTACCTAACATCATATATACTACAATTAGCATACACCAACAGTTGCATTACCAATACTGCAACTAAATAATTGTACATATTGTAAATATTTTCACCTGTATTTTCAAACATAGATTTTATAGCCTAAGTGTAATGGATCTGATGATGATCGCTTGATGATCGAAACTGGTCATCCTAGTGTATTTATTAATCTCATGTAATTTATTTCAGGATTAGGGCATAACCCAGCTCTTTTGGGTACATTCGTGTTGACCGACTGAAAAGTACTAAACCTTTGTTTACTAAGGCAACACTGAAAAATGGCTTCAAACCCCACAATGAGTGCTTCAAAATTATGATGATTCAGTTAAAAATGCTTAAATGTAAATAGGTCACAGTCAGAAGCTAATGAGCATAGCCAGAACGCTAAAAATGGTTGATTCTTAAGTTTAGGGGCTGCGACAACGCGGTCATGTAGCCCCGTGTACTTTGGGTGTGTGTAGAATCTGTCTGATAACCGGAACACTAAAAATGTGTATAATGTGGGCATATGAATTTTTTGTATGTTTCACACTAGTACTTTGTCTTGCTGTCCTTTTTGCAAAAATGGCATCTTTTTTCGACTCCTTCAGGAAACTTCTCAGCAGTCCTTGGCTGCAGTCATTACTGACACTTCTTGCCTTCATTTCTGTGCTTAAGGTGGAATATTTGTTAGAGCAGATCTACGTTGTGAATGCGGTTCAGTTAGTGACAATGTTAGAGCTTGGGGGTATTTTATGTGCCCTTTTGTTGAGTGCAGAGATGATTTGCGAGTTTAGCTAAGTCACACAGAGTGTGTTCCTGTTTTAATATGTGCATTTATCCCATCACTACACACCAAAGCTGCACAAGAGATCATGAGCTGTTAATTGCATTCATTGTTACACCAACACTAGTTCCAAGTCTAACAGACCCACACTGCATAAATCTAAGCTTGCAGAAACCAAACATCCACACACGTGTTCAGGGAGACACTAGATTATGAAAAAGGAAGCTAGACCGGAAAACAGGTACCAACCCCTCACTCCACAGTCACTACACAGCACAAGCTTCAGGTCTGAGAGACTTTGCACCAGCACTGATAGGTTAATGGTACCTTGACTGGCTGCATGGCTTAGCGGTAACATTCTCGCTTACTGTGCCCAAGGCTGCAGGATGAAATCCTGGTGCAGTCAGTTAGGCATTTGAGTGTGCACAAATGCGAGGGAGCTGTGTCAGTAGATTTACTGGCACGTTAAAGATGCCTTTTTGGGGCAAAATTCCGGCACCCCAGCATCTCTAAAAGCCGCAGTAGTTAAAGGGACGTGAAACCAATCATCATCATCATCTTGTACAGTTTGTACCAATGAGCAATAACAACCAATAATCAATAACCAATAACATTATTAATTATTAATGGTACTTGATAGTCCCAGAGAAGATTTGTTGGCAGAACTGTGCTCCTTTTCAGAGCCTATTGATGATTTCTAAACTCCAGGCAGCCGAAATGAAATTCCTACGTACCATGATTCAGAAAACCAGGAAAGACAAGATTAGGAATGAGAAGATTAGAGAAGAAGTAGGAATAGATGATTCTCTCCTCAATAAGATCCAGATCTCAAGACTGAAGTGGTTTGGTCACATGAAGAGGATGCCAGCAAACAGAACTTCATGGAAGGAATTTGAGAGGAAAGTAGAAGGAAGACCCGTGGGAAGGCCACGAAAGAAGTGGATAGATACAGGCAAGAACGATGTACTGCAGAGAGGTCATGATTGGGACAAGTTGGTGGAGGAGTGGTACAAGGACAGGATGAAATGGAGGGGGCTCATATACCACACCCGGGCAACTGGAGTTGGTTCAGGATGATGATGATGATGATGAACGGTTATGGGATGCCAAGATGCAGGAAGTAATGTACTGTCCAGCATGATATTTGTTTGTGCCCTTTGTATACTCACTGTATTAATCATTGCTTTTAATCATTGCTTTTGTGGGCCACAAAAACCATTTTCCTTATTGAAAGTCATCGCCTCTCATTCCTGACCCCATAGTAACAGGAGTAATGAAGGGTAGTATATACAGTATTACAGCATATATTTAAACCGTGGCATCTTCATGTGCTAACTTTTGTGTTATTCTTCTTTCATTAGGCATACAAACACCACCTGCCCAGCACTGTGGGAAGAGGAGTTCCTGATAAGCTACGAGACTTGCTGAAATTACTCGTAGAGTTATCTCATCTCAATGCAAAGTTGGGATTTCTTGAATGTGAGGAGCTGCGTACAGGAGATGTAAGATTGTGATCTTAATAATAATAATCGTCGTGTATTTATGTCGTTGACATATCTTAGGCACCATGTACCGTATTTTCTCAAGTGTAGATCATATTTTATGTCAATGTCTAAAAATGAATGGTGTTCGTACCTGACAAATATTTTAATACAATAATTTTAATAGGTCTGAAATTGGTTTTGTAGACTTCTGACCTATCATTAAAGAGGTATTGATATAACACTGTACATGGTATCACTAATATAGCTTATAAGTAACAAAAGGGGCTGATGACCAGGATGTCTAAAGTCTCTAAATTCAATTAACTCCAACAATTGGCAAAGTGTTACTACAGCACCCACACCAGTTTCATGTTAGAGGGAAATATGGTTATAAGCTGTGTTTTTGTTACAACTTCACTAGAAATTATTTTCTATTCATGTTCTTCAGTTTTTGCGATGCATCAAACTGACTCAAAACAATAGTAAAGGTGCATACACTCTAATAGAAATGTTTATTGCTTTGATACTCAACAGAAATGTGTGAGTTCAGTAATTTATGTCATTGTGGCCACATTCGTCCCATACAAATGTGTGCACAAATTATTCAACTCGTCAGTTTTTCCTAAGGCATGAAAGAGATTTGTGCCTTAGACATAACAGTCCCACAATGAAAAATATAAATTTTTATGTTACAAAAACATTGAAATTGCAGTGAAAATATTTGTGGCATAGGGAAGCGAACACTAATGGGAAATGTTTACTGGACCTCTGTGCTAGTATCTGTTGCAAACTAATTCTTGATGCATAAGGAGATTCACAGATACACATAGGAGGGTAAAGGAATCAGGTCAGTAATAGACTACAGCATTACTGACTTTGAATTATTTTAGGAAATGTATAAGGAATTGCAGGGTATTCAGGCGCTTTTTGATGGAACACACCACAAACTGATTTGCTGTGAATTAAGAGTAGTTAGACCTAAAGTGCAGAAAGTGACGTCTTATAGCATACAGATTAGGGTTGAAAATCTCCAGGATAAGAAACTTAGGCAAAAATACAGTACATGGAATTGATTGGTGAGAAATTCTGGAGTAGATGGTAAAGAATTGCAAGACATCGAAACAGACGGTCAGGATACAGGGTTGCAGTACTAGAAGTAGCGAAGGCATATCTTGGGACAACAGTTTGTAAAGACAGGAAAAAGCGCACATTCTGGTAGAATGACATGGTGAAGTCGGCTTGCAAAGTTAGAGAGAAGGCTTACAAAAAATGGCTCCAAACAAAGAATCGACAAAGAGTTTTATGTAGTGGAAAGGAACAGCTAACCAAATAAATAATAGTAAAATCGAATGCGAAATCAGGAATTTGGAGACACATTAGAAACGTAAGGTCAAGTGGCAGGAAAGCCTTTTCGGACTGTATAAAGAATGTGAGTGATGGATGTACGAGTAAAAGCTAAATGAGTAGTGGTTTGGAGAATTCAGGGAAACACATTGTAGATGCCAAGGAAGCTCTGGCAAGAATACTTCGAAAATTTGCTAAATGTAAATGGTGACATCTGGCAATGTGGCAGATTTTGGGGTTATGAGGATGGGAACAGGAACAAAACTATTGAGGAAGTAGAGAAGGTGGTAAATAACCACATTATCAGGGTAGGTGAAATGGTAAAGTACCATAGTGGGGAAAGCAGGGGTGAAGTGGTTGCACAGGATAATGGTATGGGATGTAGGAAAGTTACCCTCTGACTGGACAAAAGAAGTAATTGCCCTGATTTATAAGAAAGGTAACAGGAAAGACTGCAACATTATAGAGGCATTTCTTTGATAAGTGTTCCGGGCAAGTGTACTCAGGCATTGTTGTATGGAATGTTCGATCATTGGCGCAGAGTAAGATGGGTGAAAATCAGTGTGGCTTAAGACCACAACAAGGATGTCAGGGTAAACTATTTTGTATGCGCCAAGTTATTGAGAAATGCTAAGAGAAGAATAGACATTTGTGTCCGTTTTTTGTAGATTTAGCGAAGGCGTACCATAGAGTACCAAGGGGAAAATTGGTAAGCATTCTGAGGGAATATGATATTGAGGGAAGGCAGCTACAGGCAATCAAAAGTATTGATGTTGATAATCAGACTGCAGTGAAAGTTGATGGTAGGATGAGTTCTTGGTTTAACCCTTACCCCTCGATTTAAATTCTCTTGGCTCTCCCTACAGCTCGTATTTAACCCTTTACTGCATAGTGTAGTAAGTTTTACGGCAAACCATCAACTTCCATTCAATTGTGCACTCATTCAAACACACATACCAGTGATGCCTTGGTTTTTTTTACTTAACATACGACGAAACAGCCCGACAACCAAAGGTACTCCTTCCACACCGTCAACATCCACGCGTACCAACCACCGTTTATTTTCCGTGGGCCCTCCCCATCCAGTTACCACAGGCTTCTGGAGTACCTTTGGCTCAACCTCAAAGACATTACCGACCTACGGTCGTGGAAGTATACTTGCGCATTGCAATACGTACCCATGGCCAGTAGGCAGTAATGTTCGGTCTTCGAGAGTTAAAAGCTTAGCGTAGGAATCGCAAAAGATCATATATATTTATTCCATTATGGCATTCCACCTCACATACGAGTGTTAAGGTATTAGCGCCAATTAAACCAAAGGTACTCCTTCCACCCCGTCAACATCCAAGCGTACCAACCACCGTTTATTTTCCGTGGGCCCTCCCATTCCAGTTACCACAGGCTTCTGGTGTACCTTTGGCTCAACTTCAAAGACATTACCGAACTACGGTCGTGCAAGTATACTTGCGGATTGCAATACATACCCATGGCCAGTAGGCAGTAATGTTCGGTCTTCGAGAGTTAAAAGCTTAGCGTAGGAATCGCAAAAGATCATATATATATTTATTCCATTATGGCATTCCACCTCACATACGAGCGTTAAGGTATTAGCGCCAATTAAAAATTGTTGGTAAATCTAAGACACTAAACGCCATTGAATATTGAAGCTTGAAATTTTGTACACGAAACGCAAATGAAAAATAATTCATGCAGTGAAGGACACAATTATGATGTCGGGGCTCGCCCGACACACGACTGGAACGGGAAATTTGTTATGTCGGGGCTCGCCCGACTGACAAGGGGTAAGGGTTAAAGTTGTTACAGGAGTGAGGCAAGGCATTAATCTTTCACCACTGCTGTTTATTTTATATATATTTTTATATATTTATATATATATATGTTATTTTATATATATGGACCATGAGTAGAGGTGTTAGTTTTTGTTAATTCGCGATAAAACGAAAAGTCATATTTAGAGGTTAGGATGTTTTATTTTCACGTATTTACATGTTTCGTGCCGCCCAGGAGTGAAATTAAATCGCGAAATAACGCGAATTTTGTGAATAACACCACAAATACCGCAATCTGCGAAATAAAAACAAATTTTCATATTTTTTTCCCCACACCAATCCGAACATTTTTGTCCACAAGCCGATAATCGAATTTGGTTGGTGTTCAATTCGAGAGAATGATCTATTGTATAGTTTCGCGAGGGGTAATACTACAATATACATCATATTACGATATACTGTCGATATTCTCGTTACTCGTTGGATTTTAGCGCTGTGGTAAACAGCTGTTATATCGCGGCGTGAATAGTTTGGCCGATTACCTCCAAAAGGTTATGTGATAGTTGTTCATAATGTAAACTACGTTTGCCTCCTGTTACATCGGTAGCGAGTGTAAATTATAGTAGAGAATTCTATATAATTTAATAAAAAGTGCGCAAATTGTGCGTTATCATCGAAGCTAGTGTGTTATTTGCGTGAATCAGTTGGCGACCACGTGTTCGTCGTATTAGTTCCGAACTTAGCAGTACAGGAAGATGAGACGCGACGTAATTTAAATATTATGACACGAATTCAGAAATAAATTTTGCGTGTGGTTACGAATTTATACTGGCGTGTGACTACAGTCAACCGTGTGATAACAGTGTTTGTTACTGGGCATCGCTCAGTTGAGTTTAAAAATGCCGAAGGTAGCTGTTTCTGCCACAGACAGACTTAAAGAATATAAGAATGAAGTATTTATAATTTCTTGCGGCATTCTTATGTGCAAATATTGTGTTTGTCGGTTAGATTATCGCAGGAAAGATGCATTAGACAAACATTGCAAATCGGAGAAGCATTCAAAACGCTGAGAAAATTCGCGTCTTGAAGTTAGTGTTCCTAGAGTGGCCACCTTGAAAGAAACATTATCAAATGCTAGTCGTGTGAAGGATATGAAAGAAGAGTTTATTTTGGACACTACTACTGCGTTTGTGAAAGCTAATATACCAGTAGAGAAACTAGACAATCCTGCTATCCGTACTTGGTTTAATAAGTACGTTCGCGGAAGTGGAGATTTACCATCAGCAAATCAGATTCGTCAGAAATACATCCCCATGATTGGCGAAAGAAGGAGGGAAGAAATTAGGGAAGATATAAAAAACAAAGACGTGTTTCTGCTATGTGACGAAACAACTGACAAGAATGGTAGGTGTGTTTTCAACATTCTTTTTCGTCCATCAGTACCATCAACTGAAATGAACACCCATCTGGCTGCCTCTGTTGTTCTAGATTCTGCCAATAGCGTAAATTGCTCCAATGCGATATTAGACACCTTGAATTCCTATGAAATTGAACGGGAGCGTGTAGTGGCAGTAGTTACGGACTCAGCACGCTACATGACAAAATGTGTAACTACTCTTCAAGGATTGATTGAAGAATTAAGTCATGTCCAGTGCTGGGCTCATAAAGTCAATCTTATCGGCTGCGTATTTGAAAACGAGCTGGACGAATTGAACATTTCTATAGTAAAGACAAAGAATGCCTCTTTAAATACGCGAAAAAGAAAAAGCAATTACGTTGCATTTCTAAGGGAGAAATATGAAAACACAGAAAAAGAGAATGAAATTCTAGCTTTCCCAATGCCTGTATGTACAAGATGGAATTCATGGTTTAAGGCTGCAATGTATATGGCCACGCATGTGGAAGATCTGGTAGAATTTTTCAAAACATTGGAAGATTCAAATTCTGGGGTCAAATGTTTCCAACAAGCATCGACTTCAACAATACAATTTATACAATTACAAGCATTGCATGTTTCTGTTGTTGGTGCCTCTCTTATAGACTTGCTTAATTTCTTGGAGGGATCTAAGTACCCAACAATTCACTTACTGGCTGGGAAGCTAGATGACCTTGAGGTAAAGCTCAAGCTATTAGGCGATGGTGGAATGTTCAATCATAAGATCCTCCAGAACTTGGAACAGCTTCCTCAAAAGATGCAGATAAAGGTTAAGTCCAAGCTTACGTGTGTTGCCCAGACAGCTCTAGTGAAAGTCAGGACTTTAAGGACCACGGATCCAGCCAGGAAGACTGTAGAAGCCATCGGGTCATTGTTTGATCCTCGGCATGCACCTAAGAACGTATCTCCCACAGAACTGCTCCAATTTAAGAAGAATGCCCCATTTCTTACGAAGATGGAGTCTCAACAGTTTTTAGAGGCTCACAGCATTTACCTGACTGCAATCAAGAACCAACTGCGTCATGAAGATAATGTGAATGTTCCAGAGATCCTCATGGGATTAAGGCCTGCTCACCGAGACTATGCAACAGCTGCATTAAAGTGTGTGTGGTATCCTTGTTCAAATGTGGATTCTGAAAGGTCATTTTCGAAATACAGTCTCATAGTAAGTGATAGGAGGCGAAAATTGACAGCTGCAAATGCTGAGACTTTAACCATGATCTACTTCCAGTGATTTCACCGCAGTATTTGGATAAAACTGAAAAAGGTATACACTGAAATGTGTTTCGAGATGGTGAATGTAAAATAAAAATGTGACTTCCATATAAGTATTATCTCATTCTTCCATAGCCATGTTTAATGTTTTACCCTGCTGTTTTGTTTTTTACTTTGTTTTATTAATTGTTTATATTTTTAAATGCACTTATTGTACAAACCTTATCGCTTTCCAAATTTTAACATGTCATCCCCCGAAAAAATAATAAAAACACAAAACACCACCTTTTGAATTTTAAATCAACAAATCTTCAAAAAAATAACAACACTTTCTAACACCTCTAACCATGAGTCACTGTGCAAAGATCTTTGAGAAAGTTTTGGAAAGGAGTATTAGGACAAGGATAGAAGGAGGGATGAGGGAAGAACAACATGGCTTCAGAGCAGGAAGGTCCACAGTGGATTTGATTTTTGCTATAAGGCAGTTACAAGAACAGCACTATGAGTATGGAACAGATCTACTGATGGCCTTCCTGGACATTGAGAAAGCATATGACAGTGTATGCAGAAACAAAGTATGGAAGTCCCTGGAGGATAGAGGAGTAGAGAAATGGACTATAAAGAGGATAAAGGAGATGTACAAGGGAAGCGTGAGCTGTATGAAAGTGGGAGGAGAGAGATCGGACTGGTTGGAGCAGAGAAACGGCCTGAAACAAGGAAGTGCACTGTCACCGTTACTTTTCATTGTGGTGATGGATGACATAATGACCCGAGTGGCACAAGTAATTGGGGGAGGAAAGATGAAAGCAATGGTGTTTGCAGATGATTTGGGGAAACAAGGAGGAGGTACAGGAACAGTTGGATGTGTGGGAAGGAATAATACAAGGATATGGGATGAAATTTAGCATAAATAATAAGAACTTTATTGCAGCCAATGGCCAAATTAATAAATTAACATTAAAAGACAAAAAAGATTGCCTTAGTCTTCACTACAAAACATTGTAAGTGTGACCCGTCTTTGTTTGCACAATATCACGTGATACCTATCACACTGCTCTCCACATAGCAAACAGATGCACTGCTGGTCCGGCTGATGAAATCTCTTCTTGGTGCATACTTTAAAGTGAAAACCATGCACCGAAAATCTCGTGACTATATGACGCAAATCGTACAATGCATTTGTCCATTCAGTTGAAAGCTTCGCATCAGTGCCGTAAAAGTCGTCCCATATGTCTTCTTTCTTCCTTTTCAATTCTGTCAGTAGGGTCTCATATCCAGGTGTAATGGGCAGCAGTAGGTTCAGTCTCAGGTCTTCAACAAAATATGGCTCTCTAGCTAGCAGGTAAACCAAACGGGATGGCGTGTACTTTGAAAGGCACAAAGCTCTCTTGAGATAGATGGATTTTACTCTTTCCAGATCTGCCAGGTGTTTTCTCTTGAGGTGTATCCATATATTTTTCAATCCATACGATGCAATTGGTGCTATTTTTACATGAAACAATTGGATTGCAGTCTTTAGGGACAATTTATGAATTTGTTTTATGTCACTCATCGCTTTCACTGCAGTGGTCAGCTTGTCTCTCATATGGATTGTAAAAACGTTTCCCAGAGTCTGCAAAGTTATCCCGAGATACTTAAAATGAGTCACCGATGGAATAAGTCTGTCTTTATAGCTTATCTTTCCCCGCTTCCCTCCTTTCCTGAATGTCATCATAACTGTCTTGTCCTCGTTTAAGCGTAATTCATTGACTTCAGCCCAATCCACCAACTTGTTGAAAGCTCTTTGGAGATATTCCATACTTGATGATGATAGAACCATGTCGTCTGCATATATATATAACCTGCCTTTGTCCGTCAATGTTGCTTCTACTATGTCCGCAGTGGCGATGTTGAACAACAGGGGACTTAGAGGGTCCCCCTGTAGTACACCATTAGTTTGTTGTATCGGCTTAGACTTGGAGATGTTGTCATTAATCTCCACACAATTCCAGCTAAGAATATTCCGTATTATAGTGGTCAGGTAGTGCTCCTCGCCTATGAATTTCACCAATTTTTTCAGTAGGATAGTTCTGTTTAATGTGTCAAAAGCCTTGCTGTAATCAATGAACACTGCGTCAAGTTTTCCACTTGGTGGTGCTAATGCCTCCTCTATTTCCATCTGAAGACACTGAATAGCATGTAAGGTGGATCTACCTCTCCGGAAACCGAATTGCATATCTGGCATTTTTATATCCACATGCTCTGTCAGACGTTCACATATCAGCTTCGTCAAAGTTTTGAAGAGTGTACACTCAAGAGCTATACCTCTGTATGCATTCGGGTCACTGGTATCCCCTTTTCCCTTATAAAGCATCTTAATTGTAGATCTCCTCCAGCTGTCCGGTATATTCCCACGGCGGATGCATTCATTTAAAATAGACAATATTCCCTCTTTAAGGACTGGTGCTACGCTTTTAAGGTGTTCATTATAGATAAAATCTGGACCACATGCCTTGTTATTCTTCGTACTGTTTATCACTCTCAACACCTCTTCTTCTGTAAACAATTGTAAATGATCTGTTACATGGGAGTTTCCTGATGGACGTGTTTCCCTGTCTTGGAGAATAAGCGACAAATGTTCTTCCCAGATCTCCATTGGGATACTCCTTGGGAATCTGGGCTGTCTTGGGTTTAAAGCCCTGTAGGGGTTCTGTTCTGCTTCTTCAACAAGTTTTCTTTCTTCATTCTCTTGGTATGAAATCCGTGTTGCTTTCAAGATGACCTTATATTGTCTCCTTTTTTCGCTGTGAGCTTGAAGATTCTCTGGTGAGGAATATTGTAAAGCCTGATGCAAGGCTGTTAAAGCCACCTTACGGGCAATATAACATTCTTCATTAAACCACAATTTAGATTTCTTCGCCACAACATGTACAGGATATGCTGCATGCAGAATAAGCTGTTCAATTTCATTCGTTGCTGCGTCAAGGTCACCCATTGATATTAATTTAAAAATGGCTTGGTTGTCCGTGAGGTTTATCAGTTTCGTATCTATTTTTCTCGAGATCTTCACAGGCACATTTTCATTTTGGAAATTCTCTGGTTTTAAACTGAAAACCGTTACAACAGGAAGGTGTTTCCTCGTTGAATCCCTTATTATTCTTTGGGTTACAGGAACGATATGTCTCCTGTTTGTAAGGACTAAATCAATAGCACTAGATCCATTGTAGCATATATAGGTCATCTGCTGCGCGTTATTCACAAGAGTCAATCCTTCCCCTTCCAAGTAGTCTAGCACTGAAGACGTCGTGTGACATGTCTTATCGATGCGACAGTTAAGGTCTCCGGCCAATATTAAAGCATCATTTACTGTTGTCTTTTTCATTGCATAGGCTATCTCTTCAATTATATCAACAGCTGACTTGTCAGGTTGAAAATAAACTCCCATGATTACACATAGTCTTGATTTTATCATTAGTACATTGTCTGTTTTATGTAAAATTCTGAATGGTGCTAGTTTGGCTTTAAGCAGACATGTAATTCCCCCTTTTGGTCTACCCAGAGGTCCCTGCTTCGCTAGTATATTAAACGTATACGCATAGTTTGCCGTCCATTCTACTGTCAGCATTGTTTCTGTAAGTATCACAACATCATGCTCCGCAAAAACGTAGTCCGGTACAATATTTGTGACGCTCCTTAGACCTTCCACATTCCATAGAAATGTTCGTAAAATCTCTGATCTACTTTTCGTGTGTGGAAAATGCTCTATTTCCTTCCAAATCGGCTCCTCTGTTGTACAGTCCCTGTCTTCGAATACGAAAGGGCCTTACGAGTACATCCTTTGGCCAAAACTCTGGTTTCTCTGTTTCTTGAAGATACTGATATGGTACTCCTAACTTGAACGCCTTATTTGTTCCCATTGTTTTCAGTTCCTCACAAGTGGTGTTACCACGTATACCCTTTTCCGAAAGGAAGCCTTTCAATTTCTCTGTCGTCGCTTGTTGAGAACATCGTCCTACATAGAGCCAGGCGAATCTTTCTCCTGCTTGTAGTGCTAAAACTGAAGATGTGTCTGTTCCAATTATGATCTGCTGACTTCTTCTTTTCCTCCTATTGCTCTCTACCAAAATAAAACCATCCTCTTTCTCAATTCTCCTCTCCTCTGTGTACTGAAATTCATTGCTTTTATGAACGCCCTGTGGCTTGCTTATTGAACCCACCTGGTTGATCAATTGTTCGACTGGAGACCGAGAAATTTCCAAGCTTCCATCATTGACCTCATTTGGTTTCTGCTTAGCTTCTCCATGGGATATGGTGCTGCAAACAGCTGGTGCTTTCGGGAATGATATTACCGTATTGTTTCCTTGATTGGTATGATCTGATATGGTGCTGCATACAGCTGGTGCTTTCGGGGATGATATTACCGTATTGTTTCCTTGATTGGTATGATCTATAGCTGGCAGAGACCCAGGCTTACTGTTTCCCTTCACACGATGATATTCGTTTCCTAAGATTGATGAGATGGAAGGTCGACGTTCGTTGTGCAATTTACTAAGTGCGCTTGTCATTTGATCTATTTTTATGTTGATTTCTGCTCTCATATCTTCAAGTTCATTCTTCATAGTTTTCCCTGCTTTGTATAAAATGAAATCCTCTTGACATCCAGAGCAAAGCCATAACAGCTTAGATTTTCTTTTATTGGATGGTTTAAGGGCATTAAATTGTCCCTGTTGCAATTCAGCACAGTGAAGATGATGCCATTTCTGGCATATACTATCACAAGCAACAGCAGTCTCATTTTCTTCCATAAATTTAGCATAAATAAGAGTGAGATGGTGATCACAACAAGGAAGAAGGAAAGAACCACAACGGGAATAACAATTGGTTGGGAACAGCTGAAGAAAGTGGAGAGTTTCAGGTACCTGGGAAGCCTGTTACAAGATAATGGAAGAAACGACAGAGAAATAAATGAGCGGGGGAGGCAGGCAGAAGCATTCCGGAGGAGTGTGAGAAGCATGTTATGGAGCAAGGATGTCCCTCAGAACAGCAAAAAGATCATATATCGGACGTACTATGTCCCTATCCTGACGTATGCCTCGGAGACCTGGGTTATGAAAGGAAGGGAGAAGAGCAAAATACAGGCCAGTGAGATGAGGTTCTTGAGGAGCAGTATTGGAGCTACAAAGATGGACAGAATAAGAAATGAGAGGACCAGAGAATTAATGAAGGAGGAACCATTACAGGATGGTATACAGAAATCTAGACTTAGATGGTATGGACATGTAAAACAAATGGAGAAGAAGAGGATACCCAGGAGGTTACACGAGACGAAGTGGGAAGGAAAGAGACCGAGAGGAAGACCGAGAGACAGGTGGCTGAAGGAGGTGGATGAAAGCGTGAAGAAGAGAGAAGAAGACTGGACAAGGGTGGAGGCTGAGAGGTGGTGGGAAGACAGAAGACGTTGGAGAGGCTTGTGTTTCAAACAGACCAGGCCAGTGGCTGGAAACTATGCAAGATGATGATGATATGGACCATTTGCTGAAGGGCATAAATTGGCTGGGTGGGATTCAATTAGGTGGATGTAATGACAGACTCCATCGAACGCTTACAAGCCAACTTGTTAGAACTTGAACAAAAATGTAGGGAATATGGTATGAAAAGATGAAGGTGATGTCAGTAGGGAAGAAACACAAGATAGGAAGAACTAAATTGGAGCAGGTTGACCATTTTATGTACTTAGGCTGTGTATTCTCTCAGGGTGGTAGTATTGGGAATGAAACAAGAGTCAAGATGCAGAAAAGCCAATGCAGCGAGTTCTCAGTTGTGATCAACAGTATTCTGCAAGAAAGAAGTTAGTGTAGCAACAAAACTCCCCCTACATTGCTCAGTATTTAGACCAACCTTGATGTATGGAATTAAGAGCAGGATAGATTCAGGTTAGCTGATACATGACCTAGAGGTAACTGACATGAGGATTGCACGAATGATTGCTGGGACAAATAGATGGGAGCAATGGCAGTAAGGTACTCGTAATGAAGACATAAAGGCTGTTAGGAATGAACACGCTAGATGGAGCTCTACGTATGATCAACTCAGTTGGTGGGGTCATGTGAAGAAAATGGGGGAGGAGAGATTAGGTTAATGAGCTCAACTGTAAAGGGTAAGTGAAACAGAGGTAGAACTAGAAGGCGATGGTTAGATTCAGTGTTGAATGATTTCAAAGTGAGAGGTGTAGAAGCAGAGGAGGCCTTAGTGCTAACTGCTAATAGGGGATCATGGAGGTGACTTGTTCGCAAACAAAAGGCTTGCAGACTAGACTGGTCGCTGAATGGCAAAATGTATGTATGTATTGATGGATGGATATAATTGTTAATGTACAATTTGTTAGTCAATATGGATACTTTTTCCTTTAACTAATATGTATAGATAACTTTCATAATCTGAAAAGATTCCAATATCAAACTGCTTTTATAAAAGCTCCTAAAATTACAAGAGTTGGTGATTTGTGAGTGGTTCCACATACAGAGTTTCTTTACAGAAATTTGGTTGTCAGAACAGCTTGTAGACATTCGACAATTTCAGATAAGACTAATCTCACGTGACTAGCTCACCATGTGAGATATAATCAACGAGCTCTCACTTTTGAGGGAGGTCTTTTCCCTTCTAAGGACACTACAGGCTCCATTCATTCATTCATTCATTCATTCCATATCAGATCTTTCAATACATTATTAGTAGACAAACTCTGTTTTTGTATGTTGCAGTTCTAGCTTTTTACAATCGTCTCAATAGAGTACTCATAGGTCATTTCTGCATATTAGTGTACAATTTTACAGTAGTTTCGAGCTTATTGCTTAAGTGTATCACAGCAATAGTAGCTACCCCTTCATAGATGTAGTTGTGGTAATTGGGATCTCTGAATTAATATAAAGAAGACCAAGTTTATGATCATCAGCAAGTAAAAGAATATTCAGGCCAAACTCAAACTGGAGAATATAGAAATTGAACGTGTTCAGCTTTATAAATGCTGTGGTGGGTTTCTGAACCAAAATTGGATGGACAGCCAAGAGATCAAGATCAGGATTGAGGATTCGATAAGCATACAGAGTCTGTCCTGAAAGTAGTCGGACCGGATCTTTCCCGCGCAGACGGACAGACTGTCCGCGGCTTCCTCGCCTGCAGTTGGTAGAGGGGAGTGTAAGGAAGGCTGGGAGCCAGCCACACAGTTGTGGTGGAGTGTAAATTGCTCGTCTCCATAACCTCTGCAAGTGCACTCGTCACGCTGAGTCATGGTTCGTCTCTTGAAACAGCACCATACGCTATCAAATTTTGTGTTAGGCTTGGCTAAACTGAGAAAAAGAATCACGATATGATCAAGACGGCTTACGGTGATAACACCATGGACAGATTGAGTGTTTTTGACTGACACAAGCTGTTTCGGGAGGGGAGAGAGGAAGTTGAAGACGACGCACGTTCAGGACGACCTTCGAGCACTAAAACGGATGAAAATGTGGCAAGAGTGAAGAATTTTTTGGACAATGCCCGGAAAGTAAGGTTTTTACGTGGAGGTCCTTAAATGACTGAGAAAAGGCATCGTACGTGTCCACCCAGCGTTCGCCAACTCCTGGCGGCTCCATCACGACAATGCGCCTCGCCACACAGCCCTCCACGTGCTGACGTACCTGGCCTAACACAACATCGCAACCCTGCAGTCCCGACATTGCCCCTAGCAGACTTTTTCCTCTTCCCCCACCTCAAAACTACCCTAAAAGGACATCGTCACGGCTCTGTGGAAGCGTTGCAACAGACCGTGACGAGGGAGCTCGACAGCATTCCGGTTGCTGCCTTCCAGAAAGTGTACGAGGGTTGGAAATCTCGCTGACAGCGGTGTGTGGATGCAGAAGGGTCCTACTTTGAAGAATATTGAGCATATGAATCATTTGTCAATAATATTTTTTAAATTGACTCAGTCTCACTACTTTCAGTACAAACCCTTTATTTGTTAAAAGAAACAACTTGGTCTCCAACTGCAACTTAAGCCAGGATTTTAGGCTGAGAATGGTTAAAGGATATGTGTACACTGTTGTATTTATATGGAAGGGTGGACTTTAACCCAGGCCCTGTCCAAAAGATTGGAAGCCTTTGAAATATGGATCTGCTGACGAATGCTTTGCGTCTCATGGGCAGGAAAGGTGCAAAATTCTGAGGCATTGGATAGGCTAGGTAAAGGTACAGAAGTACTGCTATCGATTAAAAGACGGAAGCTTGAATATTTTGGACACCTGATGCGGAACAACAAGTACAGGATCCTACAACTGGCGATGCAAGGAAAAATTGTAGGATATCAGGGACCTGATGGACGAAGATCTTCCTGATTTAAGAACATCAAAGACTGGAACCAAATATCCACCCGTGAACATTTCCGTGTAGCAATTTCCAAATCTCCAACAGCCATGATGATCGCCAACCTTCGAGAAGATGGCACACGGAGGAGGAGGAGTTAATATTGAACATGTATGCATGTTTGAATATACAATTCAGAGAGCACCTAAAATGAAGTGGAATGCAAATAATGCATTTAAACAAAATTAAGTGCATAACAATAAAACTCAGCATTTAACTGTAGACCGTGCATCCACACTTTAGGTAAGATGCCATGTTCTGTATTTCTAACAAGGCTCTTTCTCATAAAGGTGTGGTTTCAGGAGGCATTAGATCCTTTACCTCCCACCTCTTTCCACCCTGATGGTTATTACTATGGAATGAACAAAAATCAAATATTAACTAATTTATGAGTATATAAAACATAATTTACCGTAACGTGTATTCTTGCTTCCCCAAAACACAATTTCTACATTTAAAATTATGTCTGATATCAGGCCTGCTATTCTGTTAAGCCCATCTGTTGGGAACGATCATGATCCTGAGCATCTTGCTTTATTTCATTCTCATCACGTGGCACAGTGGGTTAAGCTCTGGACTACAATGTGCTAAGTTGTGATTTCAAATTCTGGCACAGTCATTTACAATTGCCATCTAAATTCATAAGTGTTATTTGACTCAAAGAATTCGTTTTTTTTTTAAATTGAATATTTTGTACTGTATTCCATATATTTTTGTCTGTGATCATATTTATTTGTTTTGTTTTATTTTATTTTTTGTTTTATTGATATTAGGTTTTTTCATATTTAGGCATCCACCTCTTAATTATAGGTTGGTTGGTTCTTAAGTTTAGGGGCTGCGACAACGCGGTCATGTAGCCCCGTGTACTTTGGGTGTGTGTAGAATCTGTCTGATAACCGGTGTTAATTGTGATGACTGTATTAGTGTGTGTTATCTGTCATTTCAATTTAAGTACTGCAACTTAGAATTTTTCAAATAGTTCCTACTTTTGCCGCCAAGCGCCACCGTCAACGACTACTAGGCTAAGTTCACAACTCAGCTGCTAGACGCCACCGCAGTCGGCTCTTGGCAACGAACTTAGAAACCTAAGAGCGTTGTTTACAATAACCTATCAAATTTAGCTTCACACAGGTGCAATTAGTGGAAGGATCTTTAACATGCCATAAATCTATGACATGGGACCGCCGGCTTTACTTCCCCTCCGAAGGAAGGCATACTGAGGGATTTTTAACGCTCTCTAAATTATAACTAAAATAAATTTGTATTTTAACTGTGTTATTAGGGACAGATGACCTTGCTGTTCTGCTCCTTAAAACAATTATGATTACTACAGTATCATCATCATCATCAATGTTTGTAATTGCAGATAACTTAAATGTGAGACACACAGGTAACAATAGATTTTCTGGCTCGATAAATAAAACCTCCAGGCCAAATTCTGGATACCCTGGCATCTCCAAAGTCACATAGGATATTACTATTCTTATTGTTTCTTTTCGGCCAACTAAGGACCACGTCATTTCAACTGTTTCCTTTGAGCTTTAAAATTAGCCCAGTATTTCTTCATTCGTAGACGGCGTTGTTCTTTTCTCTCATCTGTGCACGCCTTGCCAGTTTTCAACCTCGGCTTAGATTGGAATCTCCGATGTTCAAAGAGTTTCCTCTTAAGCCGGTCATGCTCCTGGATATCTACACGTGACATCCCGATCTTGTGCAGATCTTTCTGTATCTCACTGAACCAGGCTCTCTTTGTTTTTATTGTTATTATTTAATATTATTATTGTTTTTGTTGTTGTTTTCCCCTAGCATTAAAGATGCCCATGCATTTTTCTCCCTCTTTACCTGTCGGCTGGATCCGCACCTGTACTGGCTTCGCTTAAAGGAAATATAATTTTGTTCTGACGTATTTATTTTGTAGGCCTATCCGTATAAATCTATTTAGTTTTGTTACCAGTAGGATCTAGATTAAGGTAAGAAACACAATCCTATTGGCTCTTGTACAAAATCTTTTATGCACAAAATACCTGGATGAAATAACTCCTGTTCATTCACCAGACTAGGGTGCAATATTTTATTATTAACATCTAAAATATCTAATGTAAAATCCTTTCCTTCTAACTTCATGCCCAGAGTGTATGAAAGTGCTTGAGAAGCACGAGGTGCAGCACAGATGTACCAAAGCTGAATCACAACCTCAGGATCTAGATACAAGTCACATTTCCTTATCCTCATTGCCAGCATTTATCTCGAGTATTGAAGTTAGAAAAGTGAAACATGTTATTATCCGTTATCTTGCGCTTGGTTTTTAATTCAACTAGAAAAGCTTGTATGCTCCATTTTCTACTTCTTCTTCTTCTGCTTTTACGGCCTCATTGGACCACTTCAATCACTTCTTGGTCCTCTTCTTCAGTAAGTTTTCTTTCCGAGTTGCCCAATAACTTTTCATTAGCTCTGATATTCTCAGGCGTTCCTCATCTGTAAATACCCTTTTTACTGTATAACGTATGCTCCATTTTATTTACTTTATTTACATAGTTTACGCCCACATTGGAGCACTTAAATCAATCCATATACACTACAGTCTTTACAATATTAGAGTTGTAATGCCTTCTCAACTTCCTCTTCTCCCAGAGCTTCTTTAATCTCTCCGACCTGGCCGTCCTCTCTTCATTTGTAATGGTGTACTGTTTTCGTTTGACTGTTTTTAATTTCAATCTTGTATCCTTACTTCTCAGAATCCTCTTCTCTTTTCTCTCTGCAATTTGTTTCATTGTAATATTTAGCTCGTCTAAATCATTCTGGACCTCAACGAACCAGTTGTTCTTGGTTTTACTTTTCCAAAAGAAATTGAATAATTGTTTCAGTAGTCTGGTGTCTGGTAGTCTTACTATGTGGCTGAAAAAAGCAAGTCTCCTTTTTCGCATTGTATCCACAATTGATTCATTTTCCCGATAGACTATTCCATTAGGCAGCAGTCTCCATTGTCCATTTACTTGATGTTTTTTATTGATAATTGTCCTGATGATCCTTCTGTCTATTTTTTGGATTTTATCTGTTGTTGCTTTGGTATTCATCTTAAACAGGGTTTCACTTGCATAAGTTGCTTCAGGTTTAACTACTGAACCATAATGTTTGAATTTGGCATTCATCGAGAGAGATTTCTTCTTATAAGTTGACCATGTGACTCGTTGGGCTTGTCTCAGTTTTGTTGTTCTGTACTCTATTGCGGCTTTCTCATTTAGGTTCCAAGTTATAGTTTCCCCAAGATACTTGAACTTTTTTACAACCTTAATTTGTTTATTATCATTTAGTTGAAGGACAGGGGTGTCCACCTCGAAGGTTGGCATAATCTCTGTCTTTTCAAATGAAATTTGTAATCCCACTTTTGCTGCAATGTTTTCCAGTTGTTCAATTTGGACTTTAGCCTCTTCCACATCATTTGCCAGTAGTGCAAGATCGTCTGCAAATGCCAGGCAGTTTAGTTTAATATTTCTACCAATCTTGATGTTTGGTTGGCATTTCTTTCTCCATTCTCTCATGACCTTCTCCAGTACACAATTAAACAAAATAGGTGAGAGACCATCCCCCTGCCGAAGGCCGGTTGTGATTGTAAATGGTTTTGACAATTCTCCTCTAAATTTAACTTTTGCTTTAGTGTTCTTGAGAGTCATTCCAATAAGGTTGATCAATTTCCTGTTAACACCAAATTCTTGAAGAGTATTTAGTAATGACTTCCGATGAATACTGTCATAAGCTTTTTTGAAGTCAACAAAAGTGATGACTAGGTTCTTACTTCGAGCTCTGTGATGCTTCATAATCCACTTAAGACTGATGATTTGATCTGGACAACTTCTGCCTGGCCGAAATCCTCCTTGGTACTCTCCAAGTTCTAGGTCCAGTTGTTCCTGTATTCTTGAGTGAAGAATTTTTGAAAAGATCTTATATGTGACATCAACAAGGGATATTCCTCTATAATTATTGGGATCTGACCTATCACCTTTCTTGTGTAGGGGGTGGATTATTGCAGTGTTCCATTCCTCTGGCATTTTTTCAGAGTTCCATATGTCAATAATACGTTTATGTAGGTTTCGTAGAGTTTGATCATTTGCATTCTTCCATAATTCTGCAACCAACTGATTTTCTCCTGCTGCTTTATAGTTCTTGAGCAAGTTAACGGCTTTGATCACTTCCTCATATGTTGGTGGAATAACCTTTTCTAGTGGTGTTTTGTTTTTAGGTTTAGGGTCAAATTCCAGATTTTCTCTTGGGTCTTCACAGTTGAGTAATTTTTTGAAGTAGACTGCCAAGATATTTGCATTGCCTTGGTTGTTATGTGCCATTTTCCCAGTTTCATTTCTCAGCATAAGTGTAGGTGGGGTATACTTAGACTGATACTGTTTAAACGTCTTGTAATAATCCCTTGTTTTATGTTGCTTGAATGATTCATCTATTGTTCTGAGCATTTAATTCTGATGATTCCTTTTAATTCTTCGAATTTCTTTAGCTGCTTGTCTTCTAGCATTAGTTAGTTCTGTTCTGGATTCGTCGGTTTTCCTTTGTTGATCATTTAACCATGCTTTGTGTCTCATTTGAATTGCCTTATCGCACTCCTCGTTCCACCAAGCATGTTTCTTCCTCCTTTTAATGGGAGCAAGTTCTTCAGCTACTGATTTCAATTTATTAATTATCACCTCTAAGTCATCACTTAGTTGTGTTTTAGATCTCTCCAAGTATACTTTATTGTTCATTAAATAAGTGGGGTCATAATTTTTCTTCCTATTGGATTGGGCAGGCTTACGCTTTCTCTTAGGTGTTAGCTTTATTTTTATTTTGGATATGTAATGATCTGAATCAATGTCCACTCCACGGAGAACTTTGACATTATAAATTTCCTTATGATAATTTTTATCCATGGCAACATGATCGATTTGGAATTCCCCCAATTTTATGTTAGGACATTTCCAGGTCATTAATGTATGTGGTCGCCTCTTAAATCTGGTAGTTTCCAAAATAAATCCATGGTCTGTACAAAGTTCAATTAACCTTTGACCATTCCTGTTTGTTAATTTATGAGCTGGCCATTTTCCTACTACTGGGCAGTATCGCCTTTCTCGTCCTATTTTTGCATTAAAATCCCCAAGCAAGATTTTAACATGTGCATCAGGGACGCTTGATATCATATGGTCGAATTCCTCCCAAAATTTGTCCACTTCTTCTCTATCCTTTCTGTTTTTATCATTTGTTGGTGCGTGTACATTTATCAAGGTGTAGGTTTTGTTTTCAACTTTAATTGTTAAGGTTGCTGTCCTCGCCGTGCTCGAGGAGAAGTCCTCTATTGAGTCTATTATACTATTATGAACCAGAAATCCCACTCCGAATTGCGGGACATTCTTCATTACCCTTTTACCTGGGGGTCCTTTATATAGACGATATCCTCCAGATTCAATTGGATCCTGATCTGTATTTCTAAGTTCTTGAAGTGCTGTTATTAAGATTTTATGTTGATCCATTATATCTATTAAGTGTTTCAACTTACCAAGTTTCAGTAGTGAGTTAATATTTAATGTCGCAAAGTATGAAAACTTTCCTTTCTTGTTGAATTTAAGTTTCTTCTGTTGGGCTTTCAGGCGCTCCGACTCGCCTTGATCTTCTACGTGGCACCCCACCGTATTCCGAATGGTGCCTTGCTTGGATCTTCGATGTTGCATGTCCAAGCCGGTGGATTTATTCGTTAGAAGACTCTTCATGTTTGATTGATTGTCTGATCTTGACGATCGAAACAGTTCTGACCGAGGCCAGGGTTTACAATTCCAAATGTGATCTGGAAAGGGTGATTGGTGAGATGTGGATTGGTGATTAATGAGATTGTGAGGTTTGTGTTTGGTCCGCGAGAGCTATTTTATTTCACTCAAGTCCGCCGGTATGCCGGTGAGGACCCCCCTATCCGCCACCTGGGACGCGCCACGTCGGAGTATCACCTCTCCGCCTGCTACGACAGCTCCATTTATAATAATTTATTTTATTTTCTCTCTAGAGCAGGCGTTCACAACCTTTTTGAGACTGTGAGCACCACCCTCATGCCACCAAGTACCCGAGCACAGTTATAAAGAATATAATAATAATAATGCAAGTACAGAATCTCTCTCATTTAGAAATTTAGAAATAACTAGATGATCAATCAGGAAAGGTCAAGTCTGGCTAGAGCCAGTCTACATAGTTGATGATCTTCTCATTTCTTAACCTGTCCACCTTTGTCACTCCAATACTGCTTCTCAAGAATTTCATCTCACTAGTCTGTATTCTGCTTCGCTTCCTTCCTTTCGTAACCCAGGTCTCTGAGGCATACGTCAGGATTGGAACGTAGTACGTCCTATATATGACCCTTTTGCTGTTTTGAGGGACATCCTTACTCCATACCAGACTCCTAACACTTTTCCTGAATAATTCTGCTTGCCTCCCCCGCTCATTTATTTCTGTCGTTTCTTCCATTTTCTTGTATCATGCTTCCCAGATACTTGAAACTCTCTACTTTCCTCAATTCTTCCCCACCAATTGTTATTCCCGTTGTGACTCTCTCCTTCTTCCTGGTTGTGATCATCCGCTCGCTTTTGCTTATGCTAAACTTCATCCCATATCCATGTACTATTTCTTCCCATACATCTAACTGCTCCTGTACTTCCTCCTCCTTGTTTCCCCAGATCATCAAATCGTCTGCAAACGCCATTACTTTCATCCTTCTTTTGCCAATCACTTTCGCCACTCTGGTCATTATATTGTCCATCACTACACAATGACGAGTAACGGTGAAAGTGCACTTCCTTGCCTCAAGCCATTCTTCTGTTCCAGCCAATCTCATCTCTCTCCTCCTACTTTCACACAGCTTATACTTCCATTGTACATTTCCCTTATCCTCCATATAGTCTGCTTTCCTACTCCTCTCGAGGGATTCACCGCTCACCAGGTATGCTACAACTGCTTGCATGAGACTCATGCAGATCATCATCATCATCTTGCACAGTTTCTAGCCACTGGCCGGGTCTGTTTGGAACACAAGCCTCTCCAACGTCTTCTGTCTTCCCACGTATCCGTCCTGTCCGAGGCCTGTTCCCTTCTTGAAAGCAAAAGTCATGCAGATAAGATACATTTACATGTGGACAGTCGAGTCGAATGAGCATCTTTCTTGTCACTCATAAATCAGGGATGTCCAATTATTTTTACTGTAGATTAAGATCACAAAATGATAAAATTTCTGACTGTCAAAACTTGTAATGAAAAGAAATTACTGTATTATTCTGGTTCGTGCAACAGAATTTGAAGACTGGATCTCAGGGGAGCTTGTGCTCGTGAGCACTTCTTGGCTCGTATGAAGGGAGAACCAAATTTCAATTAACCCCTCAAGCGTGATATTGTGAAACTCTGGGCTGCACCCACAACGTGCATTATTTCTAGCCTACTCCCAATGGTAAGCGCGGTGTCATATGCATTTCGCTATAATTTCCAAACGCACTGGCAAAAGTTTTCAAAAAACACACACAATAAGAACAACATATAACATAATATTATAAACTATTAATAACCTGGTTATCCCAGGTCAGCGGCACGTCAATACTGGGACAATATCACAGTCGCCTAATGTGTTCGTATTTCTTGGCGTTCTATCAAGGATTAAATGTCAGCATCACTATCTTCACTGGAAGTTATAGCGAACTCATCCTCTATATCGCTGTCACACTCTGAATCACTTTCGTTTGCACTAATATCGAGCAAATTAGCTATTTCTTTGTCATCAATGTGCCACGACCTGCCATGTTTACAAGCAAACCCACGGTCCGCAAAAGCGGGAACACGTGTGCAGAGATCTGAAAAATAAATGACTGTGAAGATATGCGACACCTCCTGGCAATAATAAGTAGCTCGAAGTGTAGCCAAAAGTTGCCTCTTCCTGCCATCTTACGACCAAATAAATAACTCTTACGAAGTCCACGTAGCGGGCCTTTCAAATTCGACGGCGCACCCTTGTGCCGTACACGCTGTGAACGTAGCAGGCTAGTGGGCGCACCGTTGCGCCGTACACGCTAAGGGGGTTAAAGAACTCCAGGTTGAGAACGCCAGCTCTAGAGTATATGTATCCTCTCGAATTGTAAACCCCATGTGTGGAAACATTCCTGTGAATGCAGTTTTTTAATATTTTGTTCCATCTTGAAAATATTTCAGGTCCCAACATTAGGTGAAACATCCTGTACTGATACAGTGAAACTTGGATAATTCGAACCTCAAGGGACCAGTAAAAAAATTCGAATGATCCAAAAATTTGAATTATGAAAGTTCTTTGAAAAAGGGTAGAGAAAATATTCAAATTCTAATTTTCCGGTTCCCTCAACCTTTTTCGGCCTTAGCCACTCTCATTTTCATAACCGAGAATTTTGTCTTTATTTTTACATTTTTAGGTATGTTGACAATGTGTTTGGAAGAATCCCGAAAGCCTTTGCAATTTCAGATTTTTTTTTTCATTCCCTTTTCCACTTCTTTAATCTCCGCTATTTTCTCCGCCAAAGTCAAAGTTTTGTATGGAACCCGAGGCTTTGTTGACGACATCCTAGTTCTGTACACACACACTTTAAGACAAAGGCAAAACCAAACTTCTAAACAACAACCACAAGTCTAATCAGACCACTCAGCACGCACTTCCAGACAGGTGTAAGGGATGACACTGTTATGAGTTATGAGATGTGGAGCATTGCAAAACAATGGGAGGGGGAGGGGTTGGGCATTGACCTTGGAAGGAGCATCGCAGGCGTGTTTTTAGTCATGTAGGCAAAACCATCGACTAGGAGCCGAATGCCAATGATACGTTGTTTTTCAGGAATTCCTGACCCAACTGTTTAGCTTCCGATCGGCTTTTTACACTAAAAACTTTGAATTATCCAAAATATAATTCGAATTAACCACGATTTTTTAGCATTGATTGTATATAAAATGCTAGGGACCAAGAGAAAAGTTCGAATTAAAGATGATTTCGAATTATAGAAGTTCGAATTAGCCACGTTCCACTGTATATTCATTTCTGGTATGTTGGAATTACAATCTATACAGATTTTTGCTGATGGTGTCTTGTTTTAGATTGTTGAAGCTGAAAGTAAGATGTTGCTGGCAAAACTCAAGCCTAAGAAAGAATATGAAATCGCATCTCCTGGTACTAACAGCAGTGAATCACAAATAATACGCAAGAAAGTTAAAAAGGACAATCAGAAGACAGATTTGACTATGTATGAACCCAAGCAGTTGTCAGTCAGATCTAAAGGAAGGTGCTGGAAGAAGTTTTCAGTTAACCATACAAAAACAAAGGTTGTTTCCACCTCCAAGATGAAATTAGAAAAGCCTACTCATTCAAAGAGCTCCATGTCACAGAACTCCAGTGAGGGCAGCAAGGTAAGATTCAGTCACTCGTCAAGGTATTTATTTCTGTACTTGTTTGTAAACAATTCTTTTTCTATTTTGCCATATCAGATCTTCCCAATGTTGATGATCAATCAGGAAAGGTCAAGTCTGGCTAGAACCAGTCTACATAGTTCCTTGGTTGGTTGGTTCCTTAGTTTAGGGGTTGCGACAACGTGGTCATGTATCCCCGTGTACTTTGGGTGTGCGTAGATTCTGTCTGATAACCGGTGTTAATTGTGATGACTGTATTAGTGTGTGTTATCTGTTTTTAATTCAAGTAAGGACTGCAGACAGTAATTTTAAGTAGTTCCTACTTTTGCTACCAAATGCTACCGTCCATGACACCTAGCTTGTGGACTTGCCTACCAGACGGCTTCACAGTCAGCACCTGGCGGCGAACTTTGGAAAGAATAGAGCGTTATCAATTCTAACCTGCAAATTTAGTTTCCACAAGTGTAATTAGTGGAAGGTTCTTTTTCATGCCATAAATCTATGACGTGGGAGCGCCGCCTTTACTTCCCCTCCGAAGGATGGCATGCTGAGGGATTTTTAACGCTCTTAAAAAATTCAACGAATTCGGCCGGGTTTGAACCCGCGATCTTGGGCATAGAAGCTCAGCATGCTACCAACTATGCCACCAAAGCCACTTGCATAGTTCCTTGATGTATTATAAGTCCAGCCATTCGTAAGGATTTTAGAGCGATCGATAAGAAAAGAGAATAAAAGAACCACTCACTCAACACAACTTCAATTACATCAAAAAATATTGACAGGGAAGGGTCACCTGTTGATCTTAAATTATCAAGTCCAGTTTTCTTGGCAAAATCGTCTGACCCTTTGTATTCCCGGACATTGTATACAGTGTATGTATTTATAAATTACAGTTCCCAACTTAAATTTTATAAAACAGCACTACAACTGAACACAATTAAATTAAATTCACTTCTGACACCTCTTAATACTTAAATGTTATCTTCTTTAATGTAACTGTTTTCGGCCCTTCGCTGAGATCTTCATCAGCTTTGGTTGCTAACTTACATTACATAGGGTATCAGTGTTGGCGGCTTCTGTGGGCAGTTGATAGCATGCTGAGCTTCTATGCCCAAGATCGCGGGGTCAAACCCGGCCGAAGTTGTCGAATTTTTTAAGAGCGTTAAAAATTCCTCAGTATGCCTTGCTTCGGAGGGGAAGCAAAGCTGGTGGATCAATGTCATAGATATATGGCATGTAAAAGAACCTTCCACTAACTACAATTGTGGGAAACTAAATTTGTAGGTTAGATTTGATTAATGCTCTATAAGTTCCAACATTCGCAGCCAGGTGCTGAGTGCGGTGGCATCTAGTAGCCCAGTTGGTGGTGTTGACGATTGGCAGCATTTGGTAGCAAAAGTAGGAACTACTCGAAATTGATCATCTTCAGTCCTTACCTGAATTACAGATAACGCACACTAATACAGCCATCACAATACTGACACCGGTTATCATTTAAGTCAAGTCAATTTACTAATTTTGTTGCAGAAATGACAAAGGTTGTTAAACATATGACAAGTCATGTTTCTTTAAATTTGGTTAAAAATAGTAGAAGGTATTTGGACAACTGTTCTTTGAAAAAACCAATTCGAACAGAAAATGTAGACTATAAAATTAAACATCTTAATTAAGTTTAAAATGCAATTATTGTTCGGACAGGATTTCAAGACCTAATAAACTCCATAAGTGACGGAAATAATGCGCTTAGTTGTGCAATACATTGAACAAGGGGGCGAATTAATAATAGAAATCTATTTTTTTCCCAGCATGATTAATGATTTTCATTTATGATAGCAATAGCAACTCTGAAGCCAAGAGGCATTTTGTTCGAAGATCATTGTGGCATAAGGTAACATTTAGGGGTAATCCATAAAATATGTTTGCTCCTTACAAGAATGTGACGAAAGTGTACGATGATTTGGGGGAGAGGGGAGGGGATTTTATTTCGTTATTATCCAATTTGCAAAATCCGAATGAACTTTCTTTTTGGCACTTTCCATATTCATTTTTAATAAAACCAACTTCATTTGTGGGAGGAAATAACCATCCTGTGTAGCATTCTCGCAATTCCAGAAATATATATCCTGGTTCCGGTGCTGTAATACAAGCGTGTAAAGTGGAATATTTTCCATGCGCTTAGTTGTGCAATACATTGAACAAGGGGGGGGGGGGGGAATTAATTTATTGTGGATGTTCACTTAGTGGGGGGGGGGGTCATCATCATCATCATCATCATTTCCCCTTATCCAGCTCCTGCCGGGTCGGGGTATTTATGGCACTTCTCCACTTTCCTCTTTCCTTCCACCCCATTCTTCTTCCACGATCTTGTCCCAGACCAGATTTCTTTTTCTTATGCTGTTCTTCACTGAATCAATCCACCTTGTTCTAGGCCTTCCTCTTGCTCTCTTACCCTTGCACTTCGCCTCCAGCATCTGTCTTGGTATTCGATTTTCCTCCATCCTCTTTACATGTCCAAACCACCTTAGTTTATTCTTCTCAATTCTCTCATTTAGTTTTCCCATCCCAACTTCCTTCCTAACATCTTCATTCCTCACTCTGTCTTTCCTTGTCTTTCCTAGGAATTTCATTTCACTGGCTTGGATTCTACTCTCTTGCCTGCTTGTCAGGGTCCAAGTCTCAGCTCCATAAGTTAATATGGGAACATAGTACACTTTATACATTACCTCCTTGCTTTTCCTTGGTACTTCCTTATCCCAAACAAGTTTTCTTACACTTTGATAGAATGCATTGCTCTGCTGTACCCTCCTGCCAATCTCCATGTCCAACCTACCAGTTTGCATCAATTCACTTCCTAGGTATTTGAACGTGTCCACAATTTCCAAACTCTGACTTCCAATTTTCACAGTGCCCTTTCCTTGTCTTTCCCCTCTTGTCATCACCATGGTCTTGCTTTTCTCTATACTGATTTTCAGGCCGTACTTCTGAATATTTTCGTTCAATGCATCTAGTTGTTTTTGCACTTCTTCGGTGTTCCTTCCCCAGACCACAATATAGTCTGCAAATAACAGTAACTTCATTTCTTTATGTCCATATGCTTCCTTTGTTTCCTTTACAATTTCATCCATCACCATTATGAACAAGAGGTGACAGCACACTCCCCTGTCTTAGTCCAGTCTTGTTCCTAAACCAATCTGTCTTTCCAACTGGGGTCAGTACCCTGCTAACACAGTTGTTGTACATTGCTTGCACCATTTCCACATTTCTCTTCCCAGTCTCTTATTAACCATGGTTTCCCATACCTTCTCTCTGGGGACACTATCATATGCCTTTTCTAGATCTATGAAAGTCATGATCAAATCCTCTCCATATTTCCAGTTCTTTTCCATCACCTGCCTCAAGCTAAAGATTGGGTCCACTGTGGATCTCCCACTCCTGAAGCCATACTGTTCCTCTTGCAACTCTCCTTCCACCTTTCTTCTCATTCTTCTTTCTAATATCCTTAAGAATAAACGACATGTCTCGGGAAACTGAACTTACTCAAGTTTCTTAGTGGCACTACGTGGGGGATGACCCTGCGGTGTTGCTACGGTTTTACCAAGCCATCGTCCTGTCCCGGCTTGACAATGGTTTCGCAAGGTCATCGACCTTGAAAATGCTTGACAGTATTCACCGTAGTTGCATTAGGCTGGACGAGAGTACTACACAGTACCTCACTCAAATGCTGCTTGCCAGCAACAGACGCTACCGACAGGCGGGAAAAAATTCATGAATGCGCAAGAAGGTTCAAGGTCGGCTCATGCAAGCGCGCTTGATTCAAATCCATCAGGTTTTTGCAAAAGAATATCAAGGTCAGATACTTTTCTAACAGACCTCTTATCTATATAAGTCACTTCCTTGTGAACACTATAACTACCGTCATTTTGCACCAATGGCTATCAAATTTATACATAAAATATAACCATTCAAAATGTCCGATGAGTTTGTTAATGGATAAAATTGGACCAAGTGGGTAGAAATGGGGGGGCTTTTTCGAAAAAGTGAAATATCGCTTTAAATTTCTTAGTACCGTATATGAAAAATCGAATCCATTCAAAGTTCGTATTATTCTTTGGATAAGGGCCAAAAATTTATTGCAATAAAGTTTTGTGATAGCAGTAGCCATTGACCAAAGGGGTGGGTAAAATTGAGTTTTGAGAAAAAAGAAATCATACCTTCATTAATAGGCAGAATCAAAATTGTTTAAAATGGTTGATAGTCCTCTGAAAAATACCTAAAACTTTTGTCTGAAATTATTTTTTATATAACCCACCCTTACGCCAAGGGATGAGCAAAATGTTTTCGGAGTTATAAGGTGGAACTTCTCGTACGCTAAACATGTGTAACTTTTGTAGGTATACAACAATTGGCAAATTTAGTGAATTTGGTATACCTTTCCTTGCCCAGTGAAATCTACCTCCACCTTTTTGCGCATCAAGAGATTTTTTTCCCCCTTTTTTTCTGGCTGATTTTGATCTGACTCAAACCAAATAGTTAGATCAATTAACCCTCTGGAGAATCAGGCTTGAAAGGTGTGAAGTATCCTCCGATTTCCACCTTTGGTTGCTTTAGCGTATGCCTCTTCATAAACTGTGTAAGAATTTTCTCTCAGGACATCTGCTATTAGCGGTCTAGCAGTATGGTAGCATGAGTTTCTGAGAATTTTGCCATGTATGCAGAATCCTTGGACGTGTGCAAGAGTTTTGAACTCTCTGTGACAACACTGACTAAGGTTATTGTCCTGGAACCTACCAGGCTCACTACATACAGAGGACATATTGGGAGTAATTTTTATTGCCTCACCTTACTTGTTCCAAGATAAATCTTTGTTATCTCTAATCCACTTGTTAGCAGCAGAGTTGGGTCACATTTTTCCCTTTAATAGGTTTTGCAATCCATTTTTTGAAAGATCTTATTCTCAATTCATGTCTCACCTTCTGTGAGTCTACATCTCCAGGCCATTTGTTACGAATGGGAGTTGTATCTGCCACCTCCAAAGCCATTAAATTTCCTCAGAGAAGTTCATTGTGGTGATTAAGACGGGGTTGTCAGATAACTGTAGAATCTTACAACTACGGGGTCTTTCACTCAATGTGGGGCCGGCCGCGCGGTTCGTGGAGGTTCGGACGAGCCCATGGCAACTCTCTGAGCTTGGGGTCGAGAGAGCGCCCGTACGAATCGCATGTAAATAACAAGCACGCATAATAACACATAATCAAAGTCACATTGTCACAGAGGATGTTGAACATGTCCTCGCATATACACATTTCTGGTATCTTCTAAGGAAATTTTCATTCACACGCATTAGTTCATCTACCGAGATATCCTCAATTTCGCTTGTGATATTTAGTTTGAGTTCATCTAGAGTGTGAGGGTTTGTTGCATAAACCTTATGTTTCAATTTCCCCTATAAGTACAAATTCAAGCAATAGGCTTTAACACTTAGCAATAACACATAAAATTTTGAAACAATTAAACAATAGTCAACATACACACGTTAAATGCTTATAACACGTGTAACTTAAAAAACAAAGTCAACTTGACTCGTCAAATTCTGCATCGCAACCGTCTCAGCTCCGTGTTGCAATGTGCTAGTCTGACCTCTGGCTCGAACTACTACCTCCAGTGCTGCGTAAGCAGTGCGGCCGGCCCCACTTTGAATGAAAGACCCTGTATTTTTCTACTGTAAATGGCCCTCTCGGGTCACACAATACAACCCCAAGGCTTTGCAGTGTTTATCTGAATAAATCATGCCATTTGGAACATCCACTGTTCTTTCAGTACCCCTGTAATCATTACATCTGTATCATTCAGTTGTTGGAACCGTCTGGAATACGAGTATAAATACCAAAGTGAGCTCCTAATAATGTGTTGACCAGCTGAACAGCAATCCTAAACAAAAGAAAGGTATTGAAATGTGCAAAAGTAACATTAAGGAATGATGTGCAGCAATCAATTGTTAAGGATTGAAAATTGAATGTGAGAGGAAGAGAAAGAGGAGTTCATCATAAAGAATTGTATACAGGATGTTAGTTTTAATGTAAAACTTTATTTATCAAGTGAGAAATACAATACAAAATACAAATCATCTTTTGAGACGCTTGTCACATGTCACGCGAACACGCACAGACTTTGCACTGACTCGTCTTTTGTTCTCTCCTTTATTGTACATATCTATTTCACCAGGTGGCGCTACTGTGCTATTTTTCTTTCAAATATTAACACTTCCTCCAAAGAAAAATCAAATACAAATAAAAAAACAAAAAACAGGATGAACTATTGAACACTTTTCAGCCTCTAAGATGTCATCTTCTGCACGCCAATCCTCTCACGCAGCATCTCGAATCTGACCCTCTCCAGAGGTTTAGTTAGTAGATCAGCTAATTGATTGGTCCCGTCGATGTGCTCCAGCTCAAGGTCTCCGTCCAAAAATCTTTCCCTCACATAGAAATGACGTACCTCAATATGCTTGGATTTTCGATGGTACTCCGGATTTTTAGCCAATTTAACTGCACCAGCATTGTCGATGTAAAGCGTAGGAAGTTTGTCAGCAGTTCCCAGTAATTCAGAAAACAGTCTCTTCAGCCAAATCAACTCCTTTGCTCCTTCACTTGCAGACACAATTTCAGCTTCAGTTGTCGATGTTGACACAGACTTCTGTAACTGACTTCTCCACGATACAGCTCCATCATTGTAGGTCGAAATGACACCCGTCGTTGAACGTCTCGTCCTCTTGTCACCGGCGTAGTCAGCATCTGTAGACCTTCAAAACGTCCTCTTTCCTATAGACGATTCCATGGTTCACTGTGCTCTTTAAATATCGAAATATCCGTTTCACTTGACTCCAGTCTTGAACTGTAGGATTCTCCATGGCTCGAGCAGCTTTGTTGACCGCGAATGCGATATCTGGACGTGTAGCTGTAGTCAGGTATATCAAGAATCCCACAGCCTCACGATAAGGAACCCTGGCCGAAACCTTTTCTCCGTCTTCACTTTCTTCGCGTCCAACTGGGGTAGACACTCCATTTGACTCTGCCATCCCAAATTTTTCTAGGATTTTCCTCGTATAATCCTCTTGACTGATTGCAATTGATCCATCATGGTTTTGTTGTATCTTCATGCCCAGGAAATTGTTGAGAGATCCTCTGGTCGTGTGAAATTCCTGCTGAAGTGTTTCCATGAACTGCTCGATGTCTTCTTCATTGCCAATTACCAGACCATCATCCACAAAGATTACAACAGCCAACCACTTTCTAATTTTTTTGCTGTAAAAGAGACAAGGATCAGCTTTGCTGTTTTTGAATCCAGCTTTTTCCATGAATTTCTTGAAACGCTTGTTCCAGCAGCGTGGAGCCTGTTTTAACCCATATAAGCTTCTTTTTAGATGACACACTCGGCCAGTACCGTCCTGATGACCTTCTGGCTGTTCCATGAACACATCATCTTCAAGCTCGCCGTTCAAGAAGGCCGTCTTGACATCAAATTGACCAAGTTTCATCTCCTTTTCAACAGCTACTGCCAACAGAGCTCGAATGGTATCATACCGTGCAACAGGGCTGAATGTTTCTTCATAATCGATTCCTTGCTGTTGCACATAGCCTTTGGCTACCAATCGTGCCTTGAAGCGAACTTCTCCACTGTCCCTTGTCTTCTGTCGAAGAACCCACCGATTTTTCAGGACCCGTGCACCATTTGGACGCTCAACCAATTTCCAGGTATCCTTTTCCTTCAAGGACTCCAATTCTTCATTAATTGCTTTCAGCCACTGATTTTTATCACTAGACTGCAGCACTTCAGAGTATGAGTCAGGATTCTTTTCAACGATAGGTGGTCCAGCCATGTACATGTAATTTCCACTGATCATCCACGATGGCTTCTTACTTTCACGTTTGCTTTTCCTTCTTTCTTCAGTCTCTCCTTCTTCCTCATCTTCGCTTCCTCCGGAACTGGATGCCGAAGCAAAATCTTCAATTTCACTTAAGTTCTCATCTGACTCTGACCTCCTCTGTAGGCCTACATCAGATGATGAATTAGACTGATTCCTCTCCACACGTTCTTCAATCGTGACTTCAACCTTTCCGGCGTTGGCGCGCAGATTGCAGACAACTTCAGGTTTGAATTTCACATCATGGCTTAGAACAACCTTTCCCTGAGTTGGAATCCAGACTCTAAATCCATCCCTGTCGTTCATGTACCCAACCAGATGTCCAAAAACAGATTTGTCGTCGAACTTTGAGCGAAAATTCTTGTCGATATGCACGTAGCATTCTGTTCCGAAGATCTTCAGATGACTGAGACTTCCCACTGGTCGTCCATACCCCAATTCATAGGGAGATTTGTTTTCAATGGATGACTTCCCAGTGCGATTCAGGAGGTACACCGCAGTGTTGCAGGCTTCAGCCCAAAGTTGTTTTGTTAACTTGCTGGGATTCAGCATAGATTTTGCGCACTCCACAATCGTCCGATTTTCACGTTCCGCAACTCCGTTTTGTTGTGGTGTGTACGGCGTAGTAATGCTGTGTTCTATGCCTCTGCTTGCGAGTAGTTCAGAAACCTTCTTGTTATCAAATTCTTTTCCTCCATCACACCTGAACAGCTTCACGCCGTGTCCATTTGTTTTGGCTTCATTCAGGAACTGTTCCTGAACGGTGTACACTTCACTTTTGTGCTTTAAAAAGAAAACTCGTCGAAACTTGCTGAAATCATCCTTGAAACATACGTAGTAGCGTGCCTTTCCACGAGATTCAGTAGACATTGGTTCATTCACATCGGCGTGGATTTGTTCACCGGTGGCTGTTGGTCGATTCATTCGTGTCTTGAATGACAGTCGATGCATTTTTCCCAGTGCACATCCATCGTAGAAATCCTCTTTACACATGTCTACATTGATGTTCATCTGCTTCAGTACATTCTTGACATGCGCTTTGTGTTGATGACCAAATCGTTCATGGTAGATCTGCAGTTTGTCCGACGATGTAGCTAAATTCACTTGAATGGGTTGCGCCGGTTTCACGACGCGCATGTCAAGTACATACAGACCATGACTCACGTCCAGCCATCATCGCCTTTCCAGTAACCTTGTCTTCAATTCTAACAGTTAGGTCGTCAGGTCTTGCACAAAAACCTTTCCTTGCAGCAGCTTTCACAGAAAACAGATGAGCCATTGCATCGGGAACATACAAAACTTCAGTCATCTCAGCACTCAACCAAGCGTTGTTCAGCCGCACTTCAATGTTTACAGTTCCTTTGCCATGAGCTAGCATGCTCACACCTCGTTTTCCTAGCAAAATCTTCTCTGGAGCAGCAAACTTGACGTATGTTGTAAAATACTGTTTGTTGGCGGTGATGTGATTTGTGGCGCCACTGTTGCAGTACCACTCGTCGGCTTCAACAAAGTCGCCGTCTAACGCACTCATAGCATGTGTCAGAAACGAAGCATTGTTCTCCTTATTTTAGTTTCTAGTGTCACCCTCTTTTTTCTTCACTGGACATTCACTTGCCCAATGGCCCAATTCCTTACATTTGAAACATGGAAACTTCTGCTTTACTCGTTGAACATTTTTCTTCGACTTGTCATCAGCGCTGCCTTTGCCACTGCCATACTGGGAATGCTTCTTGGGAGCACTACGTACCACAAACGCAGTCGATTCCACGTTTCCTTGATCACGCAGTTCAATCGTGCACAATTTTTCAATCAACAAGTTCACAGTTTGATTTTCCGTCGGAATCGTGTCCCACACATCCTTGAAATTATCATATTCTTTTCCCAGCGTGGATAAAATTCGACCGTTCAAAATCCTTTCAGATAACATGTTTTCGTTGTGCTTTTGGAGTTCGTCGTTCAGATCCTGATAAAGCTTCTGTAACTTCGCGACATGGGTGCTGATGTCCTCATTGTCGTCACGTGTCACTCGGAAGAATGACTCGATCAACATGTTCAGTCGCTGCGTACTGCTTCGTTCGAACCGTGCGCTCAATTTTGTCCAAATTTCACTGGCATTGGTGCACGTCAATACGAGCTCGGCAACAGATTTTCCTAGCGCACCTGCTAGCAAACTGGCCGCTTTCGCGTCTTCTTTCAACCACTGCTTATATGCTGCTTTTTGTTGCGCAGTTGCATCTGCCGGCAACACAGGACACTTTTTCCAACCATCAACAATATTTTCCAGTTCATACGACCGCAAAACCATCAACACATGCCATTTCCACTTTGCCCAGTCTTCAGGTCCTTCAAGTTTATCCACTTGAACTTTGTAGTCACTGCCGGTTGCCATTTTGAGGTTATCCTTAACTCACAAAAAATACAGCAAGTGTTCCACAGGCGCTCAGCTTCGGATCCACTCACGAGATAATACCATTTACACGTGGCCTGGGTCCATAACCTGTTAGTTTTAATGTAAAACTTTATTTATCAAGTGAGAAATACAATACAAAATATAAATCATCTTTTGAGACGCTTGTCACATGTCACGCGAACACGCACAGACTTTGCACTGACTCGTCTTTTGTTCTCTTCTTTATTGTACTTGTCTATTTCACCAGGTGGCGCTACTGTGCTATTTTTCTTTCAAATATTAACACAGGAGTTAGCTGAGACTTTGGTAGTGGTGTTCAGTGTGCTGCTCCTGCTATTATTTTGAAATGAAAGGAGGAGGGAAGCTTGTAGTTTTACATGACCGTTAAGGTTCAATCCAGGCCAAGTGGTCCAATATAAAAATAAATGGTTGCTTGACCATCTCAGAAAAATTTGATACTTGCGGGGTTTGTTCATTATCATGAAGTAAGCTTAAAAATATTTTTTTGAACTTTAATTACCATTTTTAAATGGCGGCCATTTTGTTATAGGCCAATCGTGGTTTTTTCGTGTTTGTAAGCATCTGCGGTTTTTTAAATATCTCGGCAATGGGTTACTCTAGGCTTATCAAATAAAAAGCATTGAATTCAGTACACTTTGGCCTACACATTGAATCCATTATCACTAGGGTTCATGTGTCTTTTTACAGATTTTTAATTACTCAAAGTTTTTGTTTTGAAATTCAAAAATCTGAATTTTCAATCAATAATTTTTCTAAGAAAGGAGAGTTTCTCATCCCTAATATTTTTTGTGCTTCTACACTTCATAGTAGTGTAATTGTTTATAAAGTTTCAGTGGGTGAGAGTTACCCCTTAAAAAGTTACAGGCTTTTAAAAAACTGATTTTTGAAAAATCTTCAATTTTTGACCTGCAGTATTTTGGTTGGGGGACCAGATAAAAATCTGAAAATTTCACATTTTAAAGATCTTTACAGTAGTAAACTTCAGTATAAATTTCAAGTTTGAGATTTAATTGGAAGTTAGTGTTAAAAAATCACAAATATGATAAAAATAAGGTTTTTATCATTCGCAATACATCTAGTGTAATGTGGGTAAGTATTTTCAACTTAAGATCTAAATACATTCAATTTATGTAAACAATATTTAGGCCTTATTTGTTGCTAAACATTTCTAAATAGAAAACTGAAAGAGGCTGTTTGGCAGAATGTGCAAGTCTGTACAGCCTCACTGACAGACAATACACCGCGAGTCTCAACATGTCTGTGAGTTACCTAGTCAAACACTGCAAGTCTGTACAAATCTGTGAGCTAGCTATCTTGTTTCCCCTTCCACTCAATCTGTTCTCTCCCACTTAGTTGTCCATGAGCTTTTACAGTGAGCAGTTGTATTATTGTAGTTAAATGGAGCCTCAGTGTTCAATTGGCATTTTTACTAATGAAGTATGTCACAAAAGTGTTTATGGAGTGTTTTCTAAAGAAATTACAGTGATTGAAAATTACAGTGAAGAAGAAAAAGTGTTGTTTCGTTTAAGAGTTCACCTAGATGTCAAATCAAGCTGTAAGTACCATGAAGTAAAATACTTGAACAAATTTCATCACCTCTATGGACAATCTTGTTTGGACCCATTGAAGAAACACAAGAAGCCTATAACGAAAGGACTGAGAGAAATAACTTTAGATCAATACTATAAAAATGAAAATCCTGTCATTAACCTAATATCAGGGAAATCATTATGTCTGACCTGTTATACAAAGGTATTTGTGGCTAACAAAGATAGGGCTAGTGATAGTTCTGATGAAGAATTTTGTAATTTAGAAGAAACAATAACAAAAGTAGACTCAGCTTGTAAAATCCTTGGTGTATCTCCTGCAAGTAAAATTATGAAATTAAATGAAGAGCAGAGGCCATCTGCTTTGAAAGCCAAAATTGAGAAAGTTTCAACTTCAATTAAAAGAAATTTAGAAATCTCCTTTCAAAAGGAAATTAGTTTAAACCCACGAACTAGTTCACAAAATTTGCCAGCAGAATATGGAGATTTGATTGAAAACCTAAAAAATAAATGTGAGATTTCAAATAAAGAAGAAAAGATTAAGATTATCAGTCTACTGCCAAATTTTCGGAGTAGGGCAAAAATAAGTGATGAATTCAAAGTGTCAGAACGCTTGGTTAAAATAACAAGGCAATTAGTACAAGAACAGGGAATCTTACCTGTTTTGCAAAAGAAAAATGCAAATAATTTGATAGATGATAGCATAATCAAAAAGGTCATCATGTTTTACGAAGTTGACAACAATAGCCGTTTGATGCCTGGAAAAAAAGATTGTGTTCCTGTGAAAGAAAATGGTACTAAGATTTATAGACAAAAGAGGTTACTTTTGTGTAATTTAAATGAGCTTTTCAGTGAGTTTAAAAAAGAAAATCCTGAAATTAAAATTGGAAGATCAAAGTTTTGTGAGTTGAGACCAAAATGGTGTATTATCGCTGGAGGATCTGGCACTCATAATGTTTGTGTTTGTTTGTACCACCAGAACGTAAAATTGAAGATTAGTGGAGCTAACCTTAAAGTAGACTACAAAGACCTCTTAGAAATTCTAGTTTGTAGTATTGACAGCTATAACTGTATGATGGGAAGATGTCATGAGTGTCCTGGCAAACAAGCGTTATTTGACATGTTTGAAGAATCAGAGGAGGAAGATTTGATGCCAGACAATATTGAATGTAAACAATGGGCAACTCAAGACAGAACAGAAATGGTAACAATCATAAAACCACGAGAAGAATTTTTTGAAATGTTTGTAGCTAAACTTGAAAATCTTAAAATGCATAATTTTATTGCAAAAACTCAAGGTAAATATATGAAAGATAAAAAGCAGTCTTTGACAATTCATGAATGCTTAGTTCTTGCAGACTTTTCAGAAAACTTCTCGTTTGTTGTGCAAGATGAAGTGCAAGGACACCACTGGGTAAACAAACAAGCCACAGTTCATCCCTTTGTGTTTTATTACAAAGATGAACTAGACTGCCTTAAAAGTCACAGTTTCTGTGTCATAAGTGACCACCTTGAGCACAACACTTCAACAGTACATACCTTCCAAGTTCAGTTAGTTAAATACATTAAAGAACACCACCCGTCCATTAAAAAACCGATTTATTTTTCTGACGGGGCTTCATGTCAGTATAAAAAAAACTTTGTTAACATATGCTACCACCAAGAAGACTTTGGTATGAATGTAGAGTGTCATTTTTTTGCATCATGCCATGGAAAGAATGTGTGTGACGGTGTCGGTGGTACAACAAAGCGAGCTGTCAAAAAAGCAAGTCTTCAGCGAGCATATGAAAACCAGATTCTGACTCCTCAACAAATGTTTGAATTCTGTAAAGAAAAGATCAAAGGTATTACTTATGTTTTTGTTAGGTCAGAGGAAGTCCAAGAAATGTATGTCAACGTCTTGGAGGAAAGGTTCAACACCTGCAAAAAGATAAAAGGTACTCGATCTTTTCATTGTTTTATACCACAGTCAGACAACCTGCTGAAGTGTCAGTTAACATCAACATCTCCGGACAGTGTACTCCACATAACTGGCAAAGCTGTGCCACTGACAATTCAAAATAAAGACATAGTGGCTTGTGTCTATGATGGTCAGTGGTGGATTGCAGAAGTCGACAATGTTGATAACCAAAACCAAGATTTGCTCGTCATATTTTATCACCCTCCAGGACCAAGAACTTCAAAAAAAATGAAAAAGATCAAGTTTGGATGCCATTTAAAAAAGTACTAAGGAAGCTGTCTCCTCTGGAGTTTACTACTGTGACAGGGCGAACATTTAACTTAACTCCCAAAGTGTGTGAAGCAGTAGCGGCTGGTGAAGAAAAATTGTGGGTGTGCACTCTTCAAAAAAACAAAAAAAAACATCTAAATTTGATGCATATCTAAGCATACAAAATAACTGTCTCATCACAATGTTACTCTATTTTGTATGCTTAGATATGCATCTAGTGGCACTTGGATTTGGTTTTTCGACACCTCGTTATTTTGCTGTTCTATGTTCCCTCCTGAATGCACAATGAAGCTGTTGTCTGATTTGTTACTTTCCTAGTACTTGTAATTCCAATTCTGCATTCATGTAGGCTTTTGATTGTTCACATTTGTCGATTTTAGTTAGATTTCATTAGAAAGCTACCTATTGCAAAGGGTACCATTGCGACATCCGGAAAAAAATTGACATATCTTCGCGTTTCACATCCCACAGATCCCAAAACCACCGTCAGTTCAAAAGTTAATATATAATGTATATGTATAGGCCTACATAAAATATAACCATTCAAAATCTCGGTCGAGTTCGCTAAACAAGTATAAGGAAAGAACCCAAAGAATTATTAATAACAGAGTATTCCAAAGGGAAATCAAATTCTTATTCATTAAGAAGAACGACATTAATAATAAATTATACCAATTACATTTGGAAGCAGCAAATATTTCAAAAAGAAATGATTGGGACAGATATTACTTCACTGTCAATCAAATTGTACATACCAAAATCTTATATATAAAAGTGAAAGTCTGTATGTATGTATGTATGTATGTATGTATGTATGTATGTATGTATGTATGTGGGTATGTGGGTGGGTCTGTTCCATATACAAATCTACACCGTTCCACCAATCTCAACCAAATTTTGCATACACATAGTTTAGGACCCAGAACGAACCGCTGGCTACATGAATTTTCGATAGCCTTTCTCATTCTTCTGATTTCGACCCTTTTGCACTCAAGCACAGGCAAATCAAATCATAAAATATACTCATGAAGGAATGGCAAGGCAGATAGTTTCCATGGCAACATAGCTCAAGTCGAGACACGGCCGACTGGATGCCATTCGCGCTCTGCACTACCGGTATAGAAAATGAGGATCTTTACTTGAAATCCCGTTGATTACTCAACTACTCACACATCACTGTCAACAGAGTTTAGCATAACAAAGACTTGACACCATCTTCTACTATATATTTGTCAAATACCACTCACTCACTCATTCATTCATCACGAAATCTCAGAAACCACCGAACGGATTGGAATGAAATTTGGTATGCAGCTTCCTCAAGGGACGCAAATGCTCACTAAGAGAGGATTTTTGCATATTCATGTTCTAAGGGGGTAGACCTGCATTTCATTGAATAGCAATATCTCCCGATTGGTTTCATTGGGGGATGTGATACTCGGCATATAAACTAATCATTAAAAATAAGAATACATGTGTCTGAGGGTTTTTCGATGTGGTGTATATTATGAGGTGAAAGGGGTGAAAAGTGGGGATTAAAAGATTCCTAACGGAGCGTGTATCTCTTAAACGACATAGGCGAGGAGTTTGAAACTTAGCGAAAAAAATCAACATAAAAAAGAAGTAAATATGTGTTTGACAGGTTTTTCATAAATCCAATTTATGGGGCCCACGGGGAGGGGTGAAATTATGGGGGGTGGGGGGAACAGGAAAGAAAGTGACCTAACTGATTGACTGACTGACTCACTCATCAAACTCAGGGGAAAATTAAGTAAGTAAGTAAGTAAATAGCTGTTAGACTGTTTTTTTTTCTTAAATCAAATTTAAGGGGTTCATAGGGAGGGGTGAATTTCTGAAAAAAGAAAATTGAAAGAAAATGTCCTGACTCACTCACTCACTCATCATCGCCCAGCCAAAATTATTGAAGTTAGAAACATGACAGTTTGGGGATATATTCATTGTTTGTCAAAACCGTCTACTAAGGGAGGATTTTCGGATAATCAGGTTCTAAAGGGGGTTAAACCTGCATTTCATTGAATAACAATATCTCCCGATTGGTTTCATTGGGGGATGTGATACACGGCATATAAACTCATCATTAAAAGTAAGAAGACACCTGTCTGAGGGTTTTTCGATGTGGTGTATATTATGAGGTGAAAGGGGGTGAAAAGTGGGGATTGAAAGATTCCTAACGGAGCGTGTATCTCTTAAACGACATAGGTGAGGAGTTTGAAACTCAGCGGAAAAAAAATCAGGATAAAAAGAAGTAAATAAGTTGACATTTTCATCATCATTGATAACACAATACAGAAAATTGACCAACTTGTAGAGAAACTTAACAGCATTGACAGCAATATACAGTTCGTCCCAGAATCTGCAGTCAATAACTCGATTAATTTTTTGGATACCACAGTTTCCATAAAGAACAATAGACTTTCCTATAAAATTTTCAGAAAGCCTACACAAACTCATACTACCATAAGCAATAGTTCTAATCATCCTGGCAACCACAAAAAGGCAGCCTTCTTCAGTATGATTCACAGAGCTTTCAACCTTCCCCTTTCAAAAAATGACCTCACCAGTGAAATAAAGACCATACGCCAAATAGCTAAAGTTAATGGTTTTAACTATCAATTCATCTCCAACATTATAAACAAAATAAGAAATAGACCTCCCACCCATTTAACACCAGATCATAAAGAAAAACCTGTATACGCGGTTTTCACTTATTTTAATGCACGTACATACAGCATCTCTAACATATTCAAAAAACACGGTTTAAAAATGGCCTATAAAACATCCAACACCAATGCCAATTTCTTCTTTAATTCGAACAAAGTAAATTCTATAGACAAATTCCATAGACTTAATTGTTCCGAGTGTGATGCGAATTATTTGGGACAAACGGGTAGAGCATTCACAATCAGATACTACGAACATTTTAATGCCACAAAATACAGAAGATTCTCAGCAATGACAACACACATGAAGGAGTCACATCATAAATTCACCAACATCGAGAAAGATCTAGAAATCAACGAATTCATATCATTGTTGGAATTCACCCTTAATAGCAATTATTTCACCTTCAATAATAAAATATACAGGCAGAAGGAAGGCCTTCCCATGGGCTCCCCTTTATCTGGCATTATAGCAAATATTTATATGGATCATATGGAATACACTTAAATACATGGAAAAATTGCAGGTTTGACATACTGGGGTCGATATGTTGATGTAAATAAGTAAATATGTGTTTGACAGTTTTTTCATAAATCCAATTTAAGGGTCCCATGGGGAGGGGTGAAATTCTGGGAGGGGGGGGGGGGGGGGGCAGAAAAGAAAGTGTCCTAACTGATTGACTGACTGACTCACTCATCAAACTTAGGGGGAAAAACTGCTTTAAAGTAAGTAAATAGCTTTTCGACAGTTTTTTGAACAATCAAATATAAGAGATTCATCGGGAGGGGTGAAATTCTGAAGAAAAAAAAATTAAAGAAAATGTCCTGACTCATTCTCTCACTCCTCATCGCCCAGCCAAAAATATTGAAGTTGGAAACATGGCAGTTTGGGGATATGTTCGTTGTATGTCATAACCGTACACTAAGGGAGGATTTTTGGATATTCAGGTTCTAAAGGGGTCTTAAGGGGGCTAAGCCTGCATTTCATTGAATAACAATATCTCACGAGTGGTTTCATTTGTGGATGTGATACTCGGCATATAAACTAATCATTAAAAATTGACATTCAGTCTTGATTGTTTTTTATTTTACAATTTGTATACTTTATTATTTCGTTTAAACGACACATACAAATCATTGCACATCTGTAAATAAGAATGGTCTAGCCAATTTTTTACTTAAAATTCTTTATTTAATTAGTTCTAACAATTAAATACAAATTCAACACTACGCAACTTGTGTATTTTATTCACCCTACATTTTGTGCCTCAAAAGTAGAGTAATTGCGAACGTAATTTTAATAATATTGATTTTTTTTAACCGACTTCCTATTAAATTGTGCTCTGAAAGAAGTTCATTTTCCGTATTGACAGATTTACTATATAACAAAGGAGAAACTGTTCCGCCTAGTCAATACATTTATTTACAACAAGTTATAAACTTGCTATTATATGTTGCAAATAAATGTATTGACTAGGCGGAACAGTTTCTCCTTTGTTATATAGTGAATCTGTCAATACGGAAAATGAACTTCTTTCAGAGCACAATTTACAATGAAGCAAGCCAAGCTAATAGCGCAAAGAAAGCGCGTTATAAGTTTAAAGATCTCAAGGTTAAATTGGCCAGCATAATTAAAGACAGAGTTCCTTAAGAAATGTAAACATCATAACATCATCCCCAATCATTTCAAATCATATCAGTCAGGACATCTTCTTTCAATTATTTTTGATAATTTCACCCCTCCCCATGAACCCCTTAAATTGGATTTATGAAACAAATGGTCGAACACCTATTTACTTATTTAAAGCTGTTTTCCCCCTGAGTTTGATGAGTGAGTAAGTGAGTCAATCAGTTAGGACACTTTCTTTCCTGTTTTTTTTTCCCCCAGAATTTCACCCCTCTCCAAGGGCCCCTTAAATTGGATTTATGACAAAACGGTCGAACACCTCTTTACTTGTATTTAAAGCTGTTTTTCCCGTCGAATTTCAAACTTCTCGCCATTGTCGTTTAAGAGATACACGCTCCGTTAAGAATCCTTCAACACCCAATTTTCACCCCTTTCACCTCATAATATACACCACATCGATAAACCCTTAGACATATGTCTGATTATTTTTAATGATAAGTTTACATACCGAATATCACATCCCCAAAGAAACAACTCATGAGATATCGTTATTCAATGAAATGCACGTTTACCCCCATAACACCTCTTTAAAACCCGAATAAACAAAAATCATTCCTTAGTTGACGTTTTCGACATACAGCGAACATATTCCCAAAATTTCATGTATCCAACTTGAATAGTTTTCGTTGGGTGAGTCAGACAGGACATTTTCTTTCAATTATTTTTACCAGAATTTCACCCCTCCCCACGGGCCTCTTAAATTGGATTGATGAAAAAAACGCTTGAACACCTATTAACTTGTTTTTTAAGCTGCATTTTCCCCCTGAGTTTAATGAGTGAGTGAGTTAGTCAGTCAGTTAGGACACTTTCTCTCCTTTTTCCACCCAGAATTTCACACCACCCCATTGGCCCCTTAAATTAATTTATGTCCATGGATGCCTGGTTTGGATGTCATTTGTGATGGCGTTCATGCAGAGTATGAAGAGCAAGGGGGACAAGGCTGATCCTTGATGGACACCAACAGTGATTTGGAAGGTATCGGACATTCCTGCTGCGCACCGCACTGAGCTTGTTGTCTTTCGATACAGAAGTTTCACCCAGTTTACATAGGCTTCTGGTACACTGTGTAGCCTCAGTGCCAGCCAGATGAGATCATGTGGTACTCTATCGAACGCCTTTTCCATATCAAGAAAGGCTAAGTGAACTGTCTTCCTTTTCTCATGGTGTCGTTCCATCAATAGACGAAGTGCATGGAGAGCGTCTGTTGTTCCGCTGTTTTTAACAAAGCCACACTGGTTAGATTAAAAAGTCGTAACCTCGCATCAAGAACACGTTCAAAAATTTTCATAGTATGGCATAGGAGGTGGATTGGCCTATAATTTGAGAATTCCAGTATATCTCTTTTTCCTTTTCAAATAGGAATTGTGATACTGGTTATCCAGGCCTCTGGTACTGTGTCTTCCATAATAATTTTGTTGAAGAAGTCAGTAAGCCATACTACACCTTGTTCCTCCAGGAGATTCCATACTTCGGCTGGTTTATCATCTGCACCAGGCGCTTTCCCCGACTTCATTTTGTTGATGGCAGTGGACACTTCTTCTGTAGTGATAATGGGCACAGGGCCGTGGATAGGGTCAGCTGTCGGTAGAGGTGGATGAGGGAACTCCGTATTGCATATATCCTCAAAATACTCCTTCCAGCGACATAGTATGTCATGTCTCTTTTGTAGGAGGAGCCCATTTCTGTCTTTGATGTTGATAACATGACTGAGATCGTGTGAGGCACGCTCACGAGCGCAGGCAAGTTTGTAGATTCTATTTGTGCTACCAGGCTTATCCAGCTCGTCGTAGATGGTTTTGAAATGTGCTGCTTTTGCAGTTGCTACAGCTCGTTTTGCACTGGACTTGAGAGCCCGGTACCTATCTAAATCCTCCAAGCTGCGTGTCTGGTGCCACGTCTTATAAGCAGCTTTCTTCTCCCTGGTTACCTGCTGCACATCATCATTCCACCACCAGGTCTGCTTGTCAATAAGGTTCGATTTGGTTTGGTGACACCTAGAGTGGATGTGGCATATGTCTTGATGGATTCGGACAGTGTGTTCCAGCCATCTTCTACTGATGACGTTGAAGAATTTGAAAGCGATGGTATCAATGCTTCTTTGATGGTAGCTTGATGTTCTAATAGTCTCCACCATTTAATACGTTCAATCTTCGTGCTTGGCCTCACAGATACATAATCTATATGGACTGCGGCATCTAGTACAAGTATTCGGTGTTGAGGAGCAACGCTGTCATATGGGATCACTTTTGTATCCTTGATCATTGCGAGGTCTCTTCGTCGTGTCATCCAGTAGTCAATTTGGGATGTATGACTTCCACTATAGTAGGTGACAAGGTGTGAATCCCGCTTTCTAAAAAAGGTGTTAGTTACAGACAAATCCCACGCTTCCGCAAATTCTAGGATTCGAATACCATCATTGTTACGGCAACCATAACCATGGCCTCCATGATTTCGTTCAAATCCGTCTCTTTCATGACCAACATGTCCATTTAAGTCTCCACCAATGAAAAGAATTTCGCTATCATCAACAGCTTGAATGTGTCCCTCTAGATCGTTCCAAAACTTGTCTTTCTCATCTTCAAGGCAACCAGTCTGTGGAGCATAGCCTGACACAACTCGGATTAAACTGGTCCCCAAGGTTATCTGTATTGACATCAGGCGGTCGCTGATGCGTGCTACCTCAGAGACGGTGTCGCGAATCCACTGGTTTACAATGACACAGACTCCATTTGCACTTTTCTTACCATTATAGATTAGCTTGTAGCCTTCTCCGATATCTCTTGATTTTGCACCTGCCCATCGGGTTTCTTGAACGCAAGCTATGTCCACATTCCCCCCCAACCAAAATATTGCAGGTCAAAAATTGAAAATTTTTCTAAAATCAGTTTTTTAAAAGCCTGTAACTTTTTAAGGGATAACTTATCACTACTGAAACTTTATAAACTATTACACAGTGTAGAAGCACAAAAAAATGTTAGGGATGAGAAACTGTCCTTTCTTAGAAAAATTATTGATTGAAAATTCAGATTTTTGAATTTTAAAAAAAATATTTTGATTAATTAAAAATCTGTAAAAGGACACATGAACCCTAGTGATAATGGGTTCAATGTGTAGGCCAAAGTGTACTGAATTCAATGCTTTTGATTTGATAGGCCTAGAGCAACCCATCGCCGAGATATTAAAAAAAACGCAGATGCTTACAAACACAAAGAAACACGATCGGCCTATAACAAAATGGCCGCCATTTAAAAACGGTAATTCAAAAAAAAGTTCAAAAAAATATTTTTAAGCTCCCTACATGATAAGGAACAAACCCAGCAAGTATCAAATTTTTCTGAGATGGTCAAGCAACTAGTGCTGGACCACTTGGCCTGAATTGACTCTTAATCACACGATCATGAGCCATGGAACCTCCTTTTAACGTGGAATGCGAACCACAAGGCGTGATATTTCAGTTCAAAAATCTCACATGCATTAACCGGAAATCGAAACCAGTCCCTCTTGGTGGGAGGCCAGCAGCTTGACCACTGCGCCACCATAACGCCCGAAGAAAGAAGAGCAAGGGTTCCAACTGAAGAAGGAAACAAAAAAAAAAAAGTCTGGAAAAGAAAGACAAGGGCCATAAAAGGTGGCTGCTGTTTTAATGGGCAGAACATAGAGGTCATTTTCCCCTCATAACATAGTAATCCTGCAAATTTTATTGTTTTTCTTTTTCTAATTGAATGGTAGGTCCAAAATGCAAGTATGCCTAATACAAATAAATAAACAGAACAACAGTTATGTACACAAACATTTTAGGTAAACCAAGTCATAAGTGTTATGGTACTTAACTTTCTGAAGTTCCCACTAGTTTCGCTACCACATGGCAGTTACTTCAGGTGGACGGTAGCGACTGTGCTCCGCTATGCGATGGCTTCTTCTCACAGCGCGACGTCACGGGTTCTCTCCTCAACGCAGTCTGGTGGCCGTGGTTCGGTCTCGGTGACATCCTGGTGTGTTACACCAGTGTGTGGATTATGTACCTTTGGTCTCAGTATAGGTCGCCAAATGTCACTCAAATGATATCCATCATCCCTGCTCATATTGACTGGATGGCACTGTAAAACTACAGCTTCAGTCACGAGGCATGGTAGGTTCAATATTTTGAACTTTGGCAGTGCCAAAATTTATTAGATGTCTCGTAGAGATGGCAAGCTCCACTAATCCCAACTGTGGTTTCTCATCCCTTTCATACCCAGCATGTATATATAGCTTTGAAGCAATTTTTCAGTGTTGCCATAATGACAATATTGAAATTTCAGTTGGTCAATATTAACTTGCATAAATGGAAGCAATGCTAGGTGGCCCACGGTGTCCAAATTTTGTCCCACAAGATGTGAGCCCCTAAGGAAATAGCTGGATTTAAATATACATATTGTAGTAGGACAATTTTTTCCTCAGTTAGGCCTATTGGCAAAATAAAAAGGAAATCAGTTACAGGTGATGCAGAGAAAAATAACCAACATTTTTAAAGGTCAATAAAATTGAAAATTTGGATTATCTATTTGTTTTCTTTTATTTAATTTTTTTAATGACAGATTTTGCCTAGCCATGTCCATTGGAATGGGTAAATGAGATTCTTTTACATAACCTTTTTCTTCATAATGTCAAGGAGCATACAACCTTGTTTAACTTTTCATACTTCAGTCAGTTAACCAATCAATCAGGAATGTAATATGAAACTAAAATCCTCAAATTTTGTAACATATCTCTTTGATTTCAGAAATCCACAGCTGCATCAAACTCTGACCTGAATCCACTTCCTAAACTACAGCGACGAATAAGGAAGAAATCATTGGGAACAGTTGCGGATTCTATAGATAATGTGCAGACTATGATGGATTTTATACCAGCCGAAGATAGTGAGGTGTGTAATGGTGTTTTTTTTTCCCCCCAACATAACTTTTTATTTCAGCTGGATATGTTATACTGTATTGAAGTGGCAGCTATGAAGTTGGTATTTGTTTCCTTCCTTGCAATTATTTACATTCATCCCACAGCATAACATTGCACATCAAAATTGCAAGAGGGGGGAGTTCAAATCCCAGCATTGACAGTGATCACTATGAGTGTGGCTTTCTTCAGTGCTTCGTAATTTACATAGGTCCCAAAGAGTGGGGAGGTAACACTTGTCGAGAACTCGACCCGGCACAAAATATTTGCCACAGCTAGAGTATTTGGCATGAATACAAATAGAATAGGAACCAAGGCACACTCATACACATTAGAGGTACGGGCCTCTCAAAAAATGTGGCGAGGAAGGAAGTACGAAGTATTCCACTCATCCCACACATGAGATCCCCAGCCATGAAACGAAGAAGGGGCTTGCACACAAAGTATACTCAGAATAAGGCACAGTAGAGTCCATTGGTAAAGTAGCGAGGGGAGGAAGGCAGAATACTCGTTACATCAAGAATAACAATTCAGTTTGCCCTGGGTCAGATACAAGGGAAACATCACAATGTAAAATGAACGAGCTGACACGTGTAGCAGTACGCAGCAGCTACAGTCACTTGAGCAAGATAAAAAGAATAACACTCACAGGAGAGAAATAAGCATGTTTATAACTCCCCTTGGTAGAGACGGTACGTTGCAAACGGGGCAGATGACCTCTTGGTTCTGCCCCTTAAAACAACAATAACTAACTACGTCGCAAACACATGTAGAAGATGAAAGTGAATTCAAAAGCAGTATGAGTAGTGTATACTCTTCACGAGGGAGAAAACTCAAGCTTAACCTGGTAGAAGACGCGTGTGGGTATTATTTACCCAGGGCAAACTGAATTGTTATTCTTTATGTGACGAGTATTTTGCCTTCCTCTCCTCGCTACTTTACCAATGGACTCTACTATAATGTCCTTATTGCTTGCCGTTGTTTTAATGTTAGTGTTGCTCGAGCTGTTGTGTGCTAATGTCAGTCACGCACGTGCTTGCATATGTTTACAGTGTGGTCTAATTTTCTCGAGGACTGGTGGAAGTTTCACAATGGACAGACTAACCAATAAGGATATAAGTGATTTATTTAGTGATGATGTACACTATAATGAAATTGATGGTGGAAGTGACAATTCATATATAGACTTAGTTTATGAAAGTGATGACAGCGATACCGAGCAGGACAGCTGTGCGTCAGAACACGAAGGTACTTCTTTCAGTGAATCTGAACATGAAGTTGATGAGGATAATATACCGTTAGGTATGCAACTTGTTGTTCATAAGGGGAAGGATAGTACTGAGTGGTACAAAAGTATAATTCCCCAAAGGGGCCGCACTAGAGCGCAAAATATCGTTATTAGTTTACCAGGTCCCAAAGGAGAAGATCAAAATGCAAAGGTCGCTATTGATTGTTGGGGGGTAGTAGTAGACGATAGAAAAATTGCTTTTGCTTCTTGAAAAGAGAGGAGAGTGATTATGTATGGTGTTTCATATTGATTAACTCTTCGGGTAAACGGATTGCGCGTCCTGACGGGTTGACACAATCACCTCTCATAGAACCAGGTAATGTAACATAAAATTAATTAAACCAATTAAAAGCGGTCATGCAGGACCTATAAGAAAATAGACGGTAATGTGAATATTGGATGCGGACCAATGAACTGCAAGAAATAAACACAGTACTTAGCAAGTAAAAGGAAGAATAATTATAGGTAAAATAATGAAAGTAGATGCAATAGGTCAGATTCATCCTGTTTGAACTCAGTTCACTAGATCTATGTGATAGAAATGAATGAAAAAACTATTTATGTACATGATGTTAAAATGCGATAATGTACATACTTACCTGGTTGTGGAATGGGGATCAAATACATGTCAAAAGTGAAGTTTTCTGCTGCAAACTAGAACACTCTATCTTTAAAACCGTGGATAATATAATGATTTTTCTGTTAAGAAAACTTGTTAAAATTATACATTTTTAATGGAAGAACTTGAATGAATCCACAGTGCCCCATGAATTTTGTCATGTAGAGAGGTTTACCTGAAATGGTTCTAGGGCTGTTATCACTTTTTAATTTAAAAATTTATGGAGGCTCTTTCATCGCATTGAAGGCTACATATTGTATCTCATTTTCTAATGGAAATACAGTATAGTCATTTCCTAAAATCCTCTGCGTTTGAAGTTTGTGGCAATCTGTTGTTTTATCAGTGTTACCAACACCCAAGGTTTGTGGCCTTGACAGCAAAGCATCCATTCAAACATCTGTTCTCATTTTTTTATTCCTTATTTTATAAGTACATGTTGTTTATTAAGTTTCATGAATGAAGTTTCGTGAATGAGCTCGGTCATCTTTATGATCATATTCTTGGATTCGACCTGTAAATCGAAACAGATTTAATGACAGCACCCTGTAAATAATGCTAAGGTATCAGTACTTGAATATACAGTTAACTCCAGATTATCTGAGGAATAGTTAATTTTGTTTCATTGTTGGGGCTAGGAACATCTTGCTTGTTTATTTGCATCTAGAATTGGGGTAAGGAAGGTAGCATGTATAGTGCAGTCACTTAAGCCAAAAAAAAAAAAGGAGGGGGGGGGGGTCCAACCTTGGAATGAGAGATAATAAGCTGTAAACTCATATACACCTTCACTTTGGTGTTATAAAAGTTGTCTCAAAAGTCCCATAAAATCTTGTGTCTGCGCTGTAAGTTATTCAAGGTCAAAGTGCAGAAAAATCAGTTTTTCGCGATTATCTCGGTTTCTATCGCCCCATTGATTTTAACATTTGTTATAAAAATTGTAGGGCATAACAATTGCGACATTTTTTTTTTTTTCATACGCCCAACAGTTTTTGAGATAGAGGGTAGAGAGCCCGCAGCGCTTAGTCATACTCACTGCAATGCAAGCTATAATGAAAGAGCAGAATGGCAATCTGTTTGGAACGGCACAGCTCCGAAGGAGTGGCAGATATTATTTAACATTAAGCACCCTCCGGCTTGTTTTGATCTCCCACGAAGAACTTGGATTGCCCTCAACAGAATCCGAACCAAGCACGGATGATGTGGCTCACTGCTTCGTAAGTGTGGCATGCGAACTTCCCCCACCATAAACCATCCACCATATTGTAGCAGAATGTCCGAGGTGGGCGTACTCTGGATCAATGGACGACTTTCTGGTGACTTCTACTCGGGCCATACAGTGGCTAGACGAACTGGACATAAGCTGTGAAATCTGTAGGGCTAAGTTGATTGTTTTAATGGTTTGCTCCCTTTTATTGTATTCATATGTATATATGTAAATAGTATATCGTTTTTGTGTACAATGTCAGGTCAACCGTGTATCTCAGTGAATAATACCTTGTATCATCATCATCTTGCACAGTTTCCAGCCACTGGCCGGGTCTGTTTGGAACATAAGCCTCTCCAACGTCTTCTGTCTTCCCACCATCTCTCAGCCTCCACCCTTGTCCAGTCTTCTCCTCTCTTCTTCACGCTTTCTTCCACCCCCTTCAGCCACCTGTCTCTCGGTCTCTTTCCTTCCCACTTCGTCTCGTGTACTCTCCTCTTCTCCTCCATTCGTTTTACATGTCCATACCATCTAAGTCTAGATTCCTCTATACCATCCTGTAATGGTTCCTCCTTCATTAATTCTCTGGTCCTCTCATTTCCTGCGTGGTGGCGCAGCGGTCAAGCTGTATGCCTCTCACCAAGGCGGACCGGGTTCGATTCCCGGTCAATGCATGTGAGATTTTCGATGTGAATTGCCATGTCCTGTGGTTCGGATTCCACGTAAAACGGAGGTCCCGTGGCTTATGATCGCGATATTAACAGTCACGTTAAACTACAAGCTTCCTTCATTTCCTATTCTGTCTATCTTTGTAGCTCCAATACTGCTTCTCAAGAACCTCATCTCACTGGCCTGTATTTTGCTCTTCTCCCTTCCTTTCATAACCCAGGTCTCCGAGGCATACGTCAGGATAGGGACATAGTACGTCCGATATATGATCTTTTTGCTGTTCTGAGGGACATCCTTGCTCCATAACATGCTTCTCACACTCTTCCGAAATGCTTCTGCCTGCCTCCCCCGCTCATTTATTTCTCTATCGTTTCTTCCATTGTCTTGTATCAGGCTTCCCAGATACTTGAAACTCTCCACTTTCTTCAGCTGTTCCCCACCAATTGTTATTCCCATTGTGGTTCTTTCCTTCTTCCTTGTTGTGATCACCATCTCACTCTTATTTATGCTAAATTTCATCCCATATCCTTGTATTATTCCTTCCCACACGCCCAACTGTTCCTGTACCTCCTCCTCCTTGTTTCCCCAAATCATCAAATCATCTGCAATCACCATTGCTTTCATCTTTCCTTCCCCAATTATTTGTACCACTCGGGTCATTATGTCATCCATCACCACAATGAAAAGTAACGGTGACAGTGCACTTCCTTGTTTCAGGCCGTTTCTCTGTTCCAACCAGTCTGATCTATCTCCTCCCACTTGCACACAGCTCACGCTTCCCTTGTACATCTCCTTTATCCTCTTTATAGTCCATTTCTCTACTCCTCTATCCTCCAGGGACTTCCATACTTTGTTTCTGCATACACTGTCATATGCTTTCTCAATGTCCAGGAAGGCCATCAGTAGATCTGTTCCATACTCATAGTGCTGTTCTTGTAACTGCCTTACAGCAAAAATCAAATCCACTGTGTACCTTCCTTCTCTGAAGCCATGTTGTTCTTCCCTCATCCCTCCTTCTATCCTTGTCCTAATTCTCTTTTCCAAAACTTTCTCGAAGATCTTTGCACAATGACTCATCAGTGTTATATCCCTATAGTTTCTGCAATCTGTTCTACTACCTTTCTTGAAGATCGGGACAATTATTCCTTTTTTCCAGTCCTCTGGGGTCTTCCTTTCCTTTCATGCTGTCCTCATCACTCGGTATAACCACTGTATCCCCACCTCTCCTGCTGCTCTCACCATCTCCACACTCAACTCATCCACACCCGGTGCCTTCCCTCCTTTCATCTTGTTCACTGCATCTTCCACTTCTTTCCATGTTAAGTCCCTTTCTGTTTGCAGTTCATCTTCCTCTTCCCCGATTTCTTCCTCCTCACCATCTTTTCCATTTGGGTTCAGAAGTTCTTCAAAATATTCTTTCCACATTTTCTTCAGTTCTTCCCTATTTTCTATCTCTTGTCCCCTTTTGTTCACCATTCTAACATAATCCGTAGGATTCTTCCGCCTCTTATTTTTTACCATCCCATACAGGACCTTTTTTGTACCTTCACTATCCTCCTCCATCATCTTTGTCCACTCTTCCATCCACTTTCTTCTCTCCTCAGCCACTACTCTCGCCTCCTTCTTTCTTTCCTGTTACTCTTCCCTTGTCTCTACCGTCCTATTTTGATACCACCTCCTAAAGGCTCTATTCTTTTCCCTTACTATATCTTTTGTCTTCTCATTCCACCATGGTGTTTCCTTCCACCTCTTCTTACTACTTGTCCTCCCACATACTGCTTCTGCTGCACCTACTAGTGTCTTCTTAAATCTAGCCCATTCCTCTTCCACCCCTCTTTCTTCATCTGTTGGAATTCCTTCCTTTACCATTTTGAGGTACTCGACCCTTCTATCCCCTTCTTTCAGTTTCCATATCCTTATACGTCTTTCCTGGTTCTCAGTCCCTTTCTTCTCCTTACTCCCTCTCAGGTTCATTACCAGCCATCGATGGTCGCTATATAGGTTCTCCGATGGTATAACCTTGATGTCCGTGATGTTCTTATTTAGTTCTTTCTCATACAGTATATAGTCGACCACCGACTTCCTGGTGAAGTCATCACTGTACCATGTGATTGTGTGGCTCTCTCTTTTCTTAAACCAGGAGTTCCCAACTAGCAGGCTGTTCCTCTGGCAGAAGTCCAACAGTCTCTTTCCTTCCTCATTTCTTCCGCCCCAACCCTCTGGTCCTAGAACACTCTCATAACCTTGTCTTTCTCTTCCTACATGGGCATTGAGATCCCCCATAACAATCATATTTCTTCCTACCAGCTGCTTCTGCAGTTCCTCTTCAAACTACTACTCCTCTTCAGAGGCGCAGCCTACTTGTGGAGCATACACTTGCACTATTTCTACGGTCTCTCCCCTCAGTGCTACTTTCACTTTCATCATCCTATCACTTATTCTCCTCACTTCTTCTTTTAAACCATCTCATACTACTACTCCCACTCCATTCCTCTTTCCCTCTTCGTTCCCACTCCAGTACAGTCTATAGCCTTTTCTCAGTTCTCTCCTTCCTTCCCCTTTCCACTTTGTTTCTGCCAATCCCAATAAATCCAACTTCCTTCTTTCCATCATATCCACTATCTCCTCCACCTTCCCCGTCAGCGTTCTTAGGTTTAAAGTTCCAAATTTTAGTCCGTGTGTACAGCCGTGTCGTCGTCTATTAAATCCATCACGTCTGAGGCTCGTTCCATTTTTGAAAGCATTTGGTTTCATCCACTACTGGCTTGCTGGGTCTATCGTAGCTTCACCAGAGCCCCGTTAGCCGTCACTTTTCAGGGTTCCTGTCGGACCTTCACAGCTACCGTAACGGTCCCGGGGCACACGAAGTCCCCACTGTACTTCACCCCTACAGGCAATCCCCTACTTTGTGCCATTGCCCGTATACCTTGTATAAAGTTATTAAATCATTGAAATATCATTAACAATAAATAATGTGTATTATTTATTAGTCAATACATTATATTTAATAACATTTTGCATATATCTAATATATTCATTTAATAATAGGCTACTTACCTACTTCGTGTAATTAAAACCTCATTAGATGAAATACTTTTTGTATATCCTAATTTTATATTAATTTATTTAAAATAGATTTTAAGTAGAAATAGAACGAGTAAATATATTGTAATTTTACCTTTATTCAGTAGCTATATATGTATTACAATTTGAATTGAAATGAAGTGGAAATATATGAATCATATATATTATTTCAGTAGTATAGGTCCCTTCTGCGGCGCTCACAAGCGGCCGATCGTGACAAATGAGCATTCAAATGAAAGAGAATATACATTACCAGTGACGCATTGCACTCTAATTTCATAAATATCTACAATTTCTTTAAAAAATGACTTTTAAAAAATTGTACGAAGTGTGCGATTTGCCGATACTGTTGCTGCAGGAAGATACGCTCCATAATTGCTGTCCACTTCACATTTTGGCTGCTGTGGTGCCTGTTTCATGTCATTTTTACATTCTGAGGTCTTTCCTTTATCATTTTGAATGGATTTCAGAAACAGTAATTTAAAGGAATGAGTACTCAAATCATATAATTTCATAAATATCGAATAACCGGTGTGAGTTATGGCTAAGCCGTCAATCAATGGACTCAGCACACAAATGACATTAGCAGGTACGAATTGCATTCTAATTTTATAAATCTCTTTTTTTTAAGAAGTGTGTGATTTGCAATTACTGTTGTTCTAGAAAAATACGTGACATCATTGCTGTTCAGTTAGCATTTTGGCCGTAGGGACGCCTGAAACGTAAATAGTGTTCTATAATCATTTGGTTCAAATAAAAACATAACAACCTTTCTCCTTAAGTCTCTTATTATAAACCTATTGGCTTATGAACATGCGAGATTTCTCGCACGGGTCCGCTGGTCTTTAATTATTTGAAGAACAAAAGTATTAAGTTTCTTCTTCTTCTTCTTCTTCTTCTTCTTCCGGGCATGTGAAAATGTCACTTTCATTGTCATCATCTTCGATGTCCTGAATCGAAGTTTTCAGGACTTCCAGAATTTCCGGGTCAAATGCAGTCACTTCCTCAGAGTCGCTTTTGTGATGAAACAGCATTGAGGCAAGCTTGTCCATTATATTGGCCAAAGGCCAAAGTGCATTGCAACCCCGATTTTCTGCACCCACAGCATACACCACATCCATTCTTCCAATTACAAAATAGTGTATTAAGTAATTCCTCAGGAGCTGGTGGTAGTATTGTTGTTTTTGGCTCCAGGATTTCATTTTGCAGCACCCAATCCCATTCCTGGGGTTCATTTGACCCGGAAATTCTGGAGTGTCTGGAAACAATGATTCAGGACAACGAAGATGATGACAATGAAAGTGACATTTTCACATGCCCAGAAGATGATGACGATTATGAAGAAGAAGAAAATTAATACTTTTGTTCTTCAAATAATTAAAGATTTATGTATTTTCACTTCATTTCAATTCAAATTGTAAGACATATATAGCTACTGAATAAAGGTAAAATTACAATATATTTACTCATTCTATTTCTATTTAAAATCTACTTTGAATAAATTAATATAAAATTAGGATATACAATAAGTATTTCATCTAATGAGTTTTTAATTACACAAAGTAGGTAGGTATTATTAAATGAATACCGTATATTAGATATGTCATTAAATATAATGTATTGACTAATAAATAATACAAATTATTTATTGTTAAATGATGATTTAATAACTTTATACAAGGTATTATTCACTGAGATTCACGGTTGACCTTTCATTGCAGTGAGTATGGCTGAGTGCTCTCTGCTCTCTATCTCAAAAGCGGTTGGGCATATGGAAAAAAAAATTAAAACAAAATTTGTCGCAAATTTTATGCTCTACAATTTTCATAATAAATGTTAACATCATTGGAGCTATAGAAACTGAGATAATCGTGAAAAACTGATTTTTGTGACCTTTGACCTTGAATAACTTACGGTGCAGACACGAGATTTTACGAGACTTTTGAGACAACTCCTAGAACACCAAAATGAAGGTGTATACGAGTTTACAGCTTATTATCTCTCATTCCGAGGTGAAACCCCTAATATGACTGCACTAGCAGTTTTAAGTCACCATTAATCTCGTGATATGGGACCTCTTTAAACATGGGATCCCAACCACCAAACTTGACATTTCACTTCAAAAGTCCGGGTGATGTTAAGTTGGGACCGATGTCCATAAAGAGGACAGTTGAGTTGATCCCATGGTCAGCTCAGAGGGGAGTTTGACTTGGTCCCTTGGAACTGGCCCAGCAGTCATAGACACATTTGAGTTGGACCCACAGCCAAAACCTTTCTCTGCAGATTATCATCAACTCAAGGTTAGGTTATTTAACCACATTTAATGTTTTATTATAAATACCAAATTAAGACTTTTTATAGTAATCATTAATTTAGTGGAGATTTAATAATTTCAATAATTGACTTTGTTATTGAAGAGTGTGGACAGTTTTCCTTACCTTGGAAGTGTAATCTCCAGTGATAATTTGGTCAGTAAAGAAATTACCAACAGAGTGCAATAGGGATCAGAATTCTACCAACAAGTAAGGACACTTCTATGGGATGACATGATTCCAAAACCAGCTAAACTGGTGATGTTAATCAGCTATTTTATACCGATATTGACCTATGGTATTGAAACATGCACCCTTACAAAGAGAGATGCATCAAGACTGCAAGCATCAGAGATGAAATTTCTTAGATCCACCATCCAGAAGACCAAGATGGACATGTTAAAGAACAAGGAGGTGAGGAAACAAGCTGGAATAAAGACATCCCTATTAGACCGAATCAGCACATCTAGACTATGGTGGTACGGGCATGTGATGGGGATGGAGCTTACAAGATCAGCCAGAATAAATTTGGAAAGACAGGTGGATGGAAAAAGACTTGTAGGAAGACCTAGAACCCGATGGATAGACATGATCAAGGTTGATCTAGCGACCAGAGGATGGACAGTGGATGATGTTCTCCATGACAAGTTGTATATCGACAGGTTGAAGTGGAAGAGGCTCATAAACAGTACATGGGAAACTGGAATTGTGTAATGATGATGATGATTGGAATGTAATTTTGATACTTGTTAATATCAAAAAGGACATTCAATTAAAAGCGAGTGACCAAACAGTAACAAATGGGGAAACCTACCCTACTGTCCAGGGGTCCAACTGGACCCCAACTGAGCAGGTGCCCTAGATCTGACCCTTGTGGGCTCTACGGTAATCTGCAGAATGTTTTGACCATGGGCCCAACTGAAACATGTCCAAGATTTCCACTCATTAACCAGGAATTGATCCTGGTCTGCCTTACTGGAAGACTGCCTTACTTGACGACTGTCCAATCACGCTCCCAAAATTAGGAGAGGTGCCTCGGGACTCGAAATCGGGTACCAAAAGTACCATGCTAGAGATCGCATGGATAAGCTCGGGGAAAAACTAAACCACACCGGGATTCAAAATTTCATTCTCTGGACTGCGGCAGCTGCCCTATGCAGTATTATGCTGCATGAATTAAAGCACACAGCTACACCCCATGGTATTTAAGAAATAGTGGCATTTCAAGCATGATTAACTAAAGTTGCAAATAATCCAAGACAGCTAGCATTTTAGGGTCCATATCTTGAATTTTATCCCCACAATTCCAACTAGAGCAGTCTCTCCTCATAGCATTGCAATACCTGGACCCCCTATTTTCCTACACCCAGCAAATAGTTATGTGATGATGGTCGACTTGGGTACACAAAGTAGGCTCATTCGAAGACTGTACTTCCCAACCACCAGACTCAGATCAACTTACAACTTCTAATCAGTTATCCCCCACCCCAGGGAATGACACAGATAATCCAGAGTGTGCTTTATTGGTATCTAACCAACAAAGTTAACATTAAAAATCTGCATGAAAATATAATTATAAAGAATAACAGATATTTAAAGAAAGTAATACAAGTTCATCTACATAAATGCTGTAAACAGTTAATTTATTATTAATATCATCCATATTTTTGGGATTATGCCATGTGAAATAATAAATAATTGAAATGCCTAAACGCTTCGTGAGGGACCTTGCCTCCTTTATCAAAACAATGTGGCCAAAGAATGCATGCCAATGAGCTTACAAAAAACTAGAGAAGTTCCTCTGTTCGTCACCAGATAGCGGACAGAAGCTACTGTATGGACCTTGGCAGAACGCACCATATTAAGTAGAAGGGCGGAAAGAGTAGTAAGGAAGGAGAAGCAGTAGGGGTGGGGGGAAGAAATTGAGACTTCTCGAAGAATGAGGATGTCCATATAAGGGCAAGGGGATGGGTATAAGGAAACAGAACAAGCGGGAGAGAGTATCTATCATACAAACCTCGGTGATAAAAACCAGATGGATACTCCTCCAGTGACGAAGAAAGACCCTGGAGCAATAGAGGTACACCAAACAATTTGAAACAGGTGAAGAAATAGAGAAACTGAGAGTGGAACTATCTTCCCAGATCTTTAATAACTGGCAGCCAGTGTCCCTATTATAGTTATTGGGGGTTTTTACATATTTCAGCTGCCTCTCTTATAATTCAAGACCACAAACGTTTGGTGCTTTTCAGTCGGTCAACACGAATGTACCCAAAAGAGTTGGGTAATACCCTAATCCTGAAAAAAAAATTACATGAAATTAATTAGGATGACCAGTTTCCATAGTCAAGCAATCATCATCAGATCCATTACACTTAGTCTATAAAATCTATGTTTGAAAATACAGGTGAAAATATTTACAATATGTACAAATTATTTAGTTGCAGTATTGGTAATGCAACTTGTCGGTGTATGCTAATTGTAGTATATAGATGTTGGGTGAGCTAAATGGTGATAGAAATCCGGAGTTTGTCTGTTGGGAGTGACTATATGGTTGTAAAAAGTCAACAATGGTTGTACTGTAATAGTACAGGCTACTACTTATCTGGATGGATGTCTTCCTCACTGGAGCTACGAGCAGTTTCAACTTCACTCTTATACCAGTTGCGGTCGACTGAATTGGAATGTTATCTCCTGAACCAGTTCATAGTTGACTTTTTACAACCATATAGTCACTCCAAAACGACAAACCCAGGATTCCTATCACCATTTAGTATTTCACCCAACATCATATACTGTACTACAATTAGCATACACTGACAAGTTGCATTACCAATACTGCAACTAAATAATTGTACATATTGTAAATATTTTCACCTGTATTTTCAAACATAGATTTTATAGCCTAAGTGTAATGGATCTGCTGATCGCTTGACAATCGAAACTGGTCATCCTAGTGTATTTATTAATTTCATGTAATTTTTTCAGGATTAGGGTATTACCCAACTCTTTTGGGTACATTCATGTTGACCGACTGAAAAGCACCAAACTTTTGTTTACTAAGGCAACACTGAAAAATGGCTTCAAACCCCATAAAATTCTAGACCAGTTGTATTTAACAAGGGCAAGCGCAAGAGCATCATTGAAACTTACAGAGTTCCCTGAAGACAGGGCATGTTCAGCTATAGCTAATTTGTCAGGTTGATTTAGACGGATATTTCTTTGATGCTCCTTGATACGAGTTGCAATGGGCCGTTCTGTTTGCCCAATGAAGACTTTACTGCAAGTACAGTATGCACTAAAATATACAGTACTCTGCGTGTTGTTGTATCACCATGATGTATTATTAGTTGTGTAACGAACATTGTGCTCTGTGGTTGGATGTGACAATGGGTCTAGCGACGGAGGAAAAAATGTTCATAGTGGAGTATTATTTTCGCTCGTACAGAAATGGTTATCAAGGCAGGCCGAGTTTAAAGTTAGTGGCGGAACAATATCGTGAACACTTTAATAAGTCGGCACCAAGCAACACAGTTATGCTGTCTATTGCTACAAAATTTTGTTGTACAGGTAGTGTATTGTGTAACAGAAGGGAAGGTTTGGTAGGCCAGTAACTGTGTCCACAAATGAAAATCATGGACATGTCCTCAATCAGGTGTTGCAGTAACCAAAGCGAAGTCTTCGGCGAACAGCCCTGAAATTGAGGATGATGGTGCACCTCTTACTGTCAACCAGGAGCGTTATAAAAACATGGCGGTTAGGCCATTTATTCAGGATCTAAGAAGGTTTTGTCATGCCAGGAACGTTCAGATGAATAGACAGTGGTTCCAACAAGACCCGACCTGCCACTCCGCTCGACAGTCTATGGCTGTCTGTTAGGTAGTCAGCCCAAAGGCTGGTTGGATCCTCAAAAAGTACCACCGTTAGGTTATGTGGGTAGATACCCACAAAAACTCGGCAGCACTAAATTGAGGCGTACTAGGCAAGATGAGGAGTGAGGTAGTTTGTCATTGCTTTCCTCACTGAGTCAGAACAGCCGTACTAACCCTATGAGTAGAACTTTTCACAGCATCCACAGGCACTGACTGTGCCCTGAATGTCATTACTAAGCACCACTCATACCTCAGTAGCTTCCATATAATCACAGCCATGAGTGAGACTGAGATATCTGTGTAAAGCCACATTTTACTCTACCCTGTGCCAACAGACAAATGCAAATGTACTGCATTCATCAAGAGATGGCAAACAGGCCAAGTCTATGGCTATGCTGTAAGAAACCTTTCCAGGACGAATCATTTCTCGTGGGGCTGAGTTCCCTTACCGTCACATTCCCCCGATCTGACACCACCTGATGCTTACGTGTGGGGAATGTTAAAGGAGGAAGCTTTCAGCTGTCCAGATCCACCCAAAACTGTGCCTGCTTTATGTCAGAAGATCATCTCGTTTTTCAGGACTCTGAAGCAACCTATATTCCAGAATATGTTTGAAAATATGTATGATCATTATGAACACTGTCTATAGCACAATGGAGCACATTTTGAACAGTTACATTATCATCCCGATAACTAAATAATAACAGTAACATCATTTTCCAGTACCGTATAGTTTGGCGCATACTGTACAAGGGACTTCATACACCCCTGGATGTAATATGAGGGACAATTTATCTTTGTTTAGTCGTAAACGTTGACCAATTTTCGTCACAGTGCCAAAAACTGTTTTTATCTTGTGCTTGCGGAGAATCTTAGCAACACGGTCAGTGGTGTTGTGAATATAAGGGAGGTAAGCAATTCCCCTCATGTCGGAGCTCTGAGAAGGTTGTCTATCCCTCCTTCTGGGATGTAGGGACCTATATATAGTGGATTTGTTATAACCATTACTCTTAAACATGGTTTGTAATGCATCTAACTCTTCCTGAAGAGTTGATGCACACAAATACGTTCCGCTCTTTTAGCTAGAGTTATAATAATTCCTTGTTTTGATCTATTGAAAAGGAGGCAAGGTCCCTCACGAAACATTTAGGCATTTCAATTATTTATTATTTCACACAGCATAATCCCAAAAATATGGATAATATTAATAATTTGTTTTTTATACAAATTATTTTTCAGGATTGCATGACCAATTGGACAACTAAAACTTTGTAAGGATACTGTTTTTGTGATTTAATATAATTTTTATCAAATTTAGAATAGTACCTCTGGCACCTATATTAGTTTAACAACCATGTTAGTTATCATGTTTTAACCCTCCGTCAGTCGCATACAAAATGTTACGCGATCGGTTGCGGTGTATCTGTAGGATACAGGCGCAATTTCATCGGATAGTTCTCAACAAAGTTTGGCAGAGTAATTTATTGATATTTCAAAGGCATTTTAAAAACATTACCCACTGGCAAAGAGTCCATTAGTCCATATTATAAAAAATCTAGGTAATACATAAGGGAGGATGGGGGAATAGCGCCACCTTAAGGGAAACTAGCTATATCTTTCGACATAGTAATGACTGACTATTAGTACACAATTTTACTTCATATTTGAGGTCTTAGTGGTGGCTACTCACCTTTCAAAGTTTAGGAAATTAATTTTTGTAGGAGTAAATAAAATATATTCAACCTCTTGTAAATGGCGGAATTACCCCGCTGGTTGGGGTAATGCCGCTACCTAGTTCAAATATACACTTTACTTGCAAATTAGACATACTATTTATTAGAATTAGTTAATTTCTCATTTATCATTTGCTTTTAAGCCTGCACTAAGAACATAGATTAACGCCACTAGGGATAGGAAAAATTCGCGATCGCGAATTTCACGAATTATTAAATGAAGTAATACACAGATGGTAATGTGTTTTAATAACTCTAAAAATGGCGGAAAAAATGTTTTTGAAGTCGCGAAATTTCGCGAATTTTGCATGAAGACGCGAATTTCGCGAATTATGCATGAATTTCGCATGAAAACGTGAATTTTAGCTTTTTTCGTTTTTTTTTTCTTTACAGTGCACTTCCGATAATTCGCGGCAATTAATGCACGAATTTCCGCGAATTATTGAAAACCACGAATTATCCTTAGTAATGCTTTTAAGCCTAGCAAAGAGAAAACTATTGGTTAAAAATATTGTAATGTATTTTATGAACACACAAAAAATATATATATATATATATATATATATATATATAATACTTTATAACATAGTCTTTGTAAGACACACTATGTGGATTTTACCAATATTAAAAACTAAGAGAAATGACTGTCATCACTTTTAGTTTCTTAGATCGTTTACTTTTTTCTAATTTTAGATTGTACAATTCTGAAGAAAACAATATATGAGAACGAAAATTCATCTTGATTTTCTATATAAGAGATAAGTGTGACTATAGACACACTAGCTTGACTGTGGGAACTTTCGGGATTTCCGTTGCATCACTCCTGCACTCTATATGTACTGGATCTCAGTTTATCTCACCGACAGTCAAATTCCGTACAATATCCTCACCGGTGTCATGTCTGAAACCATGATTGTCTTTATCGAAGTCTAACTATTGGATGTCACTTTCTTCTGCATCTTGACATGCATCCAGGTTTTGCCCTTATGTCATCGTAGTGACACCACCTTGCCCGTTTAAAATATCGTCGTCACAGAAGCCGACAAACTCTTGTTTTTGTGCGAGTGTAGTAGCGGTAATCTTCTCCCATGACTTGACTGCATGGAGAGCATCCAACAAACACGGAAAGATTGGAAACTTGACGGTAGATAGCGGACCTCGCTTTCTGTATGCAGCGATCTTTATCAATCTGGGCGGTCTTCCTAGCAAGTTACAGTACTTAGTTATTGAGGTTTTAAGGGCCGAAACAGCAAGGACATCTGCCCCTTCATCCTAGTAACTACTCGACGCGTGGCGTCATATAGTGCGCCTTTCAGACATGAATATCTAGATGGCAAGTATCCAGTTCAAAATGTGCCACTGTTTCCTGAACCAGTATTAACCAGGTGGTCTTCTTGGTTTCATTCTGTAGTGTGCCTGTCAGAGTACTTGAAAGATATTTTGCAAGGGACTGATAACTCTGGTGTTGATTTTCACAACAATGTTTCACATGACGAAATACTCGAGTTTCAAAGAATTTGGCACAGACATCACTGACCTCATCCCCTTATTAGAAGGCCACATCCAACTGTTTACCTTCTAGATGGACATCTACGGAGAATTCAGCAAGCCCTTAAACTTGCTGTTTCTGGAAAGTACGTTACCAACATTAAGGAGCAGATGGAGGGTTGTGGAAATGTGTTAAAAAGAGGGAAAATACATTCAGTTTTAGTAAATGCTGGGTCCCAAGCTCTTGCAAAATGAATCAGCTTGAGATCCGTTGACCCTGGGAACTAGATTTACAAATGTGTGCGCTTGATTCAGCAGAAATAGTGCCAATGAACATCAATGAGGACATTGCAAAGAAAATTAAGAAGTTGCCGTTCTGTGGAACGCTGGAAGAAAGTGAGGTGTAAAGAGGATACAAAGAACTGCAAACTTTAATCAAGAAGCAGATGCATGACAGGACCAAGACAGACATTGTTGGAGTTTTGCAAGGAATGACATATGTATTTCCAAAGTTCTCAGAATCTGTGTTGAAAACCATTTGGATCCCCTGTTCAAACGCTGTGAACTTTTGTTTTTCAGCTTACACTAGCACGTTAAGTGATATGCATCACCGTTTGTCACAAGAGAATTTGGATCTCTTCACTGAAGTATACTTTGAAGGATGACTGAAATGTGTTATGTTATGCATGTTATCCATGATATTTAAAAAATCCCGCCTAAAATTCATGATTTTGAAAGTACCGAAAAGTACACTTGAAACCACCGAATTTCCCACTTTAAAATACCGCTTTCTTCACTCTGAAATCACCGAAAAATTCCAATCCCTACACATAGGTTATATAGCATTCAGTCATTTCAGTGCCACTACAGGCCTACCCTAGGAACAAAAACAGAAGTCACACACATAATTTTCAGCTGTTTCCCAGCCACTACATTCTGAATGAGCCCATCTGGAACATACGGTGCATCGGAACCACAATTCATTCTTCACAAATAACACAAACATTAATATCATCACCAATGCACACAGGGTCCATGTCATCTTCGTCGTCATCACACAATTTTTTTCATCTATCTCCTCATCTGCAGACGATGATGATTCAAAGGTAAGACCTCTACTGCAGGTCTTCTTCATATGCTTTGAAGTTTTGCTGGACATTTTCGTCTTCTTCCTTTCTTGTATGACTGCGTTCTTAACGGCTTTCTTCTTGTCGATGTCTTGAAAGTGGGCTTTCATTGGAGTCGAAGTTATGATCTCCGAGTGCTGCTTTCTTGTGGCCCTTCTCTGTCCTGATTTGGATGAACATGGCTTGGGAATTGGAGATATTTCTTTTACACTTACAGTCCAGTGAGAACAAGAAGACTGGCTCACTTTATTATTTCCTCCAGATGTTGAAGGTGCAGGTTCCGTTTCCAGATGTGTATTATTTTGGGGTGTTGATTCTGGCACTGGAGGTTGATCTGATGCAGGTCTACATGAATGCAAACTGTGAAATCAGTATGACGTGCAGCAACAAAAGATTCTTCTCCAAATTTATTAGGATCTAAAGGATGAATTCCTGCTGTCAAAAATCCTGTGACTCCTTTCTCCAATGTAGACATACGAATGTTGAAAATTTCTGCCAATTCATATGGTGTGATTTTTACGTTCTGGCTGCTGTAGGTTTTCATATAGAGTTCACATTCCCTGTTAAAGGTGTTCTTCAGAGGTCCATAGAAGCAGCTGTCCAAGGGTTGGAGTCGATGAGATGAATGGGGTGGAAGTGACACAATATGGATATGATTCGTTCTGCAGAAATTATACACTCCGTAAGTTTTGTGGCTGGAGTGGTTATCCAATATAAGCAATACATGGTCATCAGCAGTTGGTCGAGTGTGCTTCTGGAAATGCTGGAGCCATTCCATAAATAGTTCCTCATTTATCCATCCATCCATTTTTTGAACATCCGTAAATTGCATCACGGGGTCCTCCCTTCTGTAACTGCTGTGTCATTCGTTTGCGTGGATAAATAAACATAGGAGGGATGTAGTTTCCTGTAACACTCATAGCACAAACTACCGTCACATTCTTTCCTCTCTCCCAACTTGTATAGCTGCTCCCACTTGCTTCTGACCTTTTGGTCCAAGAATTTTTCCTGGTTTGTGTACTGTTGAAATGCCGGTCTCATCTACATTATAGATTCTGGATGCTGGGAATTTGAATTTGACCTGTACTGTTTCCAGATTTTTGAAGAAAATGTCCACTTCAACTTTGTTAAGTGTGGAAATGCGATTAAGACTCGTAGCTTCTGGTTTACGCAGACTTATTCCGGGATTTCGCTTCAAGAAACCATAGACCCAATCGGGGCCAGCTAATTTTGTTCCCTTATTGAAGTTGTGTGGCATGCCATTTGCTTCTGCTAATTCAAATGCCAAACGCCTAAGTTCGGTAAGAGAAATGCCAAAAAATAACTTTGACAGCAGTAAGACATGATCAGCAATTTCCTTTTCTTGCACTGGAGTGAATAGAGGCTTTCTTCCTAGAATTGCTTTGACTGTTGTGTTTGTTTTCAGTCGGTCTCTTAAAGTTGACCTAGGAATGCTATATTTATTCGCTGTTCTTTTTACTGAGTTGCCATTCCGCACAGAATTAATAGCTTCTTTCAAAATTTCCTCTGTCCAATTTCCTATTTCTGTTGTCCTTTTCCTAACGCGTGGCATCTGAAAAAAAAATCCAATTAGCCTACTTCCCTGCGAATTCATTTATGGGTAATACCGCCACCCTGGCGGCGTTCCCCCATATAGGAGTGGCGGTATTGCTCCATATTGTATGAACAATTTCGCGCCACAATTTCACATAAACTATAAAACCATCAACACAAAATAAGATCTTAAATCGCTCTTTAATAGTTGATGTTTCACAATATGTCATGCTTCTATTCATAACTAGAAATTTAAGCTCACTTACCTCTCTTCAATTAGATTGTAGAAATTAGATCAAAACAGGTGAAATTATGTATACTAAAACGATAAGAAACGACGCTGTCTCGGCCGACCGGAAGTTAGCGCACTATGTTTACATTTTATTCCACTAGAGTTCGCACATATCGACTCGCGTCTTACAGTTGCAGTTCGTTAGATTTGAAGGGTGGCGGAATTCCCCCGAGTGGCACCATTCCCCCACCTTCCCCTACACAATCAATACACATCTCAACACAATACATGCACAACTTATGAAAACATCACTTTACTTTCTACTATGGAATAACTATGACTACAGCTGTTTTCAGAGTCCACCTCGTGGTGTAGCGGCTAGTATTCTTGGCTGTCGCCCCAAAGGTCAGGGTTCAATTCCTGGCTCTCCCAAAAATTTTATTCTTGTCTGAGGGCTGGAACGGGGTACGTTCAGCCTCGTGAAGCAAAACTGAGAAGAGGTGGGTTCGATTTCCACCTCAGCCATCCTAAAAGTGGTTATCCGTGGTTTCCCACTTCTATACTAGGCAACTGCCAGGATTTAATGCCACGTCCACCTCCTTCCCAATCCTCATCAAAATTACAAGTACACACACACTACTACAGACACAACAATAACAGAGGTTATCAGACAAATTCTATGTCTCTCTATATATATACATACAGAGTAGTTCACCAGCCCCTTATTATTTAGTTTTATGAAACCCAACTAACATTGCATTTCTGCCGAAGGTCGATATTGCTCTGCGCTCTGACTTTGCGACAGCAATGCAATTGAGTCTTGGGTCTAGCAAAGAAGAACCGACTGTAAACCTTTCCCCGCCAAACACTAAGGCCCATTCTACTAACATGTGACTTATTGCTCTTTGAAATAACACACTTACACATATTACGATCGAATTAATAGCTTATGCCACGTGATCTGAAATAGTAGAAAGTTGAATCAACACCATAAACCATGATTGAAGACTTTGACATGGACTTAAACGTTTGAGGTGGGACGGCCACAGTAACTAGTGCACGTGCAGCGCATGGTGTCTACCATGTATTGGTGGCTGAATCGGTTAAATCCCGGCCGTACATGGCGGGCGAGAACAGGTAGAATAGAGCTTCGAATCCAGTAGTAGGCATACTTTTTTGAATGACAGCCCGTGCTCCATTTTAGTGGGGATGTAACTACATTGCCACATTTATTCCCTTACGATGTATTCGTATGAAGAGTATGTTGAATTTTGATGATTTATGAAGAGAATACGATCGAATTGGTAGGTTATGCCACATGACCTGTAATGGCAGAAAATTAAAAAACTGTCATGGATATTAACATAACATATCGAAGTGTCGCTCCGGAGGTCCAGGTTCGATTCCCGGCTCTGCCAAGAAATTTAATACTGGTAAGGCTAAAATTGGGTGCACTCAGCCTCGTGAAGCAAATCTGAAAAAATCATTAAAAACTATATAAACAATGGCATTTAAAATTCTCTGTCTCTTCTTGAAGCAGTTTCTTAATGTCCTGAACTGTGACAAGTTATCTTAGCTTTCAGTGTTTTTAATGTTTTTAATTTTGTTTTGAGTATACTGATATATGGTGTTTTTATATCAAGCCCCTATGTTTTCGCGCTTCATTCATTTCATTGTCATTTCATGCCATCTTCCCCATTTTAACATGTTCTCGTGCAATGGAGCAATTTTATGAATGTTGGGCCCATCACTTTGTAAGCTGATGAAGAGTCGTTTTATGTAGGATCCCAAAACATGTCCTTGTAATTTAGAATATATGTGATCTATGATTACATTTTAATAAAAGTATTGACTAGGCAGACCTGAAGTACAAGGATAATTATTTATCTTTGGCCAAGCTTGTTCCGTACATAAATGGCACACTTTCAGCAATACTATTTCTTGGACTTGCACTTGTTACATTCATGGCTTACCATGTTCATTACACAGGGGCGTGGTGGCGCAGCGGTCAAGCTGTTGGCCTCTCACCAAGGTGGACCGGGTTCGATTCCCGGTCAATGCATGAGCCAAAAACTTCAAAAATGTGGTTCAGATTCCACGTAAAAAGGAGGTCCCGTGGTTCATGATCGCATGATTAACGGTCACGTAAAACTAAAAGCTTCCTTCCTTTGCTTCATGTTCATTACAGACTGCTTGACTGCACCTGTCACTTGTTTGTTTGATCTTGAGACCCCCTAGCCCAAGGGCACATGTGACACCCCTGTTGCTGAGATGGATGATGTTCATTTCTCACAGAGAATTGACCCACTATGTATTGGATCCCTTCTTAAGTCCTTTGGTGGATCTTCTCTGAATCTGAGGCTGAATGCGGTTCTCAGCTATATTTATAAGGAACAGCCGTCTAATGGCATGCTTCCTAAAATTCCATTTTGGATGAAGTTTTTTCCACAACACAAAGGCAGTACCGCTGACATCTAGAGGGTTTATAATAAGTGAAAATGACCAGTAATTTATGCGTCTTTTACACATATATGAGTGTCCCATCTGATCCATGGACTCAACTCCATCTTTTGTGTCGTTATTGTGGAGAATATTTATTTCAGACTTCTTCTTTTGTTCAACAATTTTGTTAGAAAAATATATTGTAGAAATAAGTATTACTGATTTTTTTATGACACAGTTTTTTGTAAATCCAAAAATGGACAACAGTTCTCTTCGGGTCTTAAGTGATTGAAATGCAGGTGGAAAAAATATTTTATTTTTTCTTACTTTCCAACCAAAGTGGAACAATTTTCCAGAAGATTTGAAGCCATCTCCATATCCATGAAGTACCTATCACAGGTAATGTTTCTGTTGCAGCTCGAGACCAAGGGGAGTCCTTATATTTTCCCTACCAACCCATTCAGAGGAATAGGGTATTTTTGAATTGCAGGCCCACCCAGTTTTCATGCCTTACTTGTGAGGCTTAGATGGTATATACAGTTACCAGCATCTAGCTCTGCACTTGCCCATTCCCCTCATCCTGCATACTACTGCAGCATAAAACATTTGCCATGATAAGTGACACAGACTTAAGGCTAGTAATGTTACTGTCATGCGTGTCAATGTTCTCAGGCAGGGAAGTATTCGGCAAGATCCCCGCACTGCTCCATGTCCCCCTCATACCGCAGAGCTCTCAAGGTCAAGTGTGCAGCTAAATGCCGGGATCTGTACTGTCCAAAAGGGCATTTTATCCTGAAGTTGTTTGTCGACTGTGATACCAGTTAAAATTAGAATTCGCAGGTTCGAAACCTGCGCAGTCAGCTGGCATTTGAGGGTGCGCAAATGCGAGGGAGCCGTGTCAGTAGATTTACTGGCACATTAAAGATCCCCTTCGGGGAAAAATTCCGGCATCCCGGCGTCTCTAAAAGCCAGTGTAGTTAAAAGGGACGTAAAAACCAATAACATTATTATTATTATTAAAATTAGAATTCACCATATTCACAGAGCAAGCTTGTCCTTCCGACGACGAACCGATCTTGTTGTTTTGTCAAACCGAATAAAAGCCAGCAATGATTTGAATTGCTTCAATCCCATTTTGGCCCTGGATATTAGAAGTCCACACACGTTGATCCATAAAATATCACAACTTGTATGGTTCTATTTCAGATGGCCAGCAATGAGATAAAAGCTTGCATTTAAATAGTATCACATGCCATCTGTTTTTACTATAACCTTTCACTGCATAAATGATTAGTATGCAAAGCAACCTTACACAATTGAGTTATCAATATTAAGGTTGAAGGTGTCCACAGAATCTTTTAAACTTTTGTCAGGGGTAAGGCACATATATTGTGCCCTCACTTTGCCAGACTTATGGGGCTCCAAATCGTACAGTGTCTCTACCTGTACTGTTGTGGGGATCTTGGTAATATAAGTTTAAAATTTTTCATCTGAATAATTGTCACCGCCATCTGATGCTCCACTTTCACGATCGTCATCATTGACACTGACGTCACCTTCATCACTTAGCACTGATGTCATCTTCATCACTTAATCACTTAACTGACGTCATCTTCATCACTTACAGTCTCATTCTCACTTATCTTGCTAATAACTTGTCCAGAAAGTGGTGGACGATCCATCACTAACAAATGAAGTGAGAGCACTAATTATTATAAAGATATAATCTTAAGGATTCAAATAGCTTACTAACTTATTATGTCACTGGCTTACCAGAGCTTATAAATCACAGAAGAGTAGATTTATAACCACTCACTAACTGTACACTGCAATTACCATCAGTCGCATGTAAATTTTCTTCCAGTTTAACAACATGCAGCCAGCATTATTGACAGAAACTCTTACAAACACACTGAAGTATTCTCCTTTACAGAGAACATATTAATCATGCACCACACATGCCAAGAAAACAGCAAAAATGGCACACTATAAGAGGGTCCAATGGACCCCGCCTGCTCAGTTCAGGATGCAAGAGAAAAATTACACCTAATTACAGTGTCTGGGGTCTCGAGGCCGCACATACATTCCTGGCATTGTTTAGTAAATAAAAATAAATAAAAACCCTGTGATGCTACAGCCCATGAAGGATGTAGGCCTACCAAGCGACTGCTGCCCAGCCATTTGGCCTGAAGATTATGGATTGACGTGTGGTCAGCACGTCGGGTGCCCTCGGCAGTTAATCTTGGTGACCGGGACGCTGCCTCACTGTCCGATGACTACTCAATTGTCCTCACGAGGCTGAGTACAGCTCTCACGTTAGTTTCTAAAATCGCTGACGGAGCCGAGAATCGACCCCGGGATGCTACCCCAACACCACGGGGCTGGCACATCAAATTAAACAAACTCAATCAAAAACAGTCAAATATCAGTAATTGCATCGAGCAGAGCCTGGTTGCCCGGATGAGGGTTAACAGTTACATGTCACCACAGAGCTTCCAGCGACTCACTTTTCTCACTATTATTCACTATTTTCAAAGCAGCCTCACTTTTCTCACTATTTGATAAAATTACTCACTATTCTCACTTTTTTTTTTTTTTACAAAACTGGTTACATTCTGCGTTAAAAATGGTCTCGTGCACAATCAGATTGCTAGAAACGACCCAAAATATACTCATGAATGGGTAGTTCAATTTTCTGCCACCGGTGCCTGAACGCGCTGCCGGCAGCGAGCCAGGCGGCCAGAAAGCATGAAAAGCTTCCATGGTGAGATACCACAGTCGGAGCCATGCAGCGATCGCCGAAAATTTTAACAAAGCGTTTTTTAACAAAAGTTCACATTTATAATTTTATTTTACGATTTAAATTTCTTGAGTGTTGCATTGATTTTCCTATCCATTATTTCCAAGTGTCCTCTAACTACATGAAAAATCACAAATCGTACTCAGAGATATTAACATAGGCGCAATTTGGTTGACATTTTTGGGGGTCTAATTTGTTTTTCAGATACACATTCTTAAAAATTTTGTCTATTTCAATACAGTTTTGTCACATTTTTGGGGGGCTATGGTTGGTTTTGAGGAGCTTAGCCACCCAAGCCCCCTGCCCCCTAATTGTGCCTACAGATATCAACAAAAGTTAAAATTATGAACCAGATATACGGCCATAAATGCGAATAATGCTATGAATTTACTCACTATTTACTCACTTTTTCATACAAAAGCTCACCTTTTTTTTCACTTTTGTGAAGAAAAAACACTCACTATTTCACTATTTTTGGACGAGTGAGTGGATGGAAGCCCTGTGTCACCACCACCTGGGACAATACTTTCTCTAACCAAAACTTTTGTGCTGAGAAAGGGATGCAGGTTTCCACAGTGGACTATGAAGACCGACTGTTAGCGCCAGAGCTAGTATTCCTAGGTTTTTAGTTGGTAGAATAGAGAAGTAATGGACTGTCGATTGAAGTTGTTAAGCGAGACTTGAAAATGTGACCACAATTGGGATTGGAACTTTAAACTCCTGCTGTCCAAGCAGGTGTGTTTAGCCATGTACACCAATGCAACAATGCTCCACTGTGGTATACTTTCAAGTCTTAGATGGAAATTGCGGAGGTTCCTAGAATGACATGGAGGTATACTTCATCGCCACTTGTGCGCCAAAGTCTGAACCATTGGTAGTTTTGAAACCTAGAAATGGCTTACAGCTTACCTCCTCATGGAGCAGTCATATCTGTTGAGTCAGACTTGAAAATGAGACCACAATCAGGATTCGAACCTGAATCTCTTACTATCTGGGCAGGTGTGTTGAGCACTTGAGCACCAATGGGGCAACACAACAGATATATATCGAAACGAGCCATTTCTATGAATTGAAGTTGTTGCTCCATTGGTGCGGTGGGTACAGGGCATTTAACTCAGATAATCATTATATTATAGTATCACTCATAGGTAATTACAAAATTGTTACAAAATCCTTACATAGTTTTATTTCCTGAAATCACTGCACATTTTACAGAAAAGTAGCTTTAATTTGTATTTTAGTTTATTTTTTTCAGTTGAGGCATTCCTTCAGATATTGTTTAATGATGATGATTGTTGTTTAAATAGATGTTATAAATACTGTCACAAGGTTTCGAATGAATTGACATGAAATGCTGAAATATATTGTAAATTTCCAACAGTACTTGTTACACTGATACACTTTGAACACTAATTGCTTTACAAACGTCACTGTGGCTAGTAATCAACTGAATTACAGGGAAATTTCCTACTGTTGAGGATGATTAAAACCTAAAAATGACAGGATATACACTTGAAGTTCACAAGAACCTACCATTAAGACTCTGAGGGTCCAAAGCCCTCATCCTGCTTGAATCTGTAGTACCAATCTACACTTGACGGCATAAACATGGAATTTTATATACACCTCCAGAGACAAGTGAGTCGGTGGGGTCTTTTACAGCCCAACACAAAACATTCAGTGAAATTATCAAAAGCCCCAAAGACAACTGTGCAGGTGTGTATAAAATTTCACACTCAAGAACGCAAGTGCAATTGTATATAAATAATAATTACATAACATACCGGACACTGCGACTTCCAACAAATGGATAACTCAGCTGTCATGGAACATGCTTGGGAAAAAGATAAAACTATTAGATTCCAAGACACAGAAATGCTTTATAGAATATCGAACTGCCACACCTGGCTATACAGAGAAACATTCAAACTTTATAAACCACATAATTTCAATAGAAAGATGAAAGACCAACACATGAGCAGGGTTTGAAGGCGGCATGAAACCACTCCCAGGGGATGAAAATCCTGGAAAGCAGGTCATCAGATTAGCCTCCTCCTTCCTTATATAAACACAAATGTAGAACATCCAACACAGCAAATCCAATCACATAAAACCATAGCAATAACCTAGCCATGTGCTAATGAAATGAGGGAACTGATCACCAGAAACAATTATATTCACGTTTCATGTTAATTCCTTATCACAGCAAATCTCTGAAAATGCCATCTGCATTTTCTGGAGAAACGTCAATTATCAAGAAGCATATAAAACGGCCTTACAACCCGAAAAGCTATTCTGAATATTCTTACCCAGGCCATGAATTCCTCCATAGTATATTACAGTAAAACTTGCTAAAACGGAATTGCGTGGGTCCGAGTATTTTTTCCGAATTAGACAAGTTTCCAGATAGAACAGAATTATACAAAATGATACACAAATTACTTACCTGATCCATTTGTCTAACAAAAAAACTACAGTACATATAACACATTTAACACACTATCATACTCTTGACACTGAGTACTTGTCAAATTATTCCTTCTTCTACATGTCTAACAAAGAACTTCCTTGATGTCAAGTCCACTAACCGGAAGGTTTCTCGAACCATTCCCACCCTAAATCATTGATTTCTTCATTGCCTGTTACCTTAGATTTCGTCTTCATTTGTCCATTGCCCTTATAGTCCAGTCATTTGGTAGTTTGGACAGGAAAAAATTGCTGAAGAATTTTTCTCGACGGTTCTATATGTTTCTTGGGGTGCTGAATCTGAAAATTCAGTTACGACTAGATTCGGATATGGCGTCACCATAAAAATGGCGAAAACCCATAATATTTTGGAAGTTGTTTTAGATTTTTGCTTATAACTACAAAACAACAAATCCGGGAGAAAAATAACTTTTTATCAAAAGGAAAGCAGATAAAAATGTCCTATGAAACAAGACTAGAACCAGCTCGCTACCATTTTTCGTTTTGCCACTAGAGCTTGCTAAACATTGACCATTGTTTTCAGGTTATCCAAAATCTTCGTATTCAGACTTTCAAAGCCTAGTATACCCCGCCAGGCTAGTGTGTACCGCCATTTAGCCCCCTGACCCCCCCCCCCCCCCCCAAACAGGTCACTCCGGTTCTTTCTTTTGTGTGGATATAACGCAGGTCGTTCTTATGTCAAGGACGCAATGTTGCCCCTCTCTCCCTCGCCGCCTTACTTTGTTCTAGGTACCCTGGAATTCAAATATGAATCCTGTTAAGTTACTATTATGTAGGTATTTGCCAAATGTATTAGATGTTCTGAATATTATTTTGATACCTTGATCTTAAAATGATTATACTAATTACTATACCATGAGGTGTACAAAGTAAACTTGTGTGTTCTACTAGCCTGATGCAAGCGTTGAAATTAACACCATTTGGGTGACTTGTATGTTAATGATACCATTCCATTACCTAAAACCAGATTGAAATTCTTGGTATAGCTGGGAATCAAACTTGGCCCTCTGAAAAAACAGCAGCCAATTGTGCTAACTACAATATGAAGCATACAGTCACTAAATACAACTCAAAAGATAGACTAAGAATTTTTACTATCCATATTACTATAATACCAGGGTGACCAGGTGTCTGGCTTTTGGAGGACATATTCTGACCTCCCAGGCATTTGGAAATAAATCCAAATGTTCAACATTAAAAGCCAAGATTCAGCAATTTTTAAAGGCAAGATTATAGAAGAATTCATACCCATTAAAGTCAAAGATTTATTATCAGAACTAGAAGATAATGGTCATGTAGGATCATGTAAAACTTCAGTTGCAGAGATATCAGCAATATATATCATTCTTGTATTGATTGTTTGAAGAAGTGAGCTTCACCTATATAAAATTTTCATATTTTGAGTGGATGAAGTTAAAAGTGCTTTCGCCCTTTTGATAATTTGTATTCTTGTGTAAGTTTTAAAGAACAATGTGATCATATGATTTTCAGTTGTTTGGTGATTGTCAAGGTCTCGCTAGCAAAGATAATATTTTATTAAAGAGAGAAGCAGTATGGCTCAGCCATGGGGCCAAGCTATCTGCGGACTCAGGAAATGAGTTGCCCATTCTTAAAATGGTTTTCTGTGGTTTCCCATTTTCAACTCCATGGAAGTACCGTACCTGAATGGTTCTTTCTAATCGGCCACGACCTTTTCCTTTACGCCCTTTGCTCAATTTCAATCCTCTGTATTTAGAGGTTGGTATCATTGAGGGCATCTAGCTGTAAAAACCATTTGCCACATAGAAATTCATCGCATCTCATCCCTAATCCCATTGAAACAGGAATAATAGAGGGCAGACGTCAGTAGAAATTTTTTGGTACAATTTTCATTGCCTGGTTCAAGGACAAGTGTTGAAAACCTTTTATCTACGACAATTATTGGAATGAAATAAATAGGGTGTTCCCTTCTTCTTTGAAGGTAATATTAATTGTTCAATCAATGCTATAGAGTGATGTGTTTGTGAGTCCTCAGTCTTTAGACTGGCTTCATGTAGATCTCCTTGCCTCTCTGTCCTGAGCTAATTATTTCTTCTCTACGTAGCTACCATGCCCCACATACAAGGTAATCTGGTTTACATATTCTAATATGGCTTACCCTTATAGTTCTTGTCCTCAACCCTTCCTTTCATAACTAAGTTTGCAATTCTTCTGTGTCTTAGTGCATTCCCCACCAATCTATGTGTTCTTTGCTTTAACATTCGCAAGGAACATGTCTCCTTCACTACATGTCTTAATACCTATCTATTTGTTACTCTATCTACCCAATCAATCTTCATAATTCTCCTGCAATACCCACATTTAAAATGCTTCTTCTCTCCCCTTTTTCTTCTGCACTCACAGTTCAAGTTTCACTTTCATAGAGCACCATGTTCCAAGCAAAGGCTTTAAAAAATTACTCTAATACCTAAATTTATATTTGATGTCAACAGATTTCTTTTGTGTAGAAAAACTTTCCTCATCTTTCCTTTCCTCTACTTTTATCTTCTTTGCTTTGTCCATCACTGCTTATTTTGCTTCCCAAGTAGCAGAATTCTCCTGCTATTTCAATGTCAATAAGTGTTTCTGACTCCTTCTAGCTGCATTTAATTATTTTTGTTTTACATTTACCGTATTGATTTTCATTATGAATTCTTTCCTCACTGTGTCCATACCATTTAGAAACTCATTTAAATCCTCTGGTGATAAATTGATAATGTCATCACTGAATCTCAGAGTTGTTATAAGTTCGCCTTGAACCCTCTCTCATTTCTTTGAAAGCTTTTTCGATGTATAGAGTGGAGAGTATGGGTGATAAGTTGCAGCCTCGCCTTATACCTTTCTGTATACCAGCCTCAATCTCATGTCCTTCAACTCTAATATCTGTGGTTTGGCTCATGTATAGATTGTATATAACCCTCCTATCACTGTAATTTATTCCGATCCTTCTCAAAATGTTAAACAATTTCTCCAATCAACACTGTCAAAAGATGTACATTATATTCATTGATTTTCATAATTATCTGGGGGAAAAAAGTCCACTTCTAAAATGCATTTTATGTACGAAAAATATCATTGTCAGTGAATAACAAACAATTGTGGTTAAATCGTTTTTCTGCCGTCCTATCAACTCAAATGTTCTCCATTTTTTCACAATTTTATCCTCTTTATTCACTTTATCACCCAGTCACCTGAATAATCTTCTGCAGGTAACACAAACATCAAGATATCAATATTTGTGTGGATTAATGTTCCTTTTCTACAATACTCAGTCCTTGAATCCTTCAGTAATTTTGTTTGTACATGCTGTTTGTTAAGCTTCATCATGAATGAATCCAGTCCCCACCTTCTGCATCTTCAGCTTCTATATCTTCTTTTAGGGGTTGGTCAGGAAAAATACGATATCGTCCTGTAAACCAAAACAAATTTAGTAATAGAAACCTATAAATTATGCAATATATATATATATCAGTATCTTGGAGAAATTATCACACATAACTTAAACGAAAAATTAACTTGGATAAATAGAACAAATAAAATGAAAAAGGCACAATCTCTAACCTGGTCAACATATAATAAAAAATGCCTATCAATAGCTACTAAGATCCAACATTATAAAACTGTAACTCTCCCTGAAGCCACTTATGCTTGTGAAACACTGTTCCAAATTAAAAATGAACAAAGAACTGATCAGCTCCTCAAAACGGAAAGAAGAATCATTAGAACGTGCATAAATAAAAAGTATCAAGTTGAGGGAGTCTGGAGGATTCTCCAAAATGAAACTTACTGTCTTTCGTGAGATTGATCCAATCACCAGCACAATGAAGAAGAAAAGAATTTCATATTTTTTTCACATCTTACGGCTTCCAGAAAACAGAATTGTATGCCAACTAGTGATGAGAAATCTAGGAAAGAAAACTGAAGGAAAATGGATCCAAGAAATCCAACAAGATCTCAAAGCAGTTGGACTCAAAATAACAGATGCCAAGGAGAAAAATAAAATTAACACCATTCTTAAAACTAACAAATTTTCTGCAGAAATGACACTTAGAAAGCCTATGGAGATTTCAGATGAGTTGAGAAAATTCCGATCTGAAAGAATGAAAAAGTACTGGAAAGAGCGCAAGAACCAAGCAGTACTACCTTCAAAGAAGTGATTGTGGAACGACTGAAGCGGTCCAATGTGACCAATCAAGATTAATAATAATAATAGATATTTCAGGTATCAGTACTTGAATATACAGTTAACTCAACATTATCTGAGGAATAGTTGTTGTTAATTCCTTTTTGGGGCTTGGTCATTAACCCTTACCCCTCAATTTAAAATTCTCTTGGCTCTCCCTACAGCTCGTATTTAACCCTTTACTGCATAGTGTAGTAAGTTTTACGGCAAACCATCAACGTCCATTCAATTGTGCACTCATTCAAACACACATACCAGTGATGCCTTGTTTTTTTTTACATAACATACAACAAAACAGCCCGCAACCAAAGGTACTCCTTCCACCCCGTCAACATCCACGCGTACCAACCACCGTTTATTTTCCTTGGGCCCTCCCCATCCAGTTACCCCAGGCTTCTGGAGTACCTTTGGCTCAACGTCAAAGACATTACCGACCTAAGGTCGTGCAAGTATACTTGCGCATTGCAATCGTACCCATGGCCAGTAGGTAGTAATGTTTGGTCTTCGAGAGTTAAAAGCTTAGCGTAGGAATCGCAAAAGATCATATATATATTCCATTTTTCCACATCACATACGAGTGTTAAGATATTAGCGCCAATGAAAAATTGTTGGTAAATCTAAGACACTAAACGCCAATTTAATATTGAAGCTTGAAATTTTGTACACCAAACGGTAATGAAAAATAATTCATGCAGTAGAGGACACAATTATGATGTTGGGGCTCGCCCGACACACGACTAGAAGGGGAAATTTGTTATATCGGGGCTCGCCCGACTGACGAGGGGTAAGGGTTAATGGTATGGATAATTAATTGTAATTATTTGGGTTTAGGATTGAGGTAAGGAAGAAAGCTTGTAGTTTTATGTGACTGTTAATCTCGTGATCATAAGCCTTGAGGCCTTCTTTAATCATGGAATCCAAACCAACGAACATGACTTTTCACTTCAAAAATCCCACACTAACTAACCAGGAATCAATCCTGACTCATCTTAGAGGATGGCAAGCAGCTTGACCACTGTGTCGTCATGCTCCCAGGATTGGGTACGTATCCCTGGACTTAAAACGAGATACCTGAGGTACCATGCTGAAAAGAGAGCATGGAAAAGCCCAGGATGAAAACAAACCACACTTAATAAGATGTCTGTTGTCAGCACCACAACTTGAACTTTCATTCTCTGAACTGCAACTGCCCATCCCAGCAACATGGTGCACAATATAATGCACACATCTATACCACAGACTATCTAGGAAATGTGGTGTTTCATTTGTGGGGATTGGGCATCATAGTTATTTAGCCTTTTGTGCTTGGGTGTATATGTGTGTGTAAGAATTTGTCTAATAACCTGTGTTATTGTGGTGTGTATAGTTGTGTATGTATTTCTAATACAGGTGAGGATTGGGAAGGAGACGGCCATGACCTTCACTTAGGAACCATCCCAGCATGAATCTCCTACTGTTTGGACAGGTGTATTTAGCAGCCATGCTTCAACCGTGACATAATAGGACATTATGCAACGAGCCTATAATGCCAATAACTAAGACACGAGTGTCTTAATTACCATTATAGACGAGTTGCATACGACTGTTTATGTTCGACGATAATTATAACTATTTTATGTTCGAACATAAATATTCATAAATATCTGTCGAGATTTCACCAGTTTTATGTACTGAACAGAGCGCATGGGACGCAGAGAATACCTTGTATTTGACCATGGCCTCCTGGAATACCTCACGATGACACTCGCCACGCAGTGAAATTTAAAACAGGAGGCCATGGAAGTGAGCACAGGTGCGATGCTATCCTCACCTAATTGGTCACACAACTGTTTCTTGAGCTCTGATTGGTGGGAGAAACTGTACCATAATGAAAACTTGTACTATAATGAGCCTCATTATAGTACAGTTTTCTGACATATAATATACATTTCGCCAGGGTCGAACATAAATGATATAACCATTTCATGGGGAGCTATGCCCTAAAGCTATTTATGTTCGACCCTGACTATTTTATGTCAGAAAACTGTACTATAATGAGGCTCATTATAACACTATTTTTCATTATGAAACAGTTTCTCCCACCAATCAGAGCTCAAGAAACGTTGTTTGACCAATTAGATAAGGATATCATCGCACCTGCGTTGAGTTCCACGGCCTTCTAATTTAAATTTCACTGCGTGGCCTAGTGTCATAGTAGGGTAATCGAGGAGGCCATGGTCAAATACCAGACATTCTCTGCGTCGCATGCGTCACATAAAACTGGCGAAATCTCAACGGGATATTTATGAATATTTATGTTCGAACATAAAATAGTTATAATAATTATCGTCGAACATAAACAGTCGTATGCAACTCGCCTATAATGGTAATTAAGACACTCGTATGGATATTATATAACTCGCATACACTCGTTTTATAAACATACTCGTGTCTTAATTATTGCCATTATAGGCTCGTTGCATAATGTACTATTCTATTTTTCAAAAATCCCAAGTCATTTTCAGACTGTTGTTGTTGTTTGAGTCTTCAGTCTTTTGACTGGTTTGATGCAGCTCTCCATGCCTCCCTGTCCTGAGCCAATCGTTTCATCTCTACATAGCTACCACATCCTACATCAGAGGCTATCTGTTTAACATATTCTAACCTTGGTCTACCCCTACAGTTCTTGTCCTCGACCCTTCCTTCCATAACTAAGCTTGCTATTCCTGGGTGTCTTAGTATGTGTCCTACCAACCTATCTCTTCTCTTCATTAGCAGTCGCCAGAAACATCTCTCCTCTCCCACTCGCCTTAATACCTCTTCGTTTGTAACCCTATCTACCCATCTGATCTTCATCATTCTCCTGTAACACCACATTTCAAATGCTTCAATTCTCCTCTTTTCTGCTGCACCAATAGTCCAAGTTTCACTTCCATAGAGCGCCACGCTCCAGACAAAGGCTTTCAAAGACTCTTAACATAAAAATAGCTCTGTATGTATCGATCAAGGATATTTTCACATCATTCCAGAAGCCACTACAACAGTGTCTCTCCAACCAAGACTTGAAAGTGTGCCACAGTTGGAGCATGGCCACTTTGGTGTACAAACTAAATCCACCTGCCCAGACAGCACATTCATGTGCAAATCCCAACTGCAGTCATGTTTTCAAGTATGATTCAACAGTTATAGGTTGGTTGGTTCCTCAGTTTAGGGGCTGCGACAACGCGGTCATGTAGTCCCGTGTACTTTGGGTGTGTGTAGAATCTGTCTGATAATCGGTGTTAATTGTGATGACTGTATTAGTGTGTGTTATCTGTTTTCAATTCAAGTAAGGACTGCAGACATTTGAATTTTTCCAAGTGGTTCCTACTTTTGCCGCCAAACGTAACCATCAACGACTACTAGTTCAGAACTGGTTGCCAGATGCCATCGCAGTCGACTCCTAGCGATGAACGTCGGAACCTAAGAGTGTCATATGTTTAACCTAACCTGCAATTTAGCTTCACATAGGTGTAATTAGTGGAAGGTTCTTTAACATGCCATAATTCTATGTCATGGGACCTCCGGCCTTACTTCTCCTCCGGCATACTGAGGGATTTTCAACGCTCTTTAAAAATCCTACGACTTCGGCCGGGTTTGGGCATAGAAGCTCAGCATGCTACCAACTATGCCACTGAAGCCGCCTCAACAGTTTCACAGTTATAACTAGAGTTCCAGACTTTTGGTTTTAACGATAACTGCGAAATATTTCAGCGAACATATAGCATATTTGCCCTTTTTTTAAATTTTAAAGCTGCAAAATAAAGTTATTTTGCAAAATGTGTTATTTTCATCCTAAAATGCTAAATACCAACAAAATGCCGGTAATAAAGATTTTTTTCAAAACTATTTACTTTAAAACTATTTTAAATAGTTCCACTATCTGCCGTTTGATAGAAAATAAGAAATCTTAAATATAAATGTAAAGAGGTACAGAGAGACTTACAAGAAATCAATATAGACAATTTCGAAGACCGGACTGAGTGCCAGACGAAAATAACGAATGTTAAATTTGAACCAAGATTATTACGACAACCTGGGAAATTGGACGGATGAAAGGAAGAGGGAGCATTCCGCGAGGATGAAGAGATTTTGGGAGGAGCAGAGGAGACACGCCTCCAAATGACATCATGTTATCAAGTTTAATCGCTCTCCTGTAGGGGAATTTTCGCTTGGATAAATAATAAATAAATGTTTCATAAGATACGGGATAACGAAGTTCCTTCTCGAGCTTGATTGGTTGAAGTACTGAAATGATGGAAACAATGCTCTGCTTATACTTTGGGGACATTATAAGTTTCACAAGTTAGTGAGAAAAGGACTACCTGTGGTAGTCATTGAGAGTATGTTGAAGTAAATGTAATAAGAAGTAATAATTGTGGCAAAAGTTCTGCCTAATCAATACCTTTTATTTTAATAAATGATCACTTTGTGGTCATTGGGGACATGTTTCGAGGCCTAATTGTTTTGGCTCCTTCATCAGCTCATGTAGATCAAAATGTCAAGGAAAACAGGAGGTTGAAAAGCTTAACACTAAAAAAACATCCTTATCAATAAACCTATTATGGTGCTCCATAAGGAAAGGTGGAAGATGTTTACCCTAAAGATACAGTAGAATAATAAGTGAATGAATAAGAAAGGAATAGTTAAAATTTGAAATTTAAAAACAATATGATTAAACTCTAAAATGTAAAGTGACATTTTAGAGTTTAATCATATTGTGTTTTAGCTAGAGACCCAGATTTTTGGTTTTAACGATTAAGTGACATTTTCAAAATGTGGGCCAATGTTGTACCAAGGTGGGGTTACATTGTCCCAGTTTTTTTTTTTTGTTCTTTTTTCAAATAATGACTATTTTAGTTGTCTTGGGCTAAAGATACCTTTGATAATAAGGAATTGTGATCATATAGCAATAATTTTAGGTATTTGTGTTTATTTATAAGAACACACTCTTCTTCCTCTTCGGCTTTTCCCAATTAATTGGGGTCACCGGAGCCAACCAGGCTCATTTTGGTTTTGGCCGGGGATTTAAGGCCGGATGCCCTTCCTGACGCCACGTGATTTTCCAGGTGAAAATTCCACCCCGCTGTCACCGGGATTCGAACCCCGGTCGTCCGGGTGAAAGGCGAGTAGCTAAGCCACTGTGCCATCACGCTCCCCATTTATAAGAACACACTCAACTGAACAAATTCATAGTGACCAAGTTTGTTGTGTATGCAACAGGCATGATTCCCACAAATCATACTAATATATAAAAATGAGATGGTGTGTCTGTCTTTCTGTCTGTCTGTGTGTTACTCAATAACGCAAGAACCACTGGTCCGATTTAAATGAAATTTTGCATGGATGTAGCTGATTTACCAGGTTTACATATAGGATACTTTTGATTCTGATATTTTGCACTATTAAAAAATAGCGATCATTTTAGTGACGTCACTACACCCTTTGGTTTCAAAATTTCATATTTCCACATCAAATAAAAAGAGAACGCTAATAAATAGCAAACTTTTGATGGCACATACGAGCTTGGAATTAATTTCCTATCCGAAAGGTCCCTTATCACTTTTCGCGTATCTCCAAAGGTTAGCGAGTAAAACCCACATTTGTGACGTCACTACACCCTTTGGTCTCAGAATTTCATATTTCCATTTCAAATAAAAGGAGAAAGCTAAGAAACAGCAAACGTTTGATGGCATACACGAGCTTGAACATTTAATTTTCTATTCAAAAGGTCCTTATCACTTTTCGTGTGTCTCCAACGGTTAGCGAGTAAAACCTAAATTTATGCAATAAAACACGGTCAACACCGAGCGGTGCAGTATATCTCTACATATATAAAAATGAAAGTTTGCCTGCTTTTTACTGAATTTCTACGGAAATTTGAGTTATTTACGCGTTTCAGACTGTTTTGTAATGGATGCGCGTGAAAATAATTTTTTGGTCTGTCTGTCTGTTTGTTTGTCTGTGGACAACTTTGTTCCCTTATAACTCGAGAATGGCTGGGTGTATCAACGTAGGCTGGCCCCGTGGTGTTGGGGTAGCGCGCCTGCCTCTCACTCTGAGGCCCCGGGTTTGATCCCCGGCTCCGTCAGGGATTTTAAAACTGACGTGAGGGTTGGAAAGGGGTGCACTCAGCCTCGTGAGGACAATTGAGTAGCTGCCTGACAGTGAGACAGCGCCCCGATCACGAATACCAAGATTAACGGCCGAGGGGACCCGACGCGCTGATCACGCGTCACCCCAATATCTGCAGGCCAAATGGCTGGGCAGTGGTCGCTTGGTCGGCCTTAGCCCGTCATGGGCCGTATAGTGCCAGGGGTTGTTGTTGTTGTTGTTGTTGTATCAAAGTAAAATTTGGTACAAATATCCATCAGAGGCACGACACTAATCATTGATGTTACTCATCTCCGTACCTCGCATAAAAGGGGGCCTACCCCCTTAATATACATGCTGAAATAGGAGTAGAAGGACGAGACAAAGCTCATTTAATAAACTTATGAATGAATGCAAGCCGGTAACCATGGCAACAGATTCTCAGAGGTCCATCTATTGCTGTAAGACGCAATGCAATTCCATTAATTACATTAGTGTGAAAGTTTGAAAATGGCTAGAAGGTTATCACGGAACCAAATTAAGCTGTAAAATTCATCAATACGTATAATGCGCTTAAGGGGGTCAAGGGGTACACTAGAATTTTTTCACGCGATTTATACCCGCGGGTGTGGTACAGCAGGTCTAATTCCTATTCCTATATTATACTATTATTATTAGTATTATATTACCGGCCGCGGTGGCCGAGAGCGCTAACGCGCTATTTCGTGCCTTGCTGGCATCGGGAGAGCGTGGGTTCGAATCCCACCTCGGCCGTCCCGAAAATGGCTTTCGTGGTTTCCCATTTTCACCACCAGGCAAATGCCAGGACGGTTCCTTTCAATAGGTCCACGGCAGATTTCCTTCCAATATCTGTTCCCTGACCCGTCCTGAAAAGAAAAGTACATGACCATTGGCTGCATTAATAAAATTATTATTAGTAGTATTATATTATGGCGTACAACGACGTGACAAAGCCCCTCGGTGCCAGAAACAAAGCTCGGGGGCCCTAAATGGTCCTCGAAAACTACATTATAAGGCTCTAAAACCAACAGTTTCTGAAATATTCCCAGAAAACTAATTTAATTTAACAAACTAATGAAGGAATGCAAATCGGTAACCATGACAACATTATCTCAAGGGGTGGCATCCAACTTTCCATTTACACTGACCGGCAAAAAAAGTGGAACAGTAATTTAAAAAGTATAAAATTAGCCATGAAAAAGATGTAATCACATTTTAAAAGCTTTTCACGCATTAGGACACACATCTGAAACATCCGTGAATAGAAATTGACATTTCTTAGGGTGGTTTATTACCACCAATTACCCCCAATCTTCGATGAGCCTAACAAGATGTCATGGACGCTAAGGGTGGAAACACTCGTGTTTTAGCGACCAGTGCTCCCATGCAGTGCAGTGCAAACATTAACACTGTTTTGTTTGGCAAAAGAAAACCAGCCCAAAAGAACATTAGTAAAAAATAGAAAATTGTTAGATTTGTGAAATGTAACGAAATTTGTGAGTTAAAGCGTGTTGTAAAACATGTTTCAGTATTTTCTGTAGCCAACCATCTAACATTTACATGAATAATGCAAATATTGGAAAACCGATACATTTTAGTGGAATAAATTAAGAAATTACATAAAAAATTGAAGTGTTCCACTTTTTTTGCCGGTCAGTATATTTCTGTAAGAAGCAATGTCACTCCATTTATTACATTTCTGTGAAAGTTTGCAAATGGCTATAAGGTTATCACGGAACCAACATAGACTGTATAATTCATCAATGCAATTAAGGGGGTCAAGGGAGAATTTTTCCATGCAATTTTCATGTGCGACATATAATACGGAAGGTCTATTATATCTCCCAACAGCAACATTATTTTCAAAAATTCCTGAATTCAATCAGCATTTTTTTGTGGGTTTTAGGAATTTGGGCCATTTGAGGCTAAAGAACCTGAATTTTTATGCACCACAAGCCTTTATAATTTATGAAAGAGGTCTTCCTGTGTATGGGGACCTAACACAACGTAGAGGGTCAGTTTTTATGTGACATGAATTGCGTTTCGTCTACAAGGCTTTCAAATCTATTTCACGTCAGGAAGTACACGTTAGGTGAATTTAGTTTGAGAGCAGATTTTAACTAATCTTTTTTTTGTCGACATACGGGTTCATCGTAAGGATGATTTTGTTTGATACTGTGTGGTAGATATACCCATATTTGGATATCTGGGTAATATGTTGTAGACAATAGAATTGTCTGTTTGTCTTTCTGTGTATCTTTATGTACGCCTATAACTCGTGTTCGGAAGCTTGGTGCATCGTAAAATTAGGTATGGTAAACATGAGTCAGTACACCAATCATTTATAAAACTCTTCACCGTACTTTTCGTACAGTAGAAGGGTTGATATATGGAAAAACTTCTCAAAATACATGCTAAAATAGGCAAAATATAAAAATTATCCTAGAAGGACGACCAAAGCATATGTTGCACTTCTCAATGTGAGACACAAAATTCGCGAGTCTATAAAGGGTCTCCGAAAACCACATTTTAAGGCCCTTAAATTAACAGTGTTTGTGATATTCCCAGAAAACTAACTTCGTTCTGATCAACTTATGAAGGAATGACAAACCGCTAACCAATGCAACAGTAGCTCAGTTGATAATGTCTGGTGTTAACACCGAACACCGTTCGAAGAACGGGTACTTCTGCTAGTTAATAATAAAACGAAATAAAATACTTAAAAAAAAAGAACAGGAATGCTCTAGCCTCATACATTACACAAAATTGTATAACTCTGGCACTTGAAAATATCCCCTCTTGGAAAGTAGTTTCGGTGGAGATATTTTTCTTACAACAGATGGCCAGGGTTATGTCATTACATCTTTCTTCTGAGGCCACTTCCAGCATTTCGTACATTTCTTCATACAATCTACTGTAGGTGCCTTCCAATGAGTCCATCCTTACTATTACTATAGGGTATTCTTGTTTATTGTATATAACAGTTACAGAATCACCCACATTCAGATTGACTGATAGATCCTGATTCTGGAGTAGTCCCACAGCTGTAGGCTCTTGCCGCTCGCTGAGTTCATCTTCAGAGAAGCCACACTCTGATGATGAATTTTGAACACTCAAGTTATCAGCATCAGTTTCTGAGTCTGAGGATTCAAAAGACTCTATTATTTTCCTGGGTCTTCCCCTTTTCTTGGGAACAGAACTGTAACCGAAATTATTCAGTTACATAGCTCACAGGAATAATTATTGATCAATTCACTATTTTATTTTGTTTATGGGTATCAATTTTATTTATTTAGTAATTCTGTAAGTATGTATTAGTGCCGTGGTGTGTGATGTGGGAAAATGAGGTTACCAAAATGGCCGCCTTATTGCCTGGGCTAAACATTTATAAAATGGCCTTAGTTGTTGACAAATCTCCTTGACAACACACTAACAATGGACCTTATAGAAAGCTTGAGGAATCGGCTGTCAGGAAACTGCATGGGAAGAAGATGAAACGATTAGGTTACAAGACGGAAATATGTTATAGAATATTGAGCTGCCACACCAGGCTATACAGAGAAACATTGAAAAAAACCACATAATTTCAATTGGGGAATATGCAATAACAAGAATAGAAGAGTATCAAGTATTGTGATTTAGTTTGTCCATGCAGACAGACATGTATTGATGGTTGTGTTTCCCAAAGAAGATGGAGTAATAAGAATAAGAAAAGAGACTTTTCTGGTGGTAGTGCACCGTCTGCAGTCCTTCTACCTGAATCACAGATTACACACTAATACAGCCATCACAATTAACACCAGTTATCAGACAAATTCTACACACACCCAAAGTACATGGGGCTACATGACCTTGTTGTCACAGCCCCGAAACTAAGGAACCAACCATCTTTCTTTCTTTCTTTCTTTCTTTCTTGGGCTGGCTGTGTGGCTCAGCGGTAACGTTCTTGCCTGCTGTGACCAAGGTTGCAGGATTGAATCCTGGCGCAGCCAGTTGGCATTTGAGGGTGCGCAAATGCGAGGGGGCCGTGCCAGTAGATTTACTAGCACGTTAAAGATCCCCTTCGGGTCAAAATTTCATCACCCCTGCGTCTCTAAAAGCCGCAGTTCTTAGAAGGGATGTAAAACCAATAACTTTTTTCATTATCTTCCTTTCTTTCTCTCTTTCTTTCTTTCTTTTTATCTGTCTTTGATTGGCATTGCAATGGGTATAGCTAGTGTAGTATAAAAATAAGAATTAAATAACATTCCAAACACTGCCAACTCCATCAAACAGATAAATCGGCTGTCAGGAAACTGCATGGGAAGAAGATGAAACAATTAGGTTACAAGACGGAAATATGTTATATAGAATATTGAGCTGCCACACCAGGCTATACAGAGAAACATTGAAAAAACCTCATAATTTCAATTGGAAAATGAAAGACCAACACATGAACAGGGTTTGAAGGCCAGCATGAAACCACTCCCAGGTGATGAAAGTCCTGGAAATCAGGTCATCAGACTAGCATCCTCCTTCCTCACACAAACACAGCAAATCCATAGCAATAACCTAGTCATGTGCTACTGAAATGAGGGAACTGACCACCGTAAATGACTTTAATTCTATTCACTTTTCGTGCTAATTCCTGAATTTAAACCATTCACATCAAATTGTTAAAATGCCAGCTGCATTTTCTGAAGAAATGTCAGATGCCGAGAAACATATAAAATGGCCGTACAACTAGAAAAGCCATTTCGAAGATTCTTACCCAGGCCATAAAAGCCTTCATCGTATATTATTATAAATCATGTGCATTTCAGAAACGCCCAGGAAATTAAGAAAATAGTGGAGTGAAAGACATCTCGTACCCATGTAGACACTTGACTCTGTCAGGATAGCTGGTCACCCAATTAACATAAATGTTAACTCGAGTGGCACAAGTAATTGGGGAAGGAAAGATGAAAGCAATGGTGTTTGCAGATGATTTGATGATTTGGGGAAACAAGGAGGAGGAAGTACAGGAGCAGTTGGACGTGTGGGAAGGAATAATACAAGGATATGGAATGAAATTTAGCATAAATAAGAGTGAGATGGTGATCACAACAAGGAAGAAGGAAAGAACCACAACGGGAATAACAATTGGTGGGGAACAGCTGAAGAAAGTGGAGAGTTTCAAGTATTTGGGAAGTCTGATACAAGATAATGGAAGAAACGATAGAGAAATAAATGAGCGGGCAAGACAGGCAGAAGCATTCCGGAGGAGTGTGAGAAGCATGATATGGACCAAGGATGTCCCTCAGAACAGCAAAAAGATCGTATATCGGACGTACTATGTCCCTATCCTGACGTATGCCTCGGAGACCTGGGTTATGAAAGGAAGGGAGAAGAGCAAAATACAGTCCAGTGAGATGAGGTTCTTGAGAAGCAGTATTGGAGCTACAAAGATGGACAGAATAAGAACTGAGAGGATCAGAGAATTAATGAAGGAGGAATCATTACAGGATGGTATAGAGAAATCTAGACTAAGATGGTATGGACATGTAAAACGAATGGAGGAGAAGAGGATACCCAGGAGGATACACGAGATGAAGTGGGAAGGAAAGAGACCGAGAGGAAGAACGAGAGACAGATGGCTGAAGGGGGTGGAAGAAAGCGTGAAGAAGAGAGGAGAAGACTGGACAAGGGTGGAGGCTGAGAGATAGTGGGAAGACAGAAGACGTTGGAGAGGCTTGTGTTCCAAACAGACCCGGCCAGTTGCTGAGATGGAGCCCATCACTTCCGAGCGAGACGCGCCATGATGCGTGTGGGCACCATTTCGGCAACGCTGTACAGCTTTTCCCGGAGCGGCTAGCTGGTGAACCATGTGTTATTTCCTCGTACAAATACAAACCGATATAAAATAAGTGAATTAATTTACGTATTTCACAGTCATACAGCATAACTTTTTGATGTATAACGATTACAACGCAACCAAGAACTACATTTTCCAACCACCCCGAGCCGAGAAAAAGTTACCTTACAAAAATGATAACAACACACAAAATTTTGAAATTAATAAACCAGTTATACAACATTCCAATGTATATTGTGTTAAAATTTGGATTCGATCTGATGTCGGGTTTTTGAGATAATAATTCTTAAATGTGACGCATGGTTGAAACACGCTTAAAAACGTGCACTTTTTGTGTTCCAACTGCGATAAAAAAATATTAAAATATAAATTTAAAATTCCAAACCTACATGGACTAACGTAAAATAGAACGACGAAAATGATCATGTCATTGGATTTTAATCTAGGTCTATTGGTTACTTCACAAACAACCTTCAAACTCGAGTGCACATAATACTTTGGTTGACAGTAAGTTAGGAACCATCCCAGCATTTGCCTGGAGTAGAAGTGGAGATCCACACATGGCGTAATCCCAAAAATATGGATAATATTAAGAGTATTCCGGACCGTGAAAGCCTTAATCTACGCCATTTTATTACAGTTAATATGCGAGCAGAGGGAAATATTTTGCAATTCTGTAAGTCTTCACTTTAATTACTAGTACATAATGAAAAATAAGTAGCATTAGGACCTGGATGTTTGTCATATCATATTTTACCGTTTTTTTTTTTTTTTTTTTTTTTTTTTAATGACAATTTTAAGATGATGATTTGAAATTATTGAAATTGAAATTATGTCATTAAGCATAATTAACATTCCGAACAGGAAAGGATTGCAATTCTGCTGTATAACATTCATTTTAAACATAGCACATGACATACAAAGCATAAGGTAACGGACTTTTCCTCAAATGTCTAAATATGTTGCCTTAGTAATTAATTCTTCTTCTTCTTCTACGCGATCAGGCCCAGTGGACCGCGCGCTGCTACAAGTTTCCTTCTCCATCGTCTCCTATCCATAGCTGCCAGGTGCCTACGCGTATCGCTGCCTGTTGCAGATCTTCATGGAGTCCATCACTCCACCGCTTCCTTGGTCTCCCTGGTGGTCTTCATCCTGTGGGGATGAAATCCAGTAGCTTCCGTGGCCATCGGTGGTCTTCCATCCGGGCTACATGTCCAGCCCACTGCAGTCTTCTGGTTTTGATGGTTCCAGCTATGTTGGCATCATGGTACAGGTCTTCTACTTCATGATTGTGTCTAATCCTCCATTCACCCGTGTGTACATCCCTCACCGGTCCGAAGATCTTCCGAAGAACTTTTCTCTCAAAAACGAGTAGTTTATGAAAGTCCTGTTTTCAGATACTCCATGTCTCACATCCATATAGTACAACGGGTTGGATCAGAGTTTTATACAGACGAATTTTGAACTGTCTGGAGAGACTTCTGGACCGAAGAAGCTGTGTTAAGCTGTAGAGAGTTCGGTTTCCTGCTTGGATCCTGGCGTTGATTTCTGCCTCATATGATGAGTTCTCCGTGAAAAGCGATCCTAAGTACTTAAATTCACAGACCCTCTTGTAGGACTGGTCCCCTACCCGGAGTGACTGTAGTTGCCCAAAAACGTGGCCTTGCCCGCGAGTCATATTGAGGTACTCCGTCTTAGTTTCATTCACGATTAGCCCAAATTTGTTGGCAGCTGCCTTGAGTGCTCTGGTCATTTGCCTCAACTCTTCCTGAGAGCTGGAGAGTAAACTGATATCATCTGCGTAGGCAAGGTATGCTAGGTTCTTCCCTTCGACTTGGATTCCTTCAAAATTCTTTCGAAAGGTCTCGCGTATGATCTTCTCCAAGGCAAAATTGAACAGTGTAGGAGATAACCCGTCTCCTTGCCTGAGACCCGTCAAAATTTCAAAATCCTCCGTCACTCTATTTCCCATTTTTATCTTACCGCGTGTTTCGCTCAGACAGATCGCTACCAAGTTGATGAGTTTCTCGGCCATTCCAAACTCTCTTAGGCAACTGAGTAGGCTCTTTCGGTGTAAGCAATCATAGGCCTTCTTGAAATCTACGAATAACACGTGGAGTTCTTTGCCATATTCACCCAGTTTTTCAGAAAGCTGTCGGAGAACGAAGATATTATCTACTGTGGAACGCCCCAGCCGAAAGCCTCCCTGGTAATCACCAAGCACTGATTCTGCCACTGGTTGAATTCTATCTATGAGGCAGTTGGACAAGATCTTGTAGCAGACGTTAAGCAGGGCGATTCCTCGATAGTTATCACATTTCAATTTGTCACCCTTCTTATAGATTGGACAAATCAGAGCTGTTTTCCATTCTGACGGTAGTTCTTCTTTGATCCAGATTGCTTGTATCAGCCTGTGCAGTTTTTCTGTTAGTTTCTCTCCTCCTTCCTGGATCATCTCGGTCTGTATTCCATCTTCACCCGGACTTTTATTCTTCTTGAGCCGTTCGATCTGGATTTTGATCTCATCCAAAGTGGGTGGCGGATAATCCAAGTCGACTGTGGTTGGAGACTGGAATTCAAATACTATTTCAGGGTCTTCACAATTGAGAAGCTGGTCGAAGTACTCCTTCCATCTCTTGGCGATATCATAATCGTTGGTCAGAATTTTGTCACTAGAATCTTTGACAAATTTCTGTCTCGGCTGGTAACCTTTGCTAAAATACTTCACCTTTTGAAACATTTCCCTGGCATTGTTTCCTCTGAAGTCTGCTTCTGCCGCAACAATGATGTCCTTGACATATTTTCTCTTTGCCCTTCTCAGAGTTGCTTGGGTAGCCCTTCGAACCTCCTCAAATCGTTCTTTACCCTGTGCCAGATCAGTCTCCTGCAGCCACTTATTCCAGGCTTCCTTTCTCTGTTCCAGAGCATCTGCACATTCCTTTCCAAACCAGATCTTCCTGCCTACTGTGTCTCCCTTGATCGTCTCCTTTGCTGTAGCAGTCAGTGTGCTTCGAATCTTTTCCCAAATTTGTTCAGGGTCTTCGCTCACGTCCAGTTCACTGAGTGCTTCAAAGCGGTTGTTCAGTTGCAGCTGATATTCTGTCTTTATGGCTTCATCCTTTAGTTTTTCAACATGTTATCTCTCAACCTTCTTTAGCTTAGCCCTGATCCCTCCTTTACACTGAACTTGTAAGTGGCCTCTGACCAGAAAGTGGTCACTTCCACACTCTGCACCCCGTGCCGTCTTAACATCGGACACCCATCTCTTGATTTTTAGATCAATGGCGACATGGTCTATCTGATTTATTATTCTCCCATCTGGTGACATCCAGGTTCCCTTATGGATGTTCCTACGCTGGAAGTTTGTGCTGGAAATGAATAAGCCTGATGACGCAGCAAAGCTAATGAACCTTACACCATTATCATTGCTTACCTCATGTAGGCTGTGCCTTCCTACTGTACCTTGGAATACTTGTTCTTTCCCAATTTTAGCATTCATGTCTCCGATAAGGATCCTCAAGTGTCCATTTGGGATAGAATCCACTACTGCTTCTAGCTGCGCATAGAACTCGTCTTTCACTTCCCTTTCACTTTCTTCCGTGGGAGCATGACAGTTCACAAAAGTCGCCTTGTGATGCTTTACGTTCACTGTTAACACAGAGATTCTGGGGTTGATAGACACAAACTCTGATACATTAGTGGCCAAGACCTTGCTCACACAAAAACCAGTACCCAACCTATGCCCTTGTTCACAGGCTCCATATAGGATAGTCGAGGTCTCAATATCGATGCTGCCCGTATCCTCCCACCGGATTTCTTGCAGTGCAACTAGATCTAGTTTGTATTTCTGGATTTCTTTGACCACACTGGTTGCAGCTCCTTCCTTGTATAGACTCCTTACATTCCATGTTCCAAATCGAATACCATTTATTCGCCGTTGCTGTCGTCTAGTATTAAATATTCCGAGGCTTACTTGTAGCGTTGAAAGCATTGTTACTATTTTTTTTACGAAGAAAGGGTGCTGGCCTCTCGTCCAACCTGTGGCGTTACCCTCACAGCTTACAGGGTTGCTGGCTTTTCTGTCAGGGTGGGCTCCCTTAGCCATCCTTTAATCTCACTAGTCATTAAAATAAATCTACTGAAAATAACTATCAAAAGGGATCAAATAGACAAAAAAGGCAGAATATAAAAGGTATGGATCACCAAACACTATATAGAAGTTCGTGCATTGAATCTTCTAGAAATGAAAATCAAAAATCTTAGGTAATGTAATATCTTATAGCTAGAACTGCAGGATTCACTCGTTTATGTGTACATAACCTTCAATATTCAAACGTTGATTCCTTAGTAATTAATGCTTTATCTAATTAAAAATATTATTGTAATGCCAGTAGATTCGGATGACAAATGTGCAAATGCGGAAATAAGTCTTGCGGACGCGGATAACAGTTGTGCGGATGCTGGGCGGATGCAGATAACAGTCGTGTGGTTGCGAATAACGTTTTGTTTATCCACGCAGGGCTCTAGTCGTAGTAATGCATTCATAACTGTTCCCGGGCAAAGCCGGCGTGGGTTGCTAGTTTATAATAATTGAATATGGTAGCCTTGTTGCTAAATAGAATAAACAGCACGTATAAAACAATGAAACACAGGGGTACTATGCAAGAGCTGTAGACAAATCAAAATCCTTACACTGCAAAGTGCCCCCAGGGGCTCTCATCTAGTGGGACGTGGGTTAGCGACCACGGGACTCCAGCTGAGTCCGGCATTGCTTCCACTTACTTGTGCCGGGCTCCTCTCCGTCTTCTTTCCTGTCGACCTCTCTTCGTCAACTCTTGTTCTTTTCCGACCCCGACGGTATTAGGGTATCCGAAGCCTAGGGAGTCTTTCACTTTCCCGCATTAGTTGGCCCTTGTCTCATCTTTCCTGATACCCTCATTTTTCGAGGGGTCAGCCTTCTCTTTCTTTTCATTATATTTCCTTTTCTCCTTAAGAATTTTTTTTGCTCCTCGTGTATCTAAATTAATTTCAGTTTTTTACATCTACACTCCAATTTGTAGGTATTTTCAATCTACGTTGCATTTTGTAAGTTTTTTCTATCTAAGTTACATTTTGCGAGTGTTTTCAACCTCAATTGTATTTTGTAAGAATTGACAACTAAATTGCTTCTTAGTAAGTCTTGGAACAATGTCGGGAGTCCGGAGATCCAAAGAAGCTTTGCGAGTATTTTGAATTTCAATTGCAATTTGTAAGTATTTTCAACTTATACCCCTTTTTGCAAGTATTTTCAATCTAAATTGCATTTTGTAGGGTGAACATTTTGCAAGTATTTTGTCTCTCAATTGCATTTTGTGGGTATCTTGAATCTAAATTACATTTTGTAAGTATTTTCAATCTAAATTGCATTTTGTAAGTATTGTCCATCCAAATGAGTAGTTTGAAATGGTCCGAGTTGAGGTAGCTCGCGCTGTGGTGGCCCGCGCAGAGGTAGCCCGTGCTAAGGTGACCCGCACTGAGGTAGCCCGTGCTCAGGTGACCCCCACTGAGGTAGCCCACGCTGTGGTGGCCCATGCTAAGGTGGCCCGCACTGAGGTAGCCTGCACTGTGGTGGCCTGCGCTGAGGTAGCCCACGCTGTGGTGGCCCGTGCTAAGGTGGCCTGCACTGAGGTAGCCCGCGCAGAGGTAGCGCGCGCTATGTTGGTCCGCGCTGTGGTGGCCCGCACTGGGTGGCATTTTCAATTTCAATTGCAATTTGTAAGCATTTTGAATTTAAATTACACTTTGTGAGTAGTTTGGATCTGAAAAGTGAGTTTTTTCAATCTGAATTACATTGTGTATTTTCAATTTCAATTATATTTTGCAAGTATTTTGAACCTCAATTGCATTTTGTACGTATTTCCAATCTCATTTGCATTTTGTAAGTATTTTGAATATCAGTTGCATTTTGTAAGTATTTCGACTCTGCATTGCATTTTGTACGTATTTTGAACCTAACCTACATTTTAGGCGTATCTTTAATTTTTTCATTTTGAGAGTATTTTCATTTCAAATCCTCCTTTGTAAGTATTACCGCCCTCCACTGTGTATTATTCAGTCTGTGTTAATAGGGGCAGATGACCTCGTAGTTCCGCCCCTTAAAACAACAATAACTAACTAACACTGCAAAGCCTCGGACAGGTTGTGAGTTATAGCCAGCATTTTACATAATACAAAAGTAGCTACAATTAACTGATACTAACGTGCACAACTAACAGGCCCCTATGCATCCCCCCCCTGCCCCCCTCTCTCGGTGGCCCTGCGGTGTTCGACTTCCGGCTCTGCTAAGAAATTTAATTCTGGTCCGAGGACTCATGAGGCAGAACTGAGACGAGGTGATTTCGATTTCTACCTCAACCATCCTGGAAGTGGTCTTCCCACTTCTACTCCGGGCAAACGACGCGATGGTTCCTAACTTAAGGCCAATCCTAACTCTAATTACAATAAAATGAATAGGGTATTTCAAAACAGGGTCTACTTTGGAGAGCTTATTTTTACTGGAGACAACTAATGTGGTTTCCTTCCAAACTGGAAAATGCTGAAAATTACGAACGCCAGACAGATGGTGTCGCATTATAGATACTGAATATTTGATAATATTTGTCACAATTTCGTATTAGAATATTCTATCTAACCTGTACTTCTACCGCCAGGTTATGAATGAACTCGGAATTGTATCCCTTAACCCCCACCCTCTCAAGAATGACCCCTTTAATTGTATGATTGTATGATGGAAGGTTTGTATAAGGTCTTAGTTTCTTTATCAATATCAGTGGACTGAGAGATAGCTGATTCAAACCGTATAGTAAGCAGGATCGATAATCTCAGCCTCATCCTTCCTCGATTGCAATAATATCGATCCTGCACTTCTTCATGTCCTTTTCCTATCATTAGCCTTTGACACTCATTATGAGACTGTGTGCCATGACACACAATACTTTTAAAATAAACCCTTAATTTTAGCGGCATGTAGTGGATTGGTTTACCGAGTTACACAATGGCGGGACTGTGTGTTATCTGATGGAGTGGTGTTGGAGGTGGATCATTTCCTGTGTTCTACAAGCGGATATAACGGCTCCCTTGCAACTGACCTGCCTGTTAGAGGTCACGTAATGAAGAAAATTACTACCTTCGTAAGAGCTTCATTCATCGTCTGCTTCCATTCATTAATCCACTTGACTCTCCTACACCGGGTCAGCGGGAACTTTTCGAGGCCGTCAAACTTAATTGGCGTTTCTCTTCTCTTTTGCCTGATGATGATGCTGCTGCTGCATACATATAGAAAGAGTAATTCTTACATGTAATTTAATTAATCGTGGCGATCCCTTAGTTTCTTTCGATATCCTCTCTCTTCATTTCATAGCCATGTATTGTAAATCTCATGGCTTTTGAAGATTCTAGAATGTAGAGTATTATTATTAATATTTGATTAGTTCTGCCAAACAAACCAAGGAGCACGTTACAACATAGCACAATGTTTCCTCTTTTCTTCCCAATATCTCGTTTGTTGTTTATTTTCTTAGTTTAGGGGCTGCGACAACACGGTCATGTAGCCTCGTGTACTTTGGGTGTGTGTAGAATCTGTCTAATAACCGGTGTTAATTGTGATAACTGTATTAGTCTGTGTAATCTGTTTTTTAATTCGAGTAAGGACTGCGGAGGTAATTTCAAGTAGTTCCTACTTTACCTACCAAATGCTACTGTCCACAACACCTAGCTGTCAACTTTCGTTACTAGATGCCATCTCAACCAGCGCCTGGTGACAAATGTTGGAACTTACGAGCATTAATCAAACCTAACTTACAAATTTTGGTACTAGTGTAGTTAGTGGAAGGTTCTTTTTCATGTCATAAATCTATGACATGGGACCGCCGGCTTTACTTCCCTTCCACAGGAAGGCATACTGAGGGATTTTTAACGCTCTTAAAAATTCCGACGACTTCGGCCGGGTTTGAACCCGCGATCTTGGGCATAGAAGCTCAGCATGCTACCAACTACGCCACCGAAGCCACCTTCCCAATATCTCTTCATCCGTTCACTCTGCTCTCTTTACGTCCATCCTGTATTCTTTTGTGTAGATTTCTCTGCAACTTTGTGTATTAGGGTTCTACATTTTGGTATATTGTGAATGATTCCTTCGTTCATACCAGATACTCAGCCTCGTGAGGCAAAACTGAGAAAAGTCGGGTTTGTTTCCCACCTCAAATGCAAATGCCGGGATGGTACCTAACTTAAGGCTACGGCCGCTTCGTACCCAAATCCTACGTCAATTACAAATTGCACATATTAGTACTGACACAAATTCTTCACGCACTCAAGTACACGGGGACTACGTGACTACGATTTTGAAGGATCTTAGAAGCGCTTACTAGCGCTGAGATTGAGACTCGCTAGACTCAATAAGTATACTGTAGTTTCTTATATATATACTCTTTGTATTGTTGTGAGAATAAAGAAGTAGTCTAATACGGAGAGTTTCACTGCACAGATACTGTATATAGGCCTCACGTACGTTAATTCCCCAACATATTGGTGCCGAAACCCAACCATCTTCATCTTCAGTCGGTACTCTTTAGTCAGCAGCTTCTTTCCAAGTTAGTACCAAGCCACGAGGGAATAATAAAGGGAATAAGACAGCGATCACACCATTCTGTGTCTTCTGTGAAAACAAAGAACATTGGGCTCAAAATGGTACCAAGGTGACAGATGTCAAACAACGCTTAGAAAAGCTGTCTACCCAACGATGTTTCTTGTGCCTAACCAGAAGTCTCACTTTGAGAAACTGCTGCAAGTAGGACAAAGTATCCTGCGCTACATGTAAGGGACCACATCACATTTCCATCTGTAAAGAACAAGTGGGAGTAACTGTAGGAAAAATACATGTTAGTATGCCAAACTTGACATTCCTTCAAACAGCTCGGATTTGGGTTATCGGACCAACTGGTCTTCGGAAAAGAACGCTTTGCATTCTTGACGCCGGGAGTCGGTCAAGCTTCATCAGCTCGGATCTGATAACCTGAAGCTGAAAGTCACTGACCAGAGAGAGCTGTCAGTCACTGCATTTGAAGCAACATTAAGTACATCAATGACTCGCAGACTGGCCATCTTCAGCATAACTGGAATGTGGACAAAAGATTCCGTGCGAATCTCAGCATTCGAGAGTAGAAACACTTACTCACCACACCCAACCATCCCACGTGACATCCAGAGTCTATCACATCTTCACAAATTGCAACTAGCTGATCCTCAAGATGATGCAGACGATCTGACAATTGAGGTTCTGATAGGAGGTGACCAATATTGGCAGGTGATGAGGACAAACAGCCATTACGCATCTCAAGTTCTATGGTACTTCTCCCCTCTAGGTTTGGTTGGATTCTTAGTGGGAATAAGTCTGGTGCAACAGTGAATCACCTGTCCGTAAACCACGTCAGTACCAATGAAGAATTACTATCTTCCGAGGACAATCGACGAAAATTTTGGGACCTAGAGACATTAGGGATAAAGGAAGATCAGCAACGAGCACTCACTCAAAGAGAATCAGTAATTTTGGCAGGCTTCCATGAGTCGTTCAAAATGGAAGATGGAAGGAGGGTCGTCTCCCTACCAAGGAAGGAATAATCATCATCATCTTGCACAGTTTCCAGCCACTGGCCGGGTCTGTTTGGAACACAAGCCTCTCCAACGTCTTCTGCCTTCCCACCATCTCTCAGCCTCCACCCTTGTCCAGTCTTCTCCTCTCTTCTTCATGCTTTCTTCCACCCCCTTCAGCCACCTGTCTCTCAGTCTTCCTCTCGGTCTCTTTCCTTCCCACTTCGTCTCGTGTACTCTCCTGGGTATCCTCTTCTCCTCCATTCGTTTTACATGTCCATACCATCTAAGTCTAGATTTCTCTATACCATCCTGTAATGGTTCCTCCTTCATTAATTCTCTGGTCCTCTCATTTCTTATTCTGTCCATCTTTGTAGCTCCAATACTGCTTCTCAAGAACCTCATTTCACTGGCCTGTATTTTGCTCTTCTCCCTTCCTTTCATAACCCAGGTCTCCGAGGCATACGTCAGGATAGGGACATAGTACGTCCAATATATGATCTTTTTGCTGTTCTGAGGGACATCCTTGCTCCATATCATGCTTCTCACACTCCTCCGGAATGCTTCTGCCTGCCTCCCCCGCTCATTTATTTCTCTATCGTTTCTTCCATTATCTTGTATCAGGCTTCCCAGATACTTGAAACTCTCCACTTTTTTCAGCTGTTCCCCACCAATTGTTATTCCTGTTGTGGTTCTTTCCTTCTTCCTTGTTGTGATCACCATCTCACTCTTATTTATGCTAAATTTCATCCCTTATCCTTGTATTATTCCTTCCCACATGTCCAACTGTTCCTGTACCTCCTCCTCCTTATTTCCCCAAATCATCAAATCATCTGCAAACACCATTGCTTTCATCTTTCCTTCCCCAATTACTTGTGCCACTCGGGTCATTATGTCATCCATCACCACAATGAAAAGTAACGGTGACAGTGCACTTCCTTGTTTCAGGCCGTTTCTCTGTTCCAACCAGTCCGATCTCTCTCCTCCCACTTTCACACAGCTCACGCTTCTCTTGCACATCTTCTTTATCCTCTTTATAGTCCATTTCTCTACTCCTCTATCCTCCAGGGACTTCCATACTTTGTTTCTGCATACACTGTCATATGCTTTCTCAATGTCCAGGAAGGCCATCAGTAGATCTGTTCCATACTCATAGTGCTGTTCTTGTAACTGCCTTACAGAAAAAATCAAATCCACTGTGGACCTTCCTGCTCTGAAGCCATGTTGTTCTTCCCTCATCCCTCCTTCTATCCTTGTCCTAATTCTCCTTTCCAAAACTTTCTCGAAGATCTTTGCACAATGACTCATCAATGTCAATACTGCAATAAAATCGCAGAAACGCTGAGAGACGTTTTGATTCCCTGAAGAACAAACTTAATGGAAATAAACAGTTCCAAGAGGTATATCATGCTCTAATGACAGACTACTTCGCAAAGGGACATGTAGAGATGGCCCCCGAGGAGGAATCAGATAACGACACCTTCTATTTGCCTCACCATGCTATAAGGAAACAAAGAGACGGCACAACGGAAGTGGGGAATAGTTTTTGATGCTTCATCTTATGAAAGGGGATCCCTGTCGCTCAATGACGCCTTAGAGACAGGGCCTAATCTCCTACCAGAAATCCTGGCAACACTACTTCGCTTCCGACTCCATCGACTAGCTTTAATTGGAGACGGAACTCAAGCTTTTCTGCAGCTGTGTCTGGATAAAAATGACAGAGACTTAACAAAATTTGTGTGGTTTGAAATAGAGAGAGGGAAAAATGGAGATTGGAAGACAACTGACAACACTGCAGTGTATAGATTCACCCGCTTGCCATTTGGACTTTGCAGCCCATTCCTTTTATCAGCTACACTACGTGAATTGGCTTCCAGATTCTGTGACGAGTATCCTTTGGCTACAAAACTGCTAGATCAAAGAACCTTCGTGGATGACTTCACAGCCAGTATAGAAGATGACAATGAAATCATTGCTGTATACTACGAGATAACAGGGCTTCTTTGAGAGATACAAATGCCAATGTCAAAGTGGGCAACCAATTCAAATTTGTTAAAGGATATATGGAGAGCAAAGGGCGTGAGGAGAAATGAGAGACACGAGTTTTAGGTGTTAACTGGTACACACATACATACTCTCTTCTCCTTGACCCTAAAGACGTCGTCAGAATGCTACCAGAAGAGCCGGCAACGAAGAGACAAATGCTAAAAGCCACAGCCAGATTCTACGACCCACTAAGATTATTTTCACCCATGTCAATAACTGCGAAGATAATTTTCCAGGACACTTGGTGCAAAGGACTAGCAAGGGAGGAAATTCTACCACCTGACCTCGCTCATCGATGGAACGATTGGATATCAAACTTACAGTACTTAACTTCAATACGCATACCACGGTGGATGACCATTTCGAACTCCAGCACAGACTTATCATTGCACGTGTTTTGTGATGCCTTCACGACTTATAAATTATTTCTATCGTGAAACTGGAGTAGGATCCATTGCTGCAACTTTATGGACAGACTCAACAGTCACTTTAGGATGGATCCGCAGCAGCCCTAACCGATGGGAAACATTCATCTATAATAGAGAGACAGAAATTCACACGCATCCTGTACCTAGCCAATGGCGACACTGCCCCGGAACAGACAACCCTGCAGACTATCTCTCAAGAGGCCTCGTTGAAGACTTAGTTTCGCGGGATCCCTGGTGGTCCGGACCTCCATGGCTCGGCATGAACTACAATCCTTGGCCACGTGATGTTACGGACGCTCCTATGAACCTACCTGACGAGAAAAAGACATCCCATGTTTTGGCCATCACTACTCCCCAACCACTGCTACAAGCTACGCGCTTTAGTTCCTACTGGAAGTTAATGAACGTTACGGCATGGATTCTTCGCTTCGTCAGATGCTTGAGGGAGAAGAAAAGAAACAGCACTCACTACTTAACAGCTGAAGACATAGCCATCGCTCGGGCTTACTGGATACGCCAAGTTCAAGCAGAGTGTTTCCCAGGTGAAGAGGAAGCTCTGAAGAATAATAAGCAAGTGCCCAGCACATCAAAGATTTCAAGATTTAATCCTTTTCTTCAAAACGATCTCATTTGCTTAGGTGGACGTCTTCAATTCGCAGAACTTACTATACTTTAAATACACCCTGTAGATCCTTGATGGCTCACATCACTTCATCCACCTCCTTATCCGCAACAGGCACATCAGACTTCATCACATGGGAGTGCGTATGGTACTCGCAGAACTACGCAATGAATTCTGGATATTAAGAGCACGACAGAACATCAAAAGGTTACTGAACACTTGCTTGCCATGCAAAATATCCCACAATAAGAGATGCGAAGAAGTTGAAGCACCACTGCCAGCAAACCGTGTACGACCATCTAGGGTTTTTGCAGTGACAGGAATTGACTTTGCAGGCCCCCTCTACATCAGATCGGGATCTATTATGAAGAAAGACTACATTGTTGTGTTCACCTGTGCAACAGTCAGAGCGGTACACTTAGAACTAGCCTCAGACCTGTCGACAGACAAGTTCTTGATGGCTTTCCAACGATTTGCCGGACGCACAGGATTGCCGTCGAACATATATTCCACGCTGCAAATAAAGACTTCCAACTTTCCAAAGTCATGAACCATCCGAAGACACATACGTACATGGCTCAGCACAATGTGACGTGGAAATTTATAGCTCCACGGGCGGCTTGGTAGGGAGGATGGTGGGAGAGAATGATCGGCTCCACCAAGCGCTGCCTCAGAAAGGTACTGGGCCAGTCACAAGTAGATGAAGAGGGACTGAACACGGTGTTGGTCAGTATTGAAGCCACCCTGAACACCCGTCCCATTGTGCAGGATGGAAACAGTTTCGACGTAATAACACCTGCTCATATTTTGAACAGTGGCATCACGATCACTACAAATGGACCTGAGCCAGAAGGAAAAAAGACCCTGACTAAAGAGTACCGACTGAAGATGGTTGGCGATTTTTGGAGAAGATGGCAAAAGGAATACCTGTTGCACCTACGATGCTACCACGAAGTAAAACGTCCCCACAACAACCACGAGAGGCTCGGAGTAGGAGATTTGGCCCTCTTACAACAAGACGTTTTACCCAGACATGTGGAAAAGGGCTCGAGTGGACGAACTCATTCAAGGACGAGACGGACGAATACGAACAGCCATTTTACGCCTGCCAGACGGTTCGAGAATCAGCAGACCGATCCAACTGGTGATTCCTTTGGAGATCAACCAGGGTGGGGAGGATGTGAAGGATCTTAGAAGCGCTTCCTAGCGCTGAGATTGAGACTCGCTAGGCTCAATAAGTATACTGTAGTCTAATACGGAGAGTTTCAGTGCACAGATGTATAGGCCTCACGTACGTAAATTCCCCAACAACGATGTCGTAAGGCCCCTGAAAGAAACATGTTTTTTTTTTATTTATTTTTTTATTTTGAAATTCTAAATTTTTGTTTTCTGTAATTTTTGTTTATTATTATATTAAAAAAATAGACTATTAATTTTATACAATTCTTAAAAAAAACATTTAGGCATCCACCTCTAAATTTCAAATTCATCTAATACAAAACCCCGTGGCACCACAGCCCCGTGAAGGGCTTAGGTCTACCAAGCGACATCTGCCCAACCATTTGGCCTGCAGATTGTGGGGTGACAAGTGGTCAGCGCATTGGGTCCCCTCAGCCGTTAAATTTGGTTTTCGTTACCGGGACGCTACCTCACTGGCAGACAGCTACTCACTGAGTGCACCCCGTTCCATCCCTCACTTCAGTGCTTGTGGGCGAGAGGCAGGCACGCTACCCCAACACCACAGGGCTGGCTTTAAATGCATCTAAATTTGTATTATTTTTCTTTTTTAAGAAGAGCAGATGACCTTGCTGTTCTGCCCAAAATTTCTACTTAGTATAAAACTAAGTCCCCGATTCTTGGATGTCACGGGTAATCTCGAGAACCACTGTATGGAATTTGATGCGGTTTTCACCATTCTGTAAAGGATATCTGGAGGAAGGTTTCTGTGGAAAATAATTTATTTATGATCAAAGGAAGCCCAGCAGTAAAGATTTCAGTGAAAAAGTCGGAAAAGAAAACTGGCGTCCGTGCGCTTTTTAAGCTTACACTGGTCAAACCATTAAAAATATCAATATACTATGAGTGTAAAAATTGTTCAGCATGAAAAGTTCTACAAAAAAGTCAGTGAGAGCATATCTCTATCTTCAATACATCGCCCACTATAATTACTGAGGCGACAGTTTACGAGCTAGTCTCTGGAATTTAGCTGCTGGCTGCGAGTGAACTAGCTAGGGGCAAGCCTATTACCTCAGATACAGCCAGCAGCAAACTGTTGAGTCGTGTTGAGTTAAGACTTCAGAGAAGAGTGGTTGTGTTTGGAGTTGCCTTGGAAGTACAACTCGGCTTTTCTTCATTTCGCTTGTTTAATTTTTCGTTCCGCAAAATACACAGTCAAGTTAAGATTGGACGGAAGGGGGATTTGTGTTTCATGCAACTCACCATTCTTAAATTACATCTGACAAGAATTCATTGCACATGCATCTCCATGATATTATAATTAATAGTCCAGTCAGTGATTTTAACCCATCAAGCCGAGACGTAAAACGGATATAGGTCTTGGTTAAAGCCCTGCGCAGATGCGGATATCCATGGCTATCCGCAACATTTTTGCCATGTGGATATAGTTTGCATGGCTGTGCGGATAGCGGATAAGCCGCGGATAATGTTTGGAGAAAGATTGCGGTTAGTTTTTAGAATACAATCCGAACTTGTTTAATATCATTATTAGGACTTGGATGTTTATGTCATATCACAATCTAAATTTTCATTTTTGAATGATGATTTTTTTGTCTTTCGGTACCGGTAATTTTATTTTTATAATTATTATTTTTATTTAATTTTCTGTTTTATTAATTTTTGGTCTTTTCAAATTTAGGTGTCCACCTCTAAATTTTAAATTCAATTCCGAATTTGTATTCTTTAATCTGTGTTAAGAGGGGCGGATGACCTCTTAATTCTGCTCCTTAAAACAACAATAACTATGTCATATATATATTTTTTTTTTTTTTTTTCATGACAAATTTAAGATAATGATTTAAGCTAATCTCATTGAAATTATGTCATAAGCATAATTAACACTCCGAAAGGATTGCAATTCTGGCTGTATAACATTCATTTTAAACATAGCACATGACATACACAAAGCCTAAGTATCGACTTTTTCCTCAAATGTCTAAATATGTTGCCTTAGTAATTAATGCTTTATCTAATTAAAAATATTATTGTAATGCCAGTAGATTCAGATAATAAATGTGCAAATGCGGGAAAAAAGTCTTGCGGATGCAAAAGTAAACTGAAACGATTGTGCACCACCAGCAGGCCCTCATTACTTACGACCCCTATGTATTTGTTCATCTTGCGCCCCTCAGCGGCCCTGCATATAGTATGTCAAGTTTGATATTGGTTCCCTGTATTCATTTTAAGGTACAGTACTGAATCTAGAGGTCAAAGTTCTTAAGTCCTGAGAACATTAACCGACAGTTAACAGCTCTGGTGATTCTGAAAATATGCATATTACATCCCTTGAGGTACACTTTGCACATACAAAAGTAATCCATCAATTAGTATGGAAGATACATGCAGGTAAACATTGATCCTATAAGCATGCACAGAATTATGTTGGTAACACTTACTTACTTGGGTTTCTCAGAATGCATCTATCTGCGATACTACGGTTTATTCAACTACAGTATATACTGAAAATCTGCCAATAAGTCTGAAATACAGAAACAAGTCAGTCCGCAGCATACAATGCGAAATAGTGGATGTTGCCGAAAGGTTTTTCTCGGCAATCAGCTGTGTTCCACATCAGTATTTAGGTAACATACGTAGGTGCTTGCATGTCTTAACAACATAACATTATTAATATAAGCTCAATAGCTATATGCGAGCTTTCAACATGCAGTGGCGTGTCACAGGTGCTGGCAACAGGGATTTTCCAATAATCAGATAAATAGCTCACTTCAGCGGTATTCACATGTGACAGTATCAAGGTGTTTGCGTGTCTTAAGAACATAACTATTATTAACAATGCAAATGCAATATTTACAGGAGTGCTATAAATCGAACAGAATACAAGTTAAAAAGAAATTGGCACGTTATAAAAGTTGTTCATAAGTGTTATATACATATCCACCGAACCTAAATAAAAGCTTAAGTGAACAGGATCTGATAGTGTTCCAATCAGTATTTAGGTAATTGGTTGGTTCTTAAGTTTAGGGGCTGCAACAACGCGGTCATGTAGCCCCGTGTACTTTGGGTGTGTGTAGAATCTGTCTGATGACCGGTGTTAATTGTGATGACTGTATTAGAATGTGTTTTTGTTTTTTTTAAATTTAAGTACTGCAACTTAGAATTTTTCAAATAGTTCCTACTTTTGCCGCCAAGCGCCACCGTCAATGACTACTAGGCCAAGTTCAGAACTTAGCCACTAGACGCCACCACAGTCGGCTCTTGGCAACGAACATAGAAACCTAAGAGCGTTGTTTACATTCTTAACCTATCCAATTTAGCTTCACAAGGGTGCAATTAGTGGAATTAGGTAATTGTACCAAGGTGTTTGTTAAGCGTAATGTGTCATCCAACTTATCTCCCCTTTTTTTGGAGTGTATAGAAAGTGTATAATTAATTCATGTAGTTTTTTCCAGGTTAGCAGGTGTGAGTAGATGAGAGTTATTTCCCGCCCAATTTAATCGAGAATGTTCATGTGTTGGCCAACTGAAAGGCAATTCTTTTACTAGATTATGAAGGCAATGCTGAAAAATAACTCCTAAAATTTCTATATGCCACTCTTGGTATAAATAAATCGAACTTTGTGAAATGGAGGCTATCTCTCTGGCTCTACAACTTCTTCTTCTTCTCGCGGATGGGTCACTTAGGACCACGCAGAATCAACGTTCGTTGAGACTTCCTCCTTGCCCAATAGCTCTTCATATGCATGGATTGTTGTAGTTTCTGTTCCTCCGACCATGCACGTCGTGATGGTTTCTTCTGATCTTCCTCAAATCCCCTTGTGTGAACAATATTCCTGATTACATTTCTATTCATCAGATCTGGCGATCACATCTCCACCAGGTCCCTCTCCACCTGTTTGTACCACTTTGGTCTTGTACATTTGTTCTGCAGAAATTTGTGGATTACATTTGTGGATTCGGTAAGTAAGTCACGTATGATTCATTCTTTCCAAATGGCCCAAAAACTGAATTCGTCTCATTCTCATGGTATCGGTAAGTTTAGAAATTTTCCTATATATTTCAGAGTTGGGTTTGGGATAGTGTATGCCATTTTTAATTCTGGGCCCTAAGATCTTTCGCATAATTTTCCTTTCCTTAATTTCTAATTGTTCCTTTAATGTTTTAAGTTGTAAATTGTGCGTTTCTGAAGCATACAGAGCTTCCGGTTTAATCACTGTTAAGTAATGGCGAATTTTACTATTCCATGACAAGTATTGCATTTTTTGTGTTTTGAAAATCAACCTCCATTTTCTGGATTCTTGATGTTACAGATTTATTTTCATTGTCATTTTCTGTAACCCATTCGCCTAAGTATTTAAATTCCTTTACTCTAGCAATGTTGTTAGCGTTAATATCAATTTCATGTGGAGCATTTTGTTATGTTAGTCATAAATTTAGTTTTTTTCATAAGAGATATGAAGCCCTATTTTTGCTGCTTGTTCTTCCAAGATCTGCTTCTGTGCACCAAAGATGTCTTCAGCAATTAGTGTCATATCATCAGCAAATGCTAGACAGTATTTGAATACCCTTAATCTTTGGCCCTCGTCAGTGAGATGGTGCACCTGCTTTTCTCCATGGTCTAACAACCTTTTCCAGAGCACAATTGAAAAGTAATGGGAAAATTCCATCACCTTGACGGATGCCTGTATTAATTTCAAACTCTTCACTTAATCCCCACATAAATTTTACTTTAGCCTTTGTCTCCGTAAGTGTGTCTTTGGTAATATTTCTTGTTTTTTGGTCAAGTTCAAATTCCGTTAAAACATTAGAGTGATACGCGATCTATGCTTTACGGAAATCCACAAACGTTATGACATATTTTTTGTTAGTTGTGTTGCGAAAATATTGTGTGATGTTTTTCAAATTCAAAATTTGCTCTGCACATGACCGTCCCTTCCTGAATCCACCGTGATATTCACCGATTTGATTATCTATGAGGGGTGTTCAAATGAAAAGGTGCGAAACGATACTTTCGGTACATTTTATTCGTTATTCAAAAGTAATCACCACAGGCCTGTGCACAGGTGTCCCATTGCTTCACTAGCCACAGGATTCCCTGTTCCCAGAAGTCTTGTGGTTGTGACAGGAGCCAATCCTGTACGGTGTCCTTTAGCTCGTCATCCGATTGGAAACGTTTTTCCTTAAGATGTTTCTTTAACGGACCAAACAGATTGAAGTCGTAGGGTGACAAGTCTGGGCTGTAGGGCGGATACTCAAGTTGCTCCCTCTTGAACGTGGCCAATACACCTTGTGTGACGTTAGAGATGTGTGGGCGAGCGTTATCGTGGAGTAGAATCACTCCCTTCGTGAGCAGTCCAGGCCGTTCTGCAGTCAGAAATCTGATGACACCTCTCTGCTCCTCACTTGTCGAATTGTTCAATGTGAACGCCATCACTGCTGCTGCTGCTTCAACTTCAACTGGACGGGACGGAACATCCAAATGTCAGCTTCTTTTCTGCGTCATGTGTGTGTGCGCCGACACATGCGCAGTACCACGTCGGACACTACATCTCCTAGATGTCGGCCTACGTTATCCCAAAGTGGCATATTCAAATATCGACCGGTTTCTGTTCTACGACGATTCGTACCTTTTCATTTGAACACCCCTCGTACTTGAAGCTCTGTACGGTTTAATACAACTTTTGAAAGAATTTTGTATGCGACCTAAAGAAGGGATACATCTCGATAATTGTTTGGTCAGTTTTACTTTCTTTTTTGTGTATGGGATGGATTATCGTCAACTTCCAATCCGAAGGGATTTTTTCCGTTTGCCAAGTGTCCAACATAATTTCGTGCAATTTTATGATATAATTTTCTCCTGCATTTTTCCACAATTCTGCAATTATTTGATCCTCCCCTGAGGCCTTGTTATTTTTTAGTGATCGAATGATTTCTTTAATCTCTTGTACTGTTGGTGGGGTTGAATCTTGATTAATTTTATAAGAATTGATGAACTTAAACTTTTCTTGTGGTAAGTCACTGTTAAGTAATTTAGAAAAGTATACTGCAAGGATTGTACAGTTTGCATTCTCCATTTTTATTAACAAAGTGGAGCGATGGCGAAGAATACTTTCAACTTTTGCTTGAACATTCTATAATAGTTTCGTGACTTATGTTGCTTAAAGTCCTCTTCTATTGATTGTAATTAAAATCTTTAGTTTGCTTGCGAATTCTCCTTATTGATTTTGTAACCATCTTCCTAATGTTTTTAAGTTCTTGAAAGGTGGTTGGAGTTTTATTGCATGACTATTTATGCCAGGTTTGCTGCCTAGGTTGTATTAACTGGTCACATTCATCTGACCACCATGGGTGTTTTCTTGTTCTTGTTAACGGGGCTATGTTTACAGCTGATTGTAAGAGTCCTGCTTGAAGTTGCGGCCAATTCAGTTCCTTTCGTGAAGTTTTCATTACCTTTAATATTCTCTATATCATATTTACGTTGAGGAACTCGTTTTGTAAAGTTTCGTTTCTCAGGGATCACATCAAGAGAAAATTTTGTTGGATAATGATCAGAATCTAAGTCCAGGCCTTTCAGTACTTTTAGTTTCTTGATTTCTGCAGTATACAAACGGGAAATTAGTACATGATCCAGTTGATACTCACCCAATAAGGAATTAGGTGAGACCCAAGTCCTAGTTTTAGGAGGGAGTTTCTTAAAGAAGGTTGATTTAAAAAATAGATCATGACTTCTGCAACTACTATACGGACTTCCAAGTATTTATCACTCAAGCAGTTTCTTCCAACAACCAGCCAAAACACACTACAAGTCCTCAAACATCCGCAAGTTTCCATGAAAACTGTCATATTCCTATGAGTTCCCTCCCATGTTGGCACAGAAGGGAATAAGACAGCTTGCAGACAAACCAGCCAAGAAGGGTACCACAGTACCCACTAAAGAAACACCACTACAAGTTAACAAATTGAAAAACTCTTGAATTGCAATGTAATCATGAAGCATCAAAAAGAAGCCAACAAACTGGCCTCCACCAAAAAATGGAGAGATATCCACAGAATCTGGGCAGGAAGGGAACTAGTAAATTTCAGGCTCTAGACAGGACATGACTCTCTTGCAGAGCGGCTTCGGTGGCGTAGTCGGTAGCATGCTAAGCTTCTATGACCAAGATAGCGGGTTCAAACCCGGCCGAAGCAGTCGGATTTCTTAAAAGCGTTAAAAATCCCTCAGTATGCCTTCCTTCGGAGGGGAAGTAAAGCCGGCGGTCCCATGTCATAGATTTATGGCATGTTAAAGAACCTTCCACTAATTACACCTGTGTGAAGCTAAATTGGATAGGTTAAGAATGTAAACAACGCTCTTAGGTTTCTACGTTTGTTGCCAAGAGCCGACTGCAGTATCGTCTAGTTGCTAAGTTCTGAACTTGGCCTAGTAGTCGTTGACGGTGGCGCTTGGCGGCAAAAGTAGGAACTATTTGAAAAATTCTAAGTTGCAGTATGTACTTAAATTAAAAAACAGATAACACACACTAATACAGTCATCACAATTAACACCGGTTATCAGACAGATTCTACACACACCCAAAGTACACGGGGCTACATGACCGCGTTGTCGCAGCCCCTAAACTTAAAAACCAACCAACTCTCTTGCAGCTCATTTAAGAAAAATTGTCAGATATAGATTCAGTGAGTGAACAATATGCCAGTTATCAAACTCCACTATGAACGAGGATCATCAGCTACATTAGTTATTGTTGTTTTAAGGGGCGGAACTACGAGTTCATCTGCCCCTCTTACCACAGATTAAGGTATACAAATTTGGAATGGAATTTAAAATTTAAAGACCCTTAAATTTGAAAAGACCGAAAATTAATACAACAAAAAATTAAATAAAACTAATAATTATAATATAAACAAAAATTACAGAAAAACAAAAAATCAGCATTCAAAAAAGAACAAGTCTTTGAGTCAATGTACACTGGAAAATTTAGATTGCTGGCCCTAACCCACTCTCACTTATTGTCCAAATCTCTATACCAAAGGCGGGCACAATTTGGCTCAATAGACTGCGCCCCAGCTCAAGCAGGATAAAGGAACAGACTTGTGCTCAGATAGAAAGTACAGCTTACACGAATCACACAGGAATGGATGTGCATCAAAACAACCTTTTAACAGTTTTATTGTGCTTAATGTATCGTTCTATTCAGGGCACTTGATTATATTGAGGGAGGGGATGTGTATACACATGGCATGTGCTAATTAAAGGTGTTTAATTATATTAATTTCATTAGGTTATGAGTATAAAGCAAAATTATGGTAACTTGTGAGAGCTAAATCCTCCTAGCTTAGATTATTGAGAAGAGTAAATCGCATTTCATCGTCTACTCTTCCATGTTGGTGGAAATTATGTGTTGTGTAGTGAGTGGTGTTCTAAATTGAACTGTTTGATGCTTAATACCTTGCTGCACTTTCGATTATGGTGAACAAGACGAACTGTACACTAGAACGCTGCTTTACCGCATTGCTCTGACTAGCTATCTTAAATTCAGTATACTACATACTGTACAGTACTGTATGATTAAATAATAAATTGTATCGTGTAGGCATAATATACTCAGCCAGGTACATTGCTGTGGCCTTGTTTGCCGTGTTACTCTACTTGTCGCTGTCTAGTCTTTATAACACAATCTATTAGAAGTCAGCTGCTCGCGGCTCTTTCCGCACTCACACCATTAGCTCAAGGAGTGAGCTCTCTCATTGCCCACCTAACTGACCATCAAGAATGCCATCAAACTCTATTGGGATGTCAGAGTGATGATGCGACGATCTATCTTACAAACAATACGGTAATAATATTATGGCCTAAATCTTTGCCAGTGCAGTTATTTAGTTCTCCAGAGTATGCGAATTGTTTCTGTATACCTTTTGTTTGAGGTTTCCCCACAAGTAAAAATTGTATGGCGCTAAAACGTACGAACACATTTACTGTAAGACCTCTTCTTTTCACTAGGAAAATTCGATGTTTTGTTCTATACCTAATCATGTTCACAGGATACAGTACTTCACAAGCCTTAACTCTCTCAAGTAAGGTATCTTGCCAGCTGGGAATGTAATCAAGCTATGACCGCATGCAGGGCTTCCCGACGCACTGTTGTGTAACAGTAGATGCTAGTCAACTGGCACTGACTCAACACATGGCGCAGGCAAAGCTTCGTTCTATAGGGAAGGCTTTCACTTTATAAGAACTAGTATGTCTGGTCTTGCCTGGGATTAGTTTCAGTAGCCCTTCCACATTCCATAAGAGTATGTTCATGGGGTTATTCGAGAGGTATGCCTTCACTTCTCACGGGGAAGCGAAATTGCTGCAGAATGTAGGGTTGGACGCCAATTCCAGGCATTCGAATGGGATTCCAACTTTATAAGTTTCATTTTATCCTCCTGTTACAGTCTCTTTGTAGCTGATGAAAACAATTTCAATAATATTATTTCTGAAATTATTTCTTACTATGTATGAATTTCAAGTTCATTTTTAGTGTTTTTAATTTTTGCCATTGAGTGGATGTATGTATTAGGAAACTTTCTACATAATGGAGAGGGATTGTTGATAGTTGAGAATAGCTTCTTCTTGATCCTGTGTTGTTGGCAGTTGATATCTCCAAAACCAGCTGTTCCATTCTTCTTTCTCACTCTGATCAATAAAAAGCACTGTGACGAGATTTAGTATGGGTATGATAGAACTCTTTGTGTCCTGTGGGATGTGCTTCAAGAACTCTTGCCTGTGATTTAAACTGATTGCCATTTAATATGTGTGTGATTTAATCATTGAAGGCAATTATTTTAAACATATATTGTATTTGTATATCTGATATATATTTGATGAAGGATACGAACGGGCAGGTGGCCCATAATGATTATGGCAATGCAATAATTTTGGCTGATTACTTCATAAAATTACTAAATAGTGATAAACCTAAAGATTCTTTTGAATTCGATATCCCAGAAATAAAACACCCCTGGAAAAGATCATATCGCCGGTTTACAATGAAGTGCGTACAGCGATTGATTCACTTAAGAATTTTAAAGCAGCAGGAGAGAATCAAGTAGTAGCAGAACTTTGGAAGAATGCTAATGTACAGACTTTTCAAATCCTACATAAACATCTTATTGACATTTGGAATAAAGAAAAATTGCCTGAAGAGTGGAATATTGCAATTATACACCCCATACCCCATCGTTACTGGATGTCACGTATAAGATTTTTTCAAAGATTTTATATTCCAGAATTCACGAACAACTTGATAATGAACTTGGTGAATATCAGGGTGGTTTCCGTCCAGGACGAAGCTGTCCAGATCAAACTATCAGTCTCAAATGGATTATAAAACATCACAGGATTAGGAGCAAAGATTTAGTGATCACTTTCGTTGATTTTCAAAAAGCTTATGATAGTATCCATGGCGAATCTCTATTAAATGTCCTTACTGAATTCGGTTTACATCAAAAACTTGTTAACCTTACTGCGGTCACTCTTGAAAATGAAAATCCACAGCCTGCTTCCAGTCGACTGACCGGGTCAGGGAATGGAATGAATGAAGCCCCCATCTAGCGGCGAGGATATGAACTGTGCCGGCTACCGAAGCCTGTCGCACTCCCCTTGGGCAATGATTAAATGAATGACAGATGAAATGAAATGATAGTGGAGAGTGTTGCTGGAATGAAATTGTGACGGGGAAAACCGGAGTACCCGGAGAAAAACCTGTCTGCCTCCGCTTTGTCCAACACAAATCTCACATGGAGTGACCGGGATTTGAAACACGTACCCAGCGGTGAAAGGCCGGCGTGCTGCCTCCTAAGCCAGGGAGGCTCTATTGCGGTCACTCTTAAGAATACTAAATCTAGAGTTAGGTTTAGAAGTGAAACCTCTGAGTCATTTGAAATCCATACTGGTCTTCGACAGGGAGATGGATTATCTCCATTGTTGTTTAATTGTGTGCTGGAAAAGAATTATGCGTCAATGGAATAAGGTTTGTACACCGAATGTTAAGATTGGAAAAAAATATTAGACTAAATTTTCTCGCTTTTACAGATGATTTGGCATTATTAGCAACTAGTATCAAAGAAGCTAAATTTCAGGTAGAGGAATTGAAACGATTAGCAGCAAAGGTTGGGTAGAAAATTTCTTTTGAGAAAACAAATGATGCCATCTTTTCAAGTTGACACATCACATATTGTACTGCATAATGCCCAGAAAATAAAGATTGTGGAAAAATTTAAATATCTTGGTGAGATCATCACTTGGAATGCCAATGAAAGAGCACCAATAGATAGTAGAACACTAAAATTGCAACGAGCACAACAGATTACCTGGCCAACATACAGTATGAAACAGTCTCTTTCGATTAACGCTAAATTTCGACATTCCTTCTCCGTCGTTAAGCCAGAAGCAACATATACAAGTGAAACTTTTTTTACACTAAACACCCGATCAACAACTGACAAACTACAGAGGGTTGATAGTCGGATTCTTCGGACAATAATCAATAAAAAAACACCAGATTGAGGGCCAGTAGAGACTTATGCCCAATTCAATACTTTACAAGGAAAATGAATCTATCATTGACACGATTCGAAATCTAAGGATTGCGTTTTTCGGACACATATCCCACTTGCCAAATACTAGACTCCTGAAACAACTTTTTGACTTCTTTTGGAACAGTAAAACAAAAATCACATGGTTCAAAGAAATACAAATGGATTTCGACGAATTGAAAATTATTAAGCATCAAATTGAACATAGAGAAGAGAAACGGCTTCTAAATAACAAATACACTCGAGTAACATTCAAAATTTCACAGCGTAACCAATATGTTATATCTGCAGAAGAAGATCTTCCAGAATGAAGAAGTATTGGGATAGAAAAAAATTATCAATTATCAAGTATTAAGAACTGAACTTAGTATTTGAAGACTCTGTATATGTTTGATTTTTGGTGCCCCAATATGGGCATAAACAGTGTAAATAAATAAATAAATAAATAAATAATATTTGTTTCTATCTAGGGGAGCAACTTTTCTAACTCGTGTCAGGCTATGTGAAGCAGTTGGTTGACCTTCAAAACCCTATCAGCACATTAGGGGTAAAATTCTGACACCTTAGCATCTCTAAAGACACAGCATTGTTAAACCCATAACAGTAGAGTATTTTCTACATTTAACCCAAGTTTCTACATTATATACAGTAGAGTCTCGCAAACTCGGCACTCGGTAACCCCGCACTCCGGATTTCTCGGACACCCTGATAGGAAAAAATAAATCATTATTTTTGTTTGTTTTTTTGTTTCCGCACAGAGCGTTATTATGTTTTCTTTCGTTTAGTTTTTCTACGTTTTCTTTTATAATTTACAGTTTTCCTTGATTTTTATGTAGTACAGTAGTGCAGTACTGAACTTCATATTCAAGTACTGTAATTGTAGTGGCTTAATCGTTTTAAATTTCTTCTTTTTAACACATTTTCCGATAACCCGACATTTTCTCGAACTCGGCCACCCTTCGGTCCACATTAGGCCGAGTTTGCGAGACTCTCCTGTATTACAATAAGTAAGTCAAAAAAATAAGTTACACCGGTTGCATCCATTGATTACAACATTCCTGTTTGCCAATCTACAGCCTCCAATATTTAACACACATCATCTCTTGCTTTGCTTCTGTTTCATTTTGGAAATTAAAATTTCTTGGTCATCAGTCCTGTGTACTTGGGTGTGTATAGAATCTGTGGTAACTTGTGTTATTGAGGTGTGTGTATTTGAAATCAGAGGTATATTAGGAAGGAGGTGGCTGTGGCTTGAAATTAACCCTACTGTGCATGATTTTTTAAAAATTTCTAAATGTAAAAAAATATATATTTATATTGAAGGGTAAATGTGAATAAAATGGAAGTAAATTAGTTATTGTTGTTTTAAGGGGCAGAACTAGGAGGTCATCTGTCCTTCTTAACACAGATTAAAATATACAAATTTGGAATGGAATTTAAAATTTAGAGGTGGGTACCTAAATTTGAAAAGACCAAAAATTAATAAAACAAAAAAATTAAATAAGACTAATTATAAACATAAATTACGGATAAACAAAAATCGTTCAAAAACGAACAAGTCGTTGAGTCAATGTTCACTAGAAAATTTAGATTGCTGGCCCTAACCAACTCTCACTTATAAAGCGGCTGACGAGATCAGCAGCCACCGCGTCATCGACTAATATAAGTTTGAGTGTCATCTGCAAACCAAGGTTTCTTCGTAAGTCAGCAAGATCCACACACTCGGTTAGTTAGTTATTGTTGTTTTAAGGGGCGTAACTACGAGGTCATCTGCCCCTCTTAACACAGATTAAAGCATACAAATTTGGAATTGAATTTAAAAAGACCAAAAATTAATAAATCAAAAACAAAAAATTAAATAAAAATAAAAAATTAATAAAATAAACAAAAATTACGGAAAAACCAAAAATCATTATTCAAAAATGAAGAAGTCATTGAGTTAATGTACAGTGGAAAATTTAGATTGCTGGCCCTAATCCACTCTCACTTATAAAGCGGATAACGCAATCAGCAGCCACCGCGTCATCGGCTAATATACGTTTGAGTGTAATCTGCAATCCAAGGTTTCTTCGCAAGTCAGCAAGATCCACTCACTCGGTTAAAATGTGAGCCACGGTGAAAACGGATCCACAGGTACAAAGTGGGGGGTCTTCCCGTCTCATTAGGTAGGCACACTCAGAATGTGGGCCACGGTGAATACGACTCCACAGGTACAAAGTACAGGTACCCTTCTCATTAGGTACGAGTGGGTGGATCTTGTATGACCTATCCTTAGCCTACACAAAATGACGGACTCCCTCCGGGAAGTAAATTAAATAAGCTTTTCACTATCCCCACAAAATTATTGACAAAATTGTTCTTGATATTGTACAGAAATGTACGGAAGCTGAATGATAAGCTGGAGCAGAACAGATTGAGATGGTATGGGCATGTGAAGAGGATGAATGATGATATAATGCCAAAACAAGTGATGGACAGATGACGGGAAAGAGAGGACGAGGAAGACCTAGAGTACGGTGGATGGATTTGGTGAAGGGCAGTGTGAGAGAACGAAACTGTAGTGGAATTCAGTGGTTGAAGAAGGATGGTGGACAGACAGAGTAAAGTGGAGGGGTGTCATATTTGCTCCGACCTGGCATAGACTGGAAAACGGAAATCGAAGATCATTGTAGTCCTTTTCTATAATGTGCCAAAAGGCTACACTGTACATTGAGCTATACATAGAATGACAACACATGCAAATTTTCGTTATACATGAAAGGGGCAGAGGACCTTGCTGTTCTTCCTCTTAAAGCAAAATAGCTAACTAATTATACATAAAGATGAATACTTGTCTTTGCCTAAGTTATATTGAATCAAACACCCTTTTCAATCCTCCTAAATAGTGTGATGTGCTAAATTGATACCCATGACAAATCACATTTATCTACCCAACGTGGAACTTTTTGATGTAGTTGCTCACCTTTTTCAAACACAAAGGCACTTGACACTTTTCATCCTTAATGGTAGTAAATCCCTTGCAGGATTTAAACTGCTACTTGGTTTCCATAACATCCGGCCAATGCTCAATGCAGTCCTTGTGGACATCAGAAGGAGGAATCCTGGCCACGGCCACATGAACCTTTCTCATTTTAGGAGAGATAAGTGCTTCTTAAGATTCATTGCTTGGACGACCTCTTCTTTTGCAATGTCAATGCCCAAATTTGCATAACATTCCTCCCAGCTCAATCCTTATATCTGTGAATTTGACACGCGAAACAAGATCCATGCATTGATGACGGCAAGATCAAGAATATGGTAGAATAGGCGGAAGTAACACTTTCTACTCATGATTATGTGATACCTTCCCAGCAAGCTATTCAGGAGGTCTACCCCTCGCATATGTTGAGTATATTCCGAGGTGAAGCATGGGAACGAAACTTATTCATGGCTTTCCTTTCGATAAAATCTTTTCACTTGACTCATGGGTTCACTGTCAGCAAATGTTCACAGCAGCAGGACACACTTATTGTCCTTCCACACAGTGTTGGAGAGTTTGGTACCATCTTCTAAACTGATCACATACTCATATGTTATACCCCTGGGTTCTTTCTTTATGTCTGATTCGGATGGTAGTTTACAACCTGGTATACTGTTTCGCCTTACTGTTCCTAGAGCGAGTATGCCTTCTCCTGACAGATATGACATAACGTGAAACGAGGGATACAAGTTGTCAAATAAATCCTATGATACTGGTTTCTAGATACAGGTTGGTTGGTTCTTAAGTTTAGGGGCTGCGACAACGCGGTCATGTAACCCCGTGTACTTTGGGTGTGTGTAGAATCTGTCTGATAACCGGTGTTCATTGTGATGACTATATTAGTGTGTGTTATCTGTATTTTAATTTAAATCCTGTAACTTAGAATTTTTCAAGTAGTTCCTACTTTTGCCGCCAAGCGCCACCGTCAACGACTACTAGGCCAAGTTCAGAACTTAGCTACTAGAAGCCACCGCTGTCGGCTCTTGGCAACAAATGTAGAAACCTAAGAGCGTTGTTTACATTCTTAACCTGTCCAATTTAGCTTCACACAGGTGCAATTAGTGGAAGGTTCTTTAACGTGCCTTAAATCTATGACATGGGACCGCCGGCTTTACTTCCCCTCCGAAGGAAGGCATACTGAGGGATTATTAACGCTCTTAAAAAATCCGACGGCTTCGGCCGGGTTTGAACCCGCTATCTTGGGCATAGAAGCTCAGCATGCTACCGACTACACCACCGAAGCCGCCTTTGTAGATACATGTCAACCGAATTACTATGTTGCCACTAGCACCTATATCAGGTTCTGAAGGTGAACGTTTGGAGAGATAGTTTTATTGTCCGGTGTATACCTCCATCTCATAAGAGTACCCTGCCATTCTACTCAAGATAAAGACCTTGTAAACATACTTGTGTGGTTTTTCAGCCATATATTGTTTCAAATGATGCCTTCCTTTAGTAGCACACATTTGTTCATCAATGCTCAATCTCTCCTCCATAAGTATTGAACTGAATTTCAACTTGTTGTCATAAACAGGACATATTTTATGAAGTTTGTCATAGTTTGGCTGGTCATGAGGTATTTATGCAGCATAGTCATTAAAATGTAAATATCGCCTGAGTCTTTCAAAGGCAGTTATAATATTTACTCCTATATCACTGTTCCATAAGTTTCTCACATTTCTCATAGGAACAAGAGATGATATGATACAAATCCTCAAGAACTTCCTTATATCCCCTGCGTTTACTTGAAATGTATTATTAGGGTTTACTTGTTTACTGTAATGGTGAGTTTGGTCTGAAATATGAATAAATAGATACGTTGTGATGAAGTAACTAAAGAACTCATTGTGTGCAAAGTCCAGTCACTGAAGAGGGAAGAGAAGCACTGCCACTAAACTGTTTATTTGCATTAGAACTAATAGATCCTCTTCGCCATAAGAAATATTGTTTCATGTTTCTATGAACGGTCTTTCTATGTGAATTTGACTCGGAAGGCATAGCTTGATGGGACAAAGTTGGAGAAATATAATTTGTCTGAACTACATTACTTTCGCCACTGCTCTCTTTGTCACTCTGAGATGGAAGATTTTCCTCTGGTAATAAAGGACTGGAAATCACTACTGTTGTCAGAGAACTCGTCCTCACTTCCCGAAGGCATTCTGATGTTGAGAATATCATCTTCAGTCAAATTTACTAAGCGTTCTCTCAGAGAATTGTGCTATGTTGTGGTATCCATATTGGGCCTAAAATAAAACAGAAATACTTTCACTCTGCCGTTCCTGATCAAAACCTACATAGTAACTGTAGCTTATAGTATATATTTAATTACTGTTTCAGCAAAGCTCTTGGCACACAGGAATATAAAAATACAATCTACAATATCTTATCCACAGAAGTATTGAAACTAACCTAAATATCTGCCATGCAGCCATAAATGCATACTGCAGCAAAAGGGACACAATCATATGAAGCAGAAAAAAGACAACATACCTTGCAGATATAATTCACTCGATTTCTATCTCTCGGAAGAAACAGATCATAATGTGGATTATTTTCAACTGAGTTTCACTTCACAACCACACTATAATTAAATTTAACACTCCCGCACAAATTATTGTCTGACGTCATGGAATAAGCATTACACAGCAGGGCGCCAACTTACGCATACTTCTTGTTTCTGTATGCTGTAAGGCTGCCTCATCACATTCTTCACCATTTAGTGCCATCTGTAGTCATTATGAAGCATTTAATTGAATTCAAACTTTGTGTGGCCTAAAGGTTACACTATGCACTGTAGGGAGATATGGAAGGAGGTGGCTATGACTTGAAATTAAGATACCATCCCGGCATTTGGTTTGTGTTGGAATCTACTGTAAATCACTTTTAGGATCACTGAAGTAGTAATCTAAACCACCTCTTATTGGTTTTGCCTCACGAAGCTGACTGTATCCCGTTCCAGCCCTCAGATAGGAATTGAATTTCGTGATGATATTAGCCTTTTAAGATACGATTGCCAGTGGCTGAGGTGAAAACTATTTTTTGTTTACTTGAGTCATGCTGTTAGCATGTAGAGTTGACAGGTACAGTCACACGGGAAGTCCAGTAGCCTTGCATCATTTCACTCTTAGTGGTGACATTAGCTCCTATTAAGCTTAGCTGTGTGGCGGCTTCAGAAGCGTAATTGGTAGCATGCTGAGCTTCTATGCCCAAGATCGCGGGTTCAAACCCGGCGAAAGTCGACGGATTTTTTAAGAGCGTTAAAAATCTCTTCCTTCGGGAGGGAAACTAAAGCCAGTGGGCCCATGTCATAGATTTATGGCATGTAAAAGAACCTTCCACTAACTGCAATTGTATGAAGCTAAATTTGCAGGTTAGATTTGATTAACGCTCTATAAGTTCCAACTTTCGCCGCCAGGTGCTGGTCGCAGCAGCATCTAGTAGCCAAGTTTGCGGCTAGGTATCATTGATGGTAGCATTTGGTAGTAAAAGTAGGAACTACTTGAAATTGATTGTCTGCAGTCCTTGCCTGAATTGAGGATAACCCACACTAATACAGCCATCACAATTAACACCAGTTATCAGACAGATTCTACACACACACACCCAAAGTACAGTACATGGGGCTACATGACCACGTTGTCGCAGCCCCTAAACTGAGGAACCAAGCTTAGCTGTGCTGTTGAAATGCACCATTATTATTAGTTTTCTGTTCAAACTTCTGTCTAACACAAGTAGCACGCACAATGTTGCTTGGCTTATGTGGAGACTGAACTCTGCTCGTCCAGCAATGCTCCTGCTGCTTTATCAACAAACGCTGACGCAGCCAAGTTCAGTGGCAGTCAATTCTTAAAAGTCTAATAATGATGGTTGTTGTATTAAGGGGCAGAACAGTGAGGTATCTGCCTCTTTGCCTCTTGTAACACAGATTTTAATACCATATTTTCAAATTTATTGGCAGAGGCAAATATTGACCCCAGGACCTCACGAATGGCAGCCAATAATGCTAACCATTAATCCACAAGGTAGTGGTAATATTTTACACCACATGTAATATGGAGATCAAATATGAATCCATGGATTCATTCAGAAGTAAGTGGAATATCAATGGAATGGAGAAGAACTTTTCTTGAGGGGAAATAAATTTACAGATTGATAGGGAAATCCACAGCAATAGTTTTCTGTGATTGTGACAGTGATGTGTGTGCTGGATTGTAAAGTTTTGAAGCCATTCTTTCATTTGTAACTCTTCAGTCGGTCAACACGAATTTGCCCAATGACTGGGCAGGGTACAAAGTATAAATATGTAAATAACACTTCTGGGGGGAAAAAAAACAAAACAAAAAACAAACAAAAAAAACAGTGAAACCCCTGAAATCCGAACTAATTGTGGCTGTAGCCTGTTCGGATTAGCCGAAATATATCCATATACCAGGTTTTGGGGATGGTGGAGAAGGTTGTCTAGACTCTAGATGAATGGAGAACAGTTGATGTCAATGAAGAATGCAGCGAACATGAAATAGTGAGTCTGGTCCAAAGTCAACATGACGGCAATGTAGTTGGTGACAGTGAAGAAGAAGAAACTTCATAGACAGTGACCTATACTGAAGCTGCACCTGCTCTTGACATCGCATTGCGCTTCGTAGAACAACATGCAGCAGCCACACCAAATGATGTTATGTACATGTGACACTGGCACGGAATTGCCTCCGCGGGAAGGTTTTCGTCACTTCGACAATTGAAGATAACTGATTTCAAGTGTAAGATGAAGTGATATTTTGTGAGTTTCTATTGTTATTTCATTGTTTTTGCAAAGTGATTAACCTAAGGAACCTAAGGAACCAACTTTTCAGTTTTTCAATCCTGGATAAGATAAGTATGTAGGTACATTTACACTTTGTTAGGTATGCTAACATTACTTCTTCTTTGTTAATTTTTCAACTAATTATGTAAAAATAAGGTTATAATGCAGAGTATATAATTGTTTTATGACTAAATAAATAAGTTTCTCTTTTTTGCGAGTGTTTTTCAAACACTTAAAATTGTCGAAGAAAACTCGTTCGGACTACCCAGGGTTTTGGATTTCCGGGGTACGGATTTGAGGGGTTTCAATGTACATCATCATCATCTTGCACAGTTTCCAGCTACTGGCTGGGTCTGTTTGGAACACAAGCCTCTCCAACGTCTTCTGTCTTTCATCCACTACTGGCTTGCTGGGCCTATCGTAGCTTCACCAGAGCCCCGTTAGCCGTCACTTTTCAGGGTTCCTGTAGGACCTTCACAGCTACCGTAACGGTCCCGGGGCACACAAAGTCCCCACTGTACTTCGCCCCTACAGGCAATCTCCTACTTTGTGCTGTTGCCCGTCTCCCACGACGTGGACGAGGGGTTGGACTTATGGGAGACGGGTTTCAATGTACATGTATTAATTAATTATCACTATTATAATGGGGCAATTTAGAATTACGCACTTCCACCTTCAAGCAGCCATCATCAGATCCTGATCACTGTGTTGTGGTTTACATCAAGCGAGGCAAGGCTGGCGACAAGACAACTGCTGTATGGCCTTAGTTCTACTGAGATAAATGAACATATAAAAATAGAATTCTAGTGCATGCTATTTTTTGTTAATTTTATTTATTTATTATATTGTGTTGTGTTATTCTAAATTGTATACACATGCATACTCAAGTAATTCACAAAACCCATAAGACAAAATAAACTAACCATATAACAAGATTAAAATTGCGAATCGTATTAAATAAATAGTAGAGCCTCCGTGGCTTACGCGGCACCGCTGGTTCCATGGTTCAAATCCTGGTCACTCCATGTGAGATATGTGCTGGACAAAGGGGAGGCAGACAGGTTTTTCTCTGGGTACTCCGGTTTTCCCTGTCACAAATTTAATTCCAGCAACTATCATTTCATTTCTTCTGTTATTCATTTAATTATTGCCCCAGGGGAGAGTGACAGGCTTCGGCAACCGGCACAGTTCATATCCTCGCCGCTAGATGGGGGCTACATTCATTCCATTCCCTGACCCAGTCGGTCGACTGGAAGCAGGCTGTGGATTTTCATTAAATAAACACCAAAAAAGTGCTACAATTGTGCTTAAAATATATTAGTGCATAATTTAAACCTCAACACAGTGATCAGGATCTGATGATGACCGCTTGAAAGTCGAAACGCATAATCCTAAATTGCCCCATTATAATATAGATTATTAACTAATACATGTACTATTTTTTCTTTTCTTTTTTTTTCCTCCTTTTTTCCAGGAGTGTTATTTCCATATTATATACATTGTACTCCGCCCAGTCAATGGGCAAATTCGTGTTGACCGTCTGAAAAGTTACAAATAACAGTGTTTGCTGGATGTATGCAAAAATGTGAACTAGGACCTCCATAAGTTAGGGTGAAGAATTTAAGCAATTCCCACCTATTGACCTGAATTCATCACCCTATGATCCATGTTTGGCAAGTAGGGAGGAACGAACTTAAAATAATATTATTGAGGATAAACAGCATCGGTGCTTATTTGGATCATCAGATCGATTAGTTGTGTATTGGTCAAAATGGTTTATACATAACGATAGTATAACTGTGTTTATGAATTATTTGACAGTGTAACTTACTTTTTGACTTACCCTTGTTTCAATAATTTCAGTTCAGTATCTTTAAGCAGAATGGACTTCCTCACGGTTTACATGGAGAATTTCAGCCTTCAATGGCAAACTGATAGTTTCTTGCATCTAGGTCTATAAGAGAAGAATACCAAACAAACTTAAGTCTGTAGCTGGCATATCTCAGGTTGTTTTTCTGCATCCGGAATTGCTTCCTTGATGTTTTGCCATTGTTACAGTAGGGTTGGTCATGGTAGAATGACTGACAGCAACTCCAGACGAGGTAAAACAACTCAAGATACGACAACTAACATCATTAGCTCCGGCTGTGAAAGCTTATGATACAAAACCTAAGTCTGTTTTATGTCATGGTGAATTCATGCAAAAATGAAAGCATATGACATATTTATTTTCATTGAAAATAACGGCAGAGAATCTGGCAATGAGTAATTTCAACCTTACTGAGAAATGGTCTAATGAATGGAGACAATTCGCCCCAGCCGAGTCTTTGGAAATGCCATGCATCACACAGAAGGTACTTGGCTTTGAACAACCTCGGAAAGTATGGTCCAAGGTAAACCGGATCTGAACTAACCATGGTGTGTGTGCAGATCTGCTATACAAATGGAGGAAAAAGTCATCATCTTGTTGCGACTGTGGTGCGGAGAGGCAAACTGTGAAGCACATCACCCAAGAATGCCCACTGAGCCGTTTCGACGAAGATGGAAGAGAATTTTTCCTGGGGACGCCACAAGCGATTAACTATGTAAATAGTGCAAATATAGATCTGTAGTCATGTATACGCCATACGATAAATAAATAAATAAATTGAAAATAAGTTTAAATTTAATGTTATGGTAACATCTATTCCCAGATTAAACAATTTATGAACAGGAAAATAAGGATAGAGCCTACTTTTCGCCTTACAGTAGACCACCTCCGGCATAGTGGCTGTCATTCTTGGCTTACACCGTGGAGGTCCAGGTTCGATTTCCAGCACTGATAAGAAAAATGTAATTCTGATCTGAGGGTTGGAATGGGGTACACTCTGCCTTGTGAGACAGAACTGAGAAGAGGTGGATTCTATTCCCACATTGGCCACCCTGGAAATGGTTTTATGTGGTTTTCTCATTACTAATTTGGGCAAATGCCGGGATGGTTCCTAACTTAAGTCCGTGGTCACCTCCTACCCCAATTCTAGCTCCAATTACAAATATTCACACTTGTACGGCCATCACAACGAAACATGTTATCTGACAAATTCTACACACCTAAGTACACATGGCTACATGACCACAAAGAGCCTCTAAATCAACCAACAACAACTCTTTTCCTGACCATTGATTATTTGTAAAAGCAAATAACAGGACCATTATGTATTATATATGGATTGGAAGGGATAAGGAATGAAAGAAAGCTTGTAGTTTTATGTGACCGTTAATCTGACGATCATGAGCCACGGAACCTCCATTTTTACATGGAATCCAAACCACAGGATGTGATACTTCACTACAAAAATCTCGCATGCAATGACTACGACACAGTTGACACAGCTCGCGTTACACACTCCAGTACAGACCGGCCAACAAGCATCAAACAAATTCCCTCCATAATTTTAACGACATAAGTTACTACGTAGTTTCTCACTTCTTCAAGTCCAAGTACTTTGACACAAGAAGATTCATTCTTGGTCTCTCATGACATATTGGCACAAGATCCACTCTAGTATGATCCCAAGTCAGTCAAATGGGACCACCTCCAATGTCAATGTATCAGATATTAATAACAATTTTATCTCAATTATATGAAAAATTATGAAGATAAATGTTCTCAACAATTTTCAGCGGCTTCGGTGGCGTACTTGGTAGCATACTGAACTTCTATGCCCAAGATCGCGGGTCAAACCCGGCCAAAGTCGTTGGACTTTGTAAGAGCGTTAAAAATCCCTCAGTATGCCTTCCTTCAGAGGGGAAGTAAACCTCGCGGGCCCATGTTATTGAACTTACTACAATTGTGTGAAGCTAAATTTGTAAGTTAGATTTGATTAACGCTCTATAAAGTTCCAACGTTCGCCGCCAGGTGCTGGTGGCGGTGGCATCTAGTAGCCAAGTTTGAAGCTAGGTGTTGTTGATGGTAGCATTTGGTAGCAAAAGTAGGAACTACTTGAAATTGATCATCTGTAATCCTTACCTGAATTACAGATAACACACACTAATACAGCCATCCCAATTAACAACGGTTATCAGACAGATTCTACACACACCCAAAGTACACGGGGCTATAGGACCGTGTTGTCGCAGCTTCTACACTGAGTAACCAACCATTAACAATTTTCATTCTCAACTTCAACTTTCATCAGGACAACATATGGAGTTTCACCGCACAAGAAATGGTTTTAAACTACATTCAGTAATTGAACAGAGTTCCAAAATTTTGAACTCCACTATTGGATCCCAATAGCTTGAACAAATTTGTTTTGAAGATATGACGTTTTTTGCTAAAAGGTGTTCTAACAAGTCTAAGGATGTTTCTCCAGGAAAGTGTTAACAACTCCAAACATACAGTATTACAATATAAATGTAGACTATATGTTATAATATTTTTACAGTTGTAAGTATGATATAATTACAGTATGTGGTTTTAATGTATTCCACTGATGCTCTTTCTTAAATACTTGTGTTTGTACACATGAAGCTGAATAAGAGGAAAACTTATACAGTAGAGTCTTCATTAACCGAGGTAATGTGAACTGAAGCCACCTCGGATAACCAAATCCTCGGTTAACACGGATACTCAGAAAGAGATTAAGGAAAATTATAAAAAATAAAACATATGTAAGCAGCAGTACTATTATTGGATTGGTTCAAAACATACAAAAGAACTCATTATTTACATTAAAAAGTAGGGGCAAATGATTCCTATTTAACGAATAACGCCCTGCACGCACGTGCCTAATTTAAGTGTGCCACCATTCTTCTTCTTCTTCCTGGCGTTGTTCCCAATTATTTTTTGGGGTCCGCCACTCTGCACCTCGCTCTCCATTTGTTGCAGTTTGCTGCATCTGTAGGACGAAGACCTACGATGCGCATATCGTCGTGTAGGGTATCCATCCAACGCCTTTTTGGTCGTCCTGGAGGTCTTTGTCCATCAGGCTCGACAGCAAGTGACTTGCTTACAATGGACTCTGTATTTGCTCGGGCTACATGCCCGTGCCAACGCAACCGAGTCTCCCTCATTTTGGCTGGAATAGGGGCAATTCCAAGACTTTTGCGGACGTCTTCCTTCTTAATATGATCCAGCCGTGTAATTCCCAAGGACCATCTTAGCATCCGCATCTCCATTGAGTGCAAAGCTTGTTCATGTTTCTTTGTACTAGGCCAGCATTCAGCTCCATACAAAGCAACAGGGCGGACGACTGTTACATAGATCTTAGTTTTGAGGCGCAAAGGGATCTTGCGGTCACAGAGAATGCCTGTGACCTGGCGCCACTTATTCCATGCAGCATTCACTCTTGCACGGGCATCCGAGACTGTGTCACCATCAGGTCTCACAACGGAGCCAAGGTATCGGAGATGTGAAGCCTTTGGTAGTGGGGTGCCATCTACTATGATGGTCCCATCTGTCCGGGAACCACATTCAAGGTACTCAGTCTTAGTGAGGTTGAGCCGTAGTCCAAATTCACAGAGCCTCGCATTCCAGAGTTTGACCAATTGCTCTAGATCATTACGGGTCTCGCTTGCAAGCATGACATCATCGGCGTACAGTAATGTCCATGGTGGTTGCCTCTGCAAATCGGCAGTCACTGTATCCATGCATAAGATAAACAAGAGTGGAGAAAGTGCAGATCCCTGGTGAACCCCAACTCGAATATCGAACTGTTTGGTGAGGCCAGCAGCACTGCATACAGAGCTAGTTGTATTATTGTAGAGGAGTTGGACCCAACGCACATAAGCTTCTGGTACGCCATGAGATCGAAGAGAATACCATATAAGCTGATGGGGAACCCGGTGGAATGCTTTCTCGAGATCCAGAAAAGCCATGTGAATTGTCCTTCTTTTCTCCATATACTTTTCTATCAGAAGCCGCATTGCATGGATAGCATCAGTTGTTCCGCGACCTTTCATGAATCCACACTGGTTAGGCGAGATGGTAACAATGCTACGTAAGCGAGTGTCAATCACACGTTCTAGAATATTCATTATGTGGCATAGGAGACGAATAGGTCGATAATTGGCACAGATAGTTACGTCGCCCTTGCCTTTCCATATTAGTACTGTGACGCTAGTTTGCCAAGCTGACGGTATCTGGTGGCTCGCAAGGCATTTGTTAAAGAACTCGGCTAGGAACTCTGCAGAGGCATGACCCAACTGCTTCCATAGCTCTGCAGGAATATCATCAGGGCCTGTTGCCATTCTTCATTGCGTGGATTGCAGTATTGACCTCGGCAGGTGTGATAGGTGGAACTGCACCTTGTACAGGTTCGGCTAATGGAATCGGTGGGTGAGGGAACTCCTCATTACAGATAGTATTGAAGTGTTCATGCCATCGTTGAAGGATCTCTGTTGGCTTTGTTAGAAGATGCCCATGCTTATCCTTGATATGCATGACATGTCCTATGTCAACTGTGGCAGGATGACGAGATCTGGCTAGCTTGTAAATATTATTGACCCCAGCAGATTCCTCTAATTGTTCGTACAATGTACTTGAGCTGACGATATTGAGTTACATCAGCATCGGTTCTTGATCTAAGCCACTTTTTGAAAGCAGTGTGCCATCGTTGATAATGTTTGGTGATTTGATTAACAGTCTTCAACTCGTTTGTGTGGTCTAGTAAGTAAAGTACTGGTCAATAAACCAAGCGGTTTGCAGTTCTGGATCCACTAGAGGAGAGAATTTTTACTGAGTGATGCAAGGAAGGACTTAGAGTAACTGAGTAATCAGTGAAGACCAAAGTTTAACATGGTAGACATTAGCTCTTGAGGACTCAAAGAAGACAACAGAGATAAAGACAAGGAATCAAGAAGACAAGATGGAAGGTTAGAGCGTATGATAGGAAAAAATAGGAATTTACATAGATTCCCCTCTGCCTTGATCTAGCCAGAGGAGTGCTTCGGGTGTTCATCTTGGTGTCACCATGGCAGACTGGGATTGATTCCTGATTAATGCATGTGAGAATTTTGAGGTGAAATGTCACATTTGAATGTCTGGATTCCTCATAATAATGAGGTCCCATGGCTTATGATTGTGAGTTAATGGTCGTGGAAAACTGCAAGGGTTAACCATTCAATAAATGGTCCACTACACCTCATCTCAGGCCATCTTAACAGATGGACTCATGCAAATGATGCAGAATATCCAGATACAATTCCTGACCAATGGCACCATCTATTACACATAAGATTCTTACTAATGTCAGAGTGTTCTTCATAATGGTATTGTAGAGTACCCGCAAGAAGAGCTTGCCGAAACTTAACAATGCGCAGAGGCCAATATCAATCGGCGTAGTTTAATGCTCATTCCGGGGCTCCTGTGTGTCCCCCGAATGCTGATTACTGGGCTCACTGCTCACTGCATTCTTCAACCATGTGAGCTCGCTGCGAGACGCGGTCTACAGCTGTAATTCAAGCGTAGAATGCAAAGAAGCAGCAAACAATATAGGCTAATTAGGGTATAGGTTACTGTGTCCTGGCTGAGATAAGGCATGTCTGTGTAAGGCATTACATACATGCGCTGAGATCTCATTTGAACCCCAGTCACAGTTTAGCATGCCAAACCTCCGGCTGGGCAGATGATCCGTTCAGAACTGCTGCCAGAGATCTACTGAAGTGAAGTGGGAGGGGCGTGTACTGCCACTACCGAACCCACCCGAACATTGCTGAAGATCTGCGCAGGATCCTGTGGCAAGCTCTTCTTGCGCGTATTCTAACACTGCAATATTTTCCCATCATGGCTGCTGAAATTACCACCGTAAGTTGTTGTGGTAATCTCAACTAAATACATTGCAATTCTGATTATGGCCAGTGGAATACACATAAATGTTGTATCTGCAAACTCGTCAATTACACCACCCCCTCCTTCAAAATTATATTTAAAAAAAGGCCAAGGTAAGAACTATTTCAAAATCCGGTTTTTCTCCTGGAAACGCAGTTAACCTGACAATATTGAACACACTACAGCAGGGGTCTTCACCGTGGGCCACATGTGGCCCGTCAGACTAAGAGACCTACGAGTGCAATTCCAAATTTCCACCTTCCAGGCGATTTTCAAAAAGAAATAATTTACTTGCAGAGCAATACACAGGATTTAAAAAATCAAATAACTTTCAAGTAAACCACTTGTTTGTGAAAAGTAATCATTCTATAACAAGCAAGTGAAATAAATTTTCTCTGATATTTGATAACAATGGTTTTGAGGACTTTTCAATCTCTGTATAGCTTATCATCTTACCCCACTGTCTTATCATTAGCCCAGAAGAACAGTGACAAAACTTAAAAAAAAAGGCTAATTTTGAGTTATTCATAAGAAAAGATTGCCAAAGATGTATACTTTTCCCAAGAAAATCGTTACTACTCTGGTTACATTCATCGTCACTGGATAGCAATAGTGTCACTTTTCTTCCAGATGTGTTGTCTGGCATAAACAGAAGAGCATCCATCACATGTCAGTTGGCTGAGTAATAAGAATAATAATAAGAGTAATAACAAGAAGAATGACATATTTCAAGAAGTGTCTGGCTTAGGTTTGAATGTGTTCTAGAAGAGTGACTGGCCCTTAGTTGTTATCACTTTTCCTAAAAAACTATCTTTCTGAATTGTGTGTCACCGTTCTCTTGGGCCAACAATGACAGGGTTCAGTAAGTTATTTTTATTAGGAACAATGTTACAGTTACTGTGTGTGAAAAGTAACTGCAAAGTAACATGCAGTTATGTTTACCATTACTTAATTTAATTATTGATGCCGTTATCATTTGTTAACTATTAAGTGTCTTAATAATACCCAACCCTTGTTAATGACCATTAAAATTACTTTTCATCAACTAATTCATTTATTATTGACAAATCAAGCAGTAATGAATTGTGTAAGTTCTAAATCTTGCCATATGAATATGAAGCCATAAATTTAAGTAAATAAATAACTTAAATAAATGTTGATTGGATAATAATAATAAATTAAATAGACAGTATGTTTATGTAGGCTAAAAATAAACAGGGATAATTTTTAAAGAACATGTTTTGCAGCCCTTGAATCTTTCTCAAAGTCAGATGTGGTCCTCTGGAAACCGTAGCAAGAGAAAGTAAAAGCCAGATATCTAAAAGCAGTCCTTGGACTAGCCACAAACTGTGCCTCATGACTTGTATATGAGTTGATCTTTCTGCTAAAGGACCTGAGGTTACTACTGGCATTGCCATCGACTGAGAAGTGGAGGAGACAAATCCGTGAAAGTGAAACAAAGAAGGGAGACAACTACGTAACTAATGCCATGATTTACATAGACTGGACCCGTCCAAACCAAAGACAGCGACACGTATTAACTAGGCTGGTGGTACATGGGTTCCACCACAAGATATGCAAAGAGACCTTCTACCACAACCGCTGTGATACCTGTATGCGCACCTTATGTAATGGACCGTGTGACAGATATCACATCACGACCTGCACCCACAGAACTAGATCAATCACAGAATACAATGAAGAGTGAACTATTGTATTGCAAGCAAGGACAGTGACATAAATAATAAAGACTACAGTACCGGTACATAAATTCCATCACAAGATATCACAGACTATGCTGAAGAGATATTTTGGCTAATTTTGTATTGTGGAAGATTTTATTGTATTCTGAGTCATGTCTCCTAGAGTGTTAGTGTTCTTTTAGTTTGTAATTAATGCTCTTTCGAGCACACCTTAACACATTATTACAGATGCTGTCCTCTAGTGGTAAACAGTTGAACAGGAATGAACCAATAATGCATATTGTATCCACAATTTAAATCCTACAATCCCAGGTTAAAGTCATTAAAGAATAGAATCCATGAAAGCTGTTCCATAATCTATTGTAGCATTCATAAATAGATGAAGACAAAATTCTATTTTTGATATCCCTGTCATGTTATTATTATTATTATTATTATTATTATTTCTCTCATTCCCCTGAAAAACACAAGTGAGGGATTCATCTGATTAATTAAAAATAGCATGGTGTCCACAGGCAGGAATAGTCAGGAAAAGTCAGGAATTTTGTTTTTGGTCAGGAAAAGTCATGAAAAAGTGTGAAAAAATGGCGTGAGTCAGGGAAAAATGTCGAAAAGTATTAGAAAGTCAGGAATGTTTTATTAACCGAACAGTATTTTGTGTTTTACGGCCATATTTTGATGTTACTAGTTCAACTAATCTCTGAACATAAAAATCAATAACTCACTGAACATTATGATGTTTCCATTTTTACAGTACATCATAGTAAAAACCTCGGTTACCTATTTCTTGTACGCTTTTTTAGCGTTGGCATAGGGATGTGATGACCCCATCGCCCAGCACATTGCACTTTATTTTGTATTTTAAATTAATAAAGAGGCGAGGGTTGGGCAGCTATGGGGATAATGGAGGCTGCAAATGTTTGCTCAATAAACCTCTTTTCCGATGTTACGATGACTTCACCTGTCAGGAATTTTGTAGAAAAATGGTCAGGAAAAGTCTGGAAAATTGACCTTGAAAATTCTGTGGACACCATGAATAGTGATACCTTGTTTTTGTTCCAGTGATAATTACTGATATAGGTATAACATGAGTTTCTTATTGACAATATCTAATTGCAAAGACTATGGAATTCATTAACATATAAGCCTGATTCAAGGGATGGGGAATGTATATGTCTATTCTGTAATAACAAAGTTCTTTTTCTTTAAAATTATAGGTTGAAGATTTTGACACTGTATTCCCAATTTCTGGTGGCATGAAAAGAGATATGTCTGAAGAACTTGAGAAAGGAAACTTGATAAATGTGATTAAATTCCTACTGACAGTTAAGTGTCAAATGAAGTCCAGACAAGAGGTATGCCACAGATAGTTCCTCCTAATTTTGAAATAATTTTAAAGACAAGGAATTTTAATAAAGAGATAGCAATATCAGACAAGGCCGCATGGCACGTAACATGGTGGCTTTTGTACGAGATAAGGTTAGGAACAGTTTTGTGATTGTAGTTCCAACAGTTATATAAGCTCAGAACTTCTCACAATGTGCACAAGAAAAATTAACAATATAACTCCTCTGGGCCCTAGTTCCAACCAAAGAGTAAGATTTATTCATAAGTGAAGAGCTTATTTAAAATTAAATATCAGTGGCTAGTTAAATAAAACCATTATTATCATGTTTGTTCACTATTATTATTATTATTATTATACAGATTCATAAATTCCACATTTAACAATGGTACCGGTATATTGACTGAAAATATGGACTAATGTTGAGCACTTTCAGAGTTCATTCTTCATTTAAGAATTGTCCTACTGTATGGCAAGTGTCCAAGATCACCAACTTTTTTATCTGTCCCAGCTTGTGAGCCATTATTATTATTATTATTATTATTATTATTATTATTATTATTTCATTGACAAGCAAAGAAAGCATAACACCTAGAATTTGTTTGAGAAATGCAACTTTAATGGTCCAAAAGGGCTGTCAGCATCAGGATTCGAACCTACGATCTCCAGATGTGCTGCAGCTGCCCCTGTGGTCGTGCTGCATGATTTAATAAGCACGGCTACACCATGGGACATCTGTAGGAACTGCCATAGGAATTACAAGCAAACTGTTTCTAACCTCGTCTTGTATGAAAGTCACCACGCCTTGTCTGTTATTATCCGGCTATCCTGAGTGTGGTTTTTCCCATGCCGGGATAGAACCTTATTTCAAGTCCTGGGGAACTTACCTCCTTGCTGTCCCTAATACAGTTACATACACTTCTACATTCATCAATTAAATACAGCTTATCAGTCAAATTCAACACATACCCAACTACATGGCGCTGAAGGCCAAAATGTCCAAAGCCCCTAACATGAATTAACAACAACAACAGTTCCTAGAATGTAATATAGCAAAAGCAGATCTCCAATTTAATGATGGTAGGTGACAAAGTTTGAACACTACAGGTCCTACCAAAAGTTTATGGACACCCGCAAATTTCATGATTATTATTCCTGTCCCTATAATTTTGGTCTCAGGCATACAATTTTTTACAGGGACCTAGAACGTGTTCTGTGGAACAATTTATTATGAGAACATCACTGTTGGTTGGCGGCTTCGATGGCTTAGTTGGTAGCATTCTGAGCTTCTATGCCCAAGATCGCGGGCTCAAACCCGTCAGAAGTCGGATTTTTTAAGAGCATTAAAAATCCCTCAGTATGCCTTCCTTGGGAGGGGAAGTAAAGGTGGCAGGCCCATGTCATAGATTTATGGCATATAAAAGAACCTTCCAGTAACTTTAATTGTGTGAAGCAAAATGTGTAGGTTAGATTTCATAAATGCTCTTAAGTTCCAATGTTCATTGCCAGGTGCTGGTTGCGATGGCATCTAGTAGCCAAGTTTGCAGCTTGTTGTTGGACGGTAGCATTTGGTAGCAAAAGTAGGAACTACTTGAAATTATCGTCTGCAGTCCTTACTTAAATTAAATTAAACTTTCTACTTCCCCTGCTTGGGTGACTAACTTATAACTTCCCAAAATCACCTTCCTAATGGTGATGAGGTGCACTGTGTGCTAACATATATCACACATTTTATGTGGCAGGGTCGTGGAGTGTTGGGCACACATTTGGTCAACCTAACCGGTATCATTTGGGCGTTCAAATACTAGGTGTAACTCCCTATAAAGAAAATATGAATGGTGTAATATATGAAGATGTTCAGCTACTCACTCATAGCCGGTCTTGTAGATTCTCTTTGGATCTAAAGAGACATGCTCGATAGATCAGATCTACCCAACTTCACACATGGTTACTCCTACCGTTGTTAATTTGCCTACCGTTACATTCCAGATGATTATATCCTGTTTTCTCTGCACTTGCAGACTTATACACAGTTCAAAATATACACAGAGGCTAAGAGTCTACTTCACAGTTCCCAACGACACATTTCTATATACAACATACTGTGCACTAAATACACACGTGGTTACAGGTTAGGAATATTTACAAAGCTACATCTCTGCGATAGAAATGAATGTACCCCAGTACCAAATTGCATTGTGCTATCAAATATAACATTGTTCTAATTTGTAGCTGTTTCGAGCACATTCAAAAGACATGCTTGCGACAAATAACAGTTTCTCAAATCAGACATAAGCCAATTAGCTAAAACGCGACCTTCCTGTCCAGACACTAGAATTTAAGTGACACCTCACTCGGCACGAAAAGGCTACCTGCCATCTTGCAATCACATGTTTCCGTCGTTCTCCGCCAGGGTACAGATACCCTCGAACCCTTTAAAATACACCCATACTCTTGAACCCATGTATATTACTGACAAATCATGGCGCGAAACTCTTCTCTGACGTCAGAATCTTGCACAACTTATACAAAGCTCTCTTCGAGACGAGAGAAGTTATTCTCGGCCCAATCTAAATTTGGCCTAGAATTTCCTGCTTGCAACATCCGATGACTTGGCTTACACAATCCACTGTCTTGTATGCTGAGATTTTACATACAAATTAAATGAAATATCCCTGACTGAGTCCCCAATATACACAAGATATATACACTAAATAAAATGAAATCCTATAACCTAAATGATGATGATGAACAAGAAAAGGAAATGGTATGAAATAAATTTCCCTAACCTGACTTCTCACCAAGTCAACCAAATAAGGGTATGGGAACGTTATTGTGATCGGAACAGTTACAAAAATTAACACCGGTTATCAGATAGATTCTACACACACCCAAAGTACACGGGGCTACATGACCACGTTGTCGCAGCCCCTAAACTAAGGAACCAACCTTCACTGTTGGTTTTGAAGTTACAATTTTTTTGTTTAAGATAAGTGTGAACAAAATTGTGTATTTTCATATTTATGTGTTTCCATTAAGAAATATCACCGGTTTAAAGCCCGAAATGGAACCGCAGAAGAAAGTGGGTGGAGACCCTTCAAGCTACAGAGATGTTTCACGTCGTAGTCCTACAGTTGCAGCACTGTACAGGGTCATCGAAAAATAATGCCAACATTTCAAAACATGACAGCACCGAAACCCTTTATGTTAAACGTGTAATTCTTTCACTGAACGCCAGCCGGTTAAAGTAAGTTTTGTTTTGGAGGGGACGTGACCTTGCTATGCGCACACTAGATGTGCAGTAGCCAAGGTTGGCCGGGGGCGCACGCGCCACTGACTGCACTACCCGAAGAACTGCACCTAATTTAAAAGCTGACATTCGATGGTTTAATCAGTTTAAGGAAACAGGGACTGTAGAGAAAAAATCTAGGCCAGGCCGACCACCAACATCAGAAGTGAACGCACGCTTTCGCAAAGGCTGGATTGGTACGTGCAATCATTTCAGGAGTAACTCAAGATGGCAGCAGAAATTCGCTCCCGCAGGTGCTCCAAATCCCGATTTTTTTCTGCATACACAATGTTTTTAATGTACCCCCAGAAAAAAAATCCAAAGGGGTGAGGTCAGGACTTCATTGGCGCGCGCGCCCCCGGCCGACCTTGCTACTGCGCATCTAGTGTGCGCATAGCAAGGTCACGTACCCTCCAAAACAAAACTTACTTTAACCAGCTGGCGTTCAGTGAAAGAATTACACTTTTAACATAAAGGGTTTCGGTGCTATCATGTTTTTAAATGTTAGCATTATTTTTCGATGACCCTGTATTGGATCAAGAACAGCTTCCTCCTAGGTCAAAGAATGTCTGTCTGTTGACTTCTTTCTGCGGTTCTATTTCGGGCTATCAAACTGCTGATATTTCTTAATGGATACACATTCTTGTGTTCTATTGCAATTATAAATATTTCAACATGAAATATCTCATTTCACTGCTTTGGAGCCTTTTATAATATTACTAGAAATCAGCATCCTTACCCATGGTCCATGATCAAAATTGACTGTCTATTTTGAATAATCCTGGATTCCAGTACAGTTGCAGTGAACATTCACATAAAATTTAAATCTTAAATCCATGCAATTTTATATTATAACTAGCAGTACACAGCATACGTTGTAATGCCTATCAAAGAAAGAAAGTATTTTGAAATATGAAATGAGAGTAAATAATGATAACGGGGTACACTCAGCCTAGTGAGGTAAAATTGAGAATAGGCGGGTTCAATTCCCACCTCAGCCATCTTGGAAGTGTTTATCCATAGTTTCCCACTTCAACTCCAGACAAACGCGGGGTGGTTCCTAAATTAAGTTCACGGTTGCCTTCTTCCCAATCCTTATCTGAATTACAAATGCACACACTAATAAAGCTATCTCAATAACACAGGTTATCAGACAGATTCCACACACACGCGGGACTAAATAACCACGAGTTCGGAAAGCCCCGAAATGAATCGACAACAACAAGTAAATAATGATGAACTGTATGTAAATCAGTTAATATCTAGAGGCATAGGTGGGCAATTAAGTCAAGGAATTAAGCAAATTGTGTCACACATGAACTGAAATGTCGCTCGCTGTATGTATTCTATTTAATTGAATTCTGTCAAGTATGCACAGTCATATCTCTACAATGAAAACACATAAACTGCCACTAAGCTGTATGAAATACACTCATTTGACGAAACGACTAATGAGCCACCTATTGTAAAATTGATTTACCAATTCAGAAACTTTTGCAGGTGTGTGCACAACAACTCACCAAAGTTTTGTTAAAGCGACTCATTCACTATCGTAAATTGGATTATCTAATAGAGCAACCTTCGCGGGCGAGCATACAATTAACCAAAGTTCATTTGTTGAGACTATTCGCGTGCCACCTATTGTAAAACGGATTTACTTATTCAAAAACTTTTGCAGGAGTGCGCACAACAACTCACCGAAGTTTCATTGCAATCAGATGAATGGTATATGAACGAATACTTGATTCTGTTGACACAATTCATGCGCCAACTTTCATTGGTTGAAACTATTTGTGCACTACCTATTGTAAAATGGATGTTTTAATTCAGAAACTTATGAGGGCGTGCGCACAACAACTCACCAAAGTTCATTTGTTGAAGCAACTCTTGCACTATCTATTGTAAATTGGATTTTCTAATTCAGCAACCTTCGTGGGCAAGCATACAACAAATAACTAATGTTCATTTGTTGAAACGATTCAAATGCTTCGTATTGTAAAATGGATTTACCCATTCAGAAACTTTCGCGGGAGTGTGGGCATAACAACTCACCAAAGTTTCATTGCAATCGGATGAATGGTATATAAACCCATAGGGGCTTTGTTGAAATGATTTGTGTGCCAACACTCATTTGTTGAAACTACTTGTGCACCACCTATTGAAAAATGAATTTACTAACTCTGAGGCCTTTGCGGGCGAGCGTACAACAGCTTACCCGAGTTCATTAAGTTGTTGAACTCTTGCACCATCTATTGTAATTTGGATTTTCTAATCCAGCAACCTTCGCGGGCGAGCGTACAACTACTAACCTAAGTTCATTTTTCGAAACTACTTGTGTGCCACCTATTGTAAAATGGATTTACTACTTCAGAAACCTTCGTGGGAGTGTGCACAACAACTCACCAAAGTTTCATCGCAATCGGATGAATGGTATCAAATTATCAAGAAACTTTATTTTTTATATACTGTATAGAGATTGAAATTGATAAATGAGAGTTAGAATGAAACATGTGTTCAACAGTCTGTCTACTGAGACTCACTGCTGTATAACATGAACTCATGCTGTCCTACTTAGCCTGAAATGCTACACAATGACAGGCCTGTTCTTTCTAGTGGTGTGCCTCAAAAACCTGCACCAGCTACAGCTTTGGGCAGCACTTTTATCAGTTTTATAAAACTGGCTATTCATACAGCAAAAACCTAGTTCTGCATGCACCTTCATGAACCAAAATAGCTTAAACCTCTTTTTAAAATCATCATTGGGCAGGAAAAGAAGTACGGACCAAGGAAGAAGGTTGCTGCTGTGGCTGAGTGGTTGAAATGAGCTAATTTGGGGCTATAACTAGTGAATGGATTGATGGTATGTATGCCTACCTTTCAAGACGGTGGTGTGGGATTGTCCTTGTCCTTTTAATATGCTGGGGCGTGATGTGGTGCAGTGGTCACGCTGCTTGCCTCTCACCAAGGCAGACCAGGTTCAATTCCTGGTCAATGCATGTGAGAATTTCGAAGTGAAATGTCACGTCCTTTGGTTCGGATTCCACGTACATATGGAGGTCCCGTGCATCATGATCGTGAGATTAATGGTCAATTAAAACTACAAGCTTCCTTTTCCTTTTTATCTGATTTTTCTGTTTTAGCTGTCCTTCCACCCACATCTACAGATTTGGCCTACAGATTCTGGAATGACGAGAGAGTGCGTCAGGTTCTCTCAGCCATTAATCATAGATTTCCTGACGAAGGCAATGCATCACTGTCAGAGGGCTACTTAATTGTCCTCACGAGGTTGAGTGCACCCTGTTCCAGTCCTCACGTCAGTTTATAAAATCTCTGACAGAGCTGGAAATGGGATCCGGAACCTCCGAGAAAGAGGCATAGGCAACTTTTTTTACTTCTCCCCTTTCTAATTCATGGTAACTTAATTCTTATTAACACCACTGTCTGATTGGAGGTTGAAAGTACAGTGAGGGCCCTCCCTATAGAATGGAGCTTTCCAAACGCCGTGCCGTGGACAGATCGCTATGACTCACCGTCGCATTTATAAAATGCGCCGATAACAGCAGCGGGCCGTGAAGCCCTGGATCCTGTCATATCATTTATTACATACGCAGCTGGCGAGATACCTTAGTTGTGATAATTAAGACTTGCTGTGAAGTACTGTAGCCTGCCTCGTGTCCTGTGAACATGGTTCATCATCAGCTTCTAAAGGCTAAAAGCCTTGTCGTTGCTCTGTATGCCTCTCACCAAGGCGGTCCGGGTTCGATTCCCGGTCAATGCATGTGAGATTTTCGAAGTGAAATGCCATGTCCTGTGGTTCGGATTCCACGTAAAAAGGAGGTCCCGTGGCTCATAATCTACAGATTAACGGTCACGTTAAACTACAAGCTTCCTTCCTTCCTTTCCTTCCTTGTCGTTGCAGCCATTTCCTACGGTCTTCAGCAGTTCTCTTCATATTGACATACGATTCACATTCCATTTCCTTGACAATGTTCTTTAGATAAGATTGTCTTAGTGGTTTCTTCCCCAAAATTTTTCCTTCAAAAATGACCTGGTTAGGTATAGAAAATAACATCGAATTGTCCTAGTGGAAACTTATCTTCTCAAGAAGAAGTTTGCAGTAAATTTGTTCGTAAGTATTAGGGCCATGCGATTCTTACTTGTGGGGGAACCTCAAACAATAAACAATCTGCGTACTCTGGAGGCTCTCTAGAACTAAATAACTGCACTGATACGAAATATCAGTGAGGATTAATTACAGCGAGTGTACCAAAACTTCCTACCTCTGTGCAACGTGTGACAAGCATTTCCAGCAACTACTCTGAAATTCATGTTAGTAATTATGATTATTAAATGTTAAAAAGTGTAAATGTGTTAAACTAGTTGGGTGCTACGCTGCTGCTAGCGCCAGTGCCTTGCTCGACACGCAGCTAGCCACATTGCCTGGCCGCCTCGCGGCCACTGCGAGTCTCTGTTCGATAGGGAGGGTTCTCACTGTAGATGCAACTCTCTTGCTTACCACAGCAGAGTAGCAAGGACAACTGATCTCCATACAAATCAACACTTGTTCCATGACTGCAATAAACTTTGTCTAGATCAGCAAGCTTTGGAGATTCTTATATGGATATTTAAAACTAAAGATTGTTCTTAACTCGAAGAGAAACTATAGGCAGTATTTGTGGAATCAATCAGAGTTAGCAGTATAAAAGTGTAGCTTTAAAATGTTACATCAGAATGTGCCAGATTTCTTGTGCAGTATTTCATGAATATCAATGATGATAATGGTAATTGCTGTTTTAAGGGGCCTAACATCTAGGTTATAGGTCCCTATTCATGAATATTAGTCATTTATAGTTTAATTAAAATGTGCAGTGTTTGAGCCCAATTAGTCAGTATCCAAACCTATTTCAGAACTCCTTTCATCTGCATATTTATGATCTTCCTCTGCATTACCAGAACAGCTCGCACAGATTGCTTTATTATCCACAACTTCAAAGCTCTTTTCCATTATAGGTCGACCACATTTCTGGAAAAGGAAAACATATTAGGTCATTAAGTGTATTCTTATAAAAGAGAGAGCCACACAATCACATGGTACAGTGATGACTTGACCAGGAAGTCGGTGGTCGACTATATACTGTATGAGAAAGAACTAAATAAGAACATCATAGACATCAAGGTTATACCATCGGAGAACCTGGATAGCGACCATCGATTACTGGTAATGAACCTGAGAGGGAGTAAGGAGAAGAAAGGGACTGAGAACCAGGAAAGACGTATAAGGATATGGAAACTGAAAGAAGGGGATAGAAGGGTCGAGTACCTCAAAATGGTAAAGGAAGGAATTCCAACAGATGAAGAAAGAGGGGTGGAAGAGGAATGGGCTAGATTTAAGAAGACACTAGTGGGTGCAGCAGAAGCAGTATGTGGGAGGACAAGTAGTAAGAAGAGGTGGAAGGAAACACCATGGTGGAATGAGAAGACAAAAGATATAGTAAGGGAAAAGAATAGAGCCTTTAGGAGGTGGTATCAAAATAGGACGGTAGAGACAAGGGAAGAGTACCAGGAAAGAAAGAAGGAGGCGAAGAGAGTGGTGGCTGAGGAGAGAAGGAAGTGGATGGAAGAGTGGACAAAGATGATGGAGGAGGATAGTGAAGGTACAAAAAAGGTCCTGTATGGGATGGTAAAAAATAAGAGGCGGAAGGATCCTACGGATTATGTTAGAATGGTGAACAAAAGGGGACAAGAGATAGAAAATAGGGAAGAACTGAAGAAAATGTGGAAAGAATATTTTGAAGAACTTCTGAACCCAAATGGAAAAGATGGTGAGGAGGAAGAAATCGGGGAAGAGGAAGATGAACTGCAAACAGAAAAGGACTTAACATGGAAAGAAGTGGAAGATGCAGTGAACAAGATGAAAGGAGGGAAGGCACCGGGTGTGGATGAGTTGAGTGTGGAGATGATGAGAGCAGCAGGAGAGGTGGGGATACAGTGGCTGTACCGAGTGATGAGGACAGCATGGAAGGAAAGGAAGACCCCAGAGGACTGGAAAAAAGGAATCATTGTCCCGATCTTCAAGAAAGGTAGTAGAACAGATTGCAGAAACTATCGGGGAATAACACTGATGAGTCATTGTGCAAAGATCTTCGAGAAAGTTTTGGAAAAGAGAATTAGGACAAGGATAGAAGGAGGGATGAGGGAAGAACAACATGGCTTCAGAGCAGGAAGGTCCACAGTGGATTTGATTTTTGCTGTAAGGCAGTTACAAGAACAGCACTATGAGTATGGAACAGATCTACTGATGGCCTTCCTGGACATTGAGAAAGCATATGACAGTGTATGCAGAAACAAAGTATGGAAGTCCCTGGAGGATAGAGGAGTAGAGAAATGGACTATAAAGTGGATAAAGGAGATGTACAAGGGAAGCGTGAGCTGTGTGAAAGTGGGAGGAGAGAGATCTGACTGGTTGGAACAAAGAAACGGCCTGAAACAAGGAAGTGCACTGTCACCGTTACTTTTCATTGTGGTGATGGATGACATAATGACCCGAGTGGCACAAGTAATTGGGGACGGAAAGATGAAAGCAATGGTGTTTGCAGATGATTTGATGATTTGGGGAAACAAGGAGGAGGAGGTACAGGAACAGTTGGACGTGTGGGAAGGAATAATACAAGGATATGGGATGAAATTTAGCATAAATAAGAGTGAGATGGTGATCACAACAAGGAAGAAGGAAAGAACCACAACGGGAATAACAATTGGTGGGGAACAGCTGAAGAAAGTGGAGAGTTTTAAGTATCTGGGAAGCCTGATACAAGATAATGGAAGAAACGATAGAGAAATAAATGAGCGGGGGAGGCAGGCAGAAGCATTTCGGAGGAGTGTGAGAAGCATGTTATGGAGCAAGGATGTCCCTCAGAACAGCAAAAAGATCATATATCGGACGTACTATGTCCCTATCCTGACGTATGCCTCGGAGACCTGGGTTATGAAAGGAAGGGAGAAGAGCAAAATACAGGCCAGTGAGATGAGGTTCCTGAGAAGCAGTATTGGAGCTACAAAGATGGACAGAATAAGAAATGAGAGGACCAGAGAATTAATGAAGGAGGAACCATTACAGGATGGTATAGAGAAATCTAGACTTAGATGGTATGGACATGTAAAATGAATGGAGGAGAAGAGGATACCCAGGAGAGTACATGAGACGAAGTGGGAAGGAAAGAGACCGAGGGGAAGACCGGGAGACAGGTGGCTGAAGGGGGTGGAAGAAAGCGTAATGAAGAGAGGAGAAGACTGGACAAGGGTGGAGGCTGAGAGATGGTGGGAAGACAGAAGACGTTGGAGAGGCTTGTGTTCCAAACAGACCCGGCCAGTGGCTGGAAACTGTGCAAGATGATGATGAAGTGTATTCTTATAAAATATAAACTAAAGGTAATGATGATTTTGCCATAGCTGATGATTATCGTCATAGAAATAAATGACTTTAGAAACTAAACATGAAAATGAAATTATCATCATCATCTTGAGCAGTTTCCGACCGCTGGTCGGGTCTGCTTGGAACATAAGCCTCTCCATCGTTTCCTGTCCATCTACCATCTCTCGTCTTTCACTGTGTCCCAGCACACTCCTCTTTCCTCCACACTCTTCTTAACTCCCTTCGCCCATGTGTCCCTTGGTCTTCCCCTTGGCCTCCGTCCCTTCATTTCCATTCCAAACATCTTCTTCGGTATCCTCTCCTCTCGCATCCTCCTCACATGTCCATACCATTGTAGCCTAGATCACTCTATTCTATTTTGCAATGGTGCCCTCTCTTACCATCTGTCTGACTCTCTCATTCCTTACTCTGTCCATTCTTGTTACTCCTACCCTACTCCTCTGGAACTTATCTCCACTGCTCGTATTTTACTCTTGTCCCTTTCCTTCATCATCTATGTTTCTGAACCATATGTCAAAATGAGATACTAGTCAAAAATTGAACTGAATCTGTTGCATTCTTGGCTAGTGTATTAGCTGACTAACTACACTTCTGTCCAACCACAATTCAGTTTTAGATGAAGAGTACATTGCTGAGTAACCAATCGGATATCAGTGAGATAAGCATCATTTAGATAGGCTCTATATGCCATAGTCAGAAACTATCTGACCCCTGTGGTCTCGGGGTACATATTAAGACTAGAGCATAAGGAGATTCACAGATACAGATGGCAAGGTAGAGGAACTAGGCCAATAACAGACTATATCATTACTGACTTTCAATTTCGGAAATTCCTAAGTAACTCGGGTATTCGGGAGCGTTTTTTTTTATTTGAAACAGACTACAAACTAATTTGCTGTGAATTAAGCACATTTAGACATAAAGTGCAGAAAGTGAGATCTGTTTGCAGGCATGTTTGATACATGAAAATTATTGATGAGAAATTCCAAGGAGTAGATGGTAAAGAATTAAGACATTGAAACGGAGTGGTCAGGATACAGGATTGCAGTACTAGAAGTAGTAAAGGCATGTTTTGGGATAACGATGCGTAAAGACAGGAAAATTCACACATCCTGGTGGAATGACATAGCAAAGTCAGCTTGTAAATGGAAGACTTACAAAAATGGCTCCAAACAAGGAATCAGGCGGACAGTTTTATGTGGTGGAAAGAAACAGAACCAAACAAATAGAGTTCAAAAGGAAATCATGGGAAGAATTTGGAGATAAATTTGGAATGTTAGGTCAAACAGCAGGAATGTCTTTTTGGAGTGTTAAAAAGAATCTTAGAAATGGAAGAAAAAGAGAAATGAGTTTAGTTTTGGATAATTCATGGAAACTCATTATAGATGCCAAGGAAGCACTGGGAAGTTAATTAGTTATTTTTGTTTTAAGGGAAAGAACAGGAAGGTCGTCAGCCCTTACGGTTGAGGAAGTAGAGAGGGTGGTAAATAAACTACAATGTCACAAAGCTGCATGTGTTGATGAAATTCTGCCAGAAGTGGGAAAGCAGGGATGAAATGATTGCACAGGATAATCAAATTACCGCTTGCCACAGTGGGTAAGTGGTCAACGTGTCGGTCTACTAACCCCAAGCTCGCAGGTTCGCTCCTGGCCGTTGTAAGTGATTTTTGAAAGGCGGCAAAAATTACGACACCATGTCATACGTTGTTGGCATGTCAAAGAACCCATTTGAATTCAGTAGACCGTGTTGATAATGGCAAAATTAATCTCGGGAGTTTCCGCCAACACAAAGTTCCTCATTTCTCTACTAGAAAGTGCTATAGTGTTCAAGGAGCTTAGATATCTAACCTCCTTGACTTTCATAGTGCTTCAAGGAACAATGAAATTCGACATGCAAGATACCCGATGGGTGTCAAATAACAAAGCTTGCACCCGGCACCCGAGGCCATATGATATTATTATTTATTTATTTATTTATTTATTATTATCTATTGATGGAACGACACCATGAGAAAAGGAAGACAGTTCACTTAGCCTTTCTTGATTTGGAAAAGGCGTTCGATAGAGTACCACATGATCTCATCTGGCTGGCACTGAGGCTACACAGTGTACCAGAAGCCTATGTAAACTGGGTGAAACTTCTGTATCAAAAGACAACAAGCTCAGTGCGGTGCGCAGCAGGAATGTCCGATACCTTCCAAATCACTGTTGGTGTCCATCAAGGATCAGCCTTGTCCCCCTTGCTCTTCATACTCTGCATGAACGCCATCACAAATGACATCCAAACCAGGCATCCATGGACATTATTATATGCGGATGATGTCATGTTAGCTAACGAGACCCGTGGGCGCCTCGAACAGCAAGTACAAGAGTGGAAGATACGTCTTGAAGAATTTGGGATGAAATTGAATCTGAAGAAGACGGAATATCTGGAATGCGGTGACCAAACTGATGGCACGATCACTGTTGGTGAGGTTCAACTTAATAAAGTGACCCAATTCAAATACCTTGGGTCATGCATCACCTCAGACTGCAGCACAATTCCTGATGTCCAAACAAGAGTCACTGCCGCATGGATGAAATGGCGCCAAGTTACTGGAGTCCTATGCGATAAGAAAATTCCATTGCATTTAAAATCTAAGGTATATCGCACAGTGATTAGACTGGTGGCCCTTTATGGATCTGAATGCTGGCCTACAACATCGAAGCACGAACAGGTGCTTCATGTAATGGAAATGAAGATGTTGCGGTGTTCCAGTGGTATGACTCGACTGGACCATATTAGGAATGATGCCGTGCGGAAGGATTTCAAGGTTGCCCCAATCACAGAGAAAATGCGTGAATCACGTCTGCGGTGGTATAGACATGTGCTCCGTAGCAGTGAAACCTCAGTTGCTAAGACTGCCCTTCAATTAAATGTGGAGGGTCGGCGACCTCAAACACGCTGGTTGGAGAGGGTGAGAGATGACATGCGGCTCACTAAACTCCGCCCCCGAGACGCTATGGATCGATTGAAGTGGAGGAAACATTGCAGGAAGGCAGTCCCCACATAAGTGGGAAAATGCAAAGATGATGATGATATTTATCAAATTACCATGGGATGGACAAAAGAATAAATCACCCCAATTTATAAATAGGAAAGATTGCAACAATTATGGAGGCATTTCTTTAGTGTACTCAGGTATTGTAGAAAGAAAAGTATGATCATTGGCCAAGAGTAAGATGGATAAAATCCTGTGTGGCTTTAGACCACAACGAGGATGTCAGGATCAAATTTCTAGTATGCGCCAAGTTATGGAGAACTGCTGCGGGAGGAATAGACAGTTGTATTTGTGGTTTGTAGATCTAGAGAAGGCGTATGATAATAGTACCCAGGTTTAAGATGCTGAGTATCCTGAGGGATTATGGTATTGAGGGATGGTTGCTACAGGCAATCAAAAGTATTGACTGGACAAAAGCAGTAATCTCCCCAATTTATAAGCAAGGTAACAGGAAAGATTGCAACAATTATAGAGGCATTTCTTTGATAACTGTCCGGGGCAAAGTGTACTCAGGCATTGTAAAAAGTCAAGTTTGAGCATTTTTTTGACCGAGTCCATCATTACAACCCGGTCATCAGCATAAGCCAGACTGCTTACCTGGTTTCCACCTAATTGAATCCCACCCAAGAGTTACGAATTCAAACAGGGCAGCAAGCAGCATCAGAGCCATAGACTATCTTTGAGATCTGCCATAGCACTCTTTGATGCCAAAATTGTCCCAATTCTCACTTATGAGATTGAGGTGACATGGGACAAATAAAGCGTCGGAGATCATCTAACACTCAAGAAGGTCAAAGTTTGATAATATTTGAAAGTGGTGCTTGGTGTATCTAAATACACCCGCTCAAGGCTGGTATACACACTCGCTGGTGAGCCCTTCCTCTTAGAGGAATTTGGACACAAACTCTTGCTACCATCTACGGACGCTTGGAGGAGGTCAATAGGAGAAAGAACGCACAAAAGAGAAGATATCTGGATGGAGTTCTACATGACAGAAGCCATCACAAACAGCCTGGACTGAAGCTAACCAGGATCTCCGTCACTTTGTAAACTCCATAGCTGTACATGGCTACCACCACAAGTTGTGCAAGACGAAAGATTACCATGACCTGATGTGCGACTGTGAGTTCTGCGAACAAAAATGTGACAGATATCATGTGCTTCACTGCAAAATATGTGGGAAATCAATTATAGACTTTGCACAAATTGAAGAATAGACATGTTCCTATATCCTTTATTGTATCTTTATAATTTGCACAATCGGTGTGCTTTTGTAATTAATAATACACGTATTTATGTTTATAATCAGGAGAAAGAAGTACAGGAGAGGTTGGCCACCTGGAATAACTGTCTAAAAGCACACGGATTAACAATAAACAAATCAAAAACGGTAGCGATGTCAGACAACAGACAGAACAAGAAAGGAGAAATAAGGCTTGAAGGTACACAGCTTGAAACAGTAGACCAGTTTAACTATCTTGGGTGCATTATTTCAAGCAATAACAGGATACAGCATGAGATCAATAGCCGAACCCAAAAAGCAACCCAGTTCTACCATCAAGTTCGGAACCTACTCAGGAACGAACAAGTCCCCTTGAGATCAAAACAGACGCTCTTTCAATCATACTTTACCCCCATAATAACATATGGCCTAGAGACCTGCACAACAACCAGACAGATAGACAGCAAACTACAAGCGGAAGAAATGAAGTTTCTACGAACAATGGTCCAAAAAACTAGGAGGGATAGGGTAAGAAATGAAAAAATTAGGGAAGAAGCTGGAGTGTACCCAACTTTGAAAGAAAAAGTGACAAGGGCCCGTTTGAGATAGTTTGGCCATGTCAAGCGAATGGACGAGGGAAGGATAGCAAAACAAAGACTACACACAGATGTGGTTGGTAGAAGGCCGGTAGGAAGACCAAGGAAGAGATGGCTAGACCAGGTGAAGGAGGACATAGGAACAAGGGGAGTTAGCTGGGATAGAATCCTGAAAGAAGAATGGTACATGGACAGACGCAAGTGGAGGGCGCTCGTAAACTACACCCGGGCAACTGGAGTAGAAGACAGATGATGATGATGAATCAGGATGCAGTGAGAGTTGATGATAAGATAAGTTCTTGATATAAAGTTGTTGCAGGAGTGAGGCAAGGCTGTAATCTCTCACTGCTACTGTTTATTAAACCTTTTGAACTCCATTACCCTTAGCGTATGCTTCCTGTTCCACTCCTAATTAATTTCTGCTCTATGAACAGCATTAGGAAGTGAACACTGCAAAACAAAATATAATTATGTTCTATGAAATATATTTCCAAGTCAGTTGTTGGTTCATCATTGTCACTAACACTGTCCACTAACTATTCTAAAATATCCAGTTACGTAAGCGAAGATGAAGGAGACACCATGTTTACATTCAATCTATATAATCAGTAAAACAGTCATAAACATTCGAGAATAATGAAGGTTAAAAATTTATTACAATTCCTGAAAACTATAATAAATAGGGAAAGGTGTTCTCTCAGAGACCAATAGATGGCTTTACAATACTGGAATACAGGACAGAAGCCATACGAGTGCTTTGAGTACAAGCTATCGTCATGTCATGTGGGACTCGACATCGGAGCAGAAGTTAAATATTTTAATTTCAAACCCCACTCGACATAAGAGTGCAAAAGGTTAATATATGGATCATTTGCTCAAGGGCATAAACTGTTTGGATGGGATTCAATTAGATGGAAACCAGGTAAGCAGTCCGGCTTATAGTGATGACCTGATTGTAATGATGGACTCTGTCAAAAGCTTACAATGAACAGAATTGCTCTTCGGTCGGCCAACACAAGAGTGCCTGAAGAGATTGGGCAGAAAGTGACTATTATTTTATCAGTAATACGGAAAAACAAAATGAATTTGCAAGTTATTAATAATTTATAAATGATTATTGTGACGGTATCATTTCAGTAGATTTATGACTTGTAAATTAATTCTTTAGGGACAAAATTCAAAGTTGTTATACCTTACTTTTCCAGTGACCCACGATCACTTCTTTCACAAATCCTTGGCTAACCTTATCCTAATGAGAACAAGTCAAGAGGTCACCTGGGTCCAGGTGCCTATACATATCTCTGATCTAGAATCACAAGTGTTGGTTGGTTCCTTAGTTTAGGGGCTGCGACAACGCGGTTTTGTAGCCCCGTGTACTTTGGGTGTGTGCAGAATTTGTCTGATAACTGGTATTAATTGTGATGGCTGTATTAGTGTGTGCTATCTGTGATTCAGGTAAGGACTGCAGACGATCAATTTTCAAGTAGTTCCTACTTTTGCTACCAAATGCTACCATCCATGACACCTAGCTGGTAGATGCCATCGCAACCAGCACTTGGCACCGAACGTTGGAACTAATAGAGCACTATCAAATCTAACCTACAAATTTTAGCTTCACACAGGTATAGTTAGTGGAATTTGCATACCATAAATCTATGAGATGGACCCGCCGGCTTTACTTTGCTAAGGATGCCATACTGAGGGATTTTTAACGCTCATAAGAAATCTGATGACTTCGGCCGGGTTTGAACCCACGATCTTGGGCATAAAAGTTCAGCATGCTACCAACTATGCCACTGAAGCTTCTTAAAATAAATTTGAGACACCAGCTTTATGTGATGGAAAGGAACAGAACCAAACAAATAATAGTAGAGTCAAAAGGAAATCATGGGAGGATTTTGGAGGCAAAAAAAAACATGAACCATATTGGAAAATGCTTTGATTCTACGTATTAACTTCGATAACTAATTAAATTCGCTTTGAACACCTGTTACACCTGTTAATACTCAATATGTGTCTTCTTTATTGAAACATGTTTTCAGCCCTACTTCAGCTTGGTTAGTTAGCTTAACACTACATTAGGTGTTTGGTGAACAGAATTACAATATAAGTTAACATAATTTTGAAATGGACGTCCTTACAATTAAAATTAGGAAATATTCAGGTACTCAAATCCAAAAAGCAAATATATAGAAGTATTGTTCACTATACATTTTGTATCTTGATTTCCAAGTAATCTTAAGGATACAAGGTAGTGTAAAATCAGAAAAAATGACATTTTCAGTATTTTGCGTTAAACAATTCTGTGAATTCTCCTGAACAAGAAAATATATAGTTGTATGGTGGTGCGGACAGTCTTTGCCATTTAAAGGGCATACCTTGAAATTATCTCTGACCACACCTCTCACTTGGCTCCTGCTGAATATTGAGGCTTTCCCTTATATATGAGAGTAGCAGTAGAGCCCGGCTTCACCCGGTGGATTTAATTGTTTTATGGATGATCATGAATACTACTACAGAACTGGCACATGATACTTGAACTAACAGAAACACTTTTTGTGGTGGTTGTGGTGGTGGTTGTAGTGGGGGTGATAAGTCATCATCATCATCTTGCACAGCTTCCAGCCACTGGCCGGGTCTGTTTGGAACACAAGCCTCTCCAACGTCTTCTGTCTTCCCACCATCTCTCAGCCTCCACCCTTGTCCAGTCTTCTCCTCTCTTCTTCACGCTTTCTTCCAACCCCTTCAGCCACCTGTCTCTCGGTCTCTTTCCTTCCCACTTCGTCTCGTGTACTCTCCTGGGTATCCTCTTCTCCTCCATTCGTTTTACATGTCCATACCATCTAAGTCTAGATTTCTCTATACCATCCTGTAATGGTTCCTCCTTCATTAATTCTCTGGTCCTCTCATTTCTTATTCTGTCCATCTTTGTAGCTCCAATACTGCTTCTCAAGAACCTCATCTCACTGGCCTGTATTTTGCTCTTCTCCCTTCCTTTCATAACCCAGGTCTCCGAGGCATACGTCAGGATAGGGACATAGTACGTCCGATATATGATCTTTTTGCTGTTCTGAGGGACATTCTTGCTCCATAACATGCTTCTCACACTCCTCCGGAATGCTTCTGCCTGCCTTCCCCGCTCATTTATTTCTCTATCGTTTCTTCCATTATCTTGTATCAGGCTTCCCAGATACTTGACACTCTCCACTTTCTTCAGCTGTTCCCCACCAATTGTTATTCCCGTTGTGGTTCTTTCCTTCTTCCTGGTTGTGATCACCATCACACTCTTATTTATGCTAAATTTTATCCCATATCCTTGTATTATTCCTTCCCACACGTCCAACTGTTCCTGTACTAGGCTTGCGCATAATAGTTCGCGGCTGGGAGCGATCAGTTTAGTACGCAGCTCCTTGGCGAACTAGTTCGCTGTTTTAGTTCGTTAGGTCCCATCTCGAATTCCCTGTAAGACAGATCGTTCGCTCGCCGTTCTGCTGACACTGCACGCGCTCTTTGTTTGTTATAGCAGTCTGTCACCACTGATGACTCGTCACCACTGATTGCTCATTCACATTGCTCTCGTTTCAAGCAATACTGTAGGCTACTGTAACAGATACTCTGCAGTTCGTGTATTAGATAGCGACATGTTGCGTGTGTAGTAATGTGTTTTACATTTTGATATTCGAAGATAAAAAAATACAAAAATATGAGTATTGAAACATTAGTGAAATTCCTTATTTCCTTTTATTCCTTTTAGGAACATAGAGTAGCTACAAACTTCTTCCATCTCACTCTATTGTTGGCCATCCTTTTAATTAGGGTCCATGTCTTTCCTTCTGAGAAAACTTCTCTTTCTATTGTTTATAAAGCCAAAAGTCGTCATTTGTTTATCATCAGGGGCGGATCTAGGGGAGGGCGAGGTGGGCGACCGCCCAGGGCCCCGCGGTCCGGGAGGCCCCGCGCCATGGATTGTTTTAAATTTAATTGATTCATTTTTTGTACTTTTCAAACTTTCGAACTAATTTATAATTCATATTATTTTATCAGTGCAGCTATGACCTCCCGTGCCCGTGTAGCAAGTTTAGATTTCAGTGAAATGATAGAAGACTTCAGCCGGGAAAAAAGTCGCAAAGTAATATTTTAATATTTCATAGTTTACATAATCTTCTTCAATGGGACTTAAAGGTTTCTTTCATATTATTAAAAAAATGTACTGTAGTGTATTCAAAATATTGTAACTATTCTTTATTTTCTTCTTCTTCTTTCTTCGATTCGGCCAACTAGGGACCACGTCAGTTCAACTGTCTCTTCTTCCGAGCTTTAACTACCGCCCAGTGTTTCCGCATTCGTCTCCGGTGTTGTTCTTTTCTCTCTTGGGACCACACCTTCCCTGTCTCCATTTGATTTGATTTTTATTATTTCCTATTGTTGTGTGCCCCACCTTATCATACCGCCCAGGGCCCCGCAAGGCCTGGATCCGCCACTGTTTATCATTAGTGAAATACCGGTACCGTACCTAAAAGAATAACAGTATGGACGATGTGTTCGTAGAAGCATACACTTATTATTCTCTTTATTTTTTTCTCTCGCGTGGGGCCGATAACCTAGACGTTAGGCCCCTTAAAACAACAATTACCATCATCATTTTTTCGCGTGTATCGGCGCGTCACCATCCGATTCCATTTCCTACTTGTCACTAGGTGATGATAAGACGTACCCCCGCCCGCCGGAATTTTCATTTCTTACTTGCTTCGTGAGTCTCCCATAAGTCCAACCCCTCGTCCACGTCGTGGGAGACGGGCAACGGCACAAAGTAGGGGATTGCCTGTAGGGGCGAAGTACAGTGGGGACTTCGTGTGCCCCGGGACCGTTACGGTAGCTGTGAAGGTCCTACAGGAACCCTGAAAAGTGACGGCTAACGGGGCTCTGGTGAAGCTACGATAGGCCCAGCAAGCCAGTAGTGGATTAAACCAAATGCTTTCAAAAATGGAACGAGCCTCGGACAGGATGGATTTAATAGACGACGACACGGCTTTACACACGGACTAAGATTTGGAACTTTAAACCTAAGAACGCTGACGGGGAAGGTGGAGGAGATAGTGGATATGATGGAAAGAAGGAAGTTGGATTTATTGGGATTGGCAGAAACAAAGTGGAAAGGGGAAGGAAGGAGAGTACTGAGAAAAGGCTACAGACTGTACTGGAGTGGGAACGAAGAGGGAAAGAGGAATGGAGTGGGAGTAGTAGTACGAGATGGTTTGAAAGAAGAAGTGAGGAGAATAAGTGATAGGATGATGAAAGTGAAAGTAGCACTGAGGGGAGAGACCGTAGAAATAGTGCAAGTATATGCTCCACAAGTAGGCTGCGCTTCTGAAGAGAAGGAGGAGTTTGAAGAGGAATTGCAGAAGCAGCTGGTAGGAAGAAATATGATTGTTATGGGGGACCTCAATGCCCATGTAGGAAGAGAAAGACAAGGTTATGAGAGTGTTCTAGGACCAGAGGGTTGGGGTGGAAGAAATGAGGAAGGAAAGAGACTGTTGGACTTCTGCCAGAGGAACAGCCTGCTAGTTGGGAACTCCTGGTTTGAGAAAAGAGAGAGCCACACAATCACATGGTACAGTGATGACTTGACCAGGAAGTCGGTGGTCGACTATATACTGTATGAGAAAGAACTAAATAAGAACATCACGGACATCAAGGTTATACCATCGGAGAACCTGGATAGCGACCATCGATTACTGGTAATGAACCTGAGAGGGAGTAAGGAGAAGAAAGGGACTGAGAACCAGGAAAGACGTATAAGGATATGGAAACTGAAAGAAGGGGATAGAAGGGTCGAGTACCTCAAAATGGTAAAGGAAGGAATTCCAACAGATGAAGAAAGAGGGGTGGAAGAGGAATGGGCTAGATTTAAGAAGACACTAGTGGGTGCAGCAGAAGCAGTATGTGGGAGGACAAGTAGTAAGAAGAGATGGAAGGAAACACCATGGTGGAATGAGAAGACAAAAGATATAGTAAGGGAAAAGAATAGAGCCTTTAGGAGGTGGTATCAAAATAGGACGGTAGAGACAAGGGAAGAGTACCAGGAAAGAAAGAAGGAGGCGAAGAGAGTGGTGGCTGAGGAGAGAAGGAAGTGGATGGAAGAGTGGACAAAGATGATGGAGGAGGATAGTGAAGGTACAAAAAAGGTCCTGTATGGGATGGTGAAAGATAAGAGGCGGAAGGATCCTACGGATTATGTTAGAATGGTGAACAAAAGGGGACAAGAGATAGAAAATAGGGAAGAACTGAAGAAAATGTGGAAAGAATATTTTGAAGAACTTCTGAACCCAAATGGAAAAGATGGTGAGGAGGAAGAAATCGGGGAAGAGGAAGATGAACTGCAAACAGAAAAGGACTTAACATGGAAAGAAGTGGAAGATGCAGTGAACAAGATGAAAGGAGGGAAGGCACCGGGTGTGGATGAGTTGAGTGTGGAGATGGTGAGAGCAGCAGGAGAGGTGGGGATACAGTGGCTGTACCGAGTGATGAGGACAGCATGGAAGGAAAGGAAGACCCCAGAGGACTGGAAAAAAGGAATCATTGTCCCGATCTTCAAGAAAGGTAGTAGAACAGATTGCAGAAACTATCGGGGAATAACACTGATGAGTCATTGTGCAAAGATCTTCGAGAAAGTTTTGGAAAAGAGAATTAGGACAAGGATAGAAGGAGGGATGAGGGAAGAACAACATGGCTTCAGAGCAGGAAGGTCCACAGTGGATTTGATTTTTGCTGTAAGGCAGTTACAAGAACAGCACTATGAACATGGAACAGATCTACTGATGGCCTTCCTGGACATTGAGAAAGCATATGACAGTGTATGCAGAAACAAAGTATGGAAGTCCCTGGAGGATAGAGGAGTAGAGAAATGGACTATAAAGAGGATAAAGGAGATGTACAAGGGAAGCGTGAGCTGTGTGAAAGTGGGAGGAGAGAGATCTGACTGGTTGGAACAAAGAAACGGCCTGAAACAAGGAAGTGCACTGTCACCGTTACTTTTCATTGTGGTGATGGATGACATAATGACCCGAGTGGCACAAGTAATTGGGGACGGAAAGATGAAAGCAATGGTGTTTGCAGATGATTTGATGATTTGGGGAAACAAGGAGGAGGAGGTACAGGAACAGTTGGACGTGTGGGAAGGAGTAATACAAGGATATGGGATGAAATTTAGCATAAATAAGAGTGAGATGGTGATCACAACAAGGAAGAAGGAAAGAACCACAACGGGAATAACAATTGGTGGGGAACAGCTGAAGAAAGTGGAGAGTTTTAAGTATCTGGGAAGCCTGATACAAGATAATGGAAGAAACGATAGAGAAATAAATGAGCGGGGGAGGCAGGCAGAAGCATTTCGGAGGAGTGTGAGAAGCATGTTATGGAGCAAGGATGTCCCTCAGAACAGCAAAAAGATCATATATCGGACGTACTATGTCCCTATCCTGACGTATGCCTCGGAGACCTGGGTTATGAAAGGAAGGGAGAGGAGCAAAATACAGGCCAGTGAGATGAGGTTCTTGAGAAGCAGTATTGGAGCTACAAAGATGGACAGAATAAGAAATGAGAGGACCAGAGAATTAATGAAGGAGGAACCATTACAGGATGGTATAGAGAAATCTAGACTTAGATGGTATGGACATGTAAAACGAATGGAGGAGAAGAGGATACCCAGGAGAGTACATGAGACGAAGTGGGAAGGAAAGAGACCGAGGGGAAGACCGAGAGACAGGTGGCTGAAGGGGGTGGAAGAAAGCGTGAAGAAGAGAGGAGAAGACTGGACAAGGGTGGAGGCTGAGAGATGGTGGGAAGACAGAAGACGTTGGAGAGGCTTGTGTTCCAAACAGACCCGGCCAGTGGCTGGAAACTGTGCAAGATGATGATGATGATGATGACTTGCTTCGTGATATTCATTATTTGGCTGCTCTGAAACCGTTGGGTACATTATCTTTATGGCATGAATGGGAGGAATAGGGTTTTTTAGTTCAGAGATTTTGTCCATAGAAGTTCGCTTTTCTTTGTGAAGCATCGTCATAATGTTCATTTCTTAAAAACAGGTAAAAGTAGTTGTATCACCATGTATCGAGAAAAATAAATATCAACTAGTTCATTCAAATGGTAATGTTAATCCAGTTCGCCGATTTTCTAAATAATTGGACATATTTTCAAATAATCCAAAATGACTAAGTTAAATAAAACTGTGGAATTATCCCCACATCTACATCAGTTAAATATCAGTAACTTATATTTATGAACCGCCACTGTATTACATTACAAATATAAGGTAGTTACTACTATTAGCGTGTTAGTTCGCTAAGGAGCTGCGAACTAAACAGATCGCTCCCAGCCGCGAACTATTATGCGCAAGCCTACTAGTAGTGTGTTATACTGTTATTATAATAAACCAACTTTGAAAAATCGCCGCGCCAAAACTTGACAATCTTTCCACTATCAATAGATACACTCAATCAACTGAGCTGACAACAAAACAAAGCGCATGCGATTGTGCAATGAGTGGTGATGTGACGAGCTACGGCGGACCCGGCCTCTCGCGCTCTTACAAGTCGGTCAGCGGGAAAAGAGCGAACTAACTAACAAGCGAGAGATCTGGGAACTAGTTCGGTCGCGAACTACACAAGACTATCCTGTACCTCCTCCTCCTTGTTTCCCCAAATCATCAAATCATCTGCAAACACCATTGCTTTCATCTTTCCTTCCCCAATTACTTGTGCCTCTCGGGTCATTATGTCGTCCATCACCACAATGAAAAGTAACGGCGACAGTGCACTTCCTTGTTTCAAGCCGTTTCTCTGTTCCAACCAGTCTGATCTCTCTCCTCCCACTTTCACACAGCTCACGCTTCCCTTGTACATCTCCTTTATCCTCTTTATAGTCCATTTCTCTACTCCTCTATCCTCCAGGGACTTCCATACTTTGTTCTGCATACACTGTCATATGCTTTCTCAATGTCCAGGAAGGCCATCAGTAGATCTGTTCCATACTCATAGTGCTGTTCTTGTAACTGCCTTACAGCAAAAATCAAATCCACTGTGGACCTTCCTGCTCTGAAGCCATATTGTTCTTCCCTCATCTCTCCTTCTATCCTTGTCCTAATTCTCTTTTCCAAAACTTTCTCGAAGATCTTTGCACAATGACTCATCAGTGTTATTCCCCGATAGTTTCTGCAATCTTTTCTACTACCTTTCTTGAAGATCGGGACAATGATTCCTTTTTTCCAGTCCTCTGGGGTCTTCCTTTCCTTCCATGTTGTCCTCATCACTCGGTACAACCACTGTATCCCCACCTCTCCTGCTGCTCTCACCATCTCCACACTCAACTCATCCACACCCGGTGCCTTCCCTCCTTTCATCTTGTTCACTGCATCTTCCACTTCTTTCCATGTTAAGTCCTTTTCTGTTTGCAGTTCATCTTCCTCTTCCCCGATTTCTTCCTCCTCACCATCTTTTCCATTTGGGTTCAGAAGTTCTTCAAAATATTCTTTCCACATTTTCTTCAGTTCTTCCCTATTTTCTATCTCTTGTCCCCTTTTGTTCACCATTCTAACATAATCCGTAGGATCCTTCCGCCTCTTATTTTTTACCATCCCATACAGGACCTTTTTTGTACCTTCACTATCCTCCTTCATCATCTTTGTCCACTCTTCCATCCACTTTCTTCTCTCCTCAGCCACTACTCTCTTCGCCTCCTTCTTTCTTTCCTGGTACTCTTCCCTTGTCTCTACTGTCCTATTTTGATACCACCTCCTAAAGGCTCTATTCTTTTCCCTTACTATATCTTTTGTCTTCTCATTCCACCATGGTGTTTCCTTCCACCTCTTCTTACAACTTGTCCTCCCACATACTGCTTCTGCTGCACCTACTAGTGTCTTCTTAAATCTAGCCCATTCCTCTTCCACCCCTCTTTCTTCATCTGTTGGAATTCCTTCCTTTACCATTTTGAGGTACTCGACCCTTCTATCCCCTTCTTTCAGTTTCCATATCCTTATACGTCTTTCCTGGTTCTCAGTCCCTTTCTTCTCCTTACTCCCTCTCAGGTTCATTACCAGCAATCGATGGTCGCTATCCAGGTTCTCCGATGGTATAACCTTGATGTCCGTGATGTTCTTATTTAGTTCTTTCTCAAACAGTATATAGTCGACCACCGACTTCCTGGTCAAGTCATCACTGTACCATGTGATTGTGTGGCTTTCTCTTTTCTTAAACCAGGAGTTCCCAACTAGCAGGCTGTTCCTCTGTCTCCCATAAGTCCAACCCCTCGTCCATGTCGTGGGAGACGGGCAACGGCACAAAGTAGGGGATCGCCTGTAGGGGCGAAGTACAGAGGGGACTTCGTGTGCCCCGGGACCGTTACGGTAGCTGTGAAGGTCCTACAGGAACCCTGAAAAGTGACGGCTAACGGGGCTCTAGTGAAGCTACGATAGGCCCATCAAGCCAGTAGTGGATGAAACCAAATGCTTTCAAAAATGGAACGAGCCTCGGACAGGATGGGGGTGATAAGTAGTACAGTATAATGGACGTAACATTCAGGGAAGCGTGAGCTGTGTGAAAGTGGGAGGAGAGAGATCAGACTGGTTGGAACAGAGAAACGGCTTGAAACAAGGAAGTGCACTGTCACCGTTACTTTTCATTGTGGTGATGGATGACATAATGACCCGAGAGGCACAAGTAATTGGGGAAGGAAAGATGAAAGCAATGGTGTTTGCAGATGATTTGATGATGTGGGGAAACAAGGAGGAGGTACAGGAACAGTTGGACATGTGGGAAGGAATAATACAAGGATATGGGATGAAATTTAGCATAAATAAGAGTGAGATGGTGATCACAACAAGGAAGAAGGAAAGAATCACAACGGGAATAACAATTGGTGGAGAACAGCTGAAGAAAGTGGAGAGTTTCAAGTATCTGGGAAGCCTGATACAAGATAATGGAAGAAACGATAGAGAAATAAATGAGCGGGGAAGGCAGGCAGAAGCATTTCGGAGGAGTGTGAGAAGCATGTTATGGAGCAAGGATGTCCCTCAGAACAGCAAAAAGATCATATATCGGACGTACTATGTCCCTATCCTGACGTATGCCTCGGAGACCTGGGTTATGAAAGGAAGGGAGAAGAGCAAAATACAGGCCAGTGAGATGAGGTTCTTGAGAAGCAGTATTGGAGCTACAAAGATGGACAGAATAAGAAATGAGAGGACCAGAGAATTAATGAAGGAACCATTACAGGATGGTATAGAGAAATCTAGACTTAGATGGTATGGACATGTAAAACGAATGGAGGAGAAGAGGATACCCAGGAGAGTACACGAGACGAAGTGGGAAGGAAAGAGACCGAGAGGAAGACCGAGAGACAGGTGGTTGAAGGGGGTGGAAGAAACCGTGAAGAAGAGAGGAGAAGAGTGGACAAGGGTGGAGTCTGAGAGATGGTGGGAAGAGAGAAGACGTTGGAGAGGCTTGTGTTCCAAACAGACCCGGCCAATGGCTGGAAACTGTGCAAGATGATGATGATGATGATAATTATGAATAGGGAAACAGCTATTTACTAACTACAGCACTGACACATGTAATTTGCAAACAAATTTAAAAAAAATTATTATAAAGGGGAGTAAGTGAAATAAAAGACACTGCCTAGGGCCTATATCTCATTGGCTGTTAGAAATGTAGAGACCAATAGTGTCGTCTTTTGTTGTATAGCGCCGTAGGAAAATAATCAGAACACTTTGGAAAACTTTGTTTGGCCCGAGCTACTGAGGTGGCAATAGAATCATTTATCGCCACATAGCGCTCAATGATAAGGTTTGGAATAAATGAAGTTAAATTTGAAAGCACCAACGCTTATTGCTGCTGGTGACCTCAATGTACTGCACCAACACCTTTGCACTTATACAGAGGCATAATATTTTCATGATGATAACTGTTTTAAGGGGCCTAAGAAATCTTTTTGCATTAATTACTCCCCGTGACTGCAATTTATAAACAGCGCAAGATGCAACTATTTTCGCAATTCTGCACCAGAACGTTGGTAGGGGCGGCGTGATACAGCCCGCTTTGTCAGTCAACAATAGACTTGTTAAAATATTCTTACTGTTACACTGCTACGTACATGAATGGTTCTAGGGCCTTAATACGTGGTTTTCAAGTTCATTTTGTCTGTTAGTCTAAATGTAGGGAATGGAGAGCGTTGCCCAAAATATCAAATGGACAGTGTTACCAGCAGGGTTTCAAAGAGTATGTAAAATTTGGTGCAATTAGGAGAAACGGTGTAGATTTGTGATAAAGGGCCTAAATGCAGGGAATGGAGTGGTCTGTCCAAAATTTGAAGTGGACAGTGTCACCCGCAGGGTTCCAAAGGGTAAGTATACAAAATGTGGTTCAGATCGGTGAAACGGTGTAGATTTGTGCCAAAGGACCTAAATGCAGGGAATGGGGTGGTCGGTTCGAAATTTCAAGCAGACAGTTTTACTCGTCGAGTTCCTCAGGGTGAGTATGTAAAATTTGGTTCAGATCGGTGAAACGGTGTATATTTGTGCAAAAGGCCCTAAATACAGGGAATGGAGGTGTCTGTCCAAAATTTCATGCAGACAGTGTTACTCGCAGGGTTCCAAAGGGTAAGTATACAAATTTTGGTTCAGATTTGTGAAAAGGTGTAGATTTGTGCTAAAGGGCCTAAATGCAGGGAATGGACTGGTCTTCCATACATTTCATGTAGGCAGTGTTACTCGCAGGGTTTCAAAGGGTAAGTATACAAATTTTGGTTCAGATCGGTGAAACCAGTGTAGATTTGTGCCAAAGGGCCTAAATGCAGGGAATGGAGTGGTCTGTCCGAAATTTCATGCAGACTGTGTTACTCGCAGGATTCTAAAGGGTAAGTATACAAATTTTGGTTCAAATAGGTGAAATGGTGTAGATTTGTGCCAATGGGCCTAAATGCATGGAATGGACTGGTCTGACATAATTTTCATGTAGACAGTGTTACTTGCAGGGTTCCAAAGGGAAAGTATACAAATTTTGGTTCAGATCGGTGATTCGGTGTACATATCACTAACCATAAAGCCAGCGCATGCGGATAGAGCTGTTCGGGAGCGCTTGTTCTACCGACTTACTGAACAAAAATCAATCTTTAAGGTTACCTGAGAGGTCTAGCCTAATGCTACATAGCCTACACTATTCCTCTTGAATCTGGCTATCGTATAAAAAAAGAATGTTTCGAATCGGACTGGTAGTTCCAGAGATTAGCGCGTTTAAACACACAAACTCTTCAGCTTTATTATATTAGTATAGATGATGGATTGTTCGGGTAAATTTTCTTTTAACTAAAGGAAGCTGTTGGTTAACCTGTGCTGTTCTCCTTTTAACATTTCTTTATTTGTTAGGTGCCTTTCTGTGGTTTTGTTGTGAGAAGTAGTTACAGTATATTTCCATTTTCTCATCCATTTACTGTAGTGTAAAGCTGTGTGTGTTTATCAGAAAATGCGTAGAAGCAATAGAGTGTATTCAAAATGTAAGTTTTGTGGGAATCAACATCCAGTTTTAATAATTTAACTGAAAATTATTATGATTATTTACACCAGTGGTTCTGAACCCGTATAAGTCTGCGGACCACTCAGGCTGAAATTGAATCATGTACGGACCCCCCCACCACTCCCACCCTCCACCGGAACACCTTATCACTTGTAACCCTTCTCAGCACCTTCGCCATTAAAATATTCAAAGATGATTAAGCAAAACAGTTTTTAGAACACATTATTTATTATTACTATTAATTAGTGTACAGTAGACCTACAACTAAATTACAAATTATTTAATAGAACAAAATTATTTTTGTATAATACTGTAGGCCTATATATCCTACATAATATGAAAAGTCTCAATTGCAAATTTATGTTTAAGCAACTATTTTGTTTGAAAAGGACATTGCAAAATAATAATGACCATAATAATTTTAATTTTGCCCTGTGACTTTCTGGTTGTTTAATGTTGGTGAAAGTTTATTTTCGACGATTAAACATAAATTATGATAATTATTTTGTATCATATTCTAATAATACTTATTTTACAGATATTTCAATTCAAAACTTGTTAGTCATCGCCGCGGATACATTCGGACAATTCTTGTTCAACGCACATAGTTTTCGAAATCTCCATTTATTGGCCACTTTCATTATGCGTGCTGATGGACTATTTTCTCCCGCGGACCACCGGTTAAGAACCACTGATTTACACGAATTACAAGGGGGAAGGGAGCAAAAGTACTTGGATGAAAAGTTTTGTCCGTCATGCGAACATCATCAGATTCAGATTGATCAAATGAATCATACATGTAAGAGCAGTCTACACACAGCTGTCCATGAGAGAAACACCCTTCACTTAATTCCTGACAAACGAAGGAGAGAGTCTGCCCATGTGACTTGTTGATAGTCATTGCGAAGCATATGCTGATTGGGAATAACACTATTGAACACTACAAAATCTAGTAGTCGCACAGATAAGTGGTGAAGGGGTCACGACTATTTGCGATGGCATTGTGGGTTTCTATAGTGTCTGGTAGTACAATTTTGTTGTCTTGTATATACAATGACTAGCTGCTGTACACATCGTTTGTGGATCAGTTGTGGTATATCTGTAGTTAATGTTAACAAACCTTTCAGTGCAGACAACGTGACACAGGATGTAGGAGATGAGGATTATGGTACTCGAATGTACTGAAGTAAGTCACACAATTAAGATACATTTTCAAATGCATTTTTCTCAAAACTGTTTTTTTTTTTTTTTTTTTCAAATGTTCCTTTTTATCAGGACATATGAGATGTAGGAAGCTGAAACTTTACACACATACTTAGCATGGTTAGATGCAGTTTGTGTAGCAGATTTATACAGATATCATGCATAGTTTAATTTTGCATAGCAATTCTATCTGCAAAATAAGGCTGAAAAAATTAATAAATTTTTGAAAATTCCTAGAAACTTGCACATTAGCCCTATACAATTAATTCTGCCTACTAGTCGAACTACATGCAATTTTAAAGTGAAGAAAAAAATTGAGTTGGATAGCAAGTTTTGTTTCTGAGAAAAAGGAACATAAATATTCTATTTTTTCAGTTATTTTGCAATAAATTTATTAATTTTTTATTATAAAACCATATCAACTTTTGTATATGTTTTCCCAATGTCTTGTGCTTATTATGTAGAAGTTAGAAAGAGATTGATTCAGCAGTTCATGAAAAATGATCTATTTTCTGTCCTGAAGTATTTAAAAGCTAAAAGCACACTCACTACCTTGTATCCTTTAATGAACTGTGTTGTGTAGTGGTCCTGTTTAAAGTCTGTTGGAATTGTTACTTTTGAAGTCTTATATTTGATTTGAAGTTATTGATTTGTTACTTAATTCATCTTTACAGTTCAAAAGATTCACAAAGTTAAAATTAGTTGAGTCTTGTTGTGAATCCATAAGTGTAGTTTCTCTTATTCTTAAATGGTGAAGTAATTTTAATTCGTCTTTCAGTGTTCAATTGATTGGTATTGTCGCTTGTTGTAATCTAAATCGTGATTGCATTCAATAAAGAAGAAAACATATTAAATATTAACAGATGTTCACAGTGAATTTAATTAAGATTTTGGAGGTAAATTAGAAACGTTAGGTCGAAGCAGGAAAGCTATTTTGGACTGTTATAAAAAAAATTAGAAATGGAGGAAAAAGAGAAATGGGCAGTGTTTTGCATAATTAAAGGGAAACTCATTGTTGATGCCAAGGAAGCACTGGGAAGATGGCAAGAATACTTCGAAAACTTGCTAAATGTAAATGGAGACTTATCTCAAAATGAGTCAGAATGAGGGTGGTAAATAAACTACAGTGCCACAAAGTGACTGGGGTAGGTTGGTTGGTTCCTTAGGGGCTGCGACAACGTGGTCATGTAGCCCCGTGTACTTTGGGTGTGTGTAGAATCTGTCTGATAACCGGTGTTAATTGTGATGACTGTATTAGTGTGTGTTATCTGTTTTCAATTCGAGTAAGGACTGCACACATTGAATTTTTTCAAGTAGTTCCTACTTTTGCCGCCAAACGCCACTGTCAACGACTACTAGTTCAGAACTGGTTATCAGATGACATCGCAGTCGGAACCTAAGCGCGTTTGTCAAATGTTTAACCTAACCTATGATTTAGCTTCACACAAGTGTAATTAGTGGAAGGTTCTTTAACATGCCATAAATCTATGACATGGAACCGTCGGCTTTACTTCCCCTCTGAAGGAAGGCATACTGAGGGATTTTTAATGCTCTTAAAAAATCCAACGACTTCGGCTGGGTTTGAACCCGCGATCTTGGGCATAGAAGGTCAGCATGCTACCAACTACGCCACCGAAGCCGCAGATGAAATTTGCCCAGAAATGGTATAGTGGGAAAGCAGGGCTGAAATGGTTGCATAGGATAATCAAATTGGCATTAGTTTTAGGAAAGGTATTCTCTGACTGGACAAAAGCAGTAATCTTCCCAATTTATACGCAAGGTAACAGGAAAATTGCAACAATTATAGAGTTTGATAAGTGCCCCAGGCAAAGTGTACTCAAGCATTGTAGAAACACCCATTGCAATTGGGTAAAATCGTGTTGACCGACTGAAAAGCATTAATTTTGATCCCAATCTTTAGATGTTGAATATCTTCCGAAAACTCCACTGGAATGCCAGAATACTCAAGGACTAATTTCTCAAGTTGATCCATTAGAAAACAATTATTGTGAATATAGTGCACATACCGAACACTTGAAGCATTGCTGATGCCATCTCTCCTCAAGAGCCACAATAGCCGTGTCTGTTATAGGTTTCCGACAACCATGGCATCTTGGAGAAAAAAGTTCATGGTAATCAGTTTGGCAATAAGCTTTCCCATCTTTTTCCACAAAGCTCTGGCCACCAAGTGATTGTTTGCATTGTTCACAAACAAAATGATTCTCATGCCAGTTTTTGTCCATTGCAATTATCATTTTCTGCAACAAAAACCATTATAATACTATAGTATTCTTGATTAGAAAAATATTGATATTATGATCATGGTTGTTCATCTGCCCCAAAAATAGATGTCACATATCCAAAACTAAAATAGCAAAAATCAGCTACAGCAATACAACGGTTCTATATATATCTATATATATAGGATGTCTATAGATTGTGGAAACTTTTAGAGGACATACTGCTTTTAACCAATATAATCGATCCCCTGTATTCATTTCCTCAGTGCAAAAACTGACTAGAAAATCAACAAAGAAATGTAAGTTTGAGTAACTTCTGTGCACTTCCAAGGAAACATCACCAACTCGACCTGATATTTTAAGGAGAAAAATAACTACTCACTTGCATTCTATCAGGTTCAGTAATCGGCTCCACATGACAATTTGGGCTACAATTCAGGTAAAACTCAGTTAGGACCATCTGTATGTTCAGATCCGGAATGTCCGCGTGCTTGTATGCAACTTGCTCTACTTGATTTCAGAGTGCTAAGAACTGTAGACTGTAGTGACAACCAGAAAACAAATGAGGGATGCAGTGGGATGGGGAGAGGAGAGAGGGGAGGGGTGTTGGCATATGGGTCAGATCTGCCCAGCGTATTTTGAAGTCACATTTGCCGTTACGTTTCAATACCAAAGCACTCTGAAATCAAGCAGTGTGCGGGGTCGTTCAGAATCTGTACATTTAGAGGGTAGAGTAACTGTTGCAACTGAATTGTGGCCCAAATTTTCTTGCAGGACAAATTACTGAACCTGATACAATTTATGTCAGTTTTTTCTTTTTTTTTCCCTTAAAATATGAGGTGGTTGATATTCTCTTCTTAGACCTAAAATCAACCATGTTCGGCTTCTTTGTTATAGGTCCGTGTTGAAATAACAAATTAATGAAACTTTAAATCTTGAAATAAGATTAGACTTCTTTCCTAGTGTATTTCCCACATTGGCGCAGGATCTGCTTGCTTGTTTGTCGTTCGCCACTTCTTCCTGTCAAGGGCATCTTCAGATTTGAGGCCGCATTCCAGGAGGTCTTTGCTGATTCTATCCATCCATCGTTTCTTTGGGCACCCATGGGGTCGATGCCCTCCTGGATCGTTTCGGAGGGACGTTTTTACCACAGAGTTCTCGTCACTTCTAGTGACATGCCCATATAAACGAAGACACGCATCTCTCATTTGGTCTTTAATTGTTGCAACTCCTATATGCTTCCTTACATGTTCGTTTCTGACATGGTCAAGCCTTATAATACCCATGGATCAATGAAACATTTTCATTTCCATTCCATGGAGGACTTGTTCGTGTTTGGTTGAAGCTGGCCTACATTCTGTGCCATATAGTGCCACTGGCCTTATAATGGTCTTGTAAACTTTTCCTCTCAAGTGGATAGGTATTTTCTTATCGCACAGTACTCTTATGACTTGGCGCCATTTCAGCCTCACAGCATTGACTCATGCTTGGGTGTCAAGAATGGTCTCATGATTCAAAGTGATGAGAGAACCAAGGTACTTAAGTTTAGTGGTTTTATTGAGTTGATGGTCTTCAATGTTAATGGTATCATTGGTCTGCATGCCACATTGCAGATATTCGGTTTTTCCTATGTTGAGTTTTAAACCATTTTTGCCCAGGCGATCTTTCCAGCACAGAGTACGATTCTCGAGATTTTCACAAGTTTTATCAGTGAGAAATACATCAGCAGCATTATAAGATTGTTCATGGGTGTTGGCTGTTACTGTTACCCATGCACAAAATGGACAGAAAAGTGCAGAACCTTGATGAAGATTAAACAAGAAATTGACTGAGATTTGTACATCGACGAGTTACTTCCAAACTTTTCTCAGCAACTACTAGAACTAGATCGAGTAAGATTGTGTTTATCATAATAACTCTACATCCTGATCTACGGTCCAAGACTTCTACAACTATGACTTTAAAATATTTCTCCCCAACTACAAGAACTAGAGTTTAGGTGAAACTAGTGAACAATATTTCAATGATGATATTTTTGATAGGACTAATGAAGCAAGTTTTCATCAGTTGCATGGAACCTACAGTTTATTTTGATGTAGTAGGTGTGTAGCCAACATTGTCATGACAGGATTTTATTTTTCTGGATGGAGTACGGTACCGGTAGTGGATTTTAATGAACAGTTGATCTTGACAGATGATGTTTCGATCTTCCCTGAAGAGGAGTGAAAATATTTTATCTATTAGGATAAACTATCTGCTTCCTGGTCACACTTTGATGCCTGTTGAATTTATACATGCATGCACAGTATCAAACATCAGGAACAAAATGTTCTGGGCTCCTTCAGAATGATCAACATTTATAACTATCAGTAGAATTCCACCAGCACCCTACGATGTTAAGGTGTGTGCTCATCGTTCCTTTCAAAATTGGAAAGAGTATCAACAGTCTGGTTTGCCAAATTCAAAATTTAAAGACAAGGAGTGAGGAAGGCAAGCAGCTGAACATTAGTTCGATTTGTTAGGTGACTCTTTATAAAGGGAACGATGTAGCTGAAATAACCGCAAGAGTTGCAAGTACCAGTACATCTAAGATTTCACGAGAAGAAGATAAAATGTTATTTGTTTTATATCCCTTTTAACAACTGCGGCTTTTAGAGACCCCGGGGTGCCAGAATTTTGCCCCGAAGGGAATCTTTAACATGCCAATAAATTTACTGGCATGGCTCCCTCACATTTGCGCACCCTGACTGTGGCACGTTTCGATCCTGCAACCTTGGGCACAGCAAGAGAGAACGTTATAGCTGAGCTACGCAGCCAGCCACGAGAAGAAGAGGCGGCGTTCGAATGAGAGTTGTCAACCAAAAGGACTGTAGCCTATGCAAATAGTCAACATATTATTTCAGTTCTCAAATATAAAGACTTATATAGTCTATGTGCAAAGGGCATTGTTCCATCTCGTTACTATTTGGAATATAAAATCCTTCCCAGGAGAAATGTTATATCTGACTGTTTGAATGAAACAGATAGACGGGAATTTTTATCACAATATTAGTGTGTATAATTGTAATTGTCAATACAGACCAATTATGGAGTCTTAAACTTTCTGAAACAGATGATTTAAAGGATCTGTAGTAATTTTGTTTGAGACAAAACGATCCCACACATATTGAAGTCGGAAATTCCTTCACAATTAATCTTCAAATAACAATTTACAATTCAGAGTTTGTCAAATAACATAGTTGTTATACGTGTAGTTATATCAAGTATTTAATAAAAGTTCTCAAAGAACAGAACATTTAATGATAACACAAACAAATATGGTAACCCACATTACTTGTAAAATACGTAACCATCAAAATAAAATATTTTCAAGGTTTCTATGGGCCTTAAATACATTCCAAAATAGATATTAACAGTTTAGAGACCTTAAAAAGTAGTTTATCTTCATGTTATAAATGAGTATTTATTATGTAATATGTATAATTAAATGATTTGGAAAACATGTTTATGTCTCTCCTGAAAAAATATAAAACTGAGGGTTACAACCTTTTACCTTAACACCATGTAATCCATGTAATTTGCAAGATATTGAAACTCAAAGATAAATTCTTATTGCATAAATAAATGTAACCGAGAATCAATAAGATTGTAATTATATGATCTCACATCTTTAATCGGCTTGCCGCATGCGGCACACTTCTTGAGGTACATCTCGACGAAGTCTGCTTCACAATACGGTCTTCCTTCATGCTGGTTAAATTTACCACCTGTTATTGGTTTTTTGCAACTGTGACATATGAAATGTTCAGGGTGAAATGTTTTGCCCATTGCTGAGACGATCTGTAGGGAGAAAGAAAAAACAAATTCATCATCATCATCTTCAACAGTTTCCAGCCCCTGGCTGGGTCTGCTTAAAGTAAAAGAAAAAACAAATTTTAATTTATATTTATATCACCGGTATATACCATATTGGTCCAAATATAAGCCGCACCATTAAATTTCGAGGGGAAGCAAAGGTAAATTCCAAAAATACAGAAAAGACAGAGGTAAAGGAAATGCAAAGTTTTGAAGCCATTTTTCAGTGTTTCCTGTATGTTCCCCTGTCAAATGTGATAATGCAAGTGTGGTAATGGTCTGAAACTCTTTGTTTGACCTTGGTGGAACATAATTTCGTTGCTGTCACTCTCGAAAATTGGGTGCTGAGCGTGAAAAACAAAATGGCGGCCATCGCAAACGCTTTTTTTAATTTATCTAAATAACCATTGGGATGACGAAAAAACGTTTCATCGGTTTAGAGGTAAAACTCACCAAGTAAGTGGACTTTTGTATGTACTTAGTGACTTTTACCTCTAAACCGACGAAATATTGCTACATCAATTCTACATTAGAAAGGTTATACAAATTTTTATGTAGGACTAACCGATTTCTCAAGTTCACTTTCATAGTTCTCAAATATAAAAATGAATATGTCTAAGTATGAAGGTATTGACTGTGCATATTTACAAGTTTGACATTATTTCTAGGGCGACTGGATAATAACAATTACAAACACTATAAATAGCATAAATACAAATACCTCCATCTCTCCACGTTTTACAGAATAGGTAGGCACAGGAAATTGAAAGATAAAAAGAACATAGTTTTAACATTAAATGATAAAAACTTGCAACAAATACAGTGGTTACAGTTATACATACTAGGTTCGATAAGTCCCAGAATTTGGTAATAATATAGAAACCACGTACCGGTACCATAAACACTATAGCGCCGCATCCCCTTCAAAACAGTTCCCTTCCGCAACAACACACTTTTGCCAATGTGTATATAGTTCCTGGAAGCAGCCATTGTGTGAGACTAGTCATAGTGCTCTTGTCGCTTCGTTGGCAGTGACTTCATCAGCATTCATAAATATTAATTACATGTAATTTGTTGTTGTTGTTGTTTGAGTCTTCAGTCTTTTGACTGGTTTGATGCAGATCCCTGTCCTTAGCTAATCGTTTCATCTCTACATAGCTACCACACCCTACATCCGAGGCAATCTGTTGAACATTTTTTACATTGGTCTACCCCTACAGTTCTTGTCCTCGACCCTTCCTCCCATAACTAAGCATGCTATTCCTGGGTGTCTTAGTATGTGTCCTACCAACCTATCTCTTCTCTTCATTAGCAGTCACCAGAAACATCTCTCCTCTCCCCTCCCACTCGGCTTAATACCTCTTCATTTGTAACCCTATCTACCCATCTGATCTTAATAATTCTCCTGTAACACCACATTTGCACCACTGGTTATTTTTCACATTTTCACATACTCAATGATTGGTTCATTTGTTGAAGTTAATGTTCGTCCACTGCGTGGATCATCTTGGACATGAGCGCGGCCACCAGAAAATCATTTATGCCACGCATACACTTGAGTTTTTTTCATCGCTCTTTCGCCATATGCTTCTTCCAGCAATCGTAATGCCTCTGCAGGATATTTGTGTAACGAAACACAAAACTTGATATTGGAGCGTTGTTTTGTAGCCATCATTATTAAATGCGACGAACTGACATGCACACAGAAGGAAAAAAACAGCTACACAGCCAAAACAACAATCACTATAACTGCGGAAACATAACGGAAATGACGTCATGATTGTTGCCAACAGTGTAAACTACTGTATAATATTCTTTGATATATGTAAATACAAACAGTACATATCGTAGTAACATTCCAGGAACTTTTTGAACTAGTCAATAGACAGAGACAAACAAGCAATACTTTTCACTCCTACCATGACATGTTTAATTGCAATCATCGTCACTTTCAATGCAAATCTCACTTAGCCCTAAATCTTCATCATCACCTTGCCCGCACTCTCGAAATCGATATGTTCTCTCCCGACACCGATGTCCTAATTTTGGCATTAAGGCAATATCCCCAACTTTTGCAAGAGTTCACATTTTTCCTTGGCCATGGCATGAAAAAGTTAGTTCAGTTAGGTTCAATTTACAGAGCACTTGGACCTCTGAAAGCCTCTGCACTCCCTGGATTCCGAGCTTTCAGGAGCAGATGTTACAGGATCATTTGCTGGTAAAGGTAAAAAAAAGTGGTGGAAAACTTTTAATTCTGCAAGTGATAAGCTGCTAGAAGCTTTGGCTAAGTTGGGGACTACGCTGTCACTAACTGAAGATGTCACGGCTAACTTGGAAGCGTTCGTTTGTCAACTTTATATCCCCAAAACAACACTGACCGACATAGGAGCTGTGAGATTGTTTTTGCTCACCCAGAAACAATGTTAAGATGAGAACCTTCCTCCAACAAGATCTCCACTTGATCCGGCTTTGCTAAGGGCCCACCTTCAGTGTTTTGAGTGGAATCAGGACCTCACCCAGCATCCCAAAATACCACCACCCTCAGATTTTGGTTGGAAGACAATAGGGAGCACATACGAGCAAGTTGTTTGTACCAAACCTTGTGCTCCAGAGCTTATATTGGAACTGTGTCGCTGCTCATGCTCCCAGATGTTGCTCTCCTCCATATATGTGTCAGTCGAATGGACTCCGGTGTACCGAAATGTGTGTGAAGGTAATCCCGACCGATGTGACAATATAGGTGATGCAAGGTGATGATGAAAATTTAGGGCTAAGTGAGACTTGCGTTAAAAGTGAAGATGATTGTAATTAAAAATGTCATTGTAGGAGTGAAAAGTATTGCTTGTATGTCTCTGTTTATTTACTAGTTCAAAAAGTTCCCGGAATATTACTATGATATGTACCGTATGTATTTACATATCAAAGAATATTATAGTTAACACTGTTGGCAACAATCATGATGTCATTTCCGTAAAGTTTCCGCAGTTATAGTGATTGTTGTTTTGGTTGTGTAGCTGTTTTTCCTTCTGTGTACATGTCAGTTAGTCCCATTTAATAATGATGGCTGCAGAGCAACGCTTCAATATTGATGTAGCAATATTTTTTGTATGAAACGTTTTTTCGTAATCCCAATAGTTATTTAGATAAATATGAAAAAGAGTTTGCAATGGCCCCCATTTTGTTTTTTGCGCAGAGCACTCAAACGCACAATTTTTGAGAGTGCCAACAATGAAATTATGTTTCACCAAGATCAAACAGTTTCAGACCATTACCACATTTGCTTCATCAAGGAACCAACGGGGGCCTTCTTTTGTACGGTTGACAGGGGACTAATACCAACAGTTATTTGTAGCTCTTCAGTAAGAAAAAAACATTGTACATATATTACATGCATTGTACCCCACCCAGTCTTTGGGCAATATTCGTGTTTACTGACTGAAGAGCTGCAAATAACAGATGAAGGAGGAAGAAGAGAGATTATAGAGAGGCAACTAACAATTTTATTTTATGGAATTGGTTTTTAGCATAAAGCACTTCTGCTAGTTTGAAACTTGCACCGTAACTATGCTGAATTTCTAAGCTTGTTGATGATACCTTTGGCTTCCAAATACTGGCAATTGTTTATAGTAGCCAAACATTAATTGACGTAGTGAGTGAGAGAGGGGGCTATGCCGAGATTTTGTCAAAATTGAGTTATTGGTACCATTGTGTAGGGCATACATTCATCTTCCGGTGTGCATAATATCAAAGACATCCGCAGGCACCTCCCCTTGTTTTGTGAAGAATGTAGTTTCTGTGAATCACGTTTATGCTGCGAGAGAGCAACTGCAAAACTCCAAATATCTCGGTTCCATCCAACTCTGGCATAGCCCCCTCTCTCACTCGCTGCCTCAATTGTTTTATTAGTGTACTAGAATAGCACAGAAAAACAAAGTACTACTCACAAGTTTAACAACAGTCACAATAAAGCCAAGTTCAAACATTGTGCATTCTTATGCAATAGAGTAACCTCACACTTCTTCTCGATTGCTGACACTAGCAACAATGTTGCAGTATTTCCAAATGAAAAGCATGCACTGTGTTTGAATTGTACTGTATAATGTTGCAATGTGTTATCGTTACGGATATTTTTGTAAGTTCGTGCATATAAATCGCACCTCAATTTTTAACTAGCAAGATTTGGAACAAAAGTGAGACTTATTTTCAGGCCAATATGGTATAACATTGCCCAATTAATGCTACACTTTACACAAACAAGAGAGTCTTGTTCCAGACTTTTCTATTCAACAAAGGATCTTTTTCCCTTTTTCCCCCTCCTCTTCTATTTCCTTTTTTCTTAATAAAACTACTGTAAAAAAATTGTAATATGCTCGTTGCAGGAACTCGTCAAGGTAAATTTGAAATTATAGTATAATACATTAAGCTGAGTGGAAAGTTGTTAAGTTATAATTTATCAGCATCTAAAAAAATCAACATGCCATGCACTGCAACGAGTCCTCCACAGTTTTAATTAAAATGAAACATCCCTTGTAACATTCCCAGTTTCTGTAACTATCCAAGTTTAAGAATTCTACTCAATATTTATAATACCAAATAATATTAATTGAAATTAAACATCATCTGTTAATGTTCCCAACTTCTGTAACTACCCAATTTTAGGAATTCTACTTAATATCTGTAATATTAAATAATACTGCAAGTTGACAAATTCACACATAGTACATAGTCACATGGGGGTGGCAGCCTGATACAGTAAGAATATGAAATGTTCTGTATGGAACCTGTAGAACTATTCACTTGTTTGTTCAGAATTTGGATCCCCTATTTAACTGGTTGGTTCTTAAGTTTAGGGGCTGCGACAACGCGGTCATGTAGCCCCGTGTACTTTGGGTGTGTGTAGAATCTGTCTGATAACCGGAGTTAATTGTGATGACTGTAATAGTGTGTGTTATCTGTTTTTTAATTTAAGTACTGCAACTTAGAATTTTTCAAATAGTTCCTACTTTTGCCGCCAAGCACCACCGTCAACGACTACTAGGCCAAGTTCATAACTTAGCTACTAGACGCCACCGCAGTCGGCTCTTGGCAACGAACGTAGAAACCTAAGAGCATTGTTTACATTCTTAACCTATCCAATTTAGCTTCACACAGGTGCAATTAGTGGAAGGTTCTTTAACATGCCATAAATCTATGACATGGGACCGCCGGCATTACTTCCCCTCCGAAGGAAGGCATTCTGAGGGATTTTTAACGCTCTTAAAAAATCCGACGGCTTCGGCCGGGTTTGAACCCGCTATCTTGGGCATAGAAGCTCAGCATGCTACCGACTACGCCACCAAAGCCGCTCCCCTATTTAACTGTTAGACTTGTGTGTATGAACAGTGACTACACCAACATTGGGCTTGGATGAACTTGAACTCAGCAAGTCAACCTCAAAGCCCTTAGAGAATTGGATTGGCCATTAATAAATCTTAAGACAATGTAATTGTTTACAGTTAAGTAAAAGTTTCGTGTTCTATCTACTATGAATTATTGATCTGTTATGTTAGGAGATAAACAATGTATTAAATACTGATATTGCAAACATTATTGTGTGAACCTTATATCTGCAGGGCTCCAAGTTATTATGTCTTGCTTTATAAACATGATTACATCTGAGTAGCCCTGATGCAAAGATGATAAGTTTCAGGGTGCAAAACATGCTTAAAGCCGTTGAAAATGACCAACAGATATCGTGTTTGTTTGCAAAGCCAGTTTAATGCTCCACGTCTGCAAAGACCGTCAAGTTCCATACGCATGGCCTTTCCAAACCGACTACTCATCTGTTTCACATGAAAGTGAATAAATCAATAATAATGATAATAACCACAATAATGGCACCCAACAGAAAAGCAAAAGTATGGCTGGAGAAAACAGTTAAAGGCACTTGACCCAGAGGAAGACCTAGACGTAGATGGCTTGATACAGTCAAGCGAACCATAACTAGTAGAGGAATGGATTGGACAGAGAATGAGAAGACCAAGATCTAATCTTGACGGAGAAAGATGGAAGAGGCTCATAATCCACACCCGGGAAACTGGAGTTGGTCTACAACGATGATGATGATGATGATGATGAACCACAATAGTAATATCATGGTGGCTAGTTTGTGTTTAATAGTTAATATATTGTGTAACATTTCATAATAAACTTTCTTCTTGTGCTAATTATTGCATCTTGAGATGATGCTAAAGCAGTTGCGATTGACCAACATCGCTGGAGAAGACTTGCTGCCCAATGTGCCTTGCACAGGACCTGATGATGGTGCATCTTGTAATTTTATTATTGTAATTACAGAAATCTAGGAAAGAAAACTGGAGGAAAATGGATCCAAGAAATCCAACAAGATCTCAAAGCAGTTGGACTCAAGATGACAGATGCCGAGGAGAAAAATAAAATTAACACCATTCTTAAAACTCACAATTTTTCTGCAGAAATGACACATAGAAAGCCTATGGAGATTTCAGATGAGTTGAGAAAATCCCGATCTGAAAGAATGAAAAAGTACTGGAAAGAGCGCAAGAACCAAGCAGTACTACCTCCAAAGAAGAAGTGATAGTGGAACGACTCAAGTGGTCCAATGTGATCAATCAAGATTATTAATAATAATAATAATTATTATTACAGGAAATTGTTAAAGGAAGGAAGAAAGCTTACAATCATAAGCCACAGGAAAAAAATCTTTCTTGATGTTAATGTTATTAATACCAATATTTTTTATAGTGATTTTTGAAAAGCACCAGCTGATAACGAGCAGATGAAAGAGAATGCTTTGAAGTGACAGAAAGCGTTAGGGCAAATGAGAACTTGTTTTTATGACTGGACGTGTGAAGCAGAGATTAGGATATACTGTAGCTGGCAGTGAACTAGGAGGAAGTTAGTTATTGTTGTTTTAAGGGGCAGAACTACGAGGTCATCTGCCCCTCTTAACACAGATTAAAGAATACAAATTTGGAGAAGTTATAATTTTGAGGTGGACACCTGAATTTGAAAAGACCTAAAATTAATAAAAACAAAAAATTAAATAAAAATAACAATTATAAATATAAAAGAACTGAGAAATGGCTTGCAGCTATACTGGATAGGAAATGAGGAGGGGAAGAGAAATGGAGTGGGAATGGTGGTGAGAGAAGGGCTGAGGGAGGAAGTAAAGAGGGTAAGTGATAGAATAATTAGAGCCAGAATCACTGTGAAAGGTAGAAACCTGGACATTCTGCAAGTCTATGCACCACAGGTGGGATGCACAGAAGGCGAGAAGGACGAGTTTGAAGAGGAGTTGCAGAAGCAGTTAGTGGGGAGAGACCTGATAGTCATGGGAGACCTAAATGCCCATGTCGGAACTGATAGAAGAGGTTTTGAGGAAGTGATTGGTGGTGAAGGATGGGGAAACAGGAATAAGGAAGGAGAGAGATTGTTGGAACTGTGCAAGATAAATGGGCTAATGGTTGGAAACACATGGTACAAGAAGAGAGAGAGCCATAAAATTACTTGGTACAGCAGGGATTTGACTAGGAAATCAGTGGTGGACTACATTCTATGCGGGAAGGAGACAAAGAAGAGTATCACGGATATAAGGGTAATACCTTCAGAAGCCCTGGACAGTGACCACCGTCTGCTGGTCGCCAAGGTGAGAGGACTGAAGGAAAAGAGGAAAACTGAGAATCAAGAAAGAAGAATAAGGACATGGAAGCTGAAGGAGGATGGAAATAAGGAGAAGTTCCAGTTATTAGTGAGGAACAAATTACCGAAGGATGAGCCGAGAACAGGTGAAGAAGAATGGAATAGGTTCAAGGACGTGTTGGTAGAAGCAGCGGAAGTCGTGTGTGGCAGAACTAGTGGAAAGAAAAGGTGGAAGGAAACACCATGGTGGAACCCCAGAACTAAGGAAGCAGTGAAAAAGAAAAATTAAGCATTCAGGAAATGGTTCCAACAGAGGACAGACAGAACAAGAGAAGAATACCAAGAGTGGAAGAAAGAAGCAGGAGAAGTAGTGAAGGAAGAGAAAAAGAAATGGCTGGAGAAATGGATAGAAATGATGGAGGAGGACTGTGATGGCAATAAGAAAGTGTTGTATGGAATGATAAAGGCAAAGAGAAGAGATACAGGGGAAAATGTCAGAATGGTGGACAGGAATGGAAAGGAGGTTGAAAATATGGAAGAAGTAAAGGCTATCTGGAGAGAATACTTCAAGGAACTCCTAAATCCAACTAAAACCAGCATAGTGGACATTGTGGAGGAAGAAACAGACAGTGACCAAGACATTTCAGAGAAGGAATTGACATGGAAAGAAGTGGAGGAAGCATTAAAGAAGATGAAAGGGGGAAAGGCACCGGGAATAGACGAAGTGAGTGTGGAGATGGTGAGAGCAGCAGGGGTGATAGGAACACAGTGGCTCTTTCGAGTAATGAAAGTGATATGGAGGGAGAAGAAAATACCAGAGGACTGGAAAAGAGGGATAATAATACCCATATTTAAAAAGGGAAGTAGGAAGGAATGCAAGAACTACAGGGGAATTACACTCATGTGCCACTGCGCCAAAATATTTGAGAAGGTACTGGAGAGAAGAATTCGGACAGAAGTTGAAGATAGGCTGAGGGAAGAACAGTATGGATTCAGGCCAGGAAGGTCAACAGTTGACCTCATCTTTGCAGTAAGACAGCTACAAGAACACCATTATGAATATGGGAAAGATCTGGTGATGACCTTCTTGGATATTGAGAAAGCATATGATAGTATTAATAGAAACAAGGTATGGGAAGCAATGAGAGCAAAAGCAGTGAACAAGGAGACAGTGGCAAGAGTGAAAGCAATGTATGAGGGAAGCAAAAGCTGTGTAAAGGTGGGAAGAGAGAGAACGGAATGGTTTCAACTGGAGAGTGGTCTGAAACAGGGAAGTGCCCTCTCACCCCTGTTATTTATAGTGGTGATGGATGAAATCATACGAAAAGTGGTAAATAGCATTGGGGAAAGGAAAATGAAGGCAATGTTGTTTGCTGATGACCTTCTGGTATGGGGAGAGGATGAGGAAGAAGTACAAGAGCAATTGGATGAGTGGGAGAAGGTAGTGTTATCATATGGGATGAAGTTCTCAGCACAAAAGAGTGAAGTGGTCATCACAACGAGGAGGAAGAACAGACTGGATATGGGCATAACACTTGGAGGACAGCAGTTGCAGAAAGTAGAATGCTTCAAGTACTTGGGAAGCATAATTGAAGAAAAGGGAGGCAATAGGATGGAAATAAATGAAAGGGGAAGGTGCGCAGATGGATTTTTTAAGAGTGTTAGGGGGATGTTATGGAATAAAGATGTACCACAAAAATGTAAAGGAATCATCTACAAGACCTACTTTGTGCCAATTTTGATATATGGTTCAGAAACATGGGTGATGAAGGAAAGGGACAAGAATAAAATACGAGCAGTGGAGATGAAGTTCCAGAGGAGTAGGGTAGGAGTGACAAGAATGGACAGAGTAAGGAATGAGAGAGTCAGAGAGATGGTAAGAGAGGAACCATTGCAAAATAGAATAGAGCGATCTAGGCTACAATGGTATGGACATGTGAGGAGGATGCAAGAGGAGAGGATACCGAAGAAGATGTTTGGAATGGAAATGACGGGAAGGAGGCCAAGGGGAAGACCAAGGGACAGATGGACAAAAGGAGTTAAGAAGAGTGTGGAGGAAAGAGGAGTGTGCTGGGACACAGTAAATGACGAGAGATGGTGGATGGACAGGAAACGATGGAGAGGCTTATGTTCCAAGCAGACCCGACCAGCGGTTGGAAACTGCTCAAGATGATGATGATGATGAATTATAAATATAAACAAAAATTACGGAAAAAACAAATAAATTATCATTCAAAAACGAACAAGTCGTTGAGACAATGTTCACTGGAAAATTTATATTGCTGGCCCTAACCCACTCTCACTTATAAAGCGGATAACGCAATCAGCAGCCACCGCGTCATCGGGTAATATAAGTTTGAGTGTCATCTGCAGAACAAGGTTTCTTCATAAGTCAGCAAGATCCACACACTCGGTTAAAATGTGGGCCACAGTGAAAACGGCTCCACAGGTACAAAGTGGGTGGTCTTCCCTTCTCATTAGGTACGAGTGGGTGAATCTTGTATGACCTATCCTTAGCCTACACAAAATGACGGACTCTCTCTGTGACTGGAAGGAGCTCCGCCACACGCGAGTAGTTCCCTTGATCGCTCTCAGTTTACTGGGCAGTGGGTCAGCTGAACTAGGAGGAAGAATTGATCAGTTAGAAAAGTGCATCTCATGAAATATTAACCAATGAAGCCAGATGTGATATGGATTTTAAAGATAATTATTTACGACGTACAACAGATCATTGGATTGAAGAGCTGTTTATAAATAATAAGAATTAATGAAAAAATAATTTTTTTTTTTTATACGGACGGACATGCTAGAATGGAATTAGTTCTAGAACTGTAATAATATTATCTTTGAGAAATGTTGATGTGGATTTTATGAAGCTGCCCGGACAAAGAAGAGTTACTGTGAGTTGAGATTCAACTGAGAAAGGTACTCTTGTTGTTAATGCATTTTAGGGGCTTGGGACATCTTGGTTATCAGCACCATGCACAGTAGTTGGGTGTGTGTTGAACTAGTCTGATGACTGTAGTAGTGTGTGTGACTGTATTAGGGTCAGGGACGACGTAGATGCCCCAGGACTTGAAGTAAGGTACTATCCTGGCATATCCCAGGGGAAAACCAAACTGGGATTTGAACCTGCCATCTCCAGACTTGCTGCAGCTTCCCCTCACGACCATGGTGCACAATTTGACGAGTACAGCTACGCCACGGGACAGAATGGTACTCCACAAAGTTTTTCTATAGAAAACACTTCGAGCGAGTAAAGATTTTACAAGTGTGTGAATTATTAACTACGGCATGTACAGTATAGTATTTGAAGAAACAGTGAATTATAATACTTCCAACCTGCAAATACATTGCATTGCATTACATTACATTTTAATGTACACAAGGTTTCAAAAGATCTATAGCATGGCAGGGATATTGCTTGAAGCATGTGGTGAACTATTATTATGACATAGCATCAGTGTAATTCTGTACACAATTTCTGCATGTGGTTGGACAATATCACTTATTGTGATGGAACATTCTATTTTGAGATTATGAAGAAAAGCAAGAGAATGAGTTACTATCAGGAAGATACCATAAAGGAAATTCACCATGGGATGATTTTGACAATGGCACGACTACAAGATAACCGGAAATGAGGCTTTGATGGGTTATGAGGATTGGGGATATTAGTAGACCAGAGGAAGTAGATTCGAATCAGAAGATCATGGTATAGGAAGGAACACAGCAGCATTGCACAATATGTAATGGTGGAGCAAACGAGGTAAGAGATTCGAGATCACAAGACGGCAATACAATATGGGTCAAAGTTACACTGAGTGAGGTCTATCTTATATGACCATTTCATAGAACCTGTATTGCACACCTAACTTTCGCTTTCCCATTCTAAAAATACATGTCTTATTATAATAGGGAGAGCCTCCGTGGCTTAGGCGGCAGCACGCCGGCCTCTCACCGCTGGGTCCGTGGTTCAAATCCCGGTCACTCCATGTGAGATCTGTGCTGGACAAAACGGAGGCAGACAGGTTTTTCTCCGGGTACTCCGGTTTTCCCTGTCAAAATTTCATTCCAGCAACACTCTCCACTATCATTTCATTTCATCTGTCATTCATTTAATCATTGCCCCAGGGGAGTGCGTCAGGCCTCGGCAGCCGGCACAGTTCATATCCTCGCCGCTAGACAGGGGTTTCATTCATTCCATTCCTGACCCGGTCGGAGACTGGAAACAGGCTGTGGATTTTCATTTTTCATTATAATAGGGAGTGTAAGATTTTAAAAGTTTAAATGCAAGATTTGCTACTGCAGTATTTTAGAACATAATGAAATATATCTTACCTTCCCTTCAATGGTTTTGTCACATTCTGCACAGACCACTCGACCCTTGCTCGTGACTTCAGTAACTTTATGAAGTTGTTTGTCTGTGGCTGCCTGAGGAATAAGATAATTTGTATTAGGGCCTGTTTTTCAATCGCTGGGCAAAGTTCGGAGTATCGTACTCCAAGCATTAAGCGCCATATTGTGTTTTTCAATCGCTAGGCAGCGCTGCCAAGGGAATAAATGTGGAGGGCAAGTTGGCCATATTTACTCAGTGCTATTTGTGCTGGATAAGCGTTAAACCTTCGGAGTAGTGACACTCCGTAGTTTCTTGTTTTTCTACTACCAGCTGTGAACAATTTATGATTTGTATTCTAATTGTATGAATCTTTATGTTATGGCTTGTTTTCGTTCATCGAAAAGTGCTGTGATGGCTGCGCTAGAATTATCAGCCTCGGTACGCACACAGGTGACGACATTTGTATACATTATACGGCAATAGAAAATTAAAAATTTCAAAGATCTCGTACACCACACAGCTTGGACGTTCTTAAAATTGTGACGGATGTTAATTTATGCTCCATTTTCATACCAGTACTATGATGAATGTATAGATTGAATTGGAGATATGCTACTGTCACACTTGTTTCAACAAACATCACATATTATACTGTAAATTAAGAGGCATGAAACCATAGTCTTTAGCCTATCTACAGACTACCAGAAATGATGTTCAATACAATCAAAATTTCTCAAATGCTGCTCGCTGCAACATATTGTAATAAAAATTAGGTAAATCGTAAATTCATGTAGTATCTGTTAAAATGACTCAAAATATGATAAATATTGTTTAAATCGAAAATCTGGTAGCAAAAATACTTGCCACGTCTGGGGTTCGGACCCGAGACCTCGTGAATCTCAGACCAAGACGCTATCACCGTGACTATTACAACCACGGAAATGTTGAGTACAAGACAGGTACTTATTGTCACGTACCGGTAATATTATGGAAGTAATAATAATAATAATATCGTATGGCCTCGGGTGCTGGGTGCAAGCTTTGTTATTTGACACCCAGAGGGTAGCTTGCATGTCGAATTTCATTGTTCCTTGAAGCATTATGAAAGTCAAGGAGGTTAGATATCTAAGCTCCTTGAACACTATAGCGCTTTCTAGTAGAGAAATGAGGAACTTTGTGTTGGCGGAAACTCCCGAGATTAATTTTGCCATTATGAACACAACCTACTGAATTCAAATGGGTTCTTTAACATGCCAACATTGTATGACATCCGTTTCATAATTTTTTCCGCCTTTCAAAAATCACTTAACACGGCCAGGAGCGAACCTGCAAGCTTGGGGTTAGTAGTCCGACGCGTTAACCACTTACACACCGTGGCAAGATATGGAAGTAATATTTTATGCTCTAGTAATATTTTGCCTTTTTTTTTAATGTTCCTGCATGGAATTGAGTTTTAAATTCGTTATGAATAGGCCTACTTGGCAGTAAAGGGAATGCGTACAGTAGTCCTTGAAAGGCTAGCCCAGTTCCCGTATAAACACATCGATATATATTATGTTGATAACTACATTACCGCAATGTGGGTTAATATCTGAATAGCCATTGTTCAGAAACATAATAACGGTATTGCCGACTAGTTACAATGTTTCATATTAAAGCATATCATCATTTAAATACTGATACGAAATCTGAGACCCTGTGGTTGGTTTGTGTTTCAATCAATAGAAAGATTACATTTCAAAGTACCTCAACAGGAGAACCCTCCGTCAACACCACCGACGTTACAGCAAGTTGAACTGTATATTGAGCAACTTAAAAATAATAATAATAATAATAATTTATTGCAGCCAAACGGCCATTATTAAAAATACAAATGCCAGAAAATGGCATCATTACACCGCACAAAACTGCATTAGTGATAGCGAGCGGTTTTTATAATCCATCATATGGACACTTGCACTCTTCGTTTGGGTCATGAAAACTAGCGTTGTTACATACTTCGAAGTGGAAGTCATGTATTGCAAATCTGCTTACCTGATGCCTCAAGGTGCATGTAGTTGGTTCCCTTCCAATCCTTCCTGATCATGGAGTCTGTGGTGTAAAAGTCATCCCATATTTCTGCCTTAAGAATAATAAGGCATCTGGTGAGGATGGGATACTAACAATGGAAGTACCCCAGCTCGAACGGCTAAAACCGACTGGCAGTGCGCTTAACATACGGAGATATGTCTGTTCTAATACCCACCATGGGCATTTATCTGAAAAAAACCCGCATTAGTGTACAATCAATGTTTGGAAGTTACGGCATCCAAAGATTGCAGAAACACAATTTGCAGCAGAAACTACCGAGCAACAGGCAATTCGGACCATTATATTAGGGAAAATCCATTCCTAGCAATTGGTTAGACCTTAAGCATATATGCGGTAATATTACAAAAAGATTGCAGAAACACAATTTGCAGCAGAAACTGCCATGCAACAGGCAATTCGGACCAGATGTGGTGCAGTATCATCTGACAAAAGGTTGAACACTTGCTTGCAACAAGAAATCTTAATACATGCAGTGCCGTGTTAATGAAGTCATCTTTCCCACAATAGGAGATACTGTGTTGTCCTTCATTTGAGGTCGAAGTGTAAATGTGGAGTTTCAATGAAGTGATTTAAACACAGCGGAATGGAACAGTATGCACACTTAACAAGGGCAACATGTAGACATATTCCATTATTTACAATGTTCCCACATTGCAATAGTCCAAACTCAAATGCCACGGTGATCACATTATCAAATGAAGCAACAGGAACATCAACTTCATAACCTGCTCTTTGCCATGCATATGTTAACATAGGTCTGTATCTCGGTGCAGATGGTTGTAGATGACAGAGTGGAGACGGATGATGAAGTATCGATCATGTGACGTGGCCTGCATTGTATCTATTTGCAAACGTACAAAATCAACAAGATGTCTGACATAGAGCTTGTATTGCCGAAAGAAATATACATCCAGAGGTTGACAGTATTTGGTTGTCTTCGGTGGCAATATCTTTAATGTAATGTCTTTATATGGAAAACATTCTTCAATGACGCTACAGTCTTTGTGTCCTGACCAGGAATCGCAAAGTAATAGACCTCTCTCACCAACATGTTCAGCGAGGACCGAATTAAAGAAGCTCTTCATATGTGCTTTAGTTATTTTTCCACTTTTACTCGCTTCAACATGGATGTTCCGTGGACACATTGCTGTCAGTTTCTTTGCAACCAATGGACCAAATGTTCCATCCTTTTCCTGCAGACAAATGTAAAGCTTGTTCGCTAATTTGCCATTCATGGACACAGTCACATCAATTGTGTAACTATGCGTAGAACTATGCACAGACTGTTTCACACCAACTATGGTTTTCCCCCTCTGTTTGACAGTGTTGCAGAAGACGTTAGTTCATAAAAAAATTGGCTCTGATCACTAGTCCACACGCATTCCTTCATTATGTTCCCGTCATGAATAAACACGTTCATGTCTACCACAAATGTTCCTACTTGTACAATAACATGCTCTTCTTCAATCTTTTTGTGAGCCATGAACATAGTGATATGTCTGGACGAAATATTATATTCATCTTTGAAGGCCCTGACAAAATGCAACGAAGCTTTAAAATTGTCCAGAGAAACTGCTCTAGCAGCGTCCAGAGCCCACGCTTGAATGTGCCAGTAGTGGACCACTGATCCATTATCTCTAGCTCTGTCAAATTGTGCTTTTACAGACTCTTTTAAAGCCTTCAATTTTAATGTTTTGCTATAACGCTGCATTAGTTTCTGATAAGAATGGTAACCGCGATTATAATAATCCTCATAAATGTTGTCCAATGTTCGTTCATCAATACTCTGTATCACACTCGTTCATAAACGTTTTGGGAGTGAAGGAGCGAAATCACTGTCACGTATAGTTCCTTCCGTTGATGGATTGTCGTTACGGTTGGAACCCTCATACTCTTGTGCTGTTTCTTCTGCGCTGTCCGCCTCACAGTCACCATTACTCTCCAATGTGTTGGTATGTAGTTCTGTTACAGATCCATTGTATTTCTGCATTATGATATAACATGCATACAAATGGCCCATCCTCCACTCCACTTACATCATTATCCTGTGTGGTGTCGCGTACCTTCTCGCGCAGCAACTTTACAACATTCACAGGGTTGATTGGCTTCCGCCTACTCATGTCTGCCGTTTGTATGTGCACTATACTGCGAAACACTGCAACTGACTACTGGCATTGTGTGTACAGCTCCAATGCAGCTCGGCCTGTGAGCTGACTGTCAGTTGGTGCTGGCGACCGAACACTTACTTTTACAGATGAATGGCATTGATAGCTATTGACATAGGTACAACTGTATACTTTAAACCCACTTTCAGTCAGTTTTTGCCGTTTGAGCTGGGGCACTTCCCTTGTAAGTGAAATGTCGAAACTTGCTGGTAGATTGACAGCTGAAGCCTTATATCAGGCTATCAAAGATTGTTGAGAAACAAAAACAATACCAAATAATTGGAAACAGGCCTTACACAAGAAAGGGGATAAGACAAATTCCAACAATTATAGAGGTATTTATTTACAGCCAATAGCTTACAAAATCTTCTTCCAATCATTGTTAAACATTTTAGTTGAACAAGCGGAACACACTATTGGTGATTATCAAGACGGATTTAGAAAAGGTAGATCTTATCCAGAGCAGATTTTTAATCTGAAAACAATCCTTAGAATCAGAACAATACGTAAACAGTCGTTACTTTGATTGATTTCCAAAAAACCTACGATTCAATTGACAGACAGATGCTATCCTAATGCTAACAGAATTAGGGATAGACAAAAAAACTCAAAAACTGATTGAACGAACACTCACTGATAACACCTCAAGAGTTAAATTTATAAATGAAATGTCAGACCCTTTCAAAATCAAACCTGGAGTGCTACAAGGTGATGTACTTTCACCAATGCTATTTAATTTGGTATTAAACAAAGTCATGAGTGAATGGGAAACCGTATTATGCGAGAAGAACATCACAGGGATCCATTTGGGACAAGGAAGAGGAAGATTTTAAATGAAATATCTTGCCTTTGCCGATGATATAGCAATAATTTCAGAAAACAAACTCCAAGCTCAAGTAATAATAGAAACTCTGCATGCAATAGCAATTAAAACTGGTCTTACAATTTCATATGAAAAAACAAAATATATTGAACATATACACAATAAAGAAAAGTATTTAACAACACAACATGGCCAGATTCAAAGAGTTGACAAATTTAATTACTTGGGTGACTGAATCCAGTCAACTGAACTCCATAACACAACATGCAAAGAAAGATGGAAGAAGATGGAAATAGTCTATGAGGTTACGCACACCCGTTATATCAAAAGGTTGATATTGTTCCAAGCAAAAATGAAACACTATGCCACTGTCATTAAACCAGAGTTATTATATGGATCAGAATGCTTAACATTGAACAAAAAGGGAGTAGGCCTACAAGTTGAACTGGAGAAGAAAGAAAGAAAAATACTTCAAAATTTTGGGGACCCCCAAGAGAATAAAGATTATATATAGATGAAGAGAAAAAATGAAGACCTTTACCAAAATATAGAGGAAATTACAGTTACAATTAAAAGGAAAAGGCTACAATTATATAAACACCTTTACAGAATGAACAATAACAGACTTGCTAAGAGGAACACCACAGGTTGACTGGGATTGATAAGAGGGAACTACGAAGACTGTGAATCACAGATGACATCATAAGCCTAACAGGGAGGAATTTCGGTGACAGATCAATTCTACGGATGTTTCAAGTTTACAAGTACAAAGTAGATCTAAGAGGGTGATGTCGGAGGAACAATGACAGACAAACAGCCAAAGTATGAAGAAGTTCTGGTAAGAGAAGAAAACTATTGTGACATAGTCTTACATCTAAGCGCTCTACATATAATTGGTCAAATTCTTTGATAAAAAAGAATTAAAAAATAACCCCATAATGGTTCTCTGGTGACTTATTCAATTTGTAAAATAAAATCTGACTTAAACGGAATCGAATGGGGCTCGCAAATTATTTCTGTTAATGATAGGTCCGGGTTCGATACCCGTTCTGCCAAGAAATGTAATTCTGGTAGACTCAACCTCAGAGGCAAAACTGAGAAGAGATGGGTTCTACTGCTAAACTGTGTCAGTAATGTAAGTTGCAAAGTGCTCAGGCTTGAGGAACAGAGAACAGGCAATTAGCCGTACATGTTGGAGAACAAAAGAAGGAATATCTAGTTACACATTCCTTGTTAGCTACAGAATCGACTGTTACAGCAGACAAGGTAGACTTTCACAGAGTGCTTGAAATTTTTCTAAACACTGCATTTAAACTTGGAATTTTTCCGTTAAAATGGGTATTTTGATTTCAGTTGTCCGCGTAATACAGTTTCCGTTTAATGAAGGGGATTTATCACGTTTTTCACCCCTAAGTTTACAGGACCGTCAAATATTTCCGTTTAATAAAAGGTCCGTTGAAGGCAGGTTTTGCAGTATTGTATTTATTCAAAGAATAACCGAACATTATAAGAGTTAGCCTTATCAGTTTACAAAAAGGAAGCTTTTTTTAATGTATTACCGCAGATGTTTTCAAAAATTGAATGCGGGCATTATTTGATTCAAGGTTGTTACTGAACTACTCCTAGCAAAATTTCTATGACGTCATTGATCTGCCACACGCTGATAAGTTATACGGTGAAAAGCCGCAGATCGCATCTCAGAGTATGCGCGCACAGTAATATCGCGATACCAGACTCCTGCGACGTGGAAATGGTAGCCGGTAAAATGCAGGTCTTGCTGCGGACTTCAGAGGTTTCATTAATATAGTAGGGTAATTGTGTACATGAACTTGCTGTTCCGCCCCTTAAAACTACGGTCATCATCATAATTAAAATTATATTTTGATTAATATTCATAAAAAACAATAATTAAATAACCCTTCTCTTTGTATGAAAACTATTTTAGACCTCATTATTCTTTCAGTACAATAAAAGAATTTAAAAAAATCGTTTAAAAAAAATGGAAAACAGTAACTAAATATTAAAACTGAAAAGATGTAGTAGTGTCATCATGGCTATAGTTACGTGGTTGCTTATAATATTGACATTATGTGAGAGAAAAATAAATAATATTTTGCTCTCCATGTTCCTACTGCCATTACTATTGACTCTCAAAATCTGCCTATCTTGATGACTTTATCTGTATCATTAATTATCCTTTCGGATACACGTAAAAGAGAGAGCAGCTGCTGCTATAATAGAAATACATGACATACAAAACATCACGCAATTGTCACTAACTACAGCTATGAAACTAGTTGATATATGAGATACATATAATTTGGAATGATCTCGGCTACAGCGACCTTCAAACTATAGTAAGAGTGAAAGCAAGGTTCCTAAAAGGCGCACTAGGAATTTCGAAATTTGCTCCATCTAACTTTGCATGTGAGTTAGGGCACAAAACTTTCCTCGTGGAAGACCTACGCACTAAACTCTTACTTCCAGCCATGGTGTAACTACAATGGTGAGGCGGATCGCTCCCTCTCTCTCGTGCGGATGACGACACAACGGGAGCAGCCGTGACTTGTGGCTAAAGGCGGGAGTCAGGCAAGTGAATCTGCAGTCGATTGAAATGAAAAGAAATCCACAGCCTGCTTCCCGTCTCCGACCGGGTCAGGAATGGAATGAATGAAGCCCCCATCTAGCGGCGAGGATATGAACCGTGCCGGCTGCCGAGGCCTGACGCACTCCTCTGGGGCAATGATTAAATGAATGACAGATGAAATGAAATGATAGTGGAGAGTGTTGCTGGATTGAAATTGTGACAGGGAAAACCAGAGTACCCGGAGAAAAACCTGTCTGCCTCCGTTTTGTCCAGCACAGATCTCACATGGAGTGACCGGGATTTGAACCACGGTCCCAGCGGTGCTGCCGCCTAAGCCACGGAGGCTTAGTCGATTGAAATAATGATGTTAATGTTGACAGGTGTGTACGTTGCTAGTGAAATTATTGTATTTCAATCTCTGTCAACGGCATAATAAGGAATGTGCCTTCAATCATCCAAGCAACGGTTCGTTAAAGGTGTTTGTGTTTGCAAACATTCCTCATTTATTGAAACTTGTGAGAAATCATTTGTTAGATTTGTCCGTAATTAGATCAGGGATGTGTACTGCTCAATGGGAAAAAGGTGAGCAAGGAATGTTTTGGAACTACTAATTTGTATGTCTTCTTCTGAACTCACTACTGCGCACAAAATTAGCAGATATCATTTAGACTTAAAGGGACCAGAGAGACAAAAATTTCGGCCTGCAGCTCCAAGTACTTTCAAACCAGGTATGAAAGGCTCTTGAATGGTGTGGAGGGAAAGGTTTGATGAAAAACATTGACTGAGAAGAAGCTGCTAGATGTATAAAATTAATAAATGACTGGTTTGGCCTACTTAATGCTAAAAACAAATTTGGGAGTCATTCTGAAAGCCCCCAGGGGATCACAACTTGTGGGACGTGGATTGGTGACCACGGGACCCCAGCTGAGTCCGGCATTGCTTCCACTTACTTATGCCGTGCTCCTCTTCGTCTTCTTTCCTGCCGACCTCTATTGGTCAACTCTTGTTCTCTTCCGACCCCGACGGTTTTCCGAGGCCTAGGGAGTCTCTTCCTTTTCCGCCTCAATTGGCCCTTGTCTCATCTTTCCTGATACCCTCCTTCTGCGAGGGGTCAGCCTTCTTTTTCTTTTCATGTGATCTCCTGCCTTCTGCTCAAGGCCCTCAAGGAGGCAGGGTGTATGTAGCCCCACCACTTCAGGTGCATCCTGGATATTGCTACACCCTCAGGGGCTTACGGCTGGTGAGTTCGGGAGTTGGTGATCCCGAGGGATTCCTGAGCTGGGTCCGTTTTGTCCCCTTTTACCACTGACTTTGGGATGGGCCCTCTCCTCTTTCCTATCCGCCTTTCATGGCTCTCCTTCCTTCCAAGTCCTTCAATCATTATTCGTGGGTTGAGGTCATTTCTTTTCTTCCTGTCCTTTATTTGCCTTATCCTTTGTTTGTTTACCATTTCTTCGTTTAGTATGTAAGTCTAGTTTGTATTAGTTATAGTTTTCATTCTCATCTCATCTTTCACTATCACCCAAACCATTAGGGGCCGATAACTTAGATGTTGGACCCCTTAAAACAACAATCATCATCATCATTCTGAAGGAAATGCATTTGGTACTGATTTAGACAAGGAAATCAGTGTGCTAAATAATGTCAATGAGTTGATAACGTCCATGAAAGTTGACCGACATAAAGCCTTGCTCCCATTTCGAAAAGGAATTCTACTCAGCAACACGTATCTAGTTAACCTTTTTAGATGCTTGAAGCCGATGTACCAAGTCGAGTACATAATAACTTATCGTCTAAATCAAGATATTTTGGGGAACCTTCTCACATATATTAGAGGAATGGGAGGTTCCAATGATCACCCATATCCTCTGGATATTAAGTAAACTGTAGATTGAGATGGTACATTTTGGACAAGCCCTTTGCTTCAGTGTTCACTTTAAATATAAATACAGAGGAGGATATTGACGAAAAGTGTCTGATTAAACCAATGGAAACAGAAACCGATAGGCCTACCTGTTTCTCGCAGACTGCGTTAGTGAATGTTGCCAAACATATTCCTGATATCGTGGATGCTCCTGACTAAGAAAAACTAGTTTCCAGTTTATTTATTGAATCAAATTACGAAACTGTGGAAATGAATATGAGTTTGTTTAAAATGACCGATCATCAGAATGAATTGTTGGATGAATTTGATGTCTCAGATTTTAAAGATGAAATGAACCATGAAGGTTTAAAATACAGTTCATGATATGTAGCACATAGATTCAGGGATAAGTACAAAAATTTGCGAACATTATCTCAAGAACATTGGTTGGTTCCTCAGTTTAGGCGCTGCGACAACGCGGTCATGTAGTCCCGTGTACTTTGTATCTCAAGAACATTAACCCAGTAATGAAGGCCCAGATTGGCTCCAGTTTATTTCAAGGGGAAATCGTTTGTATCCCTATAATGAACATATGGAAGTTGAAACAACAATGGACGCTGAGTTTCATAAATTTCATGACATTTCGCTATCAAATGATATGTTTATATTCAATGAAGTAACCAGCGGGACCTTGTAAAATTGCCTCATATTAATATTGCATATGAGGTTATTCACTGTTTAGCTCGAACCCGAGCATATAGGTTGTTTGGCTTAAACAGAAAAATAAGTTTCGGCAATTCACAGAGAAAATTGAATCGCAAAATGTGTAAATTCATCAATGTAAGAAAATAGTTGATCTCGTTATTGGACAGGGGGCGTGGTGGCTCAGCGGTCTAGCTGAATGCCTCTCACCAAGGCGGTCCGGGTTCGATTCCCGGTCAATGCATGTGAGATTTTCGAGGTGAAATGCCATGTCCTGTGGTTCGGATTCCACGTAAAAAGGAGGTCCCGTGGCTCATGATCTCAAGATTAACGGTCACGTTAAACTACAAGCTTCCTTCCGTTATTGGACTATTAATATTATGTAGAGGTACGGCGCATTCATAATTACCAACATTATTATCAGAGTTCACAATACAAAGTACGTTGAGTGTTATAATACATTTTATTTATTAATTATACCTTCAACTTAAAACCAGAGCCGTGTCAAATGCACGTACTTCGTGCTGTGTCACCGAACGCAATGCCCCCGTTGTGACGTCATCCGCACAAGAGGGAGGGAGCGATCCGCCTCACCATTGTAGTTACACCATGCTTCCAGCTACCCGACAAGAATCACAAGTAAAGCAAATTAGACAACAGAAGAGAAATGATTTACGGACAGAATTTTACACAACTGATGCGATGCTATACTGGAATTGGACGGGACCAAATGTCACGATACGCAGAGCAGTGACGAGACTGGCAATACATGGATATCACCATAAACTTTGCAACAGAACAGACTTTCACGAGCCTTTACCAGAATGCGTATGCACATCGTGTAACAAATTGTGCTCACGATACCATTTTGGTGAATGTTATAAAAGAACGAAATCACTGTTGGAGTAGAGCAGATATCAAGACTAATTTACAACGTTTTTAATATTAATCGTGCGATTGTTATCTGTAGAAATTAAGTTGTATTTTATGGCCATTGGCTGCATTAAACTATTATTATTATTATTATTATTATTATTATAATTGGGATAAATTGCAGAAACTCCTCATGTACCGAATTATTAGGGACCGGAAAAATTCGCATTTGCGATAAATGCGAATTTTTGTAATATGTGTTAAAACCATTTTTTAAATAGTTTTAAGGTGTTCTGAAGCACTGTGGTACCTAAATTCAAAATGCGAATTTTGACCAAAATGCGAAATTAGTACAAATATGCGATTTTGGTGCGAATTCTGCGAAAATGTGATATTTTAGTGGCGAAAACCACATATTTCGGCGAAATCATGAGAAATACTGCAAATATGACGCATATATTTTTCAACCGCTCTGATCGATATACCGTATTTGCTCGCGTATATCTCGCCCCCGCGTATATCTCGCACCCCATGTTTTTAATTGAAATTTCAGGGGGGAAAAGTACTCGCATATATCTTGCATTCGTTACTGACACCGTCATATAAGTGACCGTAATAACCTTCAGGTAGAAACACGTTCGATTTAGCGCGCCACAACAGTCGTCATTGTCCAGGAACTTACCCGAAGCGATACTAACAGGAAGAGCGAGCAACAACGAGTTGGTCCGAACTTCGATACGAGCCGATTAGGGATCGAGGCGCCGCGTGCAAGCATACGGCGCAGCGTGAGTGTTAGCACGATGTACATCGTTCGCCGCGTCTCCGGCCAAGATTGGCTAAATTCGCCGCCTTGAGACACGTTCGAATTAGCGATTAGCACGCATCAGAACTCGGCCGCGTGCTAGCATACGGCGCAGCGTGAGTGTTAGCACGCTGTACATCGTTCGCCGCGTCTTCGGCCACGGTTGGCTAAATGCAATTCAAACCCAGATGAAAGAAGGTGAAAAATATGATATCATACTTCCATTAACTGCAGTTCAGACAGAGTTCAGCATATTTGCTAAATACTGTTTTGTGGACCCCAACGAACAATGTTGATAGCGAGCGTGTGTTGTCCCATTACAACACAGTGGTTACAGACAGGCGGTGCAATTTGAAAGAAAGCAATGCTGAACTACTGACAATGCTTTTGTTTGAGGACTATAACTGCACTTCATAACCAAGAAGTCGTTAAAATAATATTAAAATGTGATGATTTTTAACTTTGTAAATAGATGCTAATTTTGAAGAAAATAGATGCTAATTTTGAAACAAATAGATGCTAATTTTTCCGGTCCCTACGAATTATCTATAACGAAACGGACACACACAATTAAAGCAACCCAAAGTGACATGAAATAGGTTACCGATCGTACACTTTAGTTAGTTAGTTAGTTAGTTAGTTATTGTTGTTTTAAGGGGCAGAACTACAAGGTCATCTGCCCCTCTTAACACAGATTAAAGAATACAAATTTTGAATTGAATTTAAAATTTTGAGGTGGACATCTAAATTTTAAAAAGACCAAAAAATTCATAAAACAAAAACAAAAATATTAAATAAAAATAAAAATTATAAAAATAAACAAAAATTACGGAAAAACAAAAACATTATCATTCAAAAACGAACAAGTAATCGTACACTTTAACAGCAAACCTGATCCATAGCTTGCTCCAACCCTGAAGGAGTCATCTCGCTGCGAGTAGAGTGCAGAACATTTACCAAGTGACGAACGTGATCACTTTTAAAATATATACAGGAGTTAAGACGCCTCACTAGCGGTAGCGTAATACAGGTGATAGATGGGACAGTATTAAGATTCAAGTAAAGAAATGTCTCTAGGGGGGGGTTAAAACCTAATCTCTCCCCGTCGGTACGCCACTGCGCATATCTTACCACTGACTCGCTATTTAGTGGTGGTGAGAATCTCTTTCAGATCGTAGTGACGCCAACCTTATCGCCACGCGTCAGCGCACCGTAATATACTGTAAGAAAGCAGAATTCCGCGGCTGCCGAAACTGTTGATGTCGTCCAGCGGAACGAATTGTGGACGCTAACTTTGGGGGCAAAGGGGCTCGAAGTGGTTAAGAATATCAACCAACCTGAGAGAGAGACCATAATATCATCATACCTACTCGCACAGCCGCTAGTATTCTTGGTTGTCGCCCCGGAGGTCCGGGTTTGATTCACGGCTCTGCCAAGAAATTTAATTCTGTTCTGAGGACTGGAGGGCACTTAACCTCATGAGGCGAAACAGAGAAAAGGTGGTTCCAACTCCCACCTCAGCCATCCTAGAAGTGGTTTTCCGTTGTTTACCACTTCTACTCCAAGCAAATGCTGGGATGGTTCCTAACTTAAGGCCATGGCCACCCCAATCCTCACCTGAATTCCAAATACACTCATTGTGCCCGTTAGTTCGGAGGCCAACACCCACATACAGTCAAACTTCCATAAGTCGAACTTCTATATCTCGAATGTTCGATAACTCTAAGTAATTTTCATTTCCCGGCGGTATCGTATCTAATTCACATGTTACATTTGTTCTATAATTCGAAGTTCTATTACTCGAATATTTCGATAACTCGAGGAATATTTCATTCCCCAGGCGTAAAATATTTTTCTATATCTCTAAGTTGGGGTGAAAATACAATTGCCTTGAAGACTGGAGTTGTGACTTGGGGCTTGGAATATGAGATTTTTGTTCACCTTGGGTATGGTATGGTACTTGGAGAAGTTATTTCTGTCAGTATTGTGTGGTCTGCTACATTCCAGAACAGCCCGAGGGCAAGGAGATGGGTTCGGGTCAATGTGCACCTCAGACAATAACAGTAAGAGGGGAAACTCCGGCTATTTATGGCATGCACGCACCCTTCGTGTCCTTCGCTGATAAGCCTGATGAGAGAGCACTGTCCTGTAGTTTCTGACCTACTGTGTAAATCAGTAATGCAAACACCATGGAGAAGAAACGTGTTCTGAAATGTTTAAGTGCAAGTGAAAAATTAAAGTTAATTCACGAAGTGGAAAAGGGTTTGAGAAGGCAGAAAGATATTGCGGTGGAATTCGGCATTCCAGCTAACACACTGTCAACGATTATGAAAAATAAAGACAAGATTGCTAGTGCTATTCAGGAGTCACGTTTTTCATCGGAGAGGAAACGTTTTAAGAGCTTAAGTTACCCCCAGGAGGAAGCTATGTTTAAGTGGGTAAAGTGTATGAGGGACAAAAACATTCAACTTCAAGGCTCCATACTTCGTGAAAAAGCACACAAATTTGCTGAGGAGTTAGGCATAGAATCGTTCCAGGCTAGTACAGGATAGCTAGATAAATTTAAACATCGGAACGGAATAGTGCTGAAAGTTATGTCAGGAGAAAGTGCTAGTGTATCTGAGGTTGGCTGTGAAGACTATCGACGAGACGTTCTACCAACTCGACTGGCAGATTACGACCCTCGTGATGTTTTCAATGGCGATAAAACCGGTCTGTTTTTTAAATGTTTGCCAGAAAAGACCCTCGCATTTAAAGGGGAAACGTGTCACGGTGGTAGGCCCATAGGAGAAGTTCTAGTAACAATAATATTAGAAGTAGCATCAGTTGTCTATTCGTATGTTTATAATACTGTAATGGTATCCCTCCCTCTTTTTTTCTTTCTTTTAGAAAAAAAATCGATATCTCGAAGTAATTTTTATCTCCGAAGGCAATTTGAGATATCGAAGTTCGACTGTATTTGTGAACCTCGAAATCGGTTGAGCATGGGGACTCGGAAAACACTCGGGGAAAACTGGGTAGAAAAATTGTGCCAAACCGAACTCTAGTTCCACATGTGAATATAGGAAAGGATGAACACAAATTTCTAAAGATAAACCACTCCACTTTTATTCAATAAAAATACCACACACACACACACACACACAAGACATCATCACAGGGTTGTAAAAATAGAGTCCTTTACCTAGAGATTCCTAATTGAAATAACATTTTGTGAACCTTCTCTTCAAATAAAAATGCATCCTATTAAATAAGTTTTCAATTGTGTCCACACAATCTGACCATTCACTAATTTATTATTCACACGGGCCATTTAACACACTCACTTGTTTTCAACTATTCACAAATTATCATAATAAACCTGCTTGAAATTCCAAAATCAAAATATTAAATGTAAGTAGACACTCGATAATAACCTTCTAATTTGCATATTTGACTAATAAATCGCTCAACCTCAATTAACACTTTCATCATGACATGACTGTACTATAAAATATTCAAATTTTGAATACTCGTTCTCAACATTGAAAAGACCACCTTCTGAATAGCCTGATTTCATTGTGTCGTGACATCACTAACTTCAAATAGGCTATTACCCTTCTAATAATAATCATTCTTACTCATAAATTCGCACATCCTATTTTACTCAGCTCCATGTAATCAAATAGCAACATCAATTTTCTTAATATAATTTTAAAGCCACTGTGCTTGAACCCTATTATTCTCAACATAACGATGCCATGTCCTCGACATACCCGTTCAAATGAGGCTTTATCCACCTATAATAAATGCAAAAAATTACTCATGTCACAACTCATCCAAAAATAATATCAAAATATACCCAAACCCTCTGGATATGTATTTTTGGTTTACCACAGAATGAGAATTTCAATATTCCAGAATATGAAAAATCTTCAGTCGGTCAGCTTATTAGCCACAGATCTTACCACTGATTTATTATGAATAATTTCAAGCTATGAAAATGAAAATCCACAGCCTGCTTCCAGTCTCCGACCGGGTCAGGAATGGAATGAATGAAGCCCCCATCTAGCGGCAAGGATATGGACTGTGCCGGCTGCCGAGGCCTGACGCACTCCTCTGGGGCAATGATTAAATGAATGACAGATGAATGAAATGATAGTGGAGAGTGTTGCTGGAATGAAATTTTGACAGGGAAAACCGGAGTACCCGGAGAAAAACCTGTCTGCCTCCGTTTTGTCCAGCACAGATCTCACATGGAGTGACCGGGATTTGAACCACGGACCCAGCGGTGAGAGGCCGGCGCCCTGCCGCCTAAGCCACGGAGGCTTTCAAGCTATGATTATTATTATTATTATTATTATAATTATCTCATCATATTTCATATCTGTGATAAGTTTTATAACAATTTTCTATATGCCATGAGAGATTATAAACATTATCACTATTCTCACTTGACCCCATTCGAAAATAACCTAGTACAGAGGCATCAATTGAAAACAAGAAATAGAACGAAGACTCCAGTTCGAATTCTACTACTGCAATTTAACTCGGGAATAGATTTTAAAAAATATATATATTGACACAAAACTATATTCATCACAAGGCGTATTTGAATGTCAAATAAAGCATGAGATGTTTGTCGCAAAACCTCACTAAATACATAAGACTGGGAATATCTGACTTGGATAAATGCTTGAATAATACCTGGAATAAGATCAGCTAAAATAAATGAACTAATCTTGGATACACATGACTACGCTAGACAAACTACAAAGACATGGGATGGTCTTACTTTAGATTCTGCATGACATCATTCAGACCTTCAGCTCGGCTACGATTGGTGTGACCTGGCTCCTCCATTTGTTGGTCCGTGCACTCCATAGCACATATGACTGCTTCAGTCCCTGGCAGAAGTCGACAACGGCTTCGGACAGCTTTCCATTCGATCGCCCATCATGGATGTTCATGGTCCCCTTAATTTGCGTGGAATGGACATCTGCTTCCTTCTTCTGTCTTCATTCTCACCTAACCCATCTCCGGTGTTTAGTGCATATTCATATTTATTTCAATTTTCACAGAGTAGAAAAATCTAGCATAGCTATTCTTCGGAGTGTCGCAATGTTCCGCACCCATGTTGGAATTGTCAATATATTAGTGTTTTCGAATGTTCTGCACTCGCTTAGCTAACTGTTATACAAATGGCATGGCACATAGGCTGCAACTTCAACTGTGACCTCGTCACTTAGAGTAAATTGCTTTTCACTGCACGATTTGTTCTCTGCACCGTTAAGTTAATGGGTTCTAACATGCGCACACTCCCAATAGAATGTTCTAGTACCTTCCATGCCCTGCGATATCACTGTGGCATTCTCACGTGCAATCACCCTTCACCATTCATGAAGTATTGCCTCAACTTATAACACACAGTCCTGGTGCATAAATATGTTTCCACAATAAATAAAAAGTTCTTAGCGAAGCACACTTTAACTTGAAAAAAGACCAAGTAAGACAGTAGTATTCACTCATATGTGACGACACGAGCTTAAGTTCTCTGCACTATTAAGTGTACGGACTGGCGGCGTGGCCTAACTTTCCGGCGCACTTGTAACATGGCGGTGCGGACTCAGTTCCAGAGGCCTTATTTTGTGCCAATGACTTTAAAGCTCTTCTGACTTCATCTTCTAACACAGGAGGTTCTAAATCAAAATTTCCCTCTTGTAATGAGTCGTCACTTCTCATCTCTCGACTGTACAAGTCTTCTGTATAATCATTCCATGTCTGTTTAATCCCTTTACCATCATTAATCGTATTACCATTAACATCCTTGACCATTCCAATTCTTGGCTGAAACTTCTTTCTTAAGGTGGAAATATATTGAAAGACCTTTCTCGTGTTACCTTTTTTATTTTCTTCTTCCAAATCAGTACAGATCTTGTTATAGTACTGCTGCTTATCTTTGCGAACATTTCTCTGAAAATCTCTATTCAAAAGAGTTATGAGTTCCCTATCCTGAATTTTGGCTTCCTTCTCTTTGCTATTTTAATAGTTTCTGATGTCATCCAATGTGAAGTTCTCTTTTTCTCAACCCTCAACAATTTGCTCTTACATTCATCCTTAACAATGTCTTTAACTTCACACCAAATTTCCTCAGGTTCTGGATCAAGGAGATTTAGGATCTCAAAAGGATTCTTAACTGATGTTTTAAATAGTGTGGGAATGTTTGCAAAGTCATATCTTGGGTGTTGGACTAACTTAATATTACTTCTAAGTTTGACTTGTAATTTACATGTCAGTAGTTCATGATCTGATCCACAGTCTGCACCAGGCCAAGTTTTTGCTGCTATAATTGAACTTCGCCACCTTCTAGACCCAATTATGTAATCGATCTGATTCCTGTATTTCCCATCAGGTGATGTCCAGGTATACAGCCAACGTTTTGGTTGCTTGAAACATGTGTTGGTAATGAAATTGATATTAATAAGCTGTTCATAAATCGTCGTAATACATTTTTAAACACCTCAGATATTTATACGCTGTTCACAAATTGTTCTAATAAATATTTAAATCAATTAATAAGCATATCAGACATTAAGGATTGTTAGCACTCCAATAAATAAACCTCCCATTGATATTTCAGATCAGAGACTAGTTTAATTATACACTTATTATTCTGAATTTAACTCAACAGAATCATTAGGTTTTATGCAGAAAATATGCCTTCGCAAAGTATATTGTTTAACACCTTCACTTGAGTAGCATGATTTTTAAATACTGTCGTGACATTACTACTAGCAGAAAATACTATGCTTCTACAAAAACTATGCATTCAATATCTTCAACTTTCATAAATCATTTATCATAAATATCACCAATTCTATAACAACAACCATTTCCTAATGACGGCACACTCAAGCCACACTGCTTGATGATGCCCAATGATCTCTTATATAAAACAGAGTGTCCTGACTGACTGACTGACTGATTTACTGACTCATCATTGCCCAGCCAAACCTATTAAAGTTAGAAACATGAAATTTTGGGGATATGTTCTTTGCAAGTCGAAAACGCCCACTAAGGAAGGATTTTTGGATATTCAGGTTCTAAAGGGATGTTAAGGGAATAGACCTGCATTTCATTGAATAACAATATCTCCCAATTGGTTTCATTGGGAGATGTGATACTCAGCATATAAACTCATCATCATTAAAAATAAGAAGACACGTGTCTGAGGGTTTTTCGATGTGGTGTATATTATGAGGTGAAAGGGGTTAAAACTGGGGGTTGAAGGATTCCTAACAGAGTGTGTATCTCTTAAACGACATTAGCGAGGAGTTTGAAACTCAGTGGAGAAAAAATCACCTTAAAAGATAAGTAAATAGGTGTTCGACCGTGTTTTTTTTTTCATAAATCCAATTTAAGGGGCCCATGGGGAGGGGTGAAATTCAGGAAAGAAAGTGTCCTAACTGATTGACTCACTCACTCACTCTTCAAACTCGGAGAGAGAAAACAGCTTAAAAATAAGTAAATAAGTGTTCGGCAAGTTTTTTTTTTTTTTCTTTTCATATATCAAATTTAAGTGGTTCATGGTGAGGGGTGAAATTCTGAAAAAAACATTGAAAGAAAGTGACCTGACTGACTCACTCACTCATCATCGCCCAGCGAAAACTATTGAAGTTGGAAACATTAAATTTTGGGAATATGTTCGCTGTATGTCGAAAACGTCAACTAAGGAAGGATTTTTGTTTATTCAGATTCTAAAGGGGCGTTAAGGGGGTAGACCTGCATTTAATTGAATAGCAATATCTCCCGATTGGTTTCCTTGGGGGATGCGATCCTCGGCATATAAACTCATCATTAAGAATAAGACACATATCTGAGGGTTTTATGATGTAGTGTATATTATGAGGTGTATGTGTGAAAAGTGGGGTTTGAAGGAATCCTAACGGAGCAAGTATCTCTTAAAAGACAGAGGCATAAAGTATGAAACTCAGGGGGAAAAATCAGCTTGAAAAATAAGTTAATAGGTGGTCGACCGTTTTTTCATAAATCCAATTTAAGGGACCCATGGAAGGGGTGAAATTCTGGGGAAAGAAGTCCACTAAGGAAGGATTTTTGGATATTCACTCATCATCCCCCAGCCAAACCTATTGCAGTTACGAACTTGAAATTTTGGAGATATGTTCGTTGTATGTCGAAAACGTCCATTAAGGATGGATTGTTGGATATTCATGTTCTGAAGGAGTGTTAAGAGGGTTAAACTTGCATTTCATTGATTAACAATATCTCACGAGTTGTTTCATTTGGGGATGTGATATTCGGCATATAAATTAATCAATAAAAATAAGCAGACATATGTCTAAGGGTTTATCGATATGGTGTATATTATGAGGTGAAAGAGGGAAAATTGGGGGTTGAAGGGTTCTTAACGGAGCGTGTATCTCTTAAACGACATTAGCGAGAAGTTTGAAATTCAGCGTAAAAAAATCAGCTTAAAAGATAAGTAAATAGGTGTTCGACCGTTTTTTTTCTTCATAAATCCCATTTAAGGGGTTCATGGGGAGGGGTGAAATTCTCAAAAATAAATGAAAGAAAATGTCCTGACTCACTCACTCATCATCGCCCAGCTAAAATTATTGAAGTTAGGGATATGTTCGTTGTATCTCGAAAACGTCCACTAAGGAAATATTTTTGGATATTCAGGTTCTAAAGGGGTGTTAAGGGGGTAAACGTGCATTTCATTGAATAACAATATCTCATGAGTGGTTTCATTTGGGGATGTGATACTTGGCATATAAACTAATCATTAAAAATAAGCTGACACATGTCTAATAGTTTTTCGATGTGGTGTGTATTATGAGTGAAAGGGGTGAGAAGGGGGGGTTGAAGGATTCCTAACGGAGCGTGCATCTCTCAAACGACATAGGCGAGGAGTTTGAAACTCAGAGGAAAACAATCAGCTTAATAATAAATAAATAAATAAATAATTAAATAAATAGGTGTTCGACCGTTTTTTCATAAATCCAATTAAAGGGGCCCATGGGGAGGGGTGAAATTCTGGAAGAAAAACGTCCACTAAGGAAGGATTTTTGGATATTCATTCTCATCGACCAACCAAAACTATTAAAGTTAAAAGAATGATATTTTGGGGATATGTTTGTTGTGTGTCGAAAACGTCTACTAAGGAGGGATTTTTGGATATTCAGGTTCTAAAGAGGTGTTAACGGGGTTAAACCTGCATTTCATTGAATAACAATATGACACAACTACGACGCGAGCGAAGCCGCGGGTACCTGCTAGTATTCCATATGACGGCGCTATGTCATCGACATGCCCGCTTCAACTGAGGCTAACATCTGCCTCCTCAGAATGCAAAAACTCCAAACATTAAATTAGTGTCACTACTCCTCTCAAATATCATCATCTTCATTTCCCCTTTCCAGCTGACACTGGGTTGGGGCAAATATGGTTCCTCTCCACTTTGATCTGTTGTTCCACCATTCCTCTTCCGACACGGTGTTCCAACCCAGGTTCCGTTTTCTAATGCTATTCTTCACCGAGTCCATCCAACGCATTCTTGGTCTTCCTCGTCCTCTCTTCCCTGTCATCCGTCGTTCCAGTGCTCATCTTGGTAACCTTTCTTCTTTCATCCGTTTGACATGTCCAAACCATCTCAATCTGTTTTGCTCCAGTTCGTCATTTCGTTTCTGTACTCCCAGTCTTTTCGTATATCTTCATTTCTCACTCTATCTCTCCTCGTTTTCTGGACCATACTTCTCAGGAATCTCATCTCAGCTGCCTGTACTCTGCTCTCATCCCTCTTAGTCATTGTCCAAGTTTCTGCTGCATATGTCATTATAGGAACTTAATATGCTTTGTACATAACTTCTTTAGCCGTAATTGGTATATCCTTGTTCCATACTAGTCCCCCTACCTGTTGGTAGAAAGCACTCCCAAGTTGTATTCTTCTGCTAATTTCCAAATGTAGTCTTCCATCTTCAGTCAGTTCACTTCCCAAGTATTTGAAGTGTTTCTCTACTTCCAATTCCTTATCTCCGACTTTGATTACTTCTTTTCCTTCTTTATTAGCTCTACTCATCACCACTGTTTTACTCTTCTCCACATTTATCTTCAATGCCCAATCTTTTCATTTATTACGTCTAACTGTTCTTGTACGTCCATCTCATCCCCGCTCCAGATCACAACATCGTCTGCAAACAACATTACCTTCATCTTTGCCCTACTATAGTCTTTCATTGCTGCCTTCATGATGTCATCCATCACCATTACGAACAATAATGGTGACAACACATTTCCTTGCTTTAGTCCAGTGTCAATTTTAAACCATTCCGATATCCCGACTCTAGTCTTCACACTACTGTAGCAATCCATGCACATTCCATTTATCATGTCTCTCAGTTCCTTGCCTATCCCCCTATTTGTTAAGCTTTCCCATATTCCCAACTCTTTTCAATGTTCTGTCTCAGAATGAAAATGGGTTCCACGGTTGACCTGCCTCCTCTAAATCCAAACTGCTCCTCCTCTATTTGGCTTTCTACCTTTACTCTAATTCTCTTTTCTAGGATTCTTTCCATTACTTTGGCAACATGCGAGATGATGGTGATTCCTCGGTAGTTACCACACACCTTCCTGTCTCCTTTCTTGAATATTGGCAGTATTATTCCCTTTTTCCAGTCTTCAGGAACTTTCTTCTCTCTCCACACACTCCTGTGAAGTCTGTATGTCCACTGCAGTCCCACTGGTCCTGCTGCCTTGATAATTTGTTGCCACTTCGTCGATTCCCACAGCTTTCCCCATCTTCATCTTCCTAACTGCCCATTCCACTTCTGCCATAGTAAAGTCTGGTTCTTCTTCTATTTTTTTCCACTGTTTTGGCTGTTTGCGTAACTTCTCCACATGCCTGACGCCTCACCTTCAACAGCTCGGTGAAATATTCTTTCCATCTGTCTGTTATCTCTTCTGGTTTTGTCAATATATCACCTCCTTGTTTTTCACGAACCCAGTGTTCATCTTTTCTTTCCTTTTACTTTTTAGAATTCCATATAGCATTTTTTTGCCACAATTTAAATCCTCCCTTATTTCCTGGGTGAATTCTTCCCAGCTTTTCTTCTTTTCCTCTGCAATTACTTTCTTGCAATCTCTGTTTGCTTCTATATATTTTGCTCTACTTTCTTCAGTTGTTTTTGTTTTCCATTCCTTCCTAGTTTTCTTCTTCTCTCTTACCTTTTCTTTCACTCTATCATTCCACCATTTTGTCGCCTTTTCCCGTACCTTTCCTGATGTTCTACCACATGTTTTCTCTGCACTGTTTACAAATGCACTCTTAAACTTTTCCCATTCTTGTTCCACATGGGTAATATCCGTTCCTGGTATCTGTTCTTGCAATTCTTTCTTAAACTCTTCTGCAACCTCCTTTTCCTTTAGTCTCCAGACCTTAATCTTTCTTTCCTTTTTTCTGGTAATCTCATGACCTTTCCTACTTTTAGTTTTGCTACCACTGCCCTATGGTCTCCTCCAAAGACTTCCTCTGGCATGGCTGTGACATCCATTAGCTCTTTCCGATGTCCTTTTTCGACTAATACATAGTCTATCAGAGTTTTCGTTCTTCTATCTCCCCATCCATACCTTGTTATCTTATGACTATTTTTTTCTGAACCACGTATTTCCTATAATTAATTGGTTCTGCTGACAGAAGTCCATTACGAAATCCCCTTCTGGATTCTTAACTGCCATAACCATAAGGTCCTGAAATCTCCTCTCTTCATTGTCTTGTCTCTTCCCACATGTGCATTCAAATCACCCATTACCATTATTTCCTTATCCTCTATATATTTTTCTACATCTCCTAGAAATTCTTCTAAATTCTCTTCTTTATTCCCCGTTTGTGGAGCATATATTTGGAACAGATCTTTTGTCCCTGTCGGGAACTGTATCCTTCCTATGCTCATCCTGTCGCTTATCTTCTTCACCTCCTCCACATACTCTAAGACATCCTTTCTTATAATCATTCCTACTCCATTTCTTGCCTCCTGTCCTCCACTGTAAAACAGCCTGTATCCTTCCTTTAGTTTCCTTTCCCCTTTTCCTTTCCTTTTCGTTTCACTGAGACCGAGGATGGCTATATCCTTCTCCATCATGAAGTCCACTAGCTCCTAAGTCTTGTCCGTCAGGGTTAAGATGTTGACTGTCCCTATTCGGATATATTGTGATGCAGGTCTCCCATTTCTCACAATTCCCCCAGCATCTGAAGAACTGTGCGTCGTCTGCAGTGGACGCCCTAGCATTTTCCAAGGCTGAACCATATTTGCTTTCATTTTAGGTTATTATTAAGATGGGGTCGCCACTCCCAAATGCATTTTATGACCTACTGCCAGGTATGAACTAGGCCGCTCCTAACATGGAGAACAGACGCCTTTTGTAGCCACTCATCTGGAGTACAGACACTACGGGTGTCCATAATATGGACTAATAGCTTTTACTCTATTAACCCCGAGCACTGGGTTGCCTCTTCCGCCAACTTTGCTGTACCGAAGGGCTCCTTCACCACCGCAGGTGCCGTTGAGGTCTTCATTCATACCCTTAGCTGGGCCCTCCATATTTATAACCCCTGGAGAGAGGGTGTCACACTCAGCAACAACACTGTACATGACACCACCACACTTCCCAACGTTGCACCACACTGCAACACTGCACCACCCACACTGCACAAGACACCGCTTCACCTCCCAGCTCCGCTCCACATTGACACTGCACCACTTACACTGTATAAGATACCACTACACTTCGTAGTGTTGTTCCACATTGTTGGTTGGTTCTTAAGTTTAGGGGCTGCGACAACGCGGTCATGTAGCCCCAGTGTTCCACATTGTGACACTGTATAAGATACCACTACACTTCCTAGTGTTGCTCCACATTGTGACACTGTACTACTCACACTGCTATGTCTCTTAAATAATTACTCAGAAAATAGAGATATATTGATTATCTGATTTTACTGCATAATTTTAATAACCCACGTCTTCTTCAGCCATTCAGCTCTCAGTCACTAGATGGTATTCATTTATCCATTATAAACCTGAGATTTTAATCATCATCTGTTATTACATCGCATATTATAATAAAATTTACAACAAATTTGTTAACTGCCTGAGCTCGATTTATAAACATTCCTATTGATTATTGTGACCACTTGACCCAATTCGAATTACCAACTTGGCACATATGCATTTATTAATAATATTAATGGCATGAAAATTCCTGCTCAAATAATCACTTGTTTTAAATATTTATTCAGTAATAAATTCAAAAATGCATTCATAAACATTATTATGAATCAGGACGCGCATTGAAAAATGTGCGATAATATCGGCAAAATATTCTAGCTAACTCAAACTTGGAAAAACCTGACAATTGTTAACTAAAAATCGCACCTGGTTAAATAGAACTATAATTTAATCATACGACTGGCTAGGACTTCGTAGAACTAAAACTATGAAATATGACTAAACTACAAAGCATGGTCTGGTCTTATTTTATATTATCATCCTGGATGTCGATTAGGCCATCTGCAAGACGATGAATGTTGCAGGTTCGGTTCCACCATGTGATATGAGTGCCCCCATGGAATCCATGACTTCTCCTGGCTTGGATCGACAACGACCTCGGGAAGTGCTCCATTAATCGGCCCCATCCTGGTGTTCCAATGGTCTCCAACATGGCCGGGAATCGGCATCCCGCTAACCCATCTCCGACGTTTAATGCACGATCATAATCATGGTGTAGGAAAGTCCAAAAATGCTGTTCATCTGATAACCATAATGTTCCGCACACATTTTTGGAATGCCAATATAAGAGTGTCCTTCACTGTTCCGCAGACGCTTGGCTAATGGCTCCATTTATTAATGTGCCTCTCCACTGTCCTTAACACACTTGGCTAATAGTTGCATGAATAGTCTCTCCAGTGTCCTTAACATGCATGGCTAGTTGCATTAAATATATGTCTCATGAGCTAATAATTCCGATATGTTGCCCGTCACTCAACATGCTTGTATCTTCCTTCGTTAATATCTTGAGAACGCGTAACGCTATTGGCATGATTATTCTTGTATATTCAATATAATCTCAGGGGCTACTTTATGCTGTAGTGTTCTTATTTCTAAGGCAACGGAATAAAATACCATATTTGTTCCAGTATGTTCGATGGCTTGCCATTCGCTACGGCAGCGCGCGTTAGCCTCAGACTGGCTCCCCGCACACAAGCGCTAGTTTGAAATCTCCGCTCGGCGCTCCTTTCAAACATTCTAAACGACATGACCGCACATGGATCACAGGTACAGCGTGACTATAGAAATAAAATTCTTTTAGTAGTTTCTTCATAAAATTGAGGCCTATTTTATAGAGTAGTCATCTCCTCTGTTGGACAACAGGATAAGCTTTAATAAGATATTCTGGCAAATTCGATGGCTCATCATTCGCTGGACGCTCGCGCTCGGCAGCGGACTGGCTCCCCACTCTCACACGACACTTGTTTGAAAATGCAGCGTGGCGCTTCGTTTAAATTCTTCAAACGACATGACTGTACAACACACACCACAATAACACAGGTTATCAGAACACGTGGGGGGGGGGATAAATGACCATGATGTTCAAGCCCCTCAAAGAACAGCAACTCACCATCACTAACAACCACAAAACTGAGGGGGAAGGGGTGGGGGTATTTTTTTTTTTCTATTTACTTCCTAAAAATAGGATCAGGGAATTATTTGTTGACAGGTAGTAGTCGCATATATGGGGTATGGTATTCCTGGAATAAATGCAATTACAAGTTCAAATTCTACTATAGACCTACATATAAATTGGAAAAGCCACATGACTGAAAATTTTTACCCTCTATTACCAGAACAAAACAAGCATAGAACCACTACAAACTTTCCACTCACTGGGAAAGATAATGAGAATAAGACACAAAGAAAATAGAAGGGCAATGTTAGATGTTGCAGTAGTCGCACATCATCCAGTTAACACATACTGAGTGGTCTAGAGTAAAATGGAAGACAGTGTCTTTATAAAATGATGCTACCTTAGTACACTGCCCTTCCATTCTCTAATGCGTGGTTGCCAGAAAGATCAACAAAGAATGCCATACCATCTTCAGAGGAGATTACAAAGATTTGGATTGCCAAAATGTGTTGAAACGAGCTAGGGGCTCATAATTGAGAATTTAGACCTCATTCCTTGTCAGGAGATTTTGATTCCTTGACCAAGAGATTTTGTTATTGGTTGCTTAGGTTACAGTTCATTTCCCCCAACAATATTAATGAACTGAGGGATCAATGAAACAGTCTGTATTATTGTCTACAACAGAACCCTCTCAGACTGGCTTGAAGGGCATGTTATAATTTGTTATTATTGTTGCTTCATTTATAGAGACAAAGGATATCATTCGCCATTAACAATTCTTGAGTTAAATTAACATTAAATTGTTGAGTAAAAATGTATTTTGAGATCACAAAAAAAGAATTGTCTCACTCATCTTGGTGTCCTTGCTGTTGAATCTGACTTGAAAGTGAAGTAGGACTAATGAAGAAATCAAACTTGTTTGCAAATGACAATGCAAGGAGGAAGCCCCTTGTCATTTAATTAATATATTTATTGCAGCCAAATTGGCCATTTAGTGTTAAAGTGCAGGGAAGTCTTATTCACAGAATTTCACCAGCGATTCTGATCTGATCCTACAGTTAAATACATAGTATCTCTCACACTGGTCACCACACCTTGCACATAAACAGTTCGTGCAGGGCTCGTGAAATCTCTGGGTGATACACAACTTGTGACGAAATCCGTGTACGGATAGTCTTATTACTTCGCCATTTAAATACCGTAATTGGTGTTTTGGTCATTGGTTGTGTACGATCTGTTAAAATGTAATGTAAATTCTTTGTATTAAGTTTTCTCTTTACAATTTCTTTTATAAATATACACATTCAGCATCTGGGCTGACTACCTAACAGACAGACTACAATGTTATCATATTTCTGTAGCTGTAATTTACTGTGATCTCTAATTGGTGATTTTGTAATTCCTTTTGTTCACTTGCTGTTTTGTTTAGGTACAATATTGAGCTTATAGAATCAGTGGCTGGGTGGAGAGAATTGGCATAAATTATTTACTGAATAAAATGTATCCCTATTTATAATTACATAACTACAACCTTCCTGATGCCCTGCATGAAAGTAATATGTTGTGGCAAATAATTTTTGTCAGTGATGTTCAGGACTTGACTTTTCTGCTCTCAACTCAGTCACCCATTTTTAAAAGCTCGCAATTGTACTTGGGACATTGTACTTATCTGCCCTGTGTGCAAACTTAGTGTGGGATCTGGCATTTTTTTTTTTTATTATTATTTTTTTTTTTCAGGAAATGGAGCACAATCCAAGTACGGAGAAACTAAAAGATACATCTTTATCAACTAAAAATACTGTGAAAGGTTCTACTGGGAATCACCAAATAGTTGATATTTCTTCTCTTAATCAAATGAAAGATATTATGCAGCTACTGGATGAAATCCCCCCTCAACAGAGTGAAAATACTCTTAAGCAATCGGTTACTAAACTTTTCCAAAGAAAATATTCTGCAAAAAATCAAAAGAAGGGCAAGAATTCCACTACACAGTCTTTAAGAAATCAAGGGTAAGTTGTACTTCAGTATTTAAATTCTTTTCTGTGCCAAAATTATCATCGCAAAGAATTTCCACATACCATACTAATTAGCTGCAATATGTTGGAACCTCAATTTTACTCTCCTGCTCCCCCCTCTCCCTTTCACATTTTTTATTTTGGCTTCTTCCAGTCCTCTCATTTGAGCAGGGGTATTAAGGTAACTACCGTCACTCTCGTATATAAGTACAAAAAATAAGCATGTCAACGGGTCTTTCTCAACGCACGAAGTCTTACGAGATGCGTCATACCTTCCTTGCCGATAAGGAGCAACTTTGCGAAATCATGCGTGCGATGTAATAGGTGATTCCCAGCGTCAAACATCTCCTGTGAGCTGAGCTGTCTTGACAGGCCATTTGCTTCTCGCATGTGCTAAGCACGCACGCGAGTTAATTATGTGAATGCGTGTTATGTTCCGATATTTTAAAATTTTACAAGTGCGTGATATAGTTGGTAATTGTTTCTGTAACATATGTGATTTGTTATTTCGTGCTCACGTGTTTAGAAATGCCGGTGACGAACACTGGATTTAAAAAAAAGCACTTTACCAATGCTCGTCATTTGTGACGAAAACTGGCTATTGTCATTTCTCCTTGTAAGACCTAACAGCAGCAATATACTTATAATGTAGCTCTAAAGCACCCGGTATTAATTAAATTATCATTTGATCATCGTGTCCAGTAGTCGTCATAGCTGACGAACTTTAGAGCACATTCGTGACGAACACTAGTGCACGATAATGTTAATGTTTGTGTTAACACTTCACAACCAATAAACATTTACAGTGTATTGTTATTATTACGTAGGTCTCTCTTCTTGACGGCCGCACCTCAGTAGGCCTAGGTTTTTTTGGCTAGGCGTGCTACAGAGGATTTTTTAATTTTTTTAATGAGATGAAAAATATTATATTATTCTAAGACTAAATCTTTGCTTTCAGGCAATATGTTAGATAGTTATTGTTGTTTTAAGGGATGGAACTACGAGGTCATCTGTCGAAACGCACAGTTCTGAATTATGATATTGAGCAAATGGAAGCTGCTATTAAGGCCATTTTGGAGGACGGCATGAGTATTTAAAAGGCCACGGAGAGGAATGGTGTTCCGAGAAACATCCTCTTGGACAAAATTAAAGGAAAATCTCCTAGCGAGAGGAAAATGGGGCTAAGTTCCATTTTAACAAAGGAAGATGAGGCTATGCTAGTCAATGGGTAATCTCATTACGAAAAGCGGGGTCTCGGTAACAAAGGACGATTTGCAAAATAGCATCCAGTGCCTCACACAAGAATTGGAGGGGGACTTTCCTTTCAAAGATGGAGGCCAGGAAGGAAATGGTGTGAATATTTCCTAAAAAGAAATCTAGGTCTATCTTTTATGAACCCCTCAAAATTTGACAGTAAGCCGTGCTGCAATTACAGAAAATCAAAATAAAACCTGGGTTTCAGAAGTCTACAGCTATTTAGTGGAAAACGACTTCCAGTCTGTTTTGTCAGACCTTCGGCTACTGTTCAACGCTGACGAGACGGTTTTCTTTCTCAATCCGAAAGGTAACAAAGTGCTGGCGAACAGGGGTGACAAGACAATATATCAGCAAGTGAATTCGGATGAGAAAGAATGCTTGACGGTACTCTTAACAGGCAATGCCCACGGCGATATTTCTCCTTCCCTTGTAGTGTTCAAGTATGAACGTCTGCCGCAAGACATCATTGCCTTAATGCCAGCACATTGGGGCATTGGCAAATCGCCAAACGGGTGGATGACGGGGGAAGTGTTTTACGAATTTCTCAGTAACATATTTCATCCTGGGTTGGTTGAGAAGGAGCTTCCTCTCCCTGGCATTCTATTCATAGACGGGCACTTCTCACACTTGACCATACATACTAGTACATTTTGTGAGGATCATGGAATTGTTTTGGTCGCTTTACTACCTAATGCCACACACGTACTTCAACCCATGGATGTATGGGTTTTTAAGCCACTAAAGACTGCCTGGAAGAAAAATGTACATGAGTGGCAAATTCAGAGGGTTGCTAATAGCGAAGATACTGCACTGAAGAAGAAGGATTTTTCGAAACTTCTGGCAACAATCGATGTTAGGCCTCGGCGAACGGTCATTTTCCGGGCTGTTATGCCGTGGGCTCACTTGTTCAGAGCAGAATTACGATATTTTCATACCCGTATGTCTTTTACTCACCATTCCCGCTTCTCGATGCCGTCCTTTTTTTTTATATTTCATTTTTTATTAAAAAAAAGATAATTACTGGTACTGTTTTATTCGTAAATGATAGCCCCCAAGTCGATAAATCGGTGTCTTACGCAACAATTGACAGAAATGCATTATAAACAGCAGACAAGGAAAATTAACTATGTGACGGCTATTCGTGCAAACGGGTGACGAATATAGGAAAAATCCAAATACATCGTGCCGAACACTGGTGCAAAAACACACTTTTTTTTTTAATACGTAATTTTTCCTAAAACGAATATCTTCGATATTTGGACTTTCCTAGTGTTTGAGTAGAGTTTGAGGTTAGGTACAGTGCTTTTGTTGATTAAAATTTACCAAAATGTGTAAGGTGTATATAATTTCTTGACTAATAAATCTGTCTTAACATGACGACCATTGTGCATTTACCTTAAGGCTGAAAAGACAAAAAGAGCCTATCCAAAATTCCCTAAATTGCTGTATTTCCACTAACAATGTCAAATATTCGGTATATGAACTCTCACAAGATTATGCTTCGTCTGCTGGCTACCAAGAGTTAACCAGTCCATCCTCGGTCTTGCTCATGCATACCGGTACTCAGTAGCTCGCAGGGAGAGGGGTGTTGTATATCCCATAAATGTGAGAATTGGGGCTGTCCTTTGACATCTTGGACTTAATACTATCCCGCTAACTTGCGGCCACTTTAAGCAGGACCTCATTGTTGTCATGCTGGCAAGCCTTACTTGTAGGCTTGGTTCAAGAAGGATGAAAATTAATGTCCACACAGAGTTTCTAGCTAATATGGATCCCACAAGTGGAGTACATGAGAAATGTTACAACATAAGTTGCAGGAAGAAATTATGGATTTCAACTGTGGCAGTGTAGTTTCTTGTTATTGTACTATATCACTGTCTTCTAAATGTTTTAAGACCACCTCTTGGTGTAGCAGCTAGCATTCTTGGCTGTTGCCCAAGTGGTTCGGGTTCAATTCCCAGCTCTGCCAAGAAATGTTAATTCTGGTGCGAGTGCTCGAACGGGGTTCACTCAGCAACGTGCGGCAAAACTGAGGAGAAGACGGTTGGATTTCCACCTCAGCCATCCTGGAAGTGGTTTTTCGTAGTCTCCCCCTCCAGGAAAATGCTGGGATGGTTCCTAACTTAATGCAACGGCCGCTTCCTTCCCAATCCTATCCCGAATTTACAAATACACACACTAGTAACTAGGTATTGCGATCACAATAACACAGATTATAAAATCAAAATGTTCTCGAAAGAAGAACAAAATGAGTATTGTACATAACACAGGTTATCACACAAATACATGGGGCTATATGACCACAATATTGCAGCCCCTAAAGTAAGCAGCAGCAGCAGCAACAACAACAACAACAAAAAGCACTTAAAGTTTTTGTCATAATAATTTTCTCAGTGGCAAATAGTATTTTCTTAGCATAATTGCTTGTAGGTATTGAATAATAATAACTTACCTTTACACAGGAAATAATTTGTTTTTGACCAAAATAAGCATTTTTCCACACAACGAATATGCATGTGTGCTACCAAACCAACAACATTAAACATCTCATATGGACATCACTGCTACTAAAATTTGAAAGTAGAAATTGTCGATCAAAATTGTTCTATGTTTAGAATTATATCCATTCCGAAATTATACAATACCTTTCTACCCTGTCAGTTGTAAGGCATTAAAACTTTTGAAAACACTTGTTCAAATATATTTGACAGTAAGATTAAAAAGTGTGGGTAAGTCCATGCTGATTTTGTATACAATTTAACTTTATAGACAAAATATGTGTACCAACCTTCTACTTCAGGCATTCAAGCAGGCGCAGGAAAAGCTACTCCTATGCGAACACACTCTTGGGAAGCTAACTTAAAATTGGGGGGAGCAGCACACAACATGAACACACCTTCTGTTACTGTTTGGAGGATGTTGGAATGATTTACAACTATCCTGCAGTTCTATTAGACTGCTTTGATTTTTATCATTAAGTACGGTATGTATGCTTGGTAATCGGCCCAGAGGCTGGTCGGATGCTTATAAAGCAGCACTTTAGGTTATGTGGTAAGAAATTCATAGAACCCAAGCTACCACTGTAATGAAGCATACTAGCCTAGGAGAGGAGTGAGGTAATTTCCCATTCCTTTCTTCTCTGACCAGTGCAACACACTTTTCATAGCATTCACAGGCACTAGCTATGCCCGGAATACCATCACTCAGTAGCTTCCATATAATCTCGGCCACAATGAGACACAGACATTGGTGAAAAGTCACATACTGTAGAGAGCAGCTATAAGCATTTTTTATCATTTATTTTTGTTTTACAATTTCTATTGCATTTTAGGCGATTTAATGGTCATTCTATATGGCTTGCCGTAAATAAATAGAACGTCTATCAATGTTGTTGTTTGAGTCTTCAGTCTCTTGACTGGTTTGATGCAGCACTCCATGCCTCCCTGTCCTGAGCTAATCGTTTCATCTCTACATAGCTACCACACCTTACGTCCGAGGCAATCTCTTTAACATATTCTAACCTTGTTCTACCCCAACAATTCTTGTCTTCAACCCTTCCTTTCATAACTAACTTTGCTATTTCTGGGTGTCCTCTTCATTAGCAGTCGCCAGAAACTTCTCTCCTTCCCTACTCGCCTTAATACCTCTTCATTTGTTACTCTATCTACCCATCTGATCTTCATCATTCTCCTGCAACACCACATTTCAATCATACTCTTCTCTTTTCTTTTGTGCCAACAGTCCAAGTTTCACTTCCATAGAGTACCACGTTCCAGACAAAGGCTTTCAAAATTTACTTTCTAATACCTAAATCTACATTTGATGTCAACAAGTTTCTTTTCTGTAGAAATGCTTTCCTTGCCTGAGGCAACCTAAATTTTATATCCTCTTTGCGTCATCCGTCACCGGTTAATTTGCTTCCTAAGTAGCATAAGTCTCCTACTTCCTTTAGCTTTTCACTGTCAATTTGATGTCAATAGGGATTTCAGGTTTCTTTAGGCTGCATTCCATTATTTTTATTGATAATAATAATGTTATTGGTTTTACGTTCCTTTTAACTACTGCGACTTTTAGAGACGCCGGGATGCCGGAACTTTGCTCTGAAGGGGATCCTTAACATGCCAGTAAATCTACTAACATGGCTTCCTCGCATTTGCACACCCTCAAATGCCCACTGACTATTTCAGGATTCGATCCCGCTATCTTGGGATCAGCAGGCGAGAATGTTATTGCTGAGCCATGCAGCCAGTCTACATTTATTGATTCTCATCATGAATTCTCGCCACAATTCTGTCAATACAACTTAACAATATAACATCTATTTAGTTAAAATGTACATGTTTTGGCCCGCAATGGAGCCATCTTCAGTGTTTGTTAACCGAAAAACATTTTCTAAATAAACTTCAAATTAACATAATAATAATTCTCTTAACGTTAGATCTAATTCTTGAATTAAAATGGATATTCTCACAATCGAAGATTTTTTTATATTAACAATATTGATATATTCTCCAATAAATAAATTCAGAAAGCTAGAGAAACTATATGTCATATTCAGCCATACTATAATGGCCTAACATCCCATGGATTCAAATTATCTTGGAACATTATACGGTATTATACAAATTCTGTTTAGTGTAAGTCCCGGGGCACCTATTTCATCCCTGTCCCCAATCCAGTTACACACACTACTATCATCATCATCATCGTTGTTGTAGATCTACTCCAGTTTCCCAGGTGTGGTTTATGAGCCTCTTCCATCTTTGTTAGTCCAGATAGATCTTGGTCTTCTCAATCTCTGACCAATCCATTCCTCTACTAACTTAGTTATGGTTTGCACACACACTACTAGTCATCCCATAAATACAGGTTATCAGACAAATTCAACACACACCCAACTACATGGGGCAATCAAAGTGTCCCAAGCCCCTAAAATGAATTAACAACAAATGTCTTACTCATCCAGAATGTTCCAGATGTATGGCATAACACATTTGCTGCTATTTGTTTATTTGAGAACTTGTAGGCTAGCAGGCATAAGGGAATAGCAATACCAATACAGCACTGACAGTAAATAATCCCTATTGTTGTACCCTGAGGTCCCCACAGGGTACACCTACCCCATATCAGCCCCATCTCACCACTCTTCACCCCCTATTTCTACATTTCTACACCTACACCAAGGAAGCAACAACAACCACACCGACTAACTATCAGGCCATTACTCCCTAGGCCTGGCCAGCTACCTTTTACTTCCTCATACAGGCTTATAACGCATATGGAATTTGCTGATGTCTGACGCAGCACTTACGAACCCAATAAACTGTCTTGCCACTATCACTTTCACTGACACTGTTTCATCTCAACACTGTCACGCCGTTTTGCCAGACCGTCCAGCAGAGCCGGTAAGTGTACTTTTTGGGTTTCCCAAAACATCTCCATTCAAATCCAAACCCGTAAAACTTGTAATCGCCACACTCATAATTATAATTGCACTCTGCTATTATTCAAATAGCGAGTCTGTCTGACAAATAGCAAATTAAAAGCATTTCACATTCTTTCAGGTTATTTCATTACATTTCTTTAAACCTTGTGTAAACACTAGCCTTTCGCCTACTAAATCCTAAATTACTACGCCTTGCTGACCATTTAAGGCACGGTCTTTGTTCCCCAGCGTTATAAGCATGCGTCAGCGCCAACCTCGCGCACTCGCTGCCAGTAGCCGGCTTGCATTTCCTGTTCGCAGCTCCCTCTTGCACTTGACACTACAGACTACCGCTTTGCCCAAAAAACACACAGTTAGGAACCAAATCCAAATCACGTAACAAATTGGTGAGACGCCAGATACATCTTACCCGTTAAGGTTAAACACTTTTCAACCCCTAACAAATGGGTAGTTGGGGCCCTTTCAATCTATACTATAGTAAAGCCATTGTTACTTTCAACTTGACGTTTTAGTGTTACCTAAGATCTCTAGCTATTTCAAATACCCCCCAGGGGCTCACATCTAGTGGGACGTGGGTTGGCGACCACGGGACCCCAGCTGAGTCCGGCATTGCTACCACTTACTTGTGCCGGGCTCCTCTCCGTCTGATTTCCTGTCGACCTCCCTTGGTCAACTCTCGTTCTTTTCCGACCCCGACGGTATTAGGGTATCCGAGGCCTATGGAGTCTTACCCTTTCCCGCCTTAATTGGCCCTTTTCTCATCTTTCCCGATTCGCCATTCTTCGAGGGGTCAGACCTCTTGTTTTCTTTTCATTCTATTTCCTTTTCTCTTTAAGATTCCCGCACTGTTTTTGTGAATTGGCTCACCGTGTATCTAAATTACCTTTGGCGAATTTTTTGAATCTTGTAGGAATTTTGTAGGTATTTTCAACCTAAGTCGCATTTTGTAAGTATTTTCGATCTAAATTACATTTTGTGAGTATTTTCAACCTCAATTGCATTTTTAAAGGATTCATCATCATCAAGTTTCTACTCCAGTTTCCCGGGTTTGGTTTACGAGCGCTCTGCATTTTAGTCGATTCATGTACCACTGCTCCTTCAAGACTTCATCCCAGTTGATTCCCTTGGATGTGATATCTTCCTTCACTTGGTCCAGCCATCTCCTCCTAGGTCTTCCAACAGGTTTCTTTCCAGTAATCTCGGTATGTAACCATTGTTTTACAATTCTTCCTTCTGTCATACATTTGACGTGACCAAACCATCGCAAACGTGCCCTAGTTATGGTCTCCTTCAGGGACTGATTTATTCCAGCTTGTTCTCTTATCTTCTCATTTCTTACTTTGTCCTTCCTAGTTTTTTGAAGCATGCTTCTTAGAAACTTCATTTCTGAAGCCTGAAGTCTGCTGTCATCTTTTTTGGTAGTTGTGCATGTTTCCAACCCATACGTAATTGACAATCTTTTTAGTAAGTCTTTGAATGTATGTGGAGGCACTTTCGTGAGTATTTTGAATTACAATTGCATTTTGTAATTATTTTCAACCTAAACCACATTTTGCAAGTATTTTCAATCTAAATTGCATTTTGTAAGTATTTTCAATCTAAATTGCATTTTGTAAGTATTGTCAATCCAAATGAGTATTTTGAATCTACCATACATTTTGTAAGCATTTTTAATCTCAATTGTTTTTTGTAAGTATTTTGAATTTCAATTGCAATTTGTGAGTATTTTGAATCTGAAATGGCCATTTGCAATCTAAATTGCATTGTGTATTTTCAATTTCAATTGCATTTTGTAAGTATTTTGAACCTCAATTGCATTTTGTATGTATTTTCAATGTCATTTGCATTCTGTAAGTATTTTGAATTTCAATTACAATACCCCAACACCTCTCACCACTATTATTTATTTTATATGTGGACCATTTGCTGAAGGGCATAATCTAGCTGGGTGGGATTAAATTAGGTGGAAACCAGGTAAGCAATCTGGCCTTTGCTGATGACCCGATTGTTATGGAGGACTCCGTTGAAAGCTTGCAAGGCTACATGTTAGAACTTGAACAGAAATGTGTGGAGTATGGTATGAAGATCTGCGTTTCAAAGTCGAATGTTATGTCGGTAGGGAAGAAATGCAAGAAAATAACCTGCCAGGTAGGAGGAACTAAATTGGAACAGGTGGAACATTTTAAGTATTCTCTCAGGATGATAGTATGGGGAAGAAAATAGAATCGAGGATTTGAAAAGCCAATGCAGTGAGTTCTCAGTTGTGATGTACAGCCTGCAAGAAAGAAGTTAGTGTAGTGATGAAACTCTCCCTACATCAGTATTTAGACCAACCTTGCTGTATGCAAGTGAGAGCTGGATAGATTCAGGATATCTGATACATAAGCTAGAGGTAACTGATATGAGGTTAGCACAAATGATTGCTGGGACAACTAGATGGGAGCAATGGCAGGAAGGTACTTGTAATGAAGAGATAATGCCTAAGTTAAAAATGAACACTTTGGATGAACATGTTCGTATGCGCAGACTCAGATGGAGGAGTCATTTGAAGAGAATGGGGTTAATGAGTTCTGCTGTGGAGGGTAAGATGATGATAATTGTTGTTTTAAGGGGCCTAACATCTAGGTTATCAGCCCCCAGAGGGTAAGAGAAGCAGAGGTAGACCTAGGAGGTGATGGTTAGATTCAGTGTTGAATGATTTCAAAGTGAGAGGTGTAGAAGCAGAGAAGGCCACAGTGCTAACTGCTAATAGGGGATCATGTAGGTGACTTTTTCACAAACAGAGACTTGCAGACTGGATGCTGAAGTGCAAAACAGTCTCAAGTGAAACTGTTCAGTATGCATGTATGTATATGTATGTCTGCATACTTTGCTGTCTCCAAAGTCTCTTCATTCTTTGCTTTGAGCTGTAGAATGATTCATATGAAAATATTTTTGAGGTAACCAAAGAATATAACTTGTAATTTTCTGAATTGATTACAGGGAGATTGGGAGTGATTCCAGTAATGTAAAATTAATCTTTGTGGAACATGATTCATCTGAAAATTCAGAGAATGAGAAGAATACCAAAGAAACTACTAATCATGAATTACAAACTAAAACATCATCATCTAACTCCAGTCCACCTACAACGATTGAGTATATATCTCACGAAGAGGGGGATCATGAAGACAATGTTTTGATAACAAATGAGGCAGAACATTCTCATATTCCTGAAAATTGGGAACCTAGAATCAATCCTAAATTGAAAAATGAAATGGTAATTTCACTTTCACCTGAACATCAATACAAAAATAGAAGGGAAAGGCAAAAGTGTGATTTTAATAATGCATCTAAAACAGACATTGAAAATATAAATTCTCTTAGTGCAACTGAAGAATCAGATGAGGATGAACATCCTAATAGTGGAAAAGAAAAATCATTTGATAAGAAAGCAGAATCCAACAAGACCTTAGCTAATATACAAAAGATGGATGGATTTAAAAGTAACTCCAAGTATGAAAGTACAAAACCACCACTAGCAATTCTATCAGTGTCTGATGCAGATGAGCAGTCTGCCATGGATTACAAAATGCAGTTCCATCTTCATACTAGCAAGAAACCTATTTATGACAAGCAGAGGAAGCCATGGCTAATAATGACACGGTGAGTACCATTTTTTTTCTTAATGCAGCATAATAGAATTTTGAGAACCAACCAAAAAAAAAAACACATATGATTTAATTAATTATAGGACACACCAGATCCCCATCATTTTGTAGGGAGCATCCTATTACCCTGAAAGCTAGACCAACAAATGAACAATGATTTTCTCTTCTTCAGAGTAATTTTTTCTCAGCAATTTGGCTGCGTGGCTCAGCGGTAGCGTTCTCGCTTGCTGTTCCCAAGGTTGCAGGATCGAATCCTAGTGCAGTCATTTAAGGATGGGCAAATGCAAGGGATCCCCTTCGGGACAAAATTCCTGCACTGCGGTGTCTCTAAAAGCCGCAGTAGTTAAAAGGGACGTAAAACAAATAACATTATTATTAATTTCAGCAATTGCTATTTTTAATGGAAAGAAATGGTTGGTCAATGTGTAAGACATGAGAGACTCGCACAGTGTTTCGTTTCTTATATTGGCAATGTGGTATTGACCAAGATAGCCTCAGGCATGGCTGTCCAATGCAGAATTCAACTTTGTTTTATCAAAGAGATCTCAATAAGACTCGCTGACAACATCTAAAGAAGATTGTGGATGTCAAAAATAAAAGGAAACTTTGGATTTTAGTGCCATCTCATATCCAAGTCATCGACTTTCCAACCACTGTCATATTAAATCAAAACTTAAGTTTAGCCTGGAAGGGGGGGAAATTTAGTTATAGTAGACAGTAATTTTTACTTCACTGTTATTTCCAATTCCCATTAACTGTACGCACATATTTACTACCGTATCCCCTTGTTGGCCAACGGCCTAGCCGTGTTGAAACACCGGATCCCATGAGAACTCCGCAGTTAAGCAACATTGGGCGCAGTCGGAACTTGGATGGTATGCCGGTTCTAGGCACTGCGCGCTGTTGACCAACATAAGGAGGAGCGGAAAGGCCCTGGCCACCCTACCGCACGTATTTATTTATCGTATGGCTTTTATGCCGGGAGTGTCCGAGGACATGTTCGGCTCGCCTGAGTCTGTAGCTGCTTCCAGCGGACATCCTAAAGGGTGAGCTACAAGTTCCGTTCAATTTCAAGTAGTTCCAACTTTCGCCACCAGATATCAATGATACCTAGTGGTGAACGTTGGAACTTAGATAGAGCGTTCAGACGAAACCTAACCTAACAATTTTGCTTTACACAAGTTTAGTCTGTGAAAGGATCTTTTACATGCCATAAATCTATGACATGGGACTGCCGGCTTTACTTCCCCTCCGAAGGAAGGCATACTGAAGGATTTTTAACGCTCTTAAAAAATCCGACGACTTTGGCCGGGTTTGAACCCGCTATCTTGGGCATAGCAGTTCAGCATGCTACCGACTACGCCACCGAAGCCGACACCGCACGTAAACTCCGGCTGGGGGTAGCCTCTTCGGAAGCTTGGACCTGCCTTCGGGCAGAATACCAATTAAATTTTTAATCCCCTTGTTATTGAAAATCCAAATAATCTCTTTGAAACGGGCAGATGACCACGCTGTTCCGCCCCTTAAAACCTCAATAACTAACGAATGACCCTCAAAATGTCGACGCTGGTTTAACGCTGCATCAGGATGAAGATGCAGAGGTCACAACTTTCTCGAGGAAAACTCTGAAAAAGCTGTTCCTTCAGAACCGGTTATACTACGTACAGGTAAACGTGTTTGGAAACAGTAGAACAGACTAAACCTTCAGATTAAGATGGCATAGTTGTATACATAAGTGCAGGGATGCCCAACCTTTTTTAACTAAGGTCCACATTGTAAATAGTTGCGGGACCTTGCGAGCCAATAACACCCCGGGGGGTTTGGGGGCTATGGAATTTTTGTTTAAATATAGGTGCAATATGGTGAGTTTTGTGGTTGTCTGGGCTTAGTTTTTTTAGTATTGTTGCCATTTTCTATATTTATTTGTAGTGGATAAAAAAAATAAAACACTAAAAATAAATTTAAATATTTTTAATAAATCACTTTAAAATAGAAGTACAGTACGATGATATTCAATACACTCATACAGCGTGAATGACAAAGATTGAGTATTCATGTTCATTTGACACAATTATTAATCAAATTATGAAATAAAGTTCATGATAATTTAGTTAAGTGCGATGACTGGATCTGCTTTGTATCGGTACTTAAAATTTCTCCCCACTTAGTCTCGAACTTAGTTGTACCAATCATTAATAAGGATTTTAAGTGTTAATCAGTGAGAGAAGCTCAAAATTTCGATGGTTGGTTCCTTAGTTTAAAAGGCTGCGAAAACGCAGTCATATAGCCCCATTTACTTTGGGTGTTTGTAGAATCTGTCTGATAACCGGTGTTAATTGTGATGACTGTATTAGTGTGTGTTATCTGTTTTTAATTCAAGTAAGAACTGCAGACAATAATTTCAAGTAGTTCCTACTTTAGCTACCAAATGCTACGATCCATGACACCTAGCTGTGAACTTGGATACTACTAGATGCATCACAACCAGTGCCTGGGGACGAACGTTGGAACTTAAGAGCATTAATCAAACCTAACCTAAAAAAATTCTGTTTCACACAAGTTTAATAGTGGAAGGTTCTTTTACATGTCATAAATCTATGACATGGGCCTGCCGGCTTTACTTCCCCTCCAAGGGAAGGCATACTGAGGGATTTTTAAGGCTCTTAAAAAATCCAACGACTTTGGCCGGGTTTGAACCCACGACCTTGGGCATAGAAGCTCAGCATGCTACCGACTACGCCACCGAAGCCGCTTCAAAATTTTGATTTTATGTAGTTCATTTTGGAAAATGCTTGTTCACAAATGTAAGTTCAACCTAACACTGAAAACATGGTACTAGCAAACCTTTTTAAAGTGTTTGAAATCTTCATTGTTCCAGGAGCTGTAGAACGGCAACAGGTCACCATTTTTGTAGCACTCCTGAAAATGTTCCTTGTGTATTTCGTTTGTTGTTAAGTCAATGATTTCAAATTGAAGGCTTGTTGGCACAGAATCAATTTCACATTTGAAAGGATTGTGAAATAGGTTGATTTTGTCACATTCTTGGTCAAAATCTTCAAATGTGTCATTAAACTGCTGGCTCAATTGCTTGGTGACATCAGCAGCAAAGTCAGAAGGGAAGGGTGCACTAGCTTCAGTTAAAAAATCTTTACATGTTTCAAAGTGACCCAAATTGTTCTTGGTAAGCTGCTTCTCAAACAGTGCAAGTTTTTTCCTAAAACCCATAACATGATGGTAGGCATCAAAAACAAGTGAATTAACTCCTTGTAGTTTCAAGTTTAAAAAGTTTATGTACATTGTAATGTCAACTAAAAATGCTAACTTCCACAACCACAACGGATCAGAAAGCTCAGGCACTTGACGACCTTGTTCAAACATAAACATATCTACTGCTGCACGAAGTTCAAAAAGCCTTTGTAACACTTGACCTCTACTGAGCCATCGGACCTCACACTGATGACGGACTGACACTGGGCGCTAGGCGAGTCATTGACCTTGGATAGGGGTGCTCACGCACTGCTTTATCCAGTTGGCTTTAGTTGTTTCAAAGGTTTAGCGACACGGCGCGGAGCGGCGGGCCGGACAATGTAATCTCGCGGGCCGTAAGTTGGGCAGTCCTGCAAAAGTGTATGCTATATTTTTCATTGATCTTTTGTTCTTGATTATATACTTTCCTTCTTTTTTCCTCTCGTTGTACCAAGATGACTAATTAAAGAGGTTTTTTGTCCTTATGAGACTTGTTATTAATTACAGAAAAATTTTTAGGGACCCTGGCTTTTCACGAAATCTCACAGAAACCTGACATTTTGTTCAGACCACTAAATTTTGAAAACAATGTCTCATAAGTTAGCAATATTCTTCGTCTCACTCACAGTATCGTCAATTCAAAAATCAGTTATGTTGGATTTTCCTTTGATCTTCGGTTCTATTGCAGGGTATATAATAATATATATAATATCGTATGGCCTCGGGGTGCTATTTGACACCCAGAGGGTAGCTTGCATGTCGAATTTCGTAGTTCCTTGACTATGAAAGTCAAGGAGGTTAGATGTTAGATATCTAATCTCCTTGAACACAATAGCGCTTTCTAGTAGAGAAATGAGGAACTTTGTGTTGGCGGAAACTCCCGAGATTAATTTTGCCATTATGAACTCGGCCTACTGAATTCAAATGGGTTCTTTGACATGCCAACATCGTATGACATGCGTATCGTATTTTTGCCGCCTTTCAAAAATCACTTACCACGGCCAGGGGCGAACCTGCAATCTTGGGGTTAGTAGACCGACACGCTATCCACTCACCCACCATGGCAAGCTATTGCAGGGTGACCGCTGGTTACCTAAAATTACTTTCGCTGTGTTACTATAATTTTCCCCTGTGTTAAATTTAACCTTTCATTAACACACATACTTTTATAAGGATACTATTTATGTTTATTTTCAAAAAAATGAAACAAAATTATGTATGGTAAATACTTTTTTAAATTTATTATAGAGCGTAAAATACATAACACACACATTGTAGTCTCTTACGACAACAGGTATCTTTCACAAATTAAATAACTTACACGTTTCATTGATCACAATTATTTGATATCCACCATCTGGGTAGCAGAAGTAATTCCTGAAGAATGGAAGGGAGCAATTGTATGTCCCATCTTCAAGAAGGACCCTCAGGGGCTCACATCTAGTGGGACGTGTGTTGGCGACCATGGGACCCCAGCTGAGTCCGGCATTGCTTCCACTTACTTTTGCCGGGCTCCTCTCCGTCTTCTTTCCTGTCGACCTCCCTGGGTCAACTCTTGTTCTCTTCCGACCCCGACGGTATTAGGTTATCCGAGGCCTAGGGAGTCTTCCACTTTCCCGCCTCAATTGGCCCTTGTCTCATCTTTCCTGATACCCTCCTCCTGTGAGGGGTCAGCCTTCTTTTTCTTTTCCTTTTACCTCCTGCCTTGTGCTCAAGGCCCTTAAGGAGGCAGGGTGTATGTAGCCCCACCACTTCTGGTGCACCCTAGATAATGCTACACCCTCAGGGGCTCACGGCTGGTGAGTTCGGGAGTAGGCGACCCCGAGGGATTCCTGAGCTGGGTCAGTTTTCCACTTTTGTCCCTTACCTTTGGGGCGGACCCTCTCCTCTCCTCTTTTCCTTATATTTCCTTTTCTCTTTAAGATTCCCGCACTTTTTTTGTTACTTGGTTCACCGTGTATCTAAATTCCCTTTTAGCAATTTTTTAAGGCATTTTTGATCTACGTTGCATTTTGTAAGTTTTTTCAATCTAAATTACATCTCGCGATTGTTTTCAACCTCAATTGCATTTTGTAAAGCTTGACAATCTAAATTGCTTTTTAGTAAGTCTTTCAATGCAGGTAGACGGGCCTTTTAGTGAGTATTTTGAATTTCAATTGCATTTTGTAAGTATTTTCAACCAAAACCGCATTTTGCACGAATTTTGAATCTAAATTGCATTTTGCACATATTTTGATTCTCAATTGCATTTTATGGGTATTTTGAATCTAAATTACATTTTGTCAAGTATTTTCAATCTAAATTGCATTTTGTAAGTATTGTCAATCCACTTGAGTCGTTTGAATCTACCGTACATTTTGTAAGCATTTTCAATTTCAATTGCATTTTGTAAGTATTTTGAATTTCAATTGCACTTTGTGACTAATTTGGATTGGAACTGGGATAGGGCCTATTTCAACCTGAATTGCATTGTGTATTTTCAATTTCAATTGCACTTTGTAAGTATTTTGAACCTCAATTGCATTTTGTACGTATTTTGAATTTCAGTTGCATTTTGTAAGTATTTCGACGCTACATTGCATTTTGTACGTATTTTGAATCTAGCCTACGTTTTGTGGGGCTTTGGCTTTTTCAATCTATTCTTTTTGTGAATCTTTTCTAAATTCCCTTTTTTAAGACCATATTGTGAGTTGTTTCCATCTGAGTTTCTCTTTGTACGTATTTTCCGTCTCACATAATTTTTGTTCTGGTTTCCATTTCATTCTCGCTATCACCCAGATCATTAGGGGCCGATAACCTAGATGTTAGGCCCCTTAAAACAACAATTATCATCATCATCTTCAAGAAGGGTGATGCTACCAAAGTATCCAACTACCGAGGAATTTCACTTCTTGAAATTGGATACAAAGTCTTTACAACTCTGCTGTTAAACCGAATGAAACCACTGGCTGAAGGAATTGTAGGCACATATCAATGTGGGTTCGTCCCTGAACGGTCTACCATCGACCACATATTTACTTTGAGGCAGCTGATAGAAAAATTCGATCGGGAACTACACCTCATCTTCATCGATTTTCGGCAAGCGTATGACAGCATTGACCGCGTCGCATTATGGGAAACGTTAGAGGAACTTGACATCCCATCGAAATACATCCGTCTAATTGCAGCTTGTTACTCCCAGTCAACTTCTAAAGTACGGTTTGGCAATCAACTATCACCACCTTTCGCTATCCAAAATGGATGTTCTTTGCTTCCGTACATCCCAACGAAGGATGTTTCTCTTCACTGCAAAAAACACATGTACCTCCCACTCCTCCAGTTGATACCATGTGTCCACCTATAACGTTAAGTCTCACATATAGCATAGGTACTTAAATGCCGGCTTACGATTGGTGGATAGAGCTACTACTGATTCACACACTCGCCAAGAGATAGCGCGCCACTCTCGTCGACAGAGTATGCAAGGGAACTGCAGACGTGAATATTAGAAGAGCATTTTTCCTGAGTATGAGATTTATCACTCAAGCAGTTTGAGAGGCACACACGTTTTCACGACTGAAAATATATCAACTCAAAATTTTCTGGGTCACGTATCCCTTGAAATTTACCGTATTTGCTCGCGTATATCTCGCATTCATTACTGACGCCATCATATAAATGACCGTAATAACCTTGAGGTAGAAACACGTTCGATTTAGCGCGCCACAACAGTCGTCATTGTCCAGGAACTTTCCCGAAGCGTTAGTAACAGGAAGAGCGAGCAACAACGAGTTGATCCGAACTTCGATACGAGCCGATTAGGGAACGAGGCGCCGCGTGCAAGCATACGGCGCAGCGTGAGTGTAAGCACGATGACATCGTTCGCCGCGTCTTCGGCCGCGGTTGGCTAAATTCACCGCCTTGAGACACGTTCGAATCAGCAATTAGCGCGCCACAACAGTTGCTCAAGTAGGCCTAATGTTACATCGCAGAGAAACACAGTTCAGTCTTCTCGAATCTCAATAATTTCGTCTTTACGCATTGCGTCACATCAGAGCTCGGCCGCGTGCAAGCATGCTGTACACCGTTCGCCGCGTCTTCGGCCGCGGTTGGCTAAATTCACCGCCTTGAGACATGTTCGAATTAGCGCGCCACAACAGTTGTTCAAGTAGGCTTAATGTTACTTCGCAGAGAAACTCAGTTCAATCTTCTCGAATCTCAATGATTTAGTCTTTACACATTGCGTCGCATCAGAGCTCGGCCGCGTGCAAGCATACGGCGCAGCATGAGTGTTAGCACGCTGTTCTTAGGCCGCGGTTGGCTAAATTCACCGCCTTGAGACACGTTCGAATTAGCGATTAGCGCGCCACAACAGTTGCGCAAGTAGGCCTACTGTTACATCGCAAATTTTGTGTTTTTTCGGGAATTTGGTAATTCCCCGCGTATATCTCGCACCTAAAATTTTCACACATATTTTCGGTCAAAAAAAGTACGAGATATACACGAGCAAATACGGTATCAAAGAGCATGAATGCCAAGTTTTCAGTTTGCAACCCGAGGCAGGGTGTCGAGCGATGACCTTTTCTCAAATTCCCGTATATTTTAGAACTCTCTAAGACTATGGTTCGCATGCCGAATGGCTGAAAAATGTATCTTAAAACGCTAATCAAGATTTACTGGCGTAAGTAACTGAATTTTTGGAGATACTTCCGCAGCCCAAGGGTGATGGCGAAATTTAGGCCTAATCCGTAGCGTGAGCAAAGCGAGCGCGCGAGTGAATTCTCTCGCAGATGGGATGAGATGCTACGAACACAAATAAAATACCTTTTACCTGAGGAGAGCTGATATAAATGACTATTTTACTGAGGAGGACTGAGAGGGTAGAGAATAGGAGTGTCACATAAAAAATGTTTACGGGAAGTGACTGAATCGTATGGTACCGTAACCGTATGGAGCTTCCACGAGTTAAATGGCGCCATAACACTAACAATAACAAAATGGCACCGAAGCTTATGCATAGCGAACTTCCGGTCCGCGAATCTCCATTTGATTTTCATTGGCAGTGAATCGTTCGTGATTATCTTCTTTATTATTTCGGATTGTGGTTTTGTTTTTATACGTTCAACTTATGACATAAGAACTAGAGGGTTGGCCTTTCATGAATATTCCAAAGACAAGTGTCTCCTAAAAGAATAATTAGTAACACTTCGCATCAGAGACGACCATAACAAACAGCTTGCCTACAAAGTGTGCGATTTGCACATTTCAAACGGCAGTGGTTTAACATATCTTAGACTACAATAATTAACTTGGTGCAAATTAAATACCTTATATGTGAGAATATTATTATAATTTGCTATCAGGTTGTTATATTAGTATATAGGTATTATGCATTAACGTGACCCGTTTAAATGCTAAATTGTGACGGAAGCTACGAGTTATAGGCTATTCGCTGTACCGGTAGGCCTAATATTTACTAACAACGCATCGTTTCTTCTTTAATATTTATATAATCATTATAATTATAATAGCCTATCTATTAACACTTATTTAACCAATTATCATTTTATAATTCTATACATATTCCAGGTATTGCAAGAAAGCGATATTTGATAGCACATGCTGTTCCACCTTAAAATCCTTCCGTGCCTAGTTTTCAGTACCTATGGAAAATATTACCGTAAGTTAATAAACCAAACAACTGGCGACAATTTTTTTTAAATGCTCATTTACATCTTCACCCTAGTCTACGTAAAGTACCATACGGTAATCACTGAAAGGGTGGGGGTTATGACCTCAATTTCACAAACGAACGAACCTCGTTTTGCATGAATTATAGAACCCGAATCCTAATGGAGGTATGGATTGTCTGCATTTAGAAATATGTTAGTCAATAATTTAAAACAAGATGCCAGAAAACTAAATACAAAAAGCTGCGTGCCTACTATGGTGTTAAGTTGATCCGTGAAAAAAAAAAAAAAACAACTTCGCCAAGATTTACGACGTGCATTTAGTTAAATACAATCATCCAATTGGAGAAACACGTTCTTTGTCATGATCTTATAAGCAATTCAAACATACAAAAACTGCTGTAATTTACGGGAAAATGTGCAACATTTAGAGACTACGAGTGTTGTATGTGGCACAACGTTAGCTGACATTTCGCATCATTAATACATAAGGAATGAACCAAATATATCGAGAAAAAAGTTTCCGCCCAATCAATATATTTGATTTGTAAGCGTCAATACGGACTTAAAAAATGGATAACCCTCCAGTTAATCTTTAAGGAATGAACACATGCAGAGCTTTCTCACTGCACACAGCTGAAGATCATACATATCATTCTTGGTGCATTTTACGTTCTCTTAACAACAATTTGCTTAATTACATGCAAGGAAAATTGTAGTACACAGTTCCCATTGCTTCCATTACCTGACTACTAAATCAGAAGCTGGTAATGCATAACCATACGCCGGTGGCGCATCCTATGGCAAATGATAGATCGAAAGAAAATGTAAGCTCTATAGAAGCCCGGAACAAGGCGATACAATTTTCTACAATACTGAAAATAGTCAAAATACCCTTTGTAATAATGAATAATAATGTAGGGGGTCATGTAGTAATAGATGTTACCCACCCACTATCCCTCTTTAGATCACGACTTTGATAGTAAAATTGGAGGTGTGTCCGCTATTACACGCGTAAATTATGGGACAAATACAGTATCGCTAACCCCGCGCATTCGGTACTGACAGCCTTCATGTCACTTTGCCCCGCCTTTCCTCTCCGCAACCCACGGTCGCCACATAACAAGACCCTACGACCAACCGCCACACGGCAAGAATTCTGAGCATGCTTCTCACCTACACCCTGTATTTCGAAGGAAACAACGCGAAGGATATGTCGGGAGCTTGGAACAGCTAAGCTGTGTTGCAAATTTTTAGTGTTGTTGTAAATCAACTGATTCGAATAATACATTGTGCTACACTTCAGACATTATTTCTGTACAATTATACGTAATATATTTAAAAAAACGATCCTGAGTCAACCCGAGGACATTCAAACAGAGAAATACGATACTTTTAGATGAATAAATAAATTACACACCGAACCTATGCTACCTTTATCATCGGTATTCAATTCAATAAATACGACAAAGAGGGCAAACACTCTACAGCTAATGAATATAAAAACATTCACCATGCAATGATTATCCCTTAACATGAAACAAGAGTCTGAGTGGAGGTCGTTCACAGCTTACTACAGTAGTCGACAGATAACACCATGCACACTCACTGAATCGCGACTCTCTACGGTTAATATTAGCTTTCGTGATAATATAAAAGTAAAGTTAAGGTAAATACATATTTAGCACTGGGCACTCATACAAGCCGCTCTGTGGCGATATTATTTCCGTGGTTTTATATTGTCGAGTTGTAGGATATTGAATGACAGACTGTATTTTGAACGCTAAGACGGGAAACAATAGCCTCTGCTCTATTATCGATTGACGCAAGGATTTCTTTGACACCCTCCATCCCTTCACTGTCCCTATCATCATCACCACCATCATTGTCTTCGTCAGAGCTTGATGAATTGCCAAGGTTAATGATCATTCATTCCACCGCGTTATCCATACCACCTTCAGTATTCTTTCTGTACATGCTGTACGGGATGTGTCCAGTCCTCGGGTCGAACTTTGGCGAAGTAAAAGTAACGAAATAATGACAATGAAAGGAAATCCGACACAGACAGTGGTTAACAAGCGACTGAAACAATGCCTGCCCATACGAGAAGAATTCTGTCACTTATGTGGTGAATTTTGTAGCCACATGTTGGTGACGGGTGTTTGATAGTAAAATGTCGAGAGCTGCGAGACATTGTTTGTAGTTTTTGAAATGTATGCATGTGTGACGCATTTGCATTGAGTGTTTGCACCGACTTTAAAACAATTTGGTATGCGAAAGTAGATCATGGAAAGGCTAAAGAGAGTAAAATTCCACACGCCGCGAATACTTTTTAATTTAGCTTTATTTTATCAAAGTAGATAATAGAAAATAAAATAATGCAAAACGAGATTAAATAAGTCACTTTGACAAATACAATATTGTTACTAGGAACTTCAGTTATACACAGCACAAAATTACGTTCTTTTGACGGTACTAATTTCAGAATAGGAACTGTATTCTAGTCATACACAAAAAAAAAATAAGTCACTTTGTTAATACTAGATTGTGGTTAATTATATCACTTAGTCGTCGCATATACCCACGCAGGCATAAAGTTTTTTTTTTTTGCAAAAGTCAACACCAATTGAGAGTATTTCCACGATTGGATTGTATGAGAATAGAGGGGCGAGAGATGCCAAACGAAAGCAAATCCAGAAATAACAAGAAACATTCGGATCTTGGCAAAAACTAAAATTATTTAAAAAAATTCCAGTGAACATTGTATTCTAAAAATATCCGCATATTTACTCGAAACATTATCCACAGCTTATCCCCTATCTGCACAGCCATGCAAACTTTGTCGGAAAGGCAAAAAATTTTGCGGACATCCGCACAGCACTTTACCTATACACTTAAAGCAACCGCCATGAAAAATGTTCCCGAGATATGGCAACTAGATCGTAATATTTGTCTTTTATATGTAGAAATGTTTCACTCTATCTCGATATTAATTTATGGATACGGCCCTGTTTTGTACGAGTAGTTTTCACAATGCCTATGTATACAGATATACGGTATTGGCTAGTATAAAAAAAACCTGTGATCTTACATGGTTCTTAAACCTCGCGATTATAAGCTACAAGACCCTTCTACGAGGATTCCGAACCTCTGGACGAGACTTCTCACTTCGACAATCTAACCCATAAATCTGAAATTCGACATTAGTATTCGTTCACAGATTACCATCTACCTTCGTTCTCAGCATATGCGAGTGATGCACTATCTGTAGATGAAAGTACCAATCAGATGTAGCTCAACCATCCAACAATCATAAGCTGCCATTTGAAGGCCTATGCTTTGTGAGACTTGACATTACAGGCAGAATATTGTACTAGTGGGATCGGCGAACATGTTTGCGTGAGACTGGCCAGCTTAGCGCGCGCAAGTTTCAATGATTCAACCCGTCTTCGGGAAATTTTCGTTACCCGTAGAGACCCTGACGAACATTCAATTACAACAGTTCATAGAGAATTCTCAAAATTTTGCATGGGTAATGTGACATCGTTTGAATCTGTCAATACACCCACTGTTGCACACAAATACTGTACATCATCTTTCTATTTCTTCTGCTTTCACCATAAGGAAAGGTTCACTAAAGAGTAGATCGTAGCTTCCACATAAACAGCGCTTCATCCAAGTTCAGGGTGTCCACAGGATTTTCAATGTCAATTTTCCTGACTTTTCCTGACCATTTTTTCAACAAAATTCCTGACTCGCGAAGTCATCAGAACATCGGAAAAATGTAGCTGCCCAACGCTCGCCTCTTTATTCATTTAAAATACAAAATAAAGTAAATTATAATGCAATAATACATAAATCAATGTACTAACCTAAACTATAGTGATGGGGTCCCACATACCCACACCAATGCCAAAAAAAAAAAAGCTTACTAAAAATAGGTAAAAGAGGTTTTTAATATGATGTACTGTAAAAATGAAAACTTACCATAATGTCCATTACCACGCGCAAATTGTACTTACGTTTTATTTCTATGCTTGTTTTAAACTTCTGTTATCATTATGCATAGACCTACTAGTGAAAGAGGTCCTTTCTTCACAAGCTAATTATGATGACGTTATAGACAATTAGCTTTCTTCTCTTAATGAATTCGGTCAATGGCGAGAGTTATTGCTTTTTATCTTCAGAGATTAGTTGAACTAGTACACGAAATACTGTATGGTTAATATAAAATTCCTGACTTCTAATATTTTTCGCCATTTTTTTTCCTGACTCACCATTTTTTCACACATTTTCCTGACCAAAAACAAAATTCCTGACTTTTCCTGCCTGTGGACACCATGAAGTTGATCCATCCTGGTTTTCGTATCAGCTGAGCCGTTAAAACTTTTCTTTTACTGTCCATGCTGTGCTTGGGAAAAATTGTTATGGAAACCGACTTCAGGTTCTGCAGTATTAAAGCAGTCCTGGCACCCTGCAGGATGCTTTCACTATAATGGACTAATGAGGGAAGGGAGAAGAATTTGTCAGAAGTCCAGAACAGATTTCCTTGTAAGTTGATACTTGGAAAATCTTATCACAAACAAGAGGTTGAAAATGACATACAGTATGCTCAGGACTTCCGTCCACTCACTCGTCCAAAAATAGTGAAAAACACTGACCGGCAAAAAAAGTGGAACAGTTAAAAAAAAGTAATATAAATAGTATAAATCTAGCCTTGAAAAAGATTTAATCACATTTTAAAAGCTTTTCATGCATTAGAACAAACATCTGAAACATCCGTGAATAGAAATTGATAATATGACATTTCTTAGGGTGGTTTATTACCACCAATTACCCCCAATCCTCGATGAGCCTATCTTAATGGTTTTATGGCGGGAAGCGGACTGGAAGCGTTTAAGGTTTATGAGTGTTGCCGCTCGCTTATTGTTGTTCTAGGGATAACAACTGGCACTTGTTGAACACGTGTGAACCATTGTCACACATTTTAGCAAGTTATCCATTTGCAGTTCACACTAAAACATGCCTCTTAGCCGTGAAGAAGCTGCACAGGCAGTTGCATTGGTGGAGGATGGCCGCAGCTTCCGTTATGTTGCAGAGGTCATTGGATCATCTCTCGGTAGCATACATCGTGCAGTGCAACGTTACAGAGAGCTCCGAACATACGACAGGAGAAGAGGGTCAGGCCGTAGAAGAAGCACAAGTGCCAGGGTTGACAGATTTCTCACCCTCCAAGTTCTGCGTGATCGGCATACCACAGCAGTTCAGGCACGAAATCAACTGGAAAATGTCAGAAATGTGAGAGTGAGTGAGCGAACAGTAAGAAGAAGGTTTGAAGAAGCTCATCTTTCGTCCAGGAGACCTGCGTGTGGACCCGTACTCGAACGGCATCACAGAGAGGCGCGTCTTCGCTTCGTAAGGCAGCATCTGGGATGGATCCACGAGCAGTGGGCCTCTGTTCTCTTCACTGACAAGTCGCTTTAACCTTAGATCTCCTGATGGAAGAGAAAGAGTGTGGAGAAGGCGCGTGGAGAGGTACAGCCCTGTTGCTTTCTCCTCCAGGACTCCATTTGGAGGTGGCTCGGTTATGGTGTGGGGTGGCATCAACGTTATGGCCCGCACTGAGTTGGTGTGCATCGATGAGATCCTGATGAACCATGTGATGCCCTTTGCGCCTTTCATTGGTCAGAATTTCATGCTGATGCAGGATAATGCCTGCCCTCATACTGCTCGCTGTGTTGTACAATATCTGCAGGAAGTGGAGATTCAAACCCTGGACTGGCCAGCTCGTAGTCCTGACTTGAATCCCATCGAACATGTATGGGACACGCTTGGAAGGAACGTCAGACAGCATGACCACACCACCTTGGCACAACTGAGAACATCGCTGCTGGAGGAATGGGATCGCATCCCGGCAGATGCCATTCGACGAGTTGTGAACAGTATGCCTGAGCGTTTACAAGCTGTCATAGACGCTAAAGGTGGAAACACCCGTTTTTAGTGTTTTGTTTGGCAATACGTTGGATAAACACCAGCCCAAAAGAGCATTACTAAAAAAATAGAAAATTGTAAGATTTGCAGAATGTAACGAAATTTTTGAGTTAAAGCGTGCTGTAAAACATGATTCGGTATTTTCTGTTGCCAACCATCTAAATTTACATGAATAATGCAAATATTGGAAAACCGATACATTTTAGTGGAATAAGTTAACCCTAGAACTGCGGACCGTCTTCCAGGAAGACGGTGTGTTGTTTCATCAAGTGCGACCGTCTCTCTGAAAGACGGTCTCGGAATTCATATATAGTACTACTGTTAGCCATCAGGTGGCACTAATTTCAAGTCATACTGGTTCCTGATGCTTTTATCTTTCGTTGTGTTTATCTTTGGCAAACAAATTACAATAAGCAGGCTATTATTTGGCTGAAGAAGTGGAAGTACTTTCATGTTGACATTGAAGTTGCATTGAGCAAAATGGCAGCTAAATATGTAGATGATTCGGAAATTGAGCGCTTGATTTTTGATGATTCGTGTGATAGTACGGACGATGACAGTGATTATTGTGTGGATTCGTATGAAAATGAAGATGCTGAAAGTAGTGGCAGTGATACCGGTGAACAGGATGTCCCACAAGTTATGGAAATCCCCATCAATGCAAGCGATGTTCATGTTCCTACAGACAATGTAAACATGCCTAATGTTAGCCGTGAAGGGGTAAGTGTGAACTGGACTGATATTCAACCCAATGAAAGTGACTTTCCAGGTAAAAATGTACCATTTGTCGTTCATCATCCTGGGCCTGTGAACTTGCCTCCCCGTAATTCTACGCCGATTATGTACTTCAATCTGTTTCTCACACTGGGTTTTTGGAGACTTCTCGTTCAAGAAACTAACAGATATGCTGATCAATATCTACATAAATTAGGTGTTCTGCAACGTAAGAGTAGGTTTCGTTTGTGGCCTGAAGGTGGTGTGAATATTACACAGTTGAAGCGTTTTATTGGACTTGTTCTCAATATGGGCCTGCTAAAGAAGAAGAATATTTTTCGATATTGGTGTACACAATATCCTAGTCAGGATACACCCTATTTTAGACGAGTAATGCCTCGTGACATGTTCTTGCTCATAAATAGATTTTTTCATTTAGTAGACAACAGCTGTAGCAAGAAACCAGGTGATCCAGGATATGATCCACTGTTCAAAACTAGGGCTGCAATTGATCATTTCAATGCATGTTTCAAAAGACACTACATTCCTGGAAAAGTTCTAAGTATCGATGAAACATTGGTAGGTACAAAGAATAGGTCTAAATTAATCCAATATTTACCTAACAAACATCACCATCAGTGGGGCATAAAACTCTTCAAGGTATGTGAGCCTGGTTCGTATTACACTCTGCAATTCAGTGTATATTCGCCTGTCAAATCTGGGGCCCCAAAATCGAGTGGAAAAGGTTTAAGTTTTGATGTTGTAATGAATTTACTGAATTCCTTAGGAAATATATTTTGGAAGGGGTATCATATAATTGTTGACAACTGGTATACATCTATTGATCTTGCTTTGGCTCTTTGGGAGAAGAAAACTCTACTCACAGGTACAGTTCGCAGCAACAGAAAAAATCTTCCTGCTGCTGCAAAAAAATTGAAATTGCAACCAGGACAAATTTTGTATAAAAGAAGTGGCCCTGTGTTGTTTTGTGCATGGAGAGAGAAGAAATCACAGAAGAAATCCCTGACAGTAATTTCTACTGCATGTCCAGCAATAAATAATTTAGTGAAACGTCGTTCATCCAAAGGGACTGAAGTTTCTATGCCAGCAGTGGTCAGTGAATACACAACAGGAATGAGGGGAGTTGATGTATCTGATCAGAAGATTGATCATGTGTCCTCCGAACGGTCAAGTCACAGGAACTGGTACAAGCTTTTCTTTCACTTGATAGACATGGCAGTGTTGAATTCATATGTTTTGTATTGTAAAAACACCGATGACAATATTCTTATGCCTAGGTATGATTTTATGGTGCACCTCATAGAATCACTGTGTAGTGCTGAAGAGGATGATATCCCACTAAACACTTCTGCAAATCCCCACACAATCGAAGCTTTAGGAAATAAACGTCAGCGAAGGTGTGTGGTGTGCAATGATGGAGAAAGCAAAAAAGTGAAAAGATCTAATTATGGATGTTTGAGTTGTAATGTTGGCATTTGTGTAGAGTGTTATAAAGACTTTGATCATAATACAGGCAAAAAGAAACTGACATAAGGGAAAGGCAGAAGATGAATTTATCATATAGGCCTATGTGCAAAATGGAGAAATGTAATACTGCAAAATTAATTTTCTGTTTTAGTAAATAAGAGGAATTATTTAAAACTGGTTCTTGAAATAGTAACTAAAAACTGTGAACTTTTCATTTATGATGTGTCTGACTAACATTTAACTTGGCAATATGATTTTCTAGAGCATAAAAGTCATTTTTATTTTTTATAAAATACTTTTATGATTAATTCAAACTGATGAGTCTGAATGATTCACCTCTATGAAAATAATATAGAACAGTCTTTCTGCTTTCTATTGATGTATGATAAGTTATAGGCCTATTCATGAACACAGTTTGCTTACAGAATAGGCAGAAGGTGCATAATGGAGAAATATCATATTGTAAAAATAATTTTCATTTTTAGTAAATAACAGGAATTATTTAAAACTGGTTCTTGAAATAGTAACTAAAAACTGTGAACTTTTCATTTATGATGTGTCTGACTAACATTTAACTTGGCAATATGGTTTCTAGAGCAGAAAAGTCATTTTTATTTTTTATAAAATACTTTTTATGACTAATTCAAACTGATGAGTCTGAATGATTCACCTCTATGAAAATAATATAGAACAGTCTTTCTGATTTCTATTGATGTATGATAAGTTATAGGCCTATTCATGAACACAGTTTGCTTACAGAAAAGGCAGAAGGTGAATTTCTCATATATGTGCATAATGGAGAAATATCATATTGTAAAAATAATTTTCTTTTTTAGTAAATAACAGGAATTATTTAAAACTGGTTCTTGAAATAGTAACTAAAACTGTGAACTTTTCATTTATGATGTGTCTGACTAACATTTAACTTGGCAATATGGTTTCTAGAGCAGAAAAGTCATTTTTATTTTTTATAAAATACTTTTTATGATTAATTCAAACTGATGAGTCTGAATGATTCACCTCTATGAAAATAATATAGAACAGTCATTCTGCTTTCTATTGATGTATGATAAGTTATAGGCCTATTCATGAACACAGTTTGCTTGCAGAAACGGCAGAAGGTGAATTTCTCATATATGTGCATAATGGAGAAATATCATATTGTAAAAATAATTTTCTTTTTTAGTAAATAACAGGAATTATTTAAAACTGATTCTTGAAATAGTAAGAAAAAACTGTGAACTTTTCGTTTATGATGTGTTTGACAAACATTTAATTTGGCAATATGGTTTTCTAGAGCATAAAATTCAATTTTATTTTTTAAAATATACTTTTTATGATTAATTCAAACTGATGAGTCTGAATGATTCACCTCTATAAAAATAATATAGAACAGTCTTTCTACTTTCTATTGATGTATGATAAGTTATAGGCCTATTCATGAACATAGTTTTCCTACAGAAAAGGCTGAAGGTGAATTTCTCATATATGTGCATAATGGAGAAATGTCATATTGTAAAAATAATTTTGTTTTTTAGTAAATAACAGGAATTATTTAAAACTGGTTCTTGAAATAATAACAAAACACTGTGAACTTATCATTTATGATGTGTCTGATAAACATTTAACTTAGCAATATGGTTTTCTAGAGCAGGAAAGTCAATTATTTTTTTAATTTTATTTTTTTATAAAATACTTTTTTTGATTAATTCAAACTAATGCGTCTGAATGATTCACCTCTATAAAAATAATATAGAACAGTCTTTCAGCTTTCTATTGATGTATGATAAGTTATATTCATGAACACAGTTTGCTTACAGATACAAAATTCCTTTAGTGTGTATTTTATGGGAATTTACTGCAGCATTTGACAGATATACCTGCAGCAGTTCTAGGGTTAAGAAATCACATAAAAAATTAAAGTGTTCCACTTTTTTTTGCCGGTCAGTGTAGTGAGTGTTTTATTTCAAGAAAGTGAAAAAAAAAAAAAAAATCTTGTTCATGATTTTAACTTTTGTTGATATCTGTAGGTGCAATTAGGGGGAGGGGGGTCCTAGGGTGGCTTAGCTCCCCAAAACAAACCATAGCCCCCCCCCCCCCTAAAATGTGACAAAACTGTATTGAAATTTACAAAAATTTTAAGAATGTGTATCTGAAAAACAAAATTAGCCCCCCAAAAATGTCAACCTGATTGCGCCTATGTTAATAATATCCGTTTGTGGCATATTAAACAAGGCTGAACAATATAATCCTCATATCCATATCGCACAAGAAGACGTTGGTTGTTGAAACAGATGAATTTTTTTTATTTTATTGATGTGAAATTGTTCTTCCTCTTATTTTTGCAGAGTGGCAGATCGTCTAGTCAATGATACCTTAGAAGGTCTTGTGATGAAGGAAATAGGAATGCACCAACTTGCTCAAACTCTGTTCGAGCTGGAATTCAAGTAGTTTCATGCTGGACAGAAGAAAGGTTAGGCCAAGATGACTACAAGTAAATACTTCTTTATTGAAAATCATATGATATTACTATCTAGTAATATTGTTGAATCCATTATTTCACTGTTAAAATAAATATCTGGACAAAATACATGAAATACCAATTTATACAAATTTTTTAAGGATACGCAGAGATTCAAGCCCCCTGGTGAGCACCTATGCAAAGTGGGAATTATTTAGACTTCTGGTGACAGCAAGCTCGTTTTTACAAACTTGTTCAAACAAGAGTTACTGAAGGGGTTGAATCTGTGCTTCTCCCAAGATTGATTTCACTATAATTAAACTCCTTAATAAAGATTATTAAGAACATCAACCTGGACAGAGTTATTGTGTAAGCAACAACAAAACCTAGACCAAAAAAAACAACTGAACATCAAATTAATACAAGGAAGCTACCACATGATGCTAATAAATGAGTCTTTTCCTTCGGGTACGAGGATGTCACAGTAAATGTAAAGAGATGTACAGCTAATTCTAAAAAGACACATTCACAAAATGCATATATGCAGTCAATGTATAGCAAATTGAATGCTACTGATGCTACATTCTAAATAGATAAAACTCTTCGGTTCATGCATGGAGCAAAGGAAAGCTGGTCAACAATTTATTTAATTCACCAATTATTCATAAAATATGCTAAAAGAGCCAGCGAGGGCAGATTTCGCAGCTTCCTTTTTGGCATCCTTCTTGTTCTTGGCTGTAACAAAACATCACGAGGATCAGATTTCCATGCTGTTAGCACAAAGAAAATACACTTCTTTTGTCCCAAGTATAGACCAGAAAAATAAGTTTGTGAACTGACTTTAATTGCATTTATTATTTTAGCTTAATTAGTGGGAGAATAAAATCACAAGTTCAAAAATAGAGCACAAGAAGGTGAAACGGGAACAATTATTCACTTAGTAATATTTGTCTCTTCAGCACTGCTAAAAGCTTCAGTTTTATATGAACCAGGTTTGTTGCAGTCTATACAGACAGTAATTAAAAGGTAGTCTGACAAAAGTTTGGTGCCTTACAGCCGGTCAACACGAATGTACCCAAATGAGTTGGGTACAACCCGAAAGCACCAAACTCTTGTTTACCAAGGCAACACTGAAAAATGGATTTAAACCCCACAAAGGTAGTCTGAATCGACAACATGTCTCAAAACTCTAATTCTGGCCACCCAGACATATTAATCAGAAGTTGAATGCTCAGGGCATTGCACGACATTTGGCTCTGCCCAAGAAATTCTTAGTTCAATGGCTTGCCAAGCAGTTGATCACCTTGAATGCCATCAACACACAAGAAGGCACACCTGTCTAATTACTATCAGTCAACGTTTGCCAGTTCCCATCACGACGTTCACCAAGTTTTGCTGATCAGGCACTAGGAGGCCGAAGCGCAAACATTCTTGTACTGTTGATGAAAGAGCCTCGATAATTTTGAATATTATGCAGGGTGATATCAAAATCATAGCTTATACAGATGGTGATATGAGAGGATCATGATCAAAATTTGGAAGATTAACTGAATAATTAGCAGAGGGTAATTGCAGGAGCAGGAATGGAAATAAGCTTTCATTACTGGGCCAGAACACGAAATGTGACATTGCGAAAGCTAGAAACATTGCAGTGGTAGTAAAAATATGTGACACAGTTGTATGATGGAATCCGAACAAAGCTTTCATAGCAGAATGAGCGAGTCCTTCTTCCTCTTCATTCAAAATATTAATAGGCGATTTTCATGACACACATCACCCGTACGTTTTTTGCGAGATATTATTTTAAACAACAAGTTATAAACTTGAAATGGCACGCTTGTTAACTCTTGCATTTGTATTTAGTCCCGAATAGAAGATTATCTTCTCCTGCTATATGCACTGATCTACGCTGTACTCCCGCCTCATCTCGCAGCTTTAGTGTCGCTGCATTCCGCTCGAGTGATGCTCACGGTGCCTATAATCACAAATCGTTATAAAAACTGCGGTTTTCTACAGTTTTAACAGCAATCCTCTGATATTTAATTGAAATGACTGTTAATGCTAGAGAAAGTTCAGAGATGCAATTATGATGTATGCAACCTTGGAACGAGGTCGTGTCTAGTCCCCAAGGTCCCATGTTAGAGGCCTGGTCGCGCCAGACACAAACTATCTCATAACATCTTGTACTCCATGTACAAGTTTGGATAGGATATGTGTCATGTGCAACATACTAAGATTACAGCTAGGCCACACAGGATCTGTCATATGTGTCGTCAGTATTCAGGAGCAGGAGCGGACCGAGTTCAATTCCCGGTCAATACATGCGAGATTTTCGAAGTTCATTATCTTTAATTCAACTTTTCCACTTTTCAATACAATATTTTGATACATTGATATACAAGTGAAATGCCATGTCCTGTGGTTTGGATTCCACATAAAAAGGCAGCTTATGATCGCATTATTAACAGTCACGAAAAACTAAAAGCTTCCTCCCTTCATGTGACCCATTATTGGTATATTACCTACTTGTAATGTGAATAATACGTCCTGGTGTGTTTACTTAGTGAGATGTGACCACACAGCATTATCACTGCTCCCTAATGTGTTCTCCCTCCATACGTTCAATAAAAATGTTTGCACGACTGGGTTCCCCTTTGTCCATTCGACCGCTGTGCCACCACGTCCCAAGAGTCACATGATTACAGGCAGTTCTTGCAATGGATGAAATGTATTTTAACTGAAATAAGACAGAACCACTAACAGTACTTCCAAGCACCCATAATGCAAAGAATGCAGCAAAACATACAACTCCCTGGATTGTAAACTTGGCGCTCCCATTCAGCCAATAGTTTGATATCTAACATTGGATGATGGACGAAGCCTATTGGTTACACAATTCGATATCTTGCTCACCCAATGGTGTATGGTACATGTATGGAAAAGGGCAATTGTATAGTCTGAAAAACAAAATACAGTAGAACCTTGTTCGACACGTCCCTGTTTTATCGATTATTACATAATTTGTAAATCCCGATTCTTATCTAATGAAAATAATGTAAAAGTACCTCATGTATCTCGTTGCATTTTTTGCCACTTATCACTTAGTACGATTGCATTTTCGTAAGCCCTGAAAGCATTCTTTGTTCACCCCCGGAGGAATGCGAATCTGTCCGCTCAGAGATAATATTCCTCGCCAACAGGCGGGCAAGGGTTGCGACATAACAGGTATGCCAGTGCAACATTGCTTCCAGATCGTAAATACCCATTGTGCCTATTGATGGATTTGTGTATTCAGTTCCGAGACAAAATAGTAGTTGCATACAAAGAGAATAGGAATGGAAAGAGGAAATGTCAGTAGGAACTAACATTACGTATCGAGCTAACCGTACCCAATGTTTATGCGAGTACTCTTTCATGCAAATACGCCTTACACTATCGAACAAGTCGTGAAACCTAGTGATAATTTTCTTGCTTCCTATTGAAATAATGGAGAAGAAACTAGTGATGAGTGAAAATTCTTGAAGTAGACAGAAATCTTCGCCTTAAGCACGTGGAACGCGCACGAAAGTTAAAACTCGTTCCTTTAGCGTTAAACACTATTGTTAGCATCATCATCGGCTTCTAAAACGTAAAAGCCTTTTCATTGCAGCCATTTCTTACGGTCTTCAGCAGTTTTCTTCAAATGGGCATACGAGTAACATTCCATTTCCGTGGGGGCGTGGTGGCTCAGTGGTCTAGCTGTATGCCTCTCACCAAGGCGGTCCGGGTTCGATTCCCGGTCAATGCATGTGAGATTTTCGAAGTAAAATGCCATGTCCTGTGGTTCGGATTCCACGTAAAAAGGAGGTCCCGTGGCTCATAACCACAATGTTCTTGAGATAAGATTGTCTTTGTTGTCTCCTAGTTTTTCTTCATTCTTGGAAAATATCGCCTATCATTGCTGTCTGGCAAATGGCAATGTTGTCACACTGAACATAGCTTTCCAGTTGATGAAAGTCATGAAAACAGTGTCAAAAATAGACACTACATTGTACTCACTTGGACAGAGAAGTCTTAGGCAAACAATGGATATCTTTTTTAAACGCCAGTGATTTGATATTTCGTTAAGTGTGTAAATATGTTAATTATTAAGTTGATACATGCAAATGCCGCCGACATTTGTTTAAGGTTAATATCTATTTGTGTGTGCTGGCCTGATACAGTTTGCAAATACGAAGTTACACGATTATAAAATAGGTAAGTGTAATGCAAAATCCATAACCAATTTAGAAGGTTTTGGTAATTGATGTTTGTTTCTAACATTTAAAAATAACTTTCACGACGGACATGTGGACAAGTTCTAATCAGTTGCCACGTTTTGAGACTTGTTTGAGATCGCGTGATGGTGGAAGTTTTTATTTCTCTATACACGCACAAGCATGTATAACGTCAAAAGATCTTAATATAGGTACTCTATGGGAACTATTTGGTCCGAAAATATTTCATCATGCAAAACTTAGTATTTCAACTCATATTACAGAATTAGAATTAAGAGTATAGTACATTTTCCCCTGGTTTTCACTGCTTTTGTTTCTCCATGCTGTGTGAACTACTACTATAATACAGTAATTCTGTAGGTAGGTTGTTTAGAATTGTATATACGCTAGTACAGTAAAACTTCGTTCAACCGTCACTCTTGAAACAGTCAGTTTCTGTTAACCGTCATTGCAGTAATAACATAATAATACTGCAATAACCAAGTGCAGTGATGAGTTCGCTTTGTTTACTTACTCTATTTTAGTGGGAAGTGAGTGTACATGCCCGCCAGAGAATGGACAAGTGTTCAAACCATGACGAAAAACAAACTATTAGCCACTCAGAGGCTGAAACAATGCTGTCCAAGTGTATAGACTGGTTTGAAAGTCAAGAAGAGGCCAATGCAACGCAGACAGTACTGCTCCGAAAAATACGAAATGTTGCCGTGGTGAAAGCTCGAGCATCAAAGAGGCAGAAGAAAATGACTATTTTCAAGCTACATGAACTATTTCAGCTGTAAGTTTATATTACTGAACTGTACATTATTTTGCCACATTTGTAGCTACTATACGGATGTATTTTATCACGTAATAAATAATTTTATTTGCTTTTACATTGTAAGCCTCCGTGGCTTAGGCGGCAGCCCGCCGGCCTCTCACCGCTGGGTCCGTGGTTCAAATCCCGGTCACTCCATGTGAGATCTGTGCTGGACAAAACGGAGGCAGACAGGTTTTTCTCCGGGTACTCCGGTTTTCCCTGTCAAAATTTCATTCCAGCAACACTCGCCACTATCATTTCATTTCATCTGTCATTCATTTATTCATTGCCCCAGAGGAGTGCGTCAGGCCTCGGCAGCCGGCACAGTCCATATCCTCGCCGCTAGATGGGGGCTTCATTCATTCCATTCCTGACCCGGTCGGAGACTGGAAGCAGGCTGTGGATTTTCATTTGCTTTTACATTAGTGTTTAATTTCTTTTCGCTCCGAAATATATTACATTACTGTGAGAGTGATATCTGTCTGTAATATAATTGATTGAGGTCATGTTTTGGAGGATTAATACAGTGTTTCTCTTATCCGTCTATTCACTCAACCGTCACGACCACGGCCCCGACGATGACTGATAATAGAGTTTTTACTGTACCGTATTTCCCGGCATAATCGTCGCTAGCCTAAAATTCAAGGAAAAAGCAGGGTGCTACAATTATGCGAAGAATATTTAAGTTCAAAGAGGAAAACCACAATTTTTAATTATATACTGTATCATTATTTGCTGCACGCTTATTATGTAACCCCTGATGTTTCACTTTCATAAAGATCTTACAATTCTTGTATTTTCTCATTTTGGACACCAATGTGTAACATCACGATGTTTACACGGAAGTGGCCGATGCTAGACTCGGCTGGACTGGCACGAGGTGTCCCTTGCGTAAGATTCCGCCCATAGCAGTCAGGCCTGTTTAAACGCCGACGAACCGGGACTATCAGCTCTTCGTACGGTAGCTTATTGAATCTCGTCATTCCGGGGCCAACTCGTGGAAGCGATAGGACCACGTAAGTATCACTCCCCTGGCCCTGGACTTGCGTCACAGTCAGTGTCGAGTCATAGCCTGCAGTCAGAGAGACAGTCTTCTCTTTTGACAAGATCACCACAGGTTAAAGCTCGCGGAATGTGTTGACGAAGCTCGCTGCTCACGTCACGGTTCATAGCCCACAGGCATAAAGACGAGATTACTTTCTCCTGACAAGATCACGCGAGATTTATAAGCTCGCGGAATGTGCTAGGTGAGGAAGCTGGCCGCTCGCATCACAGTTCATAGCCCGCAGGCATAAAGACTAGATATTTTACTTCTGACAAAGTCGCGGCAGCATCTGCAACTGACTGGCGCACAAATACGAATATGCTATGCGATTAAATTTTATAAACCTATTTTAGTGTTTGAAAAGTAGGGTGCGACGATTATGCGAGGAAATATGGTACATACTTCTGATTAACGCGTTTTATACTTTTCCCTTACTGAAACAAGTTAATGAGGTTTAAATTATTATATATCAAAAGGAAGTTTTCCCAGGGTGCAAGGCATTTGGATGCGTCTCAAATAGCCTCTCCAATTGCAAATGTCAATCTCACAAGGAGTCCAACAAGGAAGTTCGCTGTCTCCATTACTATTCATCACAGTGATGGACATAATCCTGAAGAGAATAAAAAGAACAGGGTAATGAAACAAATGCCCTTGTCTTTGCAGATGACGTCATGATTTGGGGAGAAAGTGCCAGAGAGGTGCAAGAAAAACTGGTTTCACGGGACAAGCTGTTCAAGGAGTATTGGATGAAAATAAGCCAAAGTAAGACAGTAGTGATGACAACAGGACTGTCTAATGCAACCATTTACCTGAATAATCAGCCTCTACAAATTGTTGATCAATTTAAATATCTTGGTAGCACAGTGTGTAAGGATAACAACAACAACAGTGAAGTAACAAATAGAACTAGTAATGCAGCCTCCTTCTATGCACAAGTTAGAACACTACTGTGGGATAATCAAGTGCCCAGGAAGTGTAAACATATACTGTTTAAGACATACTACATCCCAATTCTAACTTACGGAGTAGAAACATGCACCTTCTCCAGAAGAGAAGAAAGTAGGATTCAGGCATCTGAAATGAAGTTTATAAGAACAATGCATCAAAGGACAAGGAGAGACAAAGTAAGGAACGAAACAAACAGGACAGAGGCTGGCATAGATATCAGTGCTACAAAATATTTGCAGAAGCAACGATTAGGATGGTATGGGCATCTTCACAGAATGGGAGATGAGAGGACACCAAAAGCTTATTTCAACAAGATTATCCCAGGAAAAAGACTAGTAGGAAGACCAAAGAAGAAATGGTTGGACCAAAACAAGGATGATCTAGAAGACAAAGGGCTAGACTGGAGAAGGACCCATGAAGACCAACTATTCATGGACAGGAAAAGGTGGCGAGGGCTCGTTAACAGCACCCGGGCGACTGGAGCTGGAATTTGATGATGATGAATCTCACCTTGTCGCGGTGCACCCCGTTACCACAGACGAGGCTCTGGCGACCGAGAATATGGCGGGATAACCACATGATGCAGTAAATGGCATCATTTCCACCCACAACATCTTGGGAGGGAGCCAAGTGCCAAGGCTTAAAGGTGGCAACCCCACCATGGCACTCGGCAAGTGTGGGCTAATAACACGCAGTGGCTTAAAAAAAATAAAAATTAAAGAAACTAAGAAAAGCAGGCGGACGGATCCTACGACGACGACCTTTGGCTTGAAAAAGAACGTGAATATTGGATTTTGGAATGTTAGAACATTGTACCAGACTGGAAAACTAAAACAGATCGCTATTGAGGCAGAACGGTACAGATTGGATATCCTAGGAGTTAGTGAAGTAAGGTGGAACGAATTTGGAGAGATTAGAACTTTGAGCAGACAAACTTTCCTCTACTACGGTAAGCCAAATGAAGACGACCCACATCATGAGGGAGTGGGATTGCTCCAGTGCTCCTAAACAAGAGAACAAAGAGCAGTTTGCTTGACTGGAAGCCCATTTCATCAAGAATTATCACTGCAAACTTCAAGGGGAAGATCAGAAATGTTTCGGTGGTCCAATGCTATGAACCTACAGAAGAAGCCGAATCAGAGGACAAGGCAAAATTTTATTCAGAACTCCAGACTGCCATGCAGACCATAAACAAGAGGGATATTGTGATAGTCATGGGAGACTTCAACTTTAAAGTGGGTGCTGAAAATCTGGGACTTGAACAAGTAATGGGCCAAAACGGATTGGGGTGTCATGAATGAGAATGGAGAACTGCTGGTAGACTTCTGTGCAAGAAATGAACTTGTTATCGGTGGAACCCTCTTCCCTCATAAAGAATGCCACAAAGTGACATGGGTATCCCCCAGATCTGCGAACCGAAAACCAGATTGACCACCTGACAATTAGCAGAATCTGGAGAAGGTCACTTCTGGATGTCAGAAATCGTCGAGGAGCAGATATACTGTAGGCAGTGACCACCATCTAGTAACTGCCCGCATCCGAGTTAAGATTGCAGCTGCAGAGAAATGGTTTGAGCAGCAAATGAAAAAGGTTTGATGTTGGAAAAATACACAATGAGAGAAACAAGGGACAGTTTAAGATAACTAAAGCTGAATAATTGCAGGACACAAACCCAGAAAGTTAACTCCAAGCATATCACCCTAAAGACCGGGGAGTAAAGAAGAATGCAGAAGCAGACCGGAAAAAGTGGGTATCAGACCTTGCTGAATTAGCAGAGAGAGAAATATGAAAGGCTTGTATGACATTACAAGGAAACTCGCCAAGAAGAAATTTAAACAAGTAGATCCATCAAGAGTAGTCTCACTAATGACGAAGCAAAATTAAACAGACGGCGGGAACACTTCATGGAGGTGTTGAACAGAGAGGACGTAGAGGAAGATAGGCAGATAACATATGTAAACGAAGCTGGTGAAAGGGACGGCATCAACACTGAACCACCCTCAAGAAGTGCGATCAAAGAAGCAATCAGACAAATAAAAAATGGAAAGGCCCCAGGAGTGGATAACATAGCTCCTGAGCTTCTAACCGTTGATCCTGATATGACGGCCGATATGTTGCATCCATTGTTTACAAAAATCCGGAGCGAGGAAAAATTGCCAAAGGAATAGAGAGAGGGACTCCTTGTCAAATTACCGAAGGTGATCTAACCAACTGTCACAATAAAATTTGACAATTTACTTTCAATTCCCAGCAAAGTGATGACTCGCGTGATCCTCAACAGAATAAAAAGTATAGAAAAAGAACTTCGCAAAAAACAAGCAGGTTTCAGGAGCAACCGCTCATGCATCGACCAAATTAACACTCTACGGATCATTATTGAACCGTTTAATGAGTAAAACGCTAGGTTATTTCTTCTGTTCGTGGACTTTGAGAAGGCTTTTGATTCATTGGAGAGGAACACCATGTGGAGAGCACTACTAAAGTATAGTATACCAACGAAAATAGGCAAGATCATCAAGCAGACCTACGACAACTTCACATGTAGAGTAATCCACGAAGGGAAGCTCTCGGAGCCCTTCTCCGTAAATTCTGGTGTGTGACAAGGGTGTGTCCTATCTCCGACTATCTTCCTCCTTGTCCTTGATGATGTCACGGGAAAAGTTGTTGGGGGAAGGCACAGAGGCATCCAGTGGGGACTGGTCGGGAGATTGGAGAGTCTAGAGTTTGCCGATGACATATGCCCATTGACTCAGAAACATACTGATACGGAGGGAAAGCTGCAGGACCTGAAGAGAGACACTGGAGCAGTGGGCCTACGGATAAATGCTTAGAAAACAAAGGCGATGAAAGTCAATGCGAAGAGCAAACAGAAACTCAAGAGTCAATGACGAATATGTTCAGGAAGTCGAAGAGTTCACATATCTTGGCAGTGTGACTGTGCAGGATGGAGGAGCAACAGCTGATGTCAAAATGAGGATTCACAAAGCCAATGCGGCATTCATACAGCTCTATCCGATATGGAGGGCCAGAGAAATATCGATGAAAACGAAACTGCGCATTTTTTTTTTCAAACAAATGTGAAAACAGTGCTGCTGTATGGCTGTGAAACTTGGAAAGTTACCTCAGAGATCACCCATAAGCTGCAAGTATACATAAACAGATGCCTACGAAGAATTAAGCGCATCTTCTGGCCAAGAGTCATTTCAAATGAAGAACTTATTGGTATACAAATAAAATGGAGGAAATGGATCGGCCACACCACAAAAGGAGGTTTTCCCGCTTTTTGCGTCCACATTTTTCAGTCCCTTCAAAAACGTAATAACAAGGTTCCATTGTAATGTAATGAGAAAAATATTTATATCTTAACGGGATGAATTTCATTATTTGTAGAAAAAAAAAAAAAAGAAACAAAGTTGCATATAGGCAAAAATGTGGAATTTAAATTTGTTATATTGAAAGTTCGAAATGAAATAACACACAATCAAGAGAGGAAAGACAAGGAACCAAAAAATAACTTTGCTATTCTGAAAATTTATTTATTCTGGTGTTCGTTACAGCAGAATTTTACTGTATAATGGCGACCAACTAACTGCAGGTCTTGGTGCAGATCAGATCAGTGGCGACGAGATTTCCCACACTGACAAGTAACGAGACTTTCTGGACATGCATCCACCATAATGTAGCGAACTAACTCCCACAGCTCTAATACACTACCCTAATGATCACCAGAAGGATGCATATCTACAAATGAATACCATTCATATTCTGAAGTTGCAACAGACTGCATTTGAGGATTCCTAGTTGTAACACTGTTGCTAAGAAATGTGTTTACAGTAGAGTCTCACAATCTCGGCCTAATGTGGACCGAAGGGTGTCAAGAGTTCGCGAATATGCCGGGTTATCGGGAAATGTGTTACAAAGAAAATATAAGATGTTTGTTTTGGTTTATAAGTAATGCAATTCAGTACATTCATTTGTTTTTAACAGAAACACAAGTTTTAAAACGATTAAGCCACAATTACAGTACTTGAATAAAAATCAAGGAAACAATTAAATTATGAAAGAAAACTTAGAAAATCTAAGCCTACAAATTATTTTTATAATATGTTCACTGTACAGTATATGTACAAAACAATTCGTGCAGGCAAATAGTTTCTTCACTTAATGACAGTTACCATTTACTTTTTTGCAAAATATTAAGTAATGTTCTTTTGCTTTTCGCTTCGAAACCTGTTTCTTGAAGCCTCATCACAAAGACGGCGAAGAAACGGAATGTCCATAGCGGATGCACCTTGTTGATCAAAGTACCAAAGAGTAGTTTCAATGGCATCAAGTCCCTTGGTATGAGTGATTTTTGGTTCCACTACTCCGTAATCTTCAACTTCTTCATTATGATCGTCGATTTCATCATTTCTTGTGACAGACGGTAAAATATCTCCATCAGACAAAATGTCTTGCTGCGTGTAACCCTGAAACCATTCTTCAAATTAATTTTCGTTGGCATCTTCACATCGAGGAAGGTTCGTTACCAGGTCCATTATGTTTACATTGTCCTCTTCATGATTGTCAGCAAACTCATTCCCGTCGTGATCTAGCAGCTTTCTCCAGGATCGAACCAGAGTTATAGATTCTACCTCATTCCACGAGTCAGCCACCCACCCAACAACGTCTAGTACGTCAATTTGTTTTAACTTCTGGATTAATGCTTGACCGTCGTCATTTGCCGCTAGAAGAGATGCTAACAGCTTACGCCTGTGCCTTCACTTGGGGCTAACCAAAACCCCTTGGTCCATGGGCTGGCATAGTGCTGTCACGTTGGGTGGTAAGAACATAGCTCTTATGTCCCCATCTCGTAAATCGTCAATGTCTGGGAGTGATGAAGCGTTGTCTAAAATTAAAACAGCTTTCCGTGGAAACTGCTCACTGAATCATTCTTTAAAAATTCCTCCACTCATCCAGGCATTGGACTGGTTCCTGCACCATACTGGAAGTTGATCCATTTCAATCAGGGTTGGCATGTTTAAAACAACCGTCTAAAATATGTTTCTTTAGAAGATTTTTTTTTTGCAATACAGTCGAGTACAGTGGTCTTCTCTGCCTTCTACTGAAGGTTTTACGTAATAATATAAAGTTTATAGAGTGACTTTGTAATGGTTTTGATGTCCTCGTTAAAAATTTTTGCAAGCGAACATCCATCAGAAAATATAGGGATGTATTTAAAATATTATAAATCCAAATGTCACTGCCATTTTGTCTTTATTCAACAGGTTTCTTGTTGAGTTGAGACTTTGCTATGCACAAATCCAAAAGTGGTGAAGAGACGTTCTATCCCAGCTGATGAAGCAACTGCACTATGCAGCTGATGTGCTAGGCCTGAAGTTGTGTGATGTATGTTATTCTGCAGTGCCACCCACCATGTCAGGGGTTTAATTTCTTTTAGTATTGCAGGACCAAACAGGTATTCTTTGAAGAGTGAATATTTTGCTTTGTACTTAATTAGGTCAGGCATTGCATATGCATACCTGCCAACTTTTGAAAAGGGCTATCAGTAAAACTCACGCGCGACAAAAAATTTAACGATTTTCGACATACCCCGGCTTGACGAAAATAATAATACTTCTGGGCAACAAAATACAATAATTCATGCTTTAAACAGGATATTTCAATGAAATCATATCTACTTACATGATTTGTAGATGAACATAACAATCAAGAAGAAATCGATGTTAATCAGCAGCAGGCGTGGTGAATATTGGTTTGGAGCATACATAACAGGACTTCCTTGATAAATTAAGCCGATATACGATATTTGAAAAAGGTTTTACACAATAAAACTTGTTTAACGTAACACAGGCAAGAAATAATATAATACACACTGCAAATCACATGCTAGTTCGACTTTAAAGTCATGGTTGTGGCCTTTTTAGCTTCCAGCAAAAAGTCTTGAGAAAATGCTTTGTCATAACAGGGACCAGAACTCCTGGTCTTCAAAATAGAAATAGACTCCAGAGATTCATTGGACATGGATGACCTGAACTGTGTTCTATTTTTCTTCACAAGGCTGAAAACACGTTCACATTCTGCATTGCTATGGGGTATGGTGAGAATAGAGAGCATTACTCTAGAAATTCGGTTATACTTAAGAAGTCCATCGGCTCCACGAATTCTTGATATTTGTGCCCAACTGGAATCACTTGCAGCATCTTGATGTGCAGCCAAAGTGTCATCTACCTGAAGAGCTGTAAACTGCCTCTGAAGCTCATTCACCACCTCATCGGTAGTTTCATTCTCTTCCTTGCATAACATGATAGGAAACTTTTCCAAGAAAAAACGAACGGAAGAAAACTGTGCATCTTCAATTTTGTCTAACCTAGCAACTTGAGCATTCTTTAGCACGTCATCCTTGAGTGGAAACTTGTTGATGATGTAGTCACAGGCAGTACAAAAGTAGTTTCTCACTGATGAAAAGAAAAGGGATTTATCTGTATCCTGGAGATCATTCACTATGTTCGAAGTTTGAATGCCAATAACTAACTCATCATCACTTCTTTGATTTTGAATCAAGTTGTACTCAACTTCAAGCAATGAGGAGCTTTTGACAATTTTGGGCTTAACAAACTTGGTGAACAGCTGCTTTAGCAAATCCATTAGAAGTTCTAATAACAAGTGAACTTGTGGGGAAGAAGTCTGAAGGGCAACATTCAATTTGTCAAATACAGGAATAGTCACATGAAGAAAAGTGCAAAAGGCCTTGTTCAAGTTTGAGGACAGGAACATAAACAATTTTTCCTCACGAGTTGTAGCAGAAGTCTTATTTTTTAGGATGGGTTTGTCACATTTGGAAGAATATGCTATTCTTTTAGGGGCATGTGTAGTAGCAGAATCAAGAATTCTCTTCTTCTGATACTCTTTGGATCCACTTTGTTCAACTTTAGGTATTCTGAAAGATGTCAAGCTTGTGGAAATGTTTTGGGTACATAATATTACTTCCTCCTTGAAGAAAGAAAGAAGAGGATCCCACTGGTCCAGTAGTCTATCCAAACATCTGCCTAAAGATAACCACCTAGTACATACATGCTTCAGAATTTTCTTTGCTTCCTTATTGTGCAAGTTCTGAAATTTCTGAAGGCGTTCTTTTCTCTTTACACTCTTCTCTAAGAAATAAAATATATCTACAAGGATCTCATCCACTTTAACTGGTAATCTTCCAGCACCTTTTTCAGCTGCTAGATTAATCAGGTGGCAAATGCACCCTATGATGGCAATACCTGGTTGAACTTCCTTCAGAACTGCTGAAACCCCATTTTTGTGTCCTATCATAACAGGAGCATTGTCGGAGCAGAAAGCCACACAGTTTTCAATTGGTATATTATGAGAACTCAGCTGTGATAACATCAGGTTACCTATGTTTCGCCCTGTTGAGTCCCCGTCCAACGCTGGTATGGATAGCACAGTGCTCACTACTTTTTCCTGCCGAACATCATAGAATGTAACAACAATAGGATACAACTTGGCATTCGTATCATTGCTTCCATCCGTTGCCAAAGAAAATGGTCCGTTCTGAAGGCACTTAACAACTTCAGATGATGCATTTTTTGCCATTTTATTTACAATGCACGTCGTTTTCGTGCGACCACAACTATATTTCTTTGCAACTTCTGATGTGGGAAACATCTTCTTAAATAAAGCGCCAGCATGATCAGCCGCACTTAAGGGCACATTGTGTTCCACCAAAAAGGAAGTAAACAGACACTCGGCCCTAATTACGTCACTGTCAACGTTACCAGCCTTGGCAAAAAAGGTGTTGATTTTCTTGCTATCTTCCTTCGATTTAACATAACTTATGTGTTTACCGCACTTCACATGATTACTTAAATCGTTTTTTCCACCATGAGCAATATTAATATCACACGCACATACCGTGCAAAAGGCAAATTTTTCTCCCTTTCTTGATTTTAGTATGCACGGAAAATCAACCGAGTATGATTCTTTAAATGTCTGGAAGTACTGTTTCTAGTTGTATTTGTTCATTCTCGATATCTACTAAAACATCGAAAGGAACCTGGATCACTAAACGTCACATAAAATTATAACATAAATCGCATAAAACACAGCCCACACTTCATTAAAACAAGTCAAAGCACACAAGTCAAATGAACACGACGCCAACCTCGTAAAGAAAGAATATGCACATGGTAGAGAGAAAAAAACACACACGTGGAACGAATGTAATTAGTCCAAGGAATACAGGAAACTGCGAAGCACGAAGATATAGCACAAAAACTCGAACACTTCATTAATATATGCCATAACCTTAAAATACGAAAACATTCAAAGAACGCCAACTTCGCGAACAATAAACAACTCAACTCACGTGGTCAAAGAATATCGTTTAAATCGCAACGAGCGAACGTAGGGGAACAAAGAATTTGCGAAGCAGAGCGTGTTGACACCTAAGATTCACATGGAAGAACGGTTATCCCGGCTTCAAATTCAATTACAATGACGACACAAACATGACACGGTCAAAAGTACAAATCAACTCAAAGAACGAGTTATCGACTATCGCGGACTTGCCTTCGACCCACGCAAACAATCGATTGTACGGAAGTGGGAGGGATTATCGAATGTTAATTATCGTTTCAAATTTTTGTCCGCGAAATCGTAAAATGACACCGTTCATCCGTAAAACCGTAAAATGCTGCAATTTCCGTAAATTTTACGGATAAACCGTAAAAGTTGGCAGGTATGCATATGGGTGGTAAGCTTCAACATACTCCATAGCAGAATGATATTGTTCTTCACTCAGTCTCTGTCCTTGATAGTGTGGATCCATGAGATTGGCAAGGAGATGGGTATCAGTTACAGCGGTGTTAAATCGTTTCATGAATTTCTTTAAGTTATGGGACTGTTTTGATTTTTGAAAAAATTGAGCAGGTCAAGACAAACCTCTACTGCTTCCCCAATGGTACAGTCATCACGCTGCATCTTATCTAATGAGACTGATGCAGTCTTAAGTTTTATTAGATAGTCTTGAACATTTTGGTTCATATTGATATCATTTACCTTTGCACTTATAATTGGTTCAATGGCACTTCGATTTTTAGTGCAGACTTTGACAATAATATGCCAGTTACCCAAATAGGACTCTATGGAGTCAGCTAAAGAATTCCAGCGTACATCCGTACGAAGAGCAAGAGCTTAAGTTATCACTTCTTTGATATCCTTTTTGCCAATTCATCCCTCATTTTCCCCATATTGACAGCATTGTCAGTGACAAAACTTCGAACATGGCAGCCAAAATTTCTAGCTGGTAACTAAATTTCCCTGCTGGCTGAGTTTCAGTTGTAAACATTGGTTTATTACTTACCATACAACTCTGGTCAAGATGATCTCTAAAGTATTTATATTTCAGTATTAAAAGTTTATTACACTGTTTAAAACATGTTCAGAATTTAAAAAAAAAACTGTTTAAAACAAAAACATTAAAAAAAAAACTGTTTTAATGTTTTAAAAAAAACTGCTATTTTGCCAACCCCGATTTCTTCAATGTGCTTGAACGCACGGGGTTTCTTCGATTTTCCAAGAAAACAGAGTTTCAATTTGTGATCACCCGTTTCAGTACTGCAAGCAAGGACTGGAACCCTCTCCTTGCTTCTTTTAAAACCAGGGGCCGATTTTTCATCTTCGAACGCCAGACTTTTAGCTGGTAAAAAACACTAAGCTGCCTGACGCCATAGCGCTTTTTCCAGCGGTCCAGCCAGCCAGTGCTTGCTACAAATTTGGGATCGTTGTCTTTTTATCAACTCTTCATAAAATTTCAATGCTTTTTCTTACAATATTGGCCCAGATATCAGCGCGCCCTTTTCTCTCGTCTGTTGAAACCAAAGGTAAAGTGCTTCACATACCTCATTAAACTCACTCTCCTTCAATGTTTCTGTGCAGATTCGTTTGACACACCAGGACTCTATTTCTGTTCGCTTCTTTTTCCAATCACCAATTGTACTTTTGCCGACTCCCAAGTCCTTAGCCACTGCACTGAAACTTTCTCCCTTGTCCAGTCTCTTTAAAGCACTCAACTTCGGTTCCATAGAAACATTGTTTTGCTTTCTTCTAACCGAAGACGCCATAGCAAAATTATGTAGAGAACAGAGACAAGAAAACTTATCTGAGAACTAATATCTCACAATGAAATGTGGAACACGGGAATGAATATCAGACGCGACACTCGCAAAGGCTAGCAGTAGACTGAACGTCTGAGCTGATTGCGAACTGAGACACAGTTGCAGGTATGTGGCGGGAGTGGAGTGGGAGCTTGTTGAGTCACTGGAATGCATATAGGGAGGGGCACGCGCACACCTGCAACCTGTATTTATTAAGTCGTCGTTACTCTTCTTACTATGTACTGAAGGTCTACGTGTTTCGCGTCGTACTTAACTGTCGATAATTCCATTGACGGAGAACACGAAATAAAACATAATAACGCTCTGTGCGGAAACACAAAAACAAACAAAAATCATGATTTTTTTTCTCCTGTCAGGGTGTCCGAGAAATCCGGAGTGCCGGGTTACCGAGGGCCGAGTTTGCGAGACTACTGTACTACTTATACTAAAATTCTCCAACTAAGGTTTTTCCCCCCTCAATACCACTTACATTTTCAGGGGGGCTCTTACTTTTAAAATAGCTTCTACACTTGACGTTATAAAACATATGATACTTACCAACACCAACGTATGCCTTTCCATCTATAGTAACACCCAATGTAAAAGTAAGGTTGGGAGTCGTTCCTTCACGATTAATTTCTGTAAACTGAACACCAGGCTTAAGCTGGTTGAGTAGCATTACAGGATGACGTTCTGTTGGGTTGTCAGGAATCTTTTTCATGGGAGCTGGTGCACCAGTCTTTGCAGGCTGTAATTATTAATTCAGTATTATGGTCAAGGAAACTGCCTTACAAAATCCCTATAGAACTAAGCACCATAAGGCACAATTCTACACCCTAATTACAGACAGCCATGCATAGCCTTTAGGCAATTGAAAACCATACAGTGAAACCTCCATCTATCGTTCTTGGAAGTGCAACATTTCTCTGACTCATTGACCAAATGTTGCTGTCCCAAAATAAAATCTTCCTCTTCAACATGGGTTAACAAAAACCGTATGTCGTTCCTTAAAGTGTTGTTTTCCCACATATCTTGTTCAGAAACTAGGTCCCCACAAACATTGATACTCTCCGAGCAATTGTATTAAAAATTCAAACAATAGTAACTTGTTTGCAATGTGCTACATTTTCAGAGCATGGCGAACTCAAGAAGAGAAGCGTTTGCCTTATAGCTTATTCTTGTCCATACTAGTCTATGCAAGTGCACAGAAGAATATCAAAACTAATTTTTGGTTTGTTTATTTCTTTGATACGGCAAACTTATTTGTTATTACACATAATTACAGTTGTTTCTCACATGTTCACAACTTTTCCCTTATTCTTATATCAAATTATGCCATAATGCCTACTGGGAAATATGACATCAAATAGAGATGAATAACCACAAAATTATTTGCCGACAATAGCTTTGTGCAAGTATGGCTTGATAATTGATCATTCGTTTCAGCCGGTCAACACAGTGCAATCCCAATTACAAATTAATGTATATTCAGGGTGTCTATGGTAAGGATGAAGTAAAAATTAGTTACTTTTTAGGTACCTTTTGGTTACCTTTTAGTTAATTTTAGTTACCTTTGAATTCAAGGTACGTCTGCAGTCTGCAAGCATAGGCGCTCATCACGCGGTGAAGAAAAACAACAATGAACTGTTTTTAAAGAGGTTTTTTATTTATCATATGGCTTTGAGTGCCGGGAGTGTCCGAGGACATGTTCACCTCGCCTGAATCTGTAGCTGCTTCCAGCGAACACCCTTAGGGTGAGCTACAAGTTCCGTTCAATTTCAAGTTGCTACCAGATATCATTGATACCTAGTGGTGAACGTTGGAACTTTGATAGAGCGTTCCGACGAAATCTAACCTAGCAATTTAGCTTCACACAAGTTTAGTCTTAGTTCCGCCCCTTAAAACAACAATAACTAACTAAGTTTAGTCTGTGGAAGAATCTTTTACATGCCATAAATCTATGACATGGGACCGTCGGCTTTACTTCCCCTCCGAAGGAAGGCATACTGAAGGATTTTTAACGCTTTTAAAAAATCCGATGACTTCGCCCGGGTTTGAACCCGCTATATTGGGCACAGAGGTTCAGCATGCTACCACTAGGCCACCGAAGCCGCTTTAAATGAAATTCACATGATGTCATAAAAAAATTAAAAATAATAAATATATACTAGATATTTAATATCCAATGAGTTGTTTCAGCTAATACGTCGTCCTGTGCACAATATGTTGTTATAATTACGGTACCAAGAGGTTGCTCTGCACTTGACCATTTGGCAAGATTTCCTTCGTCCCCGCGGTAGGTCGCGAAGAAATGTATGCGATGTTACGCGATCGTCACCGAATTCTGTCTTCGCAGTCAAATACGGAGAAATATCGAGATGTTACACGATCGGCGCTGGTCTCAGTTGTTTGATGAGCTTCCCGTAGTTTTCACGATAGAACACTGAGAAAAATCGCGATTTATATAATCAGTGTCACTTTTAGTCATTCGACGAGATTTCCATTGTCCTTGAGGTCGGGCACAAGAAAATATAGCATTATTACGCAATCGGCGCCACTTGCTGTCCGTTTGACAAGAATACAGTTGTCCTCGTCTAAATGCAGAGAAATATCGCGATGTATCGCAATCGCTGCCGCTTAAGATATTCTGAAATCATCGCCGCACCCGGCCGTTCAACGATTGTCTGCCTGTCCATCTGTCCTGACAGAATGGCGGAGGCAAGCTCAAGGTTGGGCATGGTTAAAATTTAGGAGTAGTTATGTACATGTTGTTCAGTCGGTGCCGTGATTCCCTAGGCTGTGGTTGAGAGTTCATCAGTTCAGGGTGGATCACGAGGAGGATTTAGTATTTCGATGCTACGTAGGCTGCCATTTTTAAGTGGGTTGATGCACTTCTCGCTCCCCGCATGCATTTAAGTATACGTGATAGGTGCCCTATCACCTTCGACAGGATTCCCGCAGTCCTCGTGGTCACAAGTTCACGATAGGGGCGGGTTTCATGATTTTACGCAACTGACGTCGATCTCGGTCCGTTTGACGAGATTCCCGCAGACAAGTCGTGCGGTCAGCCGGCCGTCTTGTGTATGCGATTTTGGAGGATGAACGTTTGAAGTAGGTACGGTATCGAATATTACGAATTATTCTGAGAGGATTGCACGAATAATACGACAAGAGGGCAAGTTTTATTTCGACTGAGAACCACGAATTATCTACAAGTTATCGAAATAATCGGTTAGATTATATATCCAATGGAACGAAAGTTCGAAGGAAAAATCGACTTATAACGGAATTTCGAATTAACCATACTGGATGTCTCAAATTTACTAGACATATTTTTCAAATAAGTTATATGTATTTCAAAGATTTTTCGCATTTTTTTCGAAACGGTAACATTAAATTGTTTCGCGTTATTTCTGGACTCCAATTTGACATAATTTCTAAATAACAGAAATTAGAGATTTCTTTTTAGTTTCGGAAGTATTCGCGAATAAAGGTCTCGCGAAAAGTCAGGTTTCCTAATACATTAACACAGAAAAATATTTCACACGAAACTTCAGTCTTCTTGATGCCGAAAATATACGTTGAACCGATGTATACCACTCAAGGTATCCTCAGTATGTATTTCCTTGAGGTCGGGCACGGGGAAATATAGCTTAGTACTATGCAATAGGGACGGCGCCTCTTGCGTGAAACTCGCTCCATCGCAATCTCTGAGCCTAGCGGCGCGAGCTTAAATGATTCAACCCGCTTTCAGAAAATTTTTGTTACCCGTTTGTAAAATTCGTTACTTTTACGTTACTTTCGTTACCCATTTTTAAATTTCGTTACTTTCGTTACCAGTAGACACCCTGATATTTTAATCACATGTAATTTTTTTCAGGTTATTTATCGCATGTCCCAATAATAGGGATTATATTGTGTTGACTGACTGAAAGGTTGAAGTATCAATTATCAATAAGGCAACACTGAAAAATGGCTTCAAAGCTATCAAATCTATACAACTAAAGTTTGGTTAGTCTTTGAGGAATCCCTATATACAGAGTGGTTATAATTAACTTGCGTTACTTGAGCCCGTGCAGATGGCAAACTATTTCCCGTATGGGCGCCCCATTTGATAGGAGCTATGTTAAGACTGCGCTGAAAGACGTGCGTTGTTAGTAGTGGACGTGCCTTTGGGCATAGGGTGGACACACCAGCATCGGTGTACATTGCGGATGCATGGCTCTGGACAATGTTGTTCCCCACTGCATGGCCTCCAAGATCCCCAGATTCAAATCCTTGATTAATGGCTGTGGGGTTAAATCAACGAGCTAGAGAAAGGTATATAGAGTGGAAATGGCGCCGCCATTTTGGAAGCCGGTTGAACTGGCAGCCGCCATGATATACCCTGTCAAGAGGGTGGGAGTCAGGGAGGGAGAGGCGTGTCTAACGAGGCGTAATATAAGATTAGGCCTACGCAAGACCTGACAATTTAATTTGTACATTGAACGATAACTAACACAATCATCTTACAAGACAATGCGCTACGTTGCTTATGCACAGTACATTGCATGATTTCATTGTCCTTTAAAAAGAATAATTTTTGTGTACAACTGACCTCTCTCTCGTTGAGCTGTATTTCTGCAGAGCTGTATTTATGCAGAAGTGGTGAAGCCTGCATTTATAATACTGTTTCACAATTCGCTCGATGAGTGAAGCATAGTGAGACTTTCCCCAGGTTCAGTAGCTGTAAATAGATGGTCAGATTTCTGAAACAGATAACCCGGCAGCATAGCATAGACATCTGTCTGCAACTTCAGCATGAAATTCTTCGTGTTCTTTCGCAACATACTGTCATTATTCCTGATGACAATCCCAGCTGTTTTACATAATTTCACTACATCATTTGATGGATTCAAAAGGCCATCTTTCACGTCTTTCTCTTTAATCAGTCCTTCTTTCTGAACATCTTGACCCGATAAAAGCACTTCTAGGCATTCAATACAAGTTAATTTTTTAGACACTTGGCGAACAACACTTCCTGCTATGTACTGAACAAAATTTTCTACATACATATCGTTCATATGCATACCCCGCCCAGGGGGCTCACAACTTGTGGGACGTGGATTGGCGACCACGGGACCTCAGCTGAGACTGGCATTGCTTGCAAATCCACCCGTCAACCTTCCTCAGTCACCTCTTGTTCTCTTCAGGCACTAACGGTATCCGAGACCTGGAGAGTCTTTCAAATTCATGTCTTATTTGGCCCTTGTCTCATCTTTCCTGATACCCTCATTTTTCGAGGGATCAGACCTGATCTTTTCATTGTATCTATCTCCTGCCTTGAGCACAAGACCCTAATGGAGGCACGGCCGGCGTGAGCAGTCTCTTGAGAATTAGGCATAGTTACTAACGAGCTACCCCCCAGGGGTTCACATCTAGTGGGACGTGGGTTGGCGACCACGGGGCCCCAGCTGAGTCCAGCATTGCTTCCACTTACTTGTGCCGGGATCCTCTTTCCTGTCGACCTCATTTGGTCAACTCTTGTTCTCTTCCGACCCCGACGGTATTAGGGTATCCGAGGCCTAGGGAGTCTCTTCCTTTCCCGCCTTAATTGGCCCTTGTCTCATTTTTTCTGATACCCTCCTTCTGCGAGGGGTCAGCCTTCTTTTTCTTTTCCTGTTATCTCCTGCCTTCTACTCAAGGCCCTCAAGGAGGCAGGGTGTATGTAGCCCCACCACTTCTGGTGCACCCTGGATATTGCTACACCCTCAGGGGCTCACGGCTGGTGAGTTCGGGAGTTGGCGACTCCGAGGGATTCCTGAGCAGGGTCCGGTTTTCCCCCTTTTATCCAATACCTCTGGGGTGGACCCTCTCCTCTTTCACTTTCCTACCTGCCTTTCATGGCTCTCCTTCCTTCCAAGTCCCTCAATCCTTATTCTTCGAGTGTTGAGGGCATTTCTTTTCCTCCTGTCCTTTATTTGCCTTATTATCCTTTTATTTTCCGTTTCTTCTTCTAGTATATAAGTTAGTAGTTAGTTTTAGTTATAGTTTACATTTCATTATCATCTTCACGATCACCCAAACCATTAGGGGCCGATAACCTAGGTTTAGGCCCCTTAAAACAACAATTATCATCACCAACGAGCTAGAGAAAGGTATATAGAGTGGAAATGTTAGTTCCTGCTTCTGCAAAGGGAATCTGAAATGTAAATATCACACAAACTTAAACTGCTGCATCCCGCTTTCGTAAAGAGTCTACCTCATTAATTTATGAATTTGGATGGCATTTCTTATCTGAAATACGACACTCCTGTTGTCTTATTACTTCTATTCGTACAATTGAATGACGAACACACTGACGGCATGGTCTATGTATTATTAAATAAATTTCATTCAACGCATGTTCCTGTACAGCCCGAATAATCGCAACAAGCTCTTGTCAGACGACGTTCTGAATCATGGCCGCCTTAACTCAGGTTGCCTCCGCCCAGAGCGCTGCTACGCGGCTCGTTGCCTCTCTATATACCTTTCTCTAGCTCGTTGGGTTAAATTAAGAACAGGGTGTATTGACGGGACACTAACGAGGGTTGGCATTTGAAGGTGAGCATCGCGAGGGAGGTAGCCAACATCCCACCCGAGAAATTGCGGGCAGTGGTGGAGCACTCGCTAGTGCGGTCCAGGCTGTTGTGGATGGAGATGGTAGTTACTTTGAGCATAGTTTGTAACATGGACCGTCAACATGTTATCCCATTAACACCTGTAACCCGCTCATGTGGAAATTAAAATGTGTTCCTTTCAATGGTTTATTATGTCTCTTCCGCATGTCCTGCCAAAAGGTTTCCACACCGTTTCGTTGTCCTACTATCACTTGTTTGTCCGGGGGGCCCTCACAAGTAGCGCAAGTTTAATTATAACCATCCTATATAAAGTGGCAATTTACTTTAATCACAAGCACAACCAGTCAGTCAACACAAATATATGCCCAAATTATATTGGATGAGAAATATGAGATACTATCTGTTATAATCTATATGTGAATAATTATTGCAGTGAAATCCAGAATTAGCATTTCTTTATGCATCGTTTGCGTGCAATTAATGTTCATTTTCATTGGTCCCGGCTATTATGACATGAAGACAAGGCAAAACCCTTCAGTTTAATGTTTGTAAATTTTACATTTAACCTCTATTTAAGGCTGGAATTTTACGGCTGCTGTAACAACATCAATGTCGAATTAACGTTCGTACATTTTCTGCCGGCTAACAAAATGCCATGGCCCCTTCCCTCAATGAGTTTTAAAAATTAAGACTAAATGTAACAGAATTGTCTAGGAACCAGAAGAAACAGCGGTCACATTATCAAATCTTGCTAATCCATACGACCTTTCGAATTTCTGTAATGTCACATTGCTTATTTTGTGTTGTTCCCTTTGTGTATTATGTACAAGATATGAGCAGAATGATAATTTACAGAGGTGTGCAAATTATTAAGACTCAAAAAGAGTTTTACAAAATTTCATTTATACATTCCACTACTTAATACACTAAATATGTTTTCAAGGCACTCTTATTTCAAATGTTCAGTCAATAATCTTGATTACCATTTTCTTTTATCTAACTCACAGTAGAATAATTTTTTTAGAATTTCCACTAAAAGAGGAGCCTTGCTAATGCAAAATGCCACAAATTTTGTTTTCAGAATTTGAATCTATTTTTCATGTGAATTTAGAGCAGAGGGATTCAAAGTCTTTTTAATGTTGGGCCAGTCTTTAATTATTCAAAGATTTTCAGACCATGGATTGATATCATCTGATTTATAGTGCGTCTCTACCTTAAAAGACAGTACGCATTAAATGTAGCGCGCTGATGCCAGATCTGCTGCATATACAAAGTTCTGCAAGGCCTGGCACATGATGTAACATAACTCATATACAGGCGTGCTTTTACGCAAAACTCTGAAAATTTCCAAAATATTTGTTTGTTGTATATAATTGTACCTCATGCCTTGAAGCGAATGACGGTACAATATTTAGATTATGATACACCGAAGCTCAGAGCGCGATTTTAATGCACACATTATAATAATTTATAATTTTCAATTATTCATGAATATGATGGAAGGTCTTTTTCTCGAATATCATAGGTTATAATAAATTATAATATGACATAATAATATATTGTGGTCCATGTAATTTACCCAATTTTGTGTGGTCAAGTGGGGGTATGCAGCCGAAATTATTCATTTCTTGTTTCTTGAACGAGACGTTGTTCAATTTTATATAGTTCTTCCCTTGCGCCCATACCATTTCGATGGGATTAAGTTCACTGTGGTATGGTGGTGTGGTAAGGTGACAAGCAAGAACATATTGCTGTAATAGCCTACATTGTCTATTACTAGGCTAGATCCTTCGGGAACATTGAGCAACAATATTGCTCGGCGAACCACTTTTCATATACTTGACCTGTCATTTTGTCGTGTGTGTCTACCGTGTTCTTTTTGGCACAGAAACGTTAACTCTGCACCATTAACGAACCCTTGTTAATTCCCGGGACGAACAAAGGCAAACTACGGAAACCACTTCGAGGATGGCTGAGGTAGGAATCGAACCCGCCTCTTCTCAGTTTTGTCTCATGGAGTTGAGTACACCCCGCTCCAGACCTCAGATCAGAATTACATTTCTTGGCAGAGCCGGGATTCAAACCCGGGCCTCCACGGTGACAGCACAGTGACAGCCAAGAACGCAATGAGGCGGACAATTTATAAAGAATACAAAATCCACTTCATTTCATAGTTTTACTTCACATCATCACCTACCCTCCTTCAAACGTAGTCGGGGGAGATACCGGTAGCCTGTGGGCCACATTAGTAAACAAAGTTCCGGTGCGTCAGCGCTGAGCGGGAGGACTAAGCGAAGTGCTATAACTTAAGAATGCTACCAAATATTGAGCTCTGGTTTGTTTTAAAAACTATTTCCGACATTAATGAACATTTCTTCTCGCTTAGTCACCAACGTAAAGTCAACAGCATAAAACTTTCTCGCTAGCTAACTTTTATGTGACACCATCCCAGATTCTTCAAGTAACATTTACGAAAAAAAAATCATTACTTTCTTATGATGAAAATAATTACTGCCCTGAGAAGTAGGGTATCGTCTACCAACATCAGGCAATCTAAAAATAAATTCTTGATCTGTTGCGATCATTAGTTCATTATCTATGGAGTGATAAGTTTTATAAATGCAAAAATATAGATTCGCGCTAAAATATTGTAATTGTGAAAATTGGGCCATGTGCTAATTATTTATGGCTTTTATTTTTACACCATCATAAAGAGCGGGAAATTCTCTATAATACCACGCAAACATTTTCTTAGATTTGTCACTTTCAATTATTGGGAAATGGCAACATCCCCGGGGTAGAAGAGGACGAAGCTAATTGCAGGACGTAGGAGTGCAAGTGAGAGGCAAATACTACATTTAATTCCATACTGTCTTTTAAGGTAGAGACGCACTATAGAGGGTACATTCCAAAGTCAATGGAGAAGGGAAAAAAACAGGCCCTTGGAATCCCCACTCCCTAAAACTTCCTTATGAGAAAAGTAAGATATTTTTATATTTATATTTTTAGTAGCAGGAACCCGTGGTTTCGCACGCGATGAAGACAATGGGGATGAAGCATTATTGCTGGTAATTGGTCTATACTATTACAGCAATTTTGGCTGGGTGGGTCTATTCCAATTCGGAGAATTCTGATGCCTACAGTATACCGTATTTGCTCGCGTATATCTCGCACCCCATTTTTTTATTTGAAATTTCAGGGGGAAAAAAGTACTCGCATATATCTCGCATTCATTACTGTCGCCATCATATAAATGACCGTAATAACCTTGAGGTAGAAACACGTTCGATATAGCGCGCCACAACAGTCGTCATTGTCCAGGAACTTACCCGAAGCGTTACTAACAGGAAGAGCGAGCAACAACGAGTTGATCCGAACTTCGATACGAGCCGATTAGGGATCGAGGACCTGTACATCGTTAGTCTTCGGCCGCGGTTGGCTAAATTCGCCGCCTTGAGACACGTTCGAATTAGCGATTAACGCGCCATATAAGTTGCGCAAGTAGGCCTACTGTTACATCGCAGGGAAACGCAGTTCATTCTTCTCGAATCTCGATTTCGTCTTTCCGCATTGTGTCGCATCAGAGCTCGGCCGCGTGCAAGCATACAGCGCAGCATGAGTGTTAACAAGCTGTACATCGCCGCGTCTGGCTAAATTCACCGCCTTGAGACACGTTTGAATTAGCGATTAGGGCGCCACGTGAGTTGCGGAAGTAGGCCTACTGTTACATCGCAGAAAAACCAGTTCAGTCTCCTCGAATCTCAATGATTTCGTCTTTACGCATTGCGTCGCATCAGAGCTCGGCCGCGTGCAAGCATACGGCGCAGCGTGAGTGATAGCACGCTGTACATCGTTCGCCACGTCTTCGGCCGCAGTTGGTTAAATTCGCCGCCTTGAGACACGTTCGAATTAGTGATTAGCGCGCCAGGTCAGTTGCGGAAGTAGGCCTACTGTTACATCGCAGAGAAACCCAGTTTAGTCTCCTCGAATCTCAATGATTTAGTCTTTACACATTGCGTCGCATCAGAGCTTGGCCGCGTGCAAGCATACGGTGCAGCGTGAGTGTTAGCACGCTGTACATCGTTCGCCTCGTCTTCGGCAGTGGTTGTCTAAATTCACCGCCCTCGAGACACGTTCGAATTAGTGATTAGCGCGCCACGACAGTTGCGCAAGTACGCCTACTGTTACATCGCAAATTTTGTGTTTTTTCGGGAATACGGTCATTCCCCGCGTATATCTCGCACCTAAAATTTTCACACAGATTTTCGGTCAAAAAAGTACGAGATATACGCGAGCAAATACGGTATTACTATGGGCTGCAAAATGGGAATTCCATAGAGTTGAGCAAGTCTACAGGGTACGATATTACTTAATGTGAACCATTTTAAAATTAAGTTTTTGGTTTTGGCATGTTTTGCCGAGACATAGCGATATTGTTGTCTGGATACTCGTGAGCACGCCACATAGCCTACAGTTGCCCATGGGAAAAAAATGGTTTTGTCTAAATGTACACCTGCTGCTGTTCAATGTGTCATTGCACTGTGTTAATAGTAACTGCGAATATTGTTTGAAGAGGGAAATACATTCTTGCACACTGGAATGGCCAATCTATCGGAATATGGGGAATTAAAAGTATTTTTCCTTAACTGTCAGGGTGTAATTTTCCCACAATTATTATTGATTTGAACGTCAACATGTCGCTATTAATAGACCTATAGTAAAATATCTCTCACCTTGGCCGCCGATGTACATTATGCAGCCTCGTCCAGTGTTACATCACAGAGATTGAAATTCTCCAACCACCCTTTTGCCTCACATGTCTCTAAATATTGAAAATTCCTGATTATTGTGCTTTTAGAGATCTTTGGAAGAGGTTTCCCTTGTACATGGTGTAGATGCATTGTCAAAGGAAAACATTCCATGTTACGAACATAGACCCTGTAACCTGTACCGAAAGCTTCTGTAGATTTAACACCAGGCCATTGGTTCAGATCGGTGAAATGGTGTATATTTGTGCAAAAGGCCTAAATGTAGGGAATGCAGTGAGTAGTCTGAAATTTCAAGCGGACAGTGTTACCCATCGGGTTCCAAAATGAAAGTACGTAAATGTTGGATCAGAACGGTGAAGATTTGTACCAAAGGGCCGAAATGCAGAGAATGGAGAGGGCTGCTTGAAATTTGAAGTGGACAGTGCTTACTTGCCTTGTTTCAAGGGGTAAGTATATAAAATTTGGTCCAGATCGGCGAAACTGTGTCGATTTGTGCCTAAGGGCCTAACTAGGAAAATCGAGATTTATATACCGTATTTCCTCGCTTAATCGTCGCACCCCACTTTTCAAACACTAAAATAGTTTTATAAAATTTCCTCGCATAGCATATCTGTATTTGTGTGCCAGTCAGTTGCACATGCTGCCGCGACTTTGTCAGAAGAAAATATCTCGTCATTATGCTTGCGGACTATGAACTGTGACGCGAGCGGCAAGCTTCGTCACTTAGCACATTCTTGTCAGGAGACGACGCCTGCGAGCTATGAACCACGACGCGAGCGGCCAGCGAACATTCCGCGAGCTTATAGGCCTAATCTGACGTGATCTTGTCAGAAGAAAGTAGGCCTAATGTCGTCTTTATGCCTGCGGGTTATGAACTGTGATGCGAACGGCCAGAGCACATTCCGCGAGCTAATAGGCCTAATCTTATCAGCAGAGAGTAATCTTGTCTTGATGCCTGCGGGCTATGAACTGTGACGCGAACGGCCAGCGCACATTCCGCGAGCTTATAGGCCTAATCCGGCCTGATCTTGTCAGGAGAAAGTAATCTCGTCTTTATGACTGCGGGCTATGAACTGTGACGCGAACGGCCAGCGCACATTCCGCGAGCTTATAGACCTAATCTGGCATGCTTGACTGTGGGAAATTTTAGGGATTTCCGTAGCATCACTCCCACACTCGATATCAACTGGATTTCCGTTTTCCTCACCAACAGTCAAATTCCGTGCTATTTCTTCTTTGCTTTCATGTCTTAAATCATAATCGTCTTTATCGACGTCTAACTTGCCCGTTCGAAATATCGCCGTTACAGAAGTCTGCAAGCGCTTGCTTTTGTACGAGCGTAGTAGTGGTATTTTAATCCCACGACTTGTTGACTGCATCAAGAGCATCCAATAAACACGCTCTCGGCAATAATCGCTGTTTAGAATACGCTGCCCACGCATCCTTCCTTCACAACTCACAGATCAGCGACCTGGCAGTGTGGCTGTTGGCAAAGGAAGGGTTGGTTCCAAGTGAAGTGCATTCCTTTTGTATTGATTGGGCTTCGAAGGTAAGGAAATCTGTGCTATACCACATGCTCTATGTTTCGAAGATTGCACAATTAGGCCTACTGTTACATCGCAGAGCAACGCACATCTTTCAGCGCAGTCTTCTCGAATCTCAATGATTTCGTCTTTACGTATTTCGTAGCCCGCCGGCGCGCAAGAATGCAGAGCTGCGCATTATAGCACACTTCGGCCGCGGTGGACGAAGTTCGAGCTCGCTCGTCCCTTTAGCGAGGAATCGATATGGAAGATGATCGATCGTATCGATCTCTACGCGTCTATGCTCTTAAATTCTGCCTTGAATCATCCTTAACGAGCTTATGACGTCTTTTTCATAGGTTCTTAATGTCGCATAACCATAACGTATAGAAATAAATACTTGAGAATTTTAACATTTCCAAACGCTAAATGCGGGTTTTGCCATAATGTGAATTAAGTTAAATCGAATATAAAAATGCATTGCACTTATGGAATAATATTCGGAACTTGAAATTTCTTCCGTTAAATACGGCTTTACCCTAAATCGAGGTCACGCAAAATTGGGGTTATTTCTTATATAAAACAGAGTGTCCTGACTAATTCACTGACTCATCATTGCCCAGCCAAAACTATTAAAAGTTAGAAACATGGAATTTTGGGGATATGTTCGTTGGAAGTCGAAAACACCCACCAAGGAAGGATTTTTGAATATGCAGGTTCTAAAGGGATGTTAAGGGGGTGGACCTGCATTTCATTGAATAATAATATCTTCCGATTGGTTTCATTGGGAGATGTGATACTCGGCACATAAGAAGACACATGTCTGAAGGTTTTTCGATGTGGTGTATATTATGAGGTGAAAGGGGTTAAAACTGGGGGCTGAAGGATTCCTAACAGAGCGTGTATCTCTTAAACGACATTAGAGAGGAGTTTGAAACTTAGCGGAAAAAAATCAGCTTAAAAAATGAGTAAATAGGTATCCCACCGTTTTTTCATAAATCGAATTTAAGGGATTCATGGGGAGGGTTGAAATTCTGAAAAATAAAAGAAAGAAAATGTCCTCACTCATCATCGCCCAGCCAAAATTATTGAAGTTAGAAATATGACAATTTGGGGATATGTTTGTTGTATGTCAAAAATGTCCACTAAGGAAAGATTTTCGGATATTCAGGTTCTAAAAGGGTCTTAAGGGGGTTAAACCTGCATTTCATTGAATAACAATAACTCCTAATTGGTTTCATTGGGGGATGTGATACTCGGCATATAAACTCATCATTAAAAAATAAGAAGACAAGTGTCTGAGGGTTTTTCGATAGTGTATATTATGAGGTGAAAGGGGTGAAAAGTGGAGGTTGAAGGATTCCTAACGGAACATGCATCTTTTAAACGACATAGGCAAGGAGTTTGAAACTCGGCGAAAAAAAATCACCTTAAAAGATAAGTAAATAGGTGTTCGACCGTTTTTATTTTTACATAAATCCAATTGAAGCGGCCCATGGGGAGGGGTGAAATTCTGGGGGAGGGAAACAGGAAAGAATGTGTCCTAACTGATTGACTGACTCACTCACTCTTCAAACTCAGGGAGAGGAAACTGCTTAAACATAAGTAAGTGTTCTACAGGTTTTTTTTTTTTTTTTTCATAAATCAAATTTAAGTGGTTCATGGGGTGGGGTGAAATTCTGAAAGATAAATGAAAGAAAATGTCCTTAATCACCTGCTCACCATTGCCCAGCCAAAATTATTGAAGTTAGAAATATGACATTTTGGGGATATGTTCGTTGTATGTCAAAACCGTACACAAAGGGAGGATTTTCGGATATTCAGGTTCTAAAGGGATCTTAAGAGGGTTAAACCTGCATTTAGTTGAATAACAATATCTCATGAGTGGTTTCATTTCAGGATGTGATACTCGGCATATAAACTAATCATTAAAAATAAGCAGACATGTGTCTAAGGTTTTTTTTAGGTGTTCGACCTTTTTCTTTTTTCATAAATCCCATTTAAGGGGTTTATGTGGAGGGGTGAAATTCTCGAAAATAAATGAAAGAAAATATTCTGACTGACTCACTCACCATCGCCCAGCCAAAATTATTGAAGTAGAAACATGAAATTTTGGGGATATGTTCGTTGTATCTCGAAAACGTCCACTAAGGAAATATTTTTGGATATTCAGGTTCTAAAGGGGTGTTAAGGGGGTAAACGTGCATTTCATTGAATAACAATATCTCACGAGTGGTTTCATTTGGGGATGTGATACTTGGCATATAAACTAATCATTAAAAATAAGCTGACACATGTCTACTGGTTTTTCGATGTGGTGTATATTTTGAGTGGAGGGGGTTGAAGGATTCCTAAGGGAGCGTGCATCTCTTAAACGAAATAGGCGAGCGAGTTTGAAACTCAGGAAAACAATCAGCTTAATAATAAATAATTAAATAAATAAATAAATAGGTGTTTGACATTTTTTTCATAAATCCAATTAAAGGGGCCCATAGGGAGGGGTGAAATTCTGGAAGAAAAACGTCCACTAAGGAAGGATTTTTGGATATTCACTCTCATCGACCTACCAAAACTATTAAAGTTAGAGGAATGATATTTTGGGGATATGTTTGTTTTGTGTCGAAAATGTCTACTAAGGACGGATTTTTGGATATTCAGGTTCTAAAGCGGTGGTAACGGGTTAAACCTGCATTTCATTGAATAACAATATGACACGACTATGACGCGAGCGAAGCCGCGGGTACTTGCTGAAAGGCAGCCTATTATGATAATCCAGAGTAAAAGCTATCTCCATTTCAAATTTCATCCAGTCGTTTTAGTGGATGCCTTAAGTGTTAAGGAAACGGCAATAGCCGCCTAAGAGCTTCGTTGCTATTGAAATTATGACCAGACCGATATTTGTACTTAACTATACGGGATTTGTGAGCCCAGTGTTTATGAAATTGAACGTAGCTATATCGAAGACGTAACAAAGACACTCACAAACTTTCACAATTATACCGGCAATAATATAGAGGGATATAACGAACTTATATGTACCCTACACTGTTATAACTTATAAGAAAGCAATGGCATTGAATTAAGAGTATCTCAATACTACAGTAAAGCACTCAATTTACCAGTAACATCTAAATGATACAACCAACATTTGCACATACCGGGTAAGTCCGTACATTACAATCACACACTGTACAAAATGAATATTTGTAGTTTCCTTGTCAGCATACATAATTCAACCACCCATTTGATTCCTGTTCTTCCTCTTGTTCTCCCTGTTGTCTCCCATATACTTCTAGTCAATGTCCCCATATCCATCCTAATCACATGTCCAGCAAATCGTGCTCTTTTCAGTCTTATTTCTTCTGAGTTAGTCCTCATAATTTTGTATAGTTCACTTCTTGATCTCACACCCGTCTTTCTCCTCCCCTTTTCAGTCCCAGAATTTTCCTCAGCATTTTTTTTCTCTTCCTTCTCCAGTTGTTCGGCACCATACATGCCTAGTGTCATGTCTTTGCAACGTACAAGACGGCATTCATTACTGTTGCTTTGCAGTGTCTTATTTTTGCTTCCGTAGATATATTTCTTTTATTGTACAAGTCTCTGGTTGCCATGTAGGATATTCTCATCCTTTTCACCCTCTCCTTTATACCCACCTTACATTATGTTCCACACTGTTATATATTCTCGACCCAATCGCCTCTGGTGTTCACAGTCTTTGCCTTGTCTTAAGCGATCCTTAGCCCCACTCTGCTGGCAACCTTGCTCAAGTTGTCAAGCTGTTTTTCTTTTGGGGGGAGGGCATCTTCTTCCGTCTCGCTTATGATGGCTATATCTGCAAAAGCAAGGCAGTCCACATTTCCTTGGTTAGCCTTTTTATCTCCTACGTGTGGCTTTGGTATTTACATAATTTTATTTATATTTCTCCACTGCCGAATTACTTCGTCTAGTGCTCTGTTGAATAACATTGGTGAAAGGCCGTCGCCTTGCTCAACTCCTGTCTTTATCTCGAACTCTTCTGATAACCCACCCTTGCCTTTGTGTCTTGTCAGTGTCTCCATTATCAGTTCTATTGCGGTGCCATCTAGTCCCCTGTCAGGATCTACCCCAGTGTCTTCCAGTCCATGAAGTCATATGCCTTTTAGAAATCCACCTAAGTCCCCACAGTCGTATTATTCTGCAAAGCTCTATGTTCTATTAATGGTTTCAAGTTAAAGATCTGCTAAGTACACCCTTGCCCCTTCCGGAAACCTGCTTGGTACTCTTCTATCGTACTTTCTAGTTGCCCTTCTACCCTAGTCTGGAGGAGTTTCGAAAGCAGTTTGTAGCCAATCTCTAGCAGCAAAATTCCTCTGTAGTTATTTGAGTCCTTTTTGTCCCCCTTTTTCAATGTATTGTTACCAAGAGAATTATGATATACCTAGAATACCCCGTTATACGATACGATGCTGCCATTGCATCATGGCAGGGGTGTGGGTGGACAAGCACAAGGTGATAAATGTAGAGACAAATACTACACCATACACTGTCCTCTGAAGTTCAATTTTACGGATAGGTAATCCTCCACTGCTAGACCAAGTTTTCAAAGAACATAGCCGATGCCAAGGAAAATAGACATAAAATGCCTTCTGGCCAATACCATCTAAACAGCACTGAAGTACCTAACTTTGCCCCACTACGATTCACGGTTCTATTAACAAAAATTAACTCTTAGGTGAAGATTACTCAATCTTTTTTCTTTAATGTACTTATTCACTCAGCTAAGTCCTCCAAGAATGCACGAACATGTAAGAATTCTTTCCCACCAATAGAAGTAGATAAGAATTTTACGAAACTACTAAAGCAATACATGCAATTTCAATTGTGTCTGTAGTGTAGTACCTGATTCGGAGTAACGACTGGAGTTTGCTGTTTTGGGATAGGGACGTGTGTTCCTTGACTCTGCCATTCAGTAAAGAGCTTATACAGAGCAAAGGATGCCAGACTTCCCCAAGGGACATCATCTTCAGGGGCATTTGTCTTGGTCCCATCCGAGCCAACTTCACTGCCATCTGCAGACTCAGCTGTACTGCCACTACCAGATGTTGTATTAGTGGTAGTAGTACTAGCAGCAGCTGCAGCAGTAGCAGCAGCAGCAACAGCAGCAGTAGTAGTACTAACACCATTATTTACTTCTTGCTGCATAGGCTCAGTACCATCACTGCCATTGTCAGTTACTTTAATTGCAGCCTCAGCCATCTTCTCTAATAACAGTGCCTTTAACGCATTCTCTGCAGCATTTTGTTTGGCTAGCGGTTTCGATAAGCCTTGTCCAATGTATGTTTTGCCATCAACCTGGTTAGGACAAAGAAACAAAAGACTTGCATTAGACATTTAGAATAGGACTGAAGAATGTATAGTGAAAAACAGGTTAAGGGTAGTGAACATCACATCTAGCATACACATGGCTCCCACCATTTATCAAACACTATTGATAGAATTCATTATATAGTTATTTATGTATTAAATATATTTATATATTATATATTTATGCCCCCCCCAAAAAAAAAACACCCTAACAATTCAAAAAATGCTGTAAAAAGTTACTACACAATAAGTTCAAATAGAAAATACGAATGGAATGATTACGTTTATTTAGTTGCTTATGATTAAATGGATTGAATACATGTGTGTACCCGCTGCTTGTTTTAAAAACTATTACTTATTTTATTACAACACAAATGATGAAGATAATATAGGTTATATTCAGATGAATTCCAAATATAAAATTTATTCAATATTCACCAGTATATATCTAGAATATCAAGAGAGAAAACAGTCCCACAAATTAGGTACCAGAAAAATAACTTACAAAACATAATGGTCATCTATAGTAAAACAAATATCTATAGTAAAACAAATGAGTAAAAAGTAGTAGTTCTGGGAAGAACTATACAGCCTATTTTCATACATCCTGCTTGTGTTAATTGCCTCAATCAGCATACCAAATTTCAGTTTGATTGCCTTAATGGATTAGTCGATATTAAGAACCGTCTAAATATTTCGGATGGTAGCCATATTGGATTTTTATATGTAGGTCTTAGAGTGATGTATAAGGGCCTTATTTTTTGGTAGAATAAAACCATTGATTTTGGTGGATATTTCGCGAAATAAATTGTCATAATGATCAATGTTTCTTCTGAAATCTTCATAATAGTATGGGATAAATCTAACAGATTATGTGAAGAGGGTTTTTAAGCTTCTTTGCGATGTGTCGAGTATCGCCGAATGTTATTTGCCGCTTAGAATTAAGTTCATTTCCTTCTTTCTTCCTCTTTTTATGCGTTGCTGAATCTCTGCAGTGTTTATTGCACGTGTCTTTTCGCTCCCACCGAATACAAACATAGGAGTATTTACACATCAGAACCTTTCCTGCAGTGTCAAATACATAGAACCCCTCACTGTTGTATTCCTCGGCCCTCGAGAAAACTGTTGTGACTTTAATTTACGGCATTTTTATACTTAAATGCTGGATCTTTGCCGATAGTTTTATCAGTAGCAAACTCGCTCTGATGGATCTACGACCATAACGCCATTTGATGTAATCGATAGCGGATATAGATTTTCATCGATAGCCATAGAGATCGCGGAACTGAATACACATACTTCCGGCGTTGTGGACATTTAGTGTAGAGAATATGCAGCACAATCAAAAGAGAAGGAAACCACGACAGTCAATGCCTCAAAGCATTTAAACGAGTATTGGAGAGCTTTTTCAATAATATTTAGCATTTTCGTACCAAGTGGAGTATATTTCGTGATTATTTGTGCAATAAATCAGATTTCGTGATATTTCGAGAGTTCATTTTGCTAAAATACGCTACTTTAAGTACCTACAAGGTCATATATAGGCAGGAAAGGAGGTATGAAAAAATTTCGCGCGTATCGCTATTACCAAAAAAATACGGCTCCTAGTGATGTACTATTACATGAAGATTATTGTGCAAGTATAGTATTCAAACTTCAATCACATGATTAGGACAAGAAATAAAGTTGACAGTTTAAAATTCCGCACAGCTGCCATCTTGTGGTTATGAAAACAGAAATAAATTAGATGGCAGTGGATTAATGGTACATTAACATTATGCAACGAGCCCATAATGGCAATAATTAAAACACAAGTATGTTTATAAAATTATACGAATTAATGGAGCACCTCTCGCCAAGGTGGATACATTTCGATATTTGGGTTCTCGATTACAGAGTGAAGGCTGTATAAATGAAGAAGTGCGATTAAGAATCAACGCAACCTGGATGCGATTCAGAGATGGAACTGGTGTTCCTTGTGATAAGAAGATGCCCATCCACCTAAAATCACAGATATACCGCTCAATGGTGAGACCAGTTGCATTGTATGGTGCGGAGTGTTGGCCAGCACCTAAAAGTGCTGAGCACTCCCTATATGTCATGGAAATGCGGATGCTGAGAAGATCGTTAGGCATTTCTCTGCTCGACCCACATAACACAACGATCCGACAACTAGCTGGTGTTGCTCCAATCGATGAGAAAATGCAGGAATGGAGACTTCGTTGGTATGGCCATGTCGTATGAGCACCGCATGCTCAGTCATCAGCTCGGCCTATCATCACGCTGTTGAAGGCCAGAGACACCGTGGGAGACCTAAGCTAAGATGGCTCGACTATAAACTCAGATCTAATATCAAGAAGCCTAAACCCACAGGAAGCTCTTCATCGAAAGAAATGGCGTGCATTGACCCGAAAAGCGGACCTCGTTCCAACGGGAACACGCTAAGAAGAAGTAGTTTATGAAACGAGCGAAGCGATTTTTATTATTTCCATAAGAGTGTCTTAATTACCATTATAGGTGAGTGGCATACGACCGTTTCTGTTCGACGATAATTATAACTTTCTTCTTCTTCTTTCCGATGAGGCCTGCTAGGGACCACGTGCCAATTTCAATTCTTCACACTTTGTTGTTTTCTCTTCCGTTCCCTCCAGTACTCCTTCATCCGTTCACTATGCTGCTTCTTTCTGTCCTCGGACCACTTCGCACCAGGTTTCTTTGGCAATCTTCCTTGGAATCCTTTCATACTTAATACCCTTTTTCTAAAGATCTCTCTGTTCACCGCTTCTTCTTCACTTACCGTATTTACTCGAATACGACCCGCCCCCGAATAAGACCCGCACCCTGATTTTGAAGAAGAAAAAAAAACTCAAAATTATGTACAATCTTAACTAAATAAACAGAATAGCATTTATCCAAAATAGTTTCCAACAGTATTGAAGTCGTCCTAAAATAACACACATCAAACGATTAAAAATACAAATAAAAGTACACAAACACTTCATTCATCGTCATCAGAAGTACCAACTTCGGAATTTTTATCACCATCCCACTAAATGTCGTCATCACTGACATCCATAGCATTCGAAATACTACATTTCTTGAAGCTCTTCCGTATGAGATCTCCGGAGATACGATTCCATGCCGTCAAAATGCACGAACATAGCAGCTGAACTTCCGGGCGCTGATTACGACCAGTTGGAGTCAGTGTGTGCTTATCGGCCGCCATCTGCTCCGTATACAGCTGTTTCAAGGCTGCTTTGAACTGGCGGTTCACGCAAACATCCAGTGGTTGTAGCATAGACGTCATCCCGCTCAATCACGAATACATGACTCGTCAATATCATATTTCCTACCGGGCACGATTTCCAATAACTTCAGCTTCTCACTCACATTAAACGACCGCAAACCCTTCGTACAACTCATGTTTACACTCGAAAACGTGCGCAACACGTGCGCGAGACTATGACGCCGCCTGCTTACGGTAAAACAAAGTGATAGCCGGAAGAAGGCTAGCACCATCTAGCAGATACTCGCAACACCCGATATCGCGAGTGGCGGGCAATTTAAATCTTTAAAATCAGGATGACTCAAATAAGACCCGCACCCCAATTTTTCACGTCCGATTTTGTTTAAAAATGTGCGGGTGGTATTCGAGTATATACGGTATCTCCATTGGCCATCTACTTTATGTTTCTTGTTGATGTTTCTTCAATCTGCTTTCTGCAGTTTATCAGTTTATTTGGTGTTCAACTTGAAGTGAGTTTCGCTAGGGTAAGTTTCTTCGGGTTTAATGTCTGTTTATTTTAATTCATATTTCTAGTCTTGGTAACTTCTATCTGGGTGGTAACCAAGCATGTTAACAACTACACTAGGCATGAAGGGCATAGAAGACCCTGCGGACCACTCAACCTGAAATTGTACTATGTACGGACACCCCCACCTCAATACACCCTATCAGTTGTAACCCTTCCTCAGCGCCTTCTCTGTAAGAATATTCAAAGATGATTAAGCAGAACACTTTTTAGAACACATTTATTATTGATATTAATTAGTGTACAGTACAACTTAATGACAAATTTATTTAATAGATAAAAATTACTTTTTTATAATACTGTATATAGCCTACATAATATAAAAAGTCTCTATTACAAAGTTATGTTCAAGCAACAATTTTGTTTGAAAAGGACAAAGGAAAATAATTTCACCTCAATGGTTTCCTTATTGTGCCTTTTGTGCATGACTTTCTTTGACTAGCTGAGGAATGCTAAGTGTTATGCTCTTGCTCAGAGCTAACCTCAAATCACTGCTTGCACATAGCTGATTTGTTTGTTTTTAATCAACAATAAAGAGAAAGACTAGAATCCCTGCTCACACAAAAATGTTGTCGAAAACACCATGAGATACCGCAAAGCTGCTAACCGAATGTTTGGGTAAGAGATGGCTTTTTAATACCACAACTCTTCTAAGTTTACACCTGATTCAAACAAGTCCTTAAGTTACTGTAGTTTTGAAGTTCAATAACCTCGTCTTGAATACTATCAGGGAGATCTTTAGGCTTGACAATGAAAGGATTTCGAATCTTTTTTTATTTTTATAGCATGAGTCTCACTGCTACCATATTCAGGGAAATAAAGAGCAAATTCATTTTTAAGAGTGCCTAAGTGACGGAGTACATGGTGCTGTACCTTGTTTGTAACAGTGGCGTAGTACCCCTCGTCAGCGAGGGTTTTCAAAGTCTAGAAAGAATTAAAATTATTCTCTTCAACTTTGGCTATCCAGAAATCAATTCAACACAAAAACCCATGAAGTTTGTCCTCAAATACAAATATATTGTTACGTGCCACCCCTAGTGGCACTTTTGTTAACTGGATTGCGGTGGGTAGGAAGCACAACACCAATTACTGCTTAAAGAAATAATTAACTTTATTGCGGCCAGAAAATTACACTACTCTCATCAGCAAATACAGCAATAGGAACCTTACTCCAGTTTCCTCAAGTATCTTGCTTGTGGAGAGCTCTTGCCCTTTCACTTGTCAACAGACCACAGAAGTTAATCCTCCCGCTAATGAGCCTAGTGGCCTTGACAGTACTAAATGCAACTTCTTCCTAAAGCACGCCGACTACAGTTACTTACGAGCACTTGCTGCACGCTGTTCACAAGCTGGGAGAAACAATGTCACTGGATTTCGTACCACAATATCTCCGACACTCAGTGAAAGCACACTCACTCAAAACACAGGCAGACCCCTGTGTGTTTCTCACTTCCCCGCTCCACTAGGGGTTTCGCAAGTCACCACACTTCTGTCGCTCAGGATAATCGCTCACACTAGCTCGTAAAACACAACAACAACCACTGCTTGACAGGTCGCACTTATATAGCAGGCCGGTGACTCAATAAATGCTTCTAGATCCATCCAGGGTTCACGGCTTCTCGAGGTTTCCATCGCTGGTCCAGTCACGAATATTCTGGACTATCCCTAGTAGCCCTGTTGCATAAGGCGCACGCAATACAGGAGGCAGGGCACAGCCCAGCCCTGGGGCAGTTGTGACTCATGCGTCGAGCGATGACACAAACTCACAGCCGTAACAATATTGCCAACATATTCAAACTTTTCGTTTCCAGAACCTTGGAAGTTGTAAGTTCAGCTGGTTCAAATAGCCAAAAATATCTACTAGATAAGCAAGTTGCGGCGCCACTTGCTGTCCGTTTGATAAGAATCTCGTGGACCTCGTCATCGAATGCGGTGAAATAACGCGATGTATTGCAATCGTGCTGCTCTCGACCGTTTTACGAGATTCGCGTTGTCCTCGCGGTAGGACACTAAGGATGCGACAATATGTAATCGGCGCCGCACCCGTCCATCCTAGTGAACAAGTTCGTGATCGGGCACGGGCTTTATGATTTTACGAAACTGGTGTCGATCTCGGTCCGTTTGACGAGATTCCCACAAGCAAGTCATGTGGTCAGCCAGCCGTCTTGAGAATGTGATTTTGGAGAATGAACGTTCGAAGTGGGTATCAAATTTTATGAATTATTCTGAGAGGATTGCACTAATAATACAAGAGGGCACATTTTCTTTTGAATTATACAAGTTTTCGAGATAACCAGCTAGATTATATATATACAATGGAAGCAACGTTCGAAGGAAAAATCTACATATAACGGAATTTCGAATTGACCATACTGGATGTCGCAAATTGACGAGACAGTTTTAACCCTCTCAGTGCCACGCGCCGATCAGATCGGCTCTAGCGCCAAAGCCGATTTAATCGGCGCGCTGTTTATCGTATATTTGTAGATTTCTGTAGGCATATGTCCGTGATTTTCTCATACTGTTGGAAAGGTGAGGTTTCAAGCTTGCCTGTGCGATGTTTACTTCCTTCCGTTACGCGATAGATTTGAGTTTGTATTCACGCCCTCATTTTGCGCTCCCCCAATCACGCGTATTCCCGCCAAAATTGCGCTGCAGTCTTTATCTTCTTGTTGAAGTTTTCTGCCTACAGGAGTTTTTAAGAACTTTCTACAGCTGGAAACATAGTGTTTCTTTGAATATGACTCTTAGGTGTCCTTAATTTAGGCTGAAAACTGATATTTTACAAAAAGATATTGAAAAATCGAACAGATCAGAATAACCTCAATTAAAAAGGTTTAGATGCTGTATTTACTTGTGTGAACATAATACAGTAAAACTCTGTTAAGAAGTTTTTCAAGGGACCATAAAAAAAAAAACTTCTTAACAGGGAAACTTCTTAAAAGGGTAGTGGCCTGAAATGCATGTGAAACGCACACATTTTTGTCGTTTGTGAAGGATCCTATAATATACTGTACGTAGGCCTATATAAAAGCCAGAAAAAGAGAAGCCCCAATATTAAAATCTGACTATCAGACCAGAGATTAAGAGAAATTAATTTGCATAATCCTCACAATTCACATTAATAGAATTAATTTCAATAACTGTTTGAGCACACACCATATATTCCAGCAAACTACAATTATAGACACATTTTAGAATGTAAATAAACAACAACTAAGACTGAATTCAAAACACTTTTTTCTCCCTTCAAAACCAAAGATTTATCCGAAACAACCTGATAAAAAAGTCCGAATTCGTCAACATTAAAAACGTCACAATGTTTGTAATTACTGATTTTTGCCGGCAGCAGTGTTTCCTTCCACACTTCCGTTTCCTCTGTACTTACACTCGCAGCTTCACCACTAATAGTCTTGTAAACTATGCCAGCCCGATTTTTAAAGCGATCCAGCGACCAATTCGACGCAGTAAAAGGTACTTGTAATCGGCACGCGATTTCTTCGGCTTTCTCCTTCATGATAAACCCGCTCAAAGGAATGTTTAAACTTCGCTGCTGTTTAAACCACACGAGCAGAGCTTGTTCAACGTCTTGGTATTTCACGCTTTAGATCTTCTTGCAGCTTGCCGAAGTATTCCTGGCAGGCGCCAAGATCCCTTCTTTCTTTGCTATGATGCCGTTCAAAGTAGACGGCGGCATTCCGAGCTCCTTCGCAAGAGCAACACTTGAAAGAGTAGACTACTCTAATGTCCACTTTATCTTTAATAGAAAGTGCCTTTCTTTTGATGCCTTTCATCTGAGAACCATTCATTTTCACAATGATTTGAAAACTTTATTTCACTGACGACGCAATTCTCGTAATCTCAATAATGTTATGCTACGTCGGGCAATGCTTGGCTAACAAGTTAGATCACACAGAACAGCGATAAAAGCCACGAACAAAGAATATAGGAGGCCACAAATGAAAGCATGATGCTGTATATTGTAGTCGGTCTTGGGCGGGTGTCGTCATAGTGTGACATTCAGCCTTGAAATGCTCGCCTGGTCAGTGACCCGCGAACACTCGCAACGGCTGTATTCTTTCATTCGGGGGCGTGGTGGCTCAGCGGTCTAGCTGTATGCCTCTCACCAAGGCGGTCCGGGTTCGATTCCCGGTCAATGCATGTGAGATTTTCGAAGTGAAATGCCATGTCCTGTGGTTCGGATTCCACGTAAAAAGGAGGTCCCGTGGCTCATAATCACAAGATTCACGGTCACGTAAAACTCCAATCTTCCTTCCCTTCCTTTCTTTCATTCGGAACACCGGGCCCGGTCAGAGACCCGCAAACACTCGGAACTCTTGTATTCTTTCATTCGGAACACCGGATGTATCTTCCGCGGAGGTTGGAGAGTTCTGATTCTAAGTCAGTTGTCTCTCAGTGAACGTCTTATGCTCTAAGGGAATACAAAATCTGAACTATTTAACCGGGAAAACCTCTTATGCACAAACACTATATACGGGAAAAATATACACGTATCTTATGGGACGAATCACGGGACCGAGAATATCGGACGTCTTAAGCGGAAAAACGTTTTATGCGGGAACTTCTTAACCGAGTTTTACATATGAAAGAATGAGGTATTGGTTATAATGCAAAGCAAAAATAATGATTTTTTTCCAATAGCCTGCATATCATTGAGAATGGCTTGGCATTCTTGGCAAGTATTTCAGGAAATGGCTTGGCACTAAGAGGGTTACATAAAGTATTTTGAAGCCTTTTCGTGATTTTTTCGAAACTGTATTATTTCACAAGATTTGGACATTAAATTAACTTGCGTAATTTCTGGACTTATAGTTGAGATAGTCGCCAAATGTAGATATCAATAACAGAAATGAGAGGTTTCTGTTTTGTTTTGAAAAGTTTTTGGTGCATAAACATGTCACAAAAAGTCAGGTTTCCTAATATCAAAGAAAAATGTTTCACACAAAATTAAAAACTCTTCTAGATGTCGAAAATATACGTTAAACTGATGTATACCATTCAAGATATCCTCCGTATGCATTTCCTTGAGGGCGGACACAGGGAAATATAGCTTACGCAATTGGTGCCGCTTGCGTGAAACATGTTCCATCGCAATTTGTGAGCTTACAGGCACGAATTTAAATGATTTAAACAGACCTCGGCGAATTTTCGTTACCTCCAAATATCCAGACAAGAATTAGCTACTTTTTGTTACCGGTAGACACACTGGTAATTCACATGTTATTCCGTAACTACACACGACCCACACTCTGTAATTCGGGGTGAAGAAGAAAAGAACTATTTTTTATTCAGAACGGTAAAGGTTATCTGACTAATCAACACATCAAAAATCAAGCAAACGGTATTCACAGAACTTTTATTCAACATAAACAAATCGATACCGATCGAATATGCTCAGGCAAATCAGGACGGATCTCTTATTCCCAGTAGAAGACTGTAACGATCGGATGAATATACCCTCATCATCATCATCATCGGCTTTAACTCGAATCCGAGTATAAATCTTCTTCCTTCTGTCCAGTTTGTGGATGTGTTTACGGCGACTAAAGAGTCCAATCCTGGCATGGAACAAGCGTCCACACAAGTCACATAGTATTGCTGGAGGAGGACGTGGTTGGGCTGCTCGAAGTTTCCTAGCTTGACGCTTGGCCTCTTCATGTGCGCGTCGATCCCTTTCAAACGTCTTTACAGTATCCGAGATGGTACGGCGCCAAGTTGAGCGGTCTTCAGCCAGCATGTCCCAGGTTTGTGAATCAAGACCAGTCAATTTCAGGGTCTGCTTAAATTGGTCCTTGTAGCGCCTCTTAGGACCACCATGAGGTCTAGTGCCATAGCATAACTCACCATATAGCATTTGACGAGGTAATCTCACATCATCCATCCGATGGACGTGATGTATCGAATGTGCACTGTTCACACAGCAATGTATCGGCGGCATGCGGAAACTTGTTCTAGCGCGAATTTTAAAAAGAAAATCCGTAAAATATTATAGTTCATCCGTAAAACACCCTTCCATAAATTTAACAGAAAATTCGTAAAAAGTTGGCAGGTATGCACTACTCTGAAAGGCTCACAGCTAAAGACTGAGCAAATGAGTTGCCGACTGCTGTCTGCCAGTGTGCACGTGACTGTGCAGCGCGCGCAGAATGGCCGAGACTGTTTACGTGATAGAGCTCAGGTTCCAACGCTTGGTAGAGGGAGGGGAGCTTGAGCGGTAGCGAACAGCGGCGTATAGCGCTGCGCAACCACTATACTGTATGTTCTTTGCTGAACATCTTGTTTTTATACCTGCTGGTGGACCCTTTTCTCGCGCGGACCACCCGAGGCACTCCGATCCGATGAGCACTGGTTAAGAACCAGTGCTTTAGAACATAGTAACATAGAAACCCATGTCACCCCCCACCCAGATTCTGCAGAAATGGGAGTAATAGGATCAGCTTACGGATTTCTTTTGACAAAACAAAATTTATGACTGATATTAAAACTGCTCCGAATACACTCCGCATCGGTAATTGTAAGGTGTCCCAAGTGAAAGACTAAGTATTTAGGTGAATGGGTCAATGAAACTGGCAACGAAAGAAAATCTATAGAAGCAAGACTACAGAAAATGGAAACTGCTTTCCATTTGACAAAACAAGTTTATAAAAAAAAGCCTCTCTTATAATTGTAAAATTCAACATTATAAAACAGTAGTCTTGCCTGCAGCCCTTATGCAGCCGAGACAATTTACAACATGAAATGAAAATCCACAGCCTGCTTCCAGTCTCCGACCGGGTCAGGAATGGAATGAATGAAGCCCCTATCTAGCGGCGAGGGTATGAACTGTGCCGGCTGCCGAAGCCTGACGCACTCCTCTGGGGCAATGATTAAATGAATGACAGATTAAATGAAATGATAGTGGAGAGTGTTGCTGGAATGAAATTTTGACAGGGAAAACCGGAGTACCCGGAGAAAAACCTGTCAGCCTCAGTTTTGTCCAGCACAGATCTCACATGGAGTGACCGGGATTTGAACCACGGACCCAGCGGTGAGAGGCCGGCATGCTGCCGCCTCGGCCACGGAGGCTTAGCGAGACAATTTACAACATAAGGAACGCAAAATCATGCAAAAAGTTCTGGGACCAAAAATCAAAGATGGAATTCACCTTCCTAAACTTAATGCTGATATCTATTTAAAATTACTAAAATCACACACACAATCCGTATGAGAAGGATACAATTCATGGGACATTTGGACAGAATGGACCCAACTAGGTTAACAAATAAAATCTATACGTTTTTGCAGAAAAAGGCAACAAGATCCAATTGGTACTGCGCCAGAATTTATTGAAGGTCATTACTCAAGAACTGATCTGGAGATGAACCAAGACCCCAGAAAATAAATGAGTGGATAAAAAATTTTATTTATTAAAAATTTGAGAAATATGGGAAAAACTGTATGGAAATGAGTGAAATACTATAGATCTTATGCAATTTATAAAAGGCAAGGAAGTAGGAATGATTTAAAGATGAACATATATTCCATTATATGAATGTGGGAGGTCCATATTACGAGAACCATCACGCCACTTGAAGCGAGAGTTACGTCATGAGAGAGGGGAAGTTACGAAGGTCGAACTGCGGACTGAAGTGAGGAGAGGTGGTAGGAGTTACGTCACACCACGAGAGGGGGCTGAGAGACGGGAACTTGAAGGACTGCGGAGAACAGGACGAGAGAGTTCTTTCCAATTTGAGATTTGAACGAGACAAGACCTCGAGCAGAAACGAGTATTCTTTTATAATAGTGCTACAGTTCATAAAAGTTGGAAGCAAGGAAGAGTGCAATTCCAGAACTTACAGTAACTTAGGAGCAAGCTACAATAAATATAAAGCAGAACGGAACAGTACAACCATATAGTGCAGTGCTTATGCAAAGTTGTTCCACATAGCTTGAAACATTTTCGACGAGAAGCTACTCAATATTTCTACGTATAAAAGCTTATTTGAACATTGTATTGAAAATGCTAGTTGAAAGTCAGCAACGGGGAGGTCTTAATTACATTATCAGAAATATGAATATTATCATGTGCTAAGCAAAAAGCATAGGGAAGTAAAGACTAAAAGGATGTCAGTTGAATTCCAGATTCACTAACATGAAAGGCGCTACAAATATCTACGCAAAGTGCAACATCACCGAGCAAAACTCATACTTTTCTACGAGAGTTTTAACACATCATGAGTTACGAAAACGCTTGCATAAACGACAATATTACACCGTGATGTCTATTCTGAAGAAACCCAGATGTCTATTCTGAAGAGATGGAGATTCGAAGCCGGCCTACTTGCAGTGCACGGGAGGACGGAGAGTTGGCAAAGCTGTTCACGGGGAGGTCATTCACCACGAGTCCAGCTGGCCCTGTCACAAACCGGTCTTCATAGCTGTGGGCGATGCTATGCAATACGACAAGTTTGGTTGGGAGCAGAGATGCAGGTATTTTCAACAGTCCAGAAGCCAGCAACAAGGTAGTGAAGAAATTGTCTTTTATCATGTAGAATTGTAGTTATGTTCTGTGATTATCCAATTGACCAACCGCATATTTTTCAACCGCATATTTTTCAACAGTAATTTTTCAACTGCTTTGTTTAAAACGTATAATTTTGTCAAAGTAATTAAACTTGTGTAGATCTTGTTATAGTGATTTTTCGTATTTTTCTACGGAGTTATTTGCCTTGTTCTTGAAAATTTCAGTCACTTGGACGAAATTTTAGCATGTAGATGCTATTAACAGTAAAGTTATATTAAAGTAAAATCGTGTAATATTTTCATATTTGCGTTAGATTTAATTTAATTAAATCTGTTTTATCGCAGCGATGGAATATAAATGAATTGTTCAGAGGAACTTAAAACAAATTATTGAAAGGAATATAAAGGAATTGTATTAAAGGAATTTAGAGCGTTAAAAAGGAATATAAATAAATTGTTTAAAGGAATATGAAGCAAATTATTTGAAAAATGTAGAGTGAACTATTTAAAAGGAATAGAACGTTGAACGAAGTAAAGAAGGAGTAAGATTGTAATTGAAGTAAAATGAAGTTTATTGGAGCAAATTTAAGTACAGCATATTTAAGAAGTAATGTCACGAAGTGTAAAGAATATTTCGACAACTCATGATGTTGATTCGAGTGTCAGAAATTTATTATGAACGGAAGTATTACAAAAAGCTTATACACATATGTCTAATGAGATTTAGAGCGTTAAAAAGCATAAATGAATTTGTTAAACAAATATATTAACGGAAAGAAGTCAAACTTATATCTTTTGTTAAGAATATGAATATTTACTGATATTTCTTGAAAAGTTGTAATAAAATGTAAAGCTGAATTTAAACACGTGAAAAAGAAAGGTAACAAAGTTAAATCACAGGGTGATCAGAAAGTGAAAGTACAACGATTTATTGCAGAAAAGGAATTATGAGCACGAGGCGATGTTATATCAGTATAGAGGAGAAATGCTAAAGTAAAGGAAGTATATGTATTGAAGTGGAAGTTTATAGTTGAATTACCGTGCAAATTAAGGAGATATGAACGTAAAGGAGTTACGTAATTCTACGAAGGGAGGCCGAGGAGTCTCTTAAGTTTTTCTAGTATTGATTGCAATAATTGTGAAGTTATGTGAGTGTATTAAAGGAAGATTCTGTACAGGGTATTTAAGAGAGAAAGTAATTGTTGTATAATATTGAAGGAGGAGTGTGGAAACGAAGGTTAATGCCGTGCACATCCAGTATTCACGTTTATCAGAAGATTGTTAACTCAGTAAAGAATTTCAGAACTTACCGTATTTACTCGAATACGACCCGCCCCTGAATAAGACCCGTACCCTGATTTTGAAGAACAAAATTTAAAAAAAAAAAATTTTTACTCAAAACTATTTACAATCTTTACTAAATAAACAAAATAGCATTTCTACAAAATAGTTTCCAACAGTTCTGAAGTCGTCCTAAAATAACACACAGAAACAATTAAAAATACAAATAAAAGACACACTTCATTCATCGTCATCAGAAGTACCAACTTCGGAACTTTTTTCACCATCAATTTCCCACAAAATGTCGTCATCACTGCCATCCATAGCATTCGAAATACTACATTTCTTGAAGCTCTTCCGTATGAGATCTCCCGAGATACGATTCCATGCCGTCAAAATCCACGAACAGAGCAGCTGAACTTCCGGGCGCTGAATACGACCAGTTGGGGTCAGTGTGTGCTTATCGGCCGCCATCCACTCCGTATACAGCTGTTTCAAGGCTGCTTTGAACGGTCGGTTCACGCAGACATCCAGTGGCTGTAGCATAGACGTCATCCCACCCGGGATGATTGCTAGGTCGGTTTTCCCATCCTTGACGAATTTCTTCACAGCGTCTGTTGTATGGCCGCGGTAACACTCCAGAACAAGCAAGCTCTTTCGTCGTAATAAAGCACCTGGTCGACGTTGCCAGACACACTTTAACCAGTCTTCCACCAGTGAACTGTCCATCCAACCAGAGTCCTGAGTTCTAACGATAACACCAGCGGGTATATTTTTTGGAAGAGTCTTTCGCTTGAGAACAACGTACGGCGGAAGTTTGGTTCCGTCAGCAAGTATACACAACATTACCGTGCACCGTTGTTTCTCATTACCACCTGTTCTGATAGTCACACTTTTAGATCCCTTAACATTCACAGTACTGTCCAGTGGCATTTCAAAGTAGACTGGCGTCTGATCTGCATTACCAATTTGGGAAAGAAAATATGAATTTTCCTTCCGCAACTTAATTATGTGACGCTGAAAGGAAAGTAACTTTTCTTCATAGGCACCAGGAAGACGCTGCGAAATTGAGGTACGCCTTCATATGCTCAACCCATTTCTTTTATAAAAATTTTGAATCCATCCTCGGCTTGCTTTAAACCCTACCGTAGAAAGTTCCTTTGTGATCTGTAATGCCTTTAATTGACACATTTCGGTCGACACCCCATTTCCCAATTCCCGCCTTTCTGTTGTGTATTTATAAAGTTGTTTTTCTTTCTTCAATCTCGAATACATGACTCGCCAATATCATATTTCCTACCGGCGGCACGATTTCCAATAATTTCAGCTTCCCTCACAACTTTCAGCTTCTCACTCACAGTAAACGACCACAAACGCTTCGTAGAACTCATGCTTACACTCGGAAAACGTGTGCGAGACTGTATGACGCCGCCTGCTTACGGAAAAACAAAGTGATAGCCGGAAGAAGGCTAGCACCATCTAGCGGATACTCGCAACACCCGATATCGCGTATGGCGGGCAATTTAAATCTTTAAAATCAGGATGACTCAAATAAGACCCGCACCCCAACTTTTCACGTCCGATTTTGTTTAAAAATGTGCGGGTGGTATTCGAGTATATACGGTATTTCATTATTTCATGATATATAGATAAAGATAAAAAAGGAACAGTGCTTAGCTTAAATGTTTGTCACTTATGTTCAAATGATTATGACGAGTATTTATTACTTTCAACACGATAGTTGCGGTGTATGTTTGGATTTGATGTTTAAGATAATTGAGTAGATGAAAGACTTATTGGAGGAAGAAAATTTAATCTTCGACGTTATGAAGTGTAAAATTTGAGAGATTCTTAAAGAATGTATATATGCACATAGTTCATGAATAATTTTTGATTAGATATGGAACTACGGTTCATAGTTGAAGCGGACTTGTATAAAATAGGGCAATAATTAGTAACACGCCGTTTCACATTTTCTAACTATATAATTGCCACGTGCAAATTTATTTTTCAGTTATTTTTGTTGAAGTGTCAGGGAGACACAAGATTCAGGGAGGAAGCCAGTTTTTATACTTGTTTTATTAGCTTAATAAACGGCTGGCGCTTTTTAGCGACTTAGTCAACTTTTATCTAAACTGATACCGTTTTCATTGTCGTCATCGTCGAAAATAGTACTATGAGGTATAGATACAGGCGCTCACTATAGATTAAACCTTATCACCCCTCGAGATTGGAGTTTCTCAATTTGCTCTAAATGTAAATGATAGTAGAAATTTGTACCTTGTCTAGTAGTACTATTTTCTTTACGAATAATATTTATCCTGTATGTTCCTGAAATTCCCAATTTTACTTAGTAGGCATGGTAAGTTTGTGAGCTGGGTAACTTACATGTCTGCAATCCTTTTTCGAGCTGTGGATATAAGTACTGATGGGTTTCTTCGGGCGCAGTACAAACAGGCGGGAAAGGACTAGGCTGAATTAGGTTTGCCCAATCTCAATGATCAAGAGGAAATTAGGAAAATTACTTATTTATTTATCGTATGGCTTTTAGTGCTGGGAGTGTCAGAGGACATGTTCGGCTCGCCTGAGTCTGTAGCTGCTTCCAGCGGACACCCCTAAAGTGTGAGCTACAAGTTCCGTTCAATTTCAAGTAGTTCCAACTTTCGCCACCAGATATCAATGATACCTAGTGGTGAACGTTGGAACTTTGATAGAGCGTTCTGACGAAATCTAACCTAACAATTTTGCTTTACACAAGTTTAGTCTGTGAAAGGATCTTTTACATGCCATAAATCTATGACATGGGACCGCCGGCTTTACTTCCCCTCCGAAGGAAAGTATACTGAAGGATTTTAACGCTCTTAAAAAATCCAACGACTTCGCCCGGGTTTGAACCCGCTATCTTGGGCATAGCAGTTCAGCATGCTACAGACTACGCCACCGAAGCCGCTAGGAAAATTACTCACACACGGGGTTTTGAGGGAGAAGAGAGAAGACCTACCAGACACGTCTGGTCGCAGCAACGAAAATTCGCTCAATCGTTGAGCATGAAGAGTTATTGGGCAAACATCAAGGCCAATAAGTGTTGATTCCGCGTGGTCCTAGGAGACCCATTCGCGCAGAAGAAGGATGCAGATATACAAACTTTATGATTACATTGCACTAAATCATATGAAAATTAATCAAGTTGCAAAATAATATCATGAAAAAATTTTAAAGAAACAAACTGTCCAGATTTTTTAGATTTTTGGAAATAGAGAGATTACCCGTCATACCAGATTGGCAAGGAATGTGTAAAATAATGAAACACAAAAACACAAATTATATACATTTATGATAAGGTACAGTGGAATTTTCCTTTAGACCCTGTAGAAATTCTAATCACCTTCGTTTTATAGTCGAATAGCAACAACAACCCCTGGCACTATACAGCCCATGAAGGGCTAAGGCCGACCAAGCGAGCGCTGCCCAGCCATTTGGCCTGCAGTATTGGGGCGACGCGTGATCAGCGCATCGGGTTCCCTCGGCCGTTATCTTGGTTTTCGTGATCGGGGCACTGCCTCACTGTTAGACAGCTACTCAACTGTCCTCACGAGGCTGAGTGCACCCCGTTCTCACGTCAGTTTTAAGATCTCTGACGGAGCCGGGAATCGAACTCGGGGCCTCTGGTTGAGAGGCAGGCTTGCTACCATAACACCAAGGGGCCGGATTTGTTTTATAGTGAAAGGAAAAAGATAACTTTTTCCAACCAAGTTTATGAATATTAACGGCCCAATATAATCGAGGTACCCCATCAATGTATTGGCAGACTGAAAAGCAATCTTCCCTGAGATTCAAGTAAGTTAATATTGAGAAATGGCTTTATAAGTCATCATTAAATAATCATAAATAATCTTGAATAGTCACCTCAGCATTTACGACGAACATCGTTTGGGTAAGGGCATTAGTATGCTCCTGGAATGTGAATTTAATGCCAGTCTTCAACTCATTCAAGACCATAATAGCATTTTTTGGCTGTAGGATCTTCCTCAGGCGAGCATTTTGGCGGCGGCGCTTCACCCTCTTGTTGACTTTAACTATTGAAATAAAAATAAAGATACACATATTAAACATAGCAACACAAATAAAATAAAAAGATCACACCTTTCAAGTAATTTCTTTAGCTTTGCCGTTTCCATGAAACCAGGGTTGGCAAAATAAGTTTTTTTAATAAAACATTAAAACATGTTTTTTTTGTTTTAAACAGTTTTTTTTAAATTCTGAACATGTTTTAAACAGTGTAATAAAATGCTGTATTTTTAATACTTAAATATAAATACTTTAGAGATCATCTTGACCAGAGTTGTATGGTAAGTAATAGACCAATGTTTACAACTAAACTCAGCCAGAAGGGAAATTTAGTTACCAGCTGGGATTTTTTTTTCTCTACAACTTATGGCTGGCTGTTGTGTTGTGTTTGTGTTAGATTATGTTTGAATGGTCGTGTATCTACTTTTTTGTGTTCTGTTAATTGCTGTGTAGAAAGTGTTTACTTAGCAGTATAATCAGCTTATTGCAGTTATGTGTTCAAATGGCAGAAGAAAAGATCCTGTATGGCAACATTTTATCGAATGCAAAAGTTCTAAGGGTAAAACAATTAGGGCAAAATGTAAGTTGTGCAAGGAAGACATGGTTGGGTTAGTTGATAGAATGAAACAACATATAGAGACAAAATGCCCTTATAGAAACAAATCCATGCCTGCACAATTTGAGGATAATACTGACCGTGGAGTCATGGAAATGGAATATGAAAATGAAACCCAAATCAAAAGTTCACTAATATCCACTCATCAGCAGCTTGCATCACAATCACTTCAATCTCATTCCAATTCTACAGGTAAGGTATATTTATACATGAAAAATCCACAGCCTGCTTCCAGTCTCCGACGGGGTCAGGAATGGAATGTATGAAGCCCCCATCTAGCGGCGAGGATATGAACTGTGCCGGCTGCCGAGGCCTGACGCACTCCTCTGGGGCAATGATTAAATGAATGACAGATGAAATGAAATGATAGTGGAGAGTGTTGCTGGAATTAAATTTTTACAGGGAAAACCGGAGTACCCGGAGAAAAACCTGTCTGCCTCCGTTTTGTCCAGCACAGATCTCACATGGAGTGACCGGGATTTGAACCACGGACCCAGCGGTGAGAGGCCGGCGTGCTGCCGCCTAAGCCACGGAGGCTTTTATACATTTATTTATACATAATTAAATTAATAAAAAACAAGTGAGGCAAATTTTATAGGTTATGTTCAATAATTAATTTGTTTTTTAAAAGAAATAAAATTCATAGTGCACTTTTGTTCAAATTGTTTGTTTCAAAGAAATATATATTATTTAAATTACAATTCTATTATGCTCTTGAAAATATTACATACCGGTACTGTGTAAGTTATAGGTTTTATTCAAAAAACCAATGTAGCCTAATGGCAAAGTTATGATTAATACTGGTCTTACCCAATCAATCATATATTGTTTATACCAATACAGATAATTTGGGCTAAACGGATAACATTGGATTTGTTTTATTACAGATGATGAACCAGCTTCCAGTTCACGTTCTGTGGTTTCAGCACCATCAAGATCAAGAGGAAAATGTACTTTGTCCAGTTCTCCATCTTCATCTTTTATTCAAGGCCCTGGCCCAAGAATATTGCAAGGAGGATTGGATAGGTTTACAGTACACACATCAGCCAAGGAGAAAAAGCAATTTGATTTGCAAATAGCTCGCTTTATTTTTGGCACAAACTCTACTTTTCGGTATGTTGAACATCCCGAGTTTGTAAAAATGATTCAGCTTCTTCGGCCTGGCTATCAACCACCCAACCGAAAGCAAATTTCAGGTGAACTTCTTGACGAAATTTTTGCTGAAGAGTTGGCCAAAGTAAAGAAAACTAAGGTAGGAAAATCTGTATGTATGGCTTTAGATGGTTGGAGCAATGTGCATAACGACTCACTTCTTTGTGTGTCGCTTAGTGATGTAATGGACCACTCTACTTACTTAACCGAAACCATTGACACCGAAGATAAGTCATACATCTGAATACCTCTTAATGGTAGCAGAAAAAACAACTAAAAACTGTGAAACTTCTTATGGCTGCCATGTTCGAAGTTTTGTCACTGACAATGCTGCCAATATGGGGAAAATGGGGGATGAATTGGCAAAAAAAGATATCAAAGAAGTGATAACTTATGGTTGTTCAGCTCACCTGCTTAATCTGTTAGCACATGACTTGGAGGTGGTTGGCATTACAGAACATGTTAAACAAATTATTAAATACCGGTACTTCTGGAACACTCACTTTGCAGCAGCCAAGTACAAACAGGCTGGCGGAACAGCTCTTGCTATTCCTACGGATGTACGCTGGAATTCTTTAGCTGACTCTATCGAGTCCTATTTGGGTAACTGGCATATTATTGTCAAAGTCTGCACTGAAAATCGAAGTGCCATTGAACCAATTATAAGTGCAAAGGTAAATGATATCAATATGAAACAAAATGTTCAAGACTATCTAATAAAACTTAAGACTGCATCAGTCTCATTAGATAAGATGCAGCGTGATGACTGTACCATTGGGGAAGCAGTCGAGGTTTGGCTTGACCTGCTCAAGTTTTTCAAAAATGAAAACAATCCCAATGACATAAAGAAATTCATGAAACGATTTAACACCGCTGTAACTGATACCCATCTCCTTGCCAATCTCATGGATCCACGCTATCAAGGACAGAGACTGAGTGAAGAACAACATCATTCTGCTATGGAGTATGTTGAAGCTTACCACCCAGATGCAATGCCTGACCTAATTAAGTACAAAGCAAAATAATCACCCTTCAAGGAATACCTGTTTGGTCCTGCAATACTAAAAGAAATTAAACCCCTGACATGGTGGGTGGCACTGCAGAATAACATTCATCACACAACTTCAGGCCTAGCACATCAGCTGCATAGTGCAGTTGCTTCATCAGCTGGGATAGAACGTCTTTTCTCCACTTTTGGGTTTGTGCATAGCAAAGTCAGGAATAGGTTAGGGACTGAGAAGGCTGCCAAACTAGTTTGTGTTTTTCGTGAACTCAACAAGAAACCTGAATAAAGACAAAGTCACAGTGATATTTGGATTTATAATATTTTAAATACATCCCTATATTTTCTGATGGATGTTTGCTTGCAAACATTTTTAACAAGGACATCAAAACCACTACAAAATCACTCTATAAACTTTATATTATGACTTAAAACCTTCAGTAGAAGGCAGAAGACCACTGTACCCTACTGTATTGCAAAATGATTAATTAAAAATAAAAATTCTTCTAAAGAAACATATTCTAGACGGTTGTTTGAAGCATCGAGTTTAAAACTAATTTTAAACAATGTGCATTGTTTTAAACAGTTTTAAACTGCTGTTGTTTTAAACATGCCAATCCTACATGAAACTGACTCAAAATGTAAAATTATCCAATTAACTTAATGCAATATTTTTGAAAAACTAATAACTTTTTATAATAAAAAAATTCAAAGGATATTCCTTCGTAAAGATAAAAACTTGTCATTTTAATTAATCTTGTCGACTTCGTCGTTACGCTGGGGTCCGGCGTTACGTTATGGTGACGGGACGAAATGCTCCCAGATGCACTGATGTGTGTGACGTAGTACTGCTTGGTGCATGTGTACCCCTACAATCTTTATCCCCGATTCTTGGATGTCACGGGTAATCTCGAGAACCACTCGATGGATTTTGATGCGGTTTTCACCATTCTGTAAAGGATATCTCGAGGAAGGATTCTGTAGAAAATAATTTATGTATGATCAAGCAGTAACAATTTCAGTGGCAAAAGTCAAAAACAAACTTGGCGTCCGTGCACTTCTTAAGCATACGCTGGGCAAACCGTTAAAAATATCAATATACTATAAGCGTAAGAATTGGTCAGCATGAATAGTTCTACAAAAAAGTCCGCAAGAGCATATCTCTATCTTCAATACATCGCCCACTATAAGTGTTTTTATACTGGATGGAAGGGGCACGTCCCTGCACGCTCACCCGAGCGTGCGGAATCCTGCGCGCTAGACCTTGCTTTGCCCTTGGTTTCTACTTGCCGTTCGCGAGTAATTTGAAACGAGATAAGCAAGATAAGTAGTATGCGGATAATTTTCTAACATGTCAAGAGTCTTTGGCTTCGAGCGAAGCGAGAAGCCTCCAGCCTATCTAGCATTTTTCAACATTTGTAGCATTTAAAATGATACAAAGTCTAGTCTTTCAGCTGACTATCTCTTTTTTTAACAAATGTGTGCATTTTTAACAGACTTCGGTTAGAACATATCAATGGAAGTCATTGCCTTTCATTTCCAGCTAAAAATCTAATTTCGAAATACAGTGTTGGTTCATTAGTTCAGGTGCTGCGACAACTCGGTCACGTAGCCCCGTGTACTTGGGTGTGTGTAGAATTTGTCTGATAGCCGGTGTTAATTGTGATGGCTGTATTTGTGTGTTATCTGTGATCCAAGTAAGAACTGCAGATAATCAATTTTTCAACTAGTTCCTACTTTTGCTACCAAAAGCTACCGTCCACAATACCTAGGTGCAGACTTGGCTACTAGATGCCATCACAGCCAGCACATGGCAGCGAACGTTGGAACTAATTTAGCGATAACAAATAATCTAACCTAAAAGTTTTGGCAGGACGAATAGAAACAAATAGTGTCATCACTCCGCTCCTAAAGCATTGTAGTTCATGGTCCAGCCAGTGCGTGGCGCGGAAGTCGCGCCGAACCTTACGCACGTGTGACAAGTATTTTCGCGGTTAGTCGACTGTAACATCCTGTGCGCGAGAAGTCATGCTATGCGAGTGAATTTGTTTCTTTATAATAGTTTAAGAATGTCTGTGTAGTGCTTGGTGAGTGTGGAAACAACTAAATTTTCTGCTGTTTCGGGAAAATGTTGTACTGCTTCGTTCCTGGATGTAAATCTGGTTATGGAAGGAAAGCTGATGGTAGACCTTTTTTCACACCGCCAAAAGAAACCAATTTGTTTGCGAAATGGGCGCGAGTTATTCCGCGGAAAGATCAGCAATTGTCGACCAAAAGTAGGATCTGTGACGTGCATTTTTCGGAAGATTTAATTATAAAGGCGGACTGTTTCGTAGTGAATGGTGAGAAAGTGGAACTTCGTCGTGTCAAGTGGAAATTAAAACCAGGATCGGTACCTCACATTTTTCCAAATTTACCGAAATATCTATCCACTGAGGTAAAATCACGAAAGGCGCCCAGTAGGAAACGGAATGAAGGCAGCATCAAGGGGGCAAGAAACAAGAATCGCAATGTGAGTGAAACAATTATTCCAACAGCAAGCGGTGAAGTTCAAAGTCAACCTAGTTGTAGTCAGATTCAGGGCCAACCTAGTTCTCTTACTGATGCCGAAAAGACAATATTGTCTCTCAAAAGGCGACTAAAGAATGCAAATCGTAATTTAAATCCGCAGAGATCTTCAAGCTCGGAAATCTGCTAAGTCTACTCGTAAACTTTCGAAAGTGGCCTCAAGCTAGTTTTGGTGAGTAATTTACTTCATTTGAGTTGTTTTGTTGCCTGTTATTTTAGGGCTGTGATATCGTGGTTATATATTCCATGTACTGTCTTTGGATGTTTGTGTATAGTGTGTGTGTATAATCGCTATATCAGCACACCTGCAAATCACTGATGACTCACTGACAGCATATTACATCATTGAACGCCCTGGGGTTACCAATCGGCAATCCCACATGACTAGAGTTACACGTGTAGAGTTATTTTTAGGCTCGTCATTCCACAACTCAAAGAAAAATGCTTACGAAGGTATGGTGTAATATGTCCCTTGACAATATGATCATAACTTGAACTGTTAGCTTGATATTAAAACTGAAACGAAACATGAGGCTGTCAGACCCATTCGCGACTAACGGAGGGTTTTAAAAGATATTTCTACATGGGGACTGAAAATAATAATAATAACTCTTTGAAAGTAATATTCATAAGTCGAAACAAGGAATGTGCTGTAATGACCGTAACCAGGGCCTTCGTAAAGAGTTTTTTTTAGTCCGGGAGGTATTCCAGTTTTGAACAGCTGGCTATGTAGCGTTGGGGGTCTGCGCTGCTAGCGCTCGCCAAGAGCGGGGCGCGCATGAACTCGATGAGTGATAACACTATATTATTCTATTCGTCCTGGTTTTGGCTTCACACTAGTGGAAGGTTCTTTTTCATGCCATAAATCTATGACATGGAACCGCAGGCTTTACTTCCCCTACGGGCACACTGAGGAATTTTTAAAGCTCTTAAAAAATCCGCTGCCGGGTTTGAAATGCAGTGTATGTTCAAGTGAGATGTCAATGTCTATATTTGCATGTATTTTATGTGGTTAAGTTATTATTGCGCACTCCCAACCGATTTTCAGCAAACTACCAAATAACAATGCACAGATGATTCGATTCCAAACCCTATTACGAAACAAAATGGTAAACTGAGGATTTTTTAGTTCTACAAAGCACAAAATTCTGTCAGACAAGGGGAAGGGTAAGAAGATGGATGAAGGACAAATTCAGCATTCAGGAAGAGACTAAGACGAAACTCTACTTAAGATGAAAGAACCTGTTGGAAGCCTCTTGTTTCTTTCTCCACCTCCCCATTGTGTGTTCAACTTGTAGGTTACATTATTGATTATAGAGTTCCAAAATAACAGACACCTATTATAACACCCACTTTATTGGCACTTTTAAAGGAATCACCCTGAAAGAATAGATTTTTTATTTACTTTCTCCGCTTTTACTGTCATGGCACAACAAAAAACTGTCTTGTTTTATGGAGTAATTATGAACACTCAACTGCAAATGACACAGAGTAAATCGCATGTCATGATCTCGGTGGAACACACTGTAGGAATCGCACTGCAAACTGACCTGTTTGTCCACTGCAATTCCTCAGAGTTCCTTTCGTTTGATGCCGTTTCTGCAAAGTTCAAGCCGATCCATTTGAATCATTGTAATGCTAATCTTTGACTACCTAGATGTTAATGAGGTAATGGCCTTCGGCGAGAAGATAGGCAGGTGTAAGGAAGCAACTGAAAAATGTTCACCTCTTTGCCCTTGCTGTTCAGAGTGAAATACTTTTCAGTCCAGTCAACTGGATATGGACCATCATATGGCCATTCAAGGGAAGCCGTAGCTCGATCGACTTGTATAAAGACAACAGCAGTTGGAAGATCGACTTGTGATTTAGAATGCGGTTCGATAAAAAAAAGTCACCAGGGATTCTGTGAAGTCCCAAAAACTAGCTGGGCTACAGAGGAGTCTTATTGGACTATGCACCCAAGTCTTAAGAGAAAGGATGGTAGCATTTCGATTCATTGTCAGCTGGCTAAGTGTGCTTATTGCTGGCAGTTCTTGACCGAGTTCAGATTGGAATAGTCTTCCTTGATCCGTCACGAAACTGACGAGGGGTTGGAAATCGGGTTATACAATTGTTGTAAAATGCTTGTGCTGACTCATCAGCAGGCTCTTGGGTGTCCGTACCTGGACCCCCACAGGATTATTGAACTGCGTGCTACGTCCCTTCTTATGAAGCGCACCTGCGTTTATTTACTGCAAAAGCTAAAAGCTCAAGCAGCCTTTCACCTCCCTCTAAAGGCTTCCAAAAAACTGATATTTGCTTTCACGAACAGTGAATTAAAACTCAGCAATTTCTTTTAGGTTGTTGCCGTGTCTTTGTGTGAGGTTTCTCCTAGGAACACCAAGCTGGTTCATCATTGGGCTCTTCGTGTCCGTGCCCGGAGCCTCACAGGTGTGGTGTTCCTAGACTGTCCCACACAAGACACTGCATAAACCTACAAAAATTTCTTAGGCTTAATTCACCGGCCGTAAAAGCCAATATACCAGCTCGTGCCACTGTTTCTCCTGCGATATTTTGGTGAGAAATAGATTTGACCAAGTTTGAAAATCTATCTACACATTGGGGTCACCAATATTGTTGTTGGTTACTTTTGACTATAGGAGTCCACTCATTACACAACCTATTTTAACATACACCACAAAACATTAGATACTCTCTTATTTACCTATTCTTTTTTACACCCGTGGTATAACAAAAAAAAAAGTGTCAATCCGTAGTGTAATTATGAACATTTGACTGCAAATATGTCAGAGTAAATCATACGTGATGATCTCAGTGAAAACACTTCATGTTGATCCCTACATACTCATTTCTCTGCCTTCTAGTTGTAAATTTTGCTGCATAGACAGGGTCAATGATTAGGAAAGCACTGCATTATGAAAGTAGATAAGAAATGTGGGGAGCCACATCACAACCAACAAACAGGAATGGGAGAGTGGAGGGGAGGGGAATCTGATTTTTGAACCACAAACACGGTTTCACTAGTGAAAAACTAATAATCCATGTCGTGTACTCGACTGTAGGGCTAACTCCATTACTCCTCAGACTTGAAGTCTGTTAACAATGACCAAGGGAGTAATAATAAAACCAGGAGTGCAAATAGATAGCCCAACTTCTGATCACCAATCCCTAGATTGTCATAAAATTAAGTTGTACCTCATTTGTGAGGCTGTGACATTCTAGTCGTATAGCTCCATGTATTTGGGTGTGTAGAGAATTTGTGTGATAACCCATGTTATTCCAACTGCTGTAATAGTGTGTGTATATTTGTAAATTGGGGATAGGATTGGGAAGGAGGTGGCCTTAAGTTAGGAACCATCCCAGCATTTGCCTGGAGTAGAAGACCAAAACACCGCAATTAACCTGGTATACTACAAACTTTTAGGCTATATAGTTAGTTGCCTGTTGCCAGAGGTCATGAAATTTACCCAACAAGTCGTACATTTGTGGTTGACACAGTTATGAACACAACATATTGATGATTTAACTATTTACAAATTTTGGGGTTGCTAATAAGAGCAAAAAATACATCAAGTTCTACATTTTATCAATAATTCGAATTGATACTAGGCATATACATATTGCTGTTTCCATTCAGCTTGAAGTGTCTGCAATATGCATTTCAATGCTTTTCTGCAGGAATTTCCATAAATTTTTCTAAATGTTTATCTTCTACTACAGTATGCACGCAAATAATCCTTACAATGTAACCTTAGAACGATTTTTTCCATGCAGATTGGAATGCTGAGGTTGGAAAAGGAAGAGAAGGGAAGATAGAATTCGGATTAGGTGAAAGGAATGTTCGAGGAAGTAGGCTAATGGAATTCTGCACCGACAATGAGTTGGTCAAAGCTAACACCTTACTCCATAACCACAATATGCATGGATGAGACCAGAAGATACAGGGTATTACAAATCAACTACATTATGGTCAAGCAGAGATTTTGAAACCAGATTTGATTGCAAAACATATCCTGGTGCTGACAAACTCCGACCACAATCTGATTGTTATGAAATGCAGACTTACAGTAAATTAAGAAATTGAAGATAAGTCAAAACGGTGGGCAATAGATAGACAGAGAGAAGGACGTGAACAAACAATTCAAGATGAGTATAAAGGAACGACTAATGAAAAACCCTGAACAAAATTCAATTGCAGAGGAATGGCCACTTTTGAAGAATAAAATAACAAAATCCGCAGAAGAAAACAGTAGGCAGAAAGAAGAGGTAGAACACCGTGGATCATGCACAATATTTTAGAATTAATGGGCAAAAGGCAGAAGCACAAGAATGTAGGAGACGAAAAGCTGAATACAGACTTCTAAGAAATGAGGTTAACAAGAAGTGCAAGGAAGCAAAAGAAGAATGGTTGAAAGAGAAATGTACAGGCATAAAAAATTGTCTGAAATCAGAAAAAGTAGATACAGCTTATCGAAGGATTAAGAGTACTTTTGGGGAAAAGAAGACAAGTACTGTAATATTAAGGACTCAGATGGAAGACCTCTTAGATAGATAAGAAAATGTTGAGAGATGGAAAGCTTACATAGAGTGTTTGTATAAGGGAAATGAGATTGAGAATCATGTAATGGAAAGGGAAGAGGAAATTGATGAGGATAAGAAAGGAGATTTAATAGTGAGATCAGAATTTGACAGAACATTGGAAGACTTTAACAGGAACGAAGTACCAGACATAGATGATGCATAGGTGATGAAGGATGAAGTCTGATCAGGTTATTTCACTTGGTGTGTAGGTTTTATGAGACAGGTGAGGTACCCTCCGATTTCAAGAAGAATGTTATCATCCCTATACCAAAGAAAGTGGGAGCTGACAGATGTGAAGATTACTGCACAATCAGCTTGATTACTCATGCTTCAAAGATCCTGAACAGAATAATTTACAGAAGGATGGAAAGACAAATAGAAAGAGTTTGGTCAAGACTAGTTTGGCTTCAGAAGAAATGTAGGAACAAGTGAAACTGTACTAAGTCTTAGGCCGATTTTGGAAGCTAGAATAAGGAAGGATAAGAGAACGTTCATGGCATTTGTAGACTTCCAAAAGACTTTTGATAACGTTGATTGGAGTAAGTCGTTTGACATTTTGAAAAAGATTGGAATAAAGTACAGGGATAGGAGGGTGCTCTACAATCTATACAGAAATCAGACAGCAGTTATTCGAGCCAAGGGACATGAGAGAGATGCTGGTATTTAGAAAGGTGTAAGGCAAGGCTGAAACTTCACCCATACTTTTCAATCTATAGACTGAACAAGCAATGAAGGAAATTGAAGGAAAATTCAAAGTTGAGGAGTAAAGATTCAAGGAGAAATAATTTCAACTCAGATATCCTGAGGAAATCGTCATCTTAGCTGACACACCCTAGGATTTGAATGAGTTTTTAAATGGTATGGATCCTGTCTCGAGAAAGAAGTTCATGATGAAAATTAATAAATGTAAAATAAAGATACTGGAATGCAGCCGCAAGAAATCAGAAACCCCTAAGAACGTCGAATTGCCAAATGAAAAGTTAAGGGGGGAAATCCAGCTCAAGAGAGGAATAAAATGTCAATATTCATTCGATTGTTGAACATGCTACAAATACTGCTGACAAATGATGGGCTACTCATATCACAGTAATAGCATGCTTGTGGCAACCAAAAGAAACTTTTATAATGTCAACATTTTTATGATAAAGAGTTTTTTAGAAAATTTTCAAAATTTGGTAATTTTTTACCGTGCATCATAGTTTCCCGTATATATCCCAAGTTTATAAGAAATTTCCTAGCTTTCTTTTTTTTAGGGTGTGTATTACATCTGCACCTACAATCTGTACCTCAAACTGTATATTAAGTACTTTTATTGCACTCTTATTCAGAGCAGCGGAAAAATAGTTCTTTCTTTTAAGCATAAATACAGTATATAAAAACAAATATAAATCCCAATGTAGAGATGAAACGATTAGTTCAGGACAGGGAAGCATGGAAGGATGCATCAAACCAGTTGAAAGACAGAAGACTCAAACAACAACACAAGGGCAGAGTTTCAGGTCTTCCATCGTAGATTATGTGTGATGGGCAAATAATGAAATCAAAATTCTAATTCAAAAAACTTTAAAAATGGGCAATATTTGCATGAATACAAAATGTTTTACCTAGTTTAGATAGACATATTAATGAAAACAGTTATAAGATAAGTAGCTAAGTTTGTTCAGGAAATGTACAGTACAATACAATCTTGGTTGGTTTGAAGTTAGCAAGCAGCAGGGACTTCACATAGTGAGAGTATGGAAGGGAGAATGCGCAAAGCATGGACTAACCAGCTAGGCCGCTTTGATTAAATTATGTCATGCCAGAAGCCGAGATAGGTAAAATGAAGAATAAGTAAAATAATGATTTGGTGGATGTTTATAATACAGGAGCAAAATTATTGACTTTAATGTCAAGTGACAAATACTAAAGAATTAAGCACAATAAGGCAACGCTGAAAATGACTCAAAGCCGTCTATAATTAATTAAAAGACCCTATGAGGAATGCTGAATATAATGGTCTAAGGCTTGAAACCAGTACTGTATATAAGAGGGAAGCAAAGCCACTAATATTATCCGTTACGATCACTTCAACCGGAGTCCGATATGAGACCGCAGCCTGCAATAGACTGATATTACCGCGAGGAACTAGGTGAAACCATCTAGAAAGAATCAGATTTGTTTTAATCTACCTTTTCATACAAAAGGATTGGTATTATTCTACTCGAGCGGGATTCAATGTTACTCCGAGTCGAACTAGAACATGGGCTGTGTGAATTAGGATGTGTTTACGAAACACAACCAGCTTAGTGCTGTAACATTCAAAACCTTATCCAGCACAGGGGCATGTGCAAATTACACGTGGATTAATGCATGTTGAAAAAACATCTTCCATTGAAACTTCAATATTCTTACCACAGTTGCATTCACATTCATTTGAAATACTTGTGAGACATCAGTGGGCTATCTTCAGTGAATAATCACACTTACTGTGCAATTAATATCACTGATATTTGGACAAAGAAATGGGACTTAAGAGGGTCAGAAGAGGCAATACTCGTTTCTTAGTATTCAATGTGGGCAGTTTGAGATGAATGGAAAAATTGAACCGATATTGAATATACAGCAACAAATTTAACTTTGGACACAATTTTCCAAAATCTGCCACAATGTTGTTAATTAACGTGAAAAGACATTGTAGAGAAAAACTAGTGTCAAAGACGTGTTGAAGTGTTACAAAAGATGTCTATAGGTTCAAATGTGTGCAAAAGTATTCCAGGTGCTTTAATAAGAAATAGTAATGATGAAGTTCTTAGCTACAAGGACAGCACTATGAGTATGGAACAGATCTACTGATGGCCTTCTTGGACATTGAGAAAGCATATGACAGTGTATGCAGAAACAAAGTATGGAAGTCCCTGGAGGACAGGTGTAGAAAAATGGACTATACGGAGGATAAAGGAGATGTACAAGGGAAGCGTGAGCTGTGTGAAAGTGGGAGGAGAGAGATCGGATTGGTTGGAACAGAGAAACGGCCTGAAACAAGGAAGTGCACTGTCACCGTTACTTTTCATTGTGGTGATGGATGACATAATGACCCTAGTGGTACAAGTAATTGGGAAAGGAAAGGTGAAAGCAATGGTGTTTGCAGATGATTTGGGGAAACAAGGAGGAGGAAGTACAGGAGCAGTTGGGCGTGTGGGAAGGAATAATACAAGGATATGGGTTGAAATTTAGCATAAATAAGAGCGAGATGGTGATCACAACATGGAAGACAGAAAGAACCACAATGGGAATAACAATTGCCGGGGAACAGCTGAAGAAAGTGGAGAGTTTCAAGTATCTGGGAAGCCTGATACAAGATAATGGAAGAAACGATAAGAGAAATAAATGAGCGGGCGAGACAGGCAGAAGCATTCCAGAGGAGTGTGAGAAGCATGATATGGAGCAAGGATGTCCCTCAGAACAGCAAAAAGATCATATATCGGAAGTACTATGTCCCTATCCTAACGTATGCCTCGGAGACCTGGGTTATGAAAGGAAGGGAGAAGAGCAAAATACAGGCCAGTGAGATGAGGTTCTTGAGAAGCAGTATTGGAGCTACAAAGATGGACAGAATAAGAAATGAGAGGACCAGAGAATTAATGAAGGAGGAACCATTACAGGATGGTATAGAGAAATCTAGACTTAGATGGTATGGACATGTAAAACGAATGGAGGAGAAGAGGATACCCAGGTGACGAAGTGGGAAGGAAAGAGACCGCGAGACAGGTGGCTGAAGGGGGTGGAAGAAAGCCTGAAGAAGAGAGGTTAAGACTGGTCAAGGGTGGAGGCTGAGAGATGGTGGGAAGACAGAAGACGTTGGAGAGGCTTGTGTTCCAAACAGACCCGGCCAGAGGCTGGAAACTGTGCAAGATGATGATGAAGTTCATGTATTTTATTGCATATAAATAGAAATCATTTACAAAAGTAAAGTATTGCATTTTTTATTTTTTTTTGCAACTCAGTGTAGTAAAGAAAATGTTTGTTTACTATAGTCATCTGGCTCTGGAATTTAAAAGTCTGAGCTATATTGGCAGCAACAGTGAATTTTTAAAGAGGGCGTCACATTTTAGTAGTGCTTGTGTCCGAGTTACCTTTGTCTGCTCTGTAATGCGTCATTGAGGGTTTAAGCGACTGTACAATACACGTAATAGCAACAAACCTACATGGTCATCAATATAACCCTATAAAAAAACTAACTTAGGGGGAAGGTACACCTTTCGCATGACGATTTCTACCGAGTTGAAAAACATCTCTCATGAACTATATGTTGCAAAGAAATAGAACGTTGCAGGATTATTCAACACAGTTCACTCATTATTATGCACGCAACTCACTTTATAATATGCTTGCAATCGTGCATTATTATACTACCAACCTTTCAGCTGCTTTTTGTACAGTTGAACAGCATTTACATGATAAGCACCCCACAATTAAAATATTTACATGAATGTTCTTTTGAGCTGTCACGGCAACAACATACACCAAAATAATTAATACACATATTCAGATTTTTTTTTTCATATTCTTACTCCAAATGTATATTATTCTTACTTTTGTTGGGTAAAAATATTCTCTTAAATGGGAAGTATGCTTCATACACAAAATATTTTGGTGTATGTTGTTCATATTAGTACAATACACAGTCATGCAAAATTTCATTCAGATATATTGGAATAGTATTTGAGTTATGTAAACTTAAAGGTGTGGTAGTCTGAAATTTAAAGACACAACTTAAGCGACGGCAACTAACATTTAGGGGCATATCTCGGGAGGTGGGGAGTGCGACAGGCTTCGTCAGCCGGCACAGATCATATCCTCGTCGCTAGATGGGGTTTCATTATTAATTCCATTCCCTGATCCAGTCAGTCGACTGGAAGTAGGCTGTGGATTTTCATTTTCATCTCGGGATGTATAGAGGAATATTTTCATTTTCTTTTCACCAAATGAAAGATAAAAGATTAGTCATTGAAATAATTTTCTTTACTTTTTGTAAATAAAATATTTTGATCCTGCAAGTTGTACCTACCCATAATAAAATTACCTGAAAGACAAGATTAGAAATCCAGAGCTATAAACTTAAATAGGAAAAGTATACTACTTACATCCAGGGACCTTCTTTTTCAGCCAAGGTTTAGGTTTAACTTCTGAAGATTCATCCCCAGCTGAATCAGCATCAATGTCCATGGCACTTGTAGGGGCGGCAACCGGGGTAGCTGGAGTAGATTTTATGGCTGGGGCAGGAGAGACGGGGGCAGGTGTTGATGGTGGCTCTGGCTTAACTTGTTGCTGTTGTGGCTGTTGATGCTGTTGTGGCTGTTGATTCTGCTGTGATTGGAACTGCAAGCACAGCCATCAGGGGATATACCCACAAAAACACATCACCGGATTTTGCACTCGGGCACAGGCCAGAATGCCAGCCAAGAATGCACCAAGAAGTCAGTGGTTTACATCGTTAAGTTGCTCAAAGACCATTCCACGTCGGAAAGGAAAAGTGAAAGTTTGCTCGGTAATACCGGCTGTTCATGGTATAGATTAATGGAAGACTGATATCTGTGGAGCATTCTCCTGCAAGTTTTGCCAAATGAACTATAATTCTAAATGCATTTCTACCAGCAGATTCATGTTCCACAATTACCTTGAAGGGTTTTGCTTTATTCCAAGATCGGACCAGTGAGAGCGATATTATCACTTTTGTCTTCTCTTAGGAATTACCTTGGAGCAACTTAAGGCTAAACCTTGTACACAACTGCACACAAATGTTGCTGCTGGGTATATCAGACATAAGGCAGCACCAGACCATTACCAGAGCGCATATCCTCCGCACAAATGCAGCTATCTCAACCCTGGGAGACAGGAGGGGAGGGAAGAAAAGAAAAATATTAGCAATAAGAACGCCACCAGTACAAGAACAATTAGTCGTCTCTTGCAGCTCAGTTCCATGTAAGATGATCCATGTGTCTGCCAAAACAAAAACTACTACTAATCTGCTCTAAAAGAAGTACAGTATTAGTAAAGATCTATGTCAAAACTATTGCTCCAGAACCTCATACAATATAGAACAATTGCATCCAGAACAAAATATTAAATTGCAGATATTGTCTTCATTTCACTAAAGTCGAGTTGCACAATCTACAGATATATAACTTGGTTCAAGATCAATCCGTATTCAACACTGTAATGAGTAGTACAGATAAAGTTTTATTCAGAGAATAAATGGTGGATAAGTTCAAAGGTTACTATCAGACCCCAAGTAAAATGTGTGTCGCACATAAGTTTGCAAAAACATTTGTTTTTCCGTAATGGAGTTTGTATTAATAAACTATTTCATACCTGCCAACCTCTCATTCTGAAAAATCGGGAGATTTTGACGACTGGGGGGAGGGTTTCGTCGAGTTATCAGTTACGTGAAAATCGTCACACCATTTTTCTGGCAAGCAATAACCTTTTTCTTCATTGCACAGTTCTGTAAGGATGGTCGAAGTTTTCATTCCGGCACAGCCATACCAGGCGATTTTCGAGTCTGGTAACATATTTCTAAATAAAGGACCAGCGTGATCGGAACAATCGACAAGGAGGTTATGTTCAATAATAAATGAGTGAACAATACTTCTACACGTGTTATACTATCAGTGTCTCCCTCCTTATAATATATATAATTTCACGTGTGAAACAGATACAATATTCCGCAGTGTACAACTACCCCCCCCCCCCCCCCACAGGCTATTATGCAAAACTTCTAGGAACACACGCTGAATTCCCATCCACGATTTCCAACAGATCTATTCGAAGCCAACTAAGCGGGACGCAGGAGATATTACGTTGTTATGGAAAATTATCTATAAATTATGGATACTAAGCAAAACTGCGGGCCGAAACACACTGGAGTTTGTCATCATTATCTTGCACTTAGGTCCAAAATTACGCGCTGGATTTTTAAAAGTCTGGAGATTTAATACTTTAAGCGGGAGAGCGGGAGAAATGGTGTAAAATCGGGAGTCACCCGCCTAAATCGGGAGAGTTGGCAGGTATGCAATTTTCTCCAATCAATGCAATTTTTATTTTGTCTAAAAACTTATTTTAGTGGTGAATGTTTTGATTATTTAATCATCATTAGCCACTCGTGAAGTACATTATGTAATCTCATCCTTAGCATTTGTTAACAACACATTTTTAGCAAACAATAATAATTTGAATTCACATACAAAAGTATTTTAAAATCTTCCCAATCAGTAAGAATTTCATTTGATGTCACTTGTTTACTGTAAAGTACTGTATCTGTGGTTACTTCTTTCCTGTATGAATGTTCCATGAAATGAATCTTATATTTAACTTTTAAGAAAGTCTTTTTTTTTTGTACCTTGTGATTCAAACAACAAAGAACCAGTAAATTAACAAATAATTTCTCTCTTATTTCTAACCAAGACAAACTTCTTGGGCAGCCCAAGACTATTTTCTGTATTCATATTTGCAGAAATAAAATAATAAAATAAAAAGCCTTGGATAATGTTCTTCGTAAACACAAAGTGGACTATATCCCACTGCAATCATTCGTTGATATCATATGATGTTTTGCTGATCCTCGTTGAAAACTGGTTATTTCCAGCCAAATGCTTAATAGTGTGGATATTCTTCATGTATGGCAAAACCTGTCCCTTCTTGGGCAATCTCATCTTCATCCTATGCCTACGAGAAGGTTCGTACCTGGAATGTTTCGTTGCAACTGAAAAGGCAAGCCGCAGACGTTACGGCCCAATGAAAACTTATTAATGGTGACTATACATACGAAGACGTGAGATGGCACCATCTCCCAAATATGGATTGTCCTCATGTTCAACGTCGAACCCATGTCCATAGACTACGTTTTGAAGAGTTAAGATCAGTGGGATCTAGGTTGCGTCGCGTTTGGGAAGAACGTTATCCCAGGCTTCTTTTGTCTTGATTTATGCAAATATGAATACGAGACTAGTCTTACATCTGAATATCTGCTGTTTCTGATCCATTTTTAGCACATTTCAAAGAGAACATGTTTGGCAACATTAAAAACAAAATAGCTGTCTGGCTGCCTAGATGTTTTAGAAGAATTTTAATACACTGGGGTCCCATTAATCCAAATTAATTGGGACCGGAGTCTGGTCGGAATATGAAATTTTCGGATTAACCGGAATAGTTTCTACAATACAGTAGTTAAGAACCCGTAGAGAACAAAACGACAAACGATTATTACTAAACGTTCTGCCGCTCTCTCCGTAGTAGCGCTGCAGAACGTCAACACATGACTCTCACCGCAGCACGCCACAGTTGTGAAGGTCACTGGGCGATTCTGCCTTCCTCAGTTAGCTGCTGGCTTTGTCTCTGCTTACTAGCTGTGTTATACTGTGATAAAATCGATTAAGCTAAGGCTTGAAAATGACAAACAAACAAAAGCACAGGCCTTGTACTCTTCAGGAAAAACTATGTGTTGCAATGGTTGGATAAGGGTGACAGTGCATCAAGATTATCAGCAGAGTTTACTGTTGGAAAAGCTACGATTTCCGACTGGAATAAAAACCGATCTAAAATCCAACAGTTTTGTACAGCAGTCTTCCTTAAAACCCGCCAAACACCCAGTGTCCAAATTCGATTATCTTGATGAAGTGCTTTATCAAGGTGTCGTCTACAGTAAGGATGAAGTAAAAATTAGTTACTTTTTAGCTACCTTTTAGTTAAATTTAGTTACCTTTGAATTCAAGATACGTCTGCGGTCTGCAAGCATAGAAGCTCGTCATGCGGTGAAGAAAAAACAACAATGAACTGTGTTTAAAGCGGTAAATAAAATTCCCTTATAGTGTTATAAAATTAAAAAAATAATAAATAAATCTTGAAACTTAATGTCTCGCACAGAATTACAGGGACAAGAAGCTTGCAGTCAACGACTTTTCCAGGAGGAAAAGGGTAAGTGTTGGAACGATTTCACTAATAAGATAATGGAAGACAGCCAAGGAAATAAGAAGTTATTTTACAAAGTTACAAGAAACAGAAAGAGTGAGCCTGGAAACATCACGGCATTGGAGACAGATGATGGAAATTTGTTGAGGATGGATGAAGAAATTAGAAATGAAATGAAGAACTATTTTAATACATTACTAAACGGAGATGTAAACAACATTAACACAGACAATGATTGCAGAGTAGATTCAGGATGTGAAAATCCACACCCACTGACATGGTTAGAAGTTGAGTCAGAACTGAAGAAAGTGAGGAGGGGAAAGTCATCAGGGTTTGATGAACTCAGCTCTGACATGTTGAAAGCAGCTGGAACACCGGGATGCAATTGGCTGTATCGAGTACTATCGATCATCTGGAAAGAGAACAGGATCCCAGAGGACTGGAGGAGAGGAGTGATCATCCCCCTTTTCAAAAAGGGAAATAGGAGAAAATTTGGAAATTACAGAGGCATCACTTGTCTGTCACATTCACTGAAGATCCTTGAAAAAATAACAGAAAAGAGAATAAGAAAGATAGTAGAGCCACTTCTAGAAGAACAACAACATGGATTCAGGAAGCATCGAAGTACAACAGACCTCATCTTCGTTGTGAGAATGTTAGCAGAGAAGTATTGGGAGCATGGAAAAAACCTGGTGATGGTATTTATGGACATTGAAAAGGCTATAGTGTCCCAAGAAAAATGATCTGGGAATGTCTGAAAGATATGCAAGTGCCAAATTACTTGATTGACCAAGTGAAGATGCTATATCAAAAGTGCTATAGTTTTGTCCAGATAGCAAATGGAAGATCAGATTGATTTGAAAAACAGAAAGCAGTCCAACAAGGAAGTGCCATATCACCACTTTTCTTCTCATATTAATGGATAGGATCCTTAAATCTATTCAGGAAGCTGACAGTGAACCAAACGCCCTTATATTTGCAGATGATGTTCTGATATGGCGAGAAACGGAAGCTGAAGTACTAAAGAATCGAAATTCCTGGAACAACAAGTTTAAGGAGTTCCAGCTAAACATCAGCAAAATCATGACTGGAGAAATGACTATCAACAGAGACGGTACCAATTCTAACAACTTTTTGGAAGGAACTAAATTAGACTGTCTTCAACTACAAATATCTCGGAAGCACCATCTCAAAGGATAACACTGTTCAGCAAGAAGTACTCAATAGGACACAGAAAGAGTCACAGTTTTACAGTCAAGTGAGAAACCTACTATGGGACAGCAACATACCCCTGAAAGCAAAATTAACCATGTTCAATACTTTGAACCAATTATGGTGTATGGACTGGGGACAGGTACTTTACTGGATAAAGACCTTAACAAAATCCAAGCAACAGAAATGAAATTCATTAGAATCATGAACCAAAAGATCAGAAACTAAACAAATAGGAAAGAAGCTGGGATACAGGAAACTCTTGCAAATGTTATCAGGGAAGTGTAGACTCCAGTGGTATGGACATATGATGCGAATGAATAACACGAGAACAGCAAGGGACTGCTTCAATAAAGAACTGGAAGGGAAAAGACCGTGGGGAAGACCCAGAAAACGATGGAATGAGACCGTGAAATCAGAAGTGGAGAAAAAAAGGGCTGAAATGGGAAGAAGTTGTAGAACGAAAGTTGTACAATGACAGAAAGCAGTGGCGAGCGCTTGTCTACCGAACCCGGAAAACTGAAGACGGAAAAGGATGATATTTATTATGAAATGAGTTGTTTCAGCTAAAGTGTCGTCTTGTGCACAGGGTGTTATAATTACCAAGAAGTTGCTTCGCTCTTGACCGTTTGGTGATATTTCCTTTGTCCCCAAGGTAGATCACGAAGAAATTTATGTGACGTTATGTGCTCGTCACTGAATTCTGTCTTCGCAGTCAATTACGGAGAAATATCGAGCTGTTACACGATCGGCGCTGGTCCCAGCCGTTTTATGAGATTCACATGTAGTTTTCACGATAGAACACGAAGAAATATCGCGATTTAGATAATCGGTGTCACTTTTAGTCGTTTGACGAGATTTCCATGGTCCTCGAGATCGGGAACTAGAAAAATTGCATTATTACACAATTACTTTCTGTCTGTTTGACAAAAATCCAGTTCAAGATTAATTGGAAGAATATCCATTTCGCAAGGTCCGTATTGACGTGTACAATGACAATTTCAATGGGTTGAGTGGTCTCCGCCCAATCAATACAAGTTGTATTGATTGGGCGGAGACCACTCAACCCATTGAAAAATCCAGTTGTCCTCGTCATTGAATGCGAGAAATATCCCAATGTATCGTAATTACTGCCAAAGGCCGTTTTACGAGATTATCGTCCTCGCGAAATTGTGCAATCAGCGCCGCACCCGGCCGTTCAACGTTTGTCTGCAGGGCTGTCTGTCCTGACAGAATGGCGGACAAGCGCAAGTTTGGGCATGGTTAAAATCCACAAATAGTTACGGACATGTTGCATGGTCGGCGCTGTGATTCCCGCTGTCCCATGCTGTAGTTGGGAGTTCATCGGTTCAAGGAGCATCAGGAGCAGAAATTAGTATAGTGATGCTATGTAGGCTGTCATTTCTAAGTGGGTTGATGCAATTCTCGCTCCCTGTACGCTAAGTATACGGTCATGGAAAAAGTGACGAGAAGCTTTTGGAATATTTCATGATGGATCACCATCACCTTTGACAGGCTTCCCACAGTCCTCGTAGTCACAAGTTCTGGATAGAGGACGGGTTTTATGATTTTATGCAACTGATGTTGATCTCTGTCCATTTGAGAAGATTCCCGCAGACAAGTCGTCAGGTCAGCCGCCGGAACAGCCTGGGGCTATTCACTAGCTTCTGCCCTATTTCCTTTAGTTCGGATTAATGACAAGTACCAATGTAAGAAGGAATTAACAACCATAAATTTAAAATTATAATTGCATTGAAGAAATCAGGAAGACTGGATTGGACCTCTCATGTATTAGAAGCGATGATGTAACATTTGGTATCCTGGTAAAGATCATCTTGTTGAGGAAATGATCTGCCGTATGAAAGATTTTCTGCTTCTTATTTGTGATACTGATCACTGTAGAATGTCACGTTCCATGACGGAGGAAATAAGCAATATTGTGTTCGACGAAATGTTGTTACAGTTTGTGAGGGTGAACAAGTGGTCTACTGAAAGGTACGTCATGTTGTGTTGAAGTTTATTCATATGTGAGGTCTGCGCCTGAAGTACAATTATTTATAATTTATTGAGTCACCGGCATTGTGATACCGTGTTAGGGTTGACTATCATCGGGATTGTTAATTCTTTCATGTTTTTCTTGGAAACAACGCGGTTAATTTTTCCAGTCGAGTTGTGATCAGTCATTTTGCAATTGCTTGCTGTACGCACTTATTTGAGGTTGGTCGTGAATAATTGATTGATTTAAAGACTCTCAATTTATTTGAAGGAAATATTCTCTGAACGCTTTGACGTTGTCATTACTTCGAAGATTTTTGTGGATATTTATGCATTTCATTGGGATCTAATTCTACTGATCTGGAATATAATTTGTTCTTCGGTTATTAAAAGGGTAAATACTTACTTCTCCTTCCCACTTGTGGGTTCCTTGCTTCTTAATTTTAAATAATTTGTTTTCTTTATGTTTATATGTTATGTTATGTCCATCTTTTAAACATGCATGTAAAATTGTCCTCTCATTTAATTATATTTTATATTATGAAACATGCTTCGTGTTTTCTTCAATCTTAGATTTAGTACTCTTCTCTCAACTTAATTACTCCTCGGGTATGGTAATTTGTCCAGCCGTTCCACACACATACCCTAGTTACTCTTTGTTATTTTTTTTTTTTTAAATTTCTTGTAGGGTTATTTATTGCTTATCTGTTAGTGTTTCTTAAGGTAGCTTGTGGGGCCGTCTTGAGGATGTGATTTTGAAGGATGAACGTTCAAAGTAGGTATCAATGTTTACTCTTGAGGTTATCACAACTATCTCCCTGTTTTAATATGACGTGGTAATATATAGACTTGTATGAACGAGCCTACAGTAACGACGGATCTCATTTAAAAACATGTGAAATATTTTGTGTAGTCCGCGTTCTTTTATATTTCGCGGTACTGAACTGGCAACTCTGTCTCCCTCCCTCACGAGAAACGTCAGGGCCAGACACTCGGCGGCTGTACTGTAGTTTTTACATTACTCTATCTTTTAATGTGCAAAGTGACTAGGTCAGAAGTGTATCCTACCATTCCAAGAAGAAATCTTGAGTTGATATTGCAGTTGTATGCCTCTAAAACCTACGGCTAGTTGGAGTGGTTTTTGGGATCTTCTTGCATCTTAAATGGGAGGTGCGATTAGTCTTCAACAGCTTGTCTCGATCCTGCTTCCACGTATGTATGGATGCAAGAAATGAGCCCTTTACAAAAAGGGAGGAATAATAAGCCAATAAGTTATGTACTATTTTATTTCTCTCCTATTCCTGAATCCTTCAGTGATAAGTTAATAAATATAATAGTCAGCATTTTTGGATTGAATATAAAAGTGTATGAGAAGAAAAGACAAGCATATCTTAACCTGGACTGTAAAGACTAGAAAAAACTAAAAAAAAAACCTAAGTATTAAGGGGTTGCATCTGTGAAAATCCCAAAATCCACAATTTTCATTTGTTTACCTTGAAATGTTGACCATTCATAGTCGATATCAGTCATACAATTTACAAGTGTCAAATCTCAATCAGCAACAGTTCTTGAAATATATTTTTTTTAATTTAAATTTTCAAACAGTATTTTAAAAAAAGTATCAAAAATTTACGCACACTATATATGCTTAACATTATAACGTGTGAGTAGTTATAAATTAAAAAACACAAAAAGGAAACAAAAAAATTTGAACCTGGTTGGATTTGATCCACTAACCTCCAGACTAGTCCAGGTTGCTACCATTGTGTCACAGATGCGGTACGCTAATACTTAGTTAACAACTGGCTTAGAATAACTCCATGATATTTTGTTTTAAAATGAACGATTTCATTAGTGTTTTCTGTCGTTTCAATAAATCATTTTATACTAAATATATATTATTTTGTTCAGAACATTCCTAAAAGGATATAAACTTATGAAGTTAAGGGAGCGCGCGCGCACGCACACACACACGCGCGCCAGATATTTATTATCAAATGAGTTGTTTCAGCTAATATGTAGTCTTATGCACAAGGCGTTTTTACAATTGCCAAGAGGTTGCTCTGCTCTTGGCCGTTTGGCGATATTTCCTTTGTCGCCGGGGTAGATCACCAAGAAATTTATGGGACCTTACGTGATTGTGACGGAATTCTGTCTTTGCAGTCAAGTACGGAGACATTTTGAGATGTTACACGATCGGCGCTGGCCTCACTCGTTTGTCGATATTCCCGTCGTTTTCGCGATAGAACACTGATAAATATCGCGATTTAAGTAATCTGTGTCCCTTTTAGTCGTTCGACGAGATTTCCATTGTCCTTGAGGTCGGGCACGAGAAAATATAGTATTACGCAATCGGCGCCACTTGCTGTCCGTTTGACAAGAATCCAGTTTTCCTCGTCATTGAATGCGGAGAAATATCGCGATGTATCGCAATCGCTCTCGGCCGTTTTACGAGATTCATGTTGTCCTCGCGATATTATGCATATCGTGCCACACCCGGCCGTTGAACGATTGTCTATTCGTCCTGACAGAATGGTGGATGCAAGCTCAGGGTTGGGCATGGTTAAAATTCACGAGTAGTTATGAAAATAAGTTGTATGGCCGGCGCCGTGATTCCCGCTGTCCCTATGCTGTGGTTGGGAGCTCATCAGTTCAGGGTGGATCACAAGGAGAAATTAGTATCACGACGCAACGTAGACTGTCATTTCTAAGTGGGTTGATGGACTTCTTGCTCCCCGTATGCTTTTAAGTATACGGTCATGGGAAAAGTGGTGAGTAGGTTTCGGAATGTTTCGCGATTGGTGCCCAATCATCTTTGACGGGATTCCCGCAGTCCTCGTGGTCACAAGTTCACGATAGGGGACAGGTTTTATGATTTTACGCTACTGACGTCGATCTCGGTTCATTTGAAGAGATTCCCGCAGGCAAGTTGTGCGGTCAGCCGGCCGTCTTGAGGTTGAATATTCGAAGTAGGTGTCAAATATTAAGAATTATTCTGAGAGGATTGCAAGAATAATACGACAAGAGGACATGTTTTCTTTCGAATACGAATTATACAAGTTATACAAGTTTTCGAAATAACCGGTTAGATTATAATGTATCCAATGGAACCAAAGTTCGAAGGAAAAATCGACATATAACGGAATTCCGAATTAACCATACTGGATGTCGCAAATTTATGAGACAGATTTCTAAAATAAGTTATAGCCTAGTATTTCGAAGCTTTTTCAAAATCCTTTTTCGAAACCGTAACATTTCGCAAAATTGCGACATTAAATTATTTCGCATTATTTCAGGACTTCAATTTGACATAGTCTCCAAATAAATGCGAGGTTTCTGATTAACTTCAGAAGTTTTCGCGAATAAACGTCTCTCGAAAAAGGTTTCCTAATAACACAGATATATATTTCACACAAAACTAAAAAGTCATCTTGATACCGAAAATATACGCTGAACGATGTATACCACTCAGTGGATCCTCAGTATGCATTTCTTCGAGGTCGGGCACGGGAAATATAGCTTATGCAATCGGCGCCGCTTGCGTGAAACTCGCTCCATCGCAATCTATGAGCCTCGAGGCGTGAGTTTAAATGATTCAATTCGCCTTCGGAAAATTTTCATTACCCGTATGTAAAATTCGTTCGCCATCTCTTGATGAATACAGTACTTTTGCATTTGTCAGTTGGCACAGGCTAGAGTAAAAGGTGGCTTTTCACCGATGTCTCAGTCTCACTCATGGCTGTGATTATATGGAAGCTACTGAGGTATGGGTGGGGCTTAGTAATGGCATTCGGGGCACAGTCAGTGCCTGTGAATGCTGTGAAAGGTTCAACTCATAGGGTTAGGACTACTGTTCTGACTCAGTGAGGAAAGCAATGGCAAACTACCTCACTCCTCTTCTTGCCTAGAACGCCTCAAAATAGTGCTGCCTTGGGTTTTTGTGGGTATCTACTCACATAACGTAACGGCGGTACTTTTTGAGGATCCAACCAGCCTTCGGGCTGACTACCTAACAGACAGACACAAATTCGTTACTTTCGTTACCCATTTGTAAAATTAGTTACTTTTTCGTTACTGGTAGACACCCTGTTTATCGACGTCTAACTACCGAATGTCACTTTTTTCTGCATCTTGGCATTCATCCAGGTAAAAGTCATTCTAGTGAGACCACCTTGTCCGTTCGAAATATACAGAGGTTGCCAAATTATTAGACTAAAGGTCTGAAAATGCATTAATCAATTTTGCTGAGTACACATTTATTTGTTTTTCTATGGGAATTGACACTGGTGTTGTTACAATGATATAGCGACATTTGCATAATGATTTTCCGTCTCATAGTTTGGCAAAACGGTTACAAATAATTGCCTGCTGTCTCAAGGAACTATTTATTTCTGTGCACATGTTGTTGTTTGTTTGAAATTTACCAAGAATTTAGTGATTGTTTAGTTACTATTTCCACTTAATTCCATCAGTAGAGCTTTGGTGATTTATGCTGACATATTTAAACCTATATTTGCGACGTGATTAGAAGGCAGTGCATAACATCGACCTATCAAGGGAATTTTATGTTTATGGGGAGGAAAAAGTGTTATGTCCCCCAAGAAAAATTGGGATAACAAGAGCATTGCTTACTGAAGGACACTACACACAGCAGGAGACAGCAACAAGACTTAATATTGCACAGTAATCAGTAAGTAGAAGTAAGAAAATGGAAGAAAACAGTGAAGTTTGCCAGTCACAACGAAAAGAACAACGTGGTAGGAAAAGTAAATTAAGCCCTAGAGTTGTACGAAAACTGATGTCAATTTCACGAAACCATCGCTCAGCTACTAGCAATGAACTAAGAAATAATTTGAAGAGTAGTGGCATAGATATATCTGCAAGTACTGTAAGAAGAACATTGTACAATAGAGGATTAAAATCTAGACGACCCAGAAGAAAAGCAATGATCACACCAGTTTCGGAAAAAAAGAGATTGGAAAGGGCAAAGGGCCTACAAGCTTGCTCTACAGATGACTGGAAGGTACATGTAACATCAAAATAATAGTTTTTCAAACATTAACTACTCTTATCATAGATTTAACAATGTCCACTGGAAACTTTAAAAAATTGTTGTTATTATTGTTCCTTGATTGATTGTAATAATGCCGCCAATGCACTACTAAAATGAAAATTTGACCCTAGGATTGCTTGAGTGATGAATCTATATTTGAAGTAAGTGAAAAAAACAGTCGGTACATTCGTAGGAGGCCAGAAGAAGAGTTTCATCACCAGTGCATACAACAGACAGTAAAATATCCAATAAAAGTTATGGTCTGGAGTATGATGTCTGTGTATGGAACCGGAAGATTATATATTGTCAAGGGTACCATGATACAGGACCAATATATAAAAGTCCCTGAGAAGCGTCTCTTACCTCAGATAAGAGATTGGTTTGGAGAAAATCCTTGTGTCTTCATGCATGATGGTGTACCCTGTCATGCGGCCAAGAAAGTGGCTCAATTCCTCAGTGATAAAAACATTTCTGTGCTTCCGTGGCCCGGAAATAGCCTGGACATGAACCTCGTTGAAATTAGTGGGCTATTGTCAAGAAGAAAATCAAGAAAACCACTTTTACAACAAAAATTGGTCTGATTGAAACTTTGGTACGGATTTAGCACCATGACAATGACATCAAAAACAATTGCCAAACACTCATTAAAAGTATGCCCAAAAGGATGAAAATGCTTATTTCCAACAAAGGAATGCATACAAAGTATTGAGGCACATGCATGTTTAATTTTCATTTGTAAGGCTAGCCAGAAAAATTCAATATGTTATTTTGCAAGCTTTAGTCTAATAATTTGGCCACCTCTGTAGTCATCACAGAAGCCAGCAAACGCTTGCCTTTGTGTGGGTTTAGTAGCGGTAATTTTCTCCCATGAATTGTTGACTGCATGAAAAGCATCCAGCAAACACTAACTCGGCGTCGCTGGTTTCCGCAAACAGGCAATAATTGCTTGTTACAATACACTGTCTGCACATTTACCCTTCACAGGTCAGCGTCCTTCGAGTGTGGCTGTTGGGAAAGGGAGGGTAGGTTCTGAGTGAAAGTGCATTCCTCTTTGCACTGTCTCGGCATTGAAGATAAAAGAATTCCCTGCTACACCCTGTTTGGCAACATGCTCTTATGTTTCCAAGGTTGCAGCATTCCGGTAGCAGTGCTCAATTAGGCCTAATTTTACATCGCTGAGAAACGCAATTAGTCATCTCAAATCTCAATGATTTAGTCTTCACGCATCATATCTGGTTAAAATTCATTTCAACGACAGAGATTATTTTATTTAGTGGGATGATTAGTTTATGTAAGAATTGAACCACAAATAACCGCACACGAATTATCGGGAGTACACTGTAGTACAATATGTATAATACTGCATTGCATTTGTTCTTCCTAACTTTCCATGCGTTGTCATTACACGGCTCACTGTCGACATACCGCGGGGGTAAAGCACGTCCCCCGACAGCCGCATTATATCGGGCTTCTACAACTGTATATAGTAAAGATTGACATCAGTTTATTACTGTGTTGTATTTGAAGCCATCCTTAAGGTTTCAAGGAGATACTTTGAAAATTGTGGCATGAAGAGCATTTTGAAAGCAGAAAAATGATGGGAAAAAAATCTGAGAAAAATTGAAAATTTAGAGTTGAACAATAGGCCAGTACCCCAGTGTAGTCGACTTAGAACTCCCCAGCACCATATGTTCGACCCTCTGCCCTCTTCTTCCTGGCCTCGCTAGCAGTTTTTTGATGGTTTTAGTTTTCTTCGGGCAATTTTGAAACCCTGACGCCCAGACACTTCACTGTGGTCAAGTCTATGCTTGTCCCTCATTAAACTTATTTTCTGCCCTGAGCTGCTAACATTAACACTTCTAACACTAGCTTTTATTTCCTCACTTGCTTCACAACCCATACTGAATTCAGCAATGGCTGATCTTACAGCAAATTTTCTCAAATTCCCTAAAAAAAAAACAAATTTACCTAAAATTCCTCTATCTACCCAAGTTTCAGAGAAACAAAATCTCTTACATTCAACCTGTGTGGTCAATTAAAAATCTACGAAAAGCATACACATTGCTATGAGAATGGCCAAAATATGGGGCAACACCCATCTGCCTGGGGCCATTTAAATGGCAGCCGAGGGCTTTAAATAGTTGACATTTAAGAAGCACAAGTTCAAATAGAAAGTACTAGGTATAAGCATAATAAAATTTTAAAAATAAGAAAAAGCATTTTTTCACAATTTTCACAAAATTTTACCGCTGCATTCCCCTAACACTGTAAAAACCTGTCTTAACAGAACCTTTAAAGAGCAGAATCCTGTCCATGACGGAAAAATCACTGGTTCCGTGATTTATTGCCTATTATTACAGTTAATTTACCTGTAAGTAACGTAACCTGTCGAACATGGAAACAAAATACAGATTATATAACGGAAAATTATATATAACACTTCATTTTCGGAACAGGAATGTTAAACGAACTCATTTGACTACACTTGATGTTCACTTTGCATGGTTTGGACATTCCTTGGTGAGATTCCTCAAGTCTTGCAAGACTTTCACTAAGCAAGGGAATGCCCCACATTCTAGTAAGGATGAACTGTACAGGGATAATGAGGAATGACAGGTTCAATGAACAAAGCTGAATTCCTTGTCACACAATGCTGTATGTCTTATTTAATGTGACCAATTGTAGAAAGTTGTGCTGTTGTTAATTCCACAAGTGATGCAAGGAAAAAAGCGCATCATTTTGAGTTTAAAACTTAAACTTATTGAAGCAACTGTTTGAAAACATCGCGGAATTTGTCGAGCATTACCCCAAGAAAAGAAACCAGAGGAAGCCATGATCAATGACGATGATGGAAGTAGATGACTGTGTGTAGTTTGAAGATCACATGGACAAGCCCTTTCAGAGGCAAAAAAAATGAAATCATATTCACTCGCGAAAAATAACTCAGTTGTTTTATATTGATAGTCTCGCCTGTATATTAATTGAAAGTGCCTCCAAGGTAATTGTGTTCAGAGCACAATCTTGGATTAATGTGAGAGGCAAATGATTTAGCAAATTTTGTTAAAATACTGTACAGCAAGTGGACAAAGTTCAATTCTGTAGGTGATATTTCTGCGCCCAATTCTTCAAGTCACATCTACGTACTAATGAACACAATAACAGTGCTGTGCGATTTGTTTTCAAGAACGAATTGTGATACAGTATAACCCCTCTTTTACACTTTTCAAGGGTCTGGAATGAAAAAGTGTGAATCGAGGGAAAGTGTAAATTGTGGGAAATCATTAGGTTACATTTATTATACACACTGAGCCAAAAAAAAACTCATGTAGAGCAAAACATTATTATTCTCACATAATATCAATATTTTAAGCAGTCGCGTATGAACATTATAGCTTAATTTCTGCATCATTTCAGTTTTAATATTTAGTTAGTTATTTATAGGCCTATTTAAAAAAATGATTTTTTTAAATATTTTTATTGTCTTGGAAAATACAATTAAGATAGTTTTCATGCAAAGAGAATGTTAATTTAATTGGTTTTTATGAATAATCGAAAATATTTTAACAATGTACAATTACCTTAAAGGCGGCTACACACGTTAAAACATAACTGTGCGATTTAACTGCAACGATGAACTGCGCAGTAAAACTGAAAGCCCTATAGCATCTACAGGGTACAGGTAACTGCATCGATCGACTGTTCTCAGACATTCATGGCAACATGTCATCGACGGACTTACTAGCGGTGTTGAGCCTGTGTGTGTGTAGGGTCTAAAGATTGGCTTCTACAGAGAAAGCAATATTCACACGTAAATGTATTAAATGAGTTACACTTCGTGCCGAAAGATTGGCACAATTATTTAAGAATGGATGAGGAGACCTTCCATCATTGGTTACTCCGTTTATAGCATTCAATGAAAGCTTCTAAGTGCTCACGATATCCGCTTTGGTTTTTCTGAGACATGTTGCAATAACTTTTAGCACGCACTATCTCAACGAGTGACTCACTTGAATTGAGCAATGGGCAGTTGCCACCGTCCACACGTTGCGATAAAACTGTGCAAACGCAATCGACACAGATTTATTGGTTAGAAAATTCAACTTGCTCTGATGAACTGTGCAAACCGAAATAACTGCAACGATTTATCCTCCACAGGCGAGATAAATCTCCGCAGTTCGGTTAGTGCAGTTGAAACACACAGTTAAACGTGACGTGTGTAGCCGCCTTAAGTTACTGTACAGGGTGTCGAGCGATGACCTTTTTTCAAATTCCCGTACGAAAATCCACCCAAATTCCCGTATATTTTAGAACTCTCTAAGACTAGAGTTAGCATACCGAATGGCTCAAAATGTATCTTAAAGCGCGAATCAAGATTTTCTGGCGTAAGTGTAACTGCATTTTTGGAGATACTTCCGCAGCCCACGGGCGATGGCGAGATATAGGCCCAATCCGTAGCGCGAGCAAAGCGCGCGCGCGAGAGTGAACTCTCTCACAGAGGGGATGAGATGCTACGAACACAAATAAATTACCCTTCACCTGAGGAGAGCTGATATAAATGACTGTTATACTGAGTAGGGTTGAGAGATTAGAGAATAGGAGTGTCACATAATAAATGTTTACAGGAAGTGACTGAATTGTATGATACCGTAACCGTATAGAGCTTCCATGAGTTAAAATGGCACCAAAGCTTATGCATAGCGAACTTCTGGTCCGCAAATCTCCATTTGATTTTCATTGGATCGTTCGTTCGTGATTAATAGAGACGAGAATTATAGGCACTAAAAACAGTTAAAATAGGCAGGCATATAGGCTCTTAAAATAGCCAAAATAGGCATGTAAATAGGCACTAACGTGTAAAATAGGCATGAAAAAAATTTTATAATTTAATAACATATTTAATTACTATAAAAAGAATTAACAACAAGCAACTTTTCAATGTTTTCTGGTAATAAGTTTGTTCTCCTGTCATAATGTTTTTACTGTATATTGAGAGAAAGATCTCTCAACATCACATGAAGTGATTGGGCAAATCTTTAACGATGCCACCGCATCTGATTTTAGGTCAATTGCTTCATCTACCTTACCTCGTAGCACACTGGCTACCTTTACCACTGCTTCCCATCCTGGATTCCTCTGAAGGACCCTATCAAACTTTTCCCTGACAGCGGCTATCTTCCCAGAGGTTCCTTCCAAACATCTCCCGACTACTTCAACAATCCAACATGACTCCGCCAGGGGTATTCTACTCTTATCTAGCTCTGTGATTGCTCCCGGCAGCTTGTTGAAATTTGCAGAAGACTACTCTTCCATCGGTAGTGAAATTGGTATCCCCTGTGACCCACTGATTCAGCCAGTAAGAGTTTGATAATTTATCTTTCGGCATTGCCACGGACGCACTTCTTCTTCGCAATAAACGACACAAGGTTCTGAATCTGAAGTGAAGATAAAGCGTACGCTTACACAGTTCGCATCGAGAGGGAGGTAGGGGATACGGGTTGTGCAACATAATTCGACGTTGATTGGTTCTCGCATGTGTCTTGCGAGGTTGGAGGGGTCAAATTGTTCCTTGTTTCTTCTGGTGGAAATTTCCCAAGTGCTATTTCTGGTGACTTCTGAGAATTCCCATTCTTGTTCGTGGGGTAAACACATATTGAGAAATAAGAATATAATTCTCTCGAGCACACCAGCTGCAATATAATGCACTTGAAAACACAGTCGAAGCATAAAATAGGCAATTATACTCCAAATAGGCACAAACCCTTGAAATAGGCATTTATAGGAACAATACAACCAACGAAATCTAGCCCAAAAGAACCTAAAATGGATTTATATCTCGAAAGCCTACGTTTCTAAACACAGGAATAGAATAGGCAAATTCCTGTCTCTAGTGATTAAGGTAAAGACATACTTAGCACTGAGCACTCAAACAAGCCGCTCTGTGGCGATATTATTGCCGTGATTTTATATTGTCGAGTTGTAGGCTATTGAACGACAAGACGGTATTTTGAACACTATGACGGGAAACAATAGCCTGTGCTCTATTATCGATTGACGCAAGTGAACTGACACCAATAAATAAATTATTCTCCATCACTTGGCAAGGGTTTTTTGACACCCTCCATCCCTTTACTGTCCCAATCATCATCACCACCACCATCATTGTCTTTGTCAGAGCTTGATGAAATGCCAAGGTTAATAATCATTTCATCCACCGCGATATCCAGACCGCCTTCAGTATTTCTTCCTGTACATGCTGTACGGGATGTGTCCAGTCCTCGGGTGGAACTTCGGGGAAGTAAAAGTAACGAAACAATGACAAAGAAAGGAAATCTGACACAGACAGTGGTTAACAAGCGACTGAAACAATGCCTGCCCATACGAGAAGAATTCTGTCACTTGTGTGGTGTATTTTGTAGCCACATGTTGGTGACGGGTGTTTTATAGTAAAATATCGAGAGCTGTAAGATATTGTTTGTAGTTTTTGAAATGTATGCATGCTTGACGCATTTGCATTGAGTGTTTGCACGGACTTTAAAACAATTTGGTATGTGTTCTACCCTGCGAAAGAAGACCATGGAAAGGCTAAAAACAGTAAAATTCCACACGCGACACGCCGCGAATATTTTTTAATTTAGATTTATTTTATCAAAGTAGATAATAGAAAATAAAATAATGCAGAACGAAATTAAATAAGTCACTCTGACAAATACAAGATTGTTACTAGGAACTTCAGTTATACACAGCACAAAATTAAGTTCTTTTGACAGTACTAATTTCTGAATAGGAACTGTGAGCTAGTCATACACAAAATAAAATAAGTCACTTTGTTAATATTAGATTGTGGTTAGAAACTTTAGTCACACAAAATAAGATAACACAAACAATAATCAAGGATTTATTAATTTAAATCTTCACTAGGGAACTCATCTTCTCTTTAATTTTCTCTGCTTCAGAACGGGCATCGTTCAATATCTTTTTTCCCCCCCAATTCCTGGAGATCTCTCGTGGCTTTTCTATCGACCACCACCTTAGCCGTCGCTTCGCACCCGTTTTGCTTCCTTGAATACGGCGTAGGAGTTTCGTACAGTATGGACTCTTGCTCACGGTTATCTTTTCTACTCCACCAGCTGCCATCACAGCGTCCTGAACAGTATGCATGCCAAACAGACTGGCTTCTTTGTGATTGACAAGCATGCACTCGTTGTTCAGGGAGAAACATCTGTCTAGAGCTGCATTGTTGTGATACAAAATCAGTATCATTTTATCGAAGCTTGCGAGATCATTTTTGGCAGGAACAGAGGAAGGTGCTGAAGCCACTAATTCAGACCACAGCACGTCGAGCCGTGGCTCTTTTCCATCGAACTGCTTCAAACGCAAAGTGACGGAGGGCAGTCTCAGAAGTGCGGAGTAGCAGCTCTTGATGCGGTCAGCCATTGCACCAGAAAGCAAATTCTTCTGATTACAAAGAATTTCCAGGGCAATGACGATCCTAACTTCTTCCAACTTAGGAGTTACAGCGACCCCTATAGGGTCCAGGCAGGAAATAGCACGGGTCATCTTGAGAGCAAGAGGTGACCTCTCTTTGATTTTTTCAGCCATAGGATACGAATGTACAATTTTCGGCAGTTGGTGTGAAATTGCAGCACATCCACGACTGGAATTTTCTGAGATCTTGAGCAGTTAGCTTCTTTAAGGGCTGCTCATGTCGAGAAACCCAGGTCTCCTCTGTGAATAACAATGGGGACTGATTCCTGTATGTCACCGTCAGCGAGCGTGGCGCGCTTAGCCCCGCGCTGCGTGGGTACGGCCGCGGTCGGCCAGGCAAAGCATGCATTCGACGTTGGCTGCATTCTCATCCTGCTTAGCGCTCTATCGGTGATGTCAGCGCGGTCTGCAGGCGAAATAGAAGACTGAGCGTTCGGGGACTAAGAAGTCTGGCATTATGAGACTTCAAGATTTCCCGTATTACTAAAATTCCCGTATTTCCCGTATCGCTCGACACCCTGCTGTATGATTGAACCCCCCCCCCCCCCCCCCAAAAGAAATCCTGCATATGCCACAATCTTAACCCTAGAACTGCGGACCGTCTTCCAGGAAGACGGTGTGTTGTTTAATCAAGTGCGACCGTCTCTCTGAAAGACGGTCTTGGAATTCAAATATAGTACTACTGTTAGCCTTCAGATGGCACTAATTTCAAGTTATGCTGGTTCCCGATGCTTTTATCTTTCGTAGTGTAAGTCTTTGGCAAACAAATGATAGTATGCAAGCTATTATTTGGCTGCAGAAGTGGAAGTACTTCCATGTTGATATTGAAGTTGCATTGAGCAAAATGGCCGCCAACTATGTAGACGATTCAGAAATTTAGCACTTGATTTTTGACGATTCGTGTGATAGTATGGACGATGACAGTGATTATTGTGTGTATTCGTATGAAAATGAAGATGGTGAAAGTAGTGGCAGTGATACCGGCGAACAGGATGTCACGCAAGTTATGGAAATCCCCATCAATGCAAGCGATGTTTATCATGTTCCGACAGACCCTGTACACATGCCTAATGTTAGCCTTGAAGTGGTAAGTGTGAACTAGACTGATATTCAACCCAAAGAAAGTGACTTTCCAGGTAAAAATGTACCGTTTATCGTTCATCATCCTGGGCCTGTGAACTTGCCTCCCCGTAATCGCGCGCCGATTATGTACTTCAAAATCGAGAAATGTCATATTTTTGTAAAAATAATTTTCTTTTTAGTAAATAACAGGAATTAATTGAAACTGGTTATTGAATTAGTAACAAAAAACTGTGAACTTTTCATTTATGATGTCTCTTATGAACATTTAACTCGGCAATATGGTTTTCTAGAGCAGAAAAGTCAATAATTTTTTATTTTTTTATTTTTTATAAAATACTTTTTATGATTAATTCAAAGTGACGAGTCTGAATGATTCACCTATATCAATATAATATAGAACAGTCTTTCAGCTTTATATTGGTGTATGATAAGCCATATTCATGAACACAGTATGCTTACAGATACCAAATTCCTTTAGTGTGTACTTTATGGGAATTTACTGCAGCATTTGACAGATAAACCTGCAGCAGTTCTAGGGTTAATCACTATCTACTACTGCCATTGTTTAATCGTTCCGTTCCAACGATTCTAAAAACGCTATTAATGGTTCGGCGTGAAATTTCCAAACTCACCGCAATGCGAAAAGATAGGTTATAGTAGTAATCGACATGCTACAAGGCGCCTGCCGAGTTTTCTATATCAATTTGACAATTGTACAAAACCGGCTGACATTCATTAGTTCATGAAGAAAAACTGGTGGCATATGTGACATACCAGTCAGCTTGACAAATTTATGCAACAGATTTCGAACAATATACAAAACTGTCGCAACATATTTATCATGCTTTGAGAAACGGTTAACTTCTTGAACTATCGAATTGTCGGACATTTTATGTCATCTGACATACCATCGGCTTGTCGAAATAGGGCCCAGATTGAAACACAATGCGAGAGAAAAACAAAGAAAACAAGCCGCCATTTGCATCAAAGAACATGTTGCAGAGTGTCAATTAGCAAAGAGAATAAATATAAGTGAGTCAGTTATTGCCAACCTAACTCGACAAGAGTAATTCGCTCTTCACTTATTGGTGCAAGTGAAGGTCACTGCGCCCAACGCTTTGCGCTCTCTCAGGGTGCCTACCTGCTGAAGCTGAATGATCAAGGCCACCAGAGTCCAGTGCTTCGGAGTTCAACCGAGACTTGTTCTAAAAAAAACTGCCTTTTCGGTGACAGCGACCAATATCGATATCTGTTAAGACGATCGCCACTTTTTTAGTGCAAAAAGTATCACTCCCATGCGGCGTCCCGCACCTACATTCAATAAGCCGAACAATTCGTTTCCGTTGTGGTAGTGATAAGCCACGTAGTATGGCCTGGCGACATTTAAGGTCGTCTTATGGACATTTTGTTCGCTTTGTTATATCAAGTAATTATTATTATTTAAATTCGCTATCTTTTTTTAATGTTCCCTAATCTACGAGGTGTAAACAGCGGGAAATTTAAAATTTCGATAACGTACAAGCAGGGACCAGATTGCATAGAAAACATACGAAAATTGAAGCAACCAAGGAAAAATGCGGGAAAACGTAAAAGCGGGGTTATAATGTATTTATGGTTATGCTAGTGTTAAGTGTGTGATTGGTGTAACCCCTGTATGTGGAATATCAACGAGAGGTATGAATCAAACCACAGTATTGTATTTACAGTCTAAAATGTTTTTTATGATTAACCGGAATCCTGCATATAGTGGAATTATTTCTCGGTCGGTTGAAGTTCTGTTCAGACAGGTTTAACTGTATAATTCTGTACTTATAATAATTTAATAAAGCTGTACAAGAGTATAATTCTGTAATTATGCATTTTATAAGGTGTTTTAAAAGGTAACCTAGAAACCGAAACATCTACCATATTGTTACGGCTGTGAGTTTGTTTCATCGCTCGCCACATGAGTCACAACTGCCCCAGGGCTGGGCTGTGCCCTGCCTCGTGTATTGCGTGCGCCTTATGCAACAGGGCTACTAGGACAAAGGGATAGTCCAGAATATTCGTGACTGAGCCAGCGATGGAAAACTCGAGAAGCCGTGAACCCTGGATGGATCTAGAAGCATTTATTGAGTCACCGGCCTGCTATATAAGTGCGACCTGTCAAGCAGTAGTTGTGTGTTTTTATGAGCTAGTGCGAGTGTTTATCCTGAGCGACAGAAGTGTGGTCACTTGCGAAACCCCTAGTGAAGCTGATTCTCTTGACAGCGAGGAAGTGATTGTGGTGCATTATGAAACAGTGTGTAGTATGGTGACAGGCTGAATGCAGATATTTCCAGCCAACGCACGGGGCCACCTCATTACGAGGGATTAACTTCTGCGGCTTGTTGACAAGTGAAAGGGAGCAAGAACTCTCCAAAGGCAGAGGCTTGAGGAAACTGGAGTAAGATAATAATTGCTTGTATTTACTGATGAGTGCTGTATCTTCCTGCAAGCAGTAAAGCTAACTTCTCTTTAAAGCAAAAATTGGTGTTGTATTTTCTACCCACCGTAATCCAGTTAACAAAAGTGCCACTAGGGGGGTGGCACGTAACAACTGGTGTCAGAAGCCGGATTACGAACTCAAGCACAAGCACAACACCTGACGGTCCTGGTTTCAAAACCCGAGCAGGTCATTTTTTTTTAAATTTTCCTGTGAGCGCATGCCCCTTACAAGACAAACATCTAAAATGGAAGAGCAATTGGCAGCATTAGCCGAGGACCTAACTTCCAAATTAGAAGAAGGTCAGAATAAGCTAGCAGAGGACCTGAAGGACGGCCAGAATAAGTTAGCAGAGGACCTAACCGCCAAATTTCTGGATGGCCAGAAAAATCTGGACGAGTGTCTGCCGACGAAATTAGAGGAGAGCCAAAGGAAATTAGAACAGGGCCTACGTGAGGAAGTCGCAGCAGTGGAAAAGAAGTTCGACGCCTTACAAGTGGAAGTTGCCGAGCTGCGCCAACGCCCGCTGATGGGGGTGGAGGAGAAATTCAACGCCTTGCAAGTAGAAGTTGCCGAGCTGTGCCAACGACCGCTGATGGGGGTGGAGGAGAAATTAAACGCCTTACAAGTGGAAGTTGCCGAGCTGTGCCAACGTCCGCTCATGGGGGTCGAGGAGAAATTCAACGCTTTACAAAAGGAAGTTGCCGAGCTGCGCCAACGCCCACCGACGGGGGTGGAAGAGAAATTCAACGCTCTACGAGAGGAAGTTGCCGAGCTGCGCCAACGCCCGCCCACCGTTACACCGGGAATATCAGGAACGGGACATAGCAGAGTGACGCCCCCAACCTCCGACGGAAAGGTCCCGTGGAGCACCTACTTACGTCAGTTCGAGGCGGCCTGTTCCATAAATAACTGGAACAACACAGAAAAGGTTACAGCTCTCATTGTAGCGCCGAGAGGTGACGCCCTTAACGTCTTTCAGGCCATCCCGACTGGATCCCAGGACTACGCTTCACTGATCGCCCAAATGGAGTCCCGATATGGAGATAGCCATCTTCAGCAGGCCTACCAGATGCAGCTCCGGATCCGGGTACAGAAGAACGCGGAAACCCTGCAGGAGTTCGCGATGGACATCGCACGCCTCGTAACTCTCGCCTACCCAACAGCGCCGGCCGACTTTCTGGAGCTGATAGCGACGCAGACTTTCACCGACGGGCTACGGGACTCGGACACTCAACAGGCGCTGCGTCTCGCGCAATAAGACCCTGGCAGATGCGCTGAGCTACGCACTTGAGTTCGAGACGGCAAAACAGGCATCCAGAATGCACGCGCTGGTGCGTCAAGTGGACGTCGACGAACCAGTAAAAACCAACGGGATCAAGCCCCTGGCCGACGAATTAATGGAGGCGCTAAGCCGTTTCTTCGATAGTCGCGGCACCACCAGCAACGACACAGCCGGAAGGCAACCAGAGAGGCGGCCCGGAAGAGGACTACCGACCTGCTGGACCTGCAGTAAGGAAGGCCACCTGACTGCAGTGATCGCCGCCGCCGAAGGTATCCGACGGGAAATCAGTCGTCTGAAAAAACGCTCGATCCAGGGAAACTAGTATTAGCCAGCCTTGGGGGCAAAGGTTGGCTTGTGACAGTCGTCAAGCCCCGGCAGTCCAGGTTCGTGTGACGAAGTTACGGAGGGACAATAGCAGCCTGATGATCGACGGAGTCGTCAACGGAGAGAGCTGGCCCATGCTAATCGACACGGGAGCATCGTCAGTCCCACCGTGATCCCGAAGTGGAGAGTGCAACCCACACAAAGGAACCTCCAGCTACTAACCGCGACCGGAGGGACCGCACCGGTACATGACGAAGCATCACTGGAGTTCGTCATTGGTCGACGGGCGATAAAGCATCCAGTGCTTGTGGCTGATGTATCAAATGAAGTGATCATCGGACTGGACTTCCTGGACAAGAACATCATCATCTTGGATCTGAGTACCAACACTCTGCACTTTGGAGGTGAGGAACTTGCTTTGCAACCTGCGCACGAGTCCATCACCACACGACGAGTAAGGCTGAGAGAAGACGTCATCGTTCCCGCCAGGACGGAGGTCAGCGCTGCCCTAATTGTCGACGGAACTGCTGAGGGATTGACGGCTGTCATCGAGCCAAAATATGAGGACATCCAGACAAAAGGATTGCTAGTTGCCAAGACTCTCATCAACAAGACGTCTCGGCCGTACGTCCGCCTGTCCAACCTGAACGACTACGACATTACGGTTCACCGGGACACCAACCTAGGAGTCTGCGAGCCCTTTTCCTGGATTGCCCGCATCACAGATACGACGGACGGACAACCGAAGAAGACGCACACTGCCAGAAGATCTACAGAAGCTGTACCAAGGATCCCAGGACCATTTAGACGAGGAACAATCACGCCAACTTCAGGACCTGCTACGCGAATTCCAGGACGTCTTCTCCGTGGGGAGCAAAGACTTCGGCAGGACAAGCTTGGTTCAGCACAGAATCGACGTTGGGGACAGCGCACCGATTAGGGCCCCATTCAGACGTGTCCCGCTCGCCAAGCAAGCCGAAGTCGACCGGATGGTAGACGAGATGAAGGAGCAAGGGGTGATCGAGCCATCACATAGTCCTTGGAGTTCTCCGGTCGTGCTTGTGAAGAAGAAGGACGGTTCCACCAGGTTCTGCGTGGATTACAGGCGAGTGAATGACGTCACACAGAAGGACAGCTACCCTCTACCCCGTATCGACGACACCCTGGACACCTTATCAGGGTCGAGATGGTTCTCCACCTTGGATTTGAAGAGTGGCTACTGGCAGGTGGAGGTCCACCCTAAGGGCCGCGAGAAAACTGCGTTCTCTGTGGGCAGTGGGCTCTGGCAGTTCACCGTCATGCCATTCGGTCTGTGCAACGCCCCTGCGACCTTCGAAAGGCTAATGGAGTCCATTCTGAGGGGACTACACTGGAAGACCTGCCTGGTCTACCTAGACGACGTCATCGTTTTGGGGAGAAGCTTCGAGGAGCACTACAGCAACCTGAAGGAGATCTTGTTGAAGCTATGGGCTGCCCAGCTGAAGTTGAGCCCCAAGAAGTGACAGCTCTACCATAAGCGGGTCCAGTACCTTGGGCATATCGTCTCCGAGGAAGGGGTGCGCACCGACCCAGAGAAGACCGCAGCTGTGAGGGAGTGGCCAGTTCCGAAGGACAAGTCCCAACTACGAAGCTTCCTGGGACTCTGCACTTATTACAGTCGCTTCGTGAGAGGATTCGCCGACATCGCCAAACCTTTACATCGACTGACTGAGAAGGACCAACTCTTCACGTGGACAGCAGAATGCCACAGTGCCTTCGAACAACTCAAGCAGGCTCTGTGCACCGCGCCTATTCTGGCCTACCCCAGACCTGGAACAAGGTTCATCGTCGATACCGATGCCAGCGACTTTGGCATAGGGGGAATCCTGTCGTAAGTAGTGGACGGCGAGGAGAGAGTGGTGGCCTACTTCAGCAAGGCCTTGTCAAAGCCAGAAAGGAACTACTGCGTCACCAGGAAGGAGCTGCTAGCCATCGTGAAGACCATTGAACACTTCCACAAGTACCTGTACGGGCAAGAATTTCTCATCAGGACCGACCATGCATCCCTGCGGTGGCTCCTGAATTTCAAGCAGCCCGAGGGTCAACTCGCGCGGTGGTTAGAGAGGCTTCAACAGTACAACTTTGAGATTCAGCACAGGAAAGGCCAACTGCATTCTAACGCCGACGCCCTGTCACGAAGACCGTGCCCCGAAGACTGCACCTTCTGTGCCCGAAGGGAGGAGAACACCGGGATACAGTGCCGACGGACTACTGTGGAACTTCAGGGGAACTGGAGCCGCGAATCTTTCACGCGGGCACAAGCAGAAGAAGATGACCTGGGACAGATAGCCGAATGGAAGAGGGCCTGTGTCCCCAGACCCGGGTGGAACATTGTGAGTGACTGCAGCCCAAAGTTTAAGTCCTACTGGGCACAGTGGAACTCGCTGATTGTAAGGGATGGCCTCATCTGCCGTACCTGGGAGAGCAACGACGGGAAGACATCTCGGGAACAAGTCATCGTTCCAAAGGCTATGACGGAGGAAGTCCTGAACGAAGTTCATGGAGGATCATCTGGTGGACACCTAGGGATAAAGAAGACCCTGGAGAAGCTGAGAGAGTGGTTCTTCTGGATCGGATGCCGAACAGACGTGGAGAACCACTGCGCGAGGTGCCACGATTGCGCAGCCAGCAAGGGCCCAGGACGAAGACGACGGGGTCCACTGAAGACCTACAACGTGGGCGGCCCCATGGAGAGAGTGGCCATCGATGTTGCTGACCATTCCCGTTAAGCGAGGCAGGGAACCGCTACATATTAGTCATCAGCGACTACTTTACCAAATGGCCGGAGGCGTATGCGCTCCCTAACCAAGAAGCCGCGACAATTGCAGAGACCCTGGTGAAGGAATTCGTCAGCCGGTACGGAGTACCCCTGGAGCTGCACTCCGACCAGGGGAGGAACTTCGAGTCTTAGGTGTTCCAGAACCTATGCCAGCTGCTGGGAATCCGGAAGACAAGGACAACGCCGCTACACCCTCAGTCCGACGGGATGGTAGAGCGATTCAATCGCACCATCGAAAACCATCTCCGAATAGTCGTCAGCGAGCACCAGAGGGATTGGGACAAACATCTTCCACTATTTCTCCTGGCCTACCGCGCCGCCGTGCATGAAGCCACCGGGTGCACACCAGCCCGGGTCATGTTTGGGAGGGAGCTCCGTCTACCTGTCGATCTTGCCTTTGGCCGACCTGTGAATGATCCGATGCCGGTAAGCCAGTATTGTCAAGAACTGGTCGACCAACTGGAGGACTTGCACGCGTTCGTGAGGAGGACACTTCGGATCGAGACTGACCGAATGAAGACCCGATACGACCAGCAGACGGATTCCACGAGGACGACCTGGTCTGGCTCTTCAACCCATTACTGCCTTGTCACCCAAACTGCAGAAGTCCTGGGAGGGCCCGTACCGAGTCGTGAAACGGATCAACGATGTCGTCTACAGGATCCAGCAGAGCCCGAGGGCGAAGATGAAGATTGTGCATCGAGATCGCCTGGCAGCCTACGGAGGGACACAGACGGACCAATGATTGATCGGGGCGATCAGCCTTTTTAGGAAGGGGGTGGTGTTACGGCTGTGAGTTTGTGTCATCGCTCGCCGCATGAGTCACAACTGCCCCAGGACTGGGCTGTGCCCTGCCTCGTGTATTGCATGCGCCTTATGCAACAGGGCTACTAGGACAAAGGGATAGTCCAGAATATTCGTGACTGAGACAGCGATGGAAAACTCTGGAAGCCGTGAACCCTGGATGGATCTAGAAGCATTTATTGAGTCACCGGCCTGTTATATAAGTGCGGCCTGTCAAGCAGTAGTTGTGTGTTTTTATGAGCTAGTGCGAGTGTTTATCCTGAGCGACAAGTGTGGTGACTTGCGAAACCCCTAGTGAAGCCGATTCTCTTGACAGCGAGGAAGTGATTGTGGTGCATTATGAAACAGTGTGTAGTACGGTGACAGGCTGAGTGCAGATATTTCCAGCCAACGCACGGGGCCACCTCATTACGAGGGATTAACTTCTGCGGCTTGTTGACAAGTGAAAGGGAGCAAGAACTCTCCAAAGGCAGAGACTTGAGGAAACTGGAGTAAGGTAATAATTGCTTGTATTTACTGATGAGTGCTGTATCTTCCTGCAAGCAATAAAGCTAACTTCTCTTTAAAGCAGTAATTGGTGTTGTGTTTTCTACCCGCCGTAATCCAGTTAACAAAAGTGCCACTAGGGGGGAGGCACATAACAATATTACCCTTTCACGAATTGATTGCCGGCGGTCGAGCTGGGAACTATTCTTTCTTTACTTGTGTCACTGTCAGACTGCTTGGTTGTAGTGATGTAGAATACCCAGGTATTTATAAACCGGGGTAAATACCCTGATAAATACCCAATTTGGGTAAATACCCAGGTATTTTAGATGTTTCATTAAAAATCCTGTGTCGTGGTAAGTTGAACCTTAAACTATGGAAACTATTCTACATTAACTTTTTAGAAATGTAACAACATTAGATAGTTAATAAAATTAAATTTAATTAGAATTGGGACTTAAAAAACAGAATTAGAATAATGGGAATTAGATCAGGAGAAAAAATTCAATAGTTATAACCTTAAAAACTCAGGGTTAGAATTGAACTAGGTTTTTTTTTTTTTAGCAAACATTGAGATAAAAGTCGGGGGAAATTTATTCAGAGCATTGGCCAAGTTCTACAAAAGGTGTAATGCACAGTTTTTCAGAACAGTTTGTAAAATCATCTCTACTTAGTATAAAACAAAGTCCCCGATCTTGGATGTCACGGGTAATCTCGAGAACCTCTGGATATATTTTGATGCGGGTTTCACAATTCTGTAAAGAATATCTCGAGGATGATTTCTGTAGAAAATAATTTATTTATGATCAAAGGAAGCAGAGCAATAACGATTTCAGTGAAAAAAAAAAAAAAAAAAAAAAAAAAAAACCTGGCGTCTGAGCGCTTTTTAAGTTTATTTTGGGCAAACCGTTAAACATATCTAAATACTATGAGTGTAAGAATTGTTCAGCATGAAAAGTTCTACATAAAATCCAGGAGAGCATATCTCTATCTTCAACACATCGCCCACGATAAGTATTTTTACGTTTTCATTTCTTCCAACCATGTCCATTCTAATATTGAGGCGACAGTTTACGAGCTAGCTAAGGGCAAGTCTTATCACCCCTGTTACAGCCTAACTAGCGGGCGAACCTATTACCCCAGATACAGCCAGCAGCAAACCGTCGAGTCGTGTTGAGCTAAGACTTCAGAGAAGGCTGTTTGTGTTTGGACTTTCCCTGGAAGTTCAACTCGGCTTTTCTTCATTTCGCCTGTGAACTTTCCGTTCCGCAAAATACACAGTCAATTTAAGACTGGACGGAAGGGTGATTTGTGTTTCATGCACCTCGCCATTCTTAAATTACGTCTGACAAGAATTCGTTATAATTAATAGTCCAGTCAGTGATGTTAAGCTATCATGCCGAGACGTAAAACGGATATAGGTCATAGTTCATTGTATCGCAAAATAAAAAAGTGCTTACCACGTAACAATGAAACAGAGCAACAAATAATTTCTAGATTGCCACAAGAGAAAGAAAGACTTCGTTCTCTGCACCTTCAAACCGTTGCTCAAGAAGAACACCGTCTGAACCACGATCAGAAACAAGCTTATAACACTAAGAAGGAGGTAAGATATTTTTTCTCGATGCCCCTGTAGGCACAGGCAAAACGTTCTTTATTTGTGTGTTGTTCGCCATAGTGAGGTCTGGTGGTAATATTGCTCTTGCCGTCGCATCATCTGGAATTACAGCCACTCTTTTGGAAGGAAGAAGAACAGCACATGCAACATTTAAACTTCCTTTGAAAGTCAACAGTAATGATGGAAATGTATGTAATATTTCAAAACAATGATGGAAATGTATGTAATATTTCAAAACAAAGTAACACTGCCAGTTTAATCCAAAATTGTTCTTTAGTTGTATGATGATGATGATGATAATTGTTGTTTAAAGGGGCCTAACATCTAGGCTATCGGCCCCTGATGGTTTGGGTGATCGTGAAGATGAAAATGAAATGTAAACTTAAAACTAAAACTAACTACCAACCTACATACTAGAAGAAGAAATGGAAAACTAAAGGAGAATAAGGCAAATAAAGGACAGGAGGAAAAGAAATGCCCTCAACCCTCGAAGAATGCGGATTGAGGGACTTGGAAGGAAGGAGAGCCATGAAAGGCAGATAGGAAAGTGAAAGAGGAGAGGGTCCGCCCCGAAGGTAAGGGACAAAAGGGGAAAACGAACCCAGCTCAGGAATCCCTCGGGGTCGCCAACTCCCGAACTCACCAGCCGTGAGCCCCTGAGGGTTTTTGTTGTATGGGATGAGGCTACAATGTCACACAAAACTTCCTTTGAAGCTGTAGACAGGACCTTGCGTGATCTAAGGAATCGGAACACACCTATGGGTGGCTGCACAGTTTTGTTCGCCGAGATTTTCATCAAATCTTACCAGTTGTTACCAGAGGAACGAGAGCCGACGAAGTGTACGCTTCATTAAAAATATCTTACATCTGGCCAGATATAACAAACTGGCACTCAAAACTAACATGAGAGTAGGCTACTCTTATCTTCAGAACATAATAGTTGATTTGCTAATTTGTTAGAGTCTGAAATGGAGATTTACCGATCATTGACGGGAAAATTACCCTCAGTGACGATTTCTGTGCTTTAGTGAGCAGTATTCAAGAATTGATTGATAGCGTTTATCCTCAAATCCATGGCCTATCTATACTCTGCGAGCTGCCAGAATAGGATTGACAGTTCTCTTATCGCCATGTGGTCTGAGAACGAGATTGCCAAACTGTACAAGCCAGAGATACAGCTGACCAGGCACTGAAGCACGTGGGCTGTAATATTGCAACGCAGAGTATTATGACATCAACTATGCGAACATGCATTGGTCAAGAGGCAGAGGGGTGATGACTGACGTGGAATTTCCGGCGAAATGTCAATCCTATTCAGGCAGCTCACAGAGTATAACAAGTCTCATTCATGGTTTAAAGAAAGAGCAATATTATCGCTGACAAACGAACAAGTTGTGAAAATTAATGACTTGGTGTTTTCCAAATTTACTGCCCAGGCTCAAGTATATTACTCAGTAGACGCAGTAGTCGATAGTGAAGAAGCTGTTCATTACCCTACAGAATTCCTAAATTCTTTATTTCCTTCTGGCTTGCCACCACACAAGCTTATTTTAAAAGTAGGAGTGCCTATTATATTGCTACGTAATTTATAACCACCAAAGTTATGCAATGGGACACAAATGGCAGTGAAAACTTTGAAAAACTGTTTCATTGAATCAACTATCTTAACTAGCTGTGGTACAGGAGAAACGGTCTTAGTACACAGAATCCCTATGATTCCTTCAGATTTGCCTTATCGTTTCAAACGAGTACAATTTCCAGTAAGAGTCTGCTTTGGCATGACTATAAACAAAGCACAGGATCAGACACTTAGCGTGACTGGAGTTGATCTTAATGGAGAATGTTTTTCTCATGGACAGCTTTACGTGGCTCTATCGCTTGTTACATCAAACCGAAATCTTTTCGTGTTCACTGCTGGAGGGAAAACGACTAATGTCGTATACAAGGATATCTTATAAGACCTCTGTTAGAAGTAGCCTATCATCTTGCATTCATAACTGTTCCCGGGCGAAGCCGGGGTGGGTTGCTAGTTCATATATAAAATAAATAATCAAATAACCAAAAAGGCTAGTAAATAGAAAATCAAACAAAGAATAGAATAGAAAATGAGAGGGAAGTACAGTGTCAGTTCGAATTCTGGGTAGGATGAGCTAAGCAGTGTTGCCAACCCATATGCTTGCTGGCATACAGTACATCTTCACCCATTATAGAGCCCAGATACTACAAAAACTTCCTGACATGCATTTGTGTTATTTATAGTATGATTTAAAAAATTAATATTTCTGTAATATTTAAAATTGAATGAAAAGTAACTTAAAAGCACTTTTACTAAGCATTTTTTTTCTTTCAAATGTCCTTTCTATTGAATATATTTTATTACCTTTTGAGTTTTGGCATACACTTTCAATTAATATGCAAATAGCTTACTCCTATTACTACAAAAGTAGCTTTTCCCTGCCACATCTTTGTTGCTCATTTCCAGTATCATAATAAAACTCGACCTTCTCAATCTCTTGGTATTTATTAAAAATTTAAAACACAAAACAACCAAAAGGTTTTATTCAATATTTTACTTTAGTTTAAGGGAAAAAAAACCTAAATAAAGACTAGGTTACAGTGTCAAAACATAACATATAATTACCCAAAAATACCTGGACATCCATTTTTTTTTTTTTTTTTTTTTTTGTTTAAGCATCAATATTGTTCCCGTTTTTAATTTAAGACATCAAATACCTGTGTTTCAGTCCTTGTTTGTCCAACACTTCATCAACACATCAAAAAGTGTTGTTCAAAGCTCAAAAACTGAAAATACCCTCATTTTGGGTATTTAAAAGACCACTGGGTAAATACCCAATTTATATTTACCTTCCCACTGGGTATTTACCCGTCCCACATCACTACTTGGTTGACGGGCACAGTTGCGAGAGTAAGATATGACTCAGCTCCAGTAGCCTCAGTCATCGTTTAACTGTCCGTGGTGACATGAGCTCATGCGACGCTTATCTGACTTATGTGCAGACTGCACTCTGCCATCGCTGGCGCAGTCACGCTCAGCGCCAATCAAATCTTGAATGGGTAATAATACCGCTTATGAATTTGACCACTGAGGACTGATGATCAAGATGTCCTTAACTTGAGCAAGAAATGCCTCTCAACTTTATGTAAAATGTATGTGGGTAAGGTCTTAATTATTTTTGTTCCATTGGGAGACTTGTTACATGGATGTTGTTTCGTGACTATTTGAATTTTAATGATTTATATTTATAACTAGATTCAAAATTATTTACTAGTACAGTGCACTCCCGATAATTCACAGTACCCGGGAATTATCCGCAGTGTTAGTTCTTTCAACATAAAAAAACTAGAATAAATTCATTGTTTTTCCTCCAAATGTTCATTATTTAACTAAATCCATGACCATACACATAGCTATTAAGCACACTCATACCTCACTTCTTTTTTTCTTTTTATGTTATTTCGCCACTGAATATTTTATTTCACCGTTTTGAAGCCCCTTATATCACAATAAATCACCTACGTATGCTGCTCCATCAGTCTCTCAGTCAACTGTAATAAAGTCATCATCATCATCTTGCACAGTTTCCAGCCACTGGCCGGGTCTGTTTGGAACACAAGCCTCTCCAACGTCTTCTGTCTTCCCACCATCTCTCAGCCTCCACCCTTGTCCAGTCTTCTCCTCTCTTCTTCAGGCTTTCTTCCACCCCCTTCAGCCACCTGTCTCTCGGTCTTCCCCTCGGTCTCTTTCCTTCCCACTTCGTCTCATGTACTCTCCTGGGTATCCTCTTCTCCTCCATTCGTTTTACATGTCCATACCATCTAAGTCTAGATTTCTCTATACCATCCTGTAATGGTTCCTCCTTCATTAATTCTCTGGTCCTCTCATTTCTTATTCTGTCCATCTTTGTAGCTCCAATACTGCTTCTCAAGAACCTCATTTCACTGGCCTGTATTTTGCTCTTCTCCCTTCCTTTCATAACCCAGGTCTCCGAGGCATACGTCAGGATAGGGACATAGTACGTCCGATATATGATCTCTTTGCTGTTCTGAGGGACATCCTTGCTCCATAACATGCTTCACACACTCCTCCGAAATGCTTCTGCCTGCCTCCCCCGCTCATTTATTTCTCAATCGTTTCTTCCATTATCTTGCATCAGGCTTCCCAGATACTTGAAACTCTTCCACTTTCTTCAGCTGTTCCCCACCAATTGTTATTCCCGTTGTGGTTCTTTCCTTCTTCTTTGTTGTGATCACCATCTCACCCTTATTTATGCTAAATTTCATCCCATATCCTTGTATTATTCCTTCTCACACGTCCAACTGTTCCTGTACCTCCTCCTCCTTGTTTCCCCAAATCATCAAATCATCTGCAAACACCATTGCTTTCATCTTTCCGTCCCCAATTACTTGTGCCACTCGGGTCATTATGTCATCCATCACCACAATGAAAAGTAACGGTGACAGTGCACTTCCTTGTTTCAGGCCGTTTCTTTGTTCCAACCAGTCAGATCCCTCTCCTCCCACTTTCACACAGCTCACGCTTCCCTTGTACATTTCCTTTATCCTCTTTATAGTCCATTTCTCTACTCCTCTATCCTCCAGGGACTTCCATACTTTGTTTCTGCATACACTGTCATATGCTTTCTCAATGTCCAGGAAGGCCATCAGTAGATCTGTTCCATACTCATAGTGCTGTTCTTGTAACTGCCTTACAGCAAAAATCAAATCCACTGTGGACCTTCCTGCTCTGAAGCCATGTTGTTCTTCCCTCATCCCTCCTTCTATCCTTGTCCTAATTCTCTTTTCCAAATCTTTCTCAAACATCTTTGCACAATGACTCATCAGTGTTATTCCCCGATAGTTTCTGCAATCTGTTCTACTACCTTTCTTGAAGATCGGGACAATGATTCCTTTTTTCCAGTCCTCTGGGGTCTTCCTTTCCTTCCATGCTGTCCTCATCACTCTGTACAGCCACTGTATCCCCACCTCTCCTGCTGCTCTCACCATCTCCACACTCAACTCATCCACACCCGGTGCCCTCCCTCCTTTCATCTTGTTCACTGCATCTTCCACTTCTTTCCATGTTAAGTCCTTTTCTGTTTGCAGTTCATCTTCCTCTTCCCCGATTTCTTCCTCCTCACCATCTTTTCCATTTGGGTTCAGAAGTTCTTCAAAATATTCTTTCCACATTTTCTTCAGTTCTTCCCTATTTTCTATCTCTTGTCCCCTTTTGTTCACCATTCTAACATAATCCGTAGGATCCTTCCGCCTCTTATTTTTTACCATACAGGACCTTTTTTGTACCTTCACTATCCTCCTCCATCATCTTTGTCCACTCTTCCATCCACTTCCTTCTCTCCTCAGCCACCACTCTCTTCGCCTCCTTCTTTCTTTCCTGGTACTCTTCCCTTGTCTCTACCGTCCTATTTTGATACCACCTCCTAAAGGCTCTATTCTTTTCCCTTACTATATCTTTTGTCTTCTCATTCCACCATGGTGTTTCCTTCCACCTCTTCTTACTACTTGTCCTCCCACGTACTGCTTCTGCTGCACCCACTAGTGTCTTCTTAAATCTAGCCCACTCCTCTTCCACCCCTCTTTCTTCATCTGTTGGAATTCCTTCCTTTACCATTTTGAGGTACTCGACCCTTCTATCCCCTTCTTTCAGTTTCCATATCCTTATACGTCTTTCCTGGTTCTCAGTCCCTTTCTTCTCCTTACTCCCTCTCAGGTTCATTACCAGTAATCGATGGTCGCTATCCAGGTTCTCCGATGGTATAACCTTGATGTAATAAAGTAATAAAGTAAAGAAGTTAAAGGTCGTCGCGTTACGTCCTTTCTTGTGGTATGGGCCCACGAGATTCACAAGATTTTCAGGTAGAGACTCATTGGCAGGTCGCATAATTGTTTTCCGAGGTAAGGAAACCCGTTGTACATACACTCAGAATCAACATCTGCCAGTGACTAGAATGTTATGCCAAATTTGTCTGGCTTGTTGACCTACAACTTGAATCTACACCGAAGTTTGCTGGGGAAACGTTGTTCATCAGCAGTGACATTGGCTCCTGATTTATAGCACATATGACAATTCTCAGTAAATCTATTCCAACTAGCAGATGCCAAAGCAAATTTGCCTGTCTGAAACTAGATTTAGTTTTAAGCAGGTCAAAGTGCAGAAACTTCAGTATTTCTCTGAACCTGTTTCTTCCCATAGTCTTAGTGAAGACAGGGGCACCCCACATGACCTTATAAGCTCCACAGATATATAACAAAGCAATAAATACATCCAGTTATTCCGAAGAAATAGACCAAGTGTTATCCAGTGTCTATCTACAAGTTTCAGTCCCCGTGCACATCTTTGTATGCTTCAACATGATGTAACCTCAAACACCAAGCTTGCTATTAGTCCCAACTTCATGCATAGTATGAAACACATGCCCAGCTGCCTCTTTCAGTACATATGTGTAGCCATCCTACCAGGAAGGTTCCCACTGCTACCAATAACTGTCCAAATAGTTGTTCCAACCCTACCACATATTTTGAGCACGGGTTGCCAGTTCAGGTCCTTTCCCTCTTCAAACAGGTTGCCTTCTGCTGCCCGATTGTCCTCTGATGTAAGACTGATCAAGCTGGTTGCAGGAAAAACTGCGTCTGGAGTCTGCTTCATTCATAATTTCATTATCCGAATCACTATCAATATCTAGGTTGTACCAAATTCCTGAGGTATAAAACACTCATCATTACTCATTACTTCTATGTCTGATAATGTATCTTCATCGCCTGATTCATCTTCTATTAGCATTTCAAGTTCTGCCAAAAATTGAGCAGAAGTTATTGCGGCCAAGCCATCGTTACACATAATGATACACAAGAGACATTCACTAACTTGTCCACTCATGTTGATTACTGGTGGCGTACTGCTGAGTTACAACATGCGCACATGGACACATCACAGGAAGAAGAGCATGAACAGAATAGAGCTCAGAATATCAAAGAAATGACACACAAAAAATACTGTAAGTCCATACGAAACCAAAATTATGTGAATATTATCTATGTATCAAAGAAATGAAGCAATCAAAATGACTGCTTACGGCCTTCCTAGGTCTGGCCATATCAGATTTCGTATACCATCTACTAACAACTGTTTTGTGAGACCATGTAAAACCCTAAATGATTAGTCATAAAAACACAATCTTGTTCAGAAAAAACATGGCATTAACTTGAAATCCTCTTAACGGTTAAAATAAGCACTGTGGTCATTCTAGTGCATCACAATAATATTAATACAAATTATACATGAAAAGTTGAACTACGGTTAGATATTAATATAAATTTAATTTACAAGTACATTTAGCATCAATCAGTGTTCAAAATGGTCACCTTCTACATGCACACACACTCTTTGTCTTTCTGGCCAGTCTTCCACGCTGAGAACCTTCCCTTTGGAAAGGAGCTTTGCCGATCCGTGTAACGGGCGGGGAGTGATTAGTCAGCGCTAGATGACTAGCATTTGCCGATAACACAAGGGCGGGATGGGAAGCCCCGAAGCTGGTATTGCATTTGTTACATATGGAGATGCGTTAGTTGAGGTAATTACGACTTGTGGTGAAGTACTGTAGGCTATCTCGTATCACATTAACAAGGTTAGGTATGGAACAACGCATCAAATTTTCAGAGTGGGCACATAACGTCTCAAGAAGAAGTCTTTCAGTATATGTGTTTGTAAGTTTCAGCGCAATGAGATTTTTACTTCTGGGGGTATCTCAAACAAAAGATATACAGAAACAATCCGCATACTCTGAAGTCTCTCGAGAACGAAAGAACTGCACTAATACAAAATACCAGCGAGGATGAATTACAGCGAGTGTACCAAAACTTTCTATGTTGGTGCAATGTGTGTTTACAAAATGAAGGATAACATTTCCAGCAACTGCTCTGAAGTTTATGTAAGTAAATATGATGGTCTGTCTGTTAGGTAGTCAGCCCGAAGGCTGGTTGGATCCACAAATAGTACCGCCATTAGGTTATGTGGGTAGATAACCACAAAAACCCCAGGCAGCGCTATATTGAGGCGTACTAGGCAAGATGAGGAGTGAGGTATTTTGCCATTGCTTTCCTCACTGAGTCAGAACAGCGGTACTAACCCTATGAGTAGAACCTTTCACAGCATCCACAGACACTGACTGTGCCCTGAATGTCATTACTAAGCACCACCCATACCTCAGTAGCTTCCATATAATCACAGCCATGAGTGAGACTGAGACATCGGTGAAAAGCCACATTTTACTCTAGCCTGTGCCAACAGACAAATGCAAATGTACTGCATTCATCAAGAGATGGCAAACAGGCCTAAAATACGTTAAAAGTGTAAATGTGTTAAACTAGTTGGGCGCTACACTGCTGCTCAAGCCTTGCCCGACATGCTGCAATACACAGTGGCCCGGGAATCCTTCGGCGACAGCAAAACCCCGCTCTATAGGGAAGGCTCCCACTGTATAAAACCCACTAGAAAACATGTCACTGCTGTTAACAGGGGATAATGCTTCAAACATTCAATTGTGTGGTGACTTTCTAGCAGACAAATGCCCCCAAGTACTGACTACAGCAGTAGTAGTAGCAGTAGTAGTAATTTAAGGGGTTAAGATTCAAATCAAGCTTCAGTAACTCACTGGATGGGGCAGTGCATAATTAATCAACAATTTTCATAGCACTCCTAAGATCTGGAAAATCATACCAGCAGATTTTTCAGTCTTTTGTAAAGCTATCACAGCGGCATGGTTTTCATAGTCTCCCCATTCCATAAAATAAGGCCCATCCAGAAATTAAGTTTCCCTACTTTGAAAAGAAAAAGAAAAACATACGTTACATGGAAAACTTTATAGGCACCAGATACAGCAATGTTTAAGCTATTTTCAGACATAATTGAGAATTGAGACACCTGTCATATCATGGGATCAAGTTTTGTATACCTCAGTCGACCACCTGTGAATGGATCCAGCGTGACATTTATCCAGCTCTACGTCAGTTTCTGCAGATATAGCGAGCCTTGTTGCATGAAATTGTTGTCAAGACACCAGACCACAAAATGCAGCACTTAGGATTTCAACTGGGAGCTGTTTGAACATCCATTGTCTAGTCTTAATCTTGCTCCCAGCAATTTCCACCTTTTCCTGTAGCTCAAGTAATTTCAGTCCTCTGGTCAGCATTTCCACACCAACTAGAGCCGAATAAAAGCTGATCCCACAATATGACAGATGTTTCAATTCTGGTGGTGATTATGTGAAAAATTAGCTCAAACATTGCTATGTCTGGTGCCAATGAAGTTTTGCATGTAACTATGGTTCCTTTGTATTTGAAAAAAAATAGGGAAAATTTCTGGATAGGCCTCATAACAACTGCAGACGTGTACTTTCCCTTTCACAAACTCACAATGAACCAAGTTGGAAGACAGGTGGCTTGTTATCCTTAAAACCAACTGTATCGTATGCAATATAAGTTTTTAACAGTATTTATGACTAGGGACATGAATAAAAAAGACTTATGCAAGCGTCAATCTTTCACTTACGATGACGTAAGTAGAAATATCTCTGTATTTTGTATTCGTCCTGCTGTACTATGTATGTATCTGTCATATACTTACCCCAGTGAGTCGCTCTTCCTCTCTACTTTTCCCTTTCTAGCTTGATAATGTATGCATGAACAGATGCAGAGGAATATGAGTAACGTCAAGCTAACGCCATTACCATGCACAACTTACAATATAAAATTATTTTTGCATTTATTGAGTTATGAAAAGAGAGAAAAGTTAAGGATAACAGATTCTGAGGAGACAAACCAGCATCATCAAACGTTCCTTAGAACTCTGCAGAAAGTAGACTGTTATACCCCTCAACCACTAGAAACTATACTAAACACAGAACTATGAACATAAGAAAAGAGCCCGATTCGCTCGCCCTCGTTAGTCAGCAAATGGAATAGCACAGCGTTGCCTTGGTAACTAGAAGAGACGGCTCCCTTTATCATACTTCAGTTCTTTCCACACACTTTTTTTTTGTTTGTTTTTCAGATTAAAATACCGTATATACTCGAATACCACCCGCACATTTTTAAACAAAATCGGACGTGAAAAATTGGGGTGCAGGTCTTATTTGAGTCATCCTGATTTTAAAGATTTAAATTGCCCGCCACGCGCGATATCGGGTGTTGCGAGTATCCGCTAGATGGTGCTAGCCTTCTTCCGGCTATCACTTTGTTTTACCGTAAGCAGGCGGCGTCATACTGTCTCGCGCACGTTTTCCGAGTGTAAACACGAGTTGTACGAAGCGTTTGCGGTCATTTAATGTGAGTGAGAACCTGAAAGTTGTGAGGGAAGCTGAAGTTATTGGAAATCGTGCCCGGTAGGAAATGTGATATTGACAAGTCATGTATTCATGATTGAGCGGGATGACGTCTATGCTACAACCACTGGATGTCTGCGTGAACCACCCGTTCAAAGCAGCCTTGAAACAGCTGTATACGGAGCAGATGGCGGCCGATAAGCACACACTGACTCCAACTGGTCGTATTCAGCGCCCGAGTCCAGGAGGTTTAAGAAATACGCCGCCCGGAAGTTCAGCTGCTATGTTCGTGCATTTTGACGGCATGGAATCGTATCGCGGGAGATCTCATACGGAAGAGCTTCAAGAAATGTAGTATTTCGAATGCTATGGATGTCAGTGATGACGACATTTAGTGGGATGGTGATAAAAGTTCCGAAGTTGGTACTTCTGATGACGATGAATGAAGTGTTTGTGTACTTTTATTTGTATTTTTAATCGTTTGATGTGTGTTATTTTAGGACGACTTCAAAACTGTTGGAAACTATTTTGGATAAATGCTATTCTGTTTATTTAGTTACGATTGTACATAATTTTGAGGTTTTTTTTTTTATTTTGTTCTTCAAAATCAGGGTGCGGGTCTTATTCGGGGGCGGGTCGTATTCGAGTATATACGGTAACTTGTTGATGCTAAGTAGAAGCACTACATTTTCCGAAGCCAACATCCAAACCTTTTTGCTATGCACGGGCCTTCAGGAGATACTAATTGCTCTTGATTTGAATGGATAATAAAACTCCTCCCACATGGAGTGAAGAAAATCAGGTGCTGAAATATTTTGGTTTGTTGGGGAAGAAATAGACAAGTAACATCCTTAGCACACTCAGCAAAATTCAAGCATGGGTGACAGTATTGCAGTATCAGGTCAATTTTAGACGTGCTGTAACACGAGTTTTGTATTCACAGCGACTCAGCCAGCCCAGTAGCAGTCAAGCTCATGGCATGAAATATAATTTTCAATTTAATGGCTTGTTCAAGGAGCCTTCTAATACCAAGAGTGTGAAAATAACTTTTTTTCTAGAGCCAGGAGCTGACGGTTCAAGCTTACAGTACTTAACGGAACTTAGAAGAATAAGAGTGAGGGGTGAGGTGGAGAACTAGGGGAGGGAGGTTCCAACCAGACAGACGCCAATCGTTGCTGCGGCAACCTGCTTACTGTGTATGTCTACCCCTTATTATTCCAGTTTTTCAACGGTCTCGGGGATGAGATGCAATGAAATTTTAATGTAGTGAATTTCTTTTACGACCGGATGCTCTTACTGATGCCTAACTCATGAGAGGAGTTAATGAGAGATGAAATGAATGAAGATGGGCAAAGATGTGGAAGGAAGCGGCCGTGGTCCATCAGAAAGTACCGTCCGAGCATTTGCCTGGAGTTAAAAATGGGAACCACGGAAAACCATTTCAAGGACGGCCAACGGTAGGGCTTGAACCCACATCTACCGAGTCCGCAGGGAACTAGGCCCCATGGCCTAACGCTGCGCTTTAGTGAGCATATACAATTTTCATAAGAAAATATGCATTGTCCGTTGAGCCATAATATATTTAAACACAAATAGTGCTAAATGTTCCGGCATAACTCAACAAGATGACAGTGTTTCGCCCCGGTGTGCTATTGGGCTCTTCAGTTGGTTAAGCACACCTCACCAAGACACTGTCTAGTGCACACTGGGAAGGCCATTGCACTGGCTTGCTCGTGACGTGGATACACATGTATCAAATACGTCTTGCAATGGCCTTCCCAGTGTGCACTAGACAGTGTCTTGGTGAGGTGTGCTTTAACCAACTGAAGAGCCCAATAGCACACCGGGGCGAAACACTGTCATCTTGTTGAGTTATGCCGGAACATTTAGCACTATTTGTGTTTAAATATATTATGGCTCAACGGACAATGCATATTTTCTTATGAAAATTGTATATTCAATGCCAAGGTAAGGTTATAATTGCTTTGGAATGGAGTTTCGACTCCCATAGTGCACTGGCTTGCTCGTGACGTGGATACACATGTATCAAATACGTCTTGCAATGGCCTTCCCAGTGTGCACTAGACAGTGTCTTGGTGAGGTGTGCTTTAACCAACTGAAGAGCCCAATAGCACACCGGGGCGAAACACTGTCATCTTGTTGAGTTATGCCGGAACATTTAGCACTATTTGTGTTTAAATATATTATGGCTCAACGGACAATGCATATTTTCTTATGAAAATTGTATATTCAATGCCAAGGTAAGGTTATAATTGCTTTGGAATGGAGTTTCGACTCCCATAGTGCACTGGCTTGCTCGTGACGTGGATACACATGTATCAAATACGTCTTGCAATGGCCTTCCCAGTGTGCACTAGACAGTGTCTTGGTGAGGTGTGCTTTAACCAACTGAAGAGCCCAATAGCACACCGGGGCGAAACACTGTCATCTTGTTGAGTTATGCCGGAACATTTAGCACTATTTGTGTTTAAATATATTATGGCTCAACGGACAATGCATATTTTCTTATGAAAATTGTATATTCAATGCCAAGGTAAGGTTATAATTGCTTTGGAATGGAGTTTCGACTCCCATAGTGCACTGGCTTGCTCGTGACGTGGATACACATGTATCAAATACGTCTTGCAATGGCCTTCCCAGTGTGCACTAGACAGTGTCTTGGTGAGGTGTGCTTTAACCAACTGAAGAGCCCAATAGCACACCGGGGCGAAACACTGTCATCTTGTTGAGTTATGCCGGAACATTTAGCACTATTTGTGTTTAAATATATTATGGCTCAACGGACAATGCATATTTTCTTATGAAAATTGTATATTCAATGCCAAGGTAAGGTTATAATTGCTTTGGAATGGAGTTTCGACTCCCATAGTGCACTGGCTTGCTCGTGACGTGGATACACATGTATCAAATACGTCTTGCAATGGCCTTCCCAGTGTGCACTAGACAGTGTCTTGGTGAGGTGTGCTTTAACCAACTGAAGAGCCCAATAGCACACCGGGGCGAAACACTGTCATCTTGTTGAGTTATGCCGGAACATTTAGCACTATTTGTGTTTAAATATATTATGGCTCAACGGACAATGCATATTTTCTTATGAAAATTGTATATTCAATGCCAAGGTAAGGTTATAATTGCTTTGGAATGGAGTTTCGACTCCCATAGTGCACTGGCTTGCTCGTGACGTGGATACACATGTATCAAATACGTCTTGCAATGGCCTTCCCAGTGTGCACTAGACAGTGTCTTGGTGAGGTGTGCTTTAACCAACTGAAGAGCCCAATAGCACACCGGGGCGAAACACTGTCATCTTGTTGAGTTATGCCGGAACATTTAGCACTATTTGTGTTTAGTGAGCATAGCCACAGCTCTAGGTGGCAACCTGCATACTACTCAGCAGAATATATTGGCCCGTGGCACCCTCAGTAGGACGAGTAGACATATCTCGGAATCAGTGGCACAATGTTTTTGAGAATGCAGATACTGCTGGCTCGCAGCTACATTGTAAGGCACTCCGTTCTCCCTGGCTGTATTCCTCTGAGCCCCGTACAATACATACCATTTCCAATATTCATTCTGACTGGCGTAAAAACTAGGGGTCGACGGTGCACCGATTTTTCGGTTACGGTACGGTACAAAGGAAATTACCGACCTCGGTTCGAGACAATAAAAAACTCTGTGAATAGTGCGATTCGATACAAGAGACATAAATACCGTAATTTAAGGAAACCTTTTTTTTAGACATCCAAAGTATTGTTCTTTATCATCAATGTTTTACTTCAATAGTTACAGTAGTTAAATACTAGAGCACAATAACTCTTCTGATAAATACAATTTTAAATTATGGACTTCGAAAGTCGATTCTTAGTAAGAGTTGACTCTCCCTAGGCAGAGTTGATTGAAAACACACAGATCAACTTTTCCTAGGGAGAGTTAACTATGCCTGCTGTGGTTTAGTAAAAGTTGATTCACAGATGCTGCTCTGAAAATGTAACTGCGCACGCCAAACCTTTGTTATGATTATTAAAATATTGTGATTGTTTGGACTCCTACTTCCATTATTGGACCAACCGTTATTGATCAGAACAATTCTGTTTTTATTACCCCACCACACAACAGGCAGTTGCCATTCATCATTACTCGGATCTTTATTGTTGTGCAATAGTGACAAAAGATTCATTTACGTTTAAATAATTAGTTTAAGTGTGTAATAGTTATGTCAGACACCACGGCAGAACTGTTTCATGAAAAACTGCAGCAGGAACGCTCGACTTCCAAGGTAAATTCACTGACATTGACCAAATTGAAATATGATAGCTGCATTCAAAAATTGAAAAATCTAAAAACTGCAATTAAATAAGAAAGTAACGATATCAGGTTTTTAAGACAATGTGACATTATTGAAGTAAATGGTATTTCAAAACTAATACACCCTATCACAGACCAAGACAGCATAAGGTATTGTGTTTTTGATGAAGAGTTGTTTGCAGTTGTTGTTAATGAAGCGCGCATATCCACTGGACACGGAGGAAGAGATCGTATGATTCAGCAATTGAAAGGGAAATTTCAAAATGTTATTACGAAGGACATTTTACTATTTTTAAGCTTGTGCGAACCTTGAGATCAAAAATTGAAACATAAGATGAAAGGACTGGTTGTAAAGCCTTTGTTGTTCAAGGAAATGAATTCACGATGTCAAGTGGACTTGATTGACTTTCAGTCGCAACCTGATGAAGACTTCAAAACTTTGTTGTGCTAAGACCACTGAAATCAAAGACTGCAGACGAAGTGTGTAATAATATCGTTGATATTTTTACTTTGTTAGGCGCTCTTTGTATTTTACAATCAGACAATGCGAGAGAATTTGTTAGTAAAATTATTGACAGTCTGGTTAATACATGGCCTAACTTCAAAATGGTGCACGGCAAACCAGGACATAGAGTCAAGGTAGCTTCGAAAGAGCCAACCAGGACATAGAGAATATGATAACCACCTAGATGCAAGACCACAAAACATCAAAATGGAGTGAAGGCTTAAAGTTTATTCAACTTATGAAAAACAATGCATTGCATAGTGGGATAAAACGATCCCCGTATGAGACAATGTTCTGTTGCCCCCCGAGACACTGCTTATCTAGTTTAAAACTACCAACTGAGGTACTGGCAAATTTAGAAACAGAAGAGGATCTTCAATGCACAATTGATCAAATTCAGCAACAACAAGAAAACGAAATTGGAAGTAACGGGAATGGAAATCCTGATGAAAATGAAACAAACCAAAATATATCAAGTGGTGAAAAGCTCTTAGATGATAGTGATTATCTCCTCACTGACCTGGACAAATCTACTGAGGACATCAAGATAAGAAATGAAGCTTTCTACTGTCTAGAACAACAAGCTAAACGCATGAAAAAAATATCAGATCACATTCATCCGACAGTAGAAAAAGTAACATCAGTTCGAATTCCTATCCCCGATGTTGACCGCGGTAGAGGAGATGCTCGATCTATCCTTGGCGTGGTACTGGAGGTTGTCGATGATGGCTTTCATCGAATTGGAACGAGAAATGGAATTCTAAAGCAGCTTTTCCCAAGGTAAGTTTTCAAAGCTAAAATAAAAGATATATATATATATATATCTCCTCTCTCTCGCTGCCCATAGTATTAAATTGTACAGATGTCAATGATTACATTTTTTCAGGTCTCAATTCAGTAAATTTAATGTCCTACGAAAATGAAGTTTCTATGGATAAAACAATAGCTGTGAGGACTGTTGCAACTTCACAATCACTTGGAAGTGGACAAGGTTTTTTCAAAAGTCCTTGCAACACTAAATGCGAATCCATGAAGTGCATGTGCAAGAAGAAAAGTGTACTTTGCAACTCAAAGTGTCACAAATCTTTACCTTGCTATAATAAATGATAAATATTTTTATCTCTTTATGTACAGTATTATAACGGTGTTTTATTTTTATTAGTTTCTCTTAAACATTTCTCCCTCTTAATGTATTGTCCAGCCCCTCCTCCACGTGGTGGGAGACGGGCAACGGCATGAAGTAGGGGATTGCCTGTAGGGGTGAAGTACAGTGGGGACTTTGTGTGCCCAGGGACCGCTGCGGTAGCTGTGAAGGCTCTATGGGAACCCTGAAAAGTGACGGCTGACGGGGCTCTGGTGAAGCTACGATAGGCCTAGCAAGCCAGTAGTGGATATCATATTTGCTTTCAAAACAGGAACAGGCCTCGGAAAGGCCGGATGCAAATGACGACGACCCGGATATGCTAATGGACTACGAGTTGGGACATTAAACATACAGACACTGACAGGAAAGGTGGAGGAGATTGTAGATGTGATGGAGAGAAGAAAACTGGATATACTGGGCTTGGCAGAAACAAGATGGAAAGGAGAAGGTCGCAAAATAACTTTCCCTTGGTCACACACTTCATTACGAAAAGCAGTAAAACAAATCGGTTTCCGGTGGGAAAAATCTCAAAATCGGAGGAAGATTTTAATTGAAAGACCTCACATCGTATCGTTGCGGCACGACTATCTAGTGAGAATAAAACACTCAGGCAAAGTGGGCAACAGATAATTTATCTTGACGAAACTTGGATAGATAGTAATTTAACTTTTGGAAAGTATTTGGAGTACAAGCTAACGTGAATTAAGGTAATAGGTTAATAGTGGTTGACGCTGGGGGTATAAACGGATTCATAGAAAATGCTTTCCTCATCTATAAAGCCGGTACGGCAAGTGGGGATCATCACGGGCAGATGAACAGTGTGAATTTCATTAAGTGGGCCACCGAGAAGCTTGCACCCAATCTACCACCTTCATCTGTAGTTGTGTTAGATAACGCATCCTATCACTGCACACAGATAGAAAAACCACCCACAAAGTACTCTGTGAAATCAGATATGATATCGTGGTTACGCAACAAAGGAGTTACTTGCGACGAGTCTATGAGGAGAGAGGCACTATATGAATTAGTATAATAATAATATCGTATGGCCTCGGGTGCCAGGTGCAAGCTTTATTTGGCACCCAAAGGGTAGCTTGCATGCCAAATTTCGTTGTTCCTTGAAGCACTATGAAAGTCAAGGAGTTAGATATCTAAGCTCCTTAAACACTATAGCGCTTTCTAGTAGAGAAATGGGGAACTTAGTGTTGGCAGAAACTCCCTACTGAATTCAAATGACTTCTTTGACATGCCTACATCGTGATGATGATGATGATAATTGTTATTTTAAGGGGCCTAACATCTAGGTTATCGGCCCCTAATGGTCTGGGTGATAGCGAAAATATCAATGAAGTGGAAACCAGAACGAAAATTAACCGTCTTGAGCATGTGATTTTGGAGGATGAACGTTTTAAGTAGGTATCGAATATTACGAATTATTCTGAGAGGATTGCATGAATAATACGGCAAGAGGGCACATTTTCTTTCGAATCACGAATTATAGGCTACAAGTTATACACATTTTCGAGATAACTGGTTAGATTATCCAATGGTACCAAAGTTCGAAGGAAAAATTGACATAATGGAATTTCGAATTAACCATACTGGATGTCGCAAATTTTAGAGATGGATAGATTTTTAAAATAAATGTATTGGAAGCTTATTCGCTATTCTTTTAAAAACTGTTTCATTTTGCAAAATTGCAACATTAAATTATTTCGAGTTATTTCTGGACTTCAATTTGAGATAGTCTCAAAATTTAGAGGTCACAGAAATAAGAGTATTCTGTTTAGTTTCGCAAGTTTTCGCGAATCAACGTCTCGCAGAAAGTCAGGTTTCCTAATAATACAGAAAAAGATTTCACAAAACTAAAACTATTCTTGATGCCGAAAATATACGTTGAACACCACTCAAGGTATCCTCAGTATGCATTTCCTTCAGGTCGGACACGGGGAAATATAGGTTAAGCAATCGGCGCCGCTTGTGTGAAACTTGCTCCATCGTAATCTGTGAGCCTAGTGGCGCGAGTTTAAAAATAATTTAAACCGACCTCGGCGAATTTTCATTACCTCCAACTAACCAGACATAAAAATTAGCTACTTTTCGTTAATTTCGTTACCCGTTTGTAAAATTAGCTACTTTTTCGTTACCGGTAGACACCCTGTAACTTTCCTTTTTTATTCTTTTTTTTTGCATAGAGTTTTTTTGGTGATAATGTCACTTTTCCGTAATAATTTCCCCTTTGACCGTAATGCCGTAATCGTGAGGTGAAATCCGTAATAATTACAGACAATCCTTAATAGTTGGCACCTCTGTATTAATAATGTAGAGTAAGTTGTTTCATTTAAGAACTTGGGACATTGTTATCATCAGCCCTATGTACTTGCATATGTGAGGAAGCACTCAATTCCGTGCTTTTTGTTGAGAGCTAGTATGTTCACGTGAAATTGGGGCTAGGATTGAGAAGAATGTGACCATGGCAAGTTATGTACCATCCCGACAGTTACTTGGGATCCAACCCGAGCTGTCTGGACTGGGAGCTACTACGCTTACCCCTAGATCACTCACGGCTACTGTCGAGAATAAGTGGCTCGTATTGTCTCAGTATGGTAGATTCTACGATAATCAAAATGCTCTTCGCTACAGTGAGGAACCACCCTATAGAACGGAGCCCCGCAGATGTCATGAGGCGGGCAGGGCACTGTGCATTGCAGTGTGTCGAGCAGCAGCACTCAACACATTTAACACATTTACACTTTTTAACGTATTTAAGAATCATAATTACTTACATGAATTTCATAGTTGCTGGAAATGCTGTCCTTCAATTTCTGAACATACATTGCACTGACGAAAGATTTGGTATACTCGCTGTAATTCATCCTCACTGATATTTCGTATCAGTGCAGTTATTTCGTTCTAGATGCGGATTGTTTCTGTATACCTTTTATTTCAGGATCCCCGCCCACAAGTAAAAATTGCACGGTGCTGAAAGTACGAACACATTTACTGGAAGACTTCTTGAGAAGATTAGTTTCTATTAGGAGTATTTGATTTGTTGTTCCATACCTAATCATGTTCAAGGGGTACGAGGTAGGTTACAGTACATCACAACAAGTCTTAAATTATCACAACTAAGGTATCTTGCCAGCTGCGTATGTAATAAATGCTATGACAGCATCCAGGGCTTCCCGACCTGCTATTGTGATTGGTACATGATATAAATCTGGTGGTGACTCATTGCGACCTACCCGCGGCACAGCCTCTGTGAGGCTCCATTCTATAGGGAAGGCCCTCAACTGTACCAGGAAAATACTTATGTTTTCAGGGGAGGACACCACAGTTCAAGATTGTCCCCATGAAGTCATTTACATAAAATCCTTAGTTCTGTGTGACCGGCACCAATCGCATAATTATGTTAGTATTCTTAGCTGCATTGCAAGGTTCTAGGTTCAAACTCCAGCCCTGCCAAGGACGATTTCTAATCCTTGTACGAGGATGGGAATGCAGGGTCATAGCAAAGGAATATTAGCGAACCTACATCCATCACCTCCTCACCCTTCAGGACACACTCAATATTGTGGAGGGAAAATATTTTTAAAATACTCGCGATACATGTTCTTGTAGTGATTCATGTCTCTCTTTGCTGTACAGAATAGTTGTGTGTGCTCAAGTGCGAGTTAGAAGCTCTACAAGATGTTTATTTCCACATCAATCTGTGTTTTCATAGGTTTCATTATTATAGCAATGCAATCTTTATTGTAGGGCAGTTTATAAGGAGGTTGTCATTTGAATGTGATAACTTGTTGACAACCTCCTCGTTCGAAATCTGATGCACCAAACACTCACCGTTTCCAAAATTAATTTAGTCGATCATCATCTTTCGTAAATCATGTCATTCATATATTGTGCTTCTTCCCACCCAAAAGAGAATAATCATTATGATGTTGTCATGGGCCAGTAAAAGAAAGGGAACCACATTTTATGTCATTCCCCCGTAAACAAATTGAGCATCGCCTAAGCGGTCCTAGTTCAAACATCCTGGATACTTCTCTATTGGAATTAGATGCACTCGAGCTTGTGATGACAAATGAAAAGAGAGATGGAATAGAATGCCACTCTCAACCATTGAACGAGAGGCTTCTGTGGCTTCCCACTGCCGGGATGATATCGATTCAGTGGAATAAGGGCACCAGTCGTGATAAAAACATGCTCTAAGCGAGTGGGTTCTGAGACAACAAATCCTGTTACGGGAGGCCTCTTCCAATATTATTGGCATAAATACCCCAAGTATATTTTCAGTGAACACTTAAGTGCCACACGAGTAAACTGATATTTTCATATGATAATAGCGACCACTTATATAAAATCTGGACGAAATCCTCGCAATAACACGCTTCAAAACAAAAACTTAATTTAAACAAAACACCAAAAATGGAGTAGCAGTTCTTCATTGTTGCCCAGGTTCATATGGTGCCTGATCATCATACACTGACCAGCATAACACACAGATCTCTATTCGAGTGCAGTAATTTTGTCACAAATTCATGAGATACATAGTCCAAGTCTAACTCAAAGAATATGCAACATTCGCTTCCATTGAAACAACTGCCGTACCTGCCTACAAGCAACATCTCATCAATTGAAAGAATAAAACACCTAGTTCATGAATTTAGAAGCAGGCCAGAAAATGGTCACTCAGGGTAGAGAGAAACCATGGGATCATCCAAACAGAAAGCATAGTCACCGCAGCTTATCGTACAAAGTTTCAGAGGAGGATATTACACCATGTCCCTTGGTTAGTAACTCTTGCACATACGGCTTAGCAAAGCAACTGACAAACCACCTACTGTCCTTGCGAGACAAGTTGGCATGATCATCCACAAGTAATGCATTCCCATGCCCATCTGTAACGCAATGACTATAATAATAATTAAAAAGAGACTAATCTGAAATAAGTGGAGACATGTTCCAACCACCGAATAAGAGTACAGTACCATGTTGGTTTAAATAAGCCATAAGAAGAACATCGAAAATGTAGGTATATAGCCACAAAGTAACGTATTTTCCCCAAATTTAATGTGGAATAGAAAAATGAAAACCAGATGTAATGCAACTTAACAGAAAGAAAATTACTATTAGTCACCATGATTGTATGGACAAATAGGAAGGTTTCACCCTGCAACATAAAGTTATTCCAATTCAAAAGAAGGTGAAGTGTTAGCAGGTATGAGAAGCAAAAATTGCATGCACAAACAAATCAATATAACTTATTGATTGTACTACAGATGTCTTTGCATTGAGGAACAGACAGCAGCTTTTACAATTCATAAGAAATTATACCAAGAATCCATTAGTTTTATGGAAATTTTGGAAACACTGTATATCAGTTTCATGCGGTCATTTCATGAGAAAACTCCCTTGCAAATATTAACTATGATTGTTATATATTTTAGGAGATAATGCGCACCCCTTAACACACTTAATCATCAAGAATTACCATGCGTAACATTGACATACTCTACTTCCCAGTAGGCCAAAACAAAACAAACTTTGATGCTGAGATAAGAGCAATTTCACATGCACTCCATCAGTTATTAGGCAGAAACATTGATTATCAAAAATGCGTTATCATTACAGATTCAAAAGCAGCCATCCAAGCCATCTCGTCAAATTATAAGCCCCAAAATAAAGAACTGAAAGAATTTTTTGTATGATAAAAACCCTTCAAAGACTCCACAAACATATCTCATTTCAGTGGATCCCTTCTCATGTTGGAATAGTAGGAAATGAAGAGGCAGACAGATTAGCAAAAAAAGGTACCACACCTCAACAACCTGTCAGTCAGACTGATTTTATGTCAGCAAAAACGATCTTGAAGAATACTATCAAAAACAGGTATGAAGAAATGGCAAAGAAAACAGCAGAAACCAAATTATGGAAAGACATTGATGCTAAATGGGATCAATATAAATTAAAACCAAGAAGAGAAGCTGTAGCCTTCTTCAGACTTAACACTGGCCACGACTGCCTTGCAGCTCATCTGAAACGAATCAACATCCCGAGATCTGAAGAATGCACACTTTGTCACGAACCTGGAAGTAAAATGGATAAGGGGCACCTGCTACATTGCAACAAACTTGATGTGACTGCTAGAACTTCTGGAAACCTCACACAACTCTATTGGAACGCAAGAAAGCTGATGGATTGGAATCCGGGCTAGCCATAAGAAACAACACATTGACATACTATGTTCCCAAATGCAATCCTAGTCCAAATCCTGGAAAACGATGAGTCAAAATAAAGGAAATTTACATGGTTTGCAATTTACAGTATCATCTCCAACGAGAAAAATAACCACATTTTACAGGCACATAATTATACTCACCGTCTGAGTTGAGTAACCGCCTTGGGATCCTTGATTACTGGACGGTGGTGCAGTCCGTGAGGGATACGCCGAAGTGTTTGATTGTGACCCATATGGAGTGTTCACAGTCTGAATATTCTGTTGACTACTGTAACCAGTATTCTGCGGCGACTGGCCCATCTGAGGTAACCCAACAGACCTTGGTGGAGTCTGGTGGTACAAAACTTGGGAAGTACCTCGGCCTGCACCTTAAAATACAATTTAAAGGTGTAAGGATTACATTGCCACAAAAAATATGAATTTCTCTACTATGATAACCTATGAGTGGATAGCCAACAAGTAAGTGATGCAGGGATCAGAACCAGGGTACACAGTCGCCAGAATTTTTTAAAGGGCCAAGTCTTGTTTTGTACCTCTTGCTTGTAGCTTAGTTTTGAATTTTCATGCTCTTCAACATTCCATATAACTCAACAGAGGGGGGAAATAACCTATTTGGCAGCACATTGAAAAAGACAACACTCCTCGGACACCTCTACAGATACAGTAAAACACTATTATAGCATGGTCAGATTTACCGCAGATTCGCATATAACGCAGAGGAAAGTATGTATGTCCCCAGTAAAAAAATATGTATATTACGGTACACTGTACATTTTCATACTGTACGTACTGTGATGGATGACATAATGACCCGAGTGGCACAAGTAATTGGGGAAGGAAAGATGAAAGCAATGGTGTTTGCAGATGATTTGATGATTTGGGGAAACAAGGAGGAGGAGGTACAGGAACAGTTGGACGTGTGGGAAGGAATAATACAAGGATATGGGATGAAATTTAGCATAAATAAGAGTGAGATGGTGATCACAACAAGGAAGAAGGAAAGAACCACAACGGGAATAACAATTGGTGGGGAACAGCTGAAGAAAGTGGAGAGTTTCAAGTATCTGGGAAGCCTGACACAAGATGGAAGAAACGATAGAGAAATAAATGAGCGGGGGAGACAGGCAGAAGCATTCCGAAGGAGTGTGAGAAGCATGTTATGGAGCAAGGATGTACCTCAGAACAGCAAAAAGATCATATATCGGACGTACTATGTCCCTATCCTAACGTATGCCTCAGAGACCTGGGTTATGAAAGGAAGGGAGAAGAGCAAAATACAGGTCAGTGAGATGAGGTTCTTGAGAAGCAGTATTGGAGCTACAAAGATGGACAGAATAACAAATGAGAAGACCAGAAAATTAATGAAGGAGGAACCATTACAGGATGGTATAGAGAAATCTAGACTTAAGTGGTATGGACATATAAAACGAATGGAGGTGAAGAGGATACCCAGGAGGATACACGAGACGAAGTGAGAAGGTAAGAGACAGAGACAAGTGGCTGAAGGGGGTGGAAGAAAGCGTGAAGAAGAGAGGAGAAGACTGGACAAGGGTGGAGGCTGAGAGATGGTGGGAAGACAGAAGACGTTGGAGAGGCTTGTGTTCCAAACAGACCCAGCCAGTGGCTGGAAACTGTGCAAGATGATAACTTACTCATTCTTCATTTCTAGAAACAAAATTTGTAGGAATGTAATAAATTGAATTGCCGATTAAAAACAGAACTCTTCTAGTGACTTAAGGGACTTTAAAAAAGCACTGACAGCAATATCAGCATTATCAGTGACCACAATAGGCAGTGTGTACTGTATAACGTGCTGGAACAGGCATGTTGATGTGGGTTGATTTATCAAGATTGATTGTGTAATTATTTAAGTCAGGGCTGAAGAAGGACCACAAATTGGCCCGAAACATGTATCCGATATAGATATGTTCTAAAATATAAAGTATTGATTGACGGAGTCTTCCTCAAACTTGGTATATTAGTTCTTTGTCAATACGGACCTAAACTCCATTAAGGAGTTGAATAAAGCAGATTTATAATACATTTTTTTCTCAAACTCTGAACATCTTCGACTCCGGATGCGAGTCGGTAATGGTGAGTAATTTATTTTTTACAATTTTTCTCTGCTTCATTATTAACGGCAGTATGTGTAATTTATGCCACTTACTTTTTCACAAGTATGATGTTGAGTGTAATCATGTCTGTTCACATTACGTGTTTTGTTAATGTTACGGCTATAATCATATACATCAGCTGATTCATGTTAGTGAACTGGCAACACCGTATCGCCAGCCGGTGAACTGTCAAGTCGAAAGTAACGATGGTGGCACTCTAAGTGCATAATAATTCCAATTCCAAAGAAAGCCACAGCACAAAATTGCTATCAATTTAGGACATTAAGCCTGATAACGCATCCATCTAAGGGTCAATTACAGATTGCGATTGGTTTCGTTTAGGGGAATTTTTAAGGACCTCTGTAATGTCACGGCTGACGTGTTAATGTTGATGCTCGGTTGTTGCCGTGTCCGCCATCTGGTCAGCTAGTAACTAGGTCAGTGCCCCGTTAGATTTCAGCTTGCGAGGATGTTCTTGTGTGACTTGGAGGCGGTGAGTTTGAATTGTTCAAACATTTCTTTTACTTGTTGAATCCAACTGAAAAGTTGCACAGTATTTTTCTAAAGCCATAGACAAAGCCATTGGTCTGGACGAAAATATTACGTTCTAAGGCACTTGGGGCACGAAAATTAGACGTTAGGCACTTGGACACGAGGAATTTTGTCACACCGTTTTGATAGAAACCAAGCGTTGATTGATAATGATGGTGAGATTATGCTATAGATTTAAAGATAGGCACCAATTTGACTTTTATTACATTTGCCCCAAGAAGCGTTTATTAACTAAATGGCGGCATTGATTTTATGGATGATATTACAAAATACAGTAAATGTTGATTTTTGGGTGGGTAAAACATTGACAGAAAATGGCATTTTCAATAACACTTGGAAAAGATGATGATGATAATTGTTGTTTTAAGGGGCCTAACATCGAGGTTATCGGCCCAACTTTGAAAAGAGATATGATAGGTGTTCTGTATTAGACCTATAATGATCCATGTTTTGTAAATATTATGTAGAATGCAAAAGTTTACATGTTTGTCAGGCCGGTTACCAGACCTATATAGGTGAAGTAATGAAAGGGATACATGTTTGTAACTACTACAGTATTTAAGTGCATACGATATAAAATAGGCTAGATTATGACATAAGGTCTGTAATTTCCATTATGTGTATGCATCTAGGGGGATTTTTAGTGAAGTGGATGACATATGGATGTAGATGTTTAATGTTGTGGCTCCAGTGTCCATTTAGTCCTCCGTTTGTGGTTTAAAATAGTGTGTCGTTACATACCAATGTCATCACATGTGCTGATGACTGGGCGTAAGCCCCAGGTTAGGTTCATGTATACTTGGAAAGCGTTATTAACAAGTAGTGTATGAAGGAAGATGGGAAACCACAGAAAACCATCTTCAAGGATGCCGGCGGGGGGATCTGAACCTCCTCACCTCCTGAATGTGAGCGAGTTTCTGCAGCCACGCCGTAACAACCACGGCTAACTCACCTGGACAATAGGGAAGTTAGAAGAATGCTTAAGATTAGTTGGATACAACATATGACAAATGAAGAGGTATTCAGAAGAGCAGGATAAAATAGAAGCTTTATCAAGAGTCTGAAAACAAGAAGAGTGAATATGTTGGGACATATTCTCAGAAATAATAACCTGCTAGCAAGAGTCATAGAAAGGATGTTAGAAAGGAAAAACACAAGAGGAATACCACCACTTGCATACATCACACCGATGATGACAGACACGAACACAAAATCACATGACAAATTGAAGATGGCGGAGAGTAGAGAAAATTGGCGAGTTGCTGCAAACCAGCCCCATCACTGTTAACTTAAGAGAGAGCAACTACTCACTATGTCCTATTCACTACGGAGCTTTGGGACACGATTGTGTGCTCAAAGCATGGCCTCCTTCAAAGACTTGCATTCTGAAAAGCACAAGGTTTACATTGCGGTGCCAAACATCTAAAAATTCTTTGTACGGTACCAGTCGACAATCAAGCAAGCACTTTTGTTCACTAGCTACTACAGACTTGATTGCTGTGTGCTAAGCAGCTTTGGATCACGACTTATAACGTCATATCCGGAATATTAGTCTACTATCTAGTTCACTACAGCTGAAAATGTAGCTTTGGGACACAGCCTTGGTACCTACCAGACCTAACCTCAATAGATCAATGATCATAGCACGATCCATAAGGCAATATACCAAAATGTGTACAGTAACAATTTTGTCTGGAGGGAGTGTTTGCAACATGATCAGCGAGACCTCACTTACAAATGAATGAGATAAATGTGTCTGCAAATGAACCACTTAATTAGGCCTTAAATAAATTGCCTTAAGAGTACCCTCGGTATAATACACGTTGCCGTGTTTGCATTCAACCAAAGGAACTGAAGAGCGCGACTGTTAGAAAGCCTGGACGAATACGTAGGCCTTGCCTACAAGTTCTTTGATTGTGGTTTACGTTGGTCATTTCCATAAAGGCAACCTAGCCGAACTTCATGCAAGACTGGAGGGCTGGTGGATTCCACTCAGCCTAGTCAAAATAAGAAATAATTACAGAACCCCTCAGAGGATTTAAATTATTTTTCATGATCAAAAATGTGCCCAGAAATTGAATAACACCATAAATGGACTGAAATAGAGGCATGTTATTAACAGGAATATTTTCGCGCAATGGCAAGGCCGGCGTCCGAATCCATTCCCTGACAGATTGGCATTCCAAGATGGTTGAATGTGAATGGAACGCGGGGTCATTTCCCGCACTCTAGCAGCGCGTGAAATTTAACACGAACTAATAAAACGGCATTACACTTTGGATTTGAATAAAGAACACATGCCCCCTTCATCAATTAAAAATGCAATCTAGCCAAAAATTACTAACGATAATACTTACCGGTAGCCATTCCCTGGCCAGTTTGTCTCCGAGTGTTGTAAGACATTTCAAATGGATTATTCAATGTTCCAGACTTCACTCTTCCCTAAAATTACCACACCTTCAATATTCACACGTGAGCAATATATACTCGACTTCAGTTTCACTGTTTGGGTTAAAATATAAATAGTAATATCAGAAACTTTACGTACAGTAATACTACGACGCTGTGTCAGTAACGGCGGCGCCAAAAGGGGGTGATGGTGGGAGATGGACGCGTCTCGAAGGCCGTAGCAGGCAGTGAAACATGGATGCCAACATCATATTTATCAAACAAAGTGTCTGCACATCGTTTCTTATTTAGAATTCTTGTTGAATACCTTCATTCGCTGTATTTACTACATACGTTGAATAAATCATTCATCAGGTGGTAAAAATAATTTAAAACATGGGTTTCTTCTTGCCAATAAATGACATTCACACACCGTAACACCGTTGGCATGTTTGGGTGCGTTCAAATCAACACCTACCCATAGCCAGTTCTCTATCAGGGACCCGATTCTGGAAGTAATGGTTAAGCCATAACCAGTCTTTAGGACCCGTAAATACTGGTTAGCGGTCGAATTACTTACTTTCCGTGTCCGGGAGACACACTAAATTCTTCCTTTCCAGAACTCTGCAGCTCTTATTCCTCGGTCTGTGGCCAACATAAGGTCTTCCTGGCTGCAGGTTTCATTAAGATCTTTGCACGTGAGCAGGTGTTGTGGAGTCTGGATTTCTCCACAGGCACATCGTGGATCTTCTGCATAACCCCACTTCACAAGGTTGCTACGACACTTAGGCATTCCTGTTCTCATCCGGTTTAAGGACCTCCAGGTGGTGTAAGGCAAATGACTACCACTGCTCAGTTCTTCTTTAGGGGTAAACCCCTCTGGTACTATTTGTTTCCAGAGTGACACACGCCGGACGTCTGGCTTGGTATGGAGGGGTACTGTTCTCTTAATAAAACTCTTCCTGGATCTTAGGCGACGAGTGGTCACCTTGTGGTTGATCATAGAATGTCTGGGATCTGTTTCAAGCTTTTGTCTCTCTTTCTCTGCTGCCACCCTGCGTCGAATAACTGGTGGTGCTATGCCAGCGAGAGGGTAGATCTTCTGGACCGGAGTAGATCTCAGACATCCAGCGACAATACGTGTGGACTCTTAAGAGCTATGTCAACTTGCTTGGTATGGGCAGATACTCCCCACACTGATGATCCGTACTCTCCTGCTGCGAAGCAAAGTCCCAATGCTGTTGAACGTAGAACCTGAGGGTTCGCTCCCCATGTTGAACCTATCAACTTCCACATTATGCTATTTCTTGAGCTGATCTTGCACTTCAATTCTCTACAATGTTTCCTGAAGCTCAGGGTACGATCAAGCTTGATTCCCAAATATCGAGGCGTTTCACAGCTTTCGAGTGTCACTCCTTTCCAGACAACATTCAACTTTCTCCGAACCTCTTTGTTGCGAAGATGAAATGCGCATACTTGTGTCTTTCCTGGGTTAGGTTTCAGGTGATTCTGGGTGTAATAATTGTCTAATTTCTCAAGAGCATTGGACAGTTTTCCCTCCACCTCCTCAAAGCTCCTACCCTGAACAGCAATAGCGGTGTCATCCGCATAACTAAATCGCCTGGCCTCTAAATATTCTGGCTGGTCATTTGTATAAATGTTGAATAGTAATGGGGATAACACACTGCCTTGAGTTAACCCATTTTTCTGGTTCCTCCATTGACTTTTGTTCCCTTGAAGTGTGACATAGAACCTTCTGTTCTGGAGCATCCCACGTATGACATTTGTTAAATTCATGTCCTTAGTGATGTTGTACAGCTTGGCTATGAGCTTCTTATGGTTCACTGTATCATATGCAGCACTGAGATCTACAAAGGCGACACCAGTGATAAGTTTATTCTCATAGCCATCCTCGATATGCTGTGTCAGGTTCAGAATTTCGCTGGAACATGATTTCCCTGGTCTAAATCCAGCTTGATCTTGAATTAGCCGGTTATCAACGAATGTTGCAATTCCTTCAAGGATCAACCTTTCAAATGCCTTGTATAGGTGGCAAAGAAGAGAGACAGGACGGAAGTTCTTTGCATCCGTTGGTTCCTTGCCTGGTTTTAGCAGTGCAACCACATGAGTTTTCCTCGAATTGGTATTCTGTAACGCCAAATCGCATCCATGTTGGGACGTAGGGCTTACCGCTGAACCATCCGCCGTAAATGCATGTTCTGAGGGCTTGTTAGTAGTGTTGAAGCCCATGGGTAGCCCATTTGTAACGATAAATCAAAGATGGAAGGTAATAGCTGATATGTATATTATCACCGAATGGCTTTATTAAATTATTTATTGAAGATGGGCTAATGTAAGTACAAAACAATACATTTTTGATTCTTCAAGTTGTGTATGTTAAGAAATAATTATGTATTATAGGATTGTATGCTCGAAGAATAAATTCATTACTCATTGCAATATGGCGTACCGGTACCAGCTGATTGTCCCATATCACTCCAGCTATCCGATATGACAGCTAGCGGTAAAAATGAGAAACTTACCAAGTAGGGTACATTTTGTCACGTGGTGACTGTTTGTATATAGTTTCTTGTATTTGTTAGCAGTTCGTAGTAAATTGTTGGTGTTTATACATAAGTAATAAGTTTTACTCGTTGATAAGAGTGCAGAATGAGTAAAAGCAAAGTATATTGCTCAGTTTACGACTGTAAGTCGATGTATGAGAGGGCTGCGGATATACGTTTCCATCACTTTCCTGCAAATAGCAATAGCCGAAAGGTGACGATACCAAATAAATACGGGCAACAAGAGAGGGTTGGACCACTCACCACTACACTCACTGACGACAGGACGGGTTGTTCACTTACGCCGAGCCAAGCCGCACCTAGACAGCCAAACACAGTCTCGCCGAGCCAAGCCGTACCAAGACAGCCAAGCCTACACCAGCAGAGGACAGCCAAGCTTCATCAGTCAGGTATCCTTCCCTGCTCCCTAGTTCATTTTCAATAACCCTAACAACCGCCATCAGCTCGCTCTGCGATATCCGAGCCATTCCACTACGAGTCATATATGCCTAATTTGACTTCGCAGGGTTAACACCTACCATCCAAATCAAGCAATTCCTGTCTACCCCGAGTTTTAATACAAGTTAAACTCATCCCTTCGCCCTACCAAGCAGCAAATAATTTCTAGAGTCTGAGAACAGTTCGTTTCTAGCAATTCATGTAGACGATGGCATTATCACGGGCAAAGAAAGACATTCAGAAAATGACACAGCTACTCTCTAAACTTGAGAGAAATTTTGAAATGAAGACAACTCATGAACCCAAAACTTATTTGGGGATAGATATAAACAGAACAGAAGATGGTATCTTCATTTCTCAACAGAAATATGCTCATAATGTGCTGCAACGTTACAACATGCAAGAATGCAAAGAATTTAAAACCCCAACCCAATGATCCAAAATGAAGGAACAGGTGCAACAGAGGACAGCGTGAAGACAGAATACCCCTATAGACAAGCTGTTGGGAGTCTGTTATATTTGTCTTGTAAAACCAGACCAGACCTGGCTTATAGTGTGAATTATGAAGGCAGGTCTATGGAGAAACCAACAGAATGTTAAACGAACACTTCGATATCTGAAAGGAAGCACAAAAATGGGAATACACTATGTATCAAAAATGAAAGATGATCTGAAAATAATTGCATACAGTGATTCAGATTTTGCTGGTGATCATAATAAAAGAAAGAGTTCTACAGGCTATGTCATAATGCTGGCAGATGGACCGGTGGCATGGCGGTCACGCAAGCAGAAAATTGTGACACTGTCATCCACAGCAGCCGAATACATTGCTGCAGTAGACTGCTGCAAGGAGTTAGAGTATCTGAAATACTTGATACAAGAACTGGAAAGTCTGTTCCCATTGTTCTTAACATAGACAATCAAAGTATTGTTACGGCTGTGAGTTTGTGTCATCACTCGCCGCATGAGTCACAACTGCCCCAGGGCTGGGCTGTGGCCTGCCTCCTGTATTGCGTGTGCCTTATGCAACAGGGCTACTAGGACAAAGGGGTAGTCCAGACTATTCGTGACTGGACCAGCGATGGAAACCTCGAGAAGCCGTGAACCCTGGATGGATCTAGAAGCATTTATTGAGTCACCGGCCTGCTATATAAGTGCGACCTGTCTAGCAGTTGTTGTTGTTGTGTTTTACGAGCGAGTGCGAGCGCGTATCCTGAGCGACAGAAGTGTGGAGACTTGCGAAACCGACTAGTGAAGCCGATTCTCGTGACAGCGAAGGGAGTGAGGAGCTTACAGGGGAAGTATTCTCGACTTGAGGAAACTGGAGTAAGGTAATAATTGCTATTTGCTGTTGAGTAGTGTATATTTCTGGCCACAATAAAGTTAATTATTTCTTTAAAGCAGTAATTGGTGTTCTGCTTCCTACCCACCGTAATCCAGTTAACGAAAGTGCCACTAGGGGGGTGGCACGTAACAACTGGTGTCAGAAGCCGGATTACGAACTCAAGCACAACACCTGACAGGCCTGGTTTCAAAACCCGAGCAGGTCATTTTCTCTAAATTTCCTGTGAGTGCATGCCCTTTACAAGGCAAACAACTAAAATGGAGGCGCAATTGGCAGCATTGCTAGAGAAGTTAAATGGCATAGAAGACGGCCAGAAGAATTTAACCAAGGAGCTAACTACCAAATTAGAAGACGGCCAGAAGAAGATGGAAGACAGCCAGAAAAGTTTAGCCGAGGACCTAACATCCAAATTAGAAGAAGGTCAGAATAAGCTGGCAGAGGACCTGAAGGACGGCCAGAATAAGTTAGCAGAGGACCTAACCGCCAAATTTCTGGATGGCCAGAAAAATCTGGAAGAGTGACTGCTGACGAAATTAGAGGAGAGCCAAAGGAAATTAGAACAGGGCTACGTGAGGAAGTCGCAGCAGTGGAAAAGAAGTTCGACGCCTTACAAGTGGAAGTTGCCGAGCTGCGCCAACGCCCGCTGATGGGGGTGGAGGAGAAGTTCAACGCCTTGCAAGTGGAAGTTGCCGAGCTGTGCCAACGACCGCTGATGGGGGTGGAGGAGAAATTCAACGCCTTACAAGTGGAAGTTGCCGAGCTGCGCCAACGCCCGCTGATGGGGGTGGAGGAGAATTTCAACGCCTTACAAAAGGAAGTTGCCGAGCTGCGCCAACGCCCACTGACGGGGGTGGAAGAGAAATTCAACGCTCTACGAGAGGAAGTTGCCGAGCTGCGCCAACGCCCGCCCACCGTTACACCGGGAATATCAGGAACGGGACATAGCAGAGTGACGCCCCCAACCTTCGACGGAAAGGTCCCGTGGAGCACCTACTTACGTCAGTTCGAGGCGGCCTGTTCCATAAATAACTGGAACAACACAGAAAAGGCTACAGCTCTCATTGTAGCGCTGAGAGGTGACGCCCTTAACGTCCTTCAGGCCATCCCGACTGGATCCCAGGACTACGCTTCACTGATCGTCCATATGGAGTCCCGATATGGAGATAGCCATCTTCAGCAGGCCTACCAGATGCAGCTCCGGACCCGGGTACAAAAGAACGTGGAAACCCTGCAGGAGTTCGAGATGGACATCGCACGTCTCGTAAGGCTCGCCTACCCAAAAGCGCCGGCCGACTTTCTGGAGCAGATAGCGACGCAGACTTTCACCGACGGGCTACGGGACTCGGACACTCAACAGGCGCTGTGACTCGCGCGCAATAAGACCCTGACAGATGCGCTGAGCCACGCACTTGAGTTCGAGACGGCAAAACAGGCATCCAGAATGCACGCGCGGGTGCGTCAAGTGGACGTCGACGAACCAGTAAAAGCCAACGAGAACAAGCCCCTGGCCGACGAATTAATGGAGGCGCTAAGCCGTTTCTTCAATAGTCGCGGCACCACCAGCAACGACACAGCCGGAAGGCAACCAGAGAGGCGGCCCGGAAGAGGACTACCGACCTGCTGGAACTGCGGTAAGAAAGGCCACCTGAGCAAGGACTGCGGTGATCGCCGCCGCCGAGGGTATCCGACGGGAAATCAGTCGTCTGAAAACCGCGCGACCCAGGGAAACGAGTATTAGCCAGCCTTGGGGGGCAAAGGTTGGCTTGTGACAGTCGTCAAGCACCGGCAGTCCAGGTTCGTGTGACGAAGTTACGGAGGGACAATATCAGCCTGATGGTCGACGGAGTCGTCAACGGAGAGAGCTGGCCCATGCTAATCGACACGGGAGCATCGAGGACCATCGTCAGTCCCACCGTGATCCCGAAGTGGAGAGTGCAACCCACACAAAGGAACCTCCAGCTAATAACCGCGACCGGAGAGACCGCACCGGTACATGGCGAAGCATCACTGGAGTTCGTCATTGGTCGACGGGCGATAAAGCATCCAGTGCTTGTGGCTGACGTATCAAATGAAGTGATCATCGGACTGGACTTCCTGGACCAGAACAACATCATCTTGGATCTGAGTACCAACACTCTGCACTTCGGAGGTGAGGAACTTGCTTTGCAACCTGCGCACGAGTCCATCACCGCACGGCGAGTAAGGCTGAGAGAAGACGTAATCGTTCCCGCCAGGACGGAGGTCAGCACTGCCGTAATTGTCGACAGAGCTGCTGAGGGAGTGGCGGCTGTCATCGAGACAAAATATGAGGACATCCAGACAAAAGGATTGCTAGTTGCCAAGACTCTCATCAACACGACGTCCCGGCCGTACGTCCGCCTGTCCAACCTGAACGACTACGATATTACGGTTCACCGGGACACCAATTTAGGAGTCTGCGAGCCCGTTACCTGGATTGCCCGCATCACAGATACGACAGACGGACACCTGCAGACGGACAACCGAAGAAGACGCACACTGCCAGAAGAACTACAGAAGCTGTACCAAGGATCCCAGGACCATTTAGACGAGGAACAATCACGCCAACTTCAGGACCTGCTACGAGAATTCCAGGACGTCTTCTCCGTGGGGAGCAAAGACTTCCGCAGGACAAGCTTGGTTCAGCACAGAATCGACGTTGGGGACAGCGCACCGATTAGGGCCCCATTCCGACGAGTCCCGCTCGCCAAGCAAGCCGAAGTCGACCGGATGGTAGAAGAGATGAAGGAGCAAGGGGTGATCGAGCCATCACATAGTCCTTGGAGTTCTCCGGTCGTGCTAGTGAAGAAGAAGGACGGTTCCACCAGGTTCTGCGTGGATTACAGGCGGGTGAATGACGTCACGAAGAAGGACAGCTACCCTCTACCCCGGATCGTCGATACCCTGGACACCATATCAGGGTCGAGATGGTTCTCCACCTTGGATTTGAAGAGTGGCTACTGGCAGGTGGAGGTCCACCCTAAGGACCGCGAGAAAACGGCGTTCTCTGTGGGCAGCGGGCTCTGGCAGTTCACCGTCATGCCATTCGGTCTGTGCAACGCCCCTGCGACGTTCGAAAGGCTAATGGAGTCCATTCTGAGGGGACTACACTGGAAGACCTGTCTGGTCTACCTAGACGACGTCATCGTTTTGGGGAGAAGCTTCGAGGAGCACTACAGCAACCTGAAGGAGATCTTGTTGAAGCTACGGACTGCCCAGCTTAAGTTGAGCCCCAAGAAGTGTCAGCTCTTCCAGAAGCGGGTCCAGTACCTTGGGCATATCGTCTCCGAAGAAGGGGTGCGCACCGACCCAGAGAAGACCGCAGCTGTGAGGGAGTGGCCAGTTCCGAAGGACAAGTCCCAACTACGAAGCTTCCTGGGACTCTGCACTTATTACCGTCGCTTCGTGAGAGGATTCGCTGACATCGCCAAACCTTTACATCGACTGACTGAGAAGTACCAACTCTTCACGTGGACAGCAGAATGCCACAGTGCCTTCGAACAACTCAAGCAGGCTCTGTGCACCGCGCCTATTCTGGCCTACCCCAGACCTGGAACAAGGTTCATCTTCGATACCGATGCCAGCGACTTTGGCATAGGGGGGATCCTGTCGCAAGTAGTGAGCGGCGAGGAGAGAGTAGTGGCCTACTTCAGCAAGGCCCTGTCAAAGCCAGAAAGGAAAAACTGCGTCACCAGGAAGGAGCTGCTCGCCATCGTGAAGACCATTGAACACTTCCACAAGTACCTGTACGGGCAAGAATTTCTCATCAGGACCGACCATGCATCCCTGCGGTGGCTCCTGAACTTCAAGCATCCCGAGGGTCAACTCGCGCGGTGGTTAGAGAGGCTTCAACAGTACAACTTTGAGATTCAGCACAGGAAAGGCCAACTGCATTCTAACGCCGACGCCCTGTCACGAAGACCGTGCCCCGAAGACTGCGCCTTCTGTGCCCGAAGGGAGGAGAACACCGGGATACAGTGCCGACGGACTACTGTGGAACTTCAAGGGAACTGGAGCCGCGAATCTTTCACGCGGGCACAAGCAGAAGATGATGACCTGGGACTGATAGCCGAATGGAAGAGGGCCTGTGTCCCCAGACCCGGGTGGAACATTGTGAGTGACTGCAGCCCAAAGTTTAAGTCCTACTGGGCGCAGTGGGACTCGCTGATTGTAAGGGATGGCCTCATCTGCCGCGCCTGGGAGAGCACCGACGGGAAGACATCTCGGGAACAAGTCGTCGTTCCAAAGGCTATGACGGAGGAAGTCCTGAAGGAAGTCCATGGAGGATCATCTGGTGGACACCTAGGAATAAAGAAGACCCTGGAGAAGCTGAGAGAGCGGTTCTACTGGATCGGATGCCGAACCGACGTGGAGAACCACTGCGCGAGGTGCTACGATTGCGCAGCCAGCAAGGGCCCAGGACGAAGACGGCGGGGTCCACTGAAGACCTACAACGTTGGCGGCCCCATGGAGAGAGTGGCCATCGATGTTGCTGGGCCATTCCCTTTAAGTGAGGCAGGGAACCACTACATATTAGTCGTCAGCGACTACTTGACCAAATGGCCGGAGGCGTATGCGCTCCTTAAACAAGAAGCCGCGACGATTGCAGAGACCCTGGTGAAGGAATTCGTCAGCCGGTACGGAGTACCCCTGGAGCTGCACTCCGACCAAGGGAGGAACTTCGAGTCGCAGGTGTTCCAGAACCTATGCCAGCTGCTGGGAATCCGGAAGACAAGGACAACGCCGCTACACCCTCAGTCCGACGGGATGGTAGAGCGATTCAATCGCACCATCGAGAACCATCTCCGAATAGTCATCAGCGAGCACCAGAGGGATTGGGACAAACATCTTCCACTATTTCTCCTGGCCTACCGTGCCGCCGTGCATGAAGCCACCGGGAGCACACCAGCCCGGGCCATGTTTGGGAGGGAGCTCCGTCTACCTGTCGATCTTGCCTTCGGCCGACCTGGGAATGATCCGATCCCGGTAGGCCAGTATTGTCAAGAACTGGTCGACCAACTGGAGGACGTGCACGCGTTCGCGAGGAGGAAACTGCGGATCGAGACCGACCGAATGAAGACCCGATACGACCAGCAGACGGATGCCGGAGGATTCCACGAGGACGACCTGGTCTGGCTCTTCAACCCATTACGGAAGAAAGGCCTGTCACCCAAACTGCAGAAGTCCTGGGAGGGCCCGTACCGAGTCGTGAAACGGATCAACGATGTCGTCTACAGGATCCAGCGGAGCCCGAGGACAAAAATGAAGATCGTGCACCGAGATCGCCTGGCAGCCTACGGAGGGACACAGACGGACCAATGATTGATCGGGACGATCAGCCTTTTTAGGAAGGGGGTGGTGTTACGGCTGTGAGTTTGTGTCATCACTCGCCGCATGAGTCACAACTGCCCCAGGGCTGGGCTGTGGCCTGCCTCCTGTATTGCGTGTGCCTTATGCAACAGGGCTACTAGGACAAAGGGGTAGTCCAGAATATTCGTGACTGGACCAGCGATGGAAACCTCGAGAAGCCGTGAACCCTGGATGGATCTAGAAGCATTTATTGAGTCACCGGCCTGCTATATAAGTGCGACCTGTCTAGCAGTTGTTGTTGTTGTGTTTTACGAGCGAGTGCGAGCGCGTATCCTGAGCGACAGAAGTGTGGAGGCTTGCGAAACCGACTAGTGAAGCCGATTCTCGTGACAGCGAAGGGAGTGAGGAGCTTACAGGGGAAGTATTCTCGACTTGAGGAAACTGGAGTAAGGTAATAATTGCTATTTGCTGTTGAGTAGTGTATATTTCTGGCCACAATAAAGTGAATTATTTCTTTAAAGCAGTAATTGGTGTTGTGCTTCCTACCCACCGTAATCCAGTTAACAAAAGTGCCACTAGGGTGGTGGCACGTAACAGTATCTTAAACTTGGTGAAATCTGGACAAATGAGAGGAGAGTCAAAACACTTTCAAGTGAGGTATCACTATCTGCATGAGAATTATAAAAATTAATTGTTTTCTCTTCAAGTCTGTCCGACCCATGACCAGGTAGCTGACATTTTCACAAAAGTCTCTATTGTCTACTAAATTTGAAAAAATCAAAGATGTTCTGTAGAGGAGTGGAGTAGAATAGGTCCAAAGAAAAGTATTTGATTTTAAATATGTCAATGACAGTTAAGATTATTTTGAAATTGTGACATTTCATGTTTTATTGTTGAAATATGAACGAGTATGTTATCCAATATATCGCCATATTGTAGCTTAAGTCAAATATTGTTTGTACAACTTCTCATAGTTTGAATTATGATAACAATTTTGTTCTTACGGGGGGATGTTAAGAAATAATTATGTTGGTAACAACAAAATCCTTATTGATACTCAATTCACATGTTGGCATTACTGCATTTTGTAATTTGTTTATCAATAAATTCATTACTCATTGCAATATGGCGTACCAGCTGATTGTCCCATATCACCTGAACTATAAAAACATAAAACCTTAACAGTGCAAATATCTTAATTTGACGATTAAGGTCATGAATAATGAATAATATGAATAATGTCATCCCGTGTAATGTTCCACTTGCTTTTGTTTTCAGATGCTGTACGTATAAAAGAGCTATAAAGCAATTTTTATTTGCCGGAGAAGAAATTTAAGTGCTATTTTACTGCTTTGGAAAGAATTAGCTTTAATTTTAATTGCATAATTCGAATCACATTTGCGGAAGGTTAAGTAACGGTAGTCAGTAGTCTTCGAATCTTGTTTCTAGGTTATGGTAATAATTGCTGTCAGAAGTTTGAAGACGAATAAATACCTACCTAATGTGCGGCAATTGTCCTTTGAATTATTTAAATTAGCAATGCTTCAAGAGAGGCTGCAAGTGTTCACATTCATTCACGGCCTTGGCCTATGCCATTGATAATAATTAATTGTGGTGACAGAGACATGGCAACTTGATCATAATGGACAAGCTGAAATTAACTCATTTATCTAAGAAAATGAGAGAGATAGCCTCCGTGGCTTAGGCGGCAGCACGCCGGCCTCTCACCGCTGGGTCCGTGGTTCAAATCCCGGTCACTCCATGTGAGATCTGTGCTGGACAAAACGGAGGCAGACAGGTTTTTCTCCGGGTACTCCGGTTTTCCCTGTCAAAATTTCATTCCAGCAACACTCTCCACTATCATTTCATTTCATCTGTCATTCATTTAATCATTGCCCCAGATGAGTGCGTCAGGCCTCGGCAGCCGCCACAGTTCATATCCTCGCCGTTAGATGAGGGGCTTCATTAATTCCATTCCTGACCCGGTCGGAGACTGGAAGCAGGCTGTGGATTTTCATTTCATCTACGAAAATGAGAGAATTAGAGGAAATGTTGTTAAGAACGACAATTTTACATATTAATGACTATTTAATTTATAAGATCATTCATATGCTGGCAACTATGTACCAAAGACAATGCATACGTAATAAATAAATCGATACAGTGTAGTTGGTATCGTAGAGATAAAAAGGAAGAAGGAAGGAAGCTTGTAGTTTAACGTGACCGTTAATCTCGTGATCATAAGCCACGGGACCTCCGTTTTACGTGGAATCCGAACCACGGGACATGGCATTTCACTTCGAAAATCTCACATGCATTGACCGGGAATCGAACCCGGTCCACCTTGGTGAGAGGCATACAGCTTGACCGCTGCGCCACCACGCCCCCTACGAGGAGAGACAAAGAGTCAATGATGAAAGATACCACATTCCACTTTTCGACGGTAAGAACTACGACAATTGGAAATTCAGACTTGAAGTTCTACTGGACGAAAAGAAATTGATGTCCCACATCACAGAAGAATTTCAGTATACTGAAGCACCGGTAGGCGAGACAACGGCAGCTCGAACGGCCAGGGAAGCCGCTAATGAGAAACTCAGGAAGAAAGATATGTATTGCATTAGACTTATTTTGAGTGCTATAGCTGACAGTCATTTGGAATATTGCCGAGAACATGATACAGCCTTCAAGATCTGGAAAACTTTATCAGACACTTTTCAACCAGTCAACTTCAGGCAAGGAAAGCATTACTTGCAATGCGACATAACCCTACTAATGAAACTTTGGAAAATCACTTTCCGAAGTTCGACAGACAAATTCGAGGACTTAAATCTGCTGGAGCAAATACTGATGAGATAGATGTGATTTGTCATTTGTTATTGACCATGCCAACTGAAGAATCTAAAAGGAATCTCCAAGGAAAACAGAAACCACAGAGGAATGAGTCAACAACTGCTTTCTTTACTCGACCAGGACAAGTAAAGAATGGAGGAAAACAGAAACATCAGTACCAGCAGCCGAAGACTACTGCAACAACAACATACACTCAGCACCAGTCCAAGGTGTTTTCTGGAGCTAACAGTAGGCTAATACTAAGCCTGCTTCACATTCTTACAAGTGCCACAACTGTGGGGGCACTGGTCACTTAAGGAGAGACTGTCCCAGCCCACGTAACACCCCTTGGCAGCCTACAAAGTTTTCAGGGATGCAAACTGGTGCTGCTAATGTCACTCAAGATGAGGAAGAGGAATTCTGTTTCTCAGCTTTATCTGATGTAATAGACTCAAGAATGAATAAGGCTGGAAGTGATGAAGTGGTATGGTGGCTTGATTCTGGAGCTTCAGAGCACATGATTAATCAATCTGATTTCTTTCAGACAAGTGTAAAGATTAATCCTATGAAGATTAAAGTGGCAAAAGCTGGGCACTCAGTCACATCAACACAAAAGGGAAACATGAAACGTTTTGCATTGGTGGACGGAACATGGAATACTGTGAACATTCCAGACGTGTTGTACATTCCAGATTTGGAAATAAATTTATTGTCTGTGAGAACACTGGAAATGAGTGGATGTACAATCATTTTTGTAGATGGTAAGGCACTAATAACGAAAGGAAATTATTTGATTGCAGTTGCACATCGGATCAACAAGTTGTTCAGGCTAACAGTCCATACCAGGAAGGAAATTGTATGCCTAACACTTGGAAGCGAGGACTTGTGGCATAGAAGATTTGGTCACACAAGTAAGGCAGGGCTTCAGAAACTGCAAACCCTGGTGGATGGTATGAAAGAAACTAATGTGAAGGAAGTGTGTGAAATATGCAGTCAAGGAAAAATGTGTAAGCTGCCACACAACCAAACAAGAAGATTAGCATGGAGGCCACTGGAACTAACCCACAGTGACCTGTTTGGCTCAATTACACCGAAGTCATATAATGGAAAGGGTACATTATAACTCTAATAGATGACTTCACTCATTTTTCAGCTGTATATCCTCTAGAAAAGAAAAGTGAAGCATTAGACTACATCAAGATCTATGAAGCGATGGCAACCGCTCATTTCAAGAGCAAAATAAGTCGCTTCACCTGTGATCAAGGTGGGGAGTACACCTCAAACGAGCTGAAGACTTACTTTCAAGAGAAAGGAATACAGTTGGAATATACCATGAGCTACACACCTGAGCAAAACGGAGTAGCTGAAAGGTTCAACAGAACTATCCTGGACAAAGCAAGATGTATGCTGTTGAGCTCAGGACTACAAAAGAATCTTTGGACTGAAGCAGTAAGCGCAGCAGTATACCTTATCAACAGAAGCACTACAAATGCCTTATCAGACTGTGTTCCAGCAACTCTCTGGTATGGGCATAAACCTGATGTCAGCAAGATCAGGGTATTTGGTTCACTAGCTTACCTTCATACTCCCAAACAACTGAGTGGAGGAAAATTTGACAGTCGATCGAGGAAACTTTACTTGGTTGGGTACTATCATAATGGTTATAGATTGTGGTGTCCTGATACCCAAGAAATTATTTAAGGGAAAGATGTCATTTTGGATGTGAGTTCTCCAGGTGGAAGGTTTATATGAAACTAATAAGAAGCCTATTTCAAAGGAAGAAGGTACCGTGGAAGATCCAATTCCTGAAGATTGCAAAAATTCAGGGGAAGATCTGGAAGCCAATGACACACCGACAGAAGAACGGAGGGGTGGAGCTTGTGTGAGGAATAGACCGCAGTATCTGGATGATTATGAGGTTACCCTAAGAGAACTAGCTATGGGTGCAGTAGTAGATGATGTTCCTGAATCTGTTAAGGACATTGAAGGTAGACCTGACGCAACAGAATGACGGAAAGCAGTGCAAGAAGAGATGAATGCACTGCAGAAAAATAAAACCTGGACACTGACAACGCTGCCACCTGGTGGCAATCAACAACAGATGGGTGTTTCGAATCAAACATGATGCATCCGGAAATGTTGAGAAGTATAAAGCCCGCCTTGTCATTAAAGGCTATTCGCAAAAACGGGGCTTAGACTATTTTGAGACGTATGCACCAGTGGCCCGCCTAGTGACTGTGAGAGTATTGTTGTCAGTAATTAATCATCATGGATTGCTTACTCAACAACTTGATGTGAAGAACGCTTTCCTTCACGGCAGTATCAAGGAAGAAATCTACATGACTCAACCAGAGGGATTTGAGCAAGAGTCAACTCCACCTCTGGTTTGCAAGCTGAACAAAACACACTACGGATTAAAGCAGGCCCCAAAAGAGTGGAACTCTAAATTCAATGATTTCATTCAGAAGCATGGTTTCAGGCAATCAGAATATGATAAATGTCTTCATTTTCATGACACACTTACTATTATCCTACTTCTTTATGTTGATGATATAATTGTAGCAGGTAGTTCAGCTGCAGCTCTGCAGGAATGTAAGAAGACTCATGGCAGAATTCAAGATGACTGATCTTGGAGATCTCAGGGAATTTCTGGGAATCAAAATTGATCGCTCAGAGAGAGGAATGTTCTTAAGCCAGCCCCAATAGATCCAAAACCTTCTGAAACGTTTTGGAATGGAAGACTGCAATCGAGCTAAAACTCCCATGGAGGTAGATCCAGCAAAGGAGCCTGTTGGTGAATGTATCCTTTCTGTCCAACCTTACAAAGAACTAGTTGGATGTTTAATGTATCTCAAGTTGGCAACACGTCCTGATATAAGCATGGCAGTGAATTTCTATAGTAGGTTTCAAAGTAATGCTACTGATGAGCAATGGGTTGGGCTTAAACGTGTCTTACGTTATCTGAAGGGAACAAGCGAGATGGGACTCTTATTTCAAAGGCAATCAGGAACTAGTGCTAACCTAGTTGGCTATGCCGATACAGACTTGGGGGGGGGGGGGAGGGGGTAAATACCAAGAATAGGAAATCAACTTCTGGTTTCATGTTCGAAGTCTATGGTGCTAATGTACTTTGGGTGACTAGAAAACAAAATGCCGTTGCCCAGTCATCGACTGAAGCAGAGTACGTTTCTCTAGGATGTGCTGTAATGGAACTCATTTCGTTGAGAAATCTTTTGGACATAGGTGTTGAACTATGTGGACCATTTGTCATCTTTGAACACAATCAGTCAACCATTTTCAGTCTAGATAAGTGGGAAGAGAAATGGCTAAAACACGTTGATGTCAAGTATAATATTGGAAAGATATGTATCGGAAGAATGTAATCAAGGTTCTTCATATTCCTTCAGGTAAGCAGAAAGCAGATATTCTCACCAAACCACTGACTGGTAACCATTTCCAGACTCTTCGAGCTGGCTTGGGCTTTGTTAGTATGTAAGCAACTTGTAAGCTATTAAAGCTCTGAAAGATTATTTTTGTATTGTGATCATTAGTTTGTTAAACTCAATTAATAGATTACTATTGTTGTACCCCTAGGGTACGCTACCCCCATCCGCTAAGTAAAATCTATAAAACACCAAAATTCCAAACTTCTGATCTAAAAACCTTATAAAATACCACCTATAAATTACATGAAGAACAATTAGCACATACATGAACTCGAGTAGCCTCGTAGCACAGGCAATGACCCGGGAGAGGTGCACGACTCGGTAGGAATGTGAGGATTCCGCCGATCGAGCACACAAAAGGTATAAGAACCCCAAAGGTCAAGTGCCGGGGATCATCAATCATTCAGTCCTCACTCCGTGCACCGACGCGTTGAACCTCTGCTGTCTACTGGACGGGTAAGTGTCTTAGCGATCTACACACTAACCACTACACTACACACTCCCCTCCCCCTGTGCTTGGACTGTATTTATTTCTTATTAATTATTATCCTGAACTGCTAGCTCTATCAGTGTATCTCCAGATAGAGATACACATTAAACTCATAAATACTAGAAGCCACTGGTCTCATTCTTTCATTTATTTAGTTAAGTAAGTTCCTACCCTAATAGATTCAACTTTAGGTAGGACTTAGAAGTAGCCTTATTGCGTACTTGCTGCTTGTAGTCAGCTGAGCGTCCTTGCTCCGCGCTGACCACAGCGAGCTCTCCACTTTCTCGCGTGCGTACGACTCACTGCAGACCCTGTGGCGCAGTCGTCGCGCTTTGAATTATAACTTATTAGCTCTTGTAAACTACCCCTTTACCTAGAACTACCCCGTCAAACAGTACATCGGGGAGTTCTCCTGGCTGATCGCACTGTCGATCTCCATTCCTAAGACACTCCCTACCTCTTACAGTTTTCGCCAAGCTTAAACCCCATTTTAGACTAATTTCATCCCCTAGATTTATTATTTGTACAGGCATCCCTCACAGGAACCTTACAAATTGGTGGACGCCCGGAGTACCGCGACGTTGTATTAAAGCAACGTCTAAGGGAGTTCAGACAACGAATTTCCGCGGCAAAGATCCCTAGACCTCATGCTAGCCAAGCAAACGCCACCCAAATTTGGGGAAAAAAATATTTTGAGATAAAGGTTCAGTCGAGTTTATATACCCACCCAGACCCGCCCCAATAGAGGCACTTTCAGTAACGCCACCCCTAACAAGTAATCAGCCACTTGAGACCCCACATTTGCTACGCCCACACAATAAATAATTCATATAGGGTTACATTAGTTAACTGCCCACCCAATTCGATCCCCAGTACCTTAGATAGTAATATAATACCAATATTTTAGTTATCACCCACATTTTTAGACCATGGCACCTTATGCCGAAACGTCTACTTTGCAAGGGAGGGAACACCATAGCAATAGGCGGAGAAGTTCCGAGTTATTCTTTTTTCTTGTACGAAGCCGGCAAAGCCGAATGCTCAGGGTGCAATTCCGCATCCAGGCAATGCAGGCAAGGGTAAGTGCGGCACAAATTAGGTACATCCGCGCCACCACACATAGGCGTAAGACACTCCTCACCCGGGCACATCGGAATCTACACACGATCCACAGGGTTTTACAGGAGAAACATACGAAAACACTGAGGATACATGCCAAAATGGACAGGGTCTATGGGCACATCAGTTATGCAGAACACCTGCAAAACATTAAGGCGCAATATGCGAGGCTGGATAACCACTTCGCACGGCTCATTGCCGAATATCGGCGGCTGAGCGCCCAGTTAATACGGATGTACCGTATTACTTCCTAATAAGGAATATAGCGGGCATCATTAATAATTTATTTTGCCACACACAGTAACATGTCCAGTAAAAACCAATAGCGGCATTTATTTTCACCGCTGTGGACACATGATTAAATTAAAGCAGCTACACAGCCCCTGATCATACAGCGTAAATACTGCCACCACGACAGTAACGGAACAAGCCAGGGCATTCACCCGGCAATACGCCAAGAAATGGCAGCGTTCCCGTCAGCTCCAGACATAATTTATTACAGTAAACTTACTCACACATCCACATACCCCAATTGAAGCGATCACTATATACAATATACCTAAAGTAATCAACACATCTATTCCCGTAATGCCCACCCCTATTAGGAAGGAGACGGCCGTGGCCATGCCACATCCCAAGCTTGATATGGGAAACGAGACACATGTAGACACAGTCACTGTACCACGTAATAGCATTTCAGTCCCAACGCTTCCATTAGGCCCTAGGACCATAGCGCCCGTATCGGCTAGCAATAGTCCTAAGGTACGCCGAAAAGCCATACTAGTTCACCGCACACTTCCGATCACAATCCCCAAAATAGAGGGTAGGACAAATAAACCTAAGATTACCCTTCTCCAAACGCCTCGCACGGGAAATACATCCCTTGAGTGGATACCAGGTGCGAAAGCCGCTTTGGCAATCCGAGGGAGACGAAGCTATTATTTGAGATAGCTCAGCAAGGAAAATTCCCAAATAAGAGCACATTTTTACCACGTAATTAAAAGTACATTTCACTTTAATACCAGTTAAACAATACACGTAATAACCTTACGAATAATATAAATCGCTTTTATAGCCCATTTTATTTCCCACACAGCATTTAGGTGTAGGTAAAAGATAAAAAATGTCGAGGTACGTTCCGCTCGCAGCACTTCCATATAGGCTATACCCACACTTTTCCAATCCCCAGAGCCATAGGAAAGGAGAACATTTGATTACCATGAATAGGGAATAAATAGATATATTTTCCTCCACATAGTTCGAACCCAGGGATAAATAAAATATAACAAGCGCCCTTTGCGCTATGGCATTTAGTAGCCAGACTTATAACTAGCAATCACCGGAAATTCCCAACACTGCATGATACGAGGATTAATTATAAGTTGCATGTTTAGTTGTATGAGATATAATAAGATATACCAGGTTATATTTCTTGTGTACTATATTTTGGTAAAATAATGAATTTTGTTACCATACACTAGCTGCAAATAGAATACAGCTAGATACATATTTAATACTACATATGCCATACACTTCCCATAGGTCCCCATAGCTAGAATACGCCATATAAGCCTTGGCAATAGCGCCAAGTATAATGTGGTACCTAGTCACCACAGTCAGAAACAGTGGTCACCACCAATCCCAAGTTGGTCCCACAACATAACACGTCTTTAATTCTAAAATTTCACACAGGACATACCGACACAATATTTTGGATAATAATTATACATTTATAATATGCAACGTGCACAAAGGTTTTCATAGACAATACATTGTAGACAGAATATTGCACATGTCCTACACAGCGCACGGCAAACGAGGTCAAGCCTCTGCCATGGCAGGCAGAAGTAACAGGAAGCGGAACGCGCCGTCAGCGATACACGCTCACTCCTAGCAACAGTGATTTACGCAAAGTCACGGAGGATGCCACACTCACACATGGCCGTGCGACGCAAGGGATCAATTACCCACACGTAGCCCATATGGCCAACCATAGCAGGATTCCTTTACTATAGGAAAATGCCTAGACACATAAAATAAATATAAATTCATAATGGCGCACATTTTTACATAACTACTCGCATTTAGATTCACACACACATGGTCACAAACATTAGGCGAGCGATCAAAGATAACATTCCCTATTATAAGGAAATATAACATAACGAACCCTTTCCCTATAGACGTGTAATAAAAGAACACAGTTCGAGTACCCTAACATAGAACTTAATTGTTTATACATATATCCCCATAGATATAATAAATACTAGCGATTCCATATATTTCCCATAACACTATAGAAAATAACACTTCCATGGATCATGAACACCTATAAGAGATTAACACACATTCTTTTACTTGAACAATTTTACAAAGTGCACGGATTCCAACAGTTACCCCATATTAAGGTGGGATAACAGGCCGATACACTACATTGCCACAAAATAGGCCAATGAAACAATACATAGGGCCTAATATACTACATAACAGTACATTGATACGATTTCTCTAACAAACGCCATTATTCCCGTGATAGCGAAAGTACATAGAGTACAATAACACAGGTTAGCCGCATTGCATACACACGATGAACACAGATTGGCGGCATTCCTAGGATGAAACGCAATACTTCTACACTCGTGCAGGTGAACGATATTTCACACACGAATAAATGTAGACACACAATAACACAGGTTAGCGAATTCCACTGCCAAGGCAGAGTAGTACTTATAACAGAATATAGCAATCATTGGGATCATTACGCTCACTATTGCGACAGTACACAGGTGACTTATTACCAACACAGCCAATAGGAAGTAACACAATAACACAGGTTATTATACTACCACAGCGAACACCATATATAGATCCGCTGAACACACAAGTAGGCAACACGGGGAAAGAAGTTGACAAATACTTACGCGTAATACATATTATCCAATACACTGTAATCCACAAGGTGTTTTTAATCATAAATATTAATTCACTTCACACAGACTACTTACTAAGGCAGTCTCCACACAGACACTGAGTCATGCTCTGCAGGCAAGGCGGATGCGTGCGTACATAGATCACCGACACCTGAGACGATAGTAGGCCGCAACTCACGTGTTATACACAGCGCTTATGGCGCTCACACATAATCTGTTCCGCATCTTTTTACCCTCATAGGGGATCTTTTAGATATCTTTTTTTTTCTAGATCAAAGTGGAAATGACCACCAAATACCGTCATATAAGACAGACATAATGAACAGTTTTCATAAAAAGCGAAATATTCTCATTTAGTCGACGGAGCAGGGAAATCATTTGAATTAAAATTATAATTAATGATCATCACATTTTTTAGCCTACGACCGACCGGACGGCTAGGTAAACCTAGACGATTGGGGGTATTCCTCTAACGGTCTACGTATGAACTCATCTATCATCCAAACGCTAAGTACAAACTGTTCGTAATTGTCTACTTAATGACGAAATGATAGTCATAATTTTACAAATTAATTCAATATTTTCATAAAAGCCACAAGGCTCATAAAGGACCACAAATCCTTGCAGAGATCCCCTCTAGTTTAGGTACACACAATAGATAAACAATTAACAATACGATCATCAGTTGGCCATAGTAATTTCCATATTTTCATTTTGAGGCAAAGTGATACGACATGGCACATACATATATGTATGTCCATTAGTGACACAATAACGCCATGGCCCATAGATGTCCTACAGTAGACCTCAGGCGTCAGAAAGTCCAAAGCAGGCGTGTGCCTACCTTCCTGGGTCAAAACACTGTAGGATAGATATCAGCCGTGAGCGTATAGATGTAAATATATTCGGCAATAAATACGTTAAATGGTCCATAGCTATTCCGCGTTATCCCAAGGCGTACGAAAAGTCCAGAGCAGGTGTTTGTCTACCCTCCTGGAATAACGATAAGGAATGAGTATCGACCATAAACATAATCATGCCAAATTTTATAGATAATGATTAGTAAAGGCCCGATGATTTTCCTTAATATATAACAAGTAAATATACACTTGATTTCACAAACAGAATATACAGAATAGGAATACATCATCCTCACACAAATACTGCCGTTCAGGGAAATAAAATGCGTAATTTTCACTGCCATATAGCAGAATGCCCGATGAAGGTAGCCCGTTATGCTCCTCCACGGACAATTTAACATTCGGAATGCAATATTAACTATGAATACACATACTGTTACACCCCGCCTTATTTTTCATTTTCCCGGAGTAGACAGGGGTAAACCAGGGAAACATTTTTCCTACAGGGTAATACCCAATATTGCTACACTAACAGGGAATCGCCACACGCGTAAACACAGTCCCAATACACGGTAGTACAATTTGTGAATTACTTACAGGTCAAATAAACATATTTTATAGACGCCATTTTCAACTTTCCCACAGGAAGGGGACACAAAACACGAAAACACTTATATATAGATGGGCACCCAGCATATTAATAATCCCTGCATTATTTTCCATTTTCCCGAAGTAGAAGGTGCAAACCACTGAAACACTTTCCTACACAGTCTTACATAGAATTTTTACAGCCACAGGAATGCGACATACGTTTACGAACATGTAAAAGACAATCCAGCATAATATATATATTCTCCCGGAGTAGAAGGTGCAAACCACTGAAACACTTTCCTACATAGGATTACCCAGAATTTTTATAGCCACAGGTGCGACATATGATTACGAACATGTAAAACACACTCCAGTATACTACATATATACTATACAAGAAACACATGAGCTATATACATGTCGCTTGCCACATTTGGATACGTTATCATGGCAGCGTAATCCCATTAGGATTTAGCCTTTGGAAAACATGCGTAGATTCCCGGTATACAGACGAATAGCTAATGCCCCCTGCACAAATTATATAATACACCAGCTGTATAGATCAAACCACTGGTAAACAATACATTATATACATAACACGTGCGTTTGACAGCTCATTTACGGAACGATAACAAAGCCCTCGTGGTTCCAACCCACTTCTATAGCTCAGCTCCAATCACAGTAAAGACACGATAAACAAGACCTACTCTAGCCGGACAGCCAATCAAAAGCTACAGGTCACACCTCACACTGACGACAGTTGACATCTCATACACACACACACACGTTATCTCCGGACACGCCTCCCACGTGACAGATAACTAGCGAAGCATCCATAATGGATTTAAGCCGCATATAGCGCGCCAGATTCAAACGGCACTAGAGGACAGACATCTAATTGTCGCAATACACTTCACACAGTAGGGTAGCCAGATGCTTTTATTTCAGTTCACCCCTATCATCCCTCAATACTTTACACCGGGATAACACATTTTACGGCCAAAAGCCAATATTATCGGTGTTATTTACACAGCGCCGCGTCACACTAAATACACCACATTTTATATATTAGCGAACTTTTAATACATTTTTGCCCTCAAATACACCCTTATACAGACACACCATCCAATATAGAACAACACGAGTATATCTCCATAACCAAATAGGTATATAAATCCACTTTCCCATTAGGAGGTTTTAATTTCTTTTATTTTGAAATACGGTGATATTATACACAATATTATATTTCAGAGTTAGACCGGTAGAATTGTTTCAGGTGACAGCATGTTAATATAACCACCATACATTGTACCCCCTTTGAAACCCATAATTAAAACTCCACACTTAGGGGTATTTATGGCCTCATTTAACGTATAGATAGCATTCATGTATACCAGCCTCCCAGCTAATAAGATGGCAATAAACACTTATGTACCCCCCTCATTTTCATAGGGTGGATAGTATGTTATTTTTTTGCAGCGATCAACCCCACCATAAGAGGGAATTACGACGCATATAGTGCGCTGCAATATAGCCTGGTTTAGGATACATATATATAGTATCTCTAAACCAAATCTATAGACAATATATATATAGACAATATCTATAGGCAATAGCTCTAGATATTATATCTAGACAGTAGACCTAGGCAGAATTTATAGACAACATCTCTAGACAGTAGATCTAGACGGAGTTTATAGACAATATCTACAAGCAATAGCTCTAGACAATATATCTAGACAATATCTCTAGACATTACCTCTAGTTAAGGAATTATACTATATAATAATAATAGATGACCAGTTTTTCCAGATAGACTTCATAGCTCATAAGTCTAATACACATACTACGAGCATAAACAGCAGTCACATATTATTATGGCGAGAGGTGCCATATATTACCAATAGTATGTCCAAGCCGAAAAGCACATTTCCCTCCCATGATACACATTAAACACTATACAGATAACACTTATACACTTTTCCCCTACCAATGCGAGGCACTATGGTTATCATGCAAATACCAGGGTGTACGCCATGCCTTATCGCTCATGGTTGAATGTTAATCAACATTCGGAACCTTAAAGCTAACAGCTAGCGTTCCAAGCTTAACCCACTAACACAAGTGCATGCAATTATACATTTTTTTAAATCACCAATGTTTTCACCCTGCATGTTAATTAAAAGCATAAAATGCTAACCTACATCCTTCAGCACGGTACCTAACAACCAACGCTGAACACCCAGATCCTATACAATAAAATCCTCACCTACACCGGTCGAGAGTTCCTACCCATTAACGTCTCCATACATCCCCATAGGACCAAGATTACTTGAACCTTTCTGACCATCCCGTTACCAGTAATTAACAACTTTTTAACATACCTGCAAATACCCAATAACATGGGAATACCATTCCAAATCCCTCACTTACCTACTAACATGTGAGAAGGAATTATACGCAGCTGATATTAGCCGGAAATTTCGATTAACCAGGCGCAATGATCGTGCACCGTGCCACCACAATTGTCCCCCCGTATAACTACAACACCATATAACAACATTAAACCGCTGGACACTTATTCTTTATGGTTTACGCACGGCGATGCACTTAGAAGGATGTAAAAAATGTTTTCCAGGTGAAAATATATGTTGAAAAATATTTTCCAGGTGAAAATATACGCTGATGCATTACTAAATTGTACTCGGGACATGACATGACGAGACTTCGAACTTGACGACCGACGAGAGGTCATAGTGGTGACGCGTTAGGGTAGGCAAGCGCCTGTGTGGCGGGGAAGTACCTAGCCTGTCTCCCTTAAACACAGGGTCCGTTATACCATTTTTATGCCCTAACGTCGTCTAAGCTATACCTACGGACGGAGGGCTAATACTTCCTCCTTCCCAAGACGACCCATAGGACTTAACGTTAGTCAGTAAGTAGAATTAAGTAGATGCTCTAGAATAGGAGCAAAGGCCTGCAGCGGCAGGTATATAGGAATAAGATGAGTATTGAGAAAAGGGAATAATGAGTTAAGGGTATAAGGGTATAAGGAAACAAGGAGATAAGGAAATAATGACAGAAAATGATAAGGAAAGGATACAAGGTAATAAGGGAACAATAACAAAATATAAGAAATGAAATGATACAAGAAATGAAATGAAATAATGAACCAATGAAATAATGAACAATTCTATTCCGGGCCGAGGTATGCAGCACCGATGACCTCTCTGCTCATACCCCCGATGAACATATGATACAATGAAATAATGAAACTACGATTCTTTTTCCTGGCCGAGGTTACAGACATTATTGTGCCCCAGGAAGAAGAATATTGATATTGCATAAGTGGCAATATAAGAGGCGTCGAGACCGGACACAGCGCGGATAGGGATGCAATTTGCACATGTAGCATAGACCAAGGATGGCAATGCGCGTGGGAGGTCACTCGATACGGAGGTAACTCCTAGCGCAGGCTATGTAAGAGTAAACCAAACCACTATACGTATGGGTATCTTGGGTAACACGTTTTGAACAGAATCCGTAGTTTTCGCAAACCACAATCTGCATTCGTAGTCACTCGGGTTACCGATACTACATTGCAAATTGGACGAAGGTTCCTGGGTTACTATACGTACTCAACGCTCCATATCATGTTACGTATTTAGCCGGTCCACTGGTAAAGGAAGTCCTTCTAGGCTCTCTTAGTTCCGATACCACCCTGCGTATTGGACAGCCCTTGGTTCAAATACACCATCATACAAATCCGTATATTTTTTACGGCATAGAGACAAAAATAATGTATCTCGTGAGTTAAATTATGCAACCCAGGCATACGATTAGTAATTAAAGATATGAGCGCTGAGTCCGATCTTGCATACGCCAGATAGGAATCAGGTACACTGAAGTTACACAAGGAGTAAGGAAGAATAAAGACACACAAAGGTAAACACAATAATGAACGAAGGAAAAGATAGAGCAATGTTATAAAACAGAAACAAATAGGAGTAAATTACAATGAAGTTATAAGACATAATAAGTAAGAAAGATAAAGGTGAATACAATAATGAATGACGATAATGGTAGAGCAATGATGTAAAACACAAGTAAATAGGAGGCAAATACAGTAAAGTCATAGGAGATAATGAGTAAGGAAGAATAAAGGAACATAAAGGTGAATACAATAATGAATAAAGTTAATGGTAGAGCAATGGTATAAAACAAAAGTAAATATGAGTAAAGTACGGTGAAGTAATAAGAGGTAATAAATGAGAAGGAATAACTGAAGTACGAATATATACCCAGCAAGAAATAAAGGTTGAAGTAATACAAAGACTTAGAAGGAAGATGATTGAGAATAAGGAAATGCAAAAATATAAAGAGAGTAAGCAAAACATGGCCAATAGTAATTAAGAATCTAGGTATTATAATCATAACATGTAATTCCTTTTCAGCGCAGGTTGAAAACCTGAGGCGCTGATACCAGACACAGCGCACATGGAGGTGCACACTTTGAAGGCATGCATCGGGAGTGGCTCCATTTTGGGCGCTCACCAAAAATAATAATAATAATGATAAAAGGTGATTTAATAAATAAATGTAATGTTTTTCTATATGCCTCCTCAGGATTAACCCCACAAAGGACGAGGGAAAATGCCCTCTAAAATAATCATTCTTACATGTGTATTGTGGATCCCCAAAAATTGATACAAAATTTTATGCATTAACAATATGTTTTTTTCTTGTGTTACACAACTTCCCCATCCCCAAAATTGCACACTCACATGCCCCATACACAGCCCCCCCCCCCCCCACACCACATAATACCCATTTTCAGGCACATATCCGAACCACAGTGGAGATATACCTGTGGGATATCCTCCACTGGAGGTAGGATCAACGAATAAAATTAGCACCTAAAATGAGAGGTGCATTACGGCCACACAACTCGCGCCTATCTCTGTAAAGGACGAGTTGTGCAGCCAAGATGACTTCGCTCGCCCACAGGGAGCAAGCCATACAATAAAATATTGTATACACAAACAAGGTATCACCTGCAGGTAATAGGAAATAAGTAATAGGTACTAGACAATAGGTTATAATTACATATTAAGTTAAGAGTGCACTCGTAATAATGTTGAAAGGTATTGAATACAGTATTCAAAATGGTATAGTTGCGCAACAACAGTAATAACAAAAGGGTGATAAATAAGTAAGAGAATTTGGTTTATTATCACAAAAGGTTGATATATAATTAAGACAAGTTGATTTTATTATTAGAAAATGTTAATAGAATTAAGAAAATTTGGTTTTGTTTTTATTGAAGGTTAATATAAGTAAGAGAATTGGGTTTTGTTTTTGGTATGGAATATTGATATAAATAACAGAGTTTTGTTTTAGGTTTTAATGATTAAACATAATATGAGAATTAGAAAATTTTCTGAAAATGTTGTTATTATTTAATCAAGAAATGAGAACATATGGATAACTTTATTATACACGTTGTTTTTTCCTTTCCACTCTTCTAAATTCCACATTGTAAAAATGTCGCATTTCTTCCCAAACAATAAAACACTTTTCAATTTAAACCTTTAACTACACCTTGCGGCATTTATTTTATTCTGTCTCTATACTCTATCCCTTTTACACACATGCAGGGCACGCGAGAGCAGTTTTTCATCCACACCGGAGGCAAGTAATTATATATGTATCAGTAACCTCCCCCTTCAACCCTCGGATGTTTTTTTCCTCTCGTGTGTTCCTGCACCCCTTAATTTACATTGTTGCAATTGAAATTTTTTATACTATGTACTATTTTATTTAGCAAGTTGTTATGTATGTATATCACACATACAATAGGGATCCATGTCACATCCCATCAAGTAAACACATAATATGAAAAAAGTAAGCTTCACACCCCAATGTTGGATTTTAAAAACAAATTGTAAAGAAATATTGTTCCCCTCATCACAAACATTTACCCTTGATCGCTAAGCACACCCGGACACCTAATCACTAGAAGGCACACTTATTCAGCTTTCAACTTTCGACATTTACCAGTATATCACTAAATTTATATCTACCCCCTGACTTACCCCTATCTTCTACGAGGCTACCAACCCACCCCCTACGACGCCAACCCTACAACGATCACCTAAATTGAAAGAAGAAAAGAAGAGAAGACAGAAGATTATCAAGAAAGAAGATGTCCTACTTTTTCAAAAACCACCCCCACGTCTTCGTCCAGTTATCGAGGACGATAACTAACCCTACAAAGGGGATTGTTGTACCCCTAGGGTACGCTACCCCCATCCCCTAAGTAAAATCTATAAAACACCAAAATTCCAAACTTCTGATCTAAAAACCTTATAAAATACTACCTATAAATTACATGAAGAACAATTCGCACATACATGAACTCGAGTAGCCTCGTAGCACAGGCAATGACCCGGGAGAGGTGCACGACTCTGTAGAAATGTGAGGATTCCGCCGATCGAGCACACAAAAGGTATAAGAAGCCCAAAGGTCAAGTGCCGGGGATCATCAATCATTCAGTCCTCACTCAGTGCACCGACGCGTTGAACCTCTGCTGTCTACTGGACGGTAAAGTGTCTTAGCGATCTACACACTAACCACTACACTACACACTCCCCTCCCCCTGTGCTTGGACTGTATTTATTTCTTATTAATTATTATCCTGAACTGCTAGCTCTATCAGTGTATCTCCAGATAGAGATACACATTAAACTCATAAATACTAGAAGCCACTGGTCTCATTATTTTATTTATTTAGTTAAGTAAGTTCCTACCCTAATAGATTCCACTTTAGGTAGGACTTAGAAGTAGCCTTATTGCGTACTTGCTGCTTGTAGTCAGCTGAGCGTCCTTGCTCCGCGCTGACCACAGCGAGCTCTCCACTTACTCGCGTGCGTACGACTCACTGCAGACCGTGTGGCGCAGTCGTCACGCTCTGAATTATAACTTATTAGCTCTTGTAAACTACCCCTTTACCTAGAACTACCCCGTCAAACAGTACATCGGGGAGTTCTCCTGGCTGATCGCACTGTCGATCTCCATTCCTAAGACACTCCCTACCTCTTACAGTTTTCGCCAAGCTTAAACCCCATTTTAGACTAATTTCATCCCCTAGATTTATTATTTGTACAGGCATCCCTCACAGGAACCTTACACTATGTTAAATTGAGGGGAAGTGTTAAGAAAGACAATTCAATATATTATTTACTTATTTCATTTATAAGATCATTCATACGTTGGCAACTATGCACCAAAGACAATGCCGACGTAATAAATAAATCGATACAGTGTAGTGGGTATCGTAGAGCCAAAAGGACGTTAGCAAAGATCTGTGCCTGTTCATTTATTTGTTTTTATCAAAAATAACCTAAAGGAAATATTACTAACTTAACAAATGTAATCCCCTTCATTAGAACTGGTAGTGTCAAAGCATTCAATCCTGGTGCAGTAAGTAGGCTATTTAAACAGAGCTTGACAAGTAGCCTTAGTACGTTAATAGGCAGATTGGAACATTAGGCTACTATGCTTTCATATTGAAATAATGAGGGAAGTTAACGTTAAATGTAATGCATGCAGTCGATTAACAGTGTAGCCTAGACCTGTAATGCAGTAGCCTATATCAATATATCAATCTAATGAAATCGACCATCAGTTAGACATAGCCTATACCAAGACAATGTCATGGAGAGAAATGAAATAATATCCGAGCCTAAATTAACTAAATTTTGCAGTGCTGCATGTAGGCAAAACCATTGGCCTGGATAAAGATTACACGCGTGACTACCCCCACTGTGCGTGGCAAAAACCAGGGGTGTTATATTAGCTAACCCGGCTCTGCTACCTAACAATAATTATTGGTGTAGGCGAAACCCATTGGTCAGCCGAATGCAATATAGTACCGAATGCGTGGGGTTGGCAATATGGTACTGCACCCGTTCATCCGAGGTATGCGATGACCCACCTGCCATTACATCGCATACCTGGCATCCCAGGCCAGAGTGGAGTTAAATGAACATGAAATAAAATAAGGAATGTGTCGGAAATTCAGTTGAAATATCACAAAAGCAGAGGGTAACACGAGATAAAGTATCTCTAGGGTCGTTACAGGCTTAAATTTAGTCATAATAGCAAATAGAAATGGGCGCCATCGACTGAATCCTTAACAAACCACATCCTTTCTGGTTAAGCCTTAATCGTGACAAAGGAAAGGATTGGGAAAACAACATCATCATTAGATCACAACTAAGATAAAAACAAAATTTATTTGAACTTCAACGGTCAGACAGAAACAAACATAAACCTGCCTAAGAGTATGGTCGAATATAACAGTTATGATGTTATAGTCCTCACAAATCGAACCATCTCCGCACTATATAAAATATTTTCATCCACATGAAAAACAAAAATAACTAGAGTTCGTTTGAGTTCTCAGGGCCACCGTAGCACTATGTCTTTTCGTCACTGACATTTCGTGATCCCTGAGACCTAACTTTTGTTAATGTAACATCAGGAATGTGGATGTAATGAAATGTTAATCTGTCTAGCACACAAAATAACATAATAACACTAATATTCAAATATTCAATCATTTATGGCTCAAATGGCATTGTTCAATATGTTGGAAATCCCAACAATCACTCCTAAAAATTAATAACAAATTTATACACAATATTTGCATCACCTCTAACCACTACTCGGTTGTGAATCGAAAAATCTTCACTAATCATCTGTTATCATCATCATTATCATGTCAAAATAATTAAATGCTTCTCACATCAGCTATCATTCAGTTATTTGTTATACTCAAATCAGAATTATTAATTCATTATCATCAGATCATTTAAATAATTATTATATTCATCAACTCCTTAAATAATTTGTAAATCACCCACACACTCTTATTTCATCTCATTAAAATTAAATTATCTCAATCCATCCATTTAAATTATTTAATTCATCAATTTAAGTTGCAATTCATCAGCTTATTTAAATCATATAACTTATATAAATTAATTTAAATTTATTTAAATTTATTTTATCAGCTCCTTTAATTAATTATCATTATTTAATTCATCTATTTATCACCTGTTTAATCAACTATTTATTTAATATATCAGGTCAGATCATTAATATGTTTAAACTTCACATAATAATTCCATAAATTATTATTATTATTAGAAAATCTCGGATTATCAAAAAATATTTATTTATTTAATTTCCTCAAAATGTTTAATATTGGTTATAGAACGTTGTCTTAAAAATCTACCAGTTCCAAGCTATACCTCATACTTAATTATCATGCCAAAATAATACGTTGCCTCTACAAAATCACGTTGGATCTCATATCCAAAACTTCACTATTTAAATTCACTTTGTCAAATATCACATTTGAACACCATTATTATTTCACATAACACTACAATATTATTCAGCACACAGCATGAATTTCAAAAATACGTTAGACTGGGTTCGACGACCTCAAGTCTGCTTCAAAACTTTCATTGGCAATATTATAAACCTTCTCCAGGCAATCTCACAAACTCCGATCAAAAATACTTCAACTCATCATGTAGCATGATCCACAAAAAATATAACTGGCTTCAGACGGTTAACGAAAATAACCTACAAGAACTGTAATTAATATTGTCATGTGCAGACAACTTCTTAAACAATATGAAAATTACCGTAGTAATCGTAATCTAATTCAAGATTTGGGTTAATTCAGAGTATAAAATATCTGTTAAGATCCTCAAAATTTACTTCAAAAAGAACACCAATGTGTTATATTAACTCACATCAAAAATATCTGATCATTATCTGCCTGTAAATAAATTCTGATAATAAATAACTCGTCTTACAAGACTCAATTACTTCAAATCCTTCTCAAAGGTATGAAATCACTCACAAAGAGTATCAAAATATTAACTGTTAAATGAATATACTCTCAAAAGAGTACTGCAACAAACTATTGGATTGGCAAGACAATAATTACAAAGTGTAACCCTGCTGACATTTATTTTTAAATTATTTAACAAAGATCAACTAATATGTGACTGGTAGTGACGATCATAATTACACTCGGATGATAATATGAGACCCTAAAGCGGCGGGTAAGGTGCATACCACCACACAGCTACGCTAGGTAACAGGCCCCGCCTCCGTAGACTCAGATGAAAAATCCCTAACACGACAGGTAAGCTGTGTACCACCACTCAGCTAGGCAAGGTAACAGGCCCCGTCTCCGTAGACTGGTAAAAGAGTGTACATGATTGAATCAACATAAAAGCAATATCTATTCGCTTGAGCGAATAAAATTTAACATCACCAAACAATCCAATAAAAGAAAAAAATCCCTGCTGATGAACTCCACATACTCGCTAGTATGCAATGAACTGACGAAAATCCGAACTATCCAATTGCAGATCACGAGTTTCGAAACACTCGCTAAAACTATCCATAATCAAAAGTACTATCACAGAAAAAATATAACGATCAAAATCCTGCTTAATAAAGCCAATCAATAGTGAAAACGTTGGATAAATGTGCCTCGCGTGTCATATGGTAACACCATATTTTAACAAAAGAAGTAGTAAAACATTCAAGCCATGTCGAAAAATAACACTACTATACAAAATACAAGTGTGCCCAGTGTTCATGTACAAATCATATCAATAATGCAATAGCTCTCACAATACCTTCATATTCCAGATGTTAATAAAATATTAAAAGATCGTCGGTAATCCAAGTGTTCGCAACAGATTTCTCGAAAGATCAACGAAAAACGCTGTATTAATCATTGAACTAACACCTGACTCCATCCAAGTGAACATGATGTTGTAGTAATCCTCTTCGTTAGGAACCGAATCCATCGCTCTGAGCTGCCATCACGTCTCTTCATACGCCTAGCACGACATGATGAAATGAAGGATATCCATCACGGATATTGTCCAACATTCTCCACAAAGGTTCGAATAAACTGAGTACCCCATTCTCTCTTCGGATGTGTTACGCCACTGTTCAGTAAAACGTTCGATCGATATCAATTAATAATGTTCGTCTTCACTATGATCGAATTACACTGGTAGAAAATTGTAACTTCAAAAAGTGTACTTATTTATCAGACACCCTGTATCTGCGTTCGTTGTGAATAAATTTCATAAATGTTCATGACGTATAACTGTTATAATGCACAAGCCACTATTCATAAAGTGCATAAGATCATCATCATCATCATCTTGTACAGTTTCCAGCCCCAGGCTGGGTCTGTTTGGAACATAAGCCTCGCCACTTAGTCCTTTCTTCCCACCACCTCTCCGCTGTCACTCTGGTCCAGTCCTCGTCTCTCTTCTTGACACATTCCTCCACTCCTTTTAGCCATCTATCTCTTGGTCTTCCCCTTGGTCGTTTCTTCTGCATCTGCATCTCATGTATCCTCTTGGGAATCTTCTTCTCATCCATTCTCTTTAAGTGTCCATACCACCTCAGTCTTGATGTCTCAATCCTACCTTGCAAGGGCTCCTCTTTCACCATTTCCCTGACCTTTTCATTCCTCACCCTGTCTCTTCTTGTTACTCCGATCCTACTTCGTAGGAACTTCATTTCACCTGCCTGTATTCTGCTTATGTCCCTTTTCTTCATTGTCCACGTTTCTGAAGCATAGGTCAGTATCGGGATATAGTAGCTTCTGTATAACACTTCCTTGCTTTTTTGTGGGACATCTTTATTCCACACTAAGCTCCTAATGCTTCTCAGCAATGCTTCTGCCTGTCTGCCACGTTCCGTAATCTCTTTGTCATTTCTCCCATTTTCCTCCACTATACTTCCCAAGTACTTGAGACTTTCCACCTTCTTCAGCTGTCCACCTCCAAGTGTTATCCCATTCATTGGTCTGTCCTTTTTCCTGGTCGTTAACAGGATCTCACATTTACTGATGTTGAACTTCCATCCGTACTCTCCCACTGTTTCTTCCCAAGCCTTCAGCTGCTCCTGAATTTCCTCCTCCCTGTTTCCCCAGACCATGAGATCATCTGCAAACACCATTGCTTTCATCTTATCCTCTCCTATCTTTCCTGCTATCCGTGTCATTACCTCGTCCATAACCACAATAAAGAGAAGGGGTGACAGCGCACTACCCTGTTTCAGGCCACTCATTTGTCTGAACCAGTCTGTTCTTTCCCCTCCAACTTTCACACAACTCACACTTCCACAATGCATCTCCTTCACTCTGCCTACAGTCCCTTTTTCCACTCCCATGTTTTCCATTGCTTTCCAAACCTTCTCCCTACACACACTATCATAGGCCTTTTCGATGTCCAGGAAGGCCATCAACAGATCCTCTCCAAATTCGTAGTGGTGTTCCTGGAGCTGTCTCACTGAAAATATGAGATCCACTGTTGATCTCCCAGGTCTGAAACCATACTGCTCCTCTCTCAATTTTGGGCGTGGTGGCTCAGCGGTCTAGCTGTATGCCTCTCACCAAGGCGGTCCGGGTTCGATTCCCGGTCAATGCATGTGAGATTTTCAAAGTGAAATGCCACGTCCTGTGGTTCGGATTCCACGTAAAAAGGAGGTCCCGTGGCTCATGATCTCTAGATTAACGGTCACGTTAAACTACAAGCTTTTTCTCTCAATTTTCTGTCCACTTTGGCTCGTATTCTACTTTCTAATATCTTTTCATATATCTTGGCACAGTGAGGTTTGAGTGTGACTCCTCTGTAATTTCTGCACTCCTTTCTGCTTCCTTTCTTAAATATTGGGACAATTAATCCTTTCTTCCAATCTTCTGGGGTCTTTTTCTCTTTCCATATCACCCTCATCACACGGTAGAGCCACTGTTTCCCAACCTCCCCTGCTGCCTTCACCATTTCAACACTCACTTCATCCCCACCCGGTGCACTTCCTCCCTTCATCTTGTCTATAGCCATCTCCAGTACTCTCCAATTCAGGTCCTTTTCCATTGCTGTGTTGTCTTCTCCATCTTCCAATAATTTGTCTTCCTCCCTATGACCATTTGGATTCAGCAAATCCTCAAAGTACTCTTTCCACACTGTCTTGAGTGTTTGTTGTGTCTCCGCTCCTTGAGGAAACTCAGGTTACTAAGGTTACTAACATGTTGTATGCAGATGATGCTGCGTCACCAACTCTCACACCAGAAGAGCTGCAAGAGTCAGTTAACTGTTACAAAAGTGCATGTGATCGCTTTGGTCTTACCATAAATGTCAATAAGACTAAAGTCTTGGCACAACCTTCACCAGGCACACCTCTTCCTCAGTTCAATATCTCCATTTCAAATTTGCCATTAGAACAGGTTGACCACTTCTCGTACCTGGGCAGTACCATTTCTGTGAGCTGTACCTGTGAGCAGGATGTGGATAAGAGAATTGGCGCAGCCCATGCAGCATATGGACGATTAGCGCACCGGGTCTTCATGAATAAAGATCTATCCATGAGTACAAAGCTTATGGTGTACAAAGCAGTAGTCATTTCTACATTGTTGTATGGCTGTGAAACGTGGACCCTTTACCGACGTGATCTTAGGAAGCTTGAGCGTTTCCACCTACAAAAACTTCGATCAATCCAGAGGATTAAATGGGAAGACCGTATTACCAATATTGCTGTTCTGGAAAAGGCTCAAATCAACAGCATAGAATCATCCATAATAGGTCACCAATTTAGATGGATTGGTCATGTCCATCGGATGGATGATGTGAGATTACCTCGTCAAATGCTATATGGTGAGTTATGCTATGGCACCAGACCTCATGGTGGTCCTAAGAGGCGCTACAAGGACCAATTTAAGCAGACCCTGAAATTGACAGGTCTTGATTCACAAACCTGGGACATGCTGGCTGAAGACCGCTCAACTTGGCGCCGTACCATCTCGGATACTGTAAAGACGTTTGAAAGGGATCGACGCATACATGAAGAGGCCAAGCGTCAAGCTAGGAAACTTCGAGCAGCCCAACCACGTCATCCTCCAGCAATACTATGCGACGTGTGTGGTCGCTTGTTCCATGCCAGGATTGGACTCTTTAGTCACCGTAAACACATCCACAAACTGGACTGAAGGAAGATTTATACTCGGATTCGAGTTAAAGCCGATGATGACCTAATTTCCGTTTTTGTCCATCATTACCACATACTCTCGCAGACCTCTTCTCTTACTTTTGACCATCCCATAAAGTACTTTCTTATTTCCTCTGCTGTCTTCCTCCATCATCTCTGTCCACTTTACCATCCACTTCTTCCTCTCCTCTGCGACAATCTTGTTTGCTTCTTTCTTCTTTATCTTATAATCTTCCCTTGCCAGATCAGTTCTTTCCTGGAACCACACTCTGAAAGCCTTGTTCTTCCTTCCCACAGCTTCTTTTACTCTCTCATTCCACCATGGTGTCTCTTTACACAGCTTTCTGTTGCTTGTTCTTCCACATACTGCCACTGCAGCTTCCACCATTGTGTTCTTGAATTGCTTCCATTCCTCTTCTCCTGTTTTAGGATTGTCTGTTGGCCTCCTTTCCCTTATTATCTTCTGGAATTCTTCCTTGACTTCCTTTTCATTGAGTTTCCATACTTTGATTCTCCTTTCCTGGAACTCTGTCCTCTTGCTATCCTTAACAACTCCCAGGTTCATTACAAGTATTCTGTGGTCGCTATCTAAGGCCTCTGATGGTATTACCTTTATATCTCTGACACTTCTCTTCATTTCCCAGTCGTACAGCATGTAATCTACCAAAGATTTCTTTGTTAAATCACTGCATAAGATCACACGTCCTAATTGGCAAAATGCAGCAATGTTTGAACGGCCTGCCCTGTTCAAACACATTATAAAGTATGCTGTAACATCGTTGAAATAATTTTAAGTCCATCTGACCATCCGTAGAAAAGTGTGCAATTGTAACTGTACTGAACGACTGGACTGCTGAAATCCAAGTCCAACCATCTCAAACTTGAAAAATGTCAGATTATAATGTTTAACTCGTTGACTATCAAACTGTAACAAAATATCGCCCAAAGCACGACAAGTTCTGCGTCACTGTCTATGTGTAACATAAAGTTAAACACTGGCCTCATTGTACTGCTTCAATACGCGGTTATTCATAGTGAATGTAGTCGAGATATTGTTCCTCATTCCCAGTGGAATACTGCGCGTTACTACGGTAAGTTATAAGCTTGTAAAAGCGTTGCTGTTTAACATGTATGTGAATGCATTTCCAATGTTGAAACTAGCACGTTTCCTATTGCCGGCTCCCTGCCTAAAGCTCACGGCCACCTCGATTTGACCTCCGGTCAGCCTATGCTACAATACCGAGCTCATAAAATCACACTGCTGGCTTCGCTTAGCGATTCTTCCCTGCACGTGTAAGTCACCGTACTGCACTGCGTTATGAATTGTCGCGCTCCCGACTTGTTGCTTGCACATAATGCAACAGAACAACTGATGGACTCATTCCTTGTCACTGCGTGTGGTCACACCACCTTGACCTAGCACGTGACTTCTAATCCCTTCCGCTGTCTTCCTCTGACTTCACAGATCTAACCTCGGCCCCTATCTTCTGTTATAAAGCCATTACATTAACTTAAGGAGTTATCCACCTTTTTTCAAGTTATTATTAATAATATTCCATGTTATTTCCTTCTCTTCTGAGGTCAGATAAGACTTTATTTCCAATTAATCTTCACAAACATCCATTATTCCTTGCGTTTGGGGGGTAGTGGCTCCTTCTCCCTCAGTCTCATACGTCATTTCCTTCAACTCCTCTGACTCGATCTGAGCGCTATCTTTTCTTCTTGACCACAAATCTCAACTACGGCTCTACCACAACTGGCGTAGCCGATAGCCTCAACTAGGTATCGGGTACATCTCCTTTTTCATTAATCTTGAGAAAACAGATTAGTAAAAAAAATACTCTCAGGCATTCTCTATATACAACATTTTATGTACACGATAGCTATGCAACCATCCTCTTCCTAAGGGTAATGATACTTCCTAATGCTGGCTGCGTTGAAAGTTCCAATAACTTCATTCGTGTTGATTCTAGCAATCTTATAGCTGTTATTTCTGTATGCTTCAACAATTCGGAACGGACCAGCGTACAACGGCGCAAATTTGTGGTATATCCTCTGTTGAAGATTCGATGTGACTGGCTTCCTGATCAGCACCTCGTCACCTTCCTGAAATGGTTCATGAAACCTTCTTTCTGCATGTCTCCTTGCTCTCTTCTCGGCCTGTCTCCTGAGTCTTTCTCCTGCTGTTTCGACTCTTCTTTCTTGGGTAGGCTCCGGATCTACTGGTGCCTTCACAATTCGGTCCCATGGCCTACTAGGTTTCATCCCATGATGAAGCACGGACGGAATATGTCCTGTACTTTCATGTACAGTGGAATTTAAGCATTGACTAATGATGGGTATGACTTCCATCCATCGGTGGTGCTGTCTCGACACGTATACACGACACATCTTACTGATCTCTGGCATAATTCTCTCTGCCGGGTTTCCCTCTGGATAACGTACAGAATTAAATACATGCCTTATTCCCAAACGTTCCATAGCAGTTGAAAATTCCATACTGGTGAATTGTGATCCATGGTCACGTAACAAAACTTTAGGTTTACCCATACTTGGAATTACTGTCTTCTCCAATCCATTGATAACATACTTGGACGTAGCTTTCTGGATTGGACACAAAGATACGTATTTAGAGAATACGTCTACAGTAACCAAAACAAACTGGTTTCCTTTCGTCGAACGAGGAATCGGACCAAAATGCCCGTAGCAAATAGTTCTCTCGGCTTGCTAGGTAAAATCGGTCTAGGAACTTCCTTCATTAGTTTAGATGAATATTTGCTTCGCTGACAACTGTCACAGGTCTTTATGACGTCGCGGATCGTTTGTCCCATTTGCCTCCAAACAAATGTTTCTTGGGCAAGAGCCAGAGTGTTGTCTACACCTACATGAGTTGCGGTTCGAAGTACCATCCAAATAACTGGTTTGACAAGCTTGGGTGGGATCACAACTCTAAGCTTGGTGTGATCTTGATCGATATATTGAGATATCATACCTCCCATCATGTGATACTTTCTAGCTTCTATCTCCGTGTGTCTAAAATCTGGATCGGCGTTATCCATCCTGCGTGTTAAGAAACGGTATATTCGTCGCAAAGGTGTGTATCTCTTCTGAGTCTCTGCTAACATTTTCAACGTCTCCAGAGTTCCTTGGTCCTCTTGAACAAGATATATGTGGTTGACAATTACCTCTTCACAAGGGTTTCTACTCAACACATCTGCCAACAGATTTAATTTCCCAGGTCTATGCACAATGGTTGGGTTAAATTGTTGTAGGAACAGAGCCCATCTGGTGATACGGTCGCTTGCTAAGTCCGTCTTCATAATGAATTGGAGTGCTTTATGATCTGTGATCACCGTTATGTCATGCCCGAATAATACCTTCTTCCACGTTTTAAGAGCATGAACCACTGCTAATGCCTCTAACTCCGTTGCATTATAATTCCTTTCACAATTCCTGAGTTTGCGACTGGTGAAAGCCAAACATCTGTATTTATTTGCATCATCCACCTGATATAGGATACCACTGATGCCTATCTTGGATGCGTCCGTCTCTACAAAGAATCTTCTAGCAAAGTCTGGGTATTGGAGTTCAACATTCTGGACTAACATGTTCTTAGCTGCCAAAAATGCTTGGTTACATTTGTCGTCCCATTTCCATCGATTTCCTTTCCTTAGCAAATCCTGCAGAGGTGCCATTGCTTCGGTATATCCAGGACAATGTGTTGAAAAGCACTGACACATTCCTAGAAACTGCCGAACCTCTTTACGTTTCCTTGGGGTCGGAAATTCCGAAATAGCTATTTTCTTCTTTGGATTGGGCCTGTATCCATCTCCATCGATCCTATGACCAAGAAATTCGATTTCCCCATAAAAGAACTGACATTTGTCGAAATTCACCTTGAAATTCGTCCTCCGGAGATCTTCAAAAAGCATTCTAAGGTGCCTGACATGCTCCTCAGCTGTTTCAGATGCTATAATCAGGTCATCTATATAGCTCATGACATGCTCTTTAACTCTATCTGATAAATTTCCATCAAGTGCTCGGATCATCACCGGACCACTATTCTTTACTCCAAAGGTAAACGATTAAAAACATAGGTTTTATGGTCAAATAGGAATCCAGTAAATTGTTTGAAGTCTTCTGCTAGTTCTATATGATAATATGAACTAGTCAGATCGATAGTAGAAAAGAAATACTTTCCTTTGAATCTGCGCAACAATTCACGAATAACAGGTGGTCTGTCGTGTTCAGGAAGAACTCTCTCATTAAGGGCTCTAGCATCTAGACATATCCTCAGCTTACCGTTAGGCTTCTTGACAACAGCCAAAGGAATTAGATAAGCAGTTGGCATTCTCTCAATAACTCCATCTTTGTCCATGTCGTTTATCATCATACCGACTTCTTCTTTCCACTTGTCTGGTATGGGATATAAATTCTTATGATATGGCTTGTCATCCATCAACTTGATGCGATAAGTAAAATTTTCTACGAGTCCAGGTTTATCGTTAAATATGTCCTCGTATTCTGAAATTGCTTGATCAAATTGCTCTTGTATTTCCGGATTCAACTTACTCTTCATGTCAGCTTTACTCTCGATAGACCTTTCTATGTTATATACAATCTCATCCAATATATTCTGTCTGAAGAATGTCATCTCGGATTCCTGATTCTCAATGTCCTCTTCCTGAAAGTACATGCGTCTACTCTGCATATCTGTAATCAGGCCACTCTCACTTAAGAAATCCACTCCTAAGATCATATCAAAATGTAGTTGACCTACGACTAGGAACATTTGCTCAAAATATCTGGTTCCAACTCCAATATCCAAGAGTACTTGACTTTTACATTTTATGATCTTGTCTGGGATCAGCCCTTGAATCTTGCTAACAACAGTTGGCAACATCTCCTGACAATTTCAATTCCTCAAGGCAGCCTATGGATATCAAGCTCACCATGGCCCCTGTATCTACTAATGTCTTTATTTCTTTTCCCATGACTTCCACGCTAATAACTGGCAATTCGTGTCGATTCCCCCGGTGGACTATATCTTCCTCTTCGATCAAATCTTCATCTTTAACCTGGTATGTTTCGACTATGATGATGGGTTCCAGATGACTAGCATGTTGATTCGGTATCAATTTGTCGTTTTTTTTCTACACCACTTGCGCCTGCCCTATCGATGTCTCGAATTAACTCTTCGGACGGTGCACTAGGTTGTCTATCCTCTCGCCCTGTTCTCCCGTACTCTTGACTTTCTTGGCGTCTTTCATTCTGATTATTTCGATTATCATTGCCTTGAGGATTGGTTTGACTGGACTGCTGATTCTGATTATATCTGCCTCGATATCGGTTATTATATCTGTTCCGGTTCTGATATCTGGAATCTTGGTTGTAGTTTCTGTATCTACCATCTCGTGGATCTCGTTCATACGGTCTTTCATATGGTCCTTGATATCTGTCATTCCCACGGACGTTACGAACATTTCCTCTGTTCTCTTCGATTCTCCTATTCCCCCACGAAGTTCTCCTATCTGTTTGTGCCGCATTGTCGACAACTACCGTATTCACTTCTTGCGTGTTCCGGTTTTCATTCCTCGAATTCCTAGGTGTCATCTGAGCGCTTGTGTAATCTAATCTGCGTAGAATATCATCGTAATGTTCAAGTGTATTCGCTCCCGATGCTATGAGTGATCTTTGGACTTCTACTGGCAACTGCCTTGCTATTGCTTGCAACAATTCGTCTTCTGGCAATGGAGGAGTTAAAAAATGCAATTTAGCTAACTGAGATGTAAAGTAGTTTGCATAAGGCGTTGGATGTGACGTAGAATAGCATTTTGAGTACATCTCCGCTCTCACGTTTAATTGATCCTCCGCACTCCAGAATCGTCGTAAAAATGCTATGGCAAATTGTTCCAGGTTCGCAAAGTTGCTTCTAAACGCGCAAAACCACGTCAAAGCTGGGCCATCTAAGGCGCGTTCGACTACCCTTAGCTCTCTTTCCTTAGATACCCGATGTTCTGCCATGTAGTCTCGGATATCTCTTAAAAATTCGACTGGTGTGACTCCCGTATTCCCAGAAAATTTTCTTGGTTTGTCATCAAGATATCTGATGACCGTCACCGGACCTGAGTATCGTTCATTCGTATTGGAAGTGTTTATAGTCTGATTAGAATTACCTTGAGAGGTTGAACTAGTCCTTTCAAAAGTAACGTTTTGTTGAATTCGACTATCCTCTCCTGCGCTCACCTCTCGACTATTCATGTTACAACCTATCGGTGTTTTTATTCATCGATACATCCCCCGTTGTTACGTCTTGAATTGTGAGATTACTTATAACTGACTCCAGTTTAGTCATTCTATCTTCAGTTCGTTTTTCTCCTAACTTGAATTTGGTTTCCAGATTGTTTAACGAAATAACAGTCTGCAATCTGTTACTTTCTTCTAAATCGTTCTTTAATTTATCTATCTTCTCTTCGCATGTTGTCTTAACTGATGCAATCTGTTCCTTCAACTGGCTTACATCTGTCATGAACTGAGCTGAATCTCTTTCCATTGTTTCTTTATTCTCGGTGAATCTAGTTTCCAAATTCGCCATACCTGCGATTATTTTATCTTCAATCCCTGAACGTTTTTCTTTTGCTTCGGCATCGACCTCATTATACCGTTCTTCCACTATTGCACAGACTATTTTTAAACAACGTTAAATTATCGTTAAGTTTCTGATCAACGTTATCATAGATTTGCTTAATGTCTGCCTGCAATCAGTTTTCTAAGGATTTCAAGTCAGAATTAACCTCTCCTAAGACTTCCTCTTTGACTGTCCCAATTACTGATCTCAAACTTTTAATTTCATTCCCTAAATTCGTTTCTAAACCTTTAATCTTGGATTCGAAAGATACTTCGGTAGACCATTCTTGAATTTTGCCTACATCTGTTACAAACCATCTATGTCGAACCTTAATTTCGATATATCTGATTTAATATCTTTCTGAAGAGACATGACATCTGTCCTCAGATAAATAATATTTTCTTCACCTTTGTTTTCTAATTCTAGAATGTTTTTCCTTAAGATGCATACATTTTCCTCTCCTTTCGATTCTACTGCCTTAATATCTGATTGTAACGCTTTTAAGATTTCATCATTCTTTACCTTTAATGTAGTTTCCAAACTCTTTAAAAAGTTTTTCAATTCTGTGTTACTTTCTTCACTACGAGCTTGTAATCTTTCTTCTAAAGACTTCAAATTACCTTCATTAGTGGTTTGCAATCGAGTCTCTAATGCTTTTAGACTATCCTTTAATTCATCTTTACTACTGGACTACAATCTAGTCTCTGAAGACTTTAAATTAGTTTCAGTGCTAGTCTGCAATGACTTTATATTTTCCTCATTACTAGCCTGTAAAGCTTTTACATTTTCTTCACATCTAGCTTGTAACCTAGCTTCTGAATCATTTATCTGTCCTTTGACTTCAGTCTCCATTTTATTAATATTTGCCACAATGCTGGACATACTGTTCTGCAAATCCCCTAACACTTTAGCTAAAACGTCCACAGGCATAATTATAATTTGCAACTAAACGTTTTAATTCAGAGACGTTGGATAGCAAAACATTACAATGTATCAATTCCTAACTACACTTGCGTATGAGCAATAAAATGACATGGGGTTAAACATGATGTAACACTAATATGATTAACATGATCACTGGTATGGGCACACAAGTATATCGTCTGCCCAAGTTCAATAAATTTCATAACACCATTAAATGAAATAGAGATCAATCTTCTCGTAACCTCAATCTGATGTGTTCCCATGGAATAAACAACATCGAAGCCCCACGATTGGGAAAAGCCAATTCTCCCTCCTCTGCACCCGTTCATCCGATGTATGTGATGACCCATCTGCCATTACATCGCATACCTGGCATCCCAGGCCAGAGTGGAGTTAAATGAACATGAGATAAAATAAGGAATGTGTCGGAAATTCAGTTGAAATATCACAAAAGCAGAGGGTAACACGAGTATCTCTAGGGTCGTTACGGGCTTAAATTTAGTCATAATAGCAAATAGAAATGGGAGCCATCAACTGAATCCTTAAAAACCACATCCTTTCTGGTTAAGCCTTAATCGTTACAAAGGAAAGGATTGGGAAAACAACATCATCATTAGATCACAACTAAGATAAAAACAAAATTTATTTGAACTTGAACGGTCAGACAGAAACAAACATAAACCTGCCTAAGAGTATGGTCGAATATAACAGTTATGATGGTATAGTCCTCACAAATCGAACCATCTCCGCACTATATAAAATATTTTCATCCACATGAAAAACAAAAATAACTAGAGTTTGCTCGAGTTCTCAGGGCCACCGTAGCACTATGTCTTTTCGTCACTGACATTTCGTGATCCCCGAGACCTAACTTTTGTTAATGTAACATCAGGAATGTGGATGTAATGAAATATTAATCTGTCTAGCACACAAAATATCATAATAACTCTAATATTCAAATATTCAATCATTTATGGCTCAAATGGCATTGAACAATATGTTGGAAATCCCAACAATCACTCCTAAAAATTAATAACAAATTTATACACAATATTTACATCACCTCTAACCACTACTCGGTAGTGAATCGAAAAAATCTTCACTAATCATCTGTTATCATCATCATTATCATGTCAAAATAATTAAATGCTTCTCACATCAGCTATCATTCAGTTATTTGTTATACTCAAATCAGAATTATAAATTCATTATCATCAGATCATTTAAATAATTATTATATTCATCAACTCATTAAATAATTTGTAAATCACCCACACACTCTTATTTCATCATCTCATTTAAATTAAATTATCTCAATTCATCCATTTAAATTATTTAATTCATCAATTTAAGTTGCAATTCATCAGCTTATTTAAATTAATTTAAATTTATTTAAATTTATTTTATCAGCACCTTTAATTAATTATCATTATTTAATTCATCCATTTATCAGCTGTTTAATCAACTATTTATTTAATTTATCGGGTCAGATCATTAATATGTTTAAACTTCAGATAATAATCGATCGATCGAGTTGGCAGTGCGTCTTACACTTCCGTTCGATCCACCACTGCCAGCTATTGACGTCCGAAACGGGGGAGGAGCTTACGGTCAGCTGTTTGCAATATGGCGGCGATATAGTGACGTGAAGTAATTGGGTGTGCGTTTGTTATGGCTTCAAATTTATGATGGCAAAATACTACATATTTCCTTTCATTGATAGAAATATTTTTATGAATGAAAATCCACAGCCTGCTTCCAGTCTCCGACCGGGTCAGGAATGGAATGAGTGAAGCCCCTATCTAGCGGCGAGGATAATCAATTTAAATGCAGTGCCTAATTACTACCAGTTAAAAATATTACCCACATGTAGATAGTTAATTTACTGTCTGCTGTTACGTATATGAAGCCTGTACTTGGGAGCTTAGCGGTATCGATGTTTTTATTAATTTCACAATATATATATCTCACATAACACAAAGGACGACTCCCTGATAATAAATTGAATCAAGCAACCCTGAATTTGCATGAATGTTTTGGGTTCAAAGAAGCGTTACTTGGGATGCTCAAATCATACTTCAATATTGCAAATATTGACCTACATACTTGCTGTTCAAAGGCAAGAATGTTAATGTATTAATCTCTTGCCGCAGGCAAGTTAAAATGGAGACATCCTCTTTATCAATATATTTAATTAAATATTTAAAATACAGATATTTAACAAAGCTGGAGTCTCCATTTGAACTCGTCATAAGCAAACGGAACAGATCAAAAACTACACTTTAAGCCATACCAAATTCACTCCTCAGCTCGACATAAACCATAATACCAATTAAACCCTATACAAAACATACTCTCCTTACTGTTGTACAACTTTCAAACCAACTATTCGCACTCAAAACTGTAAAACCCTGAAATGGGAACTAATTAAATTTAGAATAGCCTAGGCCGATCCGGTCTCCTGCTACATTACCGCATATGTATACTTAACATCACTATAACTTCAAAATTACGGCTGTGACCTATCTGCCTGAGTAGTATAGGTGTTGCCGGCCTGCCTGGGATGATGGGTCACCAAACCGGTACTTAAAACTAAGATTTTACATTTTAATTAACTAAATTCAACAGTAGGGAGATCATAGCCAAAAACACAATTTAAGCCAAATCATACTTCAATGACCTACATACTTGCTGTTCAAAGGCAAGAATATAAATTATCTGGCAAATTAAGGCTAGGAACAGCATTTTTCTTAAGTTTTCTAACCATTCGGCTATTGTCAATCGGAAGAACCCCTAAAATAAGTTTACGAAGAGCGGATTACATTCTTTGTACGGCACAGAAGTACCGGGTTATTACAAATGATTGAAGCGATTTCACAGCTCTACAATAACTTTATTATTTGAGATATTTTAACAATGTTTTGCACACACATACAAAAACTCAAAAAGTTTTTTTATGCATTCACAAATGTTCGATATGTGCCCCTTTAGTGATTCAGCAGACATCAAGCCGATAATCAAGTTCCTCCCACACTCGGCGCAGCATGTCCCCATCAATGAGTTCGAAAGCATCGTTGATGCGAGCTCGCAGTTCTGGCACGTTTCTTGGTAGAGGAGGTTTAAACACTGAATCTTTCACATAACCCCACAGAAAGAAATCGCATGGGGTTAAATCGGGAGAGCGTGGAGGCCATGACATGAATTGCTGATCATGATCTCCACCACGACCGATCCATCGGTTTTCCAATCTCCTGTTTAAAAATGCCGATCATCATGATGGAAGTGCGGTGGAGCACCATCCTGTTGAAAGACGAAGTCGGCGCTGTCGGTCTCCAGTTGTGGCATGAGCCACAAAAACAGTGGCTACGCGTTAAACTTGCCCGCACGCGGTCAACCGTTTCTTCGCTCACTGCAGGCCGACCCGTTGATTTCCCCTTACAGAGGCATCCAGAAGCTTTAAACTGCGCATACCATCGCCGAATGGAGTTAACAGTTGGTGGATCTTTGTTGAACTTCGTCCTGAAGTGTCGTTGCACTGTTATGACTGACTGATGTGAGTGCATTTTAAGCACGACAAACGCTTTCTCGGCTCCTGTCGCCATTTTGTCTCACTGCGCTCTCGAGCGCTCTGGCGGCAGAAACCTGAGGTGCGGCTTCAGCCAAACAAAACTTTATGAGTTTTTCTACGTATCTGTAGTGAGTCGTGACCATATGTCAATGAATGGAGCTACAGTGAATTTATGAAATCGCTTCAATCATTTGTAATAGCCCTGTAATAGGCTATAAGTTTATCAGTATTTTTGATGTAGCTAAATCCATGTGAATACAAATTAGAGACAATAACTATCAATAATCAACAGTACTGGTGGAAAGAAGTCGTCTTCACAAAAACGCAGACTGCACACTGTCATGTAACATGTAACACGTTTGCCAATTGACAGCGCCGAAGCCCATCTTTCTCTCTGAACTTTTTGTACAGGAAAGTAGTGAAGATATTTCGTAGCCGTTTTATACGATTTGCAATCGTATACAGAGCAGTACCTCCTCGAATTTGACAAATTTCTTTCTGTTTCCATCACGACGTCAATGCTTCACCATCTAAATAAATCTCACCAGTCACAATGTTACAGCTTCAACATTCTGCCGCGTGGCTGCGCCATCCAACTTTTCTGACGTCAATACCAGACCCAAAACAACTGTGAAAATGAGGGAGGAGCCAGATTACCTCGCTCACTCGCACCAGCCAATAGCATAGCGCGGCGTTGCCTAGTTAACTCAGCCTGCAGGGCTCGCTGCGCCGTACAAAATCGTTATTTCTCTCCGCGCACGATAAGATTTAATTCTTCAATTATTTTGATGACCCTATGTTACAGAGCTAAACATTTTGAAGCTGACTGTTCAAACCCCGTGACGCTACGACCAGCCGTTCGGGAGATATCATCTGCCCTTGAACTGAAGGGATAATTAGAGAGAGAATGGGTTAGGTGTTGAAATCTTTAGGTTCGCTGGGGAAGATAACGAAGAGTGACGGCATTGCTGTTGATGATGATTGTTTTAGGGGCTTTGCGACATCGTGGTCATGTAGCCCCGTGTATTTGGGTGTGTGTGGAATTTGTCTGATAACCTGTGTCACTGTGATGTCTGTAAGAATGTGTGTATTTGTAATTGAGGTAGGATTTGGGTAGGAAGTGGCCGTGGCCTAGCATCTGCCTAGAGTAGAAGTGCGAATCCACAGAAAAACCACTTCCAGGATGGCTGAGGTAGGAATCCAACCCACATCTTCCCAGTTTTGTGTCACGAGGCTTAGTGTACCCTGTTCCAGCCCTCAGACCAGAATTACATTTCTTGGGAATCGAACCCGGGCTTCCGCGGTGACAGCTAAAAATGGACAGCAAGTGTGCTAGCCAGTACACCACTAGGTGTACAATAAACAAAGCTGATCCCAATAAATGTTCTGTATTTCTATTACCTTATAAAGTGTCCACAAGCAATGTTAATCAGAATGACCTGGGGTGTAGATTACGTCATGTGAAATAATAACGTTGTTATTGTTGTTTCATTTGAGGGGCTAGGACATCTTCGTACTTTAGCCCCGTGTACTTGTCTGATAATCTGAGTTACTGTGGTGTCTGTATTAGAGTGTGTGTATTTGTATTCTGGTGAGGATTGAGTAGGAGGCGGCCGTGGCTTTAAGTTAGGAACAATCCCCGTATTTTGGAGTAGAAATGAGTACCACTTCCAGGATGGTTGAGGTAGGAATCTGACCCACATCTTCCCAGTTTTGCCTCACGAGGCTGAGTGTACCCCGTTCCAGCCCTCAGACTAGAATTAAAATGCTTGGCAGAGCCGGGAATCGAACCCGGACCTGCTGGGCCACAGCCGAGAATGCTGGTCGCTACACCAGTAGGAGCTCACTTCCACGAAAAACGTTTATGTGGCATCATATATCTGGCTCATATCCCATTGTGCGCACTCCGTTGTGAGCATCGACATTCGTAGGATTAGCTCCCCCGCCGCTTGTACATGCACTTAAATTCGGAGAGCCTTGTGTTCACGTAGAAGGTCGTGCGTATACTGCGAGTGTAGAGATGTGTCATCTCCGCAAGTCTCACTGTGGTAACAGTACTCAGCTGGACGCACGCTACTGGTCGAGCCCATGATCACAGGTGTTTTGGGTCTGGTATAGAATACTTCCGTTCAATCGAACGGAAGTGTGCCAGCTGGTGCCACCTCGAGCGTTCCAATCCACTTCCGTCCCAATTTTCAAAATCACTCCCACAAAAATATCCAGCAACCGAGTGGAAAGATGTTACACATCAATAATAATAATAATTATTATTATTATTGTGATTCATGTGTAATGCCATACACTACATAAATAAATAAAACAGTTATCGGATAAAGCACGTGTATTATATTTAGTCCACAAATACATAAGCTTGCAATATGCAAAACTTTTTTGATTAGAGTAGTACACTGTATAAAGCTTATAAAAATCCCCAGTTTTCCATGGCCTGACACATCATAATAAAAAATAAAAAAATCCCTTCGGCACGCTGGAAGGCGGAGGTAGATTTCATCAAACAAACTAGGGGATAGGCGAAAATAGGCAAAATATGGAGGTTTTTGTAGAAGGACCAGACCTCATTTTATGCCTCTCATTATGAGAAAGTATTTTACAATTGGAGCTTAATAAACTTTGTTTTTCGTCTATGCATATTTTTAACATTTTATTGTCTTATGGGGATGGTAACCTTTCCGTCATTTGAGGTCTATCTTTATACTGGTGGTCACACTGTCCTTATGCAAGGTATCGACACTGATGTGCAACTATCTAACGGTCCGTTACTTCTTCACGCAAAATTTTATCTCCCACAGAGAGGTTGGTTGGTTCCTCAGTTTAGGGGCTGCGACAATGCGGTCATGTAGCCCCATGTACTTTGGGTGTGTGTGGAATCTGTCTGATAACTGGTGTTAATTGTGATGGCTGTATTAGTCTGTAATTCAGGAAAGGACTGCAGACAGTCAATTTCAAGTAGTAGTAGTACCTACTTTTGCTACCAAATGCTACCATCAACAACACCTAGCTGTGAACTTGGCTACTAGATGCCACCACAAATAGCACCTGGCAATGTATGTTTGAACTTAGAGCATTAATCAAATCTAACCTACAAATTTTAGCTTCGCACAGTTGTAGTTAGTGGAAGGTTCTTTTACATGGCAGAAATCTATTACGTGGACCCACCGGCTTTACTTCCCCTCCGATGGAAGGCATACTGAGGGATTTTGACGCCCTTAAGAAATCCGATGTCTTCGGCCAGGTTTGAACCCACGATCTTGGGCATAGATACTCAGCATGCTACCAACTAACTACGCCACCGAAGCCGCTTCCCACAGAAACAGATGGAAAACTGAATGTGATCTCGTGCAGTGGCGTTGACATGGCAACCTCTGATGGCTCTTCCCTCATCAATTTGGCATTTTCGTATAATTCTGAAACCATTTTGCTCATCCTTTGTCGTAACGGTGGGTCATATCAAAAATTCTTTCAGACAAACGTTTTAGGTAAGAGGAGTATTGACCATTTTTATACGGTTTCGATATTGTGACTATTAAGAGAGATATGATTTTTGTTTCTCTAAAAACCCACTTTTTTCCCCACCCCCGTCGTCAATGGTTGGTGCTATCAAAAAATTTTACTAACATAAATTTTTGGCCCTTATCCGAAGAATAGTATAAAATTTAAATGGATTCGATATTTCACTTTTTCGAAAAAGCCCCCCTTCCCCCCCCCCCCCCCCCCCTTTGTCTGAATTTTCCCTTTAACAAACTCGACCGAGATTTTAAAGGGATATATAATTATTATGTATAAAGTTGAAAGTGATTGGTGCAAAATTGCGGTAGTTATCTTGTCCACAAGAATGTGATATACAGTCATCCCAAGTTATACGCATTTCCACTTCACACGTTTTTGCTATAATGAGATTTTAAAAAATGTACATAATTTATTTGTTTTAATTTATTTTATGCCCACATTGGAGCACAATCAATCTATATACAGTCAAGTCTTAGAAATATTAGTTACAAATTTGGCTTCTTCTTCTCCTCCCATAACTGTCTCATATAAAATAATATAAAAAATATACAAGGTAGATTGTGGATTCACAATCACGCTGTGGGACGATTTCGCGATCGAGTTCAGCCCTGCAAGGCGGCAGTCTCAAAGAGAGTACTGAGTAAGTGTGTTGCGTTGTTTCAGTGTTGACTGGCGGCAATTGGTCATTATTAAAGAGATCATTGAGTTAACAAGCTGTGTTTTATCGTTTCTAAAAAACGGCAAAAAGCAAAGGAAATTAATAACACTTGAAGAAAGGCTGGAAGTTATAAACCGCACTGTGGGCATTGTCAGAGCTACAGGAAACTCAGAATCAACTCTGAAAACCATAAGAAGTCAAGCAGAACATATTATAAAAAGCTGTAAAAGTGCGACCAGATTGACGTCATCCAAGATAACACAAATGGAGAAAATGGAACGAATGTTAACCCAATGGATTGAACATCAAACTAAACGTTCTATCTCGTTATTCACCATGATTATTCAGGCTAAAGCAAAAGTTCCGTTGAAAGAACTGAAAGCATCCTATCCAAACTCTGAAGTTGCATTTGTTTAACACTCTAGGCTTTTTGTTTTCCTTGAAATAGTCCCATTTCCTATCTAACCCATATTATAAAACATTCACTTTACGCGTTTTCGTATTACACGATGAACACTCAGAACGAATTCATCGCGTAAATCGAGGTATACCTGTACATACATAAACTTTTGAACTGACGATGGTTTTGGGGTCTGGGAGAAGTGAAACGTGAAAATATGTCGAAATTTTCCGGAAGTCGAAACATGGTACCCATTGCAATAGGTAGCTTTCTAGTGAAATCTACCTAATTTACCAACCATTATACTACAAATCATGAATACTATGAAACTGCATGTATATGTAAAATTTCAAGTCATTCTGATCAACATTGTTACGTATGGAACATTTTGAACACTGAAAAAATACACTTTTGAGAAACAACTATTTTAGTAAACAAACACATTTCAAATGAACATACCTGACTCAGAATTTACCACCACCATACATAGCCTATACAGTATGATGCAGGTAAATGGAAGAGAAATAAATGAGCAAGGTAGACGAGCAGAAAATTATTCAGGAAAAATGTTAGAAGCCTAATATGGAGCACAGATGGGGCGTACTATGTTCCAATCCTGACGTATGCCTCGGAAACCTTGGTTATGAAAGGAAGAGAGAGAAGCAAAATACAGGCTAGTGAGAAGAAATTCTTGAGAAACATAATTGTAGTGACAAGAAATCAGAAGATCAGAGAATTAGTGAGGGGGGAACCATTACAGGATACGATAGAGGAATCAAGGCTTAAATGGTAAGGAAATGGAGTAGAAGAGAATACTCAGGAAGATACATGAGATGAAATTAAAGGGAGAAAGACCATGTGACAAGTGGCTGAAAGGAGTGGAGGACTGCATGCAATAGAAAGGAGACGGCTGGACCAAGGTGGAGACGGAGAGATGGTGGGAAGACAAGACGATCAAGGGGCTTATGTTCTAAACAGGCCCAGCCAGTGACTGGAAACTGTACAAGATCATCATTGTACATGTTATAAAAAATTGAGTTTTGATCTCTCAATGGTAACAAAATTACCAAAGACAAGTTTCAAAAGCAATCCGTATTTACTCGGCTATAAGACCCCCTCGCCTATAGTACCCCCCACCCCCCCCTTAATTTTCGAGAGCCACAATAAAAAATTCTTGGAAATCACTTATAGTACCCCACTCCCGTTAAGTATTGAGAGCCAAAATACAACATTCTTGGAAATTGACGAATTCTTAATTTTTTTTATATACAACTGAAATTAATTCTCTTATGACAAAAATATTTTTCTTATTACGGTATATTAGTTTGTTATTCAGACGATATGACCGCCATTTTGCGTACCGTGTATGCGATTGGGCAGGATATCGAATTGTGTAGCCAATAGGCTTCACCCGATATCCAATAGAAGATGCCACACTATTGGCCGAGTAGCCATCCGCCAATGAAAGTTATGGTTTCATATCCTATATTCATTCTTCTGTTTAGTATTATTTATGTTGCGATTCGATTGTGTTTACGACAGTATCCTTAGTTTTATTTTAAACACATTTCATTTGTTGCAATAACCTTCGGCGTTTGTGTGAAACCTTATTGGTATATTAATGTGAAATATGTGAAAAATATGTGCTCGGTTGTGTTTACAAATGCTAGTGAGATATGATCACTCATTCCCTAATTGATGCATTTCCCTCCCTATGTTCAAATAAAAATAAAGTTTGCATTTCCATGTCTGATACTTTGTCCATTCCATTCTATTTCTTTGATACTAAGATTTTTGCTTAGCAAGGGATAGTAGTGAAAGTCATTGGGGGATAGCCGGGAAAGTGAGGTTATGGCAGTCTCATAATGGGCTGATTAAAGATGTAAACTTCGTTTATTTTGATTAAATATATCATACTATGTAGCATCAAAATAAAATAGCTTATTTTTACTCTCCCCTTCCCAAAATAATGGATTTTTGCGAAGTTCGCATCTATAGTACCCCCATTCAATTTCGGAACTACAAATTTAGAAAAAAAAAGGGGGTCTTATAGCCGAGTAAATACGGTACATTCAATACTTCACACCTTCCTATGACATGCTGTAGCTTCAACACTTAAGATTCAAATGCAGTGAAAAATTATGTTTGTTATAGGCCTTTATTTACAGGTATACAATACATTTTATATACTTATCTGATGGCTAAAAATATAGAAAGGTCTATCAGCACACTAATCTGGTGTATGTGGAGGTTCTGTGCTGAAATATGGTGCAGTATTCTTGACTAACAGGGTATGACACACACCACAAACCTTCGACGGCCGCTGATTAGGTCCACTCGCCACCACATATGATAGACAGTGAGTACAGAAGATTCGTCCACAATGCCTACAATGTTGCTGTACACACAACACAATATGGATACATTAACAACTTCATATAATCTGTCATAAATTGGGAAAACTAATCTTTTCAATGCTATGTTTTATATGCATTTCTTTTTCTTTTAATATATCTTCTCCAATGACTTGACATGAACTTTTAAGAAAGTAACTAAGATTACCTGAAAAGGAACTATAGTGAGTAAATTTCACATCCTAAAAATGCATAAGATTTTAAAATTTTTACAATAATTGTAAACAAAAATTAAAACAAAATATTAGGAGCTCATTTATCTGCAAGACTATTCCAACACTTATTTTCTTCATTTTTTATTTTTCCAAATATAATTTCTTCACCTCCAGAAAAGTTAAATATATTTGATTTTAAATTCCCTCTCTTAAATAAATTGATACATAAATAAATTGTGTTTCCTGGCTTCAGAAGAGACCCAGGAAAGACTGACATCCATCTGTTAATGCTGCAATTATCTGCCCTATGTTACTTAGTCCCACAACTCTATATCACAGATTTCTCATGTGCAATAAGGCTGTGTCCCAAAGCTACAGTTTCAGCCGTAGTGAACTAGATAGTCTACTAATGTTCAGGATATGTCACAAGTCATAGCAATCAAGTCTTATTGCCTTATTAACAATTGATATTGTAACCTTCAGTTGGTCAACACAAAATAATTCCAATTATTGAAATATGCCAAAAAATAACCTGAAATAAATTACATGTGATTAAGATTTTATATATTGTTATGGACTATTAAAGAAAGAGAAAATAAAGTTTCTATGCTTGGGGCATCATTACTTTCGACTAGTTAAAGCGCTATGCTAGTGCTACCTAGCGAATCACTCTAATCTTAATCACATGTAATTTATATCAGATTATTTTTTCACATATTCCAGTACAGTAGAAAATCGCTTAATTGATACCCGCTTATCCGAGGCTCCGCAATAACTGAGGCGCTCTTTTTGTCAATGTAATTAATTAAATTAGCGTTAAAATTCATAATAACGTGCTGCTAGTAACAAACTAACCCAACACCCCTAAAGTTGAGTTTGCGGGAGAGTCCATACAGACGAAATTCGGCAGGGATCGGAGCCGTTCATTGATCTTCCACTCTTAGTCCCACGTCACCACGTGTTGCTTCGCTTGCTCGACAAGTTGTGCGTTGGTTTTTGATGTTTATACACAATTAAATACGATTTCCTACACATTCCCCTCTGCTATCCGAGCTACCCTTGGTCCCAATTACCTCGGATAAGCGGGTTTCTACAGTATTTGGAATTATTTTGTGTTGACCGACTGAAGGTTACAATATCAGTTTACATATGATCAAAAAAATCTAGCATATCATTTTTGATGTGTTTCCATTCATCATATAGTACATTGAGGGTAATTTCTCTGACATGTCATTGCTGACCCCTCATTCTCTTCTTCACCTACACACCATGGCAAAACTGAAGATCTATTTGCATTGCTCGACAGCCGATCAACTACATTAATGAAATGATTTGCTCCAAAGCAGATCCTTGAGGTGCTTGTGCACGATCAAATTCAATATTTTACTCCATGAGTTTCAAAGAGTGGTCAACAATGCAAAAGATGTGATAAGATATCAAAAGCTGATTATGTGGTGTGAATAATAGTGCTGTTCCAACTGCACTACTGTAGATATTGAACTACCATTCTATTCATGAATCTCATTGGCTAATTTCTTCAAAGTATTATCAAGTCTCTGACAGATTAGAGTATGTGTTTATGTTATTTCAAGGACTCAAAAACTTTTCAAGTGATGATAGCAATTTGACAAGAACAGTTGTGAAGTATTAAACGCTAATGTGAAGTACTGAATTTGGCAAAAATATGATCATGTACAAGGGACCTTTCAGTAGTTGTCTCTTTTCTTTCAGTTGTGACTTGGTATACAGTGATTTTTCAAGAATCTATGAAAAGGAACAAAACACAATACAATACCTTTCTACGGGTAACAGAGAAGTTACTCCTGCATACAGGGCACTCCTCCACATCTTCCTCATGCTGCCACCTGACCTGGGAATCTCCATCACGGATCTTTTCTAGCTGAACCTGAAGAGACTGGGAAAGACGCACAAAATCTTGCTGGACGGTTTCAGCATTATCTAGCTCCTGTTGTAAGGAACCTACGCGGCTTCGCAGTTCAGATAAAGAAGCTTCCAACTGGCTCTTTTGGGGTCAGAAGAAAGAAGGAAAAATATTTTGATACACACAGTACATCTCCATAAATAAAATAAGCTTTCTGGATGTACATTTTGAATTTTCAAATAAAACTTATCCTGGATGAAGCATATAATTACCAAGTATACCCTCAGTTTAATTTTGTCTGTCTGTTGTTTGTTATGAGCTGGTATCAAAACTACAAAACTGCTCATGTGAATGGCATGAAGTTTGTACTTAAAATAAAACTAGTCTACAAGTTATTAACATATTTCAAGACAGTTCCTCAGGGTATATTGTTGTTTTAAGGGGTGGAATTCTTAGTGGTATTAGCCATGCTCTATGGTCACTACTGATAAATGAATAACAATGAACAAACCTTATAACATTAATTACAAGATAGACTGGATGTCAGCCTTGTCATTACAATATGATACTTATATATATATGTTTTGGGGCTTAAGAGACTCAGGAATGTCCAAAATCTTCAAAATTTTGTTTTTGTTGCCAGCCATGGCCACATATTGGCAGGTCACCTCAGAGAATCTTATGAGTTGTGCCTTGAGATTCTTTGCTGGTGGATAGCCAGTGGACGGACCAGGTGGCTTTGGAGATATAGGTCAAGATTCCTTAACTTGGTTTGGTTGCCATGGCGATGAGTTGTTGATAAGTAGTGGCTTGGGAACATGGGTGCTGCCATGCCATGAATGTGTTGTTGATTTTTGTGGATTATGATGCCAGGCAAGGAGAATAGAGGCCTGCTGATATGTGAATAGTGATTATTATTAATAAATGTTTTTTTTTTTTTTTTTTTTAGGAAGTGGTGTCCTGTGTCTTTGTGTGGATTCTTTTAAAAGCAAGTATATTGCCCCACTATCCTGAGGTGGCTAGCTCAGTAATATATAAAGTTATAATGGTGCCCAATGGTGTGGCATGTTGCTGTTGGTCGACCCATAACCAACTGAAGGTAGTATTATATTTATTACAATGGCGCCCAACGTAGAAGCACGAAGAAAATGAATCACACAAAGATAGGAGTGGGGTTGGCCGAAGGTGGTAGAAACATGGAAGTTTCAATGATGGCCATGTTGGAGACGCTTCTGGTCCGATATGAGAGGAGAAATAAGATGGAGGAGAGGATTACAAGCCGGATGGATGGTATGGAGGAGAGGATGAATAGCATGGAGGAGAGGATGACCAGCCGGATGAATAGCATGGAAGAGAGGATGTGCAGCCGGATGGATGGTATGGAGGCGAGAATGTCTGAGAAGCTTGACAAGGTCAAAGAGCAGGTGGCTAGCATATGCATCGTAGAAGAGAAAGTTGAGATGGTAGAACCTGAGAGTGTAGTTGTGGAGGAGAAGAATGAGAAGAAGGAGCAGGAGGAAGAAAACGGGAAGAACAGAGAGTGGAGGTCATATGCATTGTGGAAGAGAAAGTTGAAAAAGTAGAATCTGTGAGTGTGTCTGTAGAGGAAGAGGAGAAGATCTATGAAGTACTTGATGCTATGAAAAATAATCAAGAAGTGAAAAAGATAAGACGAGATTGTAGAGGTATATATCGGAGAGACCATAGTAGGCGAAGAAGAAAGAGCAGTTGTGGGGGTAGACACAGAGGTCGCTACCGACGTAACAGAAGAGGACGTCAAAAGAAAGATGAGACAGAACATAACGTGAAGAAGCGTAGGAGGAGAAAGGTGAGGATACTCAGCAGAACAAGTTGGAGGAAGAAATGGACCAGATGGAAGGCAAAGAGAAGGAGTAAGAAGAGGAAGAGATGTCAGGCAGATCGAGATAAGAGAGTGAAGGATCAGAAGAAGAAAAAGGAGAAGATAAAAGGGATCAAGGCAAAGAGAGAAGAAAAGAATTGCTGAGCAAGATAAGGCAGATGAAGAAAAAGAAGGGAAAGGAGAAGAAGGAGAGAATGAAGGCTGAAGGCAAGTGTCTGACGCCAGGGGAGGATCTAGGGGAGGGCGACCGCCCAGGGCCCCGCGGTTCGGGGGGCCCCGCACCATGGATGTTTAGCCTACTTTTCTCACTTTGCAAAAATGAGGGAAAAGTAGACATGAAATCGATTCTGGAAAATGTGTATCTGTCCTTCTGTCTGAGTGTGTGTCCCCCCCCCCTATCAACTCCTAAACGGCTGCAGCAATCGAAATCAAATTTGGTATGAGTAAAGTTCCATACTTGAATATCTCAAGGCTATATTTGAAAATTTTGCTACCAACTGCTGAAAAATCGCAATTGAAATTTGAGATCTATGTTGGATATCTTGGAAGGTATGCATGGGAGCTGTTTAGGAACAAGAGTGAAACTGTTCGCCAGGCCGCGACTCGCCTTGCCTTTGTGGCGAGTCCCGTTATCTCCACTGGTCGTGAGGGGTGCTACCCTACCCCTCCCCGCGCCCAAGTACGGTACATTCCTTCGCCAGTGTCTCTATTGTGCTCGAGGAAGTCACCATGGGGTGAGAGCAGAACTGCTGACAGGCAGTCTCGGACCATTATATCGAACGAGTGACAGTGTATTAATTGTATCAACATGTATTGTATATAACTGTGTAATATAGGCTAAAATAATTACTAAAATGTTCCACAGAAGTCCAGTGATTTGAAATCCCAGCACTATAAATTACAGTCCACCAGAGTATATTCTTCACATTTATTATCAAACTTTCTTCATGGTCCTACCGGCCGGATTTCTGTGGAACAACGGACGTGTGTTCCGAGTTCGTGCCTCATTTCATATTGACGACTCGCATTGTGCATTGTAACGGTAGCCTGAAAACGAAGTATGAGCGGGAATCATGTGTTTCTCCTCGAATGCAAGCTACTTCGATGATTCGTATAAACTACAGCAGTGCCGCAGATAGAACGTCGAGACATTACACATGGAAGGAATAGGGATGTAGGCTGAGAAAGTTCGCGCCAGATAGCGCTCGTGTAGTACTGGGTAAGCGCAAGGCGATCGTCCTATGTTTCTCCCAGTCAGCTGCGAGGAAAGTATAGAATGTGACCGAGTTTTCTAAGCTAAAGTAAATTATATCTTCTCTAATTTTACTCCAAGACTATATTAATTAATTATATAGGTATATCCTCTAATATATTATGAACGATTTTCAGCGTTTAAGCGTTAAACAGCTGCAAAATGAGCTACGGACTAAAGGTGCTAAAACTAGTGGGAGGAAGGAAGAATTAGTAGGCTGCAGCGGTAATGACAAAATTCTAACACACTTTACTATTCAAATAATGAATAGGAATCAGCATGCTTGAGTATTGTAGGCCTATATTGATAAATATATCTCCATAAGACTTAAATGTTAGATAGAGATTTCCCGGTCAATGCATGTGAGATTTTCAAAGTGAAATGCCTTGTCCTGTTCGGATTCCACGTAAAGAGGAAGTCCTGTGCCTTATGGTCTCTAGATTAACGGTCACGTAAAACTACAATCTTCCTTTTATAAATAGAGATTTAAATATTCACTGGCTCCCCTTGCTTATAGACTTCGATTCAGGTCTTTTTTGGTTGATAGCGTACATGAAACTGTCATGTTTTAAGGTAAACACAATCAAAGAAAGTTGATACCGGTATTGTTTACCTCAAAATGCAACGCAACGTTTGGTTCTTATGTAATTTGTCAATTTCTTAATACAAATCGTTTCCGTACCCCATGGAAACGACTTAGGGGTACAGTATTTAAAAAGTTTGAGAATCCCTGTTTTAAGGCCACGAACTGTTTCCATTCATCTGGCTAACTTAGGCCTATGACTCAAGAATGTAGAAGTCAGTAGCTACCGGTACCACATTCTCCGTCGGGCAGATGTAAGTTGACGATTAATTCTGATTTCAAGAAACCAACCATAATACGTTTTTTACTGTTAATGTTGTGACATTTATTCGTGAAGTATTTGTCCGAGTATTGATGCCTTTGAAAATGGGAATCATAATTGTTACTTTCACTTCTTCGTGTATATTGACGATTTCTTCCCGTACCGTACTTCAATGGAGGTAATTTCTGCAGATTCCGATATTGTAGGCTTATCGTGGTAAACTGGCAATTTTCTTGTATATGGCCTCTTCCTTATATTTGTTGTATTCGTGATCCATGGATAAAGCAATGGAACAGCGCCCGGTTTTAATCTTGCTCTCTCACCTTCAAATACCAACGCATAAATTCAGTGGTTGTTATCGAAATGTCTAATCAGTTTATAGGTAGGAATTATTTCCCTTTGTAAATCACACTTTCACAACCCAGTTATCGTGAAGTCATCGAATTGAAAATGATGGGACCACACTTTAATATATTCGGTCAGATTTTCTTCACCGAAATGTTTCCTTCTAATAGCATGTAACCATTTCTTCCTCATTTCTTTATTTTGTGGAAATTGGTGAAACGAAAACGGGCTTCCCTGATTTTTGCAAAGAGGAACACTGCAATAGATCGGCATAGTCACGAAAATAGCAATTTAAACAACTTAAATTCGTACATATTAGCGGCATGAGAACACTCGAGACAAATGAAGAGCGCCTTGCGCTTACCCAGTACAACAGCAATGCGCTCTATCGGTGCTAGTTCTATACATCCCTATTCAACTTTAAGCAGCTTCGGTAAGTACATGCTCAGTTCTGGTTACCTGTATTCCTGTATGCTATTCCCATTATGGATCCTAAATTGAAAGCACTTATCGTAAAACTAGGGGCCTCGCAAAGGCAAATATTACTCGTTTGCATAACTTCGTCAAGAGCTTCCAACCAGGGTCAAGTATTAACGCAATAAAGGCAAGGTTTGACGATCTACCAAAATTAAGGCAAGCGGCTTCGGTGGCGTAGTCGGTAGCATGCTGAGCTTCTATGCCCAAGAAAGCGGGTTCAAACCCAGCCGAAGCCGTCGGATTTTTTAAGAGCGTTAAATATCCCTCAGTATGCCTTCCTTCGGAGGGGAGGTAAAGCCGGCAGCCCCATGTCATAGATTTATGGCATGTTAAAGAACCTTCCACTAATTACACCTGTGTGAAGCTAAATTGGATAGGTTAAGAATGTAAACAATGCTCTTAGGTTTCTATGTTCGTTGGCAAGAGCAGACTGCGGTGTCGTCTAGTAGTTAAGTTCTGAACTTGGCCTAGTAGTCGCTGACGGTGGCGCTTGGCGGCAAAGGTAGGAACTATTTGAAATATTCTAAGTTGCAGTCTGTACTTAAATTAAAAAACAGATAACACACACTAATACAGTCATCACAATTAACACCGGTTATCAGACAGATTCTACACACACCCAAAGTACACGGGACTACATGACCGCGTTGTCGCAGCCCCTAAACTTAAGAACCAACCAAAATTAAGGCAGAAGTATGAAGACGCGCAGGAGAGATTAGAATTAGAAGACGAATCCGAGGACCACAGTGAAGATAGGAATACTTTTGAGACTATGTATTATGGTCTCGTTGATAAAATGACCACGTTGATTGAAGATAGCGTAGAGTTACGATCAAAACAGAACAATCCTTCGAGTACTAAAAGTGATGGTCAGTCTAGTTCCTGCAAGAGAGAGCTGACACTTCCTACAATTAAATTACCTTCCTTCGGGGGACAGGTCACTGAATTCTGTCATTTTTGTGACACATTTACTAGCCTGGTAATAAACAATCAAGCAATTGACGATATACAACGATACCACTATTTGTTATCTTCATTAACGGGCGAAGCACATGGCCAGATTAAGAACCTTCCCATAACAGGTCCTAATTTTAAAATTGCTTGGCAAACTGTCTGAGATACAATAATCCTAGATTAATTGCCACAGCACACATCAACAACTTGCTGAACCTACCTCTCCCCGCGCTCAAGTACGGTACATTGCTTCGCCAGTGTGTCTATTGTGCTCGAGGAAGTCACCACGGGGTGAGAGCAGAACTGCTGACATGCAGTCTCGGACCATTATATCGAACGAGTGATAGTGTATTAATTGTATCAACATGTATTGTATATAACTGTGTAATATAGGCTAATATAATTACTAAAATGTTCCACAGAAGTCCAGTGATTTGAAATCCCAGCACTATAAATTACAGTCCACCAGAGTATATTCTTCACATTTATTATCAAACTTTCTCCAGGAGCTATTCCGAAATTGGCACACATATAGATAGTAATATTTCAGTTTAATTTCCAGGAGGCCACACATGACAGTGTTGCCAAAATAATTCTAAGCCTACTGATAGGTCCAATATTAAATGCATGTAACTTCTACACTATGTACTATGTGTACCATAACAGATATGATTGTGAGTATTCTTAAGAGCCACCAGGGCTGCCAACTGTTAATAAATGCTCTCTCTATTTTCTAATCCTAATACCAATACATCAAAAAGTATGCAAGCCAACAGCTCGAAACTTTGCACACGAATAGTTTCTGACATTCTACTTTAGTTTGGAGTAACTAATATTCGTCTGTGCTACCAACATGATTCTAAGTCTGCTGATAGGTCCAATTTTTAAATACATGTAACTTCTATATTATCCATTGGATTTCAACCAAATTTCGTATGTGCTATATGTACCATAACAGATATGGTTCTTAAGAGCAACCAGGGCTGCCAACTGTTAATTAATGCTGTCTTTATTTTTTACCCTCAAAAAGTATGCAAGCCAACAGCTCTAAACTTTGCACATGTAAACTACCTGATATTCTAGACTTATTTGGAGTAACTAATAGCCTATAAGTCAGTGCTGCCATCATTATTCTAAGCCTTCTGATAGGTCTAATTTTTAAATACATGCTACTCCTATCCTAACAAACGGATTTCATCCAAAATTGGCACAACAATAGATCATAATATATCAAATTAATTCTGAGAAACACATGCTTGACATTGTTACCAACATGTTTTTACGCGCACTTATAGATCCAATGTCTAACTATATGTAACGTGCATTCTATCAATTGGACTTCAACCAAATTTTGTATGTTCATTCTGTAGCTTAAGAGATGGAACTAAGAATATATTCAGTCAACAGGGCTGCCAAATGTAGTGCTCTATTAGGCTACACTAAGTCAGGTAAATTTCGAACTAATAAAAATTTTCGGTATTACCAACTTCTTTTCGTGATTATTCTCGATAGGTCTATATAGGCTAGATTAATCATTGGCACGAATCTTAAATTTTAAGAAAAGTCGGCTCTTTAGTTCGTCAGGGAACTTCTTATTTAAATTTAATTAATTATACTTATCAAACTAATTTATAATTGATATTCCTTTTTTCAGTGCAGCTATGACCTCCCGTGACCGTTTAGCAAGTTTAGATTTCAGTGAAATAATAGAAGACTTCAGCCGGGAAAAAAGTTGCAAAGTAATATTTTAATATTTCATACTTTACATAATCTTCTTCTTTCGTATTATTAAATAATGTACTGTAGTGTATTCAAAATATTGTAACTATTCTTTATTTTATTATTATTACCAAACTATTTTCTATTTGATTTGATATTTTTTAATTTTCTATTGTTGCGGGCCCCACCTTATATCGCCCAGGGCCCACAAGGCCTGGATCCGCCACTGGCTGACGCACATGCAGAAGACAGACCGTGCGCGTGCTCAGGCCCTGCTACAGGTTTGCATGGCCCAAGGCATGGAACTGCCTGCAGTGGACGACCGCAAGCTTTCTCGACTTGGCACCAGGATACGGTCCAACAAGACCAAGCAGCAGCAAGCGACTCCCGACCAAGAAGGACAGAAGGTGGAGGTGAAGAATGTGGACCAGGTCCCCCTGCCGTCAGAGGGCAGCACGGAACTCAAGAAGGATGAGGAAGCGAAGGATATGAAGGACACCGTAAAAGTGGTAGAGGAAGGGTGGGAGGCGGACGATACTGACGGTGAGGAAGTGGAAGGAAACACTATGAAATCTACGACGCGGAAAAACAGAAGAAGAAGGAGGCAGCCAAGATTGAAGCAGGAGAAGCACCTACAGGAGACGGGCTCCGGAGAGTTCGGAATGAAAAGACTTAATGATGATGATGATGATGATGAAGACGAAGAGGATTATGAAAACGGCACAGACAGGTTGGATGATGATTATGCCGTTTCTTCTGACTACGATATTGTTGTCGGATCTTTCTGATGCAGCATGAGTGTCTGATAGACTCGGTGTAATAGTTTCGGCTACTACAGTATATCAGAAGATAATATTTATGCTGGTGATTCTGGTGAACTTTGAATAATTATTGTTTCTGGCGATGTTAGTGCCTATGGTTTTTCTGAAGATGATATCGCCATTGAAATGGAAGTTGGCGATGCCACTATTGGCGAATATGATCCTGTTATTTTGTTCTATAGAAGATGATGTATATTTGTAACCCGTGTTCAGTTTGTGATTTTGTCTTAGTGTTTGCTTTTTTGTATTCCTTTTTAATTCATGTTTTGTTTGAGGGTTGAGAGTGAATTTCTAACCTTCAGTATAGAAATTCTCTCTCAAAGGGGGCATCTGTAACCTAACAATTGTAGGTTACAGAGACTCTTTTTCTTTTCGTATTTTTTGGTTATTTTGTTTTTTATCTTGTTGTCAGCCATGGCCACATATTGGCAGGCCACCACAGAGAGTCTTATGAGTTGTGCCTTGAGATTCTTTGCTGGTGGGTAGCCAGTGGATGGACCAGGTGGCTTTGGAGATATAGGTCAAGATTCCTTGACTTGGTTTGGTTGCCATGGCGATGAGTTGTTGATAAGTAGTGGCTTGGGAACATGGATGCTGCCATGCCATGGATGTGTTGTTGATTTTTGTGGATTATGACGCCAGGCAAGGAGAATAGAGGCCTGCTGATATGTGAATAGTGATTATTAATAAATGTTTTTTTTTTAAGGGAGTGGTGCCCTGTGTCTTTGTGTGGATTCTTTTAAAATTAAGTATATTGCCCCACTATCCTGAGGTGGCTAGCTCAGTATTATATAAAGTTATAATGGTGCCCAACGGTGTGGCATGTTGCTGTTGGTCGACCCATAACCAACTGAAGGCTTAATTAATATATTTATTACATAATCTAGGGACTTCAAGCTTTTTATCACTTGTTGTTGAGTCTTCAGTCTTTTGACTGGTTTGATGCAGCTATTCATGGCTACCTGTCCTGAGCTAATTGTTTCATCTCTACATAGCTACCACATCCTACATCCGAGGCAATCTGTTTAACATATTCTAACCTTGGTCTACCCCTACAGGTCTTGTCCTCGACCCTTCCTTCCATAACAACTAACTTTGCTATTTATGGGTGTCTTAGTATGTGTCCTACCAACCTATCTCTTCTCTTAATTAGTAGTCGCCAGAAACATCTCTCCTCTCCCACTCATCTTAATACCTCTTCATTTGTAACCCTATCTACCTATCTGAACTTCATCATTCTCCTGTAACACCACATTTCAAATGCTTCAATTCTCCTCTTTTCTGTTGCTCCAACCCTCCAAGTTTCACTTCCATAGAGCGCCATGCTCCAGACAAAGGCTTTTAAAAATGACTTTCTAATACCTAAATCTATATTCGATGTCAACGGATTCTTTTTCTGTAGAAATGCTTTCCTTGCCTGACCCAACCTCTTTGCTTCGTCCATCACTGGTTATTTTGCTTCCTTAGTAACAGAAGTCTGCTACTTCCTTAAGGTTTTCACCTGCCAATTTGACGTCCATAGGGATTTCTGATTTCTTTTGGCTGCATTCCAATATTTTTGTTTTACATTTATTAATTTTCATCAAGAATTCTTTGATCAAGACAGAATCCATACCATTTAAAAACTCATTCAAATCCCCTGGTGTGTCGGCTAAGATGACGATGTCATCAGCACATCTCAAGAGTCGAAATTATTTCTTTTTCTTTTATATTTTAAAAGTACTTTTTTTTTTCATATCTCATTCCCGAGACTACTTTCCTCGTACTTTCCCACAATCGTGCATCCTATTAGTAAACCCACCAAAGTACAGTCTCTGGCCACATTATTAGGCCACTCTTAGATTATTCAGAAAAACATTTGAATATCTTGTTTTCTTCTTCTTCTTCTGCTTTTACGGCCTCATTGGACCACTTCAGTCAATCATTTCTTGGTCCTCTTCTTCAGTAAGTTTCCTTTCCGAGTCGCCCAGTAGCTCTTCATTCGCTCTGATCTTCTCAGGCGTTCCTCATCTGTAAATACCCTCTTTACTGTATTACGTTTGTCTATTTTAGCCTGAAATCTTATTTTTATATCTCTCAGTTTTTTTAATTTTGTTGTTTTGTTTTGCAAGTCATCCAAGGTTATTTCCAATTCTTTCATATCTTCTCTAATTTCCTTAATCCATCCTACTTGTTGTTTCATATTCCAAAGTTTCACTACAATTTTTCTAGATAACCTGGTTTCTGGTGTCCTCATGATGTGACCAAAGAAAGAAAGCCGTTTCTTCCGAATAGTATCAGTGATGGGCTCCAGTTCTCTGTATACCACTTCATTTGGTACTATCCGCCACTGTCCATCTTTCTGATATTTTTTATTTATGCATGTTCTAGCTATTCTTCTTTCTACTTTTAAAATTTTGTCGATTCTGTTTTTCTGAGTAACTTTAAAAAGAGTTTCACTTCCATAGGTCACCTCTGGTTGAACCACCGTCTTGTAATGTTTTAATTTTGTTGCGATTGATAGACATTTTCTTTTATATGTAGACCATGTTAATTTTTGGGCTTTTATCATTTTATTAGTTCTTTCTTGCCATGCAGGTTTCTCATCCAAGTTGTAAGTTATAATTTCTCCTAAGTATTTAAATTGCTTCACTATTTTAACTTTCTTGTTATTTACTGTTATGTGATTGATTACAAGTGGATTTGCTACCATTATCTCTGTCTTTTCAAATGATATCTGAAGTCCAATTTTTTGTGCTATATTTTGTAGGCTTATTATTTGATTTTTGGCTTCTTGAATATTATTAGCCAGTAACGCTAAGTCATCTGCGAATCCCAAGCAATTTAAGTCTATTTGATCTTTCTTGGTTCCAATTCTTATGTTCCTAGGATTTTCCCTGTACCATTCCCTCATTACATATTCCAAAGCACAATTGAAAAGTAGAGGCGATAAACCATCTCCTTGCCTTAATCCTGTTTTAATCGTAAACGGTTCAGATATTTCTCCTCTGAATTTTACTTTAGATTTGGTGTTTGTTAGAGTTAGTTTTATAATTTTTATTAATTTGGGATGAAGTCCGAAATTCCTAAGTATTTTCAGCAATGAAGATCTATGTATACAATCATAAGCTTTTTTGAAGTCTACGAAGGTTATGACTTGCTGTTTCTGTCTACGTTTGTAGTAGTCCATTACTAATTTTAAGGTGATTATCTGTTCAGGGCAGCTTCGCCATGGCCGAAATCCACCTTGATATTCCCCTATTTCCAGTTCTAATTGATCTTTACAACGATTATATAGAATTCGTGACATGATTTTATATGTGATATCCAAAAGGGAAATTCCTCGATAGTTGTCAGGATTTGATTTTTCTCCTTTCTTGTGTAATGGATGTATTATAGCAGTAGTCCAATGGTCTGGCAGTTCTTCTTTGATCCAAATGTTCACTATGCATTGGTGTAATGAAATCTTTACTGGTTCTGCTGCATATTTCCACAATTCTGCAAATGTTTGATCTTCTCCACTCGCTTTGTAGTTTTTGAGCTCTCTCAGCGCTTTGTAGACTTCTTGGATTGTGGGTGGATTTATGTTTTCTGATGGTGTTTTAATAGTGGTGTCTGTATTTATTTGAAGCAGTTCTGGTGGATCTTCGCAATTTAGCAACTTGTTGAATGTTTCTGCTAAAATTTCTGTATTTCTTTTATTACTATGAGCTAACTCGCCATTTTTGTCTTTTAACATTAATGTTGGAGGTTCATATCTTTGTAGTTGTTTGCTAAAAATTTTGTAGTAATCTCTTGAGTTTGTTTTCGCGCTATTTGTTTCGATCATCAGAAGTATATCCTTTTGGTATAGCCGTTTAACCCCTCGTATTATTTTTTGAGTTATCTTCCTTTGTTTTATGAGATCCAAGTGTGATTCATCTGTTTTTTGACTCTGATACCGTAACCAGGCTTGATGTCTATCTTCCACTGTATTATCACACTCATCGTTCCACCATTGGTGTTTCTTCCTTGGATTTATTGGGGCTACTTGTTCAGCTATTTGTTTCAATTCGGGAACTATTTCCTCTAGATCATCTGTTATTTTAATATATCTAGTTCGTTCTTTGTATCCCTTGTTATTTATTAGTTTATGAGGGTCGTATGTTCTCTTCTTTTTTAGGTGAATTTTTTTCTTTATCAACGGGGTAAATTTAATTTTAATCTTTATCATGTAATGATCCGATCCAGTATCTGTTCCTCTCAGAACTTTCACATTGTAGATCTCCCTGTGATAGTTCTTATCCATACAAACATGATCTAGTTGCCATTCACCTTTTTTCCAATCTGGATGTTTCCAAGTTTTGAGTTTATTTGGTCTTCTCTTGAAGTAAGTTGATTTGGAGATCATATCATGGTTTCTGCAAAATTCCACCAGTCTTATGCCATTCCTGTTTGTTCTCTGTGCTGGCCATTTTCCTATTATGTCTCTATATCTTTTTTCCTTTCCTAACTGGGCATTAAAGTCTCCAATTAAAATTTTGGTGTGACATTTATTTATGTTTGTTGCTGTCTGATCTAAAAGCTCCCAAAATCCCTCCACATCATCTTTGTGTTCTTTCTTATTATTTTTATCATTAGTTGGGGCATGGGCATTTAGAATGGTATATGTTCTATTTGCAGCTTTTAGAGTTAGTGTCGAGAGCCTAGGGGATAATGCTTTAAATTCTATGATGGATTCAATTATTTTGAGATTGACTACAAATCCTGTTCCGAATTGTGGACATTGCTTCATTACTCTTTTTCCTGGAATTCCCTTGTAAATTCTATACCCTTGTGATTCTATTGGTTCCTGATCGGTGTTTCTCATTTCTTGAAGCCCGGTTATTAGAATCCCTTTGCGATCCATTTCGTCTGTCAAAATTTTGAGTTTTCCTGGCTGTATGATGGAATTTATATTGTGTGTTGCTATATAGTTTATCTGTCCTATCTTCAGTCTAAATTTGGGTTTTCTATCTGTCGGGGGTATTTTTAGATGCTCAGACTCATCTAGGGTATCTTTCAGGTGACTGCCCACCGTATCCGAATGCAGTCTAGGTGGATTATTCCTTAAAAGATTTCCTTCCATGTTTGACTTTCAAAGGTAGTCAACCTTGTATGGAGCAAGCTCCGAGTTACAACTGCGGTTGTTAACCGTAGAGGTTGTTGTGTGTTTGGTCCGCGAGAGCTATTTTATTTTGCTCAAGTCCGCCGGCAAGCCGGTGAGGACCCCCCTATCCGCCACCTGGGACGCGCCACGTCGGAGTATCACCTCTCCGCCTGCTACGACACCGTAGTAGGTTCGTGTTTTACTGTATATTATTTTATTTTGTTATTTTCTTGTGGTACATGTACAAATAACATTATTTGTAAACACTACATATTACAATTTTAAAATGATACACCTTCTTCAGGCATAACAGCTCAATATTTTGTCAAGCCGCCTCTTGCTTTAAAGGGGGAGATCCAGCTTAAGACAGGAATAAAATGTCAATATTAATTCGATTGCTGAACATGCTACAAATATTGTTGACATATGATACTCACAGCAATGGCATGTTTGTGGCAACCAAAAGCAACATTTATAATTTATAATGTGATGTTTTTTAGAAAATTTTCAAAATTTGCCAAATTATTTACCGTGCATCATCATTCCCTTATACAGGGTGTTTATAAATGAATATCGGGGTTTTAACACTTTATAATATTTATTACATTAAAATTATTTACCGTGCATCATCATTCCCTTATACAGGGTGTTTATAAATGAATATCGGGGTTTTAACACTTTATAATATTTATTACATTAAACTTACAGTTATAAATGATATGTCAAATGAAAAAGCAACTCAAAACAGTTTTACCTTTACCATTTGTCACATGGCACACATCAAGTCTATAGCCGAGTTCTTTCCAAACGTTGTGTGTACGTGCCTCCGCTATCAGCTGACCTCCCTGAATTAAGAAACCGGATTGAAGCAGCTGTTGCTACAATTACTGAATACACACTTATCAACGTTTGGAAAGAACTCGGCTATAGACTTGATGTGTGCCATGTGACAAATGGTAAAGGTAAAACTGTTTGAGTTGCTTTTTCATTTGACATATCATTTATAACTGTAAGTTTAATGTAATAAATATTATAAAGAGTTAAAACCCCGATATTCATTTATAAACACCGTATATCCAAAGTTTATAAGAAATTTCCTACTTTTCTATTTTTAGAGTGTGTATTACATCTGCACCTACCAAATTTACCTCAATCACTAACATAAATTGTAAATTAAGTACATTTATTGCATTTTTATTCAGAGCAGCTGAAAATAATTCTTATTTTTAAAAATTAATACAGTTTATAAAAAACGAGTAGGGCCTATATATCCTAATGACCAGATTGAGGTATATTTTGTAGGTGCAGATGTAATACAAACCCTAAAAAAAGAAAAGAGGAAATTTCTTATAAACTTGGGAAATAGAAGGGAACAATGATGCATGGTAAAATATTTGGCAAATTTCAAAAATTTTCTAATAAAGTCTTATGGTAAGAATTTTGACATTATAAATGTTGCTTTTGGTTGCCACAAGCATGCCATTGCTGTGAGTATCATTTGTCAACAATATTTGTAGCATGTTCAACAATCGAATTAATATTGACAATTTATTCCTCTCTTGAGCTGGATCTCCCACTTTAAAGCAAGAGGCGGCTTGACAAAATATTGAGCTGTTATGCCTGAAGAAGGTGTATCATTTTAAAACTGTAATGTGTAGTGTTTACAAATGTTATTTGTACATGTACCACAAGAAAATTACAAAATAGAACAAGATATTCAAATGTTTTTCTGAATCAACTAAGAGAGGCCTAACAATGTGGCCAGGGACTGTACATCTTTATTTTGATTAGACGATAGATATAAAAATAAAAATTGTTAGAAAGAGACTGCGTTAGAAGCAAGGTCAAAACGACATGGAACAACAGCAAATTGGATGCTGTGATCCAAATGGAAGAAGAGGAATCGTATGGTAATGGCATGTTCTAGAAACCACAAAAAATATTTGATTCCAATTTCTCACTAAAATATTTTACTGTAAATATTTACCTATTCTTCGTAACTTATCAGCATACAAGAGAGCTGAAATTTTAAGATGTAATTCCTCCTTGTATGTATTATACTTTAACATGGCGGTTGGTTGGTTCCTCAGTTTAGGGGCTGCGACAACGCGGTCATGTAGCCCCGTGTACTTTGGGTGTGTGTAGAATCTGTCTGATAACCGGTGTTAATTGTGATGGCTGTATTAGTGTGTGTATCTGTTTTTTAATTCAAGTAAGGACTGCAACTTTGAATTTTTCAAATAGTTACTACTTGAATTTTTCAAATAGTTGCTACTTTTGCCGCCAAACGCCACCGTCAACGACTACTAGGCCTAGTTCAGAACTTAGCTACTAGACGCCACCGCAGTCGGCTCTTGGCAACGAACGTAGTAAAATAAGAGCGTTGTTTACATTCCTAACCTATACAATTTAGCTTCACACAGGTGTAATTAGTGGAAGGTTCTTTAACATGCCATAAATCTATGACATGGGACCGCTAGCTTTACTTCCCCTCCGAAGGAAGGTATACTGAGGGATAACATGTCCGTTTTTTTTTTAATTCTAATTTTGGAAAATGAAATGTTCATGAAAATGCTAATAAAAATCATGCAATATTAAAATGAATCATAAAAATTCAAAAATACATGTCAAAGTAAAGAGAGTGTCTTGAGAACATCCCTGAAAAAAAAAAAAAAAAAAAAAAAAAACAATGAATAATACAGGCATTAAAAACATCTTACGGCATATAACAACATATTTGTCACTGCCACAAGATTTTTATGTGTGCCCTTTTTAGCCCACTGTCATTTATGGGGGGGGGGAAAAAAGGCTTACGAGATCACCTTTTGTCCGTGTGTGTGTGTGTATGTGTCCCCCCTAATAAAATCTAAACGGCCGAAGCGATTTCAATGAAACTCGGTAAGTGCATACTACTACCACCACCTCTTTCGACCTCAGGTGTGCCTTTCAAATTTTAGTATGTTCACCAAACCAACATGGGGGCCAAGTGAAATATTTCACTGGCATTCTATATCACCGCAACAGTAACAGATATCACTCTGAAATTTTGAACGGTGATAAAGGGTACTACAAGAAGTTCATCTTCCATAAACCTGTTAAGTACAAAACGAACATGGCGGCCAAGCGAAGTTGAAGCATTTATATAGACTTTTCTCGCGATTTAACCATCCGAACGTAGTGAAACTTGGTACAGCAAATGTTCATACACATTGTAATGCACTGTCATCTAATTTAGTTCAATTGTTTACATAACCACAGAGATGGTGGCTGTGCAAAATTTTAAAATTAAGTTTTTTTTTAAATTGTGTCCTAATCATGCAATCAAAGTGGACGTTTGAATAATGAACCTACGCAATAATCTCCATCTAATGGTAGATATCTCTATGGCCTACATATAAAACAATCCAACATGGCAACCATCCAAAATATTTAGACGGTTCTCAATATCTACGAATCTATTACAGCAATCAAACTGAAATTTTGTATGTAGATAGAGGCAATTAACGTAAGTTCACTGATGGATCATTCAATAACCTGGCAAGCACAAAACCAACATCACGGCCATGAAAAATTTGGTTGGTTCCTCAGTTTAGGAGCTGCGACAAGGCAGACATGTAACCCCATGTACGCAAAATTTAAATAGTTACATGGATTTATCTCGCGACTTTTCCTCCGAGCACTATGAAACTTGGCACCGTATATATTCATAGAAATCTTAATATATTGATGTCTAATTTAATGGAATTTTATGAGAACTTAAAAATGGCGGTTGTGAAATTTTTAAAAATTTCATTTTCATTTCTCGTGTCCTAAGTGGGATATATGAAAATAGGCTACAGTATTTAGTTCTTCACGGAATACTTGTTAGTATTTATGTTTCGCTTTAACTGGGTAATTTTTCTGTGCTTAACCCGTCAGTGATCGCAACATGAGCAAATTGCTCACGGTTGTTGAAAATTAGCTTGCATTTTGAAGAGTATGTGGTTTTGACCCTGAGTGTTGGTATACCTTCCCATAGCAGCTTTGAGGGGAGGATTGATACATTGTCACGAGCTTCCATGACCTTGTGAAGAGAGAGAAATTATTACCTTCCCTTAGCAGTGAGTATTTTGCTTCACGCGCGACCAGTCCCATTGTTGATGTTGTTTGTTGATTTAGGGGCTTTGCGACATCATTGTCATGTAGCCCAAAACCAGTCATCTTAGCACTAATTTCTGTGCATTAAAGTTACGCTATACACAGTATTACTATCCTATGTTGTTTCATGGATGTAACAGTGTTCTTTGAAACTTATTATATCAAAGTTTGGTGCTGCAATGAATTCAATTCATGAGATTTTAGTCTGGTTTGGTGAAACTCCACATGGTTAGATCAAGGGCGAAAATAGTGACACTGACTGTAAAAATGAATACAATGAACAAAAATATCCAAGAGTTATAGTGCTACGATGGAACAGATTATTCCCGGATAGCAATAACAATGAGTAAATATTTGATGGTAATTGAGCCATGTGAAAAGGCTCAAACATTATACTAGACTGTCCTTATTATGAATTAGTGCAAAATGTATTATTTAATACTCGCGCCCTACATTTGACCTAGTTTCCTGTCTCTCACGTAGAGGGGACTAGCGTGCAGGGTGATGGATCTGTATTCCTTTGGCCTAGTTATTTGGGTAGTTGACAGATCGCGCTAGTGCGTGTATTTGTCGTTCACAGTATTTTGTGTTCCTAAAGAAGTTTTACTGGTGTCAAGCAGGGGATTGTGGGAACTGGTACCATGAATCAAATTGACAACTAAAGATATGTATAAAATACCACTTAAATTAACTCCGCCCTTGTCCGGAATGCAAAAGGAGGAGGGTTAGCTGGTTTGGCAACCAGCTGTAAAAACAGCTAACGCCGAATGTTGGGCGGCGGTCAATAACTCGACCCCCTGAAGGGGCAACGGCTTCTGGCAGATGAGCCCCTTTAGGTGGGGTGATGGTCCCCTCAGTGTAGGAAATGACACTGAAACCAAACCAACTTCTACCCCTTATTATTCCCGTTTTCCAACGGGGTCGGGGATGAGATGCGATGGTTTTTAAGGACGGATGCCCTTCCTGACGCCAACCTCATGAGAGGAGTTAATGAGAGATTAAATGAATGATGGTGAATGAAACTGGGCAAGGATGTGGGAGGAAGCGGCCGTGGCCTGTCAGGAGGTACCGTCCCAGCATTTGCCTGATGTTGAAAATGGGGAAACCCCGGAAAACCATTTCAAGAACAGCCGACGGTGGGGCTCGAACCCACGCGTCTACCAAGTCAGCAGAGAGCTTGGCCCCATGACCTAATGCTGTGCTTTAGCCAGCGTAGCCAATACTGTCGGTTACATTTGTTAATTTACCATTTATCTAAAATTTGATAAAATTTAAACAAAACAAATAAAAACAGTCATTAATGATCGTATTAGTTTGTCTTTTTTATTTCTTTGTATTTGCATGTATTTTCATGTACGATTACGTACATATCGGCCCAACGGCAAAACGAACGGAGGAGGAACTTCCCTTGTGGTTCTCAACGGTCGTGGAGGCGGATGAGGTCATGCCAGATGGACTGGCTGTGAAGGCGCAACTCAATGGTATTTAGAGTCTGCGGCAGTCCATTGCAGTCACAGTGTTAGAACCTGCACGTCTCATTTCTTTTGTGCCGCAGGGTATAGTTCTGAGATCATAGTGTGTGGGTCACTTCCGTGCAAGCTGTGATCCACCTCAAACAAAATCTCGCTTGTGGCACCTTTTTCCTGCTGTCACATCTTTCAACACAAGTCCAGCGGCGATGGGATAAGGATGGTGGAGGCAGGTTTTCGGGTTGAAACTGGAAGCCTCTAGTTCGGACCTGCACGTTGGCAGCAGATGTGTGATGGTCATCTTTCTGAGACCTCGTGACTACTCAGGAGTTCGGTCCTGCATCTGTGTTGGGTAGGCCTATTTAGGATCACCGCTGCCCACCCCGAATGGGGAAGGCCCTATAAAATGTGGGCTAAACATCGGTAGTCACACCTTCAGCCGGCTGGGAGACCGCACCCAGCGGGTCACCCCTTTTGCGGTCGAAAAAAGGAAAACAAAGAATATCCAAACATTAACGATAGGATCCTGGAATGTTCGAACGTTACTCGATTTGAAGGACAATAACAGGCCTGAGCGAAGAACAGCACTCGTTACCCATGAGCTTGGTCGAATAAACATAGATATTGCTGCCTTAAGTGAAACCAGATTGTCCAACGAAGGTAAAATTACTGAGTTCAGTTCAGGTTACACCATATTCTGGAAGGGAAAAGATGAGGGAGAGCGCTGTATTCATGGTGTTGGTTTCGCTATAAAGACCACACTGGTGAATGATCACCAGCTAACTCCAACTGCTGTCAGTGAAAGAATTATGACTCTCCGAATCCCACTCTCCGAGGGTCACTTTATGACTCTTTATCTCTGCATATGCTCCCCTTGGATGCTGATATAGAAGTTAAAGATCAATTCTACAACCTGCTGAGCACAATCATCACCAAAGTAGCGGCTTCGGTGGCGTAGTCGGTAGCATGCTGAACTGCTATGCCCAAGATAGCGGGTTCAAACCCGGCCGAAGTCGTCGGATTTTTTAAGAGCGTTAAAATCCTTCAGTATGCCTTCGTTCGGAGGGGAAGTAAAGCCGGCGGTCCCATGTCACAGATTTATGGCATGTAAAAGATCCTTTCACAGACTAAACTTGTGTAAAGCAAAATTTGTTAGGTTAGATTTCGTCAGAACGCTCTATCAAAAGTTCCAATGTTCACCACTAGGTATCATTGATATCTGGTGGCAAAAGTTGGAACTACTTGAAATTGAACGGAACTTGTAGCTCACCCTTTAGGGTGTCCGCTGGAAGCAGCTACAGACTCAGGCGAGCCGAACATGTCCTCGGACACTCCCGGCACTAAAAGCCATACGATAGATAAATAAATAATAAATCACCAAAGCACCATCTAGAGACAAACTCTTAATGCTTGGCGATTTCAACGCCAGAGTTGGTAAAGACCATCAATTATGGAACAATGTGATGGGAAAACAAGGACTTGGCAACTTCAATGCCAATGGCCTATTATTCCTTGGTCTATGTGCTGAACATGAACTCTTTATTACCAACATTCAGTTCCGCCTGCTACAATCGCTACAAAACCACTTGGATGCATCCTCGCTCGAAGCACTGGCACATCCTTGACTATATCATCACCAGGCAATGTGATAAAAAGGACATCCTTGTCACCAGGACCGCAAGAAGTGTCGATGACTGTTGGACAGATCATAAGCTCCTTTTTTGCCGGTTGAGGATCTCAATCTGCCGCAAACCGAAACGATCCATCCACAACCTGTCGAGACGGAAATTTGACACTTCTAAACTCCAAGTAAAATCAATTGCTACAGATTACAGAAATGAAATCGCAAATAAGCTGGCTAGTCACTCTGTTAGCACAAATAGTGTAGTACAGGAATGGACAACGCTTCAGAAGGTCATTACTGAGTCAGCTGAGGAAACAATTGGTTTTGTGAAGAACAAAAGACAAGACTGGTTTGATGAAAATAATGATGAAATTATGTGTCTCATCAATGCCAAACGGGAAGCCCATCTATCCTTTCTTCAAGATCCGTCTTCCAGTGTGAAAAAATCACAATTCGTGCAACTTAAGGGGAAATGTCAGGCACAAATCAGGGAAATAAAGAACAACTGGTGGCAGCGAAAAACTGAAGAACTGCAAAGACTATCTGATGCCTGTGACCTGCAAAACTTCTATGCAGGCATAAAGGAGGTATACAGCCCAATCCAATCATCCCACCATTTTAACTGAACAAGGACAAATTTTGGAGCGTTGGAAGGAACATTTCTCTGCACTTCTAAATCGTGCCTCCAATGTTGCCGAGGACTTTCTTCGAAACGTCCCTCAGCAGCCCCAACAACCAAGGATGGCGGTTCCGCCGACATTCCGAGATTTCACCAAAGCGCTCAATCAACTAAAGCCGAGAAAGGCTCCTGATCCTGATAACATTCCTCTGGAGTTGTTACAAAGTGGAGGTAGCCTTGAAGACTCGACTTTTTACACTTATCCTGTTAATTTGGGAAACTCGAGAAGTACCTGACGACTTGAAGAATGCTGCCATCATAACTATCTTCAAGAAAGGCGATCGTAGCGTGTGTGGGAACTACCGTGGTATATCGCTATTATCCATTGCAGGTAAAGTTCTCGCAAGAATTCTCCTATACCAGCTCCAAAGTATCTCGGAGAGGATTTTGCCTGAGTCTCAATGTGGTTTCCGAACCTCCAGGGGCACAACAGACACGATATTCTGTGCCAGACAACTCCAGGAAAAGTGCAGAGAGCAACAGGAGCCCCTGTATTTAGTTTTCTATAACCTGGAAAAAGCCTTGATTCAGTACCAAGACCTGCTATGTGGAAAGTATTAACGCACTTTGGATGTCCAGATCGCTATGTGGAATTAGTTAAAGCTCTTCATGATGGAATGCCTGGGAAGATTCTTCACGGTAACTCTGTATCCGATCCATTTCCAATCACTCACGGTTTGAAACAAGGCTGTGTGCTTGCTCCAACACTCTTTGCATTGTACATGGCTGCCATGATGTATGAATCATCTTCCAACAACCCAGGCATCGAGATTAAGTTTCACTTCGATGGAGGTCTTTTCAATCTGGCAAGACTTCGTTCACAGAGACATACCCAAGTTACCCAGGAGACAGAACTGCAGTATGTCGATGACACCGCATCTCCTGCTCCGACAGCTGCAGAGCTTCAACAATCGGTCAATCGCTTTAGCACTGCGTGTGATCTCTTTGGTCTCACCATCAATGCAAAGAAAACAAAGGTGCTTGCACAAAATGCCCCAGGATTACCTCTTCCTGAGTTCAATATCTCCATCTTAGACTCAACACTGGAGCAGGTTGATCATTTTTCATATCCTGGTAGCATCTTGTCTAAACGGTGCACTTGCGAACAGGATGTTGACAAAAGAATTGGGGCTGCCCATGCAGCATTTGGTCTCTCACAAATCCAACCCCTCGTCCTCATCGTGGGAGATGGGCAACGTAATTAAGTAGGGGATTGCCTGTAGGGGTGAAGTACAGTGGGGACTTTGTGTGCCTCAAGACCGCTACGGTAGCTGTGAAGGCCCTACAGGAACCCTGAAGAAATTACGGCTATGATGATGATGATGATGATGATAATTGTTGTTTTAAGGGGCCTAACGGGGCTCTGGTGAAACAACTGCTGCCTTGTAGTTTGGAGTTGGTTCTTCAAAGGCTAAGGGAAGAAACCCTGACAGAAAATCAGCCTGGTGCCTCAGGCTTAAGGTGGCAGCCCCTCCAAGGCACTCGGAGGCAGTGGGTTAATCACTCACTCCTCTTAAATAAACTGATTACGGAAACTGAAGCGAAATTACAAAACCGGACGGATAACCTGATGACGACTTTTGGCATGAAGAGGACTACGAAAATCGGTTTCTGGAATGTGAGGACCTTGATGGAGAAAACAAGACTGAAACAAGTGGCACAGGAGATGAAGAACTATGGGCTGGATATCCTAGGATTGAGTGAAGTGAGGTGGCCAGGATTTGGTGAAATACAGACAACAGATGGAATTACATTTCTCTATTCTGGGGGTGATGATGAAGAACACAGGGATGGAGTGGGGTTGCTGCTCAACAGAAATGCAAAGAGAAGCCTTATGGAGTGGAAGCCAATTTCTAGTAGGCTCATGTTTGCTAGGTTCAAGACAAAGATCAGGAATGTGATCATCATCCAATGCTACGCGCCTACAGAACAATCGGAGCCAGAGAAGAAGGAAGAATTCTACCAAATGCTGCGAGATGTCACAAGACAAACAATTAAGAAGGACATTCTCATTGTTATGGGAGACTTCAATGCGAAGGTGGGCTCAAACAATGAGGGGTTGGAGCAGATCATGGGTAAACATGGCCTTGGTGAGATGAATGACAACGGGGAGAAATTTACGGAATATTGCGCCAGTCAGGATTTGGTGATGGGCGGCACGGTATTTCCTCATAGGCGGTGCCACAAGGTCACCTGGGTGTCTCCTGATCAAGTCACAGAAAATCAAATTGATCACGTCGCGGTGAGCAGGAGGTTCAGAAGAAGCTTGGAAGATGTTAGGAACAAGAGAGGAGCGGACGTTGGTAGTGACCATCATCTTGTGGTTGCCAACTTCCGCATGAAGATCGTCGCAGTCCGCCGAAAGTTTAACACTCGGCACAACAACTTTGATGTGGGCAAGCTTAAGAACCAGCAGAGATTGGACCAATTTAAACTGGAGCTCAGAAATAAATTCCAGGTGTTGGACTCCGAGACAGAGAAGGGCGTGGAGACTGTGTGGAGCGAGGTAAAGAATATCTTCGTGGAAACCAGTGAGATGCAGCTCGGGTACAAGAACTACCTGCGGAAAGAATGGATATCCGATCAGACCTGGGACAAGATAAATTATAGGAAGGAGATTAAGGCCAAGCTCAACACCTGCAAGACTAGGCAGCAGAAGGCTCTCACACAAGCAAAGTATTCAACAGCAAACAGGGAGGTAAAGAGGAGTGTACGGAAGGATCATAGAGGTGGATTGATGAGCAGGCGGAGAAAGCAGAAGAAGCGGCAAGAAGGGGGGACGTTAAGGAGCTCTATGGCATCACAAAGATGCTTTCGAAGAAAGGTTTTAATAAAACTAGGCTTGTGAAGAGCAAGACGGGCGAGATCCTCACGACATGTGAACAGCAGCTGACAAGATGGAGAGAACACTTTGCGGAGGTTCTTAATAGAGATAGAGGACCAGAAAGTAAGCAGCGAGGAGAAGATGAAGAGGAAGCAGAAAGTGACGCAAGCATCAGCCTCGACTCCCCAACTCGGGGTGAAATACGGATAGCGTTGAAGCAGATGAAATGCGGGAAGGCACCAGGTCTGGATAATATCCCAGCGGAAGTACTGAAAGCAGACCTGGATATTACGATCGATCTGTTGCACCCGCTGTTGGAGAAGATCTGGAAGGAGGAGAAAATACCAACCGACTGGAAGAAGGGGTTGATAGTCAAGTTGCCAAAGAAAGGGGACACCACAAACTGTAACAACTGGAGGGGTATCACCTTGCTGTCCATTCCAAGCAAAGTGCTGGCGAGAGTCATCCTGAATCGTATAAAAGACTGCGTAGAAAAAAGGCTTCGGAAGGAACAGGCTGGGTTTCGACAACATCGCAGCTGTGTGGATCTCATCAACACACTCCGAATCATCCTGGAGCAGAGTGTGGAGTGGCGGAATACCCTTTACCTCACATTTGTTGACTTCGAGAAAGCCTTCGACTCCGTAAATCAAAGAATCATGTGGAAGACCCTCGAGGAATATAAAATTCCAACCAAGATCATCAGAATCATGGAAGAGATGTACGAAGGGTATGAGTGCCAGGTTCTTCACAAAGGCAAATTAACAGAAAAGATAAAGGTCAGTTCCGGAGTGAGACGGGTGTGTCCTTTCCCCCACTCTGTTCCTGTTGGTCCTGGATAGTGTGATGAAGAAGGTAATGGGAGGACGGAAGAGGGGTATTCAATGGGGTATAAATGACAGGCTTGAAGATCTGGATTTCGCGGACATTTGTCTTATGGCACAACGGTACCGAGACATAGAAGATAAGCTGAGGAGGTTGCAGAGAGAAGCAGGACTGATGATCAACACCAACAAGACCAAAGAGATGAGGATAAATTCTGACATCACGATTAGTTTGACAGTCAACGGAAAGGACATTGAGCGAGTTGAGTCCTTCCTCTACCTTGGAAGTATAGTCACAAATGATGGGGGAGCAGAGGAAGATGTTCGAAGCCGTATCAGGAAGACAAATGGTGCCTTTGTCCAGCTCTACCCCATCTGGAGAAATAGAAACATTTCCAGGAAGATCAAGCTCCGCCTTTTCAATAGCAACGTAAAGTCGATTCTTCTCTACGGCTGTGAAACATGGAAAGTCACAAAACCAATCAACAACCAGCTACAGGTGTTCATTAACAGATGTCTGCGTCGCATCATGAATGTGAGGTGGCCGGACATAATCTCAAATGAAGATCTTTGGACCATCACCAATCAACAACCGATTAGCATCCAGATCAAGGAGAGGAAATGGCGCTGGATTGGTCACACACTAAGGAAGCCGGACGGAGCTATTGAGAGGGCGGCGCTAGACTGGAATCCTCAAGGCGCCAGGAAGCGAGGTCGACCTAAGAAGATCTGGAAGAGGACGATCGAAAATGAAATTGCAGAGGTGGACAAGAACTGGAGTCAAGTGAAGAGAATGGCCAGGAACCGTACTGCGTGGAGAAATTTCGCCAAGGCCCTATGCTCCGGAAGGAGCGGCAGGAATTAAGATGCAGCATTTGGCCGTTTAATGCACAGAGTCTTCACGAATAAAGACCTAAAGATGCATACCAAACTCATGGTGTACAAAGCTGTCGCCATCTCAACGCTACTGTATGGCTGTGAAACTTGGACACTCTATCGCCGTGATATCAAGAAACTTGAGAATTTCCACCAACAAAAGATGAGATACATCTTGAATATCAAGTGGGAGGACTACGTGACAAACACTGCAGTTCTCGAGAGAGCGCATCTCAATAGCATTGAGACAACTATCATCGCTCATCAACTGAGATGGTTAGGCCATGTTCACCGTATGAGTGATACCAGGCTTCCACGTCAATTCCTTTATGGTGAACTTTGCTCTGGCACTAGACCTCATGGGGCCCCGTTGAAGCGTTTTAAAGACCAGTTAAAACACATCATGACGACGACTGGTATAGACATCCACTCATGGGAAACATCTGCTGCGGACCGTTTACAGTGGCAGAACACTACATCGACGGCTGTCAACTTCTTTGAAGAAGAACGTCGCAGACATGAAGAGGCCAAGCGACAAGCAAGAAAGCTTCGTCAATTGCAACCCCGCCCTCCCCCGACCATTGAGTGCAATTTGTGTGGGAGCATGTTTTATGCCAGGATTGGCCTGTTTAGTCATCAGAAGCACATCCACAAGCTGGTCTGAAAAGCTCTATGCAGGAAGAAGTATGTTTACTCGGAACCGAGTTACAGCCAACGACCACTTAAATGTAATTAGTGCCGTGTGCACTAGCCTACTAAGTCATTGTTGTTTTAATGCGCCTTTTATTATGATTGGTCACTTTTAAATTTTTGTGTCGTGTTCAAACATTTTGTGATGTCATTCCTGGCTGCCATGTTTGAAAAAGTTAAGAGGGCTTCTGGATATTGAATACATCGGAAGTGGTTTCGGTCGTTCCCCAGATAAGAATTCTCTTAAAATTATTCATAATCCTGGGATATTGCCGTGTGAAAATAAAATTAAAGTTCTAGATGTTTCGAGAGGAACCTTGCCTCCTTTTTCAATAGAATTAAAACAATGTGGCCAAAACATCTGTGTCAATGAGCTTACAAAAACTAGAGAAATTCCTCTCTGTTCGTCACCAGAAAGCAGCCAGAAGCTACTGTCTGGGGAAAATATGGTTTTAAGAGGTCTGTCAACTTGGACTATGAAAAAGCTTGATATAGCATGGAACCGAGGATTTATGGATTTCGATCATCTGACTGTATTGAAAAAGATACCGGAAAAACATAAAAGTGGACCACCAGCGCCTGTGGAATGGCAGCCATTATTCATGGATGTGCAGGTTCGTGTTAGTAAATTTATGGTTTAAATAGATGTATTTAAATTATCCTGAGTGGCCCGGAGAAAAATGCATACGGTATGTTTATGGATTTTATTTAATTTTCTAATTTGTTTGTGTTTTATTTGTGAAGTTATTTTTCGTTGATAGGTCGTGTGATGTTGACCACTAATTGTAGCATCTAATTCATTTCTTTTAAATTTATGCCTTATTATATTGGCATTTTATGTAATTTCTTTTCTTTGTGCATGGTTTTTAACCTGTAAGTTATGTTTTGTTTTTTTGTATTCCGGGGACTCTTCTTCTTATTTCTCGATAGGTTTATTTTCCTGTTAGGTGGATGATATAGTTTATTCAGATAGATTTTTTTTTTAATATACTCGGATCTTTCAAACTATGTTATTTTTCTTTAAATTATATTCCTGCCTTTTTATTTTATTGCTTCGATTTTTGAAAGGTTCACTATCTCACCGAGGCAAATATTAAATTATTATTTTAGGTTAGTCATTCCTGTGAACCGCATACACAATTGGGCACCATAGTATTTTCCTTTGTTTCCTAAAGATTGTTTTTTTCTTTTCAATTCCTGATGCATGCCGGTAATTGGCAATTGTCTTCAATAATGGCCTAGAAAACTGGCTAGACGTGTGTGATTGGTAGTGGCCGAGTTTTTCAGAACTCGTGCAGTTTGTGTAGGGTAATTATTACATTTTATTTTCTTTTATCTAAACTGTGTTATGTAAACAAAGAAATTAGTTGCCTTATTGTGTAATTTAATATTCTCTTTTTTCTTAGGGGAAAACTTGTAGCTTGTGCTACTAGTCAGCATTTCTAAGTCTACCCTAATTATTTGTTTGGTGCTGGTGTCCAATCGTAGGTTGAGATTTATTTCATCTAACTTGAGGTGATCATTCTATTTTCATTTAACATCAGTGTACCTGTGAAGGCGCTTGTTACTATTTTCCTTGGCATTCTCTGCCCCTCATGTAAAATGTCATGTTGTCGTTTAGCCTTTAGCTTATTTGTATCCTCAGTGATATCAGGTAATTTAAAGTCAGGATTAGCCAGGGTTTATTTCTCTTGCGTTTGAAAGTAGACAAACTTATTATCCAAGTTATTCTTATTTATCGTAAAACTCATTTAGGTTGATTTTAGTAATTAAATTTTATTTAACTTACCCGCTCCAGTCATGCTGTTATTGGTCAGGACTTATGTGAGAGCATGGGGAATACTAGCTACAAAACCTTATGGGATCCTTCATCCTAATTCCAACTTATAGGGCATAACATTAATTTTGGAGAGAGCACCGAAAAACCACACAAAGGACTCTGAAAACCCGGTAGCAGGATTCAGCGTGGAGACCTAGAAGTAAGAAGCCGGAGGAGGTGGTGGAGTGTAATGGTTTGTTCCAGGTAGTTCCTGGTCGGCTGCTGCATCTCCAAGGGCAGTACAGTGGGTGTGTGAGTGGCTCCCGATGTCACGTTCTGTTCACTTCGAATTAAGCAATCCTTTTCAATTTCACTTCCTCTCCCCCCGGTTGCCACAGTAATTATAATGCAGAATTAATAAGATTATGATAAAATATTATTCTTCAGTGTTCCCTAACTAATCTATCAATAGAATCACTTTTTAGTCGGTCAACACGAGTGTACCAAATTAATTTAATCCCCTAGTGCCAGAAATATATACAATGGAATCTCGTTAGCACGTTCTCGGTAACCAAGTTTTCCTGTTTAACGTGATGTTTTTCTCAAGTCCCAGTCCCAATCCTATTAAATACATGATGATATATCTCCCCTTAATACGTTTTCTATTCCCGCTTACGACGATCAAATTTTCGTTGGACTATTTACTAGGGAACCGGATTTTATTATTATTTCATAATAAAATTCGGCATGTGGAAAACACGATCCGATATTGCTTCCTAGTTATTGACAGTGTAGATGATTTTAGTGTGTTTTGACGGTGAAGTGACTTGAGCTATGACGCAACAAAGAAGATAGCTGACGTGTCTCTCTCTCGCTGCCCTTTCTCCCCCTTCCTTTGTCTTGTTCTTAGTGTTTTCTCAGCCTTCGCACAGATTTACGTCCAGATATGACCTATTTTATTGCGTGTTTCATAATGGATTAGATGAAAGTATGGCAGATAACAAATGATGAGAAGTTGAAATACATTTGAGACTTGGACTGTAATCCTCACATGAAGCGTGTGGATATAGCACGAAAGTGGAACATTCCTCTGTGTACACTGAACACTATTCTCGGCAAAAGGAAGGAAATTGAACGTGCATTTGATGAAGGAGTGAGCGGCCAAAGGAAACGTATGCTAGAGGGACAGTTTCCTGAACTAGAAAGCGTGTTATTGAAGTGGTTCAAGCAAGCCCGTGCTTCAATCATACCAATCGACGGAACCATGGTTCGAACACAGGCCTGTAATTTAGCAGCTCAGTTGGGCATCACTGAATTATAAGCTTCGAATGGCTGCATCGAGAGAGTCAAGATTCGGCACCAGCTGGTGTACATATGTGTGCGAGGCGAGGCTGCTAGCGTAAATACCAATACAGTAGAAGCGAGGAAAAGTACTTCACTTCCTCAGCTTCTCGAAAAGTACAGTCCTTATGATGTTCTCAACGTGGACGAAACAGGCTTGTTTTTTCACCTCTCACTGGACAAATCCCTGGAATTTAAAGGAGAAAAATGTCATGGGGGAAAGTTGAATAAAGAAAGACTGGCAGTACCGTTGAGCTGCAATGAAAGTGGAACGGAAAAGTTGGTTCCACTGGTAATAGGAAAAGCAAGGAGTCCACGCTGATTTAGAAAGGTGAGAACATTTCCTTGCAACACCTGGGTGACAACAACAATATTTGAACATAATTGACGTGCGCTGGATGCATAAATGGGTGCCCAGAACAGGAAACTCTTGTTGTTCGTTGACCGATGTGCAGCACATTCCACTGACACGGCTTATCAATGGAACGTGATAATTGCTTTTTCCCGGCTAACTGCACTAGTCACCTGCAGCTGCTTGATCCGGGCATCATCAGATGCATGAAACACAATTACAGGAAGCGGCTCGTTCAGAAGCGGTTGGCATCAGTTCAAACCACTACGAGGAAAATAACAGTACTGGAAGCGATGCATTTTGTAAAATCTGCCTGGGATTCAGTTGAACCGAACACCATCAAGCATTGTTTTAACATGGCTGGTTTCTGTCGTGTTGATGCAGATGACGTCACGCCTGTGGACGGAAACCTTGCGAAGACTGATGAATGGCGACAGGCGAAGACAACGTAAGCTTCGATGCTTATGTAGACGGTGATGACAGTGTTGTGGTATGCCAGTCTATGACGATTGACAAAATTCTTGAGCAGCAGACGGCAGATAAAAGGACGGGAAGAAAGTGAAGAAGAGGATGAACCAGAACCTACACCAGTGCCTACACTTTCAAAAGCTCTAGAAGCAATGAACACAGTGCGATCATATGTCACAAGTTTTGTTGTTGATGATGATGACATGGCTTTAATGATGAAGATGGATTCGGTACTATGTAAACTTAGACAAAAGAAAAAGCAGTCCACTCTGGATAGGTTTTTCAAAGCTGTGTAATGTGCAATATATATTTTTATTTTGGAATATGTTATAGTGTGTGCTGTGTAATGTGTGATGGTTGGACTATATTATACTGTAGTATAGAGTTACAGTAATTCATATTTATGTTATTTAATCCCTGTGTAAGTTACTGATCACCTATGTTTATGTAGTGACTGTGGTGGTGATTTAACATGCACTTCTACACCACGTTCTTTCTTATACAGTACATTGTAAATACAGTATGGCGTTTTTCGGTAGTATGTTTTCCCGCATTTGACGTCCACATTTTTCAGTCCCTTGCAAAACGTACTAACGAGAATCCACTGTACATGAATAAATACAGTGTATAAAACACTTCTCATATAAATGGGGTAGGTCAGGTATTTGGTGTTGCTGAATACTTATTTTCTTTGTTCCCAATGTACAGTATCGATTTAGCTAACACGAACCAAACCTTATAACCATAGTGGCCCAAGGTAAATCATATTCTTCCCACTATTTTTGATGTTCCATATTGAGCCCGAATTTGGCTTATTTTAGGTCAGATTTGTGGTAATTTCTATACCCAATGGTATTGGTGCTGTATGGAAGAAATGACATTGGATTCATTCTAAGAATTGAGTTTTTGGCTAAGTTGAGTAATTTCAAATGTATCATGGGACTTCTGGAGAAGGTCATTTTCTTATGGTAATGAACTGGACTGCGCCTATATTGAGATTATTGTGGTATCTACGAGTACTGTGCAGGTAACTCTATAACCAATCAGGAAGTTTGATTCTAGTCAGAAGACTCAGAAACATCATCACGTTATATGTATTTCCAGTAATTAGCATTATTAAGAAGATTATATCACTTGAGAAGACGTCTAAATTAATTAGGAAGCTTCAGTTATGATTATAAGGACGTAGACAATCACTGTACTATGTTTAATTGCTATATACATGTACGCAAAATCTATCCCTTCCCCTAGCAAGGTGGCGGTTATGGAAAATTCTAGGCAGGAGCGGTGTAAGAGGGGAGGATCATTCTGTCTTATGAAATCCGAGACGTGAGGTGAGGGAAGTGTCGTTCCCGATAGCAGTCAAGGTTAACATTGGAGTAGCGGGGGAATGTCTACCCTCCAGAGTCGACCACAACATGGGCCAAGCTGAGGAAAGAAGGCCGGACTAGCTATGCAGTATATTGAAAGTAGGCAAAGTCGAATCAAAGCTTATAACAGTGAAAGTAAAGACAATGAAGCAATTCCACGACTACATCCGTGTGTGTAATGAAGTTACAGATAGTCAGCAATGAATTTCAGCGAGATTAGTAAGAAGATATTATTATAAAACACAGAAACAGTGCGTGTTTGAAAAACGTCACGCTAGCTACAGCTTATACGCAGTGCAAGCGAGCGAGATTGTGTCAAATAGGGACTGGCAGTACAGGTCCAAGAACGAGCCTTGTGACAAAACTGTGTGAAGGAACATCGAGTTGGCATAGTAAACTGATAGCTGCATTGAACAATTATACATGATGTGTTATACAATAAAACGATTTCGAGTGATATTTGACTTCGACATGAAGGTGGTGATGATTGTTTAAACTAATTACGTGCGCCTGGAATACAGATAACAGAAAGTAGATGCATTTACGAGTGAACATTAGTTGAACGTTCATTGAAATATGACTTCACACTTTTCGAAGTTTATTTCATTATATCACCATGAATGTTTATCAACGATATTACTCATTTACGGTGATCAACTTTAAAACTCGGAGATCCGTCATGATACTGTCAGAATTATCAAGATCAGAAGGGATGAGCCCACTGAACCCAGAAGAGACTACTAGAGCCGATGAGGAAGCAGTTCGCTTTCAAGAACGAGGAGGTCCAGCCCAGGGGAGAGTAGTTCGAGCCCCCGAGTTGCAGCGGACCGCAGTTAGAGTTCCCACTCGTGCTGTAATACTAGTCCATCAGGATATATATTCAGTTCCTCTGAACCTGCCAGATTCAACACCAGGTAGAATCGACGATTTTTATTACTTGTAGTTTGAGAATTTGACAATTCTATTCAGCAACAAATCTTCCATTATTTTGTGTGCATTGATTCTTCGGAATTTTTATAGCTCGATGCTTAGTTGGATGTTAAGGTTTTCATGCCAGCTTTGACGTTGATTGTTCTGTGGTGGAACATCAAGATTATCTGTTTAAAATTTTCTTATTTCTCTTTCGAGATCATTTGGATATTTTTATAATTCAACCCAGTTGAATTTCTTTTGAACTTAGGAGCATTAAATATTTTTTTCACGACGATTGTCTTAGAAAATTCTTAAATTTTGCCATGTGCTTGGAATAATGCGATCTTGGGTATTTTTCTTGTGAGAAGATTGAATTATCGTAGGGGAAAAACACGTCGATCTTATCAACATTTTATAATGAATTCGACACCGGAAATATATACGATTTTGTGAAAGAAATTTTATTTTCTTGTGAAACCATGTGGATTTTGAAAGACTTGACATTGAACACTTAATGATATTTGTCATGTCTGTTAACTATTTTATTCTGGACAGATAGCATTGTTCTATCTTTAACAAATAGTAGGATTAAATCAAATCTTTCGAGGATTTGTTTTTCAGAGATATTTTAATATTAGGATCGTCTTAATCCAGTTGATACTTGGAGGGGTCGTTTTCCAAAGTATTTATGTCTGACCCGTTAATAAAATTAACTCGCATCCAACCGCTCCGCGGCCGGTTGTTGGTGCTATACTGACCTTCACTGTACCGATAATTGTCTAACTAAACTTGTATCTCGCCTAACTTCCGCGAGGTTCTGTACTGTCGATGGCTCGATCTAGTGGCAAATGTTTGTACCTCGACATGTTTGTACCTCGGAGAGTCTCTGTCCAGTAGATGGCTCGACCTAGTGGCAAAAGTTAGAACTTAATTTTTGAAGTGTACGAAGCTTGCCGATCGGGTCCGTTGGTGCCCGAACGAACTCTTATTGTCTCGGTTGTTGACAAAAACAAAAGTAAGTTGAAGCAATTCTTACAAGTGGAAGAGATGTGAGATCTAAATCTCTGGTGTAAAACGGGGATCATCTGGCCGTTAGGCCAGGTAAATCTCCTTTCCCCGATATTATTTCATCACTGCGTGATGTACATTTACCGTCTGCCGAAGGGAAATCTATATCATCGGGTTAAATATGTAAACATGAAGAAATACGTAATGTATGTAGTTTGGCTACAACAGGAGTACATCGATTAAGTTTCGTTATGTGTTAAAAGTTATTGGAACTACTTGTGAGCTGAAAAGGTGAATTGGTCGTCGGTACGAGTATACTGTGTTGGTATTATTCTTCATATTTTTATGTTGCAGTCTAGAGCTGTTGAATAATTATCTTAGTGCAGTTGGCATATATTTTGCTATTGGTAAGTCTCTTGGTTTGGAGAACCGAGTGAGCCTAGCATGAAATGAAGGTTCCAATAACTTAATTTTTTAATCTGATGTAAGACATATATTTATATGTATTTTAGGGGCTGTGTTTAATCTTTTATTTCTGACGTGCCGAGCTGTGTAACGTTCAGATCTCATTTTGTGTTGAGCGAGGAATTTCCCTAACCTTAAAATATTTTCGTAATAATTAATTTTCTTTTCCTCGTCTCATTTAGTATGGTCTCTTATAGACTCTGTTTAATATATCACTTCTTATGATATGTATTTTATTATTTCGTCCGTTGCCTGGAAACAACGTCGGGATTGTTAATTTTTTTCATGTTTCTCTTGGAAACAATGTGGGTAATTTTTCCAGTCGAGTTGTGATCAGTCATTTTGCAATTGCTTGCTGTATGCACGTATTTGAGGTTGGTCGTGAATAATTAATTGATTTAAAGACTCTTTCAATTTATTCGAAGGGAATATTCTCTAAACGGTTTGACGTTGTCATTACTTCGAAGTTTTTCGTGGATATTTATGCATTTCATTGGGATCTAATTCTACTGATCTGGAATATAATTTGTTCTTCGGTTATTAAAAGGGTAAATACTTACTTCTTCTTCCCACTTGTGGGTTCCTTGCTTCTTAATTTTAATTAATTTGCTTTCTTTATGTTTATATTTTATGTTATGTTCATCTTTAAAAAATGCATGTAAAATTGTCCTCTCATTTAATTATATTTTATATTATGAAACATGCTTCGTGTTTTCTTCAATCTTAGATTTAGTGCTCTTCTCTCAACTTAATTACAACTCGGGTATGGTAATTTGTCCAGCCGTTCCACACACATACCCTAGTTACTCTTTGTTATTATTTATTTTTTAAATTTCTTGTAGGGTTATTTATTGCTTATCTGTTAGTGTTTCTTAAGGTAACTTGTGGGTACATGCTTTGGTACCTAGTCGCGTGGTTTTGTTTCCACTTTGTATTTTGTTGAGAGAATGTGAACTGGGTTTAACTTGGAGGTTACATATTCTGAAAAATATTGTATTAATCCTATGTGATTTTATGTTTCATGTCGACTATAAATGGAGCAACGGAATCTTAGGGCAGCTTACAGTTTGACCAAAGAAGAAATTATTTATGAACTCCTGATTAGAGGTTCTACTTCTTCTGGAAATAGGGAAAAGGATCTGATATTACTGAATGCAGTTACGGATAATCCTGTACTTGTACCAAACTGGAGGAAATTTGACTGGACGTTAGGTAAGTCCCTTATTGTACCATCTGTTGAAAGTTTAATTGTGGTTTTTCATTCATTAAACTCTGACTGTGCTCCGTCCTATTCTCAACTTACCAGATTTAAGGTCCGCTGTTTACATTGGTACCATCGCCTTCGTGATTTAATAGAAGTTTGGCAGGATAAAGATCCTGAATTCCATTTAAAATTAATTTCTCTTCGTGCTAAGCTTGTTGATTGTTTTTTTTGCGTTATTCCCAAATAATAGTGAGAGTGCGAGTGTTAACCCTGTTGTGTGTGCAAATGAAGAGGTTCCTTCTATTAGTGGATTGAACGAATTTGTGCATAATATCAGTGTTGAAAGTAATTTAGGAAGTTTTTGTGGATCTTTGTCGAATCATAGTGAACCTGCAGCTATGTATAATCACCAAACTATCCAAGTGCGTTCAGAATATCTGAGATTAGGTCTGAGTGTAGCAATGTCAGAACAGGATCGAACTCATCACGCCATAACCTTGAAAATCTTGATGATATTAATGTTTCCTTTGCTAATGTGTCCATCTCTGGTGATGCGAACAACCAGGTTAGGGGTAATTTATCAAATGCTAGGTCAAATGTTGAAAGATTATCGCCCCTATGTTCTGAAAATCCTATTAATCCTATGAATTTAGAACATGATGTGTCATCTAATGTAAATAATAATCCTCGTGTGGAGTTTAAAATGGGAATTAAGTTTGGTAGTGTACCTCATCCCTTAAATGCTTGCATCCAAAATCTAGAGATGTGCAACAGTAATGATGCTAACCTGTTAATTAAATTTTTAAAGCAATTTATTGAACTTACTGACAATTTGGGTGTTCTGATAGTCAAATTTTCAACCTGATCTTTCCTTATACCTCTGGTTTATTAAGAGAAAAGTTAATTGTAGCCATGGAAGGTTGTTATTCCATTGATCGATTCCATCGTGAAATTCCGTTGATCGATTCCATCGTGAAATATTAAGTTCATTTATTCCTAGTCGTGCTTTGAGTATGCTGATGCATAATTTTTTCTATAGAGTTCAGAGATTCGAAGAGTCTTTAAATGATTATGTAACTGATATCAAGTCTTATGCTAGAGTTTTTTCTGTGCAATTAAGTGAACAACAAATTGTAGCTTCTATATTGGAAGGGATTAATCCAGAAAGCAGGTCATATTTGACAACATGCAGTATTCCCATAAATTTCTCTGATTTAAACAGATTTGTGTTGAACTCGGGTATTATCAAACACTCCGATTCCTTGAGAGTTGCCAATGTTCCTCCACCTAATTTTAATTTTAATCAATCTCAGGATTATGGAAATCCTTTCCGTTATGATAGCTCGCAAGGCCCTTGTTTCCAAAATAGAAATTCCTTCGATTCGAGTAATCGCACATCGAATAACAGGAGAAGATGTGATACTTGTGGATCATTTCAACATATTGCTAAATGGTGTACGAGAAAACCTAAACATAACCAATGACTAATTCGTAAGGAGACTTCTTCGGATTGTCATGCCTCAAATAGTTCTAAAATAAATTCTATGAAGGTAAATAATTATTTTGATGATGCCAGAAGTCTCAAACCTAAAGTGAGGTTATGTAGTCGCATTTCTGAAGTTTCTAAACATTGTTCCCCATTTATTGATATTTTGGTAAATAACAAACCTGTTACTGCTCTGATCGATTCGGGTAGTGTGAAATCATTTTTAAGTAAAAACTGGTTTGAAAATATGAGGTCAGTATGCAAATTTGGAAAACTTATTAAAGAACCGAATAATTTTGTGTCAGCGAACAGTTCTAGTCTTTGAAGTTTTAGGATTGGTAAGCTTGAAGATCCGCATTTTAGATTTCACTTGGAGATATGATTTTTGGGTTGCAAATAATTTATCTTGCGATGCTAATATGGGTGCTGATTTTCTGTCTCATGTTGGGTTGTTACTAGACCTTAGAATCAGGTCATGTTGGTTTCGTTTCAAGCCTAATTTAAAATTAAACTTCAAGCCTTGTCTTAGTTTTTCCGGAGTGAATTCCTCCGAAGTTATATCGAGTTCTGACACCATTGAGGAGCTTAATTTTGAAAATCTAAAACCTGAACAAGCTGATAAACTTTGTGAACTGTGTTCATCCTTCCCTGAGGTTTTGACAAATAAGTTAGGGGTGACCAATCTATTGGAATACAAGATTGATGTTTCTGATAATATTCCAGTCAGTTCGCCACCGTATAGACTAGCCCCTCCCAAGACGAAAATCTTGAAAGAGATAATCGACGAGATGTTAGATGAAGGGATCATTAGTAAGTCTACTTCCTCGTATTCATCACCTATATTCTTGGTGCCCAAACCTGACGGTAAATTTCGCCCAGTAGTTGATTATTGAGCTCTTAATAAAAAGGTTATTCAGCAGTCCATCTCACTTCCTGATCTGAGATCTTGCTTTGCATGGTTTAGGGGTGCTAACTGGTATACGATTTTAGATCTGAATCGGGCGTACTTTCAGATTCCATTAACTGAGGATTCTAAATATCTAACAGCCTTCTCCACTGACTGGAATCTCTTTCACTTTAACCGTTTACCATTTGGGATCTCCACGGATGCAGCCATCCTAAGCCGTTTGCTGGATATGTTATTTGATGGAATCAAGTTCAAGTTTGTGTATCATTATCTAGATGATGTAGTCATATTCAGTGAGAACTTTGATGATCATCTGGAACATATTAGTGAGGTTATGTCTCGTCTAAAGAAAGCTGGTCTTGCCGTAAAACCATCTTAAGTTTCCTTTGCTAAATCCAAGATTTCATTTTTGGGACATATCGTAACATCGTCTGGAATTTCTGTGGATCACTCGAGAACCCAAGCGATTCGTGACTTTAAGCCCCCCAAGAATGTTAAAGGTGTATCAAGGTTCATCGGTATGATGAACTATTTCCGCAAGTTCATTAACAATTTCGCTCAGCGTGCTGCTCCTACAAATATGTTGAGGAAGAAGGGAGTTGATTTTGTTTGGGGTCCTTCGCAAGAAGCAGCATTTGAAGATTTGAAATTAGCTTTGATAAATGCACCTATTTTGTCCATCCCTGATTTCTCCAATACCTTTATTGTGCAAACCGATGCCTCCAATAGTGCTGTTGGTGCAGTATTACTACAAGACCATGGAAAAGGTAGATTACCTATTGCATACACTTCCCGCACTCTGAATGCTGCAGAAAGAAATTACTCTGTTTATGAACTCGAAGGTTTGGCCGTCATGGATGCTCTTGAAAAGTTCAAGTTGTATATCGAACATGTACCCTTCGAGTTAGAAACCGATAACTAAGCCTTGAGTTCTTGGCAGACCTAGGAAAACTGGTAGAATAGCTCGTTGGGCCACTCGAATTTCTTCCTTTAAGTTCTCTGTGCGTCACATCCGAGGGAGTGAAAATGTCATCGCGATTGTTTAAGTCGGATGTATAGTGACACTAATGTTGAGGTTGAGGAAAATGTGAAGTGTAACGCAATTTTGGAACATAACATGTCAAACGTAATTCTGTCTAACTGTCCCATGTTGTTTCGGGATGTATCTGAATATCAAAAGGAAGATCCAGTTCTAAGTGAGATTATAAGAAAATTAGAGGTTGGTGAAATTGTAAAACCATATTCCTTAAGGAATGGAATCTTGTGTTGTTTGGCCCGTTCTGATAGAACACCTAAGATTGTTCTTCCCACTGTTTTAGTAGGCGAGATCTTTAAATACTATCATGAGTCTCCTATCGGTGGACATTTAGGAGTATATAAGACCAGATTAAAAGTGAGGCGAAACTTTATCTGGAAGGTTATGGATGGTGACATCAGAAGACTGGTAAATAAGTGTACGACATGTAAATTGGCTAAACCATCTCCTAACACTAAGGTTGGAATGTTATCGTCTCAACTTTCCAATAAACCAATGGAAAGATTGTTCGTGGATTTTGTCGGCCCGATGCCGCTGTCGAAGCTGGGTAACCGTTTTGTACTGGTTTGTACGGATGGCTTCAGTTGTTTTAACTGGTTGTTCCCAACTCGTTCAGCTACCACTGAAACGGTAATTAAATGTCTTAACCAAATTTTTGCTGTTTTTGGCCCCTGCCAATTTCTGGTATCAGATAACGCGAAATGCTTTACATCACATGTTTTCCGCAATTTTTGTTTCGAGTTATCTATTTCCCATGTGACATCTTCTATCTATTATCCTAAAGGATCGTATGCTGAGAGGGTGAACCGAAATCTTCGAGGTGCATTAATTGCTTACCATCACAAGGACCATAGATTATGGGACAGTTGCATTCCTTGGTTGACTTATTCGTTCAACACTGCGGTGCATGAATCTCATCGTACCACCCCTTTCAATTTAATGTTCTCCTTCATCCCAAATTCTCCTATATCTAATTTGTGGACTATTAATCAATTGTTGCCTGATCAAGTCATGAATGAGAACATACGTTCTGTTTGGAAAAAAGCCAAAAAATATATAAAGGTGGCACACGAGAAACTACAGCAGAGGTATAATCAAGGACGTAAACCTACGTCACTTCAGATTGGGGAGATGGTTTTTGACCAGTATGCCGGTACAATTGTATTATTATTAAATATTGGGAACATTTGTTCACACTACTAAAGCTTTACTAAGTAAACTTGCTACCAACAATAAATCAGTACAAGTATTAAAAAGTTGTTAACCTGTATAAACATTGTAATCAACAAATATCATTGTGATAACGAGTGAGAATGAAAATACTATTATTTACAACACATAAAAGAAACTACGAGGATATATTAAGGTGAATTACTAGGGTAATGTCTGTATTATGCGTGAAACTATTGAAGGAAGGAAGGAAGTAGCTAATGTGAGCATAATGAAGTATGAAATACGATGGTTTTTTTTTTGTTTTGTTACGAGGTAATGCATTGAAATTGTTGTAAAGGGAAACATGCTATTTGGAGCATTGCTGTTATGGAATTTGAGTTAGTTGGAACTCATATATGTTGTTGATGCTTGACAAAGTACTGATAGTTAGGTGAAGCCTGCGGAAAAGTAAGACGTAGTTTTGTTGACCATATTGTCCTAATTCTTATTAAACTATTAACTCGAGTAATTGACATAATAATAATATGAGCTATACTTAATTGTACGACCATATTAGACTGATATAAACATTTAAACCAATCTAAACTTGCAGTATAAAGATAAATGTTGAGTGATCTTAATAAATAACGAAGGTGCATTAAATATAATTCCTTTAAACTATTTTATAAAAAGTTAGACATAATAATTAACCTACTCTCATAAACATTGTTGAATGTTTATTTAAAATAATATAATGAATAATTAACAAATATTAACACAATTAGATAGTTTTTCAAAACTTGTGGAGTGTAATTAAAATAAATATTAAAATTTTATTTAAACTTTATTTAAATTTAATTTGCGAATCGCAACGCTATGAATAAGTTTGAATCTGCATGAGAATGACAAAAATGGAGTTTGAGAATTATTCTTGATGAATAATGCAGTACGAGAAACGCTGGAGGGGTTTGAACACTCCAAGATAGGTGAAAGGAATGTCTGGGTCAGACATTAAGTGCAAATCTATCTAAATGAATAGATTGTGGAGAAGTATAATGTTCTCCTCTGTTGTTTCAGAATTTGTGAAGTGTTATATTTATGTAAATGTTTGTGTATTTGCGGACTGAACGAACGTGTGATTTTGGGTTCAATCACAAGAACGAATGGAGCCCTTGTGTGAGAACCAGCTGATCGCTGTTATGTAGACTTGCATATACAGTATAAGCAGCTGATCGTTTGTGGAATGAAGTCCAGCCAAGATTTAATTTTTCTTTATTGTACGGAAGTTCTACATTGTATAGATTTCTCGATAGTAATGTTAAGAAGTTTTTTTTTATGAATCCGCGTCTTTTGACAGGAAAAATTAACAGTATTTTTTTTTTATTATAAGAACTTCTCAAATAGAAGACAGCTGATGAGTGTGGATCATTTGCGATCTGAGCACTATGACCAGGGAGGCATTCGAGTCTCTTGTATATTCTACTTTATTATTCGTTTAATTTATTTTGTTTTATTATTGTTTTTGACAAGAAACTTTATTTCATCCTTTTATACATCGGTTTTCCTTGGTTTAATTTAATTATAGCTAGCATTGTGTTAGGGGATGGGTTTTCTTTGGTTGTGGCGCTTTCCTTTACCCTTTCAGACCTGAGATTATGGTAAGGATCTCGAGCTTTTAGTGTAGTTTGCTCCTAACACAACATTCCACTGTGTATTTATCATTGAGGTGCCTGTCGGAAGATCTTCAAGGTTTTTAGCCGGGGCCTTCGAGAATCTTCGATCCATTCTTCATCCTGGGATTTCGACAAGCGGGCCTCATGATAAATACGGGCACAATATGTACCTTTGATGTGCTCATGGTGTGGGATATTTATGCACATCATCTTGTGTCAAAGGGCACAATACAGGATATTAAAAATAATTTTTTTAAATGTTCTTAGTGATTTTCGTATTTGTTATGAATAAAATAAATAAAAAAACAAAAATATAGGCAATGGGAGCTAAATAGGATAAATGAAAATTATTTTGCTCTTCCATTCTCAAATGTGCTGAATATGTTTGTCCCAGAATAACTATTCCATATAACATATAAATTTTTATTTTAAAAACACAAATTGAGTAACTAAATTTTAAAAGCTATTGTTTTTCAGTTTTGTCTCTCTTGCCTAATCAACGAATCGTTTTTCAGTCGGTCAACACAGTAATGTGCCCAATTAAATTGGGCAAGAAATAATTATTCATAATCCATGTTATTTAGTAAAATCAAGTGTTAGTCCAAGAAATCAGGGAGCCATTGAAATTCAAGACAAGGTTTGTGTAAGCCTACATTATTAAAAGTCTTGATAGCCAATTTTAAAATACTGAACCTAATACAAAATAAACAGAACTGTATTTAACTAATTTTTTAATGGTGCACATGTTGTATTTAAAAGCCCATCAATAACTATGTACCTAGGGTGTGCAATCTAGGGGGCTATAACACAAAACATTAAAAATACATATGAAAATGCTTTTGAAAAGGCCAATAGTACAGTTGTCTTCAGAATACTTTTACAAGAAAGGAGTTTAAAGGCAGACTTGGGACCAGAAAGGTTTCTTTTTGAGGGGGGGAAAGGAAGTAGCAGATAAATTATTGTATTAAAAAAATCTACATGACTGTAAAATAAAATTATAAAAATAGGGGGAACTGATATTTGGGGCAATAGAAGAAGGTGATGCTTCTTTGATAACTCATCCAGCACTTAGATTCTTTTATTTTGTTTCAACTGTATTGCTTCCAATTAATTGGGTTCTCTATCACTTTGCATATTAAAAGACATTCCAACAAACTATGTAAGTGAATTTGAAGAGGATATACCACAAGGCAAAAACAAACACATAAGATCTCTTGAGGAGTAAGAACTGAAAATTGTGACTGCCTTCAGAATATGTTCAGCAAAGGTTTTGCACATCTGGTGGGTGATTGTTGTTTTAAGGGGGTGGAACATCAAGGTCATCTGATCCTATTCGCAAGTCACAGGTAAATTCCTACAACTAGAGTTTTATTCTATTTCACACTGCTGCATGGGGTTACTTCATCACTTACCTTGACTTTCTGCACATCCGTGAGCTGTGCTTTGAGTTCAGAAATCACATGCTTATTACTTTTTATAGTTTGTTCCATTTCTTCATGCTTTTTCTGGCTCACGTGACGATCTCTTTCATATGCACCCAGCTGCTTTCTGTAATTCATATCAGAAACAAATAAATGTTTCACAAGAATGTTTGAAGAAAAAGAAAAACTATTTTCTATGGTAGATAAAAATTACTACATGTATGGAAAAACAGGAAGCCTCCGTGGCTTAGGCGGTAGCACGCCGGCCTCTTACCGCTGGGTCTGTGGTTCAAATCCTGGTCACTCCATGTGAGATTTGTGCTGGACAAAACGGAGGCAGACAGGTTTTTCTCCGCGTACTCCGGTTTTCCATGTCACAAATTTCATTCCAGCAACACTCTCCACTATCATTTCATTTCATCGGTCATTCATTTAATCATTTCCCCAGGGGAGTGCGACAGGCTTCGTCAGCCGACACAGTTCATATCCTCGCCACTAGATAGGGGCTTCATTCATTCCATTCCCTGACTCGGTCGGTCCAGCAACACTCTCCACTATCATTTCATTTCATCGGTCATTCATTTAATCATTTCCCCAGGTGAGTGCGACAAGCTTCGGCAGCCGGCACAGTTCATATCCTCGCCACTAGATGGGGGCTTCATTCACTCCATTCCCTGACTCGGTCGGTCGACTGGAAGCAGGCTGTGGATTTTCATTTTCATGGAAAAACAGATGCACCAATTTGTGTCAGTGTCATTGAAAGCTTGTGCATTGAAGCGAGTCTAGTAATAGCTCACTGAAGGCTCTGCTGGTCAGCAGCAGAGCACACAGCTTGAGGATTATCCACAACTAGCAGTAGTGCCCGGCGCTGCCCGGTGGATTTATTGTTTTATGAATGATAATGGATACTACTACAGAAGTGGCACATGATACTTAAACTAACAGAAAAAAAATAATTTAAAAATATAACTTTTTGTGGTGGTTGTAGTGGGGGTGATTAGTACAGTATAATGGACGTAACATTCAGGTCATTTTCCCGTAATGATAATAAAGTAATGATAATAATATTTACTAACTACAGCACTGACACATGTAATTTACAAACGAATTAAAACAAATGATTAGAGAGAGGAGTAAGTAAAATAAAAGACACTGCCTAGGGCATTTTTTTTCTGTTAGTTTAAGTATCATGTGCCACTTCTGTAGTAGTATCCATTATCATTCATAAAACAATAAATCCACCGGGCAGCGCCGGGCACTACATTGGCTTTTGGAAATGTAGAGACCAATAGTGTCGTCTTTTGTCGCAAGATTTAACTATTTTCGCAATTCTGCACCAGAACACTGGTAGGGGCGACGTGATGCAGCCTGAATTGCCAGTCAATAATAGACTTATTAAAATACTCTTACAGTTACACTACTTCAGACATGAATGGTTCTAGGACCTTAATACGTGGGTTTCAAGTTCATTTTGTCTGTTATTCTAAATGAAAGGAGTGGAGAGTGTTCTCCAAAATATCAACTGGACAGTGTTACCAGCACGGTTTCAAAGTGTATGTAAAAGTTGGTGCAACTAGGAGGAATGGTGTGGATTTGCGATAAAGGGTCTAAATGCAGGGAATGGAGTGTTCTGTCCGAAATTTAAAGTGGGCAGTGTCACCCGCAGGGTTCCAAACGATAAGTATGCGAAATGTGGTTCAGATCGGTGAAACGGTGTAGATTTGTGCCAAAGGACCTAAATGCAGGGAATGGAGTGGTCTGTCCGAAATTTCAAGCAGACAGTGTTACTCGTCGGGTTCCAAAGGGTAAGTATGTAATATTTGGTTGAGATCAGTGAAATGGTAAGAGGAAGATGAACTGCAAACAGAAAGGGACTTAACATGGAAAGAAGTGGAAGATGCAGTGAACAAGATGAAAGGAGGGAAGGCAACGGGTGTGGATGAGTTGAGTGTGGAGCTGGTGAGAGCAGCAGGAGAGGTGGAGATACAGTGGTTGTACCGAGTGATGAGGACAGCATGGAAGGAAAGGAAGACCCCAGAGGACTGGAAAAAAGGAATAATTGTCCCGATCTTCAAGAAAGGTAGTAGGACAGATTGCAGAAACTATCGGGGAATAACACTGATGAGTCATTGTGCAAAGATCTTCGAGAAAGTTTTGGAAAAGAGAATTAGGACAAGGATAGAAGGAGGGATGAGGGAAGAACAACATGGCTTCAGAGCAGGAAGGTCCACGGTGGATTTGATTTTTGCTGTGTAAGGCAGTTACAAGAACAGCACTATGAGTATGGAACAGATCTACTGATGGCCTTCCTGGACATTGAGAAAGCATATGACAGTGTATGCAGAAACAAAGTATGGAAGTCCCTGGAGGATACAGGAGTAGAGAAATGGACTATAAAGAGGATAAAGGAGATGTACAAGGGAAGCGTGAGCTGTATGAAAGTGGGAGGAGAGAGATCAGACTGGTTGGAACAGAGAAACGGCCTGAAACAAGGAAGTGCACTGTCACTGTTACTTTTCATTGTGGTGATGGATGACATAATGACCCGAGTGGCACAAGTAATTGGGGAAGGAAAGATGAAAGCAATGATGTTTGCAGATGATTGATGATTTGGGGAAACAAGGAGGAGGAGGTACAGGAACAGTTGGACGTGTGGGAAGGAATAATACAAGGATATGGGATGAAATTTAGCATAAATAAGAGTGAGATGGTGATCACAACAAGGAAGAAGGAAAGAACCACAACGGGAATAACAATTGGTGGGGAACAGCTGAGGAAAGTGGCGAGTTTCAAGTATCTGGGAAGCCTGATACAAGATAATGGAAGAAACGATAGAGAAATAAATGAGCGGGGGAGGCAGGCAGAAGCATTTCGGAGGAGTGTGAGAAGCAAGTTATGGAGCAAGGATGTCCCTCAGAACAGCAAAAAGATCAGATATCGGACGTACTATGTCCCTATCCTGACGTATGCCTCGGAGACCTGGGTTATGAAAGGAAGGGAGAAGAGCAAAATACAGGCCAGTGAAATGAGGTTCTTGAGAAGCAGTATTGGAGCTACAAAGATGGACAGAATAAGAAATGAGAGGACCAGAGAATTAATGAAGGAGGAACTATTACAGGATGGTATAGAGAAATCTAGACTTAGATGGTATGGACATGTAAAACGAATGGATGAGAAGAGGATACCCAGGAGAGTACACGAGACGATGTGGGAAGGAAAGAGACCGAGAGGAAGACTGAGAGACAGGTGGCTGAAGGGGGTGGAAGAAAGCGTGAAGAAGAGAGGAGAAGACTGGACAAGGGTGGAGGCCGAGAGATGGAGGGAAGACAGAAGACGTTGGAGAGGCTTGTGTTCCAAACAGACCCGGCCAGTGGCTGGAAACTGTGCAAGATGATCAATGAAATGGTGTAGATTTGTGCCAAAGGGTCTAAATGCAGGGATGGAGTGGTTTGTCCGAAATTTCATACAGACAGTGTTACTCGCAGGGTTCCAAAGGTCAAGTATACAAATGTTGGTTCAGATCGGTTAAACGGTGTAGATTTGTGCCAAAGGGCCTAAATGCAGGGAATGGAGTGGTCTGTCTGAAATTTAAAGTGGACAGTGTTACCCACAGGGTTCCAATGCAGGGTGTCTACTGTAAGGATGAAGTTAAAATTAGTTAATTTTTATCTACCTTTTAGTTAATTTTAGTTAACTTTGAATTCAAGATATGTCTGTGGTCTGCAAGCAAAGGGGTTCGTCACGCGGTGAAGAAAAACAACAATGAACTGTGTTTAAAGCGGTAAATAAAATTCACTTAGGGTGTTATAAAATTTTAAAAAATAATAAATAAACACTAGATATTTATTATCAAATGAGTTGTTTCAGCTAATATGTCGTCTTGTGCACAAGGCGTTTTTATAATTGCCAAGAGGTTGCTCTGCTCTTGACCGTTTGGCGAGATTTCCTTTGTCCCCGCAGTAGATCACGAAGAAATTTATGGGATATTACGTGATTGTGACCGAATTCTGTCTTCGCAGTCAAGCAAGAAGAAATATCGAGATGTTACACGATCGGCGCTGGTCTCAGACGTTTGTCGAGATTCCTGTAGTTTTCTCGATAGAACACGGATATTGCAATTTAGATACACCGTGTCACTTTTAGTCGTTCAACGAGATTTCCAGTATCCTTGAGGTCGGGCACGAGAAAGTATAGCATTATTACGCAATCAGCGTCACTTGCTGTCCGTTTGATAAGAATCCAGTTGTCCTCGTCATTGAATGCGGAGAAATATCGCAACGTATGGCAATCGCTGCCGCTCTCGGCCGTTTTTCGAGATTCACGTTGTCCTCGCGATGTTATGCAATCCGCGCCGCACGCCGCACCAGCTGTTGAACGATTGTCTATCTGTCCTGAAAGAATGGTGGAGGCAAGCTCAAGGTTGAGCATGGTTAAAATTCACCAGTAGTTATGGACATGTTGCATGGCCGGCGCCGTGTTTCCCGCTGTCCCTATGCTGTGGTTGGGAGTTCATCAGTTCAGGGTGGATCACAAGGAGAAATTAGTAGGCTGTCATTTCTAAGTGGGTTGTTGCACTTCTCACACCCCGTACGCTTATAAGTATATGGTCATGGGAAAAGTAGCGAGTAGGTTTCGGAATGTTTCGTGATTGGTGCCCAATCACCTTTGACGCTATTCCCGCAGTCCTCGTGGTCACAAGTTCACGATAGGGGACGGGTTTTATGATTTTACGCAACTGACGTCGATCTCGGTCCATTAGACGAGATTCCTGCAGGCAAGTTGTGCGGTCAGCCGGATGTCTTGAGGATGAATGTTCGAAGTAGGTATCAAATATTAAGAATTATTCTGAGAGGATTGCAAGAATAATACGACAAGGGGAGATGTTTTCTTTCGAATACGAATCACGAATTATACAAGTTATACAAGTTTTCAAAATAACCGGTCAGATTATAATATATCCAATGGAACCAAAGTTCGAAGAAAAATCGACATATAACGGATTTTCAAATTAACCATACTGGATGTCGCAAATTTACGAGATAGATTTTTAAAATAAGTTATAGCCTACGTATTTCGAAGCCTTTTCATAATTCTTTTTCGAAACGGTAACATTTTGCAAGATTGCAACATTAAATTATTTCGCATTATTTCTGGACTTCAATTTGACATAGTCTCCAAATAGATGCAAATCGCGCCCGCTTGCGTGAAACTCAGCCATCGCAATCTCTGAGCCTAGTGGCGCGAGTTTAGATGATTCAATCCGCCTTCAGAAAATTTTCGTTACCCGTATGTAAAATTCGTTACTTTTTCGTTACTTTCGTTACCGGTAGACACCCTCAAAGGGTAAGTATACAAATTTTGTTTTAGATCGGTGAAACTGTGTAGATTTGTGCCAAAGGGAATGGAGTGGTCTGTCTGAAATTTAAAGTGGACAGTATTACCCACAGGGTTCCAAAGGGTAAGAATACAAATTTTGGTTCAGATCGGTGAAATGGTGTACGTATCACTAACCATAACGCCAGCGAACACGGATAAAGCTGTTCGGGAGCGCCTGTTCTTCCGACTTACCGAACAAAAAACAATCTTTAAGGTTACCTGAGAGGTGTAGCCTAATGCTACATAGCCTAAACTATTCCTCTTGAATCTGGGTATCATATACAACAAACAATTAAAAAAACTCTTCAGTCAATAGCTTACAAAATCTTTTCCAAGTCATTGTTAAGCATTTTAATTGAACAATCAGAGCACACTATTGGCGAGTATCAAGCCGGATTTAGGAAGGGTAGATCTTGTCCAGAGCAAATTTTTAATCTTAAAACAATCCTTCGAAAGGAGATCACCAAGTAGCAGGGGTGGTGTATATAGAGCCAACGGTAAATTTTCTTTGATAGAAGCTTGTACTCCTCTGAATTGCCCACTCATCGTGGCAGCACCATCATATCCTTGGCCTCTCATTTTGTTTAAATCAAGCTTTAAAGTTGACAAAGTTTCTAATAGTCTCTTAGCTAAACCTGCACCAATAATGTCATAAAAAGGGACAAATGCTAGAAAATCTTCTCTGATTCTGAGAGTTTGGACCTCAACATACCGTACACAAACAGAAAACTGTTCAATTTGGCTGATATCAGTGGTTTAATCGGCTAAAACGGAATTAAAAAAATAGACTTTCTGACATTTGCCACAATTTTAGACTGGATCAAGTAACCAAATGTGTTAATAAGTTCGTTTTGAATAAAGGATTTGTGTACATCGTTTTCCCACTACTGGTCAATAGTTGGTCTTCAAGAATATTATCTCCACTGTTAGCTCGGTATCTTAATAATGATCTGAAATTCCCATCATTTTGTTCTGGTTATTCTAGGCTTATGCGCCCAGAGTCACGAGTGTCCTAGATGTGCTGTCAAAGAGAGTAAATGCTGATGAATCGTTTACATCCTTGTATGACCAGGTAAAGTCATTAACTGCAAAACTCGGCATTAAAGAAGAGATTCCATGAGTTTGTCACCTTCAAACCGTGCGCACCAATGTACCTTACACAACAGAAGAAGTATATTATCGACGAGCTGTTTATATACCAAACCTGGATGATTTTTGTAACTCACTGAAGGAGCGCTTTGAATCCCACAAGGAAACAGTTGCATCCTTACAAAATGTCCTTCCACAATTTTGTACTAAAACTGATTTGTGTTCATTGGAAGCTGCTGTAAACATTTACGAAGAAGATTTGTCACAAGAGATTGTACAGAGTGAGTTTATGTTGTGGAAAGAAAAGTGGAGCCAGGAAAAACCTGAGAATCTTCCGAAAACTGCTATTGGTTCTCTAGCAAACTATAATGAGACTTTCCTTCCTAACATTTACACCCTCTTGAAACTTCTAGCAGTTCTTCCTTTTTCTGTTGCGACTGTGGGAGAGAACGTTCTGCTGCCTTCAAAAGAGAACACTTTAAACTTTCAATATTTGGATGTCTCTTCTTGGAAGCTAGCTCCTGAAGCTTGAAGCTTGGACCACAATTTGTAGTCCGGGGGGGTTTAGGTCCGGACTTGCAGAAGGCCAACCTGAGGTCGAAAGGAAGTCTGGATCATTGGCCCCAAGCCTCCTGAGATGTGAGAGCCTTATGTGCTGGGGCCGAATCCTGCTGGAAGCTCCAGCGTTCTCGAAGGAAGAGGATGTTGTTGAGTTTCTTGACCAGTGGCTCCAACTCTGTCTCCTGATACACTTTGGCCAACGTTTTGATCCCTTTCTCACAGAAATGGAGGTCCGTGGTACCTTCGTTGCTCACACCCCACCACACCGTAAGAAATGAACGATAATGGTACCTCTGGATCCTTGGAGCCTTTTCAGCAGCTTGTGAGGAGCATGTGGCATATACCTTGTCTCCTCAATACTGAAAGTTTTTCCTCAGTAAAAAGGATTTTTTGGTGATCATTTGCTGTGTAATGCGACAGTATGCGTTTTGATTTTAAGAGCCTCCGTTCCTTCAGCGCATTTGTGAGGAGGTGTCCTTTCTGTTGCTTGTAAGCACGAAGTCCCAGGCCACTGCTCAATTTGTGAGACAAAGACATTTTGGAAATTTTCAGCTCATAAGCCATCACAGACTGTCTCCGCACCGGATTTCTTCGCACACAAGCCGCCACTGCTTTCACCAATTCTGGAGTCTGCATGTTGCGTGGTCTACCCACTCTGTCTCAGGCTTTCACATTTACTGACTCAAGGAAGCGCTGGATAGCGGCTTCGGTGGCATAGTAGGTAGCATGCTGAGCTTCTATCCCCAAGATAGCGGGTTCAAACCCGGCCGAAGCCGTTGGATTTTTTAAGAGCGTTAAAAATCCCTCAGTATGCCTTCCTTCGGAGGGGAAGTAAAGCCGGCGGTACCATGTCATAGATTGATGGCATGTTAAAGAACCTTCCACTAATTACACCTGTGTGAAGCTAAATTGGATAGGTTAAGAATGTAAACAACACTGTTAGGTTTCTACGTTCATTGCCAAGAGTCGACTGCGGTGGTGTCTAGTAGCTAAGTTCTGAACTTGGCCTAGTAGTCTTTGACGGTGGCGCTTGGCGGCAAAAGTAGGAACTATTTGAAAAATTCTAAGTTGCAGTCTTTACTTAAATTAAAATAGAGATAACACACACTAATACAGTCATCACAATTAACACCGGTTATCAGACAGATTCTACACACACCCAAAGTACACGGAGCTACATGATCGCATTGTCGCAGCCCCTAAACTTAAGAAGCAACCGAAGCGCTGGATAGTGCGGCACAGGAACCTTTTGCTTATTTTGAGTTTCTAGAGAATTTTGAAAATCTCACCTGGGGATTTGCCTACCTTGTGCAATGCGACCATAGCTACACGATTTTTGTGATCGCCCCATTCCATCTTAAAAACGACCACACAGAAATTTCCACTACTGCAGCTGCACTGGAAATGACTTATAGCTGGTGCTACACACAGGAATATGGAGGCCCTTACAAGGGGGAAACTACAGCCACCCTCAAAAGTTGTGACAGTATTTATGGTAAGACTAGGTACATGCCATTAATTATGAGCCCCTGGCGGGTCTTTTAAGATATCTTACAAAAATGTTAGGAATGACCAAGAAGAAAAAGGAATTTAAGCTCTCTTTGTTATAGCAGCTAAAGCAACTAATCCAGCAATAATATATATAATTCCAGAGTTTTTTAGAGGAATGCAAAAATATATCAACTCACATAAGTTAAACCCACAAAAGATCAACTTTATAATGATAAATACTTATTCAAGAACCTGTGGAAGTATGGTGTAGCCTACCATTGGATTATGTGATCTGTAAGATTGTAAACAATTGAATAGGAAAGTACAGTTGTTTACCCTAGAAAAATGAGGTGGAGGGAGAGAAGAAGACATTGACTTGGTTTTACAGCTGTACTAGTGCAAAAACAAGTAAACCTTATAAACAATAATAGAAAAGCATGGAACTTTGCCCTGGCTTTTTAGTTTTATAATTTGAGATGACCAATTATAGAGCGAGGAACAAAAGAATTGATGGATGATAGAAAGATTCAAATGGTTCAGACATGTAAAAGGATGCAAAACACCGGAACACCACACACTTCCATGGAATGGGAGTTAATTGGGAAGATTTAAAAAAAAATGGCTACATCGACTGAGGGGATATGGAGAACAGAGGACAAGTTGGTAATCAATCCTGGACAGACAACATTGAAGAGAGCTCATTTATGATCACCCTACCTGGCAAGCTGGAAGGATTAAATGATAGTGGGGTTACAAAAATCCAGACTATTGTGATCATACCATGCTTTTACAGTAATTAAATATGTACCAGCATTCTTTGAGAAAGAATCAGGCTCAAAATTGCATTACTCGGTTTATTCGGCACGTAATGACACTCCGGATAACTCAGGAAAGAAGTCACTTAGTGGATTCCAAAAATAAATCGCAATGCTTAGAAATTTATAAGAATGATAGATCACAAAGAGGTTGGAATATCATTATTACTAGAGGAGCATGCTCTAAAGTGGCTGATCAGGACGATCTCCACAATCGTATGCCGCCATGATAAGGAGTTAAATTAGACCCTCGACTGTTTCTGAAGCAATGTGTTGTAATGGATGATCTAATTTATTTGAACTGGCAACAGCTGATTTTCATGATAGCTATCAAATCCACCTTAGCCTATGATGGTAGCCTGAATTCTCTTGCCATTCCACTTAGGGACTATAATATAGGGTGTACCTGGGTGTATATGTGTAATTTGTCTGATGATTGTGTTAGTGTGTGTACCAGTAATCAAGGCTGGGATAAGGAGGAGGCCGTGAACTTAAGTTGTGAACTTTCCCGGCATTTGCCTGGAGTAGAAGTATGAAATCATGGGAAATCACTTCTCGGATGGCAGAAGTAGGTTGGTTGGTTCCTTAGTTTAGTGGCTGCGACAACGCATCCTGTAGCCCCGTGTACTTTGGGTGTGTGTAGAATTTGTCTGATAACCGGTTTAATTGTGATGGGTGTATTAGTGTGTGTTATTTGTGATTCAGGTAAGGACGGCAGACAATCAATTTTCAAGTAGTTCCTACTTTTGCTACTAAATGATATCTTCCACAACACCTAGCTTGTGAAATTGGCTACTAGAAGCCATCGCAACCAGAAGCTGGTGGCGATCGTTGGAACTAATATAGCGTTATCAAATCAAACCTACAAATTTTAGCTTCACACAAGTGTAGTTAGTGGAATGTTCTTTCACATGCCATAAATCTGACATGGGCCCGCCGGCTTTACTTCCTCTCCGAAGGAGGGCATACTGAGGAATTTTTAACGCTCTCAAAAAATCCAACTACTTCAGCCGGGTTTGACCCTGCGATCTTGGGCATAGAAACTCAGCATGCTACCAACTACGCAATCAAAGCCGCCTTGCAGAAGTAGGAATCAAACCCAACTCTTCTCAGTTTTGCCTCACAAGACTTAGTGAACCCCATTCCAACCCTTGGACAAGAAGTAAGTTGCTTGGCAGAACTGGGAATTAAACCCAGACCTGAAGGTGACAGCCAAGAATGCTAGCCACTACACCACAAGAGAAGTCCTTCAATTATATACACACAAAATAAATAGCACTGAGCATAGCTCTAGTAGTAGTCGTTGACGGTGGCGTTTGGCAGCAAAAGTAGGAACTATTTGAAAAATTCAAAGTTGCAGTCCATACTTGAATTTAAAAAAACAGATACACACACTAATACAGTCATCACAATTAACACCGGTTATCAGACAGATTCTACACACACCCAAAGTACACGGGGCTACATGGCCGCGTTGTCGCAGCCCCTAAACTAAGGAACCAACCAACTATCTTTGGAAGATTATGCAAATACTTACTTCAGCCCAAGAAGCTCAGCAGTAAGATTATCTTCCATGTTCTCTCTTCCTTGCTGCTCAACACTCATCTGGTCTCTCATCAACTGGATTTCACAACGAAGTGTCTTCTCTTGTTCTTCAGCAGTTTCCTTTGCAACTTTAGCAGCGATTAGCTCTTCATGGAACTTCAAAAGAAGCTCATGCAAATCCTGGACAATTTACAATAATTATATACTGTAATCAATTTTTATCAGATTAACTGGTATTTAAGTCAGTTATTACTGAAGAATGTTCGCCTTATGCATGTGCAGAAGTACTGCAGAACATTGAAATCATCTGTCATTAAATGATAATGATAATGAACATTACTACTACTATTATAAATGTTACTACCACTATTATTTCCTAACTTACATACTAGAAGAAGAAGAAGTGGAAAAGACAAAAGAAAGTAAAAAAAAGGGAAAAGAATTGCCCCAACCCTAACAAAATAAGAACTGAGTGACCTAGAAGGAGGTAGAGAGAGCCATAAGAGGCGAATAGGAGGGAAAATAGAAGGAAGGAAGGAAAGAAAGAAAGGAAGAGAGAAAAAAGGATCCAGTTCAGGTAGCCCTCAAGAGTTTCCAACTCTCAAGCTCACTAGTGGCGAGTTCTTGAGGGTATAGAACACTTTATACAGCGAGATCCTTTTCTATAGAACGGAACCTCGCCAGGGTTGTGTGATGGGCGAAGAGCGTTGCGTCACCGCCAGATGACTAGCATCTAGCGATTACACAATAGCGGGTCGGGAAGCACCGGATGAAATCATAGCTTTGATTGCAGACGCAGTTAGCAAGATACCTTAGTTCAGAGAGTTAAAACTTGTTAAGTACTGTAGCCTATCTTGTATCCCATGAAAATGGTTAGGTATAGATCTAAACCTTGAATTTTCCTTGTGAAAACATATCCTCTCAAGAAGAAGTCTTCTAGTAAATGTGTTCGCAAGTTTCAGTGCTGTGCAAACTTTGCTTGAGGGGGAACCTCAAACAAAAGGTATACAGAAACAATACGCATACTCTGTAGGCTCTGAAGAACGAAATGACTGCATAGCTACAAGATATCAGTGAAGATGAATTGCAGCGAGTGTACCAAAACTTGCAATGAGCAATGTGTGTTTAGAAAATGGACAGCATTTCCAGTAACCACTCTCAAGTTCATGTACTTTAAGTAATGATGATTATTAAACACATTTCATTTGAAAAAACAGAAGTTATGCTAACCCAACCTCCGCTTGCAAACAAAATTAAGCTGGGAGACCAAGAAATAAAAATTGTAGAAAAAGTTAAATACTTAGGTGAAGTAATCACATACAACCTGAACGAGAAACCAGCATGACAAAATATAATAGACAAAGTGGTTAGAGCACAGCATGTTACCAAGAATACATATAATAAAAAATGTCTCTCGATAGCAACCAAATTGAAGCACTACAAAACAGTCACCCAGCCACAAATTACATATGCATGTGAAACATTATTCAAGACAACAAACACAGTTGCGATAGAGTACTCAAGTTAGAAAGGAGAATAGTGAGAACCTGTTTAAATAAAAGTTATCAAGTAAATGGAGTCTGGAGACTAGCTTCCAACGAAACAGTTTATAAAGAAATAGAACCAGTGACAAGCACAATGAAAAAGAAACGAATATCATTCTTAGGGCATCTAATACGGTCACCAGAAAATAGAATCAGTAGAAAAATAATAGAAAAATTATGGACGAGTAAGAGTAAGAACAATATTAGATGGATCACAGAACTTAAAGAAGACATGAGAGAGTTACATATTACAATAGAAGATTTAAAATACAAGACAGACTCACTCAAGATTCTGAAAGACAAACACACTAGACTACAGACAAAAATCAACAAGCAGAGAATAGGAAGAGTCATTCCTGAAGCAGAAAGAAAATTACGTTCAGAAAGGATGAAGAAATATTGGGCTGACAAAAAGAAGAAAAACCTCCATAAACCTGACTAATGTAGTCCTATGTGGCTAAAAAATTAAAATAAATAAATACATTACATGTGTTGAACTAGTTGGGCGCTACACTGTTGCTAGTGCCAGAGCCTAGCTCGACAGGTAGCTAGCCAGAGTGCCCCAGCTATCACACGGAGCCTGCGAGGTACCGTTCTATACAGAAGGACCTCAACGTATTACCCAGAGTATACCATCTGTGGTGGCCTACACACAGTGAGTACTATGAAAAATAAAAGAAGTCCAACCCCTGGAAAAATGAGGATATCAGGAAAGTAAAGACATGTACCAATTTTTGCAGAAAAAAGAACGACATCATAGACCTTGGATACCCCCTACCTGCCAACTTCCAAAAACTTTACAGAAGATTATTGTGGCACAAAATAGCACAACTTATAAAATCAATAATACTATGTCACAAAGGCATGCTTCTCCCTGCACTAAACAGACAGAAATGTTATACAAGATAAATATATTTATAATCAGCAGATCTTTTAAATAAGACTCTAGAACAGGGCCATCCAATCATTGCGCTCCGGGAGCACTGGGCAGTCAGACTAGCGCTCCTTCCCCTACCTCCACTACATTGTGGCAGCGAGGAGACAGACGATGTTCGGACCACGCTGACTAGATACGTACGTACAGTCGTGCGGCCGACGGCTCTTGTGGGATTGTTGACGTATTAATAGGGGTGTTTTGCCATAACAAATATACCCCATATACAAATCGAATGGTACTCTAATGTATGAAATGTGCAGGAAACTAACACAAGTGTGAACTGAAATGTGAACATATTAGAGAGGAAAATGCAACAACAAATTGTGTTATTTTTAACACATTACATCTCTGTTGCACACTAAACATTTGGCATGACTTTTATAAGCTGTACAGAAAAATGAAATTTCCCATTCTGCTTTAAATACTGCTGCTTCACCACTCCCTTTTTTTAATGCTGTTCAGTCATGACCACTGGGAAACTGATTTACTTACACGCTGTCAACAAAGTGCATTGGACTAGACTAGTGACTGATGGATCGGCTGCACACTTCAGCGCGTTCAGCCAGCCAAGCTCCTCCCACCACTTCTGAAACTACCTTCCAACACAACGCTCGGAGCAATGGCTTAGAGCGCGGCTGGAGCGCTAGCGCTCAGGGAGCGCTGTCTGGATGGCACTGCTCTAGAATATCATTAGATAAAGAAGACTTAACCGAGTACTGAAAATACTCTCACATTCAACAGTACTGTGGGGTATAATGAGAATGGACAACATTAGCTTGACAATCTTGTTGTATTAAGGAGTCTTATCAGCTCTATGAATACCATATTTAATAACTGGGCTCACCTCCTAATGTCTGTGGTGGCATTTTTAGTTGAAGAGGTTGACCTGCAATAGGAAACAGGTTTAACAACCAGTCACTACCTGCAATCTGCTACCCCCAAGATGTGGCGGCTGCTTAATATAGCCATTCAAAACACATTAGGACCTGAAATATGTGGTTCATTTACAGGGAAACTTATAGCACAAGGTAAACCGTACATACCATGTGTTGTAAGATGTATTTTTCTTTATTGACTAATCAAATATTTGCACTCATATCCCTAAACCACTGTGTATACCGAGATTTAAGCGATTAATGGTTCTTTTATCCTTCTGTGTTTTAGAATTTATTTGTTACTTTTTGTAACAAATTTCTGTACATATGCTAACCCTTGTATAATACCGTTCTGTATACTTAAATAACTATTGTTCTGCGAATGAATGAATGAATAAAATATCCCTTCGGTGTTTGTCCTTTGTGTTTCTACTTGTCTCCTTCTCTTTATATATGTTGTTTTACTTTCCTCGCCTTCCTTTTCTGTGTTTGTCAGGTATTCACTCCATGCTGAACCATCCACTTCAAAGCAGAAGATCTTCATGAAGCCATGTACTGTTTTGAGTGACAGAAGAACTGATAGTTTGCCCATCCCTCTGTTGAGACGGGGACGTCAAAGGAAACTCATTAGGGGCTACGGCAGTTTGCCATGGTGGGTGAGTGGATAGCGTGTCGGTCTACTAACCCCAAGATTGCAGGTTCGCTCCTGGCCGTGATAAGTGATTTTTGAAAGGCGGAAAAAATACGACAGCATGTCATACGATGTTGGCATGTCAAAGAACCCATTTGAATTCAGTAGGCCGTGTTCATAATGGCAAAATTAATCTCGGGAGTTTTCGCCAACACAAAGTTCCTCATTTCTTTACTAGAAAGCGCTATAGTGTTCAAGGAGCTTAGATATCTAACCTCCTTGACTTTCATAGTAATTCAAGGAACAACGAAATTGGACATGTCAAATTACAAAGCTTGCACCCGGCACCCGAGGCCATACGATATTATATTATTATTATTATTAGGGGCTACGGCACTGGAGAGCTATCAAATGGATTAACAGAGCAAATGCCCAACATCAAAAATGGTAGTGTGTCCAGCTGTGGAGATTGCCCTTGTCCTTTTGTGTGTGTTTGTTCTAGTCTTACCTTTGTGTTACACTGTTTGGCCCATCCAGTCTGTCACTGTGTTTGTCCTCTCTCCATGTTCCTATCCTCCTCTTCCTGTCCAATAATAACTGTCACTAATAACAATAATAATATCACAGGAAACCGTAAGGAATGAATCTTCCTCTCTATATGCTGACAATATCTTGGACCCTTGTAGCATTATGCAACATGTCATACATATTCCTTCTGGCCAAGCGAGAATATCAAGAACAGCTAGTTATCAATACCACATTACTAGTAATAGGCATTTCAAAAAGCAACATTTCTTTTTTACCTTCTAGTCTGAGAGAATGGTTGATAATACACAACTTGCTCAGCTCTAATCTTTATATGGCTTGTTTACACTCAATCAAGAATAATATGAGGCATCTATGAGGTGGAAGAAATAATATGCAGCAGTAGCTGCAGTGCTTAACGTGGCTTCATCTGTCACAGAAAGGGCCTGGACACGTAAGAATTAAACCAAACACCAGGAGACCAAGCCAGGGCTACTAAGGAAGACTAAGAATTGGTCAATTATGAATATTTCTACTTTTCAAGACCTCAAAATAATGGACAGGTTGCAACTAGCATTGATGCAAGTGATCAGAATGAAGACAAGACAGGCAGGAGTGAATTTAAAGTCAAGAAGACCAATTTGGGCTCCAAGATTCAGACCTTGTCACATTTGCTCAGCAGCACAGTACACAGGGAGCTTCATCATTGGAACAACGTACTCTTCACAGATGAATCTTGCTTTCAACTGACTTTCAGTGATGGTTGCTTGCACACTTATTGATAGCCTGGTGAACAACTTGCAGAAGGAGCAGTCTGGGAAACAGATTTGGTTTGGAAGAAGTATGGTTTTAAATGATATTACTTAGAAGAAGAGAAAAAAATATTCTGATCATTCTGATAATGAATCCATGAAGAAATATGAAATAGCAATTGTCAATAATTACTACATGTTCAACACACGCCTCCACTGGAAGTCTCATTGGTTCAGTGTTCATAAATAAACGAGGACATTTTGTTGTATCCATATACAGTAGACTCTCGGCTATCCAGCGTAATGCGGCGGAAGGTCAAGCCGGATAACAAAAAGCCATTTGGCCGGAATTCTATATTCTCTTTCCTCTTAAGTGTTCATGCCACAAAAATAATGCTTCCTCAACTTCTTTATGCTTACCTTTCAACATTGTTTCTCTTACTTTCATTCCACTTCCACTACTTTGGGCAGCACACCACTTTTCAATTTCTGCTCTATTTTTCTTCCAGTCTCCAACTGTACCTTTTTCCTATCCCTAATTCCAAAGCAATATTTTTGGCCGTTACCCCAGAATCTAGTCGCTTTATAGCACGTAGTTTCTCATCTATAGTCACTACAACTTCTTTTCGTTTATCACCCATTCCCCAATCTACTGTACTGTATGACGGAGCACACAAAACAATTCACAAACTTGATGTGACCGTTTTTGTATTTCCGATTATGGATGTCTGAGAGAGCGCTACATGGCGCGGTGGTATTTTGTGTACCAGAGCGGGCCGTGTTTACAACACCTGATGTGACATAAAGCAGGGGCCATCGCCCTCTCTTGCCTCGTCCGGATCATGTGACTGTGGGTAGACTCGAGGTCGAGTGACGTCAGTAGCTGACGGAGGGGTGAGTTGTCTGGGGAGGTCTGTGAGAGAGAGAGGCTTGTTCTTGCTGGCTGCCTTATCAGAGCAGGACCGCAATGTGTGCGACGCTCACTGACTGTGATTCGTAAGTTGCTGCAGGCGGAATTTGCTTCGCGTGGATTGGCGTGTCCACATTATAGCACAGTACGTGAAGTTCGTTATACGCACTCGAGTGGCTCTATGTATGGTTAAAACCTTCTTTAAGTTTGTTTAAACTTTATTCTTGTTTTGATTGGGATCTACTGATATCCTATTCAGGCTTTTCGCCATGAAAAACAGGACTGAGTGAACTGTGGAAATTAAACGCTGCTTGATCTTTATCCACAGTCTAACATGCATTCTAAGCGGTCGACGATAGGAACAAGACTTTGGTGCTCACGATCCTCGACAATGAACGCTTAAAATGTTATACAGGAGCACAGTATAATCGAGTGGAGTTCTGACATAGTGAAGTAATTGTGGAGAACATCTAGCCAGATATGTTTTTAGAGCATTTTCTGAATACCTTCGCCATGAATTGTAACTCACTCAGAGTCATGGATGAGACGAGCGTAAACCGCGGAAGCAATTTAAAGTTACAGTACTTCTATGCTATCATATCAAGATTGTCAATGAAGAATGATGTCTACAACATTCGTGTGGGAACTTCTAGATTATACCGGATCTGATGCATAGTTCCACCCGGGGTGTGGTCATAGGGAGACGTGAATCTGGGTTCGACGCCAGGATGTTGAGTCCCTATACTCAAGGCCAGGATTCTTCTGGAAGCCGGATTCGGGATATTTTGTTCCGATTGACGCCCCTCCATCATCTGAAATTAAGGTATAGATCTGACAATCTTTGGTAGTAGTCGAGCATTTTCATTTGTTGTATCCAGTTGCCAATTAGTTTGTGTAATTAGTTTATTTGATGACGGGGTTATAAGTCAGATAAATCATTGTCTTTCTTGACCCCAGATTTTTCTTTTTGAGTTCGTTTGACAAACTAGTTTATCCATGTCTTGTTGGGATTTAGTATTTCTTTCTTGCTTCTGCGTCAGTTTTTCCGTTCGTCGTAACTTTCTGAAATTTTCAATCGTTGGGAAGACCGTCTTATAGGAAGAAGATTTGCGTTTTAGTATTATGATTATTTTATCAAATTTTTGCACCGTTATGGTCGTGTTACTGTAATTCCCTGCAAGTAAATTTTTCCTTCACATTTAAATCGTTTAACGTTATAATATACTTCAGCATCATGGTTTCGTGATGGGTTCTTGATTGACATTTACTCTAAAAGATTATTTGATTCCGAACTCAAGGATGTATGTTTAAATCTTGGTGTTTTTTTTTCGAAATTGTATTTTTGCTAAGCCATTTAGGAATTTGATCCTTGAAAAATACTGATATAAAAGATTTCTCTCGTTAATCAACTGTAATATTAATGTTATTAGTGAAGTAAAATTGATTGTGAAATTGAGCTCGTGGACTATTGGAACCACGTGATATATTGTTAAGCTGGAGAAGGTTTTTTTGGATCACTGTGAGTGATTATGATTGTGAAACTTATAAAATGAAGTCGATAGAAATACTGTGTGACTGACAAGTGGTGGTTGATGCGTAACTAAAGTTTGTGAAATGTTTCGTTGGAGTTTAATGGTGGTTCTTGTTGTACTTAATTTTCGTCTTGTTAGAATACGTCATCAAGTGACGTCTGTGACATTATGTTTTCAAATCAATCAGAGATAGTATCTCTAGGATATTTACTGTGATTTCACTTTAGGTCTACTTCAAATTTCATATCTATGAACTTTAATTAGACCTGTGGCGATTTTCGAGAGATCTCTTTAAGTACAGACATTTCTCAGTAATCTTTTTCAAATTTTGCATTTTCGTTTGACATGGTGCAAACATATTTATTCTTAACTGAGCTCCTTCTCTTGGCTCAACTGCGTCCTCAGTGGCGATTCCTTTTTGTACAATTTAACCAAATAAGATGGTGTAGTGATGGTGAGTGTTGCCATTGGACTTTGTTTCATTAAGAAACATTATATATGTATATACGTGTACATTATTGTATTATATTCAGGTGAGGGATTCTTTCAGTACCATTTTTTACTGAATAAATATTTTATTTTACAGCAGTTCAATCCGAGAGTCATAATTCATAATAACTACATAAATTGTGCCGGGAAGATCAATGTGTTTCCTTTTCTTAAATTTTCTCACTACTCTCTGAGATTAGTCGTATCTCGTTTGCGTCTCGTGTCACGTTTTGATCTGAGCTAGTTTTCCTTGTTTGCATTTTGGTTAGTCTTTGCACAATTTAGGTTTGTTGATATGCTCCTTTGTACTTCCTTCACCTGTTGGTGGGATCTGGGGGGTGTTTTCAGCCGGGCAGTTTCTGATCCTACAATCCAGTGTTCCTCGTGGGATTGGTAAGTTATAAAAGGGTACATCAGATTTTGCGCTAACGTTTTGGGCTTCGAATTGAGAAATCGTGTCTAGCGGGAGTGACATTTAGGTGTTGGGTTTGATTCTGTCGAACAGCACCATTTTCAGATACCTTCGCAACGATCAGTTATGAACACGTTGGAGGAGTATTCTGGACATAATGGCAAACCAATATTTAGGCATGAATGTTGGGATTTCACTGTGATGAATGAAGCAATTACGAGCGTACTCGATCTACATAATTTGTGTAGTATTGCAGCCATTATTGAAAATTTTGATGTTAGGTAATGAACATGTTGTGTTAAATTCACTAGCGACTTGTGACCGAGTAATGGAGGTATGCACAGGAATCTTTATTCACGTGTCCAGTCGAGTTAAACACTTAATGGGGTCCATGTTGGAACTTCATTTAAGTGGGTTGTTTTTTTGGGACCGGCTTACGATCATTTTGCATCGTAGTAATGGTAAATTCTTTAATTTCAAACTAGATCATTTATTACTAGGGTCATTCCTGTGATTATTATGAATTGTGGCGATCGTCTGGGATTTCTGGATATTTTGGAACATGCTTCGATAGGGTTAATTAGATATAAGATAATTTAAGGTAAAGTTAAACGTTGAAAATTTCAGGTACGGCAATCTGGTTACTTCACAATGTCTATGCTCTGCTCTGTAATACTGTGTTCTTGTTATCTCTTTGAATTTCATATTTTTGTACAATGACAGCTGGCTGGATTTAGACAGCTCCTTAACCCGGTCCATGAGTCAATCCTAATTGGCTACATGGATAATTCTTGCCAGGCGCGTCCACGTCGCGGGGGTGGGCAACGGTACTGTAATAGACCATGGAACTACAGTACCGGCTAAGTTCTGGTGAGGACCCAGTCCTATGGGGTATAACATAGGCCCCGTGCACAGGGTTACGTGCGAAGACCTCAACGGAATCTACAGCGGAGAAGATGGACTTCAGAACGGTGGAGATTGCAGAAGAGGCAACCCAGTACTCAGGGAATAGTATGAGTACAGCATCAATCGGCAGCGTCTGTTTCCCATGTTAGGGGCGGCTGCAAGGGCGTCTGTTCTCCATGTTAGGGGCGGCCTGAATAATAGCTGGCAGTAGCTTCATAAAATGCCTTTGGGAGTGGCGACCCCATCGTAATAATAGCCTAAAATGGATATGGCACTTCCAATGATTCGGAAAAGGATAGGGCGTACCCTGCAGGCGACGCGCAGTTCCTTTGGTACTGGGGGAACTGTGAGAAATGGGCGACCAGTAACCGAAATGAAAGTGGGAAACATGAATGTCATGACCCTGACAGGCAAGGTGGAGGAGGTGGTCGACTTCATGGAGAGGGAGAAGGTTGGAATGATGGGGCTGAGTGAAGTGAAATGGAAAGGTAAAGGAAGGAAGAAATTGAGGAAAGGATATACATTATACTGGAGTGGTGGCCAAGAGGCGAAAAATGGCGTGGGACTGATAACCTCGAAACAACTGGAGGAGTATGTTGAAGTGGTAGAGTGTGTGAGTGACAGAATAATGAAAATGAGAATGAAGATGAAGAATGACGTGATGGACTTCATACAAGTGTATGCACCACAGACTGGAAACAGAGAAGAAGACATTGAAGTATTCCTGGAGGATGTAGAAAGAGTAATCTCAGATGTAGAAGTGGTGATCATGGGAGACATGAATGCGCAAGTCGGAATTGAGAGACAAGGAAAGGAAGAAGTCGTTGGACCATATGGATATGGGAAAAAGAACCGGGAAGGAGAGGAACTTGTAAACTTTTGTGAAAGGAATGGACTGATAGTGGGTAATTCATGGTTTCGGAAGAAAAACAGCAGGAAAATTACGAGATATGGGTGGGGTGATAGAAGAACAAAATCAGTAATTGACTACTTCCTGGTGGAAAGGACAAATCGCAGAAAGCTGATGGATGTGACAGCTTTACCAGGTGAAGCATTTGATGGGGACCATAGAACTGTGGTGGCAAAATTTAGATGGGGAAAATTGGAAAACCTAAAGGAGATCAGAGAAAGTAAAATAAAAGTATGGAAATTGAAAGACAAAGCTGTACAGGAAGATTTTCAGGAGAGATTGAAGCAACAAATCCCAGTTACTGAAGTGGAAAATGTAGAAGAGGAATGGTCCCACTTTAAAAAGGCATTTGCTGGTGCAGCAGAGAGTGCTTGTGGTAGGACGTCAACAAGAGTGAAAGAGAAGGAGACACCGTGGTGGAATGAGGAAGTGAGGAAAGCGGTAAAAGAAAAGAAGTCTGCATGGAAAGAATGGAACCGAGATCAAACAGAAGAAAGCAAAAGGAAGTACCACGACAGCAAACGGAGGTGTAAGAAAGTGGTAGGAGAAGAAAAGAAGAAAAGTTGTGAAGAATTTACACGAAGAATGGAAACAGATGTAAGTGGCAGAAAAAGGATGCTGTATGGGCTTCTAAGAAGTAAGAGGAAAGAAAGAGTTACTACAAAGCTGGTGAAAAAGGAAGATGGAGAGTTGTTAGCACACCCAGAAGAGATAAAGGGACGATGGAAGGAGTATTTCGATAAGCTATTGAATGTGAGCAATTGTACTGGTGAGATGGAAGTGACACAGCCTGACGACTCTATAACAGAAGATGATATAACAATGCTGGAGGTGGAATTAGCAGTACAGAAAATGAAGATGGGAAAAGCAACAGGGGTGGATGAAATCAGTGTAGAAATGATAAAGGCTGCTGGACCTGTTGGTATGCAATGGCTGTATCGACTGCTAAAGTGTGTGTGGAAACGGAAATGTGTACCAGAAGACTGGGAGAAAGGGCTAATAATACCAGTGTTTAAGAAAGGGGACAAGAAAGTGTGTGATAACTATAGAGGGATCACCCTCATATCACAGATAGTAAAAATACTGGAAAGGATATTAGAAAGAAGAATGAGAAGAAAGGTGGAAGGAGAGTTGCAAGAGGAACAGTATGGCTTCAGGAGTGGAAGATCCACAGTGGACCCAATCTTTAGCTTGAGGTAGGTGATGGAAAAGAACTGGGAATATGGAGAGGATTTGATCATGACTTTCATAGATCTAGAAAAGGCATATGATAGTGTCCCCAGAGAGAAGGTATGGGAAACCATGGTTAAGAAGAGACTGGGAAGAGAAATGTTGGAAATGATGCAAGCAATGTACAGCAACTGTGTTAGCAGGGTACTGACCCCAGTTGGAAAGACAGATTGGTTTAGGAACAAGACTGGACTAAGACAGGGGAGTGTGCTGTCACCTCTTTTATTCATAATGGTAATGGATGAAATTGTAAAGGAAACAAAGGAAGCATATGGACATAAAGAAATGAAGTTACTATTATTTGCAGACGATATTGTGGTCTGGGGAAGGAACACCGAAGAAGTGCAAAAACAACTAGATGCACTGAACGAAAATATTCAGAAGTATGGCCTGAAAATCAGTATAGAGAAAAGCAAGACCATGGTGATGACAAGAGGGGAAAGACAAGGAAAGGGCACTGTGAAAATTGGAAGTCAGAGTTTGGAAATTGTGGACACGTTCAAATACCTAGGAAGTGAATTGATGCAAACTGGTAGGTTGGACATGGAGATTGGCAGAAGGGTACAGCAGAGCAATGCATTCTATCAAAGTGTAAGAAAACTTGTTTGGGATAAGGAAGTACCAAGGAAAAGCAAGGAGGTAATGTATAAAATGTACTATGTACCCATATTAACTTATGCAGCTGAGACTTGGACCCTGACAAGCAGGCAAGAGAGTAAAATCCAAGCCAGTGAAATGAAATTCCTAAGAAGTATGATAGGTAAGACAAGGAAAGACAGAGTGAGGAATGAAGATGTTAGGAAGGAAGTTGGGATTGGAAAACTAAATGAGAGAATTGAGAAGAATAAACTAAGGTGGTTTGGACATGTAAAGAGGATGGAGGAAAATAGAATACCAAGACAGGTGCTGGAGGCCAAGTGCAAGGGTAAGAGAGCAAGGGGAAGACCTAGAACAAGGTGGATCGATTCAGTGAAGAACAGCGTGAGAAAAAGGAACCTGGACTGGGACAAGATCGTGGAAGAAGAATTGTGGAAGGAAAGAGGAAAGTGGAGAAGTGCCATAAATACCCCGACCCGGGAGGAGCTGGATAAGGGGAAATGATGATGATGATGATGATGATGTACAATGACATCACCGCCTGAGGTGATGACTGTGGCAGATGTCCACAATATGTTTAAATTCGCCCGTGAGACTATAGACAACTTAAATCGGGATTTGGAAGGTATCAAAACGTTTAAGAAATCCAGTTTTGATAAACTGCAGGAAAGCAATAAGGAACTCATTAAAGAGAGTGTAGCCAAAAGCATTAAGGGTGAATTAGATCTGATGCAAACTACCCTTAAAGGTGTTCAAGACAGTTCTAAACGAGTAGAATCGAAAGTAAATAATGTTGAGGCAAGTAATGATGAGGTTCAGGATGACATTAAAAATATTCATTTAAACGTGAACAATGTTACTGTTGATGTGAGTCAGGTTAGATCGAACGTGGCTAAAATGCAATCCACAGTAGACAATGTACAAACCTCAGTGGATTCTGTACAACTCGAGGTAGTTAATGTACAATTAAAAGTTGACACTATGCAATTAGATGTGGGAAATGTGCAACTTAAAGTAGATAATGTTAAGTCTGACATGGGTCAGTTTAAATCTGTTTCCTATGGCTAGCCCAGATTCCAATCCATCAGCTTAAATCTTAAATCTAACATGGCTCAAATGCAATCCACAGTAGACAATGTACAGTCTGACATGGGTCAGGTTAAATCGAACATGGCTCAAATGCAATCTACCGTAGATAACGTACAATCTGACATGGGTCAGGTACAATCTACAGTAGTCCGATGTTAATAATATGCAGATAATGGTGAATACTGTACAATTTAAGGTGGACAATGTACAAGCCAGATTAGTTGATTTAGACAAAGACAATAAACAATTTCAAGTAGAGATGAGGTCAGAACTTGATGCCAATAAAAAGGAGGAAAAAGAGAATTTGGATGCTGTCCAAACTCAATTTACTAGCGAGTCCATTAAAACTCAGGAATCCTTTGTTCTGCTAAGAAAAGGCATGTTGTCTTTACAAACGCAGGTAAAGGAACATACAACACTTCTTAGAGCAGACATTGAAATTGATGTAAAGGCTATAATGGATGAAAATGTTGGTGTACTTAGGCAGGAAATTGTTAAAATTAATCAAGAGTGTGTAGCAGGTGTCAAAGCCGAATTGGATTTGAAACTTGCTAACGTTGAAATTAGGTTGAATAAGGATATTGCTGATGTTCGAGAAGAATTTAATAAGAGAATAGATGTCGATCAGGATTCCCAAATCACACGTATTAATGAATGAAGGACTCTTTTAGAGGATAGGATTAAAAAGATTGAAACCAAGGGGGAACAGGACAAAATTGAGTTTATAGGGGAAAGAGAAAGAAAAACGTCCGAATTAAATGATGTTAGAGAAAAACTTGAAAAGTTTAATTTAGCTGAACATATTGACGTAGAGGCTTTAAAGAAAGAATTAAAAGTTAAATGGCAGGAGGATATTAACCGGTTTAGGCTCGAACTTTCGACTAAGGATGGTCATGATTTATACACTTCGGGACACACAAACTTCCAGGAAGCGACTAGATCGAATGGGGCGGAACAGTTGCAAGTGGAACAATCTCGCCAAAAACTATATTCAACCTTTACAAATTTGCAATCAACTGGGGAAATAGATGGAAATACTCCATCAGGATTGTAAGTGGGACAATCTCGTCGAGATCAGTACAAGATTCCGACAGGCAATCAAACTGCAGGGGAAGCCAGAGGTAATACATCGTCAAATGGATCACGAAATATCATGATAATTCGCAATTTTGATGAAAAACCTAAAAAATTTAGCAACCTTGATGGGATGACCCCAATTGAGTTCGTGAGAAGTATTCGGAATTATTTTGTGGAAAATCATATTGCTCCAGAGAGAGAATTACGTATTGTGGAACGTTATTTATCGGATGGCCCTCTTTTATGGTTCAAAGCATTCTGTTACACGTTCGAAGATTTTGAGAGTTTCGAGCAGGCCTTTATTAAGAGATTTTGGTCAGTGGAGGTTCAGGAGAATATTCGTTCAGAGATTTACTACAAAAAGTATTCTAATAGTGGACCAACGAGCTACGCTGAGTACTGCGCGATGCAGCTTTATAAACTCAGATTTTTGCAGCCCCCTCTTACGCAAGGAGAATTGATTGAAGCCATATCCCGTCAATTGCCCGTGGAAGTCCGTAGATACCTCATTTCATCAGGTGTGTCTGATTTGGTGCACATGGAGGACCTTTTGCGTAAATTGGATTACACTAGTACAAGTGCGAATCCTGTTGTAAATAAGAACATCCGTCAGGAACCTAGGACAGTGCATGCAGTCGTCATGGATAGGACGCAGCAAACTGATCGAGTATATGGGCAGGAAAATCAGAAAACAGGACCTATTAGGAATTACTATCAAAGGGACAGAAGATATAACAATCAGTATCGAGAATACCAGGATAGACCTTGGCAAAATCGTCGATACGACAATAGGAATGATGGACGTAGGGAATATGGACGGCCTAGATATAATTATTCTAGGGATGCTCCATATCGTTCAGAGAATAGGCCGCAACAAGGATATAGGTCGTATAAAAACTACCGTGACGAAGAATTCGCTCGCGGAAGAAGGGATAATAATCAGCCTAGAAATGGGCGCGATCAGTCTCGTGAACAAACACGAGGAGGTGAGCGCGAAAAGAGAAAGGAATTAGGCGCAAATTCTCAAGTGAGAACGAGTCAACAGGGGACAAATCAAGATGGAGCCCCTAAAGAAAGAAAAAAAAAAACTCCAATTTCCAAATGACCTTGGACGCCATGAACACTTCACATCCTTACACCATCACTATAAACGAGATTTTTGAAGCTACGGATGAGGACCTTCTTTATGAAGATAATGTTAGATCAAAAGGGGGACCAGCGGAACTGCCGATAATAGATATTTGTATTGGCAGCCAACAGTGTAAAGCTTTGATGGATACTGGGGCTATGGTCTCAATTATATCAGAGGATTGTTTCCTACGTTTGGAGAAGGAAAACCAATATATTGTTCTTCCTGCTTCATCCGTCAAGATCAAGGGCATATTTCAGGATAAGACTATGAAATGCAAGGTTCAGGTCCTGATGAATTTCTGTATTAATTCCAGGCCCTATGAACACGTTTTCATTGTTGTGAAAAACATAAATTTCGATTTGATAATGGGGATTGATTTTATAACTAAAGCAAAGGCCGTGATTGATATGAATCAACGTGTCATTAAATATAATGAAGAGGCAACGGAAAATGTAGCTACAGAAGAAACAGAGACGGTGGAAAACCCAGAAAATATTATTAGGCACGAGCTGCTTGATAATGTAATAAATGAAATCGAGCAAGAAGGGGAGCAGTTTGCCCATAAAGCCATGGGATTTGGAGACGTTAGGGAGGAATTCGAAGGCCTGATTTCCGAATATAAAGATATCTTCGACGACAAACCGGGACTGATTAAAGATTTTCAATATCAGATCTGTTTAACTGATACAACCCCTTATCAGACTAAATTGTACCCCATTCCTGAAAAATACCATGATGAGGTAAAACAGATTATTCTGAAAATGGAGAAGGAAGGTATAATAAGGAAACAAGCGTCCTCGTATTTGAACCCAATTACGGTGGTAAAAAAAGCGAACGGTCAGCTGCGTTTGTGTCCGGATGCTCGTAGGATCAACTCCGTCATCATGTTAGAAATGGACCGACCTCCCAAAATTCGAGATCTGTTGAGAAAGTTCCAAGGGAAGTCTTGCTTCAGCGTTCTTGACCTAACGACCTCGTTTTATCAAATTGAGCTGACTGAGGACAGTCGCCAGTACACGGGGTTTTTGTTTGATCAGACAACCTTCGTGTTCTGTCGTGTCGCTTTTGGCATGATCAATAGCGGTCGAGCTTTGGATAACAAGCTGTCAGAAGATGTGAAACAAAATGTTATCTCGTATATCGATGATTTAATTATTTCTTCTACAAGTGTTCAGGAACACCTCATCCACCTTAGACGGCTTTTTGAGAACCTCAGAGACGTTAACATAAAGATCAATTACAATAAATGTCATTTTATGCAGGAGCGCATACATTTTTTAGGACATACTATCGATCAGTCAGGATACCATCCCAATATGAAGAAAATTGATGCTATCGTTCAGTTTCCCAGGCCTCTCAGTATTCGTCAGCTTCGTGAGTTTTGGGGTATGTGTCAGTTCTTGAGTTGTCACTGCCCAGGATACTCGGAGACGATGGCTCCCCTGTACGATGTTTTGAAGAAAAATAACAGGTGGAAGTGGACGCCCGAGGTTGACCGCGCTTTTGAAAGTGCAAAGAAAATGCTTAAAAACTGTGTAAAGCTGGAGTATCCTGATTTCAACAATACATTTTATATTGAGTCTGATGCATCTAGGATTGGCCTAAGTGCAGTTTTATACCAGAAAGATGTGAATGGACAGCGACGTTATATTGATTTCCACAGTCGAAAATTAAAAGAGCATGAGAAAAATTATTATACTACGGAATTGGAGGCGCTGGCTTTCATTTCAGCTCTAAAGAAATGGAAGAAGTTATTAATAGGCCACCAGATTGTAATCATAACAGACCACAGAGCATTGCAATTTATGACGCAATCAGATCTGTCCAGCGACAGGTTAACGAGGTGGACATTGTTTATCCAACAATTCAATACCACCATCGTTCACCAGCCTGGTAGAGATAACCTCTTGGCTGATGCGCTTTCAAGAAACCCTTTTACAAAGATCGAGATTAATATTGTACGGTTGGAGAGGGATGACGAAAAGACCCTGGAAAGGCTTGGCAAGATAGCCGTGTTACAGAAGCGACACACTCCAACACGGATCATGTACAGATTTTTGAAAGGCATCATGGATGATTCTGATCCAAGCTATGAGGAAGTTAGGAGACGCTCTGAAAAATATGTATTGTGTGGGGAAACAGTGTGCAAGTACTCAGATAAAGAGAACACGAGAATCAGGATTGTTGTACCTCCCAAACTAATTACTTCAGTGATCTGGCTGGCACATCATTGTATTGGTCACGGTGGTTTAGATAAGACGCTGAAAACTTTGCAGGAAGCTTTTATTTGGGAGAAGATGCGCGCATCTACTGCAAACGTAATTAGATCGTGCCCAGAGTGCCAGAGGAGCAAGTATCCTTCCGCCTTATCTAAGGAAGAGCCCCGAGCTATTATTCCCTATAGACCCCGGGAGTTAATGGCTTGTGATATTTATGGCCCGATCCCGAAGGGCGCGAGAGGTAATCAATTTCTTCTGGTTACCGTAAACGTATTTTCAAAATACGTAACGCTGGATCCTATGCAGAAGGCGACAACGGCGCAGGTTTTGAGCAGACTAGAGAACAGAGTGTTTCCAAAAGTTGGGATACCAGAGACCCTATTATCCGACCACGGAACACAGTTCATGTCTCACGTTTTCGAGGAGGCAATGGTAAGACTGGGTATCAAACATATCTTTTCTAGCATTAGGTATCCTGAGTCTAATTCGTCGGAACGCCTGATGCCAGAAATTTCAAAATATGCAAGAATCTATCGCCCGGAGGAACATGAGAGTTGGGTAAAATTTGTCCCTTTAATGGAAGTCTGCTTAAACTCGGCCGTCAATGAGAGCATCGCAGACGTCCCTATGACTGTACATTTGAATAGAAAGCCAGAAAGACCTTGGAGCAACGTCTTTAATTATGTCCCAAAGGATCGTGAACCCTCTATAGAAGAGAGAATAGAGAATGCAAGAGAAAACTTAATGAATGCCGCTGAAAGATGTCTGAGAAGGAACCGAGGCAGACGCTACACGCCGCCGTTGAAGAAAAATGACCTTGTAATGATTAAGAAGCATACTAAAGCAGATGTCTCTCGTAAGGTTTATACAAAGTTCTCATATCTTTATTTTGGCCCTATGAAGGTAGCGAAAGCCTATGGAAACAAATGCTATAAGATTGTTAGTTTAGATGGCAGTGAAGTTATAGGTCGCTATAATTCCAAGAACCTGAAGCGATTCTTCAAGAAGATCAAGTAAAAGGATACAAAATACGTCCCAGTGTATTAAGAATATCTTGAATGATTTAAATAAAAGCTATTCTCGCTTTTATTTACTGTGTCGGGAGTAGGATGTGACCGTTTTTGTATTTCCGATTATGGATGTCCGAGAGAGCGCTACATGGCGCGGTGGTATTTTGTGTACCAGAGCGGGCCGTGTTTACAACATCTGATGTGACGTAACGCAGGGGTCATCACCCTCTCTTGCCTCGTTCGGATCATGTGACTGTGGGTAGACTCGAGGTCGAGTGACGTCAGTAGCTGACGGAAGGGTGAGTTGTCTGGGGAGGTCTGTGAGAGAGAGGCTTGTTCTTGCTGGCTGCCTTATCAGAGCAGGACAGCAATGTGTGCGACGGTCGCTGGGTGTGATTCGTAAGTTGCTTCAGGCGGAATTTGCTTCGCGTGGATTGGCGTGTCCACATTATAGCACAGTACGTGAAGTTCGTTATACGCACTCGAGTGGCTCTTTGTATGGTTAAAACCTTCTTTAAGTTTGTTTAAACTTTATTCTTGTTTTGATTGGGATCTACTGATATCCTATTCAGGCTTTTCGCCATGAAAAACAGGACTGAGTGAACTGTGGAAATTAAACGCTGCTTGATCTTTATCCACAGTCTAACATGCATTCCAAGCGGTCGACGATAGGAACAAGACTTTGGTGCTCACAATCCTCGACAATGAACGCTTAAAATGTTATACAGGAGCACAGTATAATCGAGTGGAGTTCTGACATAGTGAAGTAATTGTGGAGTACATCTAGCCAGATATGTTTTTAGAGCATTTTCTGAATACCTTCGCCATGAATTGTAACTCACTCAGAGTCATGGATGATGAGACGAGCGTAAACCGCAGAAGCAATTTAAAGTTACAGTACTTCTATGCTATCATATCAAGATTGTCAATGAAGAATGATGTCTACAACATTTGTGTGGGAACTTCTAGATTATACCGGATCTGATGCATAGTTCCACCCGGGATGTGGTCATAGGGAGACGTGAATCTGGGTTCGACGCCAGGATGTTGAGTCCCTATACTCAAGGCCAGGATTCTTCTGGAAGCCGGATTCGGGATATTTTGTTCCGATTGACGCCCCTCCATCATCTGAAATTAAGGTATAGATCTGACAATCTTTGGTAGTAGTCGAGCATTTTCATTTGTTGTATCCAGTTGCCAATTAGTTTGTGTAATTAGTTTATTTGATGACGGGGTTATAAGTCAGATAAATCATCGTCTTTCTTGACCTTAGATTTTTCTTTTTGAGTTCGTTTGACAAACTAGTTTATCCATGTCTTGTTGGGATTTAGTATTTCTTTCTTGCTTCTGCGTCAGTTTTTCCGTTCGTCGTAACTTTCTGAAATTTTCAATCGTTGGGAAGACCGTCTTATAGGAAGAAGATTTGCGTTTTAGTATTATGATTATTTTATCAAATTTTTGCACCGTTATGGTCGTGTTACTGTAATTCCCTGCAAGTAAATTTTTCCTTCACATTTAAATCGTTTGACGTTATAATATACTTCAGCATCATGGTTTCGTGATGGGTTCTTGATTGACATTTACTCTAAAAGATTATTTGATTCCGAACTCAAGGATGTATGTTTAAATCTTGGTGTTTTTTTTTTACGAAATTGTATTTTTGCTAAGCCATTTAGGAATTTGATCCTTGAAAAATACTGATATAAAAGATTTCTCTCGTTAATCAACTGTAATATTAATGTTATTAGTGAAGTAAAATTGATTGTGAAATTGAGCTCGTGGACTATTGGAACCACGTGATATATTGTTAAGCTGGAGAAGGTTTTTTTGGATCACTGTGAGTGATTATGATTGTGAAACTTATAAAATGAAGTCGATAGAAATACTGTGTGACTGACAAGTGGTGGTTGATGCGTAACTAAAGTTTGTGAAATGTTTCGTTGGAGTTTAATGGTGGTTCTTGTTGTACTTAATTTTCGTCTTGTTAGAATACGTCATCAAGTGACGTCTGTGACATTCTGTTTTCAAATCAATCGGAGACAGTATCTCTAGGATATTTACGGTGATTTCACTTTAGGTCTACTTCAAATTTCATATGAACTTTAATTAGACCTGTGGCGATTTTCGAGAGATCTCTTTAAGTACAGCCATTTCTCAGCAATCTTTTTCAAATTTTGCATTACCGTTTGACACGGTGCAAACATATTTATGGTGAGTGTTGCCATTGGACCTTGTTTCATTAAAAAACATTATATATGTATATACGTGTACATTATTGTATTATATTCAGGTGAGGGATTCTTTCAGTACCATTTTTTAATGAATAAATATTTTATTTTACAACAGTTCAATCCGAGAGTCATAATTCATAATAACTACATAAATTGTGCCGGGAAGATCAATGTGTTTCCTTTCCTTTTCTTAAATTTTCTCACTACTCTCTGAGATTAGTCGTATCTCGTTTGCGTCTCGTGTCACGTTTTGACCTGAGCTAGTTTTCCTCGTTTGCATTTTGGTTTGTCTTTGCACAATTTAGGTTTGTTGATATGCTCCTTTGTACTTCCTTCACCTGTTGGTGGGATCTGGGGGGTGTTTTCAGCCGGGCAGTTTCAGATCCTACAATCCAGTGTTCCTCGTGGGATTCAACAGGTCTTGGTAAGTTATAAAAGGGTACAGTACGCACTTTGAACTGACGGAACAAAGAATACAGAGTTGCCAACAGGCTGCTCTCTACATGTGTTCATTGTTGTTTGTGAGCGCTGAAAGAGGGCTTCTTTTTGTTAAAGAGTTTTTTCCGATAACGTATTTAATAGATACGTATTAACAACACTGTACTGTACCTTATAATTGTGGCTCCACATGTGCCAGAAGTACAGGGTCATTATGTGTGTGCGCGCCAGTCAACACGGCAAGCTAAGCCGGCTATGACTGGCGCAGACCGCGGCCGCGCGCACCTGGTTCAGCCGGCGGTCGAAGCCCACTATTACTTTTACCAAACATGTTCAATGATGTGTACTTACAGAGCTCATAGGCGATGCTAAAAATGTCCTCCCTCTCTTGTAACACACACCTAACATCTTTTTGTGAAAGAATGTCTGTCAACTCTTTTATTATTTACGGAGCCTGTTTCCTTGAGTCGTTTAGCGAACCTCCTAATTGTACTGGCATTAGGCACAGGTCTTCCTGGAAACTTTGATTCAAAATTTTCGTCTTGTTTCAGAACAAGATTTTCTGCTTTTCATATACAAATTATGGATATACACACGTTCGCGCAATGTGAATTGGTGTTTAGGCATAACCAACAATCACAGTAATCACAATACTCACTAAACGTGCAACACTAACGTCTAAGTTTTGCAGATACACGCCCATGTGAATGACAAAACATGTGTGAACTAACGATATGAGTCAGCGGAGCACACCACCGCCGGCTGAAGCGCGTACCCGCGGCTGCGATCTGCGCTAGTCACAGCCAGCTTAGCTTGCCGTGTTTGCTGGCGCGCACACAGATTATGACCCTGTACAAGATATGCATAAAATGTTTTGAAATACCACATAGGGTTCTAGCAGAAGCCTGCTTGTTGAAGCTTTGGAAAAGTATTTGTACAGTATTATGTAGGCCGGATAGTCACAAGCTGGATAGCCGAGAGTCTGCTGTAATAACAGTTTTCCAAAGTATAGTACACAACACATAACAGAACTCATAGGCCAAATTTCAATGAATGGACTTGTATCGTAGAAGAGAAGGGGTGAAATAAAAACATAAATAAAACAACTACATTTTCTTCATGGTTACACCTTAAATAGACCCATGCACTGTGCAATCAAAATATAAACAACTAGCAGAAACACCAGTTCTTCGAACAGTCTTTGGCACTTGCTGACCGTGAACTACAACATATTCACAACGTATTTAACAGTTATTTGCAATTAAATACATAACTAAAAATTTATTTTGTAAAATGAAATGATAAGTTCTGGTCTTTTAATTAATTTTGTGATTAATTTAATGATAAGAGTTGAGTAAATTTATAAGGTAATTTTAAAGGAGTTCAAAATATAACTTTGTATCAAGAACGCAAAGTCCGCTTCAAAATAAAACATATCAACAACACATTGAAAAGAACAAAAACACCAGTTAAATAAAGCACTTTGAAATAACAGAATGGAATGACTATAAATATATCTAATAAATTTATTAGAGCACAAAACATGCATATGAATTAAGCATTACTTATCACTAGTACAAAACTGTGATAGAGATAATTTCCTCTGATCACACTGCATTACATGATATCTTTCACATGCTTTTCCACAGAGGGCACACACACATTTGCAATCTGGTTGATGATTGAATTGCACACACTTTGAAGTGGAATCCATGCACCGAGAATCTGGTTAATAAGTGTCTCATCTCATAGAAACCCTTACCAATCCCACGATGTCATCGCATCTGTGACGTAAAATTCCTGCCATATACTTTCTCTCTTAAACTTAATTTCCTGCATTAGTCTCTCATAACCAGATGTAGAAGGCAGGACTATAATTATGTAATCAGCAACCAGCAAAGCATCCAAAACTCCCTTATAAATAATTCTGGCAATTCCCCTCGCGGAGTTAATTTTTCTGAGTTACACAAACAACTGATCCTTGAACATGTGACAGAAAAGTGTCCATGGTAAACAAATACAGGTTTTAAATTATTCTATGCCATAAACTGTATGAGAATGCCCCTACAACATGGTCATCCAGAAACTTTTCTTCTTTCATGAAGTGAAGTCATCTGAATTAAGGTACAGTATAATCTGAAGAGGCTATTGAAGTCATTTGAATGACCTCAAGATCCAGTGAAGCTGCACTTTCATCCTCAATTTTAAAATGAAGAATCACCTACTTAAGTACAGTAGAGTCTCACAAACTATGCCTAATGCGGACCGAAGGGTGGCCGAGTTCACGAAAATGCCGGGTTATCGGGAAATGTGTCAAAAAGAAGAAATAAGCTGTTTGTTTTGGTTTAAAAGTACAGTGGAACCCCTCAAATCCGAACTAATTGGGACTATAGCCTGTTCGGATTTCAATTTGTTCGGATTAGCCGAAAAATATCCATAACTTAATAACCATCCCTCATTACGGTATAGGATCGGCCTTAGCCCGTCATGGGCTGTATAGTGCCAAGGGTTGACTTATACTGAAGCTGCATCTGCTCTTGACATCGCATTGCGCTTCGTAGGCCAACACGGAGCAGCCACGCCAAACGATGTCATCTTCATGTGACGCTGGCACGCAATTGCCTCCGTGGGAGGGTTTTCGTCACTTCGACAATTGAAGAAAACTGATTTCAAGTGAAAGATTACGTGATATTTTGTGTGTTTCTATTGTTATTTCGTTGTTTTGGCAAAGTGATCAACCTAAGGAATCACAATAACCAACTTTTCAGTTTTTCAATCCTAGATGAGATATGTAGCCTAGGCACATTTACACTGTACTTCTTTGTTAATTTTTCAACTAATTATGTAAAATAAGGTTATAATGGAATATATAATTGTTTTGTGACTAAATAAGTTTCTCTTCTTTGCGTGGGTTTTTCTAACTTAAAATTGTCACAAAAAAAAAGGTCGTTTAGATCACCCAGAATTTCGGATTTCCGGGGTTCGGATTTGAGGGGTTTTACTGTAATGCAATGCAGTACATTTATTCGTTTTTTACAGAAACAAAAGTTTTAAAACGATTAAGCCACTACAATTACAGTATGTAATGACCAACGCAGGAAGTCACCAACCCACCAAGAGTATCCTGGTAATAGCGGACATGTATAAGGGTTTGTTGGCCAAAGCATTAGATAAAGATGTAATGATAAAAAGGGTTGACTTTACAAAAGGTCGCATAACAATTTAGCAAACATGTGGAGGACCAGACAATATTATTGTCACCAAATAAGGAGGTTCAGGAAGGCATAAAGGACACAACACAAACAATAACTAATAATAAGATATATTATCAAATAGGTGGCACATAAAGTAAATATTCAAAGATGGCACACAAATATACGAGAAACACTGGCACAAATTTACACAATTGAAGAAACACTCGCATGGAATTAACACACGTAAGGCTTGAGCCTAAAACATATAAATTGTCTTGAACGTAGCTCCAGATCAGTACATCAAGGAACGGCATGCAATACAAGGCGGTTCCAAAGAATGGTATAGTTTAAACATGCAACACAAGTGGAGTTGCAACAAATAATGAAAACAGGTCGCATGGAACGAGAATGTGTCGTCGAACCAGGACTGACTTACAGTGATGCGCCGATACCGTAAGCCCAAAATGAATTGTTAAATAAACAAATTATGTGTGAAACGCAGGAAGTCAAAGTAGTTGATGTCATACAAATACCGAGATATGACAATCGCACGGTATTGTCACAATAGTAAAGTAGTTGAGCCCAGTGTCAACCTCCATTTCAGTGATGGTGCAGGAAGATAATGCATGGCTTTGTAGCACATGCCTCAAGACAAACGATGAATTACTTATCACACGAAACAAAATCATTATTCATACGCGTGATGACAAATTGTTAGGCAGTAGATGAAGATCAGAATTAAACATGTTACAACAAACTATCCGACGCCGCGGATTGAAGGATTCGTCAACATGGCGCGTAGCGATAACAACAAGCATGGTCAGAAGAGACCGAAAATCACCAAAATGTCACTGCCCTAACAAAAATATGAATCATGTGCAAGGACATGATCACTAAGCACGGTTACTATGAAGATAGCACCAATTATAGAAGTGATTAACTGGATATTCATCGATAGATCACAACCAGTGTCAAATCACAACATTCTGTCATGGCTACAAGCTTAGAGACGAAGAAGAAACACGTGATTGGTCGCTACAAACAGCAAGGAGGACTCTGATAGACTGAAAGCAGCCAATCACAGCAGAGAGTTTAAAGACAAGTCAAAGAGAATACAAAGAGAAAGAAGAAGAATCAAAGTGGCCAACTTAGAATACCAAAATACCTTCTAAGCAAAAATATCTCACTGGAAACACCGGCAGTGGGAATACAACATGTAATCAAAACAAATGAATCATGACAACTAACCAACATAAACAAAACAAACTTGACAATGAATAAATACAATGAAGACAAATAATAAAGATATGTACAACCACACAGAGTGGAAACAAATAGGGATACACAAAACTGGTTTGCCAAGACAGTGGCCGAACCACAGTACTTGAATATATAGTTCAGTACTGTACTACAGTACTGCATAAGAATCAAGGAAAACAATTACTGTAAATTATAGAAGAAAACTAAGAAAAACTAGGCATACAAATTATTTTTATAATATGTACACTGTACAGTATGTACAAAACAATTCCCGTAGGCAAATAGTTTTTACATTTAATGAAAATTACCATTTACTTTTTGCGAAAAAGTAATGTTCTTTTGCTTTTCGCTTTGAAACCTGCTTCTTGAAGCCTCGTAACGAAGACGGCGAAGAAACAGAATTCCAGAGAATGCGCAATCAAATAAATACAATGCTCTGCGCGAGAACCGTTTGTTTACTTCTTACTGCCAACAGTTTGTGCATTTACAGTACTGTACTGTACTGTACAACTACAGGTCGCCGTTACTCTACTGTAGGTCAACTTGTGTCGCGTCGTATTTAACTGTCGATAATTCCATTGATGGAGAAGACGAAAGAAAACATAATAACGCTCTGTGCGGAAACACAAAAACAAACAAAAATCATGACTTTTTTCTCCTGTCAGGGTGGCCGAGAAATCCGAAGTGCCGGGTTACCGAGTGCCGAGTTTACGAGGCTCTACTGTAACAAAAAATATTTTGGACCCCGTGTTCCCCCATAACATGTTGTTGATTAATTTAGGGGCTTAGCAACATCATGGTCATGTAGCCCCGTGTAATTTGTCTGATAATCTATATTATGTTCAATATTATTATCTCCCATATTGGAAGATGTTAGGTCCGTATTGCCAAAATAATCAATCTATTAATCAACAAGGAAATCCACCGAACAATACTATATTATGACAAAATATCGTATTGTTCGACGGATTTCCTTGTTGATTATTAGATTAATCTATATTATTGTTGAGCCGTGATTTCGGCTCATGACGTATTACATGAACTTTCTTTATGCAATCAACAGACCTGTATATTTGAAACTGGCGCGCTCTTGTAATGACAGGCCGCTCGGGTTCCTCTAGTGGCTAACAGGTGGCTCTGCACATGTTTAACGAACCTGTGCAGTCATGCCTTGTCAAAGAGAGTGATTGTGAGAAGTGCTTTGGATTTGAAAATATGACATACAACTTACAGTTGAAAAAGACCTTATTGCCCGCGTAACTGTGTGTCTTAGTGTAGTGTGCACCATTTCTATTGCGCATTGTTACTAATCGCGGCAAGTTTCCTAATTGGACATTTTTAAAATGGAAGTCCCTGGAGGATAGAGGAGTAGAGAAATGGACTATAAAGAGGATAAAGGAGATGTACAAGGGAAGCGTGAGCTGTGTGAAAGTGGGAGGAGAGAGATCTGACTGGTTGGAACAAAGAAACGGCCTGAAACAAGGAAGTGCACTGTCACCGTTACTTTTCATTGTGGTGATGGATGACATAATGACCCGAGTGGCACAAGTAATTGGGGACGGAAAGATGAAAGCAATGGTGTTTGCAGATGATTTGATGATTTGGGGAAACAAGGAGGAGGAGGTACAGGAACAGTTGGACGTGTGGGAAGGAATAATACAAGGATATGGGATGAAATTTAGCATAAATAAGAGTGAGATGGTGATCACAACAAGGAAGAAGGAAAGAACCACAACGGGAATAACAATTGGTGGGGAACAGCTGAAGAAAGTGGAGAGTTTTAAGTATCTGGGAAGCCTGATACAAGATAATGGAAGAAACGATAGAGAAATAAATGAGCGGGGGAGGCAGGCAGAAGCATTTCGGAGGAGTGTGAGAAGCATGTTATGGAGCAAGGATGTCCCTCAGAACAGCAAAAAGATCATATATCGGACGTACTATGTCCCTATCCTGACGTATGCCTCGGAGACCTGGGTTATGAAAGGAAGGGAGAAGAGCAAAATACAGGCCAGTGAGATGAGGTTCTTGAGAAGCAGTATTGGAGCTACAAAGATGGACAGAATAAGAAATGAGAGGACCAGAGAATTAATGAAGGAGGAACCATTACAGGATGGTATAGAGAAATCTAGACTTAGATGGTATGGACATGTAAAACGAATGGAGGAGAAGAGGATACCCAGGAGAGTACATGAGACGAAGTGGGAAGGAAAGAGACCGAGGGGAAGACCGAGAGACAGATGGCTGAAGGGGGTGGAAGAAAGCGTGAAGAAGAGAGGAGAAGACTGGACAAGGGTGGAGGCTGAGAGATGGTGGGAAGACAGAAGACGTTGGAGAGGCTTGTGTTCCAAACAGACCCGGCCAGTGGCTGGAAACTGTGCAAGATGATGATGATGATGAGTGCCGAGTGCACATTCATTCGTCTTTTGTCTGTCAGCCATATTGGCTAGAAGGAATCTACATTGGTGCTTGGCTAAGAAGGTCGTGTTTTGAAACGCCTCTCTGATGGGGGCTAGTTCCCTCATCGGAGAGGGCTGGGTTGAAGAAGAAATCTGATATTCGCATATAAGAAGCACGGAAATGGGAGAAAGCCGTTAAGTGCGGTCGTTCGGAAGGATATATGCCTGGAGTTGGTATGAAAGTGATGATGGAAAGTATTCAACTGGTGGTGGTGTCCATCAAAACGAAGGAGAAGCAAGTATGTTATTTTTAATATATTATAACCCCTAGAGGGAAAATTTTGTTTTATCTTCTGGTGTCCCTGGATGATTTAAAATAAGATACGTCCTATTTTTTTCTCTTGTATTTCTTACCATGATTATTTAATCATATGCATTGGGTTTGACTAGTGAATGTCGTGCCTTTTAAACTGTAATGGAGGCGCTCAATATGTAAATGTTTTATTTTGCAATGCTATAGGCCTATATTTGACGTTATTTATTTTCCTTATCGTACATTTTATTTTTTAAAATCCAGGACACTATTAGTTTATTTATATATAAGTTTATATTCGTTATTAGATGAACAGTTTATTTTATTTTACTGATCCGAACCAAGAATTTTTATTATAATTAATTGTAAATTTCTTCCCCTTATTTATTTTAATTCGATTAATTCTTTAGTGTTGGAAACTCTTCTCCGTCTCGCTAGGCTTTGCTTTAAATTTATTGTTGTTATAAACAGTTTTGTTTTTGTTTTTTTGAAAGCGATATTGTTCGTAGACAGACACCAAATAGCATTTCATTTGTGATTTTTTTCTGCCTTCAATTGTTTTGTGATATGATTATTGGTATTGGTATTATTGTATTTTTGTGAAGGCCATGTTCTTTTTAACTTTTCGTGGAAATGTTTACATTTGTGTTGATAAATTATTATTTACATATTATTCCGAGAAGACGGTAATACTTTACCTAACATACTCTTTAGTGCTGGCAACCTTTGTCCTAAGTAACGTGAATTGTTTCATGGATTTGTGATCCATTTGTTACGTAGTTTATTTCTATTGTTATTGGTGTCCTCACATAGGTAGCGATTTTATTATTCTCGTTATTTTAACCTTTTCTTTTATTTTGGTTTTGGAATCAGTTGGTTTCCGATTATGTTTTCTTTTAATAATATTTTTCGTGTACTAGTCCATGTTAGTTTGATTTTGCCATCAGTATTGTGTTTGCCTAGTGAGATCATAGGTAAAATAGGTACAGGCCTAGATTCATTTATTTTCGTTTTGATTTCTTAAGTAGAAGCACACCTTATTATTGTATTTTTATTCATGTAAAGCAAACATTAGGGTCAGTTTAAATAATCCTTATTACATTGAATCCATCCGTGTTACTATTCTTTGGCTAGTTTGGTCGGAACACGGTGGGTACTAGTTGCAGATTTTATGAGTATTTTCCTGGTCTCCGCATTCCTTCCTGGGGATCTTGTGCTGGTCAGATGGCCGACACAAATATTTCGCCCGCTCCCCCTACCCGGCGGTCCCTCTCCTGGACTTAATAAACTAAATTATAAACTTGCCTATTTGAAATTCCCGCTGCCCCTTGCGCGCACGACTTCCGGCGCTTGGAGTCGGGAAGCTACTCGATGTTTCTAGAACTATTTTGAATATAACATTGAACTGTCACATATCCGATGATGCCACCCTTGCATTACGCATGTCACAAACTATTGGGGCTATGGCCAAGCCTGATATGGAGTACTCAAGTTGGTAATATGTGTTTACGTGCCTACACTGTGATATTGGCCTCCCATGTGCCAGTGTGTTCTCTGTTACACTGGCCCGAAGCAAGTTAGATTGGCGCACTGTTGAGACTGTCCGACTCTGCTAGTAGCCATGTAGGGGACAGACGTATGTGGCGCAAGTCCTCGGCTTGTGCCGAGATCATCGTGGTAGTGTGACTACCAAGTGTGGACAATAAGGCACTGATGATTTGCAGAATATTTCTGAACTACTTTGAGCTTTTATTCTCACGTTCGAGTTTATTATTTTATTAAATTTTGTTGCTTCAGTGCGTCAGAGCGCAAGGCCTCCTTGCTTAGGCCTAGTAAATTTTCTCTTCTGGCAAGCTTATTGTGAAGTGTATTTCGAGCTTTTATGCTTTGTTCCTTTGGATTCATTTTGGTAATTCTTATTAAATGATGCCCCTTATACTTGAACCACATGCTCGAGGAGTAACGTTAAATTGTTGCGTCATGTACAACCTTCCCTCTCGTTTTTGGCCAGTAACCTTGGGCCTTGAGTTAATTAATTTTTCTCACTCTGTGAAAGTTCTGGGTTACCTTCCTTAACCCTTTTGGTCATTTTGCTGGACACCTGCTGCACCCAGGTTCTCACCTCGTTGTAAGTCTGTTTCCTCCCCTGGGTTTGATAGGAGTGTATTGTTTTTAATGTTGTGTGCCCCTTGCCCTGTGTATTCCCTAATTTTTACAATATATTGTTTTGTTTTATTTTTTGAATTGCGGACATGATTTCCCCTTGATCACAAATCCCTAAACCACCCCTCTGGTGAACAATCCAGCCCTCCCATCGCTCTCTGGTGTTCCAGGTAGCATTAAAAAATCTACATTGGGGACAAATTAAGGGGGGCTATACTCGGTCCTTCGGATTCGTCCCGGGGGGGTATAGATCTAACATCTTTTCCAGGATTGGCACTCCAGCAATTCCACATCTTGGACCTCTGAAGAAAAAGTCGCAGTGACTCAGCACGTCTGTCCACGTGGGGAGACGTCCGCTGGAAGGGTAAGTATGAGGTTGTGAGTTTAAGGGGCAGATGCTGCCCTCCTGACGTCGAGCTGTTTTCACCGTCTTTGCATCACCTCTCCTAATGGTGCAATTGTGATGGCTGTATTAGTGTGTGTATTTGTAATTCAGATAAGAATTGGGAAGGAGGCAGCTGTGGCCTTAAGTTAGGACCATCCTGGCATTTGCCTGGAGTAGAAGTGGAAACCACGGAAAACCATTTCCAAGATGGCCAAGGTGAGAATCGAACCCACCTCTTCTCTGTTCTACCTCACGAGCTGAGTGTACCACATTCCAACCCTCAGACCAAGATTACATTTCTTGGCAGAACTGGGAATCAAACCCGGACCTCTGTGGTTAAATCTAAGAATGCTAGCCACAACACCAGGAGAAAGACACGCCTCAAAACAATCTGAATTATAATTTTACCTTTTTTTTCCCCATAAGGACACCCTTTATATACTGTATAGCTAGGCTACTAGCTATTGAAAAGTGGGGGCAATTGGGGAAGGTTCAGTGCGTTTGCTCTCTTATTTCTGGACTTGTAGAGTATGGCCTCCTTGGTTTGTGCAATTTCATACAAAAACCAAATTAAAAATTTTGCTAGTACACAGTCTTGGTTGGTTGGTTCCTCAGTTTAGGGGCTGCGACAACGTGGTCATGTAGCCCCATGTACTTTGGGTGTGTGTAGAATCTGTCTGATAACCGGTGTTAATTGTGATGACTGTATTAGTGTGTGTATCGGTTTTAATTCAAGTAAGGACTGCAGACGATCAATTCTCAAGTAGTTCCTACTTTTTCCGCCAAACTCCACCATCAACGACCAACTAGTTCGGAAATTAGTTACCAGATGCCACCGCAGTCGGCTCCTGACGACGAACGTAGGAACCTAAGAACGTTAGTCAAATGTTTAACCTATATTCATTTAGCTTCACACAGGTGTAATTAGTGGAAGGTTCTTTAACATGCCATAAATCTATGACATGGGACCGCCGGCTTTACATCCCCTCCAAAGGAAGACATACTGAGGGATTATTAACGTTCTTAAAAAATCCGATGACTTCGGCCGGGTTTGAACCCGCGATCTTGGACATAGAAGGTCAGCACGCTACCAACTACGCCACCGAAGCCGCTTGTACACAGTCTCTAACTCTAAAATAAGCACAATATTTTAATGTACCTTGAATTTGCACTGAATCAAGATGAATTCAATGAAAATCTTATAATGCGCCTCCTGTAAAATGATGTAACTGTAACTGGCATAACACCATCAAATGAAGCAAATTTGGAAATGAAAAGAAGTTCAAAAAAAGCAGGCCATAAATATGAAAAAACTGAGTGAAGAGAAAAATCCATTTTTCCCACAGGAGTTATTTTTAAAGTTACAGTGAGGACCCTTCCTATAAAACCGAGACTCGCAGATGCCGCCTGGCGGACGGGGCACTGTGGCTAGCCGCGTGTCGAGCAAGGCATTGGTGCTAGCAGCAGCATAGCGCCCAACTTGTGTAACACATTTACACTTTTTTAACGTATTTAATAATAATTACTCTCATGAATTTTAGAGTAGTTGCTGGAAATGCTGTCCTTCGATTTCTAAACACACGTTGCACTGACGTAGGAAGTTTTAGTACACTCGTAATTCATTCTGGTTGATATTTTGTGTCAGTGCAGTTTTTGCGTTCTTGAGAGCCTCCAGAGTACGCGGATTGTTCCTGTATACATTTCATTTGAGATTCTCCCCAACAAGTAAAAATCGCACGGCGCTGAAACTTGCAAATAAAATTACTAGAAGATTTCTTCTTGAGAAGATAAGTTTCCACTAGGAAAATCCAATGATTTGTTCTATAGCTAAGCACGTTTACATGATACGAAGTAGGTTACAGTTCTTAACAGAATGTCTTAATTATCACAACTAAGGGATCTTGCCAGCTGCATATACAGGGAGATCCTTTTGCTGGAGCGGGGTCGGCGGCCGGCTGCCGGGCGCGCACACCTTCCGCCAGCCAACCGAGCTCGGTCCGCGGATTGCCCCTTGGTGGAAACCGTAACAAAGTACATTAATTAATGGTAAATTCACCAGGAAATCATGATTAAAGAACTAGGGCCGTTTTCATCAACTCTTCACTAACGATTATTTAGTTAATTCCCATTAAACTTAAATACGAGATTTAATGCATGATTATCTTCAATGCATTTCACGGGCCATTTGGGTTCGCAATTACTTAAATAAGATTTACGGCTTTCGCGCATGCATAGACTCGGTTTCATCTTGGAGAGTATGGCGGACCGAACAAGAAGCGTCTAGCACTGATCATTGTTTGCGATGCTTACTTGGGACTTTCTGGAACATAATTATAAAGGAAGGGAAATAAAGAAGACCTTATTCGTGGCAAAAGCTTAAAATGATATGAACAAAGTATTTAGGAGAACTGGCAGTTGTGGGAATAGATACCTTATTAGGACGCGTTACCATGTTGTCTTCGCAGCGTAAGCTGTAGAGGTATTATGCAGCGCTGGGAGCAGTTCGAAACCCCCTTCGGATATACATGAAAATGAAAATCCACAGCCTGCTTCCAGTCTCCGACCGGGTCAGGAATGGAATGAATGAAGCCCCCATCTAGCGGCGAGGATATGAACGTGCCGGCTGCCAAGGCCTGACGCACTCCTCTGGGGCAATGATTAAATGAATGACAGATGAAATGAAATGATAGTGGAGAGTGTTGCTGGAATGAAATTGTGACAGGGAAAACCGGAGTACCCGGAGAAAAACCTGTCTGCCTCCGTTTTGTCCAGCACAGATCTCACATGGAGTGACCGGGATTTGAACCACGGACCCAGCGGTGAGAGGCCGGCGTGCTGCCGCCTAAGCCACGGAGGCTTCCTTCGGATATACATATATTTTTAAATTTCGTCTTTCTTGGTATTAAAACTTAGTAGTGTGTGTGATCTTTTATAATTTCATTGTCATAAACATATTTTATATTCATATGTATGAAAGTACGTGTGAAACTCGGAAACAAACCGCCTCTGAGGAATGCGCAAGGCACAGTTCAACTGTTTCCCGCCACTTTAAAGATGCTTTAGAGAGTTGAGTGGCCAGATTTGACCATTTAACATAATTCCTTGTTAGTGGTAAGTTAACGAGCGTTTCTGTTTGGTGAAATGCTCGTGCAAATTTAAATAACCTTTAATGATGAATTAAGAAATAATTGACGTTGGTGAAAACGGCCCTTACCTTATCACAGAAGATGCTGAGTGTGTTCTCCTTCAGCTGACAGACAGGCATTCTACCGTGTAAATACAGTAAATTAGCGTTTACACGTTGTAATTCCCTTCTGTTGTGAGGGATATCTGCTGCCGTATATTCTTCTCCAGATCCACTAGAGTGCGGGTAAGTGATCTGTACACTTTGAATTTTAAATTACCCCACAATTAAACATCAAATGAGCTTAGATCCGTGCTTCGATTAATAACAGTAAACACGCAGGGGGGTACCGGAGTAGCTACATAATGTAACGATGTAACTTCCAAATTTACTGTCTGTCAACTGAAAGAGTACATTTTCAGCATCTTCTGTGAAATGGTATGTTCTAACCTTTATCTGGTGACGTGAGGTCATCCAGATTACCAAGAATTAAAAGAATATCTGTGCTTCTTTAATTAAATCTTGCAGGAAGCTGTTATGTTACCTTCTTATCTGTGCACTGACACTTCACACCCTTGTTGATGAAAGTTGAGTGACTGACTAATGACTCTGGAGTGGTAAGCTCACCTCCGCGCAATCCTGCGGCCTGAGCTAGTTTGGCTGGCGGAAAACGCGCACACCCGACAGTCCGCCGCTGGCCCCGCTCCACCAAAAGAATCTCACTGTATAAGAAATGCTATGACACCATCCAGGGCTTCACGGCATGCTGTTGTGATCAGCACATGCCATAAATGTAATGGTGAGTCATTGCAACTTGTCCGCAGCACGACTTTTCGAAAGCCCCATTCTATATGGAGGGCACTCACTGTATATTGTTATACAGAGCACAAAATAGGCTATTTTATGTCAGGGAGAAAGGTTTAAATGAATATTCATCCTTACTTACTTTTTGCAAGCTACATCATTCATGTTCTGATGCTTCTGAAGTACTGAGTAGGAGAATGACAGTACTTGGGACTAAAGTTCAAACTAACATTTGAAATGTTGCAAAACTTTGAATTGATCCTTTAATTCACTAGTCTTCCCACACAACATTTGTTAATTTACCATTTGTCTAAAATTTGATAAAATTTAAGCAAAACAAATAAAAACAGTTATTAATGATCGTATTAGTTTGTCTTTTTTCTTTCTTTGTATTTGCATGGATTTTCATGTACGTTTCAGACTCCTGACCAGGATTTGAAATTAATATTGTTGTCAGCCCTGATCCAGATGATTTTTCCTATAGACTGGAGAAGTCGCAAGGTTGCCATCTTTTTTAAATCATGAAATCCATCCCTATATGACCAGAAAGCAGTTGCAGTGTTGCATGATAGTATTTTACAACTAGAATGTTGTCTTACCTCAACTTTATCTGGCAGGTTGATACTCTCGTTCTGAAGTTGTTGAGAATGAGCACTGTGCTTTCCAAGCAAGTTATCGTTTTCTTTCTGAAGCCTGCAAAACAAACACACACTCTCATCAAAATTAGTTAAGTTTAAAAATACTCTGCATCAGTAAATATAGGATAGGAGGTATCTCTTGCACCAAACTTCAACCTTGTTGTTTCATTAAGGCCCTGCTTCATAGCAAGAGCTTAAGCTGAAGTTTTACCAAGCTGTTGGTTGGCTAAAGCTCCATGCATTTCAGTTGTATGATGGAGGTCCCCTTTGCAAAGCCAAATTCTATTTCAATCACCATAGGTTGGTAGACGATAATGTGGTCTGGGGAAGGAACACCGAAGAAGTGCAAAAACAACTAGATGCACTGAACAAAAATATTCAGAAGTATGGCCTGAAAATCAGTATAGAGAAAAGCAAGACCATGGTGATGACAAGAGGGGAAAGACAAGGAAAGGGCACTGTGAAAATTGGAAGTCAGAGTTTGGAAATTGTGGACACGTTCAAATACCTAGGAAGTGAATTGATGCAAACTGGTAGGTTGGACATGGAGATTGGCAGGAGGGTACAGCAGAGCAATGCATTCTATCAGAGTGTAAGAAAACTTGTTTGGGATAAGGAAGTACCAAGGAAAAGCAAGGAGGTAATGTATAAACTGTACTATGTACCCATATTAACTTATGCAGCTGAGACTTGGACCCTGACGAGCAGGCAAGAGAGTAGAATCCAAGCCAGTGAAATGAAATTCCTAAGAAGTATGATAGGTAAGACAAGGAAAGACAGAGTGAGGAATGAAGATGTTAGGAAGGAAGTTGGGATGGGAAAACTAAATGAGAGAATTGAGAAGAATAAACTAAGGTGGTTTGGACATGTAAAGAGGATGGAGGAAAATAGAATACCAAGACAGATGCTGGAGGCCAAGTGCAAGGGTAAGAGAGCAAGGGGAAGACCTAGAACAAAGTGAATCGATTCAGTGAAGAACAGCGTGAGAAAAAGGAATCTGGACTGGGACAAGATCGTGGAAGAAGAATTGTGGAAGGAAAGAGGAAAGTGGAGAAGTGCCATAAATACCCTGACCCGGCAGGAGCTGGATAGGGGGAAATGATGATGATGATGATGAGGTTGGTAGTGAAGAACATTGCAAAGCATTATGTGAATTGAACTGAATCCTATGTTCCTGCAGAGTTCCATGTCATGAACTTTGGTCAAATACAGCAAAATATTCTATCCTCTTGCAATACATTGTTACCCTTACTTCAAAAAATACATACTGATCATATTTGCACACAAATTCGTGTCCTGTAATAAATTGTCTCAATCATGTGAATATAAATATATATTTTGTAGCTTGCCAATGTACAGGGTGGGCCCCGCAAGTGTTGCCAACCTAAGAGCATGCTACATGTCAGAAAACGAGAGTGTGGTCGCAGTTACACCATTCTCAAATGACCACAGAAAAACCAGCAATTTTGATGAATGGATATCTCCACTGTTAAATAAATCCCGCACCCTAATTTTACAAAGGAAATACTTTATTTATGACATCATTCTAAGGCTAGTTGAGATTTTTAACCCCCCCCCCAGAGTTTTACATCCATTTTGTTCTGCTGACTATTATCAGCAGTTTCGGTGACCGCTGGAGACAGCATCATGATATTTCATTGCCAGTGTGGTCAGACATAAGGTTAGCACTACTCACGAGCCAATTACAAATTTCACCACTGCTGTACTCAGGAATTCACAGCCAGACTTGCATTCCACTGGTCATCATTACGGCGCGGTTTTAAAGGTCGCAAGAATCCATATCAGAAATAAGGTCAGTGTCGCTCCTGATCAACTCTCAATACCACAAAACTAGTCTTGCAACATTGTCTGGCGATACTCACTTAACCATCTTCCTAGCTTGATTTTGCAATTTTTGTATGATAGGACTTTTGAGGGAACTTCTACGACCAAAATGTAGGATATTTAGCTTTTTCAGGAGGGTTTTAGCTAGTAAAGCTTTGCACATCATTATTTCCCAATAGAAGAGTAAGCTAAGGATCTTTGGCAAAATGTTACAGGACTGTTTCCATCTTACCTCTCAAATTATTTATTAGTAGTTTTGCGATTTTCCTTTCCTATATGTGTATTTTGGGCTAGTTTCAAAATTCTACTTTACCCAAACCCAATACAACCCGAGAGTAAGTCTTGTTCTGGGACTGTTCCAAATGCATGTCGAGTATGTTTGTTTGTGGTCTCTGAGCCGATTGGTTCGACTCACAATACTTCACCGCCGCCGCCCCCCCCCCCTTGTGCCCCGCCGCCCCCATGTGACCCCCCCCCCCCTTTCTTCTGTCGGCGTCACTGGTCACTGATGGTGATTAATTAATCCAGGATCAAGAAGAAGGAATACACATTTAAAATATAAATTATCTTCTGTGGAAAATTAACAAATTATTCCAGTCTACATTGTGTTAATGTAGCCCATTGTTGACTGTCTGGTGCATGATTGATGTGTTGAGCTGTACCGAAAATTTGGCGCTTTTAATTTAAACTAGTTTAAGACTGGATAGCCAATAAATGATGCACACATCATTGCAGATTGTGTTGCCATAACAACTTTAATTCTGTAGATGTTTCGGTCATTTAATAAGTAATGAAAATTAAATCAGAAGGTTGGCAATAGAACTAGTGCCGGACATCCTTCATTTGTTACCCGTTTAAAATATGTGTACTGCACATGCGCAAGATGGCTGCCGTATTGTCTAGAAGCTAAGCGCAACACTATTTAAAAAAAAAAGAGACTTCACCATGTGAACTTGAGGAGTAAAGACGTAGCTTGTGGTCGGCCTCGGAGCCACTACAAATATTCAGGCTGGATAAAAGTAAAACTTGTAATTATGAACTGTAGGAACTAGGGACTGATCAAAGGAAATAACTTTCGAACATTCTTGGAAAATGTGATTTTAAGCTGCAAAATCTTAATAGGTCAAGTGCCGTTTGGCCGGCAGCATGGATTCGCTTCTATTCCAAAAAGGGACGCTATCCTCGTTTATGCCAAGGTGTTTTAATTAGATGTGCTAATTTTCTGATTTCATATTTAATAGGCCTATTATAATTGGCCTAAGATTGTTTTATTTTTCTTTACATGCCTTCTCTTATTTTAAAAGCAGTGAAAATGGTCTTGGTTAATATCATCTTTCGAGAGGTGTTTCGTTTTATTTAACCTTCAATTAGTCGCGTGAAAAATATTACGTAATTAGTCGCGTGAAAAATATTACGTAATTAGTCACGCACGGAAGAAACTCCCAGGTTTGAGAAATGGGTAGAAATTGTGTTTAAAACAATTTTTATTTGTACAACTGACTATTTTAAACATGTTAAAATTCTATAATTATTATTTGGGTTATTTGGAAGTAAAAAAAATGTTTTATTTGTTTTGGTTAAGTAAATCTTTTTAATAACTAAGTCAAAAACAAACTATAAAAGTTTTAAACTACAAAAATTTTAACATGAAAAATGAAGTGTAATTCAACAATTATAAACCTACAGGTACTGGTACTAATATTTACAAAACATAAACCATGAAGTAAAAAGAACAGAACAAAACACCTGAAATCAGTCTCTACACTTCCTCATCACAGCTGCCTTGGTTGCCATTTTCTGCACAGTTGGTACAGAGGGAAGTTGTATGCCGCTTATAAATGTATCTTGAGCACTTTGAGCATGTCACAATAGTTTTTATGTTTTCCCTCCAGGTACAATATGCACAGCGCCCGGCTGCTCCAGCCGCAGGTTGTCTTTTCGTATCTTCATCTTCAATACCAGCGATTTTTCTTGCTTGTCGCTTCACTTGGCAAGGTAGATTTTCTTGTAGAGCTCTTCGTCTGATATGATCCATTGACAGTTCTTTTGAGAGAGTTTTTAAAAAGTTTCTGCGGACAATATTTGCTTGCGTGTTGGCTAAATATATTATGTTAGCATTCACTGCACCAATGTTCATAAGAGCGAAAAACAGAGCCAAGGGCCATCTGTTTGTTTTTCTTCCCACATTGTAGGCTGCCTTCAACTTGTCCAGGGTGTCAACTCCCCCTTTTATTTTGTTATAATAAGTCAGCATTTCTGGCTTCAGTGCGTCACCACTTTCAACGTCAATGTCATCAGAATCGAAAGCAGCAAGACAACTTTATTTTTCTTTGCTTTGTAAGAAAGTAGAGTTTTTTCATAACCGTAAAAAACAGACTACTGTTTACTGGTCGATTAGTATGCTCTTGTACTCTTGGTGGTAATTCAACCTTATTTTTACGCAAGGTTCTGACAAGAGAGAGCTGATGGTCACTTGCCAATTCATCACAGAGCGGTATAGAGCAGAAGTAATTGTCTACGGTCACATACCTACCCGACTGGTAAATAGGCCGTGTTAATCTAAGCAAAACATCCTTTGCTCTATTGCTTGCATTGAATGGTCCTTGTTGTTGCTTCCCACAGTAAGCTTCCATTTTGCTGGCATAAAATGTCTTGGAATCAGTCAGGGCGTATACTTTTATGCCGTATTTAGCAGGTTTTGTTTTCATATACTGCCTAAACGGGCACCGGCCTCTAAAAGGTTCTAACATTTTGTCTATAGTGACGTTTTCTCCAAGGGTGTAGTTGTTGACGCACTTTTCATTGAAGACTTCAAATATTTCTCGCAGCGGAGCAAGTTTGTCAAGCTGTCGCCTTTCTTGTCTTGTAGTAGCATCGTCGAATCGACTACTCAATAGAAACCTCCACCTTTTCAAAGACAATGTAGATCGGAAAAATTCTACTCCAGTAAAATAATTTGCGTATAAGTCATCCAGATTTAGGTGTGACGATTTCAGGGTTCCCGCCATATACAGTAGCCCTAACATAGCTTTCATTTCAATAATGTCTGTATCCTTTGCATCTCTATCTCTTCCGTACTGTTGTCGGTTTACTGTAATTCGGTCATTTGTGTAGCGGACAATTGTATCTATCATGGGGTTTGTGAAAAACAAACTCCAACAATCCAAGGCTGTATGAGCTTCTCAAGAATCTCTTCGTGGGCCAGGTAGATGTACCCTCAGAATGTTGTGGGGTCTACGTCTAGCATTCCTAGAAATAGGTGGGCTACACGAATACCAGCGAGTTAGTTTGTCTTTACCCAAAATAAAGTTTGTGCTTCTATTCACATCAAAAATAGGGATTGACTGTTGAACTGGATGTACATCTGGCACTGGATCTGGCTGCTCTTCATCTTCAGATTGTTCAGTGCTCGTATTGTGGTCAGAAACGTCTAAATTGTCTTCAACCTCACTACCGTCAGAAAAGATGTCAACTTCGTCTGGCATTGGCTCCAATAACAGAGCATTAATTCTGCTTTCTTCTCTAGGATCCATTATGAAGTAAAACACACCCAAAGTTACATATAACTAAACGATATTATCTATAAAAGTATACACGCACTTAGTCGCACACGGGACTTTCTACCGTTCACTTTGGCAGCACAAATAGTCACGCACGGAAGATCAGACCAGGTCATTTAGCAAATCATTGTTGACAAGCACGCCTCGTGCCGAACACTGACAACAATAGAAGTGAAATGTGCGGAAGGGAAGGGGGGAGAGCCTTTGGGTGTGGCGAACCCATCGTACAAATAGCCTAAATATGATAATGTGTGAGTCGAGGCCTCGGATGGAGGTCCTTCATTCACGCCCTGACCCAGATCACTGGAACCAGGAAATGAAGAAGAAGAAGGAAGGGGGGAGAGCTGTTGGGTCAACCAACCCGTCACCACCTCAAACCGGTACAGCCTGCGCAAAAGAAATAGGACCCGGGAGAAAATCCCGTGAAGCGACTAATTGAAGGTTAAATATTCTCTGGCTGCTAACGTGAAAGATTAAATGCATCTAAGATTGTAATTGGCAGGAATTTTGGTGTAGGTAAAAGCTTAATAGTTTAAATATGGCAAACGTCCTTAGCTTTGGTTTGTCATAGGTGGCATTTTAAATGGTCTAGCTTGACCGCATATTTTCAGCACCGATGTTGTTTAAAATTCATTTTTGGAAATCCATTTGAAAGCATGTAAGGATTAATTGATTGGAAAAGGTTTAAAAGAATTTAATGATGTTAATGTGATGCAGTTGGTATTACAGCATTGCCACTTAAGTAATTGGGGTTAATTGTTGGCCTCCATTTTATTATTAGAGTAGGAGTGCATTTTGAGTGTTCCCTCCCCCAGCCATCGGGCATTGTATTTTCGAAACCTTGGAGAATATATTTTTATTTATCTTGCCTTTTCTGAACCCATGCTTTATTTATGGTGTGCATCTAGGATAGTACTCAGGTTAGCCGGTGAAGACCACATTGGACTCGGGTTCCAATCTCATCCTCCACTCACATTTTATTTGTTATCGGTAAAGGTTAGGTAGCAGCAGCTGTCACAAGTTGCCCTAATTTAATTTACACGGTACATCTTTGGTAGCAGAGCGTTGTTCGATTTTCTGAGCTGGCTGCCTGGTATCGTTTTGTGCCGTGGTATTGTGTAGGATTATCTTACCTGGGTTCAGGAAGCAAGAGAGTACAGTAACTTAAAAGTTAACTTAATGAGTTAGGTAGGGGAATATTGTAGTATTCTTGCTAATGTGTGATTTTCTTTCATGGATGTGAATGGACAAAGCGTTGCTGGCATTCATCAATGCGTGAACGCACTGACGACGAGTCAAGTCCAGGTTTAATACTGGCACTCAGGAACATGGTCTCTCTGTAAGCATGGCAAGTGGGCTGTTGGATTATCTCTATTGTCACACTCTGTGATGTTCCGTACTACAAGCTGCTTCCAAGGTAGGATCAAACCAGTACAGTAGTGATTTGATTTAATAGTAAAATGTTATCTATGCACAGTTGTTAAGCAAGTACTAATAGCTAATCGTTCTGTGTTCCTGCCAAGTTGAGTGAAAAGTGATCTATTATTCACGTTGAGTTTCTTGCTGAAAATCTTTCTGGCATGGTTGCCATACTTGAATTGTTATTTGTTCTGGCTGTGTTGCCAATGAATCTAAAGTCATATAAGCAGTTAAGGATATATTTTGCTGTAATTCTGTGGGAAACATCTGTGCGCAGATAATTGTTGTAATGTCTTGTGACATGTTGATCAGTGAACGTGTTAGTGAACGAGTGATGTACTGTGAGTACATATAACAGCAGTGTCGAGCTGAAACATTTCTGGTGTGGTGAATCAGCAAGTTCTGAAAATTACTAGGTCGAGGTTGTGTAGTTACATCAGCTGGTGTTAGTTGTGAAGCCCCGTTGTGTTGGGTGAGTGGTAGTTGAGGATGCAGCTGTTTAGTGTGACGTGTGTGTCGAAATTTTAAGGAAGCAGAATGCAGTCAGAAGAGCTGATCTTCGTGAAAGTTTATTGGTAGTTGGAAATTTTGATCTTCCGTCAGTGGACAGGGAAATTTTGAAAATGTATTTCAGGTTGGGTTTTGGAGATTAGTTATTTGGACGAGCATGTAACGTGCCAGGATTTCACGTATGGTTGGTGTCGGTGTATGTGTTGATGTGTGAGTGAGGTTAGGGCATTTCAGGATGTCTACAGAGCAGTTCGGTGGTGGTGCAGAGTACGTGGAAGTGATGTAAACCTACCGGGAGCAGCCAGTCTCTGTCGTTTATGATTCTGGTGCTCTCAGTGAGGGTTTGTGATGTCGATGTCACTAGGCTCTTCTGACCCTTGATGTCGTTCGGGCTGGTGATGGTCGCACATCACATTAGTAGAGGGTATTTTTGTTTTTATTTCAGTTATGGAGTGATTGGTACTTGGTACTCGAGTGAGTACTTGCTAGGGAGTGTTTTGTTGTTGTGTCCGTTGTACTGCTTGTTGGTACTAGTTAGGGAGTTTGTTTTGTTCATTGTACTGTTTGTGGGTACTAGTTGTGTATTGTTTTAGAGTTAGTATTCTTGAGTGCATTAGATAGTGTTGTTTTGTTCTTATTTTGGTTGTTAGTGTTTCTTGGTTGGTACTTAGCTGGTATTTGTTGTGTGGTAGTTGTGTTTTTAATGTCGGTAGAGTGGTATTTGAGCTTCGTGAGTTTGTTGGGTCGGTGATTCCAGGATGATTATTCCCTGATGGTGAGTTTGAGTTGATTTAGTCGAGTGGTGCCTTGACTTGTTATGAGAAGAGGTATATGCAGGAGCCTTTTCTATGATGGAGAGGTATATGCAGGAAGTAAAACTTAGAAGAGGCATATGCAGGTGGACGTTTCTTATCGCTGAAGCACGTGACAGATGTGGAGGCCAGTTTTGGAAGCGAACTGGAAGCTGGATTGTGTATGCGGTACAGGTGAAGATTTTTTTTTTCAGAATTGATTAGGTGAGAAATTTAATTTGTCTGGTTCTACAGACGTAGTCAGTTGGCACCTACGGACGGTAAGGCAATGGTTGTGTGTAGTGACCCATTGAAAGAAGTTGGTTTCTCTTAAGCGACCCATTGGTAAGTGAAATTGGTTGCGATAGTGACCTAGTGATGTTGGTTGCTCTTAAGTGACCCAATGGTAAGTTGAATTGGTTGCATGGTGTGACCCATTGTAATAAGTTGGTTGGTTGTGAATGACCTACAGACGGTAAGTACCGTATTTACTCGAATACGACCCACCCCCGAATAAGACCCGCACCCTGATTTTGAAGAACGTAATTTATAAAAAATAAAAATTTTTACTCAAAATTATTTACAATCTTAACTAAATAAACAGAATAGCATTTATCCAAAATAGTTTCCAACAGATTTGAAGTCGTCGTAAAATAACACACATCAAACGATTAAAAATACAAATAAAAGTACACAAACACTTCATTCATCGTCATCAGAAGTACCAACTTCGGAACTTTTATCACCATCACTGACATCCATAGCATTCGAAATACTACATTTCTTGAAGCTCTTCCGTATGAGATCTCCAGAGATACGATTCCATGCCGTCAAAATCCACGAACACAGCAGCTGAACTTCCGGGCGCTGAATACGACCAGTTGGAGCCAGTGTGTGCTTATCGGCCGCCATCCACTCCGTATACAGCTGTTTCAAGGCTGCTTTGAACGGGCGGTTCACGCAGACATCCCGTGGTTGTAGCATAGACGTCATCCCGCTCAATCACGAATACATGACTCGTCAAATATCATATTTCCTACCGGGCACAATTTGCAATAACTTCAGCTTCCCTCACAACTTTCAATTTCTCACTCACAGTAAATGACCGCAAACGTTTCGTAGCATTCATGTTTACACTCGGAGAACGTGCGCGTGACTGTATGACGCCGCGTGCTTACGGTAAAATAAAGTTATAGCCGGAAGAAGGCTAGCACCATCTAGCGGACACTCGCAACACCCGATATCGCGCGTGGCGGGCAATTTAGATCTTTCAAATTTGGATGACTCAAATAAGACCTGCACCCCAATTTTTCACGTCCGAATTTGTTTAAAAATGTGCGGGTGGTATTCGAGTATATACGGTAGTTGGTCGTATTGAGTGACCCACTAAGTTGGTTGCATTTGGTGACATATTGTCAATTGTGAATTGTTGGGGCTGCCCATCGTTGAGATGGTTGCCAAGTGAATTGGAGACTGGTTGGAAGCTGATGAGGTTATGTGTTGTTTGAGTGAATGTTGTAGTTGTATGTGAGCTTGATGCTTTGAGTTGTCAAGTGTTGTGGTCGTTAAAAATATTGGTTGCGCAGATGTGCAGTGTTATTGCTACTTTCAAAGCGTGATGTTGGAAGAAGAAAGTGAAGATTGCTGATGGCAACGTGCGAGTGAATTTAGGTGATTGTTGGTCATAAGTTGACTATGAGTTTGGTTCGATAGTGAGGTTATGTCAGGAGTAACTGCTACTTGATGGTGCCTGGTCGCAGATGTGAGATGGTCCCTGCGTTACCAGAAGTTGAGCACGTGTGTGTAGTCCTGGGGAAGTTAGGTTCGTGTGGAAATTTGGATGCTGTATTTGTTGCTGAGATTGTTTGAGCGGTTCTACGCCTGCTGTTCTACCTTGACAAAGTTTAAAGCCATGCTAGAGGGCTGTGTGTATTTGATCCTAAAGTAATTTGTTCATCTAAGAAGTAGATGCCTGTGCTGTTTGAGAGTGCTCGGGAAGTACTGTGGTGCCTTGGTACTGCCCCCGTAAATTGAGACCACGATGGCTGTATTGGCATATATGAATAAAGTTATGGATGTCATAGTTGTGACGTGTATATTCATGACGTAGGCACGGATGACGTATAATTCATGCAAGTAGGCTGGTTGAGCTAAGATTCTTGGTGACGTCATGATTTTGTTCGAGAAAGATCTGAGATTTACGACGCAGTCGCAGGAAACAAGGTATTGTGCTAAGGAAGAAGTTACGCTATTGGAGGAAAGGCTCGATCCAATGAACGATAGTTTGGAAGGAAGACGGAGATTGCTGAAACTACGATATTTAATTACTTTTGGCATGCAGATTTGTGGAAATCTATTTTCAGTTATGGCATTGATTTGGAATTTTGAAGAAATTAATTTTGAGTTTTTGAAATTTGAAAATCCGTCAAGTATAGCCAAAGTTAAAACTTCTAGCAATGACGGAGCAACAGGCTATGGAAGGGATGGATACGCCCCTTAAGAAGTTGATAAAAGGTCGTGCACAGAAGAGAGGAGCTCTCATACCGCTCATATCGTCATATCTGATATCTCATACCGCATATATATTTCAGATGTCATATAGTCATTTTCGAGTGAATAAGTGAAGCAAGTCATCACGGAGCAGTTCCATTTTACGCTGTTCGAAACTAGGTGAAGTTGTAACGCTCACATTAACGTTTCTACCAGATAAAATATAAAGAGTTAACTTCTGCCTTTATTATAATTCAATTGGGCAGTACAACATTGAGGTGTGTAGAAGATTTGAACAATTTCACAGTTATACTTCGAAAGATATTGGCATTTTAAGGCTGCAGACAAAAGTGATTTTCTCGCCATCTGAGAGGCACTTTTAAATTACCACATTATACACTACGGCTGACACGTATATCGCAACCGTGATCTTGGAGCTTACGTTTGGTAATACAACGATACATTCTACTATGGAACATTATAGTCTGGCAGTGCTTTCAATGATTATAACAGAAGTGAAGATGGAAGGCTAAGGCTTTAATGCAATTGGGACATATATCGATGGAGTGAAATAACAGCATGGAACTTCGTTAATCGTCATTCTACAAGAGCGAGCATGTAGTGAACATCCAACTACACTCATGCATCGTGAATCCATCGCTGAATTATATCAAATGACAGTGGAAATATTATCATACTCCACGATTATGAATATTTCTGCGGAAATAACTACAATAAACTTCATGGCGAATTACGACCAGAACTTCAGGGAACTTTCAAGAGAGGCCAGGGTTGTCCCGGCTCACAAAGAAGAGTTTTGCCAGAAGGATGTCTTTCGTATACACGGAGCAGTGCAATTTCCGGAGGAGGAAGCAGTTCGATTCTCCGAGGGCGCTGATTCCAGGTTCGAGGACGGAGCAAATCTTCACGCTGGTGAAATGGAACCAACAGCAGTTTTCTTTGAAAACTTTCCTCTAGAACTTCAATCAACAGATAAGGTAGTCGTGAACGTTTCTTGTATTATTTGAGTCATGTAGCGTTATCTGAGCAACCATTTTCCCATATTTTCTGTCCTATCTTTTGCCCCATTTTCTTGCTTGTTATTTCTGTACTCAGTACACTTCGATGATTTATGCCTTTTTCTTCGATTTATTGAGACATTGTTATGTCATTGGCATACTTAAATAATTTTGGATCAGTTGAGACTGATAATTAATATTCTTTCAGTAATTTGCATATTTTTGTAGTCACGATTTGACTGTAAAGTTAACGATTTGCTATGGCAGATTTGAATTCAGACAGCGTGTCATTTTATTAAAGTAATTCTATTCAGTAAATTACTTTGACCAATTTTCTGTCATCCTCAAGAAAGAAGAATGATTAAAAGATTTTAGAGCGTTAAAATCTATTACGTTATCGACGATCTTTGAAATACTAGTCGTCTTATGAACATGATTGCAACATAGACATTTATCATTGCATTATAGACAATTTTATGAAATATGAACTTTGATTACGATTTATTGAATACACTATAGTAATGAACATTTGATAGGAGTTTTTCCCAATTATAGATTGGAACAATAATGTTTGCATTCCACAGTCTAATTGTATTCTATTCGACTATTTATGCAGTTTAGATGAACTTTGATTGAAGATAGTATTTTTATACTGCGTTACTTTGATGATATTAATCTCAATTTTGATAGACCAGGGAGGAGTGTCTAATCGTATTTGCTATTAAATTTATTTGTGATTGGCAAATTTTTACTTCATATCGATTCATGAATGAAACCCACGAAGGTTAAATAATAACAGTCATTAATACAATTGATGAATATAAGAATTTTTAAAGAGGAACAATGGATGTATAATCGTTAGTTCAGTGGACGTGTAAAAGTCGCTGATGAATAATGCCCTTGAATAATGAAGGAGGTTCCCACAGTAATTAATGATGTTGTTGAATTTATAAGTGGAGGTTTTTGTATGTAGTTTGGAAGATTTTGATGCCATATATATGAAGATATATGATGAATTTTGGGCCAATTGTTGTGCAATTTTGTGCATTTTGAGCGAAGTATTTTTCCGCTGAATGTATTGTCCTGGTTCTTTGAAAGTTATTCATATGAAGATACTGTTAAAATTAACAAGAGTGTTAAATAATTTGAGATGAAGATTTTGAATGGAGGTTACCGTCACAAATATTAATAATAATTATTAAACCTTATTAAACCTGAATTTGACATTTAAATATAACTAACCTTCATTGGTCGATTATATCACCACGATTTGAGTAATTATCAACCGGATAAACGTGTGGTTTAATGTATTTCTTGTATAAATAATATAAACAATATTTAATATTGTAAATAATTATGTAAATATCTTTGATAATAATTTGAAATGAAAGGGATTAATAGAGGCGTGTATAAAATTTTTCAATTGTCGTTTTCATTGTTATAAACAATTTATTATTGTTATAAATAATTAATGAACTTTTGTTATTAACATTAAGAGTTTTGTTATTATACTCTAAACAACGCTAATTAAGCAAGTGGATTGAACAATTAAATATGATTTGGGATTGTTGGAGTAATCCACTTGTGTTTGAATGGAGCATTTAAAAGATTTGCGTGATAATATTTAAGTTGAGATGTGGACATTTACCGTGTTTTGAAAGGAGAGCTAGGCTCTGATGTAACTCGCATATGCTAGGGTTGAACGGACGGGTGAGTCCACTTTGACGATGCAGGTGCATTGCAGCTGGCCCGGACGACTGTATGATAGAGGCCAAGGACGTTTACATAATAGCCTTGTGGCTATAAATAAAATGTGAAGTATATAAACACGCAAAACAATTGCTATATGTGTCTCGTCCCAAATCCCGTTTCCATTCCAAGTGCATTATTATAATTACGTTATTTTGAGCTTGAGAAAGCTGAAACATTGTATGTAGAGTATACAAGTCCTACAGGAGGACATAGTTATGTGGTCGATGGCTTCTGATTGCCACGTGGATTTTGTTGTTTTATTTTTGTTAAATTCATTTTTATGTGAAATAAATTATTGTGCAGTTTAAAGTTTCTCGTCTTCGTTGTGGTTCATTTTAAATATCATGGTGGAGGTTATTGTGTGGGCATACTTTAAGTGATCCAGTTGACAACCCAGTCCCCGAGATAAATTTAAGAGGTAAGTAAAGTAAGTATGAACCCCCGTATATTTTGGTGTGTTCCACAATAATTTCTTGTTAACTATTGTGCTCTAATCTCGATAGTATCTGTCAGTGCCATTTTCATTGATGTAGCTGTGCCGGTGCGATTGATTATTGGCAATCCGATTGAGGGGGCGGATATCTGACAGCCTACTATCCTGATATCGGGGACAGTAGGATTGGCGACCCTAAAACGTGGGGCATGTTCAACAAAACTGGATTACCAGGTTGAACGCCAGTAGGATTGGCGCAATCAACGTGTGGGGCACGATTGGCTCGATTGACAACACTGGATTACCAGGTTGAACGCCAGTAGAATTGGCACAATCGAAGTTCGGAGTGCTTGAATAACATTGGATTACCAAGTTATTGCAGTAGAATTGACACCGCAATTTTGTGGAGTGTTCGAATAACATTGGATTACCAAGTTATCGATGTCAAAGGGATTGTGAAGACTCAAATAAAGAGGTTGATTCTTTGTTAGATGTCTTAGCCAATTGTAGAATTTGAGAGTGTGATTATATAGGAATAAAATGTTGTGTTGTATTAGGAAAATTACACTCAGAAAAGATCAGATCTTATACAACTTGAGAGAGGTTAAATAGGCTGGAAACTTAGAAAAATCGCCTATGATCTGGAGTCTTATTTTATTTGACCGGCTTATGACATGTTTAGTCATATTAAAGATAAAATTAAACTATTTGGATTATAAATGTAAATTATTTGTGTTAGGATATTTTAAAATGAACCAAAGAAACTTGAACATGTGCTTGAGTTTATTTCAACATGAAGTGTCTACGAAGGTTAATTATAAGGTAATTATAAGTTAGATTTAAGACAGAAAATTGCTCAAACTTATATATGGTGAAAAATGTTGCTCAGATGTTGTTATTTTGCTCTGTTTGATGTATGTCCCTAAAGCAGTTTATTATTGAAATATTATTGAAATGGCAGATGAGAGTCTGAGAATGATGTTGGAGGAGATGAAAGCTAGCATGAATAGCAGTATGAAGCAGATGATGGAGGAGAATTCTAGTAGTTTGTCAGCTAATTTGTCTATTAGGCTGGATGAAAGTGTAAGGGAGATGGAAGCTAGGAATACTAGTCGAATGGAGGAGAATGCTAGTAACTTGTCTGCTAATTCGTCTATTAGAATGCAGGAGATGATGAAGGAGAATGCTAGTAATTTGTCTACTAGGATGGATGAAAATTTGAAAGTTCTTCAGACCAGTTCTGCAAACCTAGAAAATAATGTGTCGCGTTTACAGACCAGTACCCAGGGAATCGAGAATGCCGTGAGTGACATTCACAAAGATGTTTCTGATGTTAAAATTGATGTGTCTAAGGTACAGAAAGATCTTACCATGTTGAATCTTGATGTTGCTAATGTCCGGGGTGATATTTCATGTGCTAGAGCTGAAGTAATTGTTGTTAGGAATGATGATGCTACTGTACAAGACAAAGTAGAGGAAGTTCAAAAAGAGGTTAGAAATGCTCGAACTGATGTGTCAAATGTTCAAGTAGACATAAACAATATTCATTCAGATGTTAATGATATGCAAAGCGATATCAATAAGATACAAGTAGAAGTCAATACTGTTTTTATAGACATTGCTAAAGTTCAAACTGATGTTAACAAAGTTAGGGAAGAAATTGAAACTTCAAAAACACTTTGTACTCGTAACATTAGTGCATTAACAACTCGATTAGTTGACGAGTCTGTTAGGACAACAGCTTCTTTAGCTGGTTTAAAATACGATGTAGAGGTCATGAGAACCCAAGTATTAGATCACAATCGTTTACTTAAGGAAGACATTGAAGTAGATATCGCGGAAATGTTAACTGCAAATGTAACGGTTTGGAAAGAGGAATGGAACAGGTCAAGTGGGGAACATGTCGATCAGATTCAGGAACGAATTGAAAGAAAACTTGCCAGTACACAAGTAGACATAAATAATGAAGTAGTTCAGATTAGGAAAGACTTGAATGTAAGGATGGATTCGCTATCCGAAAAGCAGGTAGAGGATAGAACTCAAATAGGTCAGGACGTGCAAGCATTAAAAACTGCGTTAGAGGAACAGATTCATAAGGTTGTCTCTGATGTTAATGAAACTACAAGCAAACTTCAGAATTTGAAACTAGGAGAAGCTAGCATGATGGAAACCTATAAGGAAGAGTTGATTAGGAAAGTCATCACGGAAATCACAGACAAGGATACTGAAGGATTGACTGGTGAAGAGGATAGAAATTTCGTGAGAAGATGTAACCTCGCTACAGAAGAGAGAGATATTAGTCCTGAGGAACGTATATCCAGATTCAGGGAAGAAGAAGAGGATAGGAATATTGAACCTGAATGGAAGTATCGTGATAGTGGGAAACATTATATGGATTCATATCCGAGAAATGTGACAGTCATCCGGAATTTTGAAGACAAACCTCAAAAATTTAGCAACACTGATAGTCTCACACCGATAGAATATATCAGGAACCTGAAAGACTATTTCATTGAATCCCACATTCCTAGAGAGAGAGAGATGAGAATCGTAGAAAGATTTCTAGCTGGAGGACCCCTTGAATGGTTTAGAGCATTTCGGTACACTTTCAGCAATTTTGACGAATTTGCAGAGGCACTGATAAAACGATTCTGGTCAATAGAAGCTCAGAATTCATTAAGAGCTGAGGTATACTCGAGGAAGTATTCAGGTACTCTTCCAACACGGTACGCTGATTTCTTCACGAGTCAGTTATCACGCTTGAGATTTTTGCAACCCCCATTGTCAACAGAGCAGTTGATAGATGCGATTTCACGTATGCTGCCTGTGGAGGTAAGAAGACTGATCATATCGTCAAATATCAGAGATTTGACCAGTATGGACGAATTGTTGAGAAGGCTTGACTACACGAGTCCAATGCCAAATTTGGTACAAAAAGGTCAGAGGCACGAATTCAAAGACGTTAATACAGTCTACATGGATCAAGTGCAGCAAACTGATAAGCCTGATGAAGAAAAAACTGAAAATGTAGGTCCTCACAGGAATAATTATTTCCACAACAACAGATCCCAAGGTTACCGTCCATATCAGCAAAGACGAGGCTGGAATAATAATAGAGGGAATTATAACAACGGAAGAGGTAGATACTACAACAAAGGTTATAATAGAAACTACAATAGAAATAACCAGTACCAGAATCAGAATTCTCAAGGTCAGGTTATGACACCCGACAAGTATCAAGAGAGAGAGAAAGAAAGTCAGCAGTATCTGAAGGAATTACGAGAAAAGGAAGCTGAAAACCAAAAGAAAAGACAGGATGTAGTGATCGATCCTGGTCCTTCTACAAGTCAGCAGAACTTGGAAAACAGGAATTCAGGACAGAAGAGACAGTAGAGAGGAGAGAATGCATTAGCCACACACAAACCAGAGAAGAAGAAACTTATGATTAAGGAACATAGAAGAAATATTATACAAGAGTAAGCCAATAATAATTCAATTTCGTGTTCAAGTGAATTGAGATATTTATAACACAGAGTTTAAAAACAATTTGCAACTGTTTTTAAAACGTGGTGAAGGGAGAATGCCCCCGTAAATTGAATTATATTGACACCACGATGGCTGTATTGGCATATATGAATAAAGTTATGGATGTCATAGTTGTGACGTGTATATTCATGACGTAGGCACGGATGACGTATAATTCATGCAAGTAGGCTGGTTGAGCTGAGATTCTTGGTGACGTCATGATTTTGTTCGAGAAAGATCTGAGATTTACGACGCAGTCGCAGGAAACAAGGTATTGTGCTAAGGAAGAAGTTACGCTATTGGAGGAAAGGCTCGATCCAATGAACGATAGTTTGGAAGGAAGACGGAGATTGCTGAAACTACGATATTTAATTACTTTTGGCATGCAGATTTGTGGAAATCTATTTTCAGTTATGGCATTGATTTGGAATTTTGAAGAAATTAATTTTGAGTTTTTGAAATTTGAAAATCCGTCAAGTATAGCCAAAGTTAAAACTTCTAGCAATGACGGAGCAACAGGCTATGGAAGGGATGGATACGCCCCTTAAGAAGTTGATAAAAGGTCGTGCACAGAAGAGAGGAGCTCTCATACCGCTCATATCGTCATATCTGATATCTCATACCGCATATATATTTCAGATGTCATATAGTCATTTTCGAGTGAATAAGTGAAGCAAGTCATCTTTAGCGTGTGGTTAAAGCCCGGCGCATCGAACGAACACGGAGCAGTTCCATTTTACGCTGTTCGAAACTAGGTGAAGTTGTAACGCTCACATTAACGTTTCTACCAGATAAAATATAAAGAGTTAACTTCTGCCTTTATTATAATTCAATTGGGCAGTACAACATTGAGGTGTGTAGAAGATTTGAACAATTTCACAGTTATACTTCGAAAGATATTGGCATTTTAAGGCTGCAGACAAAAGTGATTTTCTCGCCATCTGAGAGGCACTTTTAAATTACCACATTATACACTACGGCTGACACGTATATCGCAACCGTGATCTTGGAGCTTACGTTTGGTAATACAACGATACATTCTACTATGGAACATTATAGTCTGGCAGTGCTTTCAATGATTATAACAGAAGTGAAGATGGAAGGCTAAGGCTTTAATGCAATTGGGACATATATCGATGGAGTGAAATAACAGCATGGAACTTCGTTAATCGTCATTCTACAAGAGCGAGCATGTAGTGAACATCCAACTACACTCATGCATCGTGAATCCATCGCTGAATTATATCAAATGACAGTGGAAATATTATCATACTCCACGATTATGAATATTTCTGCGGAAATAACTACAATAAACTTCATGGCGAATTACGACCAGAACTTCAGGTAACTTTCAAGAGAGGCCAGGGTTGTCCCGGCTCACAAAGAAGAGTTTTGCCAGAAGGATGTCTTTCGTATACACGGAGCAGTGCAATTTCCGGAGGAGGAAGCAGTTCGATTCTCCGAGGGCGCTGATTCCAGGTTCGAGGACGGAGCACATCTTCACGCTGGTGAAATGGAACCAACAGCAGTTTTCTTTGAAAACTTTCCTCTAGAACTTCAATCAACAGATAAGGTAGTCGTGAACGTTTCTTGTATTATTTGAGTCATGTAGCGATATCTGAGCAACCATTTTCCCATATTTTCTGTCCTATCTTTTGCCCCATTTTCTTGCTTGTTATTTCTGTACTCAGTACACTTCGATGATATATGCCTTTTTCTTCGATTTATTGAGACATTGTTATGTCATTGGCATACTTAAATAATTTTGGATCAGTTGAGACTGATAATTAATATTCTTTCAGTAATTTGCATATTTTTGTAGTCACGATTTGACTGTAAAGTTAACTATTTGCTATGGCAGATTTGAATTCAGACAGCATGTCATTTTATTAAAGTAATTCTATTCAGTAAATTACTTTGACCAATTTTCTGTCATCCTCAAGAAAGAAGAATGATTAAAAGATTTTAGAGCGTTAAAATCTATTACGTTATCGACGATCTTTGAAATACTAGTCGTCTTATGAACATGATTGCAACATAGACATTTATCATTGCATTATAGACAATTTTATGAAATATGAACTTTGATTACGATTTATTGAATACACTATAGTAATGAACATTTGATAGGAGTTTTTCTCAATTATAGATTGGAACAATAATGTTTGCATTCCACAGTCTAATTGTATTCTATTCGACTATTTATGCAGTTTAGATGAACTTTGATTGAAGATAGTATTTTTATACTGCGTTACTTTGATGATATTAATCTCAATTTTGATAGACCAGGGAGGAGTGTCTAATCGTATTTGCTATTAAATTTATTTGTGATTGGCAAATTTTTACTTCATATCGATTCATGAATGAAACCCACGAAGGTTAAATAATAACAGTCATTAATACAATTGATGAATATAAGAATTTTTAAAGAGGAACAATGGATGTATAATCGTTAGTTCAGTGGACGTGTAAAAGTCGCTGATGAATAATGCCCTTGAATAATGAAGGAGGTTCCCACAGTAATTAATGATGTTGTTGAATTTATAAGTGGAGGTTTTTGTATGTAGTTTGGAAGATTTTGATGCCATATATATGAAGGTATATGATGAATTTTGGGCCAATTGTTGTGCAATTTTGTGCATTTTGAGCGAAGTATTTTTTCGCTGAATGTATTGTCCTGGTTCTTTGAAAGTTATTCATATGAAGATACTGTTAAAATTAACAAGAGTGTTAAATAATTTGAGATGAAGATTTTGAATGGAGGTTACCGTCACAAATATTAATAATAATTATTAAACCTTATTAAACCTGAATTTGACATTTAAATATAACTAACCTTCATTGGTCGATTATATCACCACGATTTGAGTAATTATCAACCGGATAAACATGTGGTTTAATGTATTTCTTGTATAAATAATATAAACAATATTTAATATTGTAAATAATTATGTAAATATCTTTGATAATAATTTGAAATGAAAGGGATTAATAGAGGCGTGTATAAAATTTTTCAATTGTCGTTTGACATTGTTATAAACAATTTATTATTGTTATAAATAATTAATGAACTTTTGTTATTAACATTAAGAGTTTTGTTATTATACTCTAAACAACGCTAATTAAGCAAGTGGATTGAACAATTAAATATGATTTGGGATTGTTGGAGTAATCCACTTGTGTTTGAATGGAGCATTTAAAAGATTTGCGTGATAATATTTAAGTTGAGATGTGGACATTTAACGTGTTTTGAAAGGAGAGCTAGGCTCTGATGTAACTCGCATATGCTAGGGTTGAACGGACGGGTGAGTCCACTTTGACGATGCAGGTGCATTGCAGCTGGCCCGGATGACTGTATGATAGAGGCCAAGGACGTTTACATAATAGCCTTGTGGCTATAAATAAAATGTGAAGTATATAAACACGCAAAACAATTGCTATATGTGTCTCGTCCCAAATCCCGTTTCCATTCCAAGTGCATTATTATAATTACGTTATTTTGAGCTTGAGAAAGCTGAAACATTGTATGTAGAGTATACAAGTCCTACAGGAGGACATAGTTATGTGGTCGATGGCTTCTGATTTCCACGTGGATTTTGTTGTTTTATTTTTGTTAAATTCATTTTTATGTGAAATAAATTATTGTGCAGTTTAAAGTTTCTCGTCTTCGTTGTGGTTCATTTTAAATATCATGGTGGAGGTTATTGTGTGGGCATACTTTAAGTGATCCAGTTGACAACCCAGTCCCCGAGATAAATTTAAGAGGTAAGTAAAGTAAGTATGAACCCCCGTATATTTTGGTGTGTTCCACAATAATTTCTTGTTAACTATTGTGCTCTAATCTCGATAGTATCTGTCAGTGCCATTTTCATTGATGTAGCTGTGCCGGTGCGATTGATTATTGGCAATCCGATTGAGGGGGCGGATATCTGACAGCCTACTATCCTGATATCGGGGACAGTACCTTCTATTTAATTGAGAGCTGGTTGCCATGATTGCTGAGGGATGGCATGATGTTAAGTGACGCTGCGTCCACCTAAACTAATTCATTAGTATGTCAAACCAGGATTTTGGCTGGGAACAAGTTAGAATTTTGCCAGAACATCAACCTGTGATGTTCGTTTTCAGTGATTAACACTCGATTGTAAATCTAAACAAAATTTAATTTAAAACTTAAATACCTTGGCTGGAGTTCTCACAGTTTTACCTGGTGAAAAACTATAACTACCAAAAGTTCTGCTACTGCCTGTGAAGGCAGATATCCTTGTAGTTAACGTCTGTCTAACTAGTAAAAGTAAAGGCATGTCATTGCTGTAAACAACGACATGGTGGTTAAATCTGCATGGAAGATCATCGATGTGATGGCAATCATATTACCCTTATTGCCATCTGGTATCTGATCCGGTTGGTCACGTGAGTGATGTGATCACTCACCCCTCGTGACAGTAGCCAGTGCACAGGTTACTGTCACCATGCACGACCCAACAGCTGGTGGAGGTGTTAGCCATTCTGCTGGTCAGAGTGGAAGCATCAACTACGTCTACGTGAAATGTCCAGCTGTAACGGTCAGGAGAGGCTGTATTGGTTAGCTGGTTCCATTCTTTTGGCATGAATCGTCGGGGATCATCATCTGACCCCCCTAGTGATGGAATCGCAGAGGGAGACTGAGCCGATTGGTTCGACTCACAATACTTCACTGCCGCCGCCCCCCCTTGTGCCCCGCCGCCCCCATGTGACTCCCCCCCCCCCGCTTTCTTCTGTCGGCGTCACTGGTCACTGATGGTGATTAATTAATCCAGGATCAAGAAGAAGGAATACACATTTAAAATATAAATTATCTTCTGTGGAAAATTAACAAATTATTCCAGTCTACATTGTGTTAATGTAGCCCATTGTTGACTGTCTGGTGCATGATTGATGTGTTGAGCTGTACCGAAAATTTGGCGCTTTTAATTTAAACTAGTTTAAGACTGGATAGCCAATAAATGATGCACACATCATTGCAGATTGTGTTGCCATAACAACTTTAATTCTGTAGATGTTTCGGTCATTTAATAAGTAATGAAAATTAAATCAGAAGGTTGGCAATAGAACTAGTGCCGGACATCCTTCATTTGTTACCCGTTTAAAATATGTGTACTGCACATGCGCAAGATGGCTGCTGTATTGTCTAGAAGCCAAGCGCAACACTATTAAAAAAAAAGAGACTTCACCATGTGAACTTGAGGAGTAAAGACGTAGCTTGTGGTCGGCCTCGGAGCCACTACAAATATTCAGGCTGGATAAAAGTAAAACTTGTAATTATGAACTGTAGGAACTCGGCACTGATCAAAGGAAATAACTTTCGAACATTCTTGGAAAATGTGATTTTAAGCTGCAAAATCTTAATTGGTCAAGTGTCCTTTGGCCGGCAGCATGGATTCGCTTCTATTCCAAAAAGGGACGCTATCCTCGTTTATGCCAAGGCGTTTTAATTAGATGTGCTAATTTTCTGATTTCATATTTAATAGGCCTATTATAATTGGCCTAAGATTGTTTTATTTTTCTTTACACGCCTTCTCTTATTTTAAAAGCAGCGAAAATGGTCTTGGTTAATATCATCTATCGAGAGGTGTTTCGTTTTATTTAAATATTCTCTGGCTGCTAACGTGAAAGATTAAATGCATCTAAGATAGTAATTGGCAGGAATTTTGGTGTAGGTAAAGGCTTAATAGTTTAAATATGGCAAACGTCCTTAGCTTTGGTTTGTCATAGGTGGCATTTTAAATGGTCTAGCTTGACTGCATATTTTCAGCACCGATGTTGTTTAAAATTCATTTTTGGAAATCCATTTGAAAGCATGTAATGATTAATTGATTGGAAAAGGTTTAAAAGAATTTAATGATATTAATGTGATGCAGTTGGTATTACAGCATTGCCACTTAAGTAATTGGGGTTAATTGTTGGCCTCCATTTTATTATTAGAGCAGGAGTGCATTTTGAGTGTTCCCTCCCCCAGCCATCAGGCATTGTATTTTCGAAACCTTGGAGAATATATTTTTATTTATCTTGACTTTTCTGAACCCATGTTTTATTTATGGTGTGCATCTAGGATAGTACTCAGGTTAGCCGGTGAAGACCACATTGGACTCTGGTTCCAATCCCACCCTCCACTCACATTATATTTGTTATCGGTAAAGGTTAGGTAGCAGCAGCTGTCACAAGTTGCCCTAATTTAATTTACACGGTACAGTCTCAAAGATGTTGATCTCAGCCGCCAACCTCGTGGTTTCTCAGAGCAGATGGATACTTTTAATAATTTAAACACTGTAAAAGTTGTGGAAGTATTAGAATTAACATGCATTGTGGTCCGTATTGATAATGCTTAATATGAAAAGGATACTGTTAATAGATTGGGCGGAAAATTAACGGTATCCTTTTCGAATTAGTTGTGGAAGTAAAGGCATTTGCCATAAAATATGTACGATTATCAATTGTCTTGCTGTCAACAGCTCCTGATTCTCTTTATGCACTTAAACAAGGTCAGACCTGTTCTTAGAAGGTTTGATCCTCACGTTTGATGCCGCAAAGTCTGCTATCTGCTTTCACATTTAATTTAATTTGCAAGGTATCTTGCTTATTCACATGCAAACCTTAACCTAAATTAAGATAACAGCATGCTTCACTAGGGTGCTGTTTACCCTGTGAGACATACAAATTAAAGGTCAGACTACCTGTAATCTTGCAACTTTCACCAGTCCTATGGCTGAGAGCAAGAGATGTTATGTGCAAGGTGGCTTAAATTCCAAACATAGCAAAATTTCCTACGCAACAAATGAGGTATCTTTTGTATAAATTAAACACGATGGGAACTGAGACTTTATAATGCAACAAGCAATAAAACATATTTATGAGAAATGTATTAATGAGGTTTCAATATATTTTCAGTACCAGTACACGCCCTGAAAAGATACCTTACACCCTATACATCCCAAATCAAGCACATGAACACTTGCCTGGTAAGTTCCCTGTCAACCTTCTCTCTATCTCGAGAGAGACGTCCCATCTGATCCGTCACTTCAGTTATAGTTTGGGAGTAAGTCTGTCGCAATTCATTTAGAATATCTTCAGCATTATCCATTTTCTGTTTAAGTTCTGCAACCTAAAAAAAAAAAATCAAATAAAAGAATCTTTTTAAAAATCACCGAGTCGGAAGATTGTAATACAAAAGTACCAAAATGATATCAAATCCAAAACAAAGAAATCATAGTTCTTATAACATCACATGAATTTACAAGGGTTGGAACTTAAGTAGTGGCAACTATTTTATTATCAAGAGGTACAAAAGTGGTACATGTTAGCAACCTTTACAGTCCTTCAAAGTAGTCACCAGCGTGGTGTAAAACCCGTTGCCAGCGATGTGGAAGTCGTAGTATACCTTTCGCAGAGCCCGTTCTGTCGATGGTGTGCATGGAGCGGTCTACAGCCTGTCGAATATCTGCAACAGTCCGGAAGCGAGTGCCATGAAGTGGTTACTTCATCCTAGGGATTAAATCGAAGTCACAAGGACTTAAGTCAGGGGAGTGTGGTGGATAGTACAGTACTTCCCAGCCCCATCGGCCGAACAAATCTGCCACACTCGCGCTGTATGCGCCCGAGCATTGTCGTGCAACATGATGGGTGGTTGCCGCAGATAGTGTGGCCACTTCTTTCTCACTGCTGGGCGCAGGTGGTGCTCCAAAAACGAACAGTAATACTGTGCATTGACGGTCTGCCGTGGAGGAACGTAATGCGTTAGGATCACGCCATCACAGTCATACACGAGGATCACCATCACCTTCACCGCACTGGGGGTCTGACGGACTTTCGGGGTGAACAACGATGCCGCCATTCATTCGATTGGCATTTCAGTTTGGGCTCGTAGGATCTGGCCCATGTCTCATCCAGTGTGACGATACGGCGTAGGAACGTCTCTCCTTCGCGCTCATAGTGCTCCAAGTGAGTCTTGGCAGCGTCGTAGCACAACCATTTGTTCATTTCAGTCAACTCATGCGGCACCCATCGTGATGCAATTTTCCTCACGCCCAGGCGTTCCTTCAGGATGTGCAGCACAGTCGTATGCTCCCATCCAGTTGCATGGGCAAGCTCACGAATCGTCTAGTTTCGATCACAGTCCAGTAACGTGGCAAGAGCATGCAAGTCTTCTCCACTGACGCTCGTAGGACGACCTGCCAGATGCATGTCTGCCACAGTTTGCCGACCATCGTTGAAGGCCTTGACCCAACGTGCCACTGTTCTGTACGGCAATGCAGCCTCCCCGCACGCCTCTTACAGACCCTGATGACACTGGCGTGCCGTACGACCTCGGGCACATTCGATCTTGATCCAACTCTGTTGGTCCTGTTAGGAAAACATGGCGACCACGTTCTGTTAGACTGCTAGCCTACAAGTGACGGTATTCCTCTCGAGTGTGCACACGCTTATGTCACCAACACGTACTCTCCGGGACAATAGGTAATTCCGGTGCATAGCATCTCCACCGCCGTGTTGCCACTACTTAAGTTCCAACCTTCATATTACAAATTAGTTCTGAACAAAACAGAAGATCAAAACTCCCAGGTCAGCAATAATAAATACAGATTTGTTGTACGAGTTAATGACAAACTGCACAACCTCCAACAATAAATAGATAAACAAATACTAGGGAAAATTGGTACAATAGAAATAGAACTTAAAGAACTAGGATTGCCAAATCTACAAAATGCAAATAGAAAAGTCACACAAGCATGATAGTTTTCTCTGAGAGAAATAAAATCATGCATTTCAACAGAATTTACACCTGTTAATAAAACATATTCAATAGGTAATTATTACAGTATATGTTCATGGAAATGTGAAGACCCAATCATAGAACTGAAGTCCATGTTGGAAGGATGAGTAACTAGTGTGAAACTTGGAGATGCCTGGGAAAAAAATAATTTAAAAAGATTTTTCACCTGTAGTTTATGTTCTTCCTTCTTCTCATTCCATTTCTCTTCCATTTCTTTGCGAAACTCTGACTCTTTGGCTAAGTCCTCCCGATACCTGGTGAGGTTTCTTTCTTGTGCTTCTGTCTTGTTTTCCAACGCTCGAGCCTGCTGCTGGGCTTTCACCAGTTGAGCCTCATAGTTGGAGCACATGTCACATTGATGAGTCTTCCCTGAGTCACCTTCACTCTCATGGACTCCATCTTTCAAGGCAATGGTTATTAGCATTAATAGACTCCAGTTTTGTGCAGTCAATACAGATTTATAATTATGTTTTTCTTCCATGGTTAGTCTAATGCTAGCCAGCCAGATCAACATTTCAGTGCTAAGAATGGACGATAGAACCAATATAAACAAAACCTTACTGCTCTTACTGTAAAAAGAATAAATAAAAAATGTGTAGAACACTCCTTTTATCAGCACAACCAAATAAAACTACAAAATAATCTCCTCGAAAACATTGTTTCATGGGCCACAATCGTAGATGCTAGAACAACACACATCCAGTTTTGAAATCGAACACAACTAATCGATTATTCTACTGACAATACCATTGTTCTATAATTCATTAACATTGATGATTCGTTAATACAATGTCAATTCTTTTATTGCTAGAGAGATGCGGATTGAGGATGCTCATCTCAAAGCGTGGCAGAATGAATTTTGTAAGAAGAATCAAGTTTTTTTTTAAATCTTAAATATTTAGAATTAAAAGTTTGAATTTCATATGTGAGATCGGCATCGCCATTCGAATTACGATTTATCCGTATTCCGACTTAAACAGATTTAAAAAAAAAAAAGGAAAGACTTACCTTGAGTTTCAGGGGTTGAACATTTCATCAAACTAGACTAATTTTTAATAAACCGATTTCGAAGTTTTATAACTCGTCTTACAAGGTTGAGTCAAGAAGAGCATTTGACCATTAAACCACTCAGAAAGAATAGAAATTTAATGTAAGTCATCCCTGACCCCATTGAAATGGAAATAATGAGTCAATTTAGTCAATCATACTTTGTATTTACTGTACAGTAAGTTAAGATGAAAAGGATGTACAAAAACAACTAGATGTATGGAACCAAGAGATAGAGAAATTTGGGATGAAAGTAAGCACAGAGAAGAGCAAGATAATGGTGATGTCAAGAGGAAGGAAGAAAGGAAGAGGAAAGATAGAATTGAATGGCAAAATTCTAGAAGTCGTTAAAAGTTTCAAGTATTTGGGAAGTGTGATCGCAGAAGATGGAAAGATAACTGAGGAAATTGGAAAGAGAATACAACAAGCGAACAGTTTTTACCAGAGTGTAAGGGGTATGGTGTGGAACCGACATGTCCCAAAGAAATGCAAAAAAGTATTATATTCAACCTACTACGGACCCATACTAACATACGCAGCTGGAGCGTGGACTACTACAAAAAGAGAGGAGAGTAGAATACAAGCCGCAGAGATGAAATTCCTAAGAGGTATAGAGGGCAAGACCAGAAGAGATAGAGTTAGAAATGAAGAGATTAGAGAAAGGACAGGAATATTGAAGCTACAGGACAGGATAGAAACAACAAAGTTAAAATGGTATGGACATATGATGAGAATGGGAGAGGAGAGAGTACCAAAGAAAACTTTCTGTGAAAAGATGACAGGGAAGAGACCACGAGGAAGGCCCCGGAAGAGATGGGCAGATACAGTGTGGGAGTGTGTAGAAAAGAAGGGGGGGGGAAACCCGAAGATGTACTAAAATCAGGAGAGGAGTGGTGGAGAGACAGGCAACGATGGAGGTCCTTAATTCACAACCCGACCCAGGAAGCTGGAAAGGGGAAATGAAGATGATGATGATAAGTTAAGTAAATGTACGATTCACAGTAATGCTTACGCTGTTTATCAGAAACACCCATATATCCAATCGTGATCATATCTGAATTAGTTTCTATGCTTATTAGTTTTGAACCTGTTCAATTTTTATCACACCTGGTGACTAACTTTAAAATGCTACAAAATGCTACAATATTAAAGTGCTGCAAAATCAATTTCCTAATGCTATTATCTTGTATCTTTCATGACTGTTTGATTTTTGGTGGTTTGTTAGAAGTTGTTCTGTGTTGTGAAGTAAATTGGAATTTGGTTGGGAGATCACATGTTATAGAATGCATAAACATTAACCATTTAAAAAAAAAAGTGGTAAATCGATATATCCGTATTGATAGACTTGATAAATTGACATTATATGATATCTTAATATAGGGGGCTGCGTGGCGCAGTCGGTAGAGGCGCTGAGCTTCTAACTGAAAGGGAGTGGGTTCGATCCCCACCCAGGTAGTGGATTTTAGAAACAAAACTACCACTTTCGGAAATGCAAATAGCCCTGGGGTTTACTCAGCCTACACTAGAAATGAGTACCAGGGTAATTCTTGGGAGCAAAGGCGGCAGGGCGTGGAGCTGACAACTCCATCCTATCTAGTGCCAATGTCACAAAAAGTGGAAGCCTCAACCTTCCACTACTCCCAGGGACTCCATGGTCTGTACGGAGTTGGCTTTTTTTTTAAATAAATATATTAATATAGTCTTAAAAAATTTGAAGCTCCAACATTAATGTTGAAAAATCAAACGGGGAAGTTAGCACATTCTAACCAAGAAAATACAGAGATCCTTGCAGAAGCATTCGAGAAACTGTTAAATTGTGATGATCCACTGGAAACCCTGCAAGTAAACACTGATACACCTATTTTAACTTCACCTGATTTAATAAATCCTCCAAACATTAATGAAGTAGAACTCGCAATTAAAGAACAAAAAAATTACAAAACTTGTGGCGAAGACTTAGTCTTTGCTGAAATCTGGAAAAATGCTGGTAAACCTGCGATTATAAATCTTCATCAACATCTAGTTAAAATGTGGATTACTGAAGAAATTCCTGCACACTGGACCACAGGAATAATCCATCCATTATTTAAGAAAGGAGACAAAACGAACCCAGATAACTACAGAGGAATTACCCTTCTGGACTGCACACATAAAATTTTCTCTCGCATAATTTACAACAGGATCAAAAACATTCTGGAACCACAACTTGGAGAATATCAAGGAGGATTTCGCCCTTACAGAAGTTGTCCAGACCAAATCCTTAGCCTGAAATTAATAATGGAATATTACAAAAACAGAAATAAGCAACTCTTTATCTCTTTTATAGATTTCAAAAAAGCCTATGATAGTATTCATAGACTGACACTGCTAAAAATCCTCAGATCATATGGTCTCCATCCTAAATTGATAAAAATCATTCAATTAACATTAACAAACACAAATTCGAAAGTTAAATTTAGGGGAGAAATATCAACAGCTTTCTCAGTAAAAACTGGTCTCAGACAAGGTGATGGATTATCCCCTCTGCTTTTCAATGTGGCTCTTGATTATATCATGAAGGTTTGGCAAAAGGGAAACCCTCCTAACATCAAAATTGGAACAAAACCATCAATAAAAATAAACTGCTTAGGATTTGCAGATGATTTGGCTCTTTTAGCACTAGACAAGGAAGAGGTTTGTACTCAGATCACTAGTCTCCAAGAAATTGCTCAAGGGATAGGATTACAGATATCCTTTGAAAAAACTGAGATCATGCCTATGAAACCCTTAGATATAAATGAAGTCTATATAAATGATCATAAAATTAACCTAGTTCCTCAATTTAAGTATCTTGGAGAAATTATAACACATAACTTAAACGAAAAAGTAACTTGGATAAATAGAACAAATAAAATGAAAAAGGCACAATCTCTAACCTGGTCAACATATAATAAAAAATGCCTATCAATAGCTACTAAGATCCAATATTATAAAACTGTAACTCTCCCAGAAGCCACTTATGCTTGTGAAACACTGTTCCAAATTAAAAATGAACAAAGAACTGATCAGCTCCTCAAAACGGAAAGAAGAATCATTAGAACGTGCATAAATAAAAAGTATCAGGTTGAGGGAGTCTGGAGGATTCTCCCAAATGAAACTGTCTATCGTGAGATTGATCCCATCACCAGCACAATGAAGAAGAAAAGAATTTCATATTTTTTTCACATCTTACGGCTTCCAGAAAACAGAATTGTACGCCAACTGGTGATGAGAAATCTAGGAAAGAAAACTGGAGGAAAATGGATCCAAGAAATCCAACAAGATCTCAAAGCAGTTGGACTTAAGATAACAGATGCCGAGGAGAAAAATAAAATTAACACCATTCTTAAAACTCACAAATTTTCTGCAGAAATGACACATAGAAAGCCTATGGAGATTTCAGATGAGTTGAGAAAATCCCGATCTGAAAGAATGAAAAAGTACTGGAAAGAGCGCAAGAACCAAGCAGTACTACCTTCAAAGAAGAAGTGATTGTGGAACTACTCAAGTGGTCCAATGTGACCAATCAAGATAATAATAATAATAATAATAATATAGCTTTCTGTTCCATGAATGTGTAATATTATTATTTGCTTAGACTTTCCAATCATTTTTCTTGACCTTAACTATCAAGTGATATGTGTGCATGCTCGCATGCATGCTTGGTTAATGAATTTATATTGACGATATACACATTATGTTGGTCAAAACGCAACTATCATAACATAAATAGCCAAATAATAAGGATTGATATCAAGTCATTTGGAGGTTAGAAGAAGCTATACCGATGCACTTTACTTACGCCACCTGGAAGATGGATTTTCATAAGAAGATATTTTTGACAAGTTAATTGATGATTACTAAATATTTTTTGCACATTGTGTTGCCAGTGATTCAGATAAATCTACAGAGTGAAGAATCCTCTTGAATTTTCGACTGATTTTTTATAATATTTATTTACATTATTGAAAATTCTTCCAAATTTAACGACGATTTATATGCCTTCTCACATATCAACATTCTAAGAAAAAAGAAGCCTCCTATTAATATATTTTTCGAAATACTAATAGAATATCAACATAGTATTTTAAAGTAGTTTGTCTAATTGCATATCAATTCATATATTTACAAGTTTTTCATTAATTTAAATTAACACTATTTGTAAGGATATCCATTTTTTTGACAATGTTTAACTAATTTTTAATGTATAATATTTTTCATGCTGAGGATGGAATCACTGATATTCTGAAACATGTACGTCGTTTAATATTTCATTAAACAACGTCTTCTCTTAGTATTGACCAGGCGGATTTTCAATTTATCAATTCGATCACATGTTAAGTGAGATAAGCTTTTTTTTTTCTTTCCTTTTACAAAAGTTAATAGTTTGTAGTTTATAGCATTTAAAAAATTAAAAAATTACATTGATATTAAATTTCGAATGTAGAATTTATGAAGTTCAGATTTAGCATTTTGTAGTAAATTTATTGCAAATTATGATTTTATGCAATACTATATGTAGGAATTAGGACTAAAATAATAGGTTTCAATAATATAAATTACTCTATTATTTACAAAATACTACAGAAAACTAACAACCAAATCATACAAATATACATATAAAGATATTCAAATTTACACCAAAATTATACATCATCTTGCACAGTTTCCAGCCACTGGCTGGGTCTGTTTGGAACACAAGCCTCTCCAACGTCTTCTGTCTTCCCACCATCTCTCAGCTTCCACCCTTGTCCAGTCTTCTCCTCTCTTCTTCACGCTTTCTTCCACCCCCTTCAGCCACCAGTCTCTCGCTCTTCCTCTCGGTCTCCTTCCTTCCCACTTCGTCTCGTGTACTCTCCTGGGTATCCTCTTCTCCTCCATTCGCTTTACATGTCCATACCATCTAAGTCTAGATTTCTCTATACCATCCTGTATGGTTCCTCCTTCATTAATTCTCTGGTCCTCTCATTTCGTATTCTGTCCATCTTTGTAGCTCCAATACTGCTTCTCAAGAACCTCATCTCACTGGCCTGTATTTTGCTCTTCTCCCTTCCTTTCATAACCCAGGTCTCCGAGGCATACGTCAGGATAGGGACATAGTACGTCCGATATATGATCTTTTTGCTGTTCTGAGGACATCCTTGCTCCATAACATGCTTCTCACACTCCTCCGAAATGCTTCTGCCTGCCTCCCCCGCGTATTTATTTCTCTATCGTTTCTTCCATTATCTTGTATCAGGCTTCCCAGATACTTGAAACTCTCCACTTTCTTCAGCTGTTCCCCACCAATTGTTATTCCCGTTGTGGTCCTTTCCTTCTTCCTTGTTGTGATCACCATCTCACTCTTCATCATCATCATCATTTCCCCTTATCCAGCTCCTGCCGGGTCGGGGTATTTATGGCACTTCTCCACTATCCTCTTTCCTTCCCCCATTCTTCTTCCACGATCTTGTCCCAGTCCAGATTTCTATTTCTTACGCTGTTCTTCACTGAATCAATCCACCTTGTTCTAGGTCTTCCTCTTGCTCTCTTACCCTTGCACTTCGCCTCCAGCATCTGTCTTGGTATTCTATTTTCCTCCATCCTCTTTACATGTAAAAACCACCTTAGTTTATTCTTCTCAATTCTCTCATTTAGTTTTCCCAACTTCCTTCCTAACATCTTCATTCCTCACTCTGTCTTTCCTTGTCTTTCCTATCATACTTCTTAGGAATTTCATTTCACTGGCTTGGATTCTACTCTCTTGCCTGCTTGTCAGGGTCCAAGTCTCAGCTGCATAAGTTAATATGGGAACATAGTACACTTTATACATTACCTCCTTGCTTTTCCTTGGTACTTCCTTATCCCAAACAAGTTTTCTTACACTTTGATAGAATGCATTGCTCTGCTGTACCCTACGGCCAATCTCCATGTTCAACCTACCAGTTTGCATCAATTCACTTCCTAGGTATTTGAACGTGTCCACAATTTCCAAACTCTGACTTCCAATTTTCACAGTGCCCTTTCCTTGTCTTTCCCCTCTTGTCATCACTATGGTCTTGCTTTTCTCTATACTGATTTTCAGGCTATACTTCTGAATATTTTCGTTCAGTGCATCTAGTTGTTTTTGCACTTCTTCGGTGTTCCTTCCCCAGACCACAATATCATCTGCAAATAACAGTAACTTCATTTCTTTATGTCCATATGCTTCCTTTGTATCCTTTACATCTCACTCTTATTTATGCTAAATTTCATCCCATATCCTTGTATTATTCCTTCCCACACGTCCAACTGTTCCTGTACCTCCTCCTCCTTGTTTCCCCAAATCATCAAATCATCTGCAAACACCAATGCTTTCATCTTTCCTTCCCCAATTACTTGTGCCACTCGGGTCATTATGTCATCCGTCACCACAATGAAAAGTAATGGTGACAGTGCACTTCCTTGTTTCAGGCCGTTTCTCTGTTCCAACCAGTCCGATCTCTCTCCTCCCACTTTCACACAGCTCATGCTTCCCTTGTACATCTCCTTTATCCTCCTTATAGTCCATTTTTCTACTCCTCTATCCTCCAGGGACTTCCATACTTCGTTTTTGCATACACTGTCATATGCTTTCTCAATGTCCAGGAAGGCCATCAGTAGATCTGTTCCATACTCCTAGTGCTGTTCTTGTAACTGCCTTACAGCAAAAATCAAATCCACTGTGGACCTTCCTGCTCTGAAGCCATGTTGTTCTTCCCTCATCCCTCCTTCTATCCTTGTCCTAATTCTCCTTTCCAAAACTTTCTCGAAGATCTTTGCACAATGACTCATCAGTGTTATTCCCCGATAGTTTCTGCAATCTGTTCTACTACCTTTCTTGAAGATCGGGACAATTATTCCTTTTTTCCAGTCCTCTGGGGTCTTCCTTTCCTTCCATGCTGTCCTCATCACTCGGTACAACCATTGTATCCCCACCTCTCCTGCTGCTCTCACCATCTCCACACTCAACTCATCCGCACCCGGTGCCTTCCCTCCTTTCATCTTTTGCACTGCATCTTCCACTTCTTTCCATGTTAAGTCCTTTTCTGTTTGCAGTTCATCTTCCTACCCCCCCTTAGGGGCAGATGACCTCGTAGTTCCACCCCTTAAAACAACAATAACTAACTAACTTCCTCTTCCCCGATTTCTTCCTCCTCACCATCGTTTCCATTTGGGTTCAGAAGTTCTTCAATATTGTAACGTTTTTGGGGTTCGTTAAAATACTGGTCAGGCTATAATGCACTAAATCTTTATTTACAATAGTGTTATTAAATCAAATTATTTACACAAATTAACACTAAAACAAATTAGTCCTATTTACTCGCACACACACATACACAGAATCTCACTTTATACAGCTACAAGTCACTATTTATGTACACTGATCTCTACAAGTCAGTTTCTCTTGCAGTCACTATTTATCTTCCACAGTCACTATTTACATTATTTATTTCCACATTTATCTTCACACCCCGTCTTCATTATTTACAGTCCTCCATTATTTATTTTCACCCATCGCGCTATGCACGGCAAACTGCTTCAACTAACACTGACTCCGATCTCACACTCGCTCGCTCCCACGCAGAACTGCCTGCTCCCCTCAGCTTGCTCGTATATTTGCAGTCAGACCTCTGGTCTCGAAAGTTCTAGTCGTTGCTCCTTCCAGTAGCGTTGAGTATGTCCTCGTGGTTGGCTTCCAGAATTATCTAGCCCCTCCCACCAAGGTTCGGGACCTTCTTGTCACACCCAGTAGTCTCCAGAAGCAGAAGAGTCTGGAAGCCTTGCGTCAATAGTCTACCTGATTCGTAGTGCTATTGTATTGGTGGTGGCCTTGGGGAGGGGCTACCCTAATTAGCCTTGGCCTAATTGGCTGCCCAGCGTTCTCCATACACCCCGCCCACTTGCCACTGCGAGACACATGGCGAATTCTGGGCAATTGCACGAATCTTGCAGACCCGGTGCACGTAACATTGCTCCCCCTTCACAAAACAACTCGCCTCGAGTTGTTTATCGTGAGGCTATCCAATGTCCAAGGGGGTGGCATTGAGGGCGCTGACAAGCGCCTGTTTTGGCTGACGATCTCTCGTTTCGCTAGGTGGGCGACAGCTCCTTGCTGCCATTTTCGCGACATATGGCCCCATCCAGCCCGTAGCAAACAGGTGACCTTTCTACTGCGACGGCGTCCCGGTGGTGGTTTACGTCGCTTTGGTGGAGGATAGCCAACCTCCACCGCCTCATCGTCTCTTGCGGCTGAACTCCTCTTCGGTGGAGTCAACCAAACTGTCCTCTTCGCCGCCGCCATTCCCCACGTGATGGTTTTTGCCTGCGACGGGTATCGCCTTCCACTGAGCATCGAACGCTGAGGTACCATGGCGTAGTGATGCTCATCCGCGAAGATGTATGCCGCCTCTCGTTGTACGTGCTCGGGAGGCAAGCCAGCTGGCGAGAGTTCTTAAAGTGACCTAATCGCGCACCTGTCCTTATCTTCTAGCCGTAGCTGGTACATGGGAGGTAGCTGGTGGCCCACATGATGCTCCTCCAGCGTCGCGACTATCCCGTTGTAGCCGGTCCCCGACAGGATGTCGTGTAGCACTTCCGCCATGTGTTCCTGAAGTCCCGTGATGAGCTGAACTGTTCCGTCCTCCAGCGTGCACCCGGCATGGTTCGCCACAGTGTCGAACCCGGTCCCGCAGATCTGCCGTGATGTAGCCTCATCGACGTGCGGGGTCCTCACACTTGTGACACTGCTCCTGTCGTCAGAGCTGCCAGGCCTCAATCCGGTTTCCAGGCCTGTGATGCTTCCCAGTGGCTCGTCCCCATCTCGCTCAGCATTCCGACCTCCGGACTCCAAGATGCGTTCGGCTTGGTCATCAGCACCCTTTGCAGTGTCACTTCCCATACCGCCTCCATGCTCGTTATGACTAGTTTCATGCTCACAATGCTCCACTTTATTTTCAGAATTTTCCCCAGTTTTCTTTTCCAAATTTTCCGGAAATGCCGCCATTTTCTTTCCAAAGTTTTCGAAATGTTCTGTCGATTTCTTTCCCAGTGTTTCGAAATGTTCTGACATTTTCTTTTCAACATTTTCCAACACCTCCCACATGCTACAAGGAATCTCGAACAGAAATGTGTCTGGATCCTCACCACCGTCCAGCAGTAACTGACGTAACCGCACTTGTAGCGTAGACTTGGTTCCTGTTGCATCAGCATCCTCTCTTCCAGTTCTTCACGCAATTCTGACACCTTCAGTTCTGAGAGTCTTACTTTCTTCGTCGCCATTTTACAGTCCAAAATGCGAGACATACGGACAGTCAGCACACGATGAACTAGGCCTACAGATGGTACACACCAGACAGTCACTTAGCAATTAACTATACACTTCCTTAAAGTAGGCCTTTTCAAAAGTACGCACTGTTTCATACAGAAGCACTCACTATAGCCTGATCCCACTTCTGACACCAATTGTAACGTTTTTGGGGTTCGTTAAAATACTGGTCAGGCTATAATGCACTAAATCTTTATTTACAATAGTGTTATTTACACTAGTTAACACTAAATCAAATTATTTACACAAATTAACACTAAAGCAAATTAGGCCTATTTATTCGCACACAAACACACACAGAATCTCACTTTATACAGCTACAAGTCACTATTTATGTACACTGATCTCTACAAGTCAGTTTCTCTTGCAGTCACTATTTATCTTCCACAGTCACTATTTACATTATTTATTTCCACATTTATCTTCACACCCCGTCTTCATTATTTACAGTCCTCCATTATTTATTTTCACCCATCGCGCTATGCACGGAAAACTGCTTCAACTAACACTGACTCCGATCTCACACTCGCTCGCTCCCACGCAGAACTGCCTGCTCACCTCAGCTTGCTCGTATATATGCAGTCAGACCTCTGGTCTCGAAAGTTCTAGTCGTTGCTCCTTCCAGTAGCGTCGAGTATGTCCTCGTGGTTGGCTTCCAGAATTATCCAGCCCCTCCCACCAAGGTTCTGGACCTTCTTGTCACACCCAGTAGTCTCCAGAAGCAGAAGAGTCTGGAAGCCTTGCGTCAATAGTCTACCTGATTCGTAGTGCTATTGTATTGGTGGTGGCCTTGGGGAGGGGCTACCCTAATTAGCCTTGGCCTAATTGGCTGCCCAGGGTTCTCCGTACACCCCGCCCACTTGCCACTGCGAGACACATGGCGAATTCTGGGCAATTGCACGAATCTTGCAGACCCGGTGCACGTTACACTATATTCTTTCCACATTTTCTTCAGTTCTTCCCTATTTTCTATCTCTTGTCCCCTTTTGTTTACCATTCTAACATAATCCGTAGGATCCTTCCGCCTCTTATTTTTTACCATCCCATAAAGGACCTTTTTTGTACCTTCACTATCCTCCATCATCTTTGTCCACTCTTCCATCCACTTTCTTCTCTCCTCAGCCACTACTCTCTTCGCCTCCTTCTTTCTTTCCTGGTACTCTTCCCTTGTCTCTACCGTCCTATTTTGATACCACCTCCTAAAGGCTCTATTCTTTTCCCTTACTATATCTTTTGTCTTCTCATTCCACCATGGTGTTTCCTTCCACCTCTTCTTACTACTTGTCCTCCCACATACTGCTTCTGCTGCACCTACTAGTGTCTTCTTAAATCTAGCCCATTCCTCTTCCACCCCTCTTTCTTCATCTGTTGGAATTCCTTCCTTTACCATTTTGAGATACTCGACCCTTCTATCCCCTTCTTTCAGTTTCCATATCCTTATACGTCTTTCCTGGTTCTCAGTCCCTTTCTTCTCCTTACTCCCTCTCAGGTTCATTACCAGCAATCGATGGTCGCTATCCAGGTTCTCCGATGGTATAACCTTGATGTCCGTGATGTTCTTATTTAGTTCTTTCTTATACAGTATATAGTCGACCACCGACTTCCTAGTCAAGTCATCACTGTACCATGTGATTGTGTGGCTCTCTCTTTTCTTAAACCAGGAGTTCCCAACTAGCAGGCTGTTCCTTTGGCAGAAGTCCAACAGTCTCTTTCCTTCCTCATTTCTTCCACCCCAACCCTCTGGTCCTAGAACACTCTCATAACCTTGTCTTTCTCTTCCTACATGGACATTCAGATCCCCCATAACAGCTGCTTCTGCAATTCCTCTTCAAACTCCTCCTTCTCTTCAGAGGCGCAGCCTACTTGTGGAGCATACACTTGCACTATTTCTACGGTCTCTCCCCTCAGTGCTACTTTCACTTTCATCATCCTATCACTTATTCTCCTCACTTCTTCTTTTAAACCATCTCGTACTACTATTCCCACTCCATTCCTCTTTCCCTCTTCATTCCCACTCCAGTACAGTCTATAGCCTTTTCTCAGTTCTCTCCTTCCTTCAACTTTCCACTTTGTTTCTGCCAATCCCAATAAATCCAACTTCCTTCTTTCCATCATATCCACTATCTCCTCCACCTTCCCCGTCAGCGTTCTTATGTTTAAAGTTCCAAATCTTAGTCCGTGTGTACAGCCGTGTCGTCGTCTATTATATCCACCATGCCCGAGGCTCGTTCCATTCTTGAAAGCATTTGGTTTCATCCACCACTGGCTTGCTGGGCCTATCGTAGCTTCACCAGAGCCCCGTTAAGCCGTCACTTTTCAGGGTTCCTGTAGGACCTTCACAGCTACCGTAACGGTCCCGGGGCACACGAAGTCCCCACTGTACTTCGCCCCTACAGGCGATCCCCTACTTTGTGCCGTTGCCCGTCTCCCACGACGTGGACAAGGGGTTGGACTAATGGGAGACACCTAAATTATACATACAAATATTCATCTTAGTAAACATTTGGCAATTTTATCGTTGATCATGAAAGACCTGTTGTAACTTTGGTATTTTTATTCTAATTTAACAAGTACGCGGTTCTATATATGTAAGGTGCTGCCAAATGCCCTTCATGCTTCAGTGTAAACCCCGCGTGCCATGGTCGCACATGTTTCAGATTCGCTATTGTAATCAGTTCGTTCTTACTAAACTCTTTATATCAGTTTGCTGTGTTTTACTCTGGTTCCCTCATATCCTTAACAAGACCTTGCATTGAAAAACTGTTAACACAGTCCATCCTAAAGGAAATTAAATGTAGCTAACTAATAAGTTAATTATTTCAAGAAATGTTACTGTTAATGACACCATTCTATATTTAAAATTTGTTTATTTTGTAGAAAATCGAGAATAATAACACTATTTTTCAGAGAATTGATGATTCTGCATTTTGACACAATTTCACACTTTATTGCTTGTTAAATACCACTAAAACCTACTTGTAAGAGTCATAGAACATGAAGATAATGGCGAGATAAGTTTTGGACAAATTTCATGTTTGTTGCAAATGCTAAGAATCACAAACTCGAATGATAGTTTAATTTCATGTTGAAGCCATGTTTTTGTTATCCTGCACTGAGTTCTTAAACCCTGGTGTATTGACTTCATCTTCTTGTGTGTTTCGGTGTAAAATTTAATTCTTTGCATTCTTAATAAAATAAAAAAATAAATGCCATTTTTTATGCAATCAAAAAAGAAGCCAGTTTGCTTCTGCCTAACAAGTAGGGAAATTCGCTCACACCCACCAGACATCCAATCAATGAAGCAATCTCTAAAGCTTACTCCTTACCAGAAACTTTTGGCTGTTCTTCCTGTTCTGGTATTTGGTTCTCAGAGCTTGATTTACACAGCTGCTCAACTGGACTAGATACAGGCACAATGACATTCGTTGCACTGGATACTTCTAAAACACAAAATATAATGATATTTACTGCACCTGATGAAAGTGTCACGATAATTACTGCACTGGCATGTCTATAAACTTACCATTTTTCCTCACATATTCGTTGCCATCACATAATCGTCGCATCCTACTTTCAAATATAAATAATTGGTTTATAGAATTTCATCGCATAGTTGTCGCTTACAAGGGGAGGATATGCTGCATGGGTCACCGATTAGAATCATCTTTAGTACACTTGTAGGGCATGACTATGCTTATACCAGGTGCAAGTAGTAAGAGCCTTGCTTCGTAAGTGTGGGATCACTGGATCAAATCCCACCGGTGAGCCTTTTTTTTTTTTTAACATAGGCAATTCGTACAACTGTAGGTGTCGTGAATAATGTTCATTTTGCAGTCAATTGTAATAACATGTTTTGTGAGTGGGAAAAGGGATTCTGAAATCATCGTATGGGGGTGAACGTTTGTGATATTACATAAAGTACAGTCGGGGCATTGCAAATACATTGGTATTATACATGGTCAGGTGTATTCTATTATATGTATACGTTTATACACTGAAGGCCCAGTCTGTTCCGTTCATTGCACTTCAGTGAACCATCAGACCACCCCGTACCCCGCAAGTAGTGTCTCATGCTATGGGTATTGGTTGGAAAGTGTTCGGACCTGGCGAGGTCACCTGCACACAAACTAACGATAACGGTGGGCAGTTGTACTAACAGCAAATACTGTGAATAAAGGTATTCTTTTATCAAAATCCAATGGCTCACCGGTGGGATTTGATCCAGTGATCCTGCGCTTACGAAGCAGGGCTCTTACCGCTGCAACATGCACTCCTTGGCTTCATGTTAACGTACAACGCACATGAACGCCGTACAGCAATTACGAATAATTTAAAATTAATTTTTCGGAATCGGCTGAGAAGCGCACCTTACTACTTGCACCTGGTATACGCCTGGTCATGACCTACACGTGTACTAAAGATGGTTCGAATCGGTGACACATGCATCGTACCCTCCCCTTGTTAGCAAATTTGCATCTGTGTGCTGTGGTCAGTAGCAATGCTGCCGCAAGCTTATAGCCTGGCATGATGTTGTCAGAAGGAAGGAGTCCCTGGCTCTGTATCAGCGGGCTACAATGCATACTACGTGAGTAGTCGGTATTGTCAAATAGCACATCCATATTTGGGCAGATGGTTGCACACCTCGCATTGCCTTGTCAGAAGAAATTAGTCTCTTCTCTGTGCCTGCGGGCTATGATCATGCAACGCGAGCAGCCAGCATTGTCACTTAGCACATTCATATTTGTGTACTAGTCGGTTGCACAAGCTGCCGCAAGCTTATAACCAGCAGTGACCTTAAAGGAGTCGATCTCTGCCTGTAGGCTATGACTCGCACTACGTGAGCGGCCGGCACGCTAGATAGTGTTCAAGACCCGTTCCAGGGCAGTGAAACTTGTATGGACCCATCACTTCCACGAGTTAACCTTGGAATGACAAGATTCAATAATCTACCGCACAAAGCGCTGCTTGCAAAAACAAGCCCGACTGCTATTGGCAGAAACATACACAAGGGACATCCCGCGCCAGTCTAGCATCAGCCACCGAGACCTGTGTGTGATGGTACACACATGTTTACAATGAGAAAATATAAGATTTATAGGGTGATCTCGATGAAAGTGAAATACACCGTGTATTGTTCTGCCAAGTCCTATTACTCCATTATGCAAGAGTCGATGTATGCATGTCCCCATTCTACTATTCAGCACATTTACAAGAAGAATATCATATGCCAATGCTTCTGAACATGTCAGAGCTAATAAAAGAAACAATGAACATTATTAACAAGTTTTTGACATCCTAAGGACAAAATTGATTTTAATATGTTTTTTAATTGTGTAGTAATTATTGTGATTTTAATGTATTTCCAATATTGCACTCGATTGACTGGAATCTACATACTAAAGACCAATCACAACAGGTCACAGGATAAAACTTGTCCTGATTAAGGGCAGTTAGTAAAATGCAGCAGTGTTATCCAGTTTGATTTTATAAGCATGTTTTTAGTATCATTACAAGCATTTTTAGTGTATTTTTAATGTGTACTTATTTTGAAAATACCAATGTTTTTTTTTTTTATGTTAACGAGAAAAAGTATGCAAGGCTGAGGAAGGGAGGGATGCACTCCCGAAACATGTACCTTTAGATTTTGTGTGTGTGTATTGAGCCCGTCAGAGGAGATTGCCGGAGTACCACCAAACCGTAGATAGCATTCCAGACAAGCTCATCCTTCGAACCCACAACCTGAGAGGATCAGATGCACTTCTTCAGGGTTAGCGCCGGCACGAGAATCAAGCACTCTAGGGATCAGATCTCAACACGGAGTAGAAATGTCAAAGACGCCCAAAGAAGTACATCCCTAACACACAAAACTAATAAATAACAAATCCAGGCTTATATAAAATTCGTGGAAACATTTATTTTCTATCATCAAACCCCTATCCTACTTCGGAGGGTTTGAAATCGGCTAGTCCGCAAAGCTAATAAACAAACATAATCAATGAATAATATGCCCTAACTGAAAGTAAGTTAACCCTCACGAAATTCCTCCTAATTACAGGGAAAATAAACAACAACAACAACAACAATGCTTGGAATGTGGCACGCAACTGATCCCTACGCAACTACAAACAAGATTAATAGTGGATTTACCTTTAACATGAAAGCAACGCAAGGCCTAAGTTATGATGGTACCACTTCCGTCTTTACAGTTACATTTACTCATCTAGCTAAATCCTGACATTAATGAAAATTACGGCGAGAGGCGTCCGTAAGCAAAATTAGGGAAAAGCTATGACAACAACCATGTCTGATCATAAAAAAATTAAAAAAACTATTACAACATCAAAATACAACAAGTTATAGGAACACACAGGGATATCACACATAAATAATAATTATAGACACTACAATTTCATTGTTATTATCAAAAACCCTCCTTACACAATTCGAGAAGCTGTTTGCCTTCGATTGTCATCTACAGCATGTAATTATGTTGGTGAAAGCGTAGTTACAACTATGTCTGACATCACTTCAATCATGCGGCCACCAGTTGCTAACTCATTGGTCTCCCATGATTCTCGTCGGTGATACAAAAAATGAGTCAGCTCTACCTAAGTCATTTCTCAGCAGAAATGGGATGATCCATGTGTTAGTCAGCACGTAAAAATAATGGCACAAGTTAAGATGAGCATTACGTTATTTATCCATCATTTATAAATGTCGTTTTAGAATAATTAGGTTCATGAGTTAATTCCAGGTTAGATTGTAGGTTTAAATCCCTAAGAAGGTTTAATGTTGTTCTGACTTGAGTCAAATGACACTGGTTAATCATAAAGACTGTAGGTCCCCTCAGAGATCCTTACAATGCATGACTCTAATAGTCACTATAACCTCATGAGCTAATAATCGGCTCGAATACAATAACACACAATATGCGGCATTACATAGCTCGCAAACTTCATCAGTACAGTTGGCAATAAAGGCTCGGTTCTGTCTGGCATAGTAACGGTCGCGGATATTCATCCGTCCGGCGACAGCGCGCTAACACGGCACTAAAATACATAAATGGCTAATTTATACAGTGTCAGCTTTGATCAACATTACAAAGAAATAGTATGAACCTTTAATCATGTTTGTGGAATCACAAACATTCAATAAGTAGTCACCCGCAAATGGCGATCTCAATCTTGTGACGTTGCATCACTTGTAAACAAACTAAGCTATCAGCTGGAACCCCACATAAGAACGGCATTCCTATCATAGCTCAATGACATTCTACATGGATGTGACGTCAGATCACATCGAAAGAATTAATCAATAGTCTGTCTGTCTCGCACAGAATTGTCGGTAGTCCCAAACTAGTAATTCTTGTCGACCATGGCGAATGTCACCACTGAACATCGCTTATAAGTTACATTCACTGCGTGTAGAAGGAGGCTTGCATGTTAGCAAAACAATGACATCAAATACACGGGTTTCCACTAACTCAAGTCCTATTTTGTAGTCCCGGTATTATCAAACAGTAGTTATCATATCCCCCTACCGTGTTTTAACACGTATTTCACTGGTTACAAAAATATAAAATGTACAAAATGTCAAACAAGCGGACAGCGCAGAGAATACCACTCTCCCTGACTGCTTTGCTCCGAAGATATGTCATTCCCTGAGTATTTACATACTTCTCCTCACATATAACTAATGTGTGTCCTCACTTGGCAAGCGGCTTCGGTGGCATAGTCGGTAGCATGCTGAGCTTCTATGCTCAAGATAGTGGGTTCAAACCCGGCCGAAGCCGTCGGATTTTTTAAGAGCGTTAAAAATCCCTCAGTATGCCTTCCTTCGGAGGGGAAGTAAAGCTGGCGGTCCCATGTCAATGTCATAGATTTATGGCATGTTAAAGAACCTTCCACTAACTGTACCTATGTGAAGCTAAATTGAATAGGTTAAGAATGTAAACAACGCTCTTAGGTTTCTATGTTCGTTGCCAAGTGCCGACTGCGGTGGCGTCTAGTAGCTAAGTTCTGAACTTGGCCTAGTAGTCGTTGACGGTGGCGCTTGGCGGCAAAAGTAGGAACTATTTGAACATTTCTAAGTTACAGTACTTAAATTTAAAAAAAAAAAAAACAGATAACACACACTAATACAGTCATCACAATTAACACCGGTTATCAGACAGATTCTACACACACCCAAAGTACACGGGGATACATGACCGCGTTGTCGCAGCCCCTAAACTTAAAAACCAACCAACCTCACTTGGCACAAAATAAAACAAACATGTGACAGGAACTAACACTCCTGGCTGATACAAAGATGTGTACTGGGTTCGATGAAGGTCCTAACACTTCACATCATACACATTAATTCAATTCCTACTCGGAATGTAGTGGTCTCAGAACTCCACAATAATGATTTAACCAACACCACCCAGAGAGAAGGACATGCAATACGGTTTGAATATGCGAGTGACGTCACGGCCCAATGGCTGTGTGGCCATAGAGACAGGAATAATATTCGTGTTTATGGTGCGGATTCCACGTTATGTGTTTCGTGTTTACGGTCCCGGTACTGATTTTCATGGAATTCCTATCCGCTTATACTTCATAGTAATCAGTGCAGTGTTAAGTTATGCCTTATAAGTTCCGTGTGCCAAATTGTAAATGCAATTAAGCCAATGGACCTTTTCCTAATTATGAAGGGAAGAATCCGCAATCGATAACAGATTCACCGCAATATACTCCTACAAAACATTTCAAGGTACGTGTTACATCAATGCTGAAGCTCCAATTCTCGCCAGTTTAGTTTAATTGAAGGAAGAAATCTTGTAAGCAAATAGTTTTTCTTGTCGGTGGGTTGACTCCATTTCAAACATGAGAATGGACAACTAGTATGTATGATGAAAAGAATTGAAAACTTATAGTTACTATACCGTTGTATAAACCGAGACTAATTAAAGATTAGTAAACAGATAGTCCTTAAATTCTAGCATAGGCTAGCCCCTATGGTCGTGAAAATTCATTTAGTTGTAAAATTCAGAATTTTCTAACCTAAATAATGTGCCACCGTACAGGTTATGTCGTAGGGGGTTTAATTTGCAAGAACTGCATTAGACTGATAACCTGTAGCAGATTCTGAATAATCCGTTTGGGGAATTACATTAAAGAGGAATCGTGCAGCCTATATATTTTATTTTAATTAACACTTGAATGAACACTTGCTGCATTAAGATAACAGAAGGTCTGAGTGCCTCATTGTATGTATCAAATACAGAAGTGAAACGTTGTAATAACATATCTTTACCAAGACAGGTGCAATGCTAGAAATTGAGGAACTTATAAGGAATGCCCATTCAGTGTATGCTGGTTCTGATGCACATGCGCATCAAAGGGTTGATGATACTGTACCTGTTATACATGAATGAACAAGTTTGTTCATTGTTAAATGTTCTCATGTCTCTTTAAGACTGCTGCTCTGTTCCATTTCAGTAGGTAGCCTTTTCTGTGCCCAAGATCGCGAGTTCAAACCCGGCCGAAGTCGTCGGATTTTTAAGAGCGTTAACAATCCCTCAGTATGCCTTCCTTTGGAGGGGAAGTAAAGCCGGCGGGCCCATGTCATAGACTTATGGCATGCAAAAGAACATTCCACTAACTACAATTGTGTGAAACTAAATTTGTAGGTTAGATTTGATTATCGCTCTGTTAAGTTCCAACATTCGCCGCCAGGAGTCGGGTGCGGTAGCATCTAGTATCCAAGTTCACAGCTAGGTGTAGTTGACGGTAGCATATGGTAGCAAAAGAAAAAACTACTTGAAATTGATCGTCTGCAGTCCTTACCTGAATTACAGATAACACACACTAATAGAGCCATCACAATAACACCGGTTAGCAGACAGATTCTACATACACCCAAGGCACACGGGGCTACATGACCGCGTTGTCGCAGCCCCTAAACTGAGGAACCGATCAACCAACTTTTTCTGTCATAGGCATTATAGTTATTACCAGCCTTGCTTTTTATCACTGAGGAAAACTTTCTGTGTCTAATTTGTTTGGTGAGTGGGTTAGGACATCACTGACATCAGCCATGTGTACTCGGATACGGGTAGAATTTGTATGTGTATTGTCTTTGGTAGTGTGTGTATTGTGATGCTAGAATTGGGAATGAAGTGACCATGGTCTTCTGTTAGGAGCAATCCCTGCATTTACCTGGAGGAGAAAGGAGAATCGAACCCACTTCTTCTCAGTTCAGTGAGGCTGAGTGAATTTAGTTTTAAACCTCAAGTAAGAATTACATTTCCCGGAAGAGGTGGAAATCAAACCTGGACCGTAGGAACAGATGATTAACTATACTGTAGATAATAATTTCTGTTTTAACTGTTACAGATTAATTGGTTATTTGTGTGTCTTTTCTTCCCGTTGTGTAGTCAACATTTCACGTTAAAATGGGGTGAATATCTTTCAATTTTTTGATTGAATACTTTTACATATCGCATTTATTGCTGAGACAACAGTGTTTTTGGTCAAGTTCAAACTCTTAAGGTTCGAAATGCATACTTATCGAGTCTAATTGAAAACGTCAATTTATTTGTGTAATGTACCGATCGCATTAACTTCGGACCCTGTTTCATTTATTCGCGTCTGTAGAAGGTAATTTTATAAGTAAACACTCAGTCTCGTTTCCTCACAGCTTGTTCATAGTTGGGTAGCGCGCTCTCTGATGGCCGGAAGGCTATGACGTCATAAATCCAATTGCATGGCCTTCTCTCTCGGTGGAGTTGGTTTAACTTAACCCATTTATAAGGGCGGTAGCGAAATTTCCTAACTACCAACTGATACGACTAACACGAAACTAAATATTCATGAAAACAGGGTGTCCGCTAAATAACATTCAGACGTTAATCGTCCTATAAAGTCACAGCTATTGCTGGCAAATATATAGCTCCTAGAGCTCGGTCATAGTAATGGGTTCATGTTGAAATATTTCAACTGAACAATCATTGGTGCACCTGGCATTACACTTGCCAACTAAGTGTCTAACTCTCGGTTGACCATTCAAATAACTGAAATAAGACCGATTAGTACAACTAAGTCTACAGATGTCTACCTATATATTTGTTATCGGAGTACGGTTTTCTACATGACTAAAAAATAATAACCCATTGCGAACAAGGCCCTTTACAGAAATCACAATACTGAAAACTCACTTGTGGAATACCGTCGCATCACCTCATTTTCCAGATAACATGAGGGGTAATTTCGACTCCTCATGGCAGGAGGGAATATCCAGGGCATCCTGGTCCTTGCCCCTTCTCCTGGCATCTCCTGGTATCAAAGTGGTCTCCAAATAATCAGCCATCACTGCTGGATCCTCGTTCAACTGGTTCGTCATCATGGGTTGAATTTCTTCTTCGACGTCTCCTCCATCATAAGTGTTTACGCCATTACATGCATGTCATGTACGGGGTAGAAGATAGCATACACGTGGTCGATATTTGAATGCATGTTGTACGATGAAATATTAACGTGGCATAGATTTTATGATTATCACTGTGGTTAAAAAAATTCAACACTGCTTCTGGTATTGCAGATTCATTAAAAATTGCCCAATTCACATCTGCCACAGGCTTTACATTGATACGCATGCGGTACCTTTGCACACAGGTTCTATTACTTTCATAAAACACAATCACGAAAATATCGGTGCAATCGTTTGGTGAAATTCTCGCACAAACTGTTAATAATACTGTAATTTAAAGGGGCGCCTTTTGCACTGGCACAACAGTTAACATTAAGCACTTATACAATTTTCCACGACCTCGTGGTCTGATGATATTCGGCAGCGTGGTGTAGTAAGATGTCACCCACGTGCTCGATGAAAAATTCACAGAATTATTAATTTTCACAAACTGTGGCATAGATAATGTTTCACTCGCCTTTATCGGCGTATTTGCAGTAGTATTTTAAATAAACTGTCGATGCACAAGCTTGATGGCCTAAGATAAACTTAGTACTTATGATATGCGCTTTCTAGCACAAAACATGGTCTTCGTCTAATTTGACGGACTCCCAAAAATGCACGTCCAACCTGAGTGGACTCAATAAACAATGTGTCTGCAGTAATATTTTTACTGTATATTCGTAGCACAGGCTCGAAGACCTAAAATAAACTCACAGCACTAATAATTGTGTCTTTAGCACAAAACGTAGTCCTTGTCTGAATAGACGGACTTGGAAAAAAACACCACATCCAATCTGAGTGGACTCAATCAATGGTGTGACTTCCTCACGGAACTCGGTTCGTGCTCCAAGGAAGTTCCGGAGTCGTGTAGCAACTATATAAATCCACTCGCATATCTGCGAAGAAAATACCTTACCGGAATGGTTACAAATCGTAATTAAAATCACAGGCATGCGATAAATGAAGCAGAATTACTTGTATATAAATTGTAAAATTTATCCAGGAATAATTTTGACGTAGCTCTCCAGAGTCAAAAGAATACTCGAAGCTTAGACATGCTTCCGGGTGCATTCTATAAGCAATGCTTGTACAAGTCATGGACAATGTCTTGGAATAAAAATATCACTAGCATGAGCACATACGGGCTCAGTACATACCATACAGTATATGTATCGAAAGGGCGGACTACTCAAGTGTTGTTTCAATTGAAATGCGTAGCTTGAATCACAGCCTACAGGCAGACAGACAGAAACTCCTTGCTTCTGACAAAATCATGCCAGGTTATAAGCTCGTGGTAGCATGTGCAACCAATCGGCGCATAAATACCAAACGAATGTGCTATGCGACAATGCCAGCAGTGCATGTAGTGTGAGTCGTAGTCATGGCCTGCAGGCAGACGGACAGAAACTCCTTGCTTCTGGCAAGGTCATGCCAGGTTATAAGCTCGCGGTAGCATGTGCAACCAATCGGCGCATAAATACCAAACGAATGTGCTATGCGACGATGCCAGCAGTGCGCATAGCGTGAGTCGTAGTCACAGCCTGCAGGCAGACAGACAGACAGACAGACAGACAGAAACTCCTTGCTTCTGACAAGATCATGCCAGGTTATAAGCTCGCGGTAGCATGTGCAACCAATCGGCACATAAATACCAAACGAATGTGCCATGCGATGATGCCAGCAGTGCGCGTAGCGCGAGTCGTAGTCACGGCCTGCAGGTAGACAGACAGAAACTCCTTGCTTCTGACAAGATCATGCCAGGTTATAAGCTCGCGGTAGCATGTGCAACCAATCGGCACATAAATACCAAACGAATGTGCTATGCGACGATGCCAGCAGTGCGCATAGCGTGAGTCGTAGTCACAGCCTGCAGGCAGACAGACAGACAGACAGAAAATCCTTGCTTCTGACAAGATCATGCCAGGTTATAAGCTTGCGGTAGCATGTGCAACCAATCGGCACATAAATACCAAACGAATGTGCCATGCGACGATGTCAGCAGTGCGCGTAGCGTGAGTCGTAGTCACGGCCTGCAGGTAGACAGACAGAAACTCCTTGCTTCTGACAAGATCATGCCAGGTTATAAGCTCGCGGTAGCATGGGCAACCAATCGGCACATTAATACCAAACGAATGTGCTATGCGACGATGCCAGCAGTGCGCATAGCGTGAGTCGTAGTCACAGCCTGCAGGCAGACTGACAGAAACTCCTTGCTTCTGACAAGATCATGCCAGGTTATAAGCTCGGAGTAGCATGTGCAACCAATCGGTGCATAAATACCAAACCAAAGTGCCATGCGACGATGCCAGCAGTGCATGTAGCGTGTGTCGTAGCCTGCAGGCAGAGAGACAAAATCTCGTTACTTCAGACAGTCACTCGAGGTTATAAGTTCGTGGTAGAATGAGCAATTGATCGGCGCACAAATGATAAGAATGTGCTATGCGAAGATGCCGGCGGCTCACATAGCAGGAGTCATAGCCGCAATCACATGGACTTCTTTCTTCCACTAGGTCATGCCAGGTTATAAGTTCACGGCAGCATATGCAACAGACTGGGGCACAAAAATCATCATGTGCTATGTGACAATTATGCCATGGCGACGAATACAAAGGTCACTACGGAAAATTTTGAGATTTGAGAAAGTGGAGGTTCACCCACTTGAATGGAACGCAGGGTGCGGAAGCCCCGTCCTTTGAGAGTAACCTGGTAGCAGGAAGTGACTCTCCCACTCCGGGAAGTCCCGCAGTGCAAGGTCGAACAAGCCGCGGCGCGCAGGTAGTCAGTTGCTGCAATGGAGCTGGACAGAGAGCATTTACGTGCAATGATTTTCTACAATTTTAAAAGTGGTTAAACCAGTCTCAATGTTTTGAGCATTTGCAACAAGCTTTTGGGGAGATAGCTCCTTTCAGTGCTATAGTTTTCCGGTGGTTTCAGGAATGTAAGAGGGGCCAAAAATTTTTGAAAGATGGGGAGAGTTGAGGGCGTCCGGCAACGGCGGTGACTGAGGAAAACATCACAACCGTGGAGAAAATGCTTCGCGAAAATTATCGTCTAACATTTAAAGAAATTGAGGCAGCATTGCAGATTGGTTCGCCAGCAGTTTTAAAAATCCTGCATGAATCCCTTCGTGTGAGGAAGGTCTCATCCAGATGGGTGCCTCACAATTTGACAGAAGAACAAAAACACGCCCATGTTGAATGGTGTGAGGAAATGCTGATTAGAATCAAAGGAGGGGACTCGAGACAGATTTCCGACATCGTTACAGGTGACGAAACCTGGATTTATCAATTTGATCCGGAGACCAAGCGGCAATCAGCAGTGTGGATCTTTCCTGATGACAAGACACCGACAAAAGTGAAGCGCCCCTGAAGTGTTGGCAAGAAAATGGTGGCTTCATTCTTCTCGAAGAGTGGTCATGTGGCAACCATTCCTCTGGAGGAACAAAGGACAGTTACCGCTAATTGGTACACCACGGTTTGCCTGCCAAAAGATTTTGCCAAACTTCAAGAATGGCGGCCATGCACGGGACTGCGAGGAATCCTCCTCCATCACGACAACGCGACTGCACACACGGCCAACATGACAATTCAGTTCCTGGTTTCTACGGAGGTCAAACTAATGACTTACCCACCTTACAGTCCTGACCTGGCTCTGTGTGATTATTTTCTCTTCCCAATGGTAAAAAATCGCATGCGTGGAAAGAGATTTTCAACCCCTGAGGAAGCTGTTACGACCTACGAAGATGAGCTTGCAGCCATCGAAGAAAACGTGTGGCAGGAGTGTTCCAGAAGTGGTTTCAGCAAATGCAAAAGTGTATACAGTGTGGTGGTGAGTACTTTGAGAAAGTGCAGCAATCGGAATAATTTAAAAAAAAAAAAAATTTTGGTGTATCTCAAAACTTTTGTAGTGACCCTCGTATACCAGGAAATACACTATTATTCAGTATCTCTCTCTCAGATGGAGGATGCAACTCTTTAGTAATGGCTGCATGGGAACATGTTGCAGGCAGTGGCGATTGGCGATCCTCATATTTGGTATATTCTTTCACCTTGATTCACCCCTGGCAACACCCCCGACCTCATGTGGATATATAGCCCCGCATTCATGTAAGGGTAGTTTTCTTATGTTCATGTACAGAGAAAAATAACCCCGACTGAATTGTTTGGTTGGACTGAATATCAACGTAGGGCTGGAAGCATGATTAGTGTTAGGGGAAAGAATGGAAGTTTCTCTTATGACAAGAGGAACTCGTGAACTTGACACAAACAAGGACTGAGTAAAGAGGAAATTGTGCTTTTACGGTATACCAGGTATGGGGACCGCCAGTATGTATAAAGGACAAAAACACACACAAAGGACAAACATAATGATAGACAGGTGCAGGCAGATGAGGGGGAAGAGAGAGAGAGAGAGTGAAAAGGAAAAAACAGGGACAAACACACAAAAAGGACAAGGACAATCTCAGCATTCTTCCAGACATCCTTGGGTCTCCATGGAAGAAAGCCAGGATGGGACACATGTGTCTCCATATTCTGGTGTGTGTTTCACTGTGAAGTTAAACAACAACTTGTACATTATCTTACAAATAAAAAAGAAAAGCTACTGTACCATTTTGGTTTGTTATAAATTAATTGGTCAACTACTATAGGATTTTTTATTATGGATACTCGAGTTTAGGCCTTAATTACAACCAAACCAACAGACCTATTGAAAAACGAGTTATACCAATATTTTCCTTGTTTAATTCTGCGTTAGACTATATAAGCCAATTATTTTCAATTTTATTCATTCGGAGACTGGAAGCAGGCTGTGGATTTTCTTTCATTTATTTATTTATTTACTTGTGGTTGTATGAAAAATTGTCCGTGTTTTTGACGTCTCTTCTTGGAACCGCTCAATTAAAACTACATACAGCCTTGGAGGCTGGATTTAGACAGCTCCTTAACCCGGTCCATGAGTCAATTAAAATTGGCTACATGGATAATTCTTGCCAGGCACGTCCACGTCGTGGGGGTGGGCAACGGTACTGTAATATACCATGGAACTACAGTAACGGCTAAGTTCTGGTGAGGACCCAGTCCTATGGGGTATAACATAGGCCCCGTGCACAGGGTTACGTGCGAAGACCTCAACGGCATCTGCAGTGGAGAAGATGGACTTTGGTACAGTGAAGATGGCGGAAGAGGCAACCCAGTACTCAGGGGTTAAATATGAGTACAACCTGCTGCCTTGTAGGTTTGGTAGTGGAATACCAAAGGCTAAGGGAGACAACCCTAACAGAAAATCCTCTAATATGTTAGGCCTAGCAAGTCATTAAAGGAGTAAATAGCTATGCGCTTTCAATGTTAAAACGAGCCTCGGAAAGAAGAATACCCAAAATGGACAGCTCACACGCCTTACAGTTGACAGGAATGATGGCATCCAGCCTGATGTTATGCAATGTAAGGCTGAGGGAAAAAACAGAATAAAGAAAGATAAACCCAAAATGAGAATAGGAACACTGAATGTAATGACATTAACTGGAAAATGTGAAGAACTTGTAGATCTGATGGAAAGAAGGCAACTGGATGTATTAGGTCTGAGCGAAACCAAATGGAAAAGGAAAGGGAAGAAAATTTTAAGAGGAGGATATACCCTTTACTGGTGTGGTAAATGGAAAGGGTCACATAACGGAGTGGGCTTTATTCTAAGTAAGAAGGTAGATGCTGTTGCAGATATTAAATATATTAGCGACAGAATCATTAGATTAGAGGTACCATCAAACGAAAAAATACCAACCCTAGTGCAGGTTTATGCCCCACAAACGGGGTGCAAGGATGAAGAGAAACAGAAGTTCTTGGAACAGCTTGAGAACCAATTGGATAAGGAGAACATTATGATAATAGGTGACTTAAATGCTCAGGTGGGATGCAAAAGGGAGGGTGTAGAAAGAGTGATTGGCCCATTTGGTTATGGAAACAGAAATCTAGAAGGGGAAGACCTGCTTGATATGTGCAGTCGAAATAGTCTTCAAATTCAAAATACCTGGTTTAAGAAGAGAGAAAGCCATAAAGTAACTAGATACAGCTGGGATGGAAGACATAGATCAATGATAGACCTTGTAATAACAGCGGGTGAAGCAGGAAAACAAGTTGTGGATGTCAAAGTCGTTCCCAGTGAAAGTCTCGACAGTGACCATAGGCTTGTTCTAGTTAGTATAACTGGTGTTAAACTGATTAATTATAAGATGGAAAAGAAACAAAAGATCAAGGTCTGGGAGCTGGAGAAATCTGATAAACGTGAGGAATTTCAGAGAAGAATTTTAGGAAAAGTTCCAAAAACTGATACCAAAAGTGCAGAGGAAGAGTGGCAAAATTTTCGAAATGTCTTAGTTGAAGAAGCTAGAGAATTATGTGGCGAAACAAGTAGTAAAGTTCGACATAAAGAGACTGCCTGATGGAATAAGGAAGTCAAGACAATAATTCAATTAAGGAACAAAGTAAAGAAAAAATTAGAAGTGGAGAGACAAAAGAATGACAGAAATGAGGATAAAATCAGATCACTTGCTCAAGAATATCGAGAGCACAAATTAAGAGTTAAACGCATAATTAATGAAGAGAAGGATAAGATTTGGGATGAATTTGCAAAGAAACTGGAGGAAGATACACAAGGTAATAAGAAATTATTATATAAAACTGTGAAAAACAATAAAAGACATCAGGAATCAGTTACAGCTTTGGAAGGAAATAATGGAGAAGTGATAAGAAGCATAAATGAAATCAGGAAATTAATGGGACAGTATTTTGATCAACTGTTAAATGATGCATCTAATAATGACAGTGGGGACACGAACATCAATTTAGGGGCCAATGATGAAAACCACCAAGAACCACCCCCAAACCTGGTCTGAAGTGGAAGAAGCTTTAAAAGCGATGATCAAAGGAAAATCCACTGGAGCTGATGAAGTAAGTTCAGACATGAGAAAAGCAGCAGGAATTAATGGGATACATTGGTTGTACAGAGTATTACATGCTATATGGAAGGACAATAAGATCCCTGATGACTGGTCTAAAGGTGTAATAGTGCCATTGTTTAAAAAAGGAAACCGGAAAAAGTGTGAGAACTATCGTGGAATTACTTTGTTATCCCATGGTCTAAAGATCTTGGAAAAAATAATTGCAAAAAGACTACGCAGACACTTAGAAAAGGCTTTAGAAGAAGAACAACATGGCTTTAGACCAGGAAGGAGTACTATTGACTTGATCTTTGCTGCAAGAATGCTTATTGAGAAACATCTTGAAAAAGGGAAAGAATTAGTAATGGTATTTCTAGATATAGAAAAAGCTTATGATAGCATTGCAAGATCAAAAATTTGGGAATGTTTAGAAAGGCACAATGTCCCAAAAGGCTTGATAAACAAGATCAAAATGCTGTATGAGAACACAAGGGCATGTGTAAGAATAGGTAATGGGGAAAGCAGATGGTTCACAACAAAACAAGGAGTCCAACAAGGAAGTTCACTGTCTCCATTACTATTCATCACAGTGATGGACATAATCCTGAAGAGGATAAAAGAAGAACAGGGTAATGAAACAAATGCCCTTGTCTTTGCAGATGACGTCATGATTTGGGGAGAAAGTGCCAGAGAGGTACAAGAAAAACTGGATTCATGGGACAAGCTGTTCAAGGATTATGGGTTGAAAATAAGCCAAAGTAAGACAGTAGTGATGACAACAGGACTGTCTAATGCAACCATTTACCTGAATAATCAGCCTCTACAAATTGTTGATCAATTTAAATATCTTGGTAGCACAGTGTGTAAGGATAACAACAACAACAGTGAAGTAACAAATAGAACTAGTAATGCAGCCTCCTTCTATGCACAAGTTAGAACACTACTGTGGGATAATAAAGTGCCCAGGAAGTGTAAACATGTACTGTTTAAGACATACTACATCCCAATTCTAACTTACGGAGTAGAAACATGCACCCTGTCCAGAAGAGAAGAAAGTAGGATTCAGGCATCCGAAATGAAGTTTATAAGAACAATGCTTCAAAGGACAAGGAGAGACAAAGTAAGGAACGAAACAAACAGGACAGAGGCTGGCATAGATATCAGTGCTAAAAAATATTTGCAGAAGCAACGATTAGGATGGTATGGGCATCTTCAAAGAATGGGAGATGAGAGGACACCAAAAGCTTATTTCAACAAGATTATCCCAGGAAAAAGACCAGTAGGAAGACCAAAGAAGAAATGGTTGGACCAAATCAAGGATGATCTTGAAGACAAAGGGCTAGACTGGAGAAGGACCCATGACGACCAACTATTCATGGACAGGAAAAGGTGGCGAGGGATCGTTAACAGCACCCGGGCGACTGGAGCTGGAATTTGATGATGATGATGATGATGATGATGACATGGAAAACTACTTGGCTGAGAGTAATGCAATTTTTATATGTGATAGGCACAAGTATTGGCAGTGCAAATCTCAAGTTTCAATTTTTTTCAACTACCTGATAAAAATTTCTTATACTTTTTCTGACTTAACGTTTTCTCAGCCCAGGATAAACGTACAGCAGACAACTTGGTCTCATTTTGAAGCTCTCATTCGTGATTATCGGAAACTACGACCAATGTACACGTACAGTGTGATGACGAATTTATGAAGAGTAATATTAATGGGAGGTTTTGTGCGTTCCGGCCCCTTGCGATTAAAAGCGAGCGGGCTTGTGAAATCCGGTGCAGCGTTGCCACGTTAAGTTGCAGTCGTCACGGCTCGCAATGAACGAATACTGCTTTAAGTTTCCTTTCAACCTTTTATTTTCTTTCCTCGTACAAATTTCATTTTCCATCACCTTTTTCACATAAGGGCTTTAGACCTTGAATGGCAGGTTTAAAAGTGGTTTGTCTTCCTAAATTGGAAATACTTGTGCCTAACACATATAAAACTTTCATTACCCTCAGCCAAGTAGTTTTCCATGTATATAGTTTTAAGTGAGCGGTTCCTAGAAAAGACGTCAAAAACACGGACAATTTTTCATACACCCACAAATAAATAAATAATTAATAAACTTGAAAATAATTGGCTTATATAGTCTAACGCAGAATTAAACAAGGAAAATATTGGTATAACTCGTTTTTTAATAGGTCGGTTGGTTTGGTTGTAATTAAGGCCTAAACTCTAGTATCTATAATAAAAAATCTGATAGTAGTAGATATAACTTTGATCTCTAAGCCCCTCAAAAGAAACAACAACAACAACGTAACTTTAAAATAGTCTACCAAATTTTTCCAGGATCTAACTGGATGGTTATAAAATGCAAATTTAATTTTAGAAATAAATGTATTATTTATATGCAGTTATTTTCAGAATAATAGATTTTGAATATTTTAGGCACGAGAATGTAGAGACTTTTGTAAAACCACAGCACATACTTGGAGAATTGGTAGAAACAAGCTGGTGCTCTGGTTCCAGGTCTGTTGCATTACCACTGCTGCTACTACTACTGGCTTCACTCCTTGGAATTTTCACAATGGCTGGCAATCTATTTGGTGACATTCCCTGTAAACACAGTAGGTAGGAGCGATGAATTTTATGGGCAGATGACCCTTAAAACAATAATAATCATCATTATCATCATCATCGATCACCACCAAGGTGAATTTTACCATTTTAATTTTAACATTTAGCATTCTGTAGCATATGTATATTTTTCATTTAATGCTTGAGAAAAAAAACCTATGTAGTAAGTTAATGTACTACCTATTTACATCATACTTACTAAGCTACACCACAATGATTCAATCAAAATATAAATGTAATAAATCTGTATGTACTGTAACTAACATTGGCCCAATGGTTTCTTACACGTTTACATTTCCTCAGATTTTTAAGCATTTTCCACTTACTCATCAAATTAGCATGACAAAAGTTTATGTATGAGGAATGAGGTAAAACATATGATAGTAATAAATAATAATCACATGTATTCTGTGTTGGATACTAGCATATGAATAGCTCTAAGAGTATTACCCATGAACGAAAGAGAGGAAGACAGCTGCAAGCTTCACAACCTGACAGAATATATAACTGTGTTGTCCTGGAAACCCAGGATATCTTCCAACAAATAATAAAATTTCTGGGCAGTCACAGAATGGCTTGAAAATCATTTCTTGATAAACATGACCTTTTTAATTTTCCATGAACTCGCAAGTTAAGGATTTTGACTGCTATTGTAATTCAATTTCGGGGATTGGGACTTCTTGGTCAATAGCCCTGTGTAGTTGCATGTGTATTGAACTTGTTTGATAACCTGTATTCCTGTGATGACTGTAGTAGTGTGTGTAACCGTATTCAGGACAAAGATGGGGTATGCACCCTGGGACTTAAAGTAAGGTATTATCCCGGCATTGCCTGGAGGGAAAAACCCAGATAAAAACCACACTAAGGATAGCCACTGTCAGTGCCAGAATTTAAACCTATGATCTCCAAACTTACTGCAGCTGCCCTCACTGCTGTGGTGCACGTTGTAATGAGCACGGCTGCACCGCAGACTGCCTCTAGTTATAACATATTAGAGCTAATGGGTGGAATTGCTGGCGTGCTGTTTGCCTCTCACCAAGGTGGTCCAGGTTCGATTTCCGGTCAATGCATGTGAGATTTTCAGAGCGGAATGTCATAGCCTGTGGTTCGGATTCCACATGAAAAGGAGGTCCCGTGACTCATGATCTAGAGATTAATGGTCAAGTAAAACTACAATCTTCCATCCTTTTTAATGTAGGCTGTTCGCATTACTAAAGCCGGTAATTTATTCATTTTACCTTGTTGTAATTTTTCGAGAGAAAAAAATTAAAATGTCAGCTGTTGTTTAACCTAACTAATTTGACACGTGCACACGTGTTTTCTATGTGCTTTCATTTGGGTCTAAATTGACCATTTTGGTAAATGTTTACGATCTCTTTCACTTACTTGTTCTGCATTTACGCCTGCTAAGACATTTCTTTAGGCTTGTTAAAGTTTAAATATTTATTTCGATCTTCATTAGTCGCCCGATTCAAATGACAGCCATGTTGTTGCCATACCTTTCGTTTCTTTTTCAACGCTTCTGATTGGTTGCCGTATCCAGCCGACCAATCACGTCTCCCGATTCATCGAAGTTTCCAGATACTTCTCGTCCGAGCTCCTATATAAACGCTGGCAGATTGGACCTTCTACACACACGTCGTCATCAACACACATGTTGTGAACTTAGATACTTGCTGTCTAACACACTCGCCGTCTACAGGACACTTGCCGTCATCATGTCGAAGCTTTGACAATTCAGCACGCTTTTCTTCATCTACATATTTGGAATCTTCAAACTTGTTCTCATTTAGACACGAGCTTGCTGTCTAATCAGAACTTCCTACGCCATGGGACTCGAACAAATTCATCACCTCTACAAGCATCGGCTGATCTGCCATTAGGCCTTAGTTTCTTCGAAATTCTACAAGTCTAGTCATTAATTTGACCATGCTAAATTGTGCTAAAGTGTGTTACTTCAAGGCAGCTTGTATTTTAGCAAAGCTTTGCTAAATTTTAAACCTCTCCTCCTGGAGAGGTAGTGTTGTTAATGACCCGCTAGGTCTCAGTGTTTTTCAGCAGTTAACTGCATGTGTTTCAAGTGTCATGCGCAAGTATTGTAGCAAGAAACAACAGATAAGTATAAATGTTCCATTGAACTCTTTCCCAATATCCCACCAAGATCCTCACTTAAAACTAGCTTTCAATCTTTCCACTGGGCTCTGTTCACAGGCCGCATTTACTTTTGCTACTGGCTTTTCAGCCTTCTAATTCTGCTTAGTTTTTTCCTATTTTTTAAGGCCTTCAGTTTGCCTTATGAAGTTGCATGAATAATTCAATTGATTACTTGGTCGTTGAAAGGCGCTTTCTTGTCATTCACTTGTTGTTCAATCAATGCTCTTGTTTGCAATCGATGGTCTAAGCTCTAATGCATACATGTAGCTTTTTTTTTTTTTTCAAATTGCAAATTGATTGCATGTACCAGTTGATGCTGTGTTCGTTAATGTTGTTTGTAACTTTGTTCCTCCTTGTTACAAATGTATGTTGAATTTAATTATTAAACAAATACTGAGTTCAGTTTCATATGTTAACCTTATTGTAAGATGTTGATTGGGCTTTGCCCTTTTGTTGGATTCATATTTATGCATGATCTCAGTTATTAATAAATTTAATGCAACTAAGCAACTTGTTCTGCTCTTGAAACTTTCTAGCCTTACTATTCCGAAACCTTCTTCTCAATGCTCAACATAATTTTGGCTTAAGGCATTTTCTTGAGTTCTGTCCGATTCAGGAGGTCTTAAATCGACTGATCCGTACCAGAGGCATATCTGCCTGTGGAGTTAGTACTAGTTCTTTATGTGAGCGTCCTTGTTGTTCCCTGCATTCCTACTAGTAATTCACAGAGTTTACTATTTCATGTTTGTATTTTACCTAATGATCGTCTGAATTGCAATACCCTAAATTTTAAGAAAGGAGATGTTTCTTGTCTTCCGTTTATACCTACTTATACAGTACACCAGTGTCCAAAATGAAAGCAAGGTTGCGTTTATTTTGCCATAAAACAGTACAAACAGGTGATAGTAAAGTAGTAACAATGTAAAGAATACAGAAAGTAAACCACTGCAACATGCAAAACAGTAGACAAAAATGTTCTTCGTTTTTTCCAACTTCATGGATTGCACACACATCGCACCCCCGCTGGAAGACTGCCACAAGTCAAAAAGGACACATTTTCAGGAAAAGCATTTGAAGATGTTGAGCTAATGGGAAAATATAAATATTTACATAATTACAGTGAAAGTAACGTGTTACCAACTTCTAACATTGTCTAGTACTAAGTTATACAATAACATACAAAGTTCTTTCATGGATTATAATTATGTGTTTTATTAAAAATAATAATAATTTTCAGTTATGGCAGTTTTCTATTCAGTGCCGTAGAATTGCTATTTATAGGATCTGAGTTGTGGCAGTTTTACAGGACACGGACTTGATCATAGGCATTTATAAGTACCACATAATTCAAAATTCATGTTTTTTGACTTGTGGCAGTCTTCCAGCGGGGGTGCGACATACACATAGAGCATGTCTGGGATGCACTAGGGAGACGAGTTGCAACACGTTAGCAACCACCAACCACTCTCCAAGACTTGAGAGCTGCTTTGCAGAATGGGCATTATTGCCTCAACATGAGATTGATGACCTCATTCACAGCATGACCTGCCGTTGTCAGGCCATCTGTACACTGTTTGCCTCGATACAACTGTTCCATTAGATGCTGCGAGGTCAGATGCCAGTTGCCGTGCAGTACTACGGCGGTACCGTCGTGCCCTTTCAGCCAAATAACGGTCCTCTCGTTCTGATGTCACACGTGGTCGGTCCTGTTCTGGTCTTCAGGATACATTTTCGGTCTCTACAAACTGTCGCCACATCCAAGAAACAACAAAACGATTCACATTGAGCCATCGGGCCACATCACTTGGCGATTGTCCAGCTGTCCAGGGTCTGCTAGGTGTATTCTTTGTGCCACACTGCACCTTCTGTGGATGTGTACACAGCGAGTGTTGATGGGGAACTACACAGTAAACGCCACCCTGCTGACGTCATCGTTGGCAAGGTTGTACTATGACAGGAATGCCATCTTCCATGCAGAACACGACTGTACGGACATTTGTTGACAATTTGTCTGATTATATCGTGAATTAGCCACAGGACAGAGAAATAGCAGTTTGTTGCTTAAATTTTGGACACCAGTGTATTTCAACCTCTTATTAACCATTATTTCATTTCCGTAGGGTCGGGAATGAGGTGAGATGAGATGAGATGCCCTGCCTAATGGCAACTTCAACTTCATTAGAGGAATAAATGGGAGATGAAATGAATGAAGATGAATGACATTGGGCAAGGAATTAGAAGGAAGCAGACATGGCCTATTGGGGGCTGCATGGTCTAGTCAGTAGAGGCGCTGAGCTTCTAACTGAAAAGGGAGTGGGTTCAATTCCCACCCAGACAGTGGATTTTAGAAACAAAACTACTCATTTTCAGAAATGTAAATGCCCCGGGGTTCAGTCTACAAAATGACCAAAGAAAAGAACAACATTTCAAGGACGACAAGTGGTAGGGTTTGGACCACTTATTTACCGAGTCCGAGGATAGCTCGGCCCCATGATGTGTGAACTAACACAGTCAGTTACTCTATTACATAAATATATTTTCTGTTGCCACCCCGAGGAAGAAAAACAGGCTTCCCCTATATCCCTCCTCTACTCGCGCTTCATTTATTGAGTCATCGTCTTCCAACAGAAACACCTCAGTTAAGGCATTAGGAAAGGCAGTATTCTGTAGAAACACGAGTTAAGTGGAACGCCAGGAACCATAATAGTAGTAGCACAGGCAAAACCGTCTAGTCTCAATATGATTCTCAAAACAAGTCTCTTATCTACGAATGTAAAAGGCTTCACACATTAATGCTCCAAAAAAAAAAGTTTGGTGCTTTTCAGTCAGTCAACACGAATGTACCAAAAAGAGTTGGGTTACACCCTAATCCTGAAAGAAATTACAAGAGATTAATAAATACACTAGGATGACCAGTTTCGATCGTCGAGCAATCATCATCAGATCCATTACACTTAGGCTATAAAATCTATGTTTGACAACACAGGTGAAAATATTTACAATATGTACACTTATATAGTTGCAGTATTGGTAATGCAACTTGTCGGTATATGTTAGTTGTAATCTATATGATGTTTGGTGAAATGCTATAATGGTGATAGAACTCCGGAATTTGTCTGTTTGGAGTGATTATATGTTTGTTGTGAATGGTCAATTTTGATAATACTGTGTAGTATTGGCTATTTATCTGGTTGGATGTCTTCCACACTAACAACAGCGAGCAGTTTCAACTTCACTCGTGCACCAGTAACAGGTGACTGAATTGGTATGTTATCTTGCTGAACTGGTTTGCCTCCCCCTGCCCCGTTCCTATGTGCTGTCTGTATTAAGTGCATGCATACCTTTGGTGTGTTGCAAAGCCTAGACATGATGTATGTTATTGTATTCAGCGAAGAAACAATTATAAATTTTTACGACAAATCTACAGTTTCAAGAATGATAAAATTCCAAAAGTTGAGGGAGGAATTTCATGACGATTCTACAAGAGTCGTGATGAACGCTTAAACAATTATGGGAACGACGCTATGATGGAATCAAGAACATCCGAAATGACTTAACATCAACATTTCGGGGGAGATAAACATCTCATCTCTCCCGTAATAGAAATTCTACAATTATCAGTCATTTTACCATCTCAAATGACGATCTACAGGGAACTTTGGGGAAAGAAGACTAGAAGATATTCATGGACGAGGGCGGCCAGGGAATTACCCGGCGCCGAAGCGAGAAAGGGCTATCCCATCTCACCCAGAAGAGTCATCGGCGGAAGGAGGCGACAGCACGATGATGATCGAGTTCGTATCCCGAGACCTGACCGCACGAGATATTCGGAGGGAGAATTGGACAAGAATGCTGAACATCAAGCAGTCTTAAGCCGCTAGAAACATTCCGTTTCTAATGGGTAACCAAAGGAAGTCCGCTTCATGTCAACTTTAACCCAGCACAAGGTAGTCCACGGACCAACATTGAACATCCCACTTTGTAGAATTGTATATATCTTGAATATCCGACAACTAGTGTTGAATGCCATTTTTCTATATTGTTTATTAGATTATTGCAGTTTTCATTCATATATTCGTAAAAACATCATGTGGATGTTTGGTCGTATTTTTTCGACGATTTCGGAATTTTAGGGACTTTTCATTTCGATTTTTTTGATTTTTGAGATATTCGAAATTTGAAGGGAGAGTTTATAGTTTAGTTCAGAATAGTTATAGTAAAATTCAAACGTGTTTTAAATCGCACAATATCTATGTTTCATTAATGATTGTAATGATGGAAATGTTTTCCAAGTATGTGATAGGAAGTATATGTCAAAGAATGCAATTCAGAAAGATCTATTGTAGAGATCTATATAAAGTCACGATCTGAGAAATAATGAAACAGATTTAGTGAAGAAATTTTGTGAGTAATGTTTTTAAAGTATTAGAATTTGTTGAAAAGACAGTAAAGAAAGAATCTGCAAAGAATTGTAATGTGGAATTAATAAATACGAACAAGAGCGTATTTTGAAGTAAGAAATAATGTAACGAAGGAGGAAGGAATGTTACAGTTTGTTGAAAGGTTTTTAAGAAATGTGAGTGAGGCAAAGAAATAAGATTTTTATTTGAAGATTATCATTTTATCGCATTACCTATTAAATTGATTCATGGAGAGAACCAGTATGGTTATTAAGATTGTGGTAACTGAAAGAAGAGTTTATTATTGGAAAGTATAGAGAAAGAAATTGTATTGAAGGAACTGCGAAGTATCTCGATGGATGAGATTTATTATTCCCGTTGTAGACGGAGGTATTTGTTGAGACAATGAGCCAGTGTGTAGCCATTGATCTATTTTTGTAGAAATGTCTGTAGTGACAGACGCGTGTATTTCATGGAAGTAAGAAGTTATGAGAGCAATGTTATGGAAGTTTATTAATTGTGGATATTATTGAAATAGTCTCAATAGAGTTGAAACTCCTTGAAATTCACAGGACAGCAGATCCTGGTTGAAGTTAAATCTGATAGAAATTATAGGATTTAATGGATCTTTGTTGAAGCTGAGAGTAAACTGAGATCTATTAAATGGTTCTTTTCCTAATGATTTCATTTATGGTAATTATTCGACGAGTGGAAATGTGTATTTTTATTAAGTATATTTATTTCATGAACAGATAAGTTGTAGGAGGTTTTTGAACTAGTCTCTACTTAATTGTATGGATTATAGAATCCCAGATTGTAACGTAAACCACGAACAAGACAAAGTAGAGTGAATGAATATCTATGACTTTAGTCATTTTTTCAAGTTTTTCCGTATTGATTTTGATAAGTTATGCACTTGTCCACTTTACAATACAATGTATAAATAAAATAAATAAATAAATAAATAAATAAATAAAAAGATATTTTGTATTGTAAAGTGGACAAGTGCATAACTTAAAGTAGAGTGAAGTCATATTTTTCTGAAGCCCGTTGAGAGGCAGGAGTGAAGTAGAAGGACAGTTAAATGTTGTATTGTCGGGAGAAAGGAAGGAACATGTTGTATATATTTTTATTTTAAGTAAGTAGTTGATGAACTACGACGTGATTATTTTCATTGTATAGAATGTTATATTAAATGTATTTCAGAGTGATTCGTAAGTAGATTTAGGAGTGTTTTATATTTTAAATTTAAACTTTAAAACTTTATGTAGAGATTTTGAGTTTCCTAGAGGAAGAAATTTTAATGTTAGGGTGCGGGAGATAAATTGTATAGAGTAATGAATAGTATTTGTAATGACGGAGATCTACGTCAGGGGTAACGTCATTTATTTTTGGGATTATTTAAATTTTTAGCTTATAACATTTTTCTTGTTATAAACTCCCGTCACCTAGGACACAGCAGTTGTTCGCTATATAGAAGCTTATTAAAGCTTACACGTAACAGTTTTTATGGTTTCTTAAGGAATCGACTTGTATTTTTATATGGATTAGTGACATTTGGTCATTCATATTTCATTTTTTTTTTTTTTTTGAGAGAGTTTAATCAAAGCTCGATGACACGAGAAGTGTATTGCTTTTATAATAAATAGACGGATTCGTGTTGACGATTTCCTGATTGTTTTATAGGAAACTGGCATTATACTTGTAGTTAGATGGTAGAGGAATGTGCTGTAGGGTGGAAGTTCCCGAGGGACCTAATCCGCATCCTTACGCCCGAGATTTTTATAGACACTTTTTTTTTATTCGAAGAAGAATCCTTTTTTTTAACCCTACTGTTCTGTAGTTTGATACTGCAGCACATTCCGTCTGAGAAAATATCCTGTCCCTTATTCTGAGTGTTTTCGCCAAGTGGCACCATGTCGTTTTTAGCCGGGACTTCAAGATGCTACAATCCCAGATTATTTCCAACCGGAGGATATTGGTGGATCATCCAGTTATAAGGGTTCAGTACATCCTGATCCAAATAACATGTACCTATTATAATCCCCCTATTCCCCCCCGTGTTGACCGACTGAAAAGCACCAAACTTTTGTTTACTAAGGCAACACTGAAAAATGGCTTCAAACCCCATAACATTAATGCTCAGTTCTAGAGTTCTACATAATTGATTTAAATAATTTGTTTTACATCGTTTGAAAGCTTTTGGTGAGAAGATTTCATTTAAGTCTCAAAGTGGCAGTTCAGTCAGAAAACTCTCCAAAAAAAAGTGGAATAACACATTTTTCTTATATGTAAAGGACGAGGCCTCATATATTAACGCTAATTTCTCGAGTTCTACTGGACCAATTTGAACCATTTTCATGTCCTTCAAAATCTCTTCATAAAGAATCTTTAAGTGGACATTTACTCACAAAATCCACTACAAAAGTGGTAGAAATGATAACGCCTTATCTACCAAGCCAATTTTAATAATTCAACATCATTCGAAAACTCATGCTGGATGAATTTCAAAAGTGTTTCCATAAAAATGAAAATACAATAGCCTCCTCATCCACCCAGCCGAATTTAACAATTTAATGTTGTTCAAAAGCTCATGCTGAGTATTTATAGAAATTTTCCAACGTAAATAGTATGTATAAACTAAATAACAATAAAATCCACACAAATTTTATTTATTTAAAAAACAATAAATAATGGAATGGACATCAACCTACAAGCACTTGCATATAGTAATATATTAGAAATACTGTATTTTCCTATGCTCTTTGTCTCTGACTATGTGTTACAAAATTAAGCCAAAATGAGATAAAAACATAATTGACTGGTATTCTTCTGCTATCCCAATCAACAAATGTTTCTCACTATCCTTTGCCAGTCTGTATAAAAACTTTCAATACTGCTGCTCTACAGGAAAATATATCATATAATCATTAAGAGATTAACAACTCACCTCAGTGCCAGAACTAGAAAGGTTATCTCCAATTTCCTCACCAGGTCGATTCAATCGATCATCCTAAAATTAAAATAAGATCTCAGATACTGTACATGAAAAAAATAAAGGGAAGGGGCTATTTGAGAATAGTCGAGGATTGTAGTCTAAACTTGAGACACAGTGAAAAATAAATTAGAACAGTTTTCTCTCTTAATCTTAAATGACACATTTGTAAACAAATTTCAAGTAAAATTTTATCAACTCAGCAACTCCAATAATTTTGCTTGGTAAGGAAACTTACAGTAAATATTTGTAAAATAGCAAGGTACAAAACGCCAGCTAACAGGAAGTGAAAAATTCCAAATTATAGCGAAGCAAAAATTAAAAGCAATTCATACTACAGTATGTGGAGAAAACATGAAATCTCATAGGTATTTTTGAACGTTTCTCATAGACTGCTCATGAAATTAATTGACCTGTCGAGATAAAAATGCAAAGAACAAGAAACAAAACAGCCAATGTCACTCAACAGAGTTGTTTAGTTTTAAAGTTCATGAGATCAGCAAAAAATTACAAATCAATCATGTAAAATACAAGCCATCAGATGTTGGAGCAAGTGCCCCTTCAAGGGACAACACTTACATACACCTAAGAATAAAAGATGTAGCAATTTCAGCAAAAGATCTCTTGATTTGTAAGAGAATTCTTACCTCTGCATTTCAGTACTGTCCTCCACTATACGTAACCAATTCAGATTTCCTTTTCTTGTCTTCCTTTGCTATTTTCTGCCATTTCTGAACAATTCTCTTCTCTCCTTCTTTCTTTTGCTGACTACTCCATTTGTTTTCCCACTGGTTATCAGCCTTCAATATGTAGGAACAATCTTCAGCATTACGGTACTTCAAAGGACAGCTCATTTTTGCAGTGACTTTCTGGCTGCATTCCTTCAGCCAGCTGATGGTTATAAAATCACTATGATTCTTTCCATTGTGGCATGAAATGTGCTGAGGGTTAGTGTCTGCTGACATATAATGTCTCGGAGTGGCATTAATTCTCCTCTTCATCTTAGCCACATCCGGTGCAATATTAATTACATATAGCATGGCAACAGTAATTCGTTAATTTTGTGAAATTGGTCTCTTTCAAACTGCCCTCCTTGGGACTGCCTAACTTAACACCCTTCAGACACCATTCTTATGCAAGATTTCTGAAACTTTACAGTCACCACCAAATTTCCATAACACTTCATAACCAAGGAAGATCCCAGTCTCAAAATCAATTACCAACCCAATATCATAATTAGAAGTATGCTCTCGCTTTTGCTGTGTACAATTTCATCAGCTATGTGGAGAACTTGCCCTTCATGAATTAATGTTTTAGGTGGTTGGCATATCACCTTCTTTGTAAAGAATGTGGTGGCAGCATTATTATTATTAAAAGCTACTTCTTCATCTTTTGTCTTTCTCAATTCCTTGTTTCTGTTCTCTTATTCCCTTTACTTTTCCTGGGATGCTTTATACTTGCACAAGATCTGCCTCCAGCATCTAACATTTTATTTGTGATTTTGATGCCTTTAATCTTACCCGACACATTGACATTCTTTCACAGCTCTTTTGTTTCTGATGTTCTAAAAAAAAACTCTCTGAAGTAACAAAATCTTTTTCGGCAAAAATCCTCTCCCATCATCAGTTTCCTTGTGCTGGAACCAGCAGGGATAGTACACACTGAGAAAGATAGCTCCATTTTCCATCTAAAGTTTTCAACTCAAAACCTCTTCCCCAGTAGTAGTCCACTCTGTGATACTTAGTTTCTTGTTTTATACACCAATATTTGTCTTGGTCAGCCTAGACAGTCATCCACTCGTCCTTCAATCTTTATCAGTCAATTTTGGTTAATCCATGTGGAATTCATATTACTAGCCCTTTGAAACACTGGTAGCTATGTCTAACTGAATTCTAAAAAAATATGCAATCTACGCATAAGAACAGAAGACTATGAAGAGATTGCATATTTTTTTAGAATTCTGTTACCAGATGGTAAAGTTTGGAGTAACTTTTGATGACTTTTAAAGAGAAATGCCTAATCCCTTGATTGAAATCTAATGTCTACAGTACTTTGATTTGCTTCCAGTTTGGTTTTGTTCAAGGGAAGCCTTTTTTATGAGAATTCAACCTGAGTATGATCACTTATGTGTTTTTTATTCTTCTACTTATACATCCTTTCCATTGGCATTACCTACATCAAACAGCTTTTGAAGATTTTTTTTTTCATATTAATCAAAATTTGTAACAGATCTAGATCTCTAGTATTCAGTAAACAGTGTTAGTGTCTCGCCAGGTAGTGTAACTGTTACGGATTTATGCTCGTCGTGCAAAATAAAAGTAAAAAATGCAAATAAAATTATCACAAGATCTCAGGTAAAATTGAATGAGGAGAAAAGTGAAACTGATTGTCGTAATGTAGGCCCACCGGTACCGTCATGCGAATGTCATAACCTGAGAAACCTGTCCTCAAAAGATGAAATTATAAAGCTGCTAAAGGAAGATATTGCTAAGTTAATGGAAGATTTGAATAAATTAAAAGGAAACAGAGAAGAAAGCAAGGAATCTTGGTCGACGGTGGTTGCTGGTATTGTAAGGTTGAATAAGCCTAGGCTTAAAAATAGAGTAACAGAAATTCCCGTCTGAAATTCATTCGGAGCGCTCGTCGAAGAAAATGATGACTTTCCTCAAGAAGAAAAGAAGAAAGTGATAAAGACAAAATCCAGGAAGATGCGGATATTTGCAGATAGTCATGGGCGAGATGTAGCAGCAAGCGTACTGGAGAGAAGCGGAGAAATGGAGGTCACTTCGACAGTAAAACCAGGAGCTCCAATTGCAGCGGTCACGGACGGGATGGTAGGAGAGTGTGCGTCCCTAACTTCAAAGGATTATGCAGTTATCATCGCTGGAGCAAACGACGTATACAGAAACGAGAGTAAAAAGGTAATCGATGATTTAACCCATGAACGCCCGAATTAATACTTTTTGAAAATTTTGCTTTCTTATAAATAAGTCATACCATAGGGAGTTATTAAGCTGCTCAAACCATATTTTACGAAGGTGGCATCTTAAGTTCCCGAAATACAGGGCTTTACATATATGTAACGCTAGGCGCTTGTGTTGTCAAAACCCTTACTGCATATTCTGAATGGTGATTTATAAATACAATAATGTACCAGTTTCATATTTGTTGCTAAATACTTATCTTGATAATATTATACTTTAAAAAGCACTGAGCAAGTATTTTGACACCTTTGAACCTTCGATTATATAGTCAAGTAACTAGTTACTTGGTGTGGAACGGCAAGAAGCATGATATGCACAGTCCCATATCACATTTACAACATGCAGTGTGGACACTGCTTACACACAATTCACCGGCACACCGCCTCGGCTTATGTCCTGGGACGTTGATGACCAGATGATCGTGTCCAATCATATCACAAGTCTTCAAGATCGCGGCCCTATCCTGCACGTGCTGTTGACAGCCGCCTGGCTCCTTGTAGTTCTACGCCGTACGGTTTTACGTAGACTTGTGCCACTTCCCTTTTGAACTCCAGTTGAGGTTTCCTTGACCGTGATATCGTAACGAGGTACCATGCGTTTTGGAGACTCTCGTCAAGAAGCTAAGAAAATATCGCCCACCACCACTTTTTGTTTCTTATTGACACATGATACCAGTTCACATTTTCATCCCTAAGTTTCGTTCCTCCCATGAATTTGTTATAGGTGCCGGTCTGGAGAGGATGCGGGATTGTAACTATTTTTCTTTTCAGGCCGAGAGAACCTTCTGACTTGGTCGAGGGGGGAAAAACAGGAGAGTCATGGAGGCAACAGTTACTGTGCTGTTTTCATGCCAGCGAGCTATAATCATGTCATCATTACTCCTTTTCCAATTCCTCCAATATTTCTGCCAAGGTCAGACTTCTAAATAATAATTATGTTATTGGATTTACGTCCCTTTTAACTGCTCTGGCTTTAAGAGACGCCGGGTTGCTGGAATTTTGACCCGAAGGGAATCTATAACGTCCAGTAAATCTACTGACATGACTCCCTCGCATTTGCGCACCCTCAAATGCCAGCTGACTGCACCAGGATTCGACCCTGTAAGCTTGGGTACAGCAAGCGAGAACGTTGCCGCTGAGCCACACAGCCAGTCTAGACCTCTGAAATATCGAAATAATTCGCGTATTGTATTTTCTGAAACACTGCCTGCAGCCAGATATCTTGGCAAAGGTATGGTCTTGAATACGGTATTGGCATAAAACATATGGTACGGTGACATAAAACATATTATATGAAGGCATGCACTGTTAAAAATAGCTGTATATGGAAAAACGTTGTGTGTATACATGCATGAAATGTATTCTAACTCATTTCATATGAATGTGGTACAGAAAATATTTTGCCTTACCATTGACCCTTTATCCGCCTAGCATTACCATATGGTAACGCTGGAAAATTAGTCCCGGGCATGAGCAGGTATAAAGAAACATGTAAGATATGATACTGAATTATAAATCAGATATGTTTACTACCATAATCCTGAAGACAAAGTAAACTATCTCCATTTTACGCAATAATTTAGCATGCCGTACCTTTTGCGGCATGCCATCACGACGTGAGAAACAAACCACGAAATGCACCCAATTGTTGGGACATCACCCAAGACATTCCCTAGCGACTAGTGCGCGGTAAATGAATCAATAGACCTTCCTTTATCATATAAGCGCAAAGTTCGGATATCTTTAACTGGCAAAGGTCCTGTAGAGCAATAAATGCAATGACCGGTACTGCGTTACCATATGGTAACGCTAGGCGTTTATGGGTTAAGGAGTACATTGCCATCCATGCATAACACAAATGTCATTATTGTAAACATTCCGCCGAGATATGACTTAATTCCCAAATCATGTGTAAATGTAGAAATAGATGCTACAAATGGAAAAATTAATAAAATTTGTAAGAGTTTTCCAAATGTCCAAATTATAGATATAAGTAAATTAGACAGGAAATTCCATACTCGGCATGGCCTACACTTAAATAGGTTAGGAAAAGAGTATCTTAGTGATGAAATCTGCAAAATTGTAAATTCAAATGGTAAGAATAGTTCATCAGTAATATCTTTAGAGTGGAAGCAGGGAAACTGAGTATCTTTTGATGTCAAATTTAACTGAGTGCAACAATGGTATTTTGGATTTGTCTAGCAACGATAATAATAACAATGATGATGATAATGTAAATAAATCACCAACACAAGCTTGCAAGAGTAACGAATTTAAAATTTACCACCAGAATGTTCAGTCTCTCTATAATAAAATCGATTACATAAATCTAATGCTTAAAAATGAGCTTAAAGACATCTCAGCACTATGTATTTCAGAACATTGGCTGGAAGATGAACAACTCGAATTAATTAAATTCCCAGGGTTTATGCTAGCTAGTAAATACTCTAGATCTAATAATAGCCATGGTGGTACTTGTATCTTCTTAAGAAATAATTTGGATCATGAGACTGAACATTCTGGTGGTAAATTTTAAATTCGTTACTTTTGCAAGCTTGTGTTGGTGATTTATTTACATTATTATTATCATAATTGTTATTATTATCGTTGCTAGACACATCCAAAATACCATTGTTGCACTCAGTTAAATTTGAAGCTAGCTTTTAGTTTTACGTGACCGTTAATCATGCGATCATGAGCCACGGGAGTTAAATTTGACATCAAAAGGTACTAAACTGAATGCCAAACCTCACGTTTGGCTTCTTTTACCAGTTTCCCTGCTTCCACTCTAAAGATATTACTGATGAACTATTCTTACCATTTGAATTTACAATTTTGCAGATTTCATCACTAAGATACTCTTTTCCTAACAGCTTATGATTATCTAATTATGGAACAGGATTTTGAATTCTCTGCCGTACAAATACAGCAGTTTAAGTTAATAATTGCATGCGTATACCATTCTCCGTCAGGAAATTTTCGTTTATTTATAGATAAATTAGAATTGTTACTCAATAACATGAACAAAGTAAATTTCGATATAATGATTTGTGGGGATGTAAATGTGGATTTCTTAAAATGTGATACAAATTGTGAATTATTAACACAGTTACTAATTTCCTATGGACTGAAACCTACAGTAAACACCCCAACAAGAATAACAAAATTTAGTAAAACCACTCCTGATCAAGTTTTTATAAATACAGATAAATATCACCATTCAATACAAGTCTATTTCCCGGGTTTTAGTGACCACCATAGAGAAATACTGAGTTTTGAAGTACCCGAAAAAATCAATAATAATGAAAATGGAATAAAATCAAAGTGCAGGTCATTCTGAAACAAATGTTACATATTTCAATGACTTATTAAATAAGGAAACATGGTCAGAAATTTATAAACTAGAAAATGTAAATTATAAATTTAATGCATTTAACAGTACCCTAAAATACTATTTTGAAACAGCATTCCCCTTTAAACAAAGAACTATTCAAGATAACAAAGCTAGCAATTGGATAACAACAGGGATTATAAATTCATGTCAAAGAAAGAAATTTCTACACAAATTATATAAACAATACCACACAACACCTGAATTCAATTTATACTACAAAAAATACACCAGCATATTAAGTAAGGTAATAAGACTAGCAAAGAAAATGCATAATGATAATCTTATATCCCTGTCTGTCTGTTAGGTAGTCAGCCCGAAGGCTGGTTGGATCCTCAAAAAGTACCACCGTTAGGTTATGTGGGTAGATACCCACGAAAACCCAAGGCAGCGCTATATTGAGGCATACTAGGCAAGATGAGGAGTGAGGTAGTTTGCCATCTAATCATCTAATAAAAACAGGACTATGTGGTCCGTGATAAAGAAAGAAACTGGAAAATCTGCTAAAATACAAGGGAACATTACACTGTCCTGCAATAATAAAGTGATTAATAATCCAGAGGAAATAGCAAACACTTTTAATGACTATTTTCTGGAAATTCCACAAAAATTATTAAATAAATCACAGGTAAATACACTAAATTCTATTAATAAAATAAATATATGCAGTGATTCTTTATTTATAAATCATGTCACAAGTGAAGAGGTAAGAATAGTTATAAAAGAGCTAAAAACAAATTCTGAGCTGGTATTGATGGCATCCCTGATGCAATTTTAAAAGAAATGTGCAGAAAATATAATAAATCCACTTACGCACTTAATAAACAGTTCAATTCTCTCAGGAACCTACCCGGATATTTTGAAGTTATCGAAAGTAATTCCAGTGCATAAAAACGGTTCAAAAGATGAATTAGATAACTATCGTCCTATTACCTTACCAACTGGTATTGCAAAAATTGTGGAAAAAATCATGTATAAGAGACTGATAAGTTTTATAGTAAAAAATAAAATACTATCAAACTCACAACATGGATTCAGAACGGAAAAATCTACACATACAGCAATTTATGAATATATTAATAGTATACTGAAATTAATTGACATTAAGGAACATGTAACTGGCCTATTCTTGGATTTATCGAAAGCATTTGATGTTGTTGACCATAAAATCCTCCTCACAAAACTAAATCAATATGGTATTTAAGAGGTCTAGCTAATAAATGGATAGTCTTATTTAACAAGGAGTAAACAAATAGTAAGCTTAAGGCACAAGGATGATGGAACCAGATTATTTAATGAAACATTATCTAATGAGGGTATTATTAAATTTGGAATACCCCAGGGATCGGTTTTGGGCCCACTACACTTTCTTCTATATATCAATGATATAACACAAAACGTTGATTCTCATAAGGAAATTTTGTTTGCAGACGATACAACACTGGTAATAAAAGGTGAAACTAAACAGGTCTTACAGCAGTCTGCTGGCTCTGTTATAGAAGAGTTAACCAAATGGTCACAAGATAATCACCTCATAATAAATTATAAAAAAAACAGTATGTCTAAATTTCCACACTATACAGAACACGAATCCTGCGACGCCCAATATAACATTAAATGGTCATCGAATAGAAAATAAATCAGAAACAAAGTTTTTAGGAATATGGATACAACATGACTTGAAATGGAATAAACATATACAATATCTGAATACTAAACTGAACTCTATGTGCTTTGGGTTACGTATTTTGAAAACTTGCACTAGCATGCACACAATAAGAAATACATATTTTGCTTATTTCCATTCATACTTAAGATATGGGGTCATATTTTGGGGTATGTCACCAGATGTACTAAGCACGTTTAGGATACAAAAGAGGGCGATTAGAATTATGGCAAATGTAAACACTAGAGAATCATGTAGATCTCTGTTTAACCCCCTTAGCGTGTACGGCGCAACGGTGCGCCCACTAGCCTGCTACGTTCACAGCGTGTACGGCGCAATGGTGCGCCGTCGAATTTGAAACGCCCACTACGTGGACTTCGTAATAGTTATTTATTTGGTCGTAAGATGGCAGGAAGAGGCAACATTTGGCTACACTTCGAGCTACTTATTATTGCCAGGAGGTGTCGCATATCTTCACAGTCATTTATTTTTCAGATCTCTGCACACGTGTTTCCGGTTTTGCCGACCGTGAGTTTGCTTGTAAACATGGCAGGTCGTGGCACAGTTATTGATGACAAAGAAATAGCTAATTTGCTCGATATTAGTGCAAACGAAAGTGATTCAGAGTGTGACAGCGATATAGAGGATGAGTTCGCTATAACTTCCAGTGAAGATAGTGATGCTGACGATGTAATTCTTGATAGAACGCCAAGAAATACGAACACATTAGGCGGCTGTGATATTGTCCCAGTATTGACGTGCCGCTGACCAGGGATAACCAGGTTATTAATAGTTTATAATATTATGTTATATGTTGTTCTTATTGGGTGTGTTTTTTGAAAACTTTTGCCAGTGCGTTTGGAAATTATAGCGAAATGCATATGACACCGCGCTTACCATTGGGAGTAGGCTAGAAATAATGCACGTTGTGAGTGCAGCCCAGAGTTTCACAATATCACGCTTGAGGGGTTAAAGATTTAAATATTCTCCCACTGCCCTGCATTCATATCTTTGAAAGTATTATGTTTTTCTTTAAGAATTGAATGAATAAAGATGTTTTTCTTAAAACGAACAATGATGTTCATAGACATAACACGAGACAAATCAAAACATTCATATTTCACACACACACACAAGCATATATCAAAAAGGAACTTTTCACACAGGAGTTAAATTATACAATAAACTACCCCAGTATATAAAATTTCCCCAAAAATAATAACCTTTGAAAGAATGTTGAAAGCTTATCTGCAGTGCCATTGTTTTTACTCTGTAGTTGAATATCTTAGCATCTAGGAGCGATGAAATCTATAATTATATTTTACTTTTCTATTTTAATTGTAATACCTAGCTGTAAGTTCTTGCATGTATAGAATTAAGTTTTCATATTGAGATAATAGAGTAAGGTGTAAATAGTTTGTAACATGTTTTTCTAGGGGGTTTTATGCCACTAACACAAGTTAGTTGGACTATATCATATTTGTTAAACGCGGCAATAATCCGGCCAAGTTAAATTATTTCAGTTTATTCAATTTCATATTATTATTATTATTATTAATATTTATAACGTCATTTTTTGGAGCTTTTAAATTTGGAAGATTACAGATAGGATTTCTACTAGTAGAAATCCGTATCTATATTGGATGATTCCAATATAATGATGCACGGCAAATCATTTCATACGTAAAATCGGGATTTTATTCATTAGGGGTAAGAGAGAGTGGTGTGTGTGACTCACTGGGTATTTCAATACAAGAATAGATTGGAGTACAATAAAATTACGAAATCCGAGGGAACACTTCAAAGCAAGAAAACATGTATGATCTACGTCTTGCCCGGATACGGAAATATAAATACGGGGAGGCAGCCTCATGGCGGGAATAGCCACGTGAGGTGACCAGCCAATCAAGGAAGAAGAAGCAACATAGCAGGGGCATGGGGAGATACGTGACGCACGCGGATTGGTCGAAGCAGTGAGGCCGCGGTTTTAAGCTAGGCCCTGGTGGGAGAAGATTGAAGATATAGTGGACGCGCGGTGTGAGTGAGGACATTCATTAAGACATTACGCTTGGAGCAGTAAGGAGGTACTTTGTTCGTTAGTCCCAAGTGGGACAATTTAATTCACGCTTACTCCGCTGATCACATCAGATCATGAGTTCCACGCGTCTTGGAGTGTTTAGCCAGACGACGTGTTGTGGTTCATGGAATAGACTCCACCACAAGCTGTAACGATTACTTTTGATCAACGAGGAAGAATCTGACGCCGTCAACACCAATGCAGAGCATCCGACGCTGCGAGACTTCAACCACGTGGAGACAATGTTTCCGTTGGTAAGCACAAGTAATCTACGACACACACTCTCTGTTTTTCAATAGGGCTATATAAATTCTTTAAGCATTAATTTGGAAATAAGTTAAACTAGCAGTAGTACCCGGCTTCGCCCGGTGGAATGATGATAATGTTTTAAGGTCTCCTTAGAAATATAATGGACTTAAAATCTAAGTCATTTGCCCCCAAAGACAATGAGGGAGTAATATCTAGGTCATGTGCCCTTTTGATAAGGATGATAATAAAAACTACTGCTGAATTGACACGTCAAACTTACAAACTACCGTAATAGAAATACATATTTCAAAATTCACAGGCGAGGAAGACTTATTGTGTGTGGTGATTAATGGTGTAATGGGCGTAACATCTACTGTACGTCATTTGCTCTTATGATGAGGATGATAAGGGAAACTACTACCGGTATTGAATTGACACTTCAACGTATAATGTACACAATGTACTGTAATAAAAATAACTATATGGCGGCTTCGGTGGCGTATTTGGTAGCATGCTGAGCTTCTATGCCCAAGATAGCGGGTTCAAACCCGGCCGAAGCCGTCGGATATTTTAAGAGCGTTAAAAATCAGTCAGTATGCCTTTCTTCGTTTAATCAGTTGAAACTTTCCGTCAAATCAATACAAAATATTTTGCGCTATTATTGCGCTAAGTTAGGTACATGTTTCGAACCTTGTATGCCGGTCCTTCATCAGCCTTTCACACAAATGGCAACACATCAAATCAACACTGAACAAAATCCAAAAATGCATGCACACTAATGATACATATTAAAAACATTACATTAAAAATTCTGTACGAAACATATTAAAAACACATGTTAAAAGTTCTAAGAGTCCACTTCACTTGTTCATAAGCACATGTCTTTCTGATAGGAGGTATTATCCTATTCTGTTGTCTGCTTCCTGTCATGTGGGGAACGGAAATAGAATATTAATCCTATTTGAATGGTCCAAATGCAAAGACTTTTAGATACTCCCTTTTGATAGGAGACTTGTCCTGTTCTGTTTCTTGTCATATGTGGAGCGGAAATAGAATAGTATTCCCATTTGAATGGTCCAAATGCAACAGACTTTTAGGTACTCCCAGACTAAACAAGTAGTCCTCTGTTGAAAGAAAATTAAATTGATTTAGTCCATTCACTTTTAACATGTGTTTTTAATATGTTTCGTACAGAATTTTTAATGTAATGTTTTTAATATGTATCATTAGTGTGCATGCATTTTTGGATTTTGTTCAGTGTTGATTTGATGTGTTGCCATTTGTGTGAAAGGCTGATGAAGGACCGGCATACAAGGTTCGAAACATGTACCTAACTTAGCGCAATAATAGCGCAAAATATTTTGTATTGATTTGACGGAAAGTTTCAACTGATTAAACTATTTATATACGTCAATACGGACCAGAAATGGCAACTAGTATTCCCATCATGCCTTTCTTCGGAAGGGAAGTAAAGCGGCGGTCCCATGTCAGATTTATGGCATGTTAAAGAACCTTCCACTAATTACACCTGTGTGAAGCTAAATTTGATAGGTAAACAACGCTCATAGATGCCTACGTCCGTTGCCAAGAGCCGACTGCAGTGGCGTCTAGTAGCTAAGTTCCGAACTTGGCCTAGTAGTCGTTGACGGTGGCGCTTGGCGGCAAAAGTACGAACTATTTGAAGAATTCTAAGTTGCAGTTTGTACTTAAATTTAAAAACAGATAACACACACTAATACAGTCATCACAATTAACACCGGTTATCAGACAGATTCTACACACACCCAAAGTACACGGGGCTACATGACCGCGTTGTCGCAGCCCCTAAACTTAAGAACCAACCAACCAAAAATAAATATTTTAAAAATCAGTCGAGAAAGACTTTATGCGGCGGTGATTATTGGTATGATGCGCGTAACATCTAGGTCATTTGCACTTATGATGATAATAATAAGGTAATGAAAAAATGACTACTAAACGAACATGGTGTTATTTTAAAACTGATATAGGTAATTCAGGTGTCTAGCTTCGATGTCTTCCAAAGTCTCAACCTTATTTTCTGGCTTAGGCCTGTACTGGACGCGTCTAGTGAAAGAGCGTACTGCTCGGCAAAGACAAAGAATATAGGTCGAAGCTGCACGAACCTGAGATGATCGCAGATGATGACGAAATATGATGACACACGTTCGGGGTTCCCCGTCCTATACAGATTGACCGGGAATCACTCACTGTTTCGCAACGGCCCTGTGCTGGCATCAGCATAGACAGCAGGAGATAACACGGTGGGCTCTGGAAAGTAACTCTCAAGTCACCTCGCGATGAATCAGCAAGCTATTCTCACAACTGACCCCCCCCCCCCCAGGGTCTCACAACTTGTGGGACGTGGGTTGGCGACCACGGAACCCCAGCTGAGTCTGGCATCGCTTCCACTTCCTGGTGCCGGGCTCATTTCAGTTCTCTTTCCTGTCGGCCTCCCTTGGTCAACTCTTGTTCTCTTCCGACCCAGACTGTAATAGGATATCCGAGGGCTAGGGAGTCTTTCAATTTCCCGCCTTAATTGGCTTTGTCTCATCTTTCCTGATACCCTCATTCTTCGAGGGGTCTGCCTTCTTTTCCTTTTCATAATATCTCCTGTCTTCTGCTCAAGGCCCTCAAAGAGGCAGGGTGTGTGTAGACCCACCACTTCTGGTACACCCTCAAGGGCTCATGACTGGTGAGTTAGGAAGCTGGCAACCCCGAGGAATTCCTGAGCTACATGCAGGGAATGGAGTGGTATGTCAGAAATTTCAAGTGGACAGTGTTACGCATCGGGTTCCAAAGGGTAAGTATACACACTTTGTTTTAGATCGGTGAACGATGTAGATTTGTACCAAAGGGCCTTAATGCGGGAAATGGAGTGGTCTGTCCGAAATTTCAAGTGGACAGTGTTACTCGTCGAGTTCCAAACGGTAATTATGTAAAATCTGGTTGAGATCGGTGAAACGGTGTAGTTTTGTGTCAAGGGCCAAAATGCAGGGAATGGAGTGGCCTGTCCAAATTTTAAAGTGGACAGTGTTACTCATCGGGTTCCAAAGGGTAACTATACACATTTTGTTTTCGATTGGTGAACGATGTAGATTTGTGCCAAAGGACCTAAATGCGTGGAATGGAGTGGTCTGTCCGAAATTTCGAGTGGACAGTGTTACTCGTCGAGTTCCAAAGGGTAATTATGTAAAATCTGGTTGAGATCGGTGAAACGGTGTAGTTTTCTCCCAAAGGGCCAAAAAGCAGGGAATAGTGTGGTCTGTCCGAAATTTAAAGTGAACAGTGTTACTTGTCGGGTTCTACGGGTAAGTATATAAAATTGGGGTCAGATCGGTGAAACGGTGTAGATTTGTGCCAAACAGCCTAAATGCAAGGGATGGAGTGGCCTCGCCGTAATTTCAAGCAGACAGTGTTAGTCGCAGTGTTCCAAAGAGTAAATATACAAATTTTGGTTGAGATCGGTGAAACGGTGTAGATTTGGGACAAAGGGCCTAAATGCAGGGAATGGAGTGGTCTGTCCGCAATTTCAAGCAGACAGTGTTACTCGCTGGGTACCAAAGGGTAAGTTTCCGAATATTGGTTCTGATCGGTGAAACGGTGTAGATTTGTGCCAAAGTGCCTAAACGCAGGGAATGGGGTGGTCTGTCCGAAATTTTAAGTGGACAGTGTTACTCGCAGGGTTCCAAAGGGTAAGTATACAAAGTTTGGTTCAGATTGGTGAAACGGTGTAGATTTGTGCCAAAGGGCCTAAATGCAGGGGATGGAGTAGCCTCTCCGCAATTTCAAGTGTTAGTCGCAGTGTTTCATAGGGTAAATATACAAATTTTGGTTGAAATCGGTGAAACGATGTAGATTTGTGCCAAAGGGCCTAAATGCGTGGAATGGAGTGGTCTGTCCGCAATTTCAAGCAGACAGTGTTACTCGCAGGGTTCCAAAGGGTAAGTATACACATTTTGGTTCAGATCTGTGAAACGGTGTAGATTTGTGCAAAAAGGGCCTAAATGCAGGGAATGGAGTGGTCTGTCCGAAATTTCAAGCAGACAGTGTTAGTCGCAGTGTTCCATAGAGTAAATATACAAATTTTGGTTGAGATCGGTGAAACGGTGTAGATTTGGGCCAAAGGGCCTAAATGCAGGGAATGGAGTGGTCTGTCCGCAATTTCAAGCAGACAGTGTTACTCGCAGGGCACCAAAGGGTAAGAATACGAATTTTGGTTCTGATCGGTGAAACGGTGTAGATTTGGACCAAAGGGCCTAAATGCAGGGAATGGGGTGGTCTGTCCGAAATTTTAAGTGGTCAGTGTTACTCGCAGGGTTCCAAAGGGTAAATATACAAATTTTGGTTGAGATCGGTGAAACGGTGTGGATTTGGACCAAAGGGCCTAAATGCAGGGAATGGGGTGGTCTGTCCAAAATTTCAAGTGGACAGTGTTACTCGCAGGGTTCCAAAGGTTAAATACACAACTTTTGGTTCAGATCGGTGAAACGGGGTAGATTTGTGCAAAAGGGCCTAAATGCAGGGCATGGGGTGGTCTGTCCGAAATTTAATGTTGACAGGGTTACCCGCAGGGTTCCAAAGGGTAAGTATACAAATTTTGGTTCAGATCGGTGAAACGGTGTAGATTTGTATACATAACAGACAGACAGACAAACTTTGTGCTTTATATATATAGAAGATAGATTCACGTTATTCTCCCGACCGGCGTATTAAGTAATTTTGTTCGTAGCAATGTTTAAAGTAGTGTGCTCCGTTAACAGTGTTAATTTTATTCATGTTGCCATCATATTTTCTAAGTGTATTAAATTCAATTATTACCAAGTAGATTCTTTAATTCCAGTAGGTAGCAATAGTTATAATACCACATCCTTCTCCACAATCAAATGTTGTCTGGGTTGATGATTCAATCATCCCACGGCCTAGTCATTAAGAGTCTCTCATATGTTCTACTCACGCTAGGGGTCGATATTAAATATATAAATTTAGCTTGGAACACAGTGTATCCAGCTTGGCGCCCAACATAGATCAAACTTAGCAGTAGTATTTTCTGGCGAATAGTCCGCCCAGGTAAAACACATTACATTTGTTCGCTCAACGGGGAGCTTAACAAATACCATTACAAGTTGTCCAATAAGATTGTATCTCTTAAGATCTGTTATTATAATAAGTTATAAATAGTTATAGTATTAGTAATACCAGTATATACCTGTAATATAACAGCTTAGGCTTTCACAGCCGGCGTTCATAATTACGTACAAGTTTTTCGGGCTTGTAGGCCGTGGTCCAGACAGGATATAGCACGCAGAATCGGTGTTGCCAGTTTCTCACGATCCTGTCTAGACCACGGCCTACAAGCCCGAAAAACTTGTACTTAAATTATATACCTGTAAGTTCTTTTATTTTATAGATGTAATTCCTGACGTGTCCTATATCAAAAATTTATTGTATACATGTAATTAATCAAATGGTTAAATAAAAATCTAATCTAATCTAATCTATCACTTTTAAATAATTTAGATAGTTAACATTTTTGAAATAGTATTGAACCTCAACTTTTTTTTATAAATTTAATTATTACTTGTTGAAAATTGTTAGAAACACTTACAAAATTATTGTTTTACCTTTATCACATTATCTCCCAAACTTGCAACTTCATTTTTGTTTCTATTTATAAATACTATTTACATTTACTGATGAAGGTCATAATGTGACCAAAAACGGTACATTGGGAAACATAAATAATCATTTTATTGACTTAAGGTAATTTTTCGTAGTCATCATATTCTGTCAAACGATTGGGCACTGATGTTCAATGTTTAGTGAAAAAAGAGAGAGTGTGGAAGATGAAGACCACATCCATAGACTGCAACAAACGTTAACAGAGTACAAGAAATGGTATTCTCCAACAGGTGTATAACTGTGTCTGGTGTCGCATCCACATTGGGCGTTGAAAGTGCTCAAGCCCTCCAGATGATTAACTAAGTGTTGGGATATCGGAGGTGTGACAAGATGGGTGCGGAGGCAGCTCATCCTTGATCACAAAACTCCAAGAACGGTAATAATCCTCGAACACTTGTGGCAGTACGAGCATGAGGGTAATGACTTCCTTTTCAGGATCAGCAGATGAGACATGGGTAGGCCTCCACCAGAGACCAAGGAAACCTCAATGATATGGATACATCCCGGCAACAACGAGGTACAACAAGCTGTGAAGAACTTCACAATATCACTAGACAACACATCTTACCAGGAGGGTTCCTAAAAATTGATTTCAAAGTAAGACAATTGTATCAATGTCGGTAGTAACTACGTGGAAACATAGCTAAAGATTGGTCAGCGACTATTTGGAAACATGACCAAAGGTTCGTCTTTTGTTATAACAAACATATCTATGTCAGTAGGGACTATGTGGAAACATAGCCAAATATTTTTCTTTTGTTATAACAAATGTAACAATGTCGAAAGTGACTATGTGGAAACATAACCAAAGGTTTGACTATTGTTATGACAAACATATCTATGTCAGTAGGGACTATGTGGAAACATAGCCAAATGTTAGTCTTTCGTTATGACAAATGTATCAATGATGGTAGCGACTATGTGGAAATATAACCAAAGGTCTGACTATTGTTATGACAAACATATCTATGTCGGTAGGGACTATGTGGGAGCATAGCCAAATGTTTGTCTTTCGTTATGACTTATGTATCAATGTCGGTAGCGACTATGTGGAAACATAACCAAAGGCTTGACTTTTGTTATAACAAATGTATCAATGTCGGTAGCAACTATTTGGAAACATAACCATAGGTTTGTCTTTTGTTATAACAAATGTATCAATGTCGATAGTGACTGTGTGGAAACATAACCAAAGGTTTGACCATTGTTATGACAAACATATCTATGTCGGTAGGGACTATGTGGAAACATTGCCAAATGTTTGTCTTTCGTTATTATGACAAATGTATCAATGTCGGTAGTGACTATGTGGAAACATAACCAAAGGTTTGACTTTTGTTATAACAAATGTATCAATGTCGGTAGTGACTGTGGAAACATAACCATAGGTTAGTCTTTTGTTATAACAAATGTATCAATGTCGATAGTGACTATGTGGAAACATAACCAAAGGTTTGACCATTGTTATGACAAACATATCTATGTCGGTAGGGACTATGTGGAAACATTGCCAAATGTTTGTCTTTCGTTATTATGACAAATGTATCAATGTTGGTAGCGACTATGTGGAAACATAACCAAAGGTTTGACTTTCGTTATAACAAATGTATCAATGTTGGTAGCGACAATTTGGGAACATAACCATAGGTATGTCTTTTGTTATAACAAATGTATCAATGTCGGTAGTGACTGTGGAAACATAACCAAAGGTTTGTCTTTTGTTATAACAAATGTATTAATGTTGATAGTGACTGTGGGAACATAACCGAAGTTTGTCTTTTGTTATAAGAAATGTATTAATGTTGATAGTGACTGTGGAAACATAACCAAAGTTTGTCTTTTATTATAACAAATGTATTAATGTTGGTAGTGACTGTGGGAACATAACCAAAGGTTTGTCTTTCGTTATAAGAAATGTATTAATGTCGGTAGTGACTGTGGAAACATAACCAAAGTTTGTCTTTTATTATAACAAATGTATTAATGTTGGTAGTGACTGTGGGAACATAACCAAAGTTTGTCTTTTATTATAACAAATGTATTAATGTTGGTAGTGACTGTGGGAACATAACCAAAGGTTTGTCTTTCGTTATAACAAATGTATTAATGTTGATAGTGACTGTGGGAACATAACCAAAGGTTTGTCTTTTGTTACAACAAATGTATCAATGTCGGTAGTGACTGTGGAAATATAACCAAAGGTGTTTGTCTTTTGTTATAACAAATGTATTAATGTTGATAGTGACTGTGGAAACATAACCAAAGGTTTGTCTTTTGTTACAACAAATGTATCAATGTCGGTAGTGACTGTGGAAATATAACCAAAGGTGTTTGTCTTTTGTTATAACAAATGTATTAATGTTGATAGTGACTGTGGGAACATAACCAAAGGTTTGTCTTTTGTTACAACAAATGTATCAATGTCGGTAGTGACTGTGGAAATATAACCAAAGGTTTGTCTTTTGTTATAACAAATGTATCAATGTCGGCAGCTACTATGTGGAAACATTGCAAATATTTGTATTTTGTTATGACAATGTGATTTTTCTCTTCGTAATAGGAATCACAATTTCTTTTTAAATATTATTCTGTATGCTTACTTTATCACCTTGAGAATTGGGCAGCTCATATACTGACCGCAGCTTTGCTTTCAGAGCTTTTATTTCTTCCTCCAAAGGCATAACTAAGGATCGCAGTACTTCAGCATCTTCTTTGGCCTATAAAAGGAAAAACCACCCTCAAGGAAACAGCATAAGAAAGGCTAATAAGCGAGACCTTGTATCTCACTTGGCTGGTAAGATGGAAATGTCCCCTAAGGGAGAACCAGTTACGGAACATTTCCACATAACCGACAACTGCGAGATACAAAGTATAATTTTTTACCCATCATTAATATGTAAAGAGCTTATTATTTGAAAGGAATTAAGGGTCATTCTAAGCCATAAAGCTCAGGTTGGCTCCACTAAACCTGTATTTACATCTGAATAAAGGAACAATTACGTCAGTAGCCATCTTTAGATAAAGCAACAAAGTGAAAGGAACCAGAAGAAGTGGAACTTAGTGATCCGGAATTTGTTAACATTGGTGGGAGGAACTAAACCATTTCAATAGAAAATGAACCGGTTTATAATATTTCCATTTGTTCATTTCCAACCAATAAATGATATTTCTAATTTTTATTTTATTTTATAGAGTTCAAAAAGAGTTTAGCACATCCTGAATTTGTGAATATTAAATTTGGCTGTGAAGTATCTGAAATACAAATAGCAGATTGGGTACTCCTGAAGGTCATAAGGCAGAATGTTTTAGTACCAATGCGAGGAGATATCTCATTGCACGGAAATATAGATCCAATTCCTTAGAGCATGCTTTAAAATTGCAGAGATGTGTCCTATGAATGAATATGAATACAAAATACTGTACTACTGGTTCACCGTAAATATGCTTGCTTTGTGATAGCGCAATTTGTAACTCGACAGTACAGTATCAAGGACTTATGAATTGAGAAAGTATTTCGAGGATTATTCTGTGGCAGCAAGTGATGCCATTGGTTTGCCTGCATCGCAACTGTCTACAGAAAAATGAGTCAGTCTTTACCAACACCTGTATATATTTTAGTGTAAAAGTGTGATAATGCATTTGTTTCTCTTTAGCTTGAGGTATTCTGTCTATGAAAATGGTGTATGTTTTGATAATGTAGTAGAATCACATATAACTTCACCATCCACTGGTGGGTTTTTGGATGATACCACGAGGATAGTATGATGCGACAATGATTGCAAAGATGATAATAAACACAATACAGCCAAAACGAGCATCTACAGCATACACATGGTTCATCAGCGAACACATCCCATCTCGCTGCCCCTTCATCTGACACTTCTTGTCACATGTTCGTTGTTGTGATGAGAGTCATACTCACTGCCTGTTTTTAGAAGTTTTTTCAAACTTTTACAAGCACGAACTTGCACAGTTTGTTTTCTATTCCTTCCGAGATGTCCACCTTAATATTCATTAAAGTTGTGCCATTGAATTTCCAGATGGTTATTTAATTTGAACTAATACAAACTTTTGCTAGGAGCATACAAAACATTCCATACCTCAAGAGTCAAAAGAGATAATTTAATAACGTTTTCAGACCTGCTTAACAAAATTTCACAGCCTGATCTTCTACTCTTCAGTATTCTGTCCTGCTTACCTCTACAATCCTCTTACATATTTTGTTACTAGAATGTCTCCCAGCTTTTGTTCTTCTCTTCCTTCTTTTGACTCACGATTTATCTCGGTACACTTGTTCAGGGTCAGCTATCTTCTGACAATCACTTGTTATGATATCTTGCAGTTATTTTTGTTTCTCTATCTCCTTAGTTTTCTTTGCTACATTTCAATGCTTAATAGCCACTTTTACTCTATCAACTAGTTTCTTTCTCTTTAATGCTTCCTTTAGGTTTGCCACACACCTCTACTGCACTGTCCACTTAATGCTGTTTTGAACAATTTCCATTGCTGATAAAAATAAGTTACAATTACTGGATGTTACCAGTACCTAAACATAGAACTGTTGTCAGTTATGACAAAATTAAAGCAGCAAACAGAAATTCTTTCTCCCAGTGTCCATTTGACCACACAATACAATCGAATGATAGTAGCATGTAAACAAATGATACATCACCCATATTCTGCCTGGCAGATAACATGCCAGTCTTTGTAAAACAATGAAAGCAATGATGTCAGTGCCTCTTTCAGATGGTGTACATAGTGTGTACTGCTGTATTTGTCCAACTTCCACATTCACTGTGTAAACATTCAGCTATGCCACAGGGAAGACGTCTGGTCAACTCACTGCAGTGGAGGGCAATTGGACGAATGAAAGCTGGACAGTCCCAAGCTGAAGTGGCCTTGGATGTGGCACCAGTTTTTAGAGTCCAGAAATATGTCCTGAAAACCAGTACAATGACGAGCAAGAGTGACATCCGGAAGAGAGGACAGTTGTTTGGCTATGAAGTCTTGATGGTACAACCACTTGAGCATCTGACCTCACAGCAACCATTGGAACAGTGTATCGAGGCAAATAGTGTTCAGAATGCTTAGGCAAAGAGGCTTTTACTGTCAGTAACCGGGTGTATGGATACCCCTGACGCATGTGTACAGAAGACGATATCTAGAGCGGAGTCAACAACATGTCACCTGGACAGTCAAACTGTGGACCAACGCTCTGTTCATGGACGAGTACCAATCGGTGCTCAGAATAATTCATTACAGATTTGCATTTGACGAGAACCTGAAATACGGTTTTGGCCCTCGGAAAATTGTAGAAAGGGACCAATATGGAGGTGGATCAATAATGATGTGGAGGCATTATAATAATCACTTGAACACCTCTCCATGAAGTAGTAAAGGTATACCAGCAGGTTTTGACATCCATCAGGTATCATGACAAGATCTAAGCACCTCACATTTGTGGGTTTGTTTGAGATGTTGTGGGTACAGAGTTCGTACTGATGGACAATAATGCACTTCCTTAACATCTTCCTGCAAACTGAAGCTATTGCTCACATAGATTGGCCTGCTTGTTCTCCCAACAACTTAAACCTGATAGCGTATGTCTGAGATGCTCTTGGTAGATGAACTGACTCACATCCGGAGTTAAGAGTTGCTGTACAGAAAAAACAAGCAATAATACCGCAAAATGAGATTGATGACATTGTTTACCTCATGATACACCGTTGTTGGGCCTGTATTACAACGGGACCAGCACAATAGACATAATACGCACAAGGAACGCAAGTACAATTAAGTCAGAGGGAGCTATTATACGCAAGCACATACCAGTGAGTCTAGAAATAGATGGAGAGATCTGTGATGAGTCAATTATAGAAGGACCGACCAGAGTGAGCAAAACTCTAAACAGAGATAAAATTAGAGAAAAGTTGGAAGACATAGACAAGGTGATGGAAAGTATCCAAGAGGGAGGAATCGACGATGCGGCAGCTTGGATACAAGACTGCATCACCAGCGCAGCTACCATGCCTTCACACGGGAGAAAGGCTAAACCTTGGTTCGATGAATCGTGTTTTATTCAAAGGAAGGAAACCCTAAGCAAACTCCTCAGCATAAGAGCCACAAAAGACAACACAACACTGGAAGTTCGCACCGGTGGCGCGAATGGAATCAATTCGATTGATGGTTTGTCTCGCTGCCAAGCTCGGTGTAAAAATCAGACAGTACGATATCACAACGGCTTATCTGTATGGTGACCTAGACGAGGAAATATTCATGAAACAACCGAAGAACTTCAGGGAGATGTTAGAGAGCATTGCGATGTCTGGAACTGACGACGAAACCAAGGAGAAGGCCAAGAACATGCTTCGCCAGTTGCAGGGAGGCGACAAGGTCTGCTTACTACAAAAATCACTGTACGGATTGAAACAGGCCGGGAGAAACTGGTATGCCAAGCTACGTGAGGTCTTGAGGAGGTGCGGTGCCAAACCAACCGCATCGGATCCGTGTCTATTCCAAATTGGTTTCGGAAATAACATAACTTTGATTGCCGTTTACGTTGACGACATGATGGTGCTGTCAAAATGCAAAAAGACGATCGCCGAGATCTCCAGAGTCCTGAGTGAAAATTTCAAGGTCGAGAACTTAGGATTGGCCAAACACTTCCTAGGCATCGAACTAATCCAGGAGACCGAATGTATAGCCATGCTACAGCAAGGTTACATTGAAGAGCTTCTCCAACGCTACGAGATGGCCGACTGCAACCCTGTAGTCACACCACTCGACCCTGGAACGAAGTTGAGCAAAAATGAGAATCCCAGTACTGACGAGTTGAAGTTGCCTTACCGCGAATTGGTAGGCACGCGGACATACCTGTCGACAACTACACGCCCGGACATTTTGTTCGTTGTCAGCTACCTGGGACAGTTCAACAATTGCTTCGGAGTCGAACATTGGAAAGCTGCCAAGAGAGTGCTGCGGTACTTGAAGGGGAATTCGAACATCGGGCTGATCTACGAAGCAGACACCGAACCGATCCAAGGATTCGTCGACGCCTACTGGGGAAGCTGCCAAGAAGATAGGAGGTTCTACACGGGGTACGTGTTCCTGCTCGGCGGATGCCCTATATCGTGGGACTCGAGAAAACAAAGAACCGTGGCCCTTAGCACCACGGAGGCCGAGTACATGGCACTGTCAGAGTGCGCCAAGGAAGCTGTGTACTTACGTCGATTTCTGCTCGAGTTAGGCTTCAAAAGACTTAGCCACTATGTTCATCTTTTGTGATAAAGTGCAATTAATTTGGCAAAGAACGCGTTGTATCACAGTAGAAGCAAACATATTGATATCAAACATCACTTTGTTCGTGAAGTCTTTGAGTGTAAATTTTTTGTTTTGAAGTATATCTCTACGAACAATCAAGTTGCTGACTTTCTCACGAAGAATTTAAGTCGAATGAAACATGAACGTTGCTTGAAGTTTGCTGGTTTGGAGAGTGTAAAGATTGTATGAACCTCTACTTGAGGGGAAGTGTTGTAACTTTGGTAGTTTTAATCTTATTTATCAAGTATGCAGTTCTATATATGTAAGGTGCTGCCACCTACCCTTTTATGCTTCAGTTTGTCTAAAGCTCGCACCATGTTCGCACGTGTTTAGTTTGCGCGGTTCCGCTATTGCCATCCATGTACATCAGTTCGTTATTATTATTAAACTCACATCAGTTCGCTTTGCTTATATATCTCTGGTTTCCTTATATCCTCTTACAGGAAGAATACAGACAACACAGGAAACCTACAAAGAACCGATTAGAAAGAAAAAAAGGGACTTCATAGAAGAGACGCAAAGAGCGGTCATTGCAGAAGCAGAAACAGACCCATACCGTGCCCTAAGGCCAAAGATCCAAAGCTTCCAACCAAACATATCATTGGAAACATGGGAAGAGCATATCAAGAACGTCACCTGTGCAACGGAGTCTAGACTCGAAACCAGGCCCCCAGAAGACCGCAATGTGTCAGAACCTATCACAGAAGGAGAGATCACCATGGCCATACAGAAGAAAAGTAATAATAGATCCCCCGGTCCAGATGGACTAAGGAATGAGCATCTAAAACAAACTACTGAGGAACTGGCACCGATATGGACGGCCCTACTAAACAAATGCTTAGAACTCGGGAAAATACCAAACGAATGGAAGAAGTCAACCATCAAGTTACTATACAAAGGAAAAGGGAGTACTGACAACCCTAATTCATACCGGGGAGTAGCGCTAGAATCCGCAGCCCTAAAGCTACTAATAGGAATATTGACAGCGAGAATAGACGAAAAAATAGACCCAATACTACCAGAAGAGAAATGTGGATTCAGGAAGCATAGATCTATGGCTGCAGGAAGCCTATTACGGCACGTAACAACAACGCTAGAGAAACCCAAGAGCAAACTCTATGTAGTCTTTGTTGACTTTACGAAGGCTTTTGACCTGGTAAACAGAAAGCTGCTGATATATAAACTGGAAACACTCATAGGAAGATCAAGGCTGACGACCCTTATATCGAACATATTGGCAGAAAACTATATACAAGTGCAGGACGGAGTTGGACAAACAAAATGGATGATACAAACGAATGGAGTACTTCAAGGGGACCCCTCAGTCCCATTCTATTCAATGCGCTCTCTCACGATGCAGGAGACAAAATAAAGGAATCGACAGAGTCCAAACTGTATATATACGCAGACGACATGGCAATCGCCTCGGAGCAGATAAAGGATTTGCAAGATGCAATCAACATACTAAGCGAATGGGCCCAGGAAAACGAATTAACAATCAACGAGGACAAGACTGAGATGGTCGTCTTCCGGAACGGTGGCAGGCCAGCGGAATCAGACCAAGTGCTATGCAACAGCAAGGAACTGAAGAAAGAAACCATTTCAAATACCTCGGCCTCATGCTCCAGGTTACAGGCCGAAGCTTCAGAATACATACAAGAGCGAAAGCGGCCGCAACAGCGAAGGTCATAAATGACATAAGCCATATTACCCAAATATCCCTGGAAACAGCGATGATGCTCTTCCGAACCAAGGTCATACCCGTACTAACATACGGTTAGGAGCTAACATGGGAGTTTCTCAACTACAAACAACTGGTGGAACTCGAAAAAGTGAAATCCAGGTTCCTCAAAAGAGCCCTCAGAGTCTCCAAGTCAGCCAAATCTCGGCTGGCATATGAATTTCTTTGTGAATTTGTTAATGGCATATGAACTGGCGAGAGAAACATTCCTAATAGAGGACCTTCGGTCACTTCTACTGCTGCCATCCACAGAAAGCTACAGAAAATTACTCCAGGATCTGCAGAGCAAACGGCTTGATATTCCGAAGGAATTCTATGCGACTGATGCCAAGGTGGATAAAAGATGGATGCAACCCCTATCCAAAATGAGACACATCGTGAAGAGACTCGCAGTTCATGGGTTCCACCATAACGTCTGCTCACGAAAGACATTCCATGACCCGAATGAGAGGTGTATATGTGAGCTGTGTAGGAACGAATGTAGAAGTTACCATATCACGACATGCCCCAACAGAACTTCATCAATAGTGGCTTATAGTAAGGACTAGAATTGAATCATAGTATCTAGTAAGTGTACACATCCGTATCGCGTAATATGGCCACCTGGCTGCAATAAAGGCTATTTATTATTATTTACTTTGTTTATACTTCATATTTTATGAAACTTGATACTATATTGTGATTTCTTTTTTAATCACAGGAGGAAAGGAGAAGACAGAGTCTCGAAGCGATTATTTACCATACTGAGAAAGTCATGGGAAGGCCGAGGATGAGGTGGATGGACACAGTGAGGGAGAACATTGCAAAAAGAGAAGGGAAAGTGGAAGATATACTGGAAGAAGGATGAGAGTGGTGGAGAGACAAAAAAGTATGGAGGTCCCTGATTCACACCCCGACCCTAATTACTGGAACCGGGAAATGAAGAAGATGAGGAAAGGATTTCCATTTGTTGCTTTAAATTTGGACACCAGGGTAGATTACTCCACGCCTATGAAATAAGGCATTCCATTGTCACAGACTGTACACTTGTGCCCTGTTTCTCTAATTTAAAGAGACTCTGGGGCTCAAAACAAAGTTATCTATCACAGTGTGCATGGTGCAGCATTGATTTTTTTAACTTATGTATAGGATAGGACAGAAAATAGACATAACTGATAATTTTATATTATTTCTGTGTATGTATGTGGGACAAAAATTGCTCTTTACTCTCTGTTAAAATAAGAACTCGTTGCCACTAAAAAAAAGGCATAAAACTACTGTTTCTTGCAAAATTGTTATTTTTATTATGTCATGGGTAAGACAGCTGCATGTCACAGTTGAGAAACTGCAACATATCATTCAATAATATGTAATTTATGTGCTTACTAGCTGAAGTACCCGTGCTTCGCTACGCATCATAATTAAATTAAATTAAGGTGACAGTGTTAAAACAGGGTATAGGCGAGGTGCTGCGCAGAGGGAGATTAAGGATGGAACATTTTGTCCAACTACACCGCTCGGCGTTGACAGTGTTTTATAGCACAAATTTAGGTTTTACTCGCTAACCGTTGGAGATACCTTTCGGATAGAAAATGTAATTTTAAACTTCGTATATCCCATCAAAAGTTTGCTATTTCTTAGCGTTCTCTTTTTATTTGAAATGGAAATATGAAAGTTTTAAACCAAAGGGTGTAGAGACGTCACTAAAATGGTCACCATCTTTAAATAGGGCAAAGTATTGAAATCAAAAGAAACCTATATGTTAACCAGCTAAATCAGCTACTTCCATGTAAAAATTCATGTAAATCGGACCAGTGGTACTTGCGTGATTGAGTAATACACAGACACACACCATCTCATTTCTTGCCTCGCTTCGCTCGCGTCATAGTCGTGTCATATTGTTATTCAATGAAATGCAGGTTTAACCCCGTTACCACCACTTTAGAACCTGAATATCCAAAAATCCCTCCTTAGTAGACTTTTTTGACACACAACAAACATATCCCCAAAATATCATTCTTCTAACTTTAATAGTTTGGGTTAGTCGATGAGAGTGAACATTCAAAAATCCTTCCTTAGTGGACGTTTTTCTTTCAGAATTTCACCCCTCCCCATAGGCCCCTTAAATTGGATTTATGAAAAAAGGGTCGAACACCTATTTATTTTATTTATTTATGTATTTATTTATTTTTAATCTGATTATTTTCCTCCGAGTTTCAAACTCCTCGCCTATGTCGTTTAAGAGATACACGCTCCGTTAAGAATCTTTCAACCCCCCACTTTTCATCCCTTTCACCTCATAATATACACTACATCGAAAAACTATTAGACATGTGTCAGCTTATTTTTAATGATTAGTATATATGCCAAGTATCAAATCCCCAAATGAAACCACTCGTGAGATATTGTTATTCAATGAAATGCACGTTTACCCCCGTAAAACCTATTTAGAACCTGAATATTCAAAACTCTTTCCTTAGTGGACGTTTTCGACATACAACGAACATATCCCCAAAATTTCATGTTTCTAACTTCAATAAGTTTGGCTGGGCGATGATGAGTGAGTCAGTCAGGACATTTTCTTTCATTTATTTTTGATAATTTCACCCCTCCCCATGAACCCCTTAAATTGGATTTATGAAACAAATGTTCGAACATCTACTTACTTATTTAAAACTGTTTTCCCCCCTGAGTTTGATGAGTGAGTAAGTGAGTCAATCTGTTAGGACACTTTCTATCCTGTTTTTTTTCCCAGAATTTCACCCCTCTCCAAGGGCCCCTTAAATTGGATTTATGAAAAAACGGTCGAACACCTGTTTACTTGTATTTTAAGCTGCTTTACCCGGCAAATTTCAAACTTCTCCCCTATGTCGTTTAAGAGATACACGCTCCGTTAAGAATCCCTCAACCCCCAATTTTCACCCCTTTCACCTCATAATACACCACATCGATAAACCCTTAGACATATGTCTGATTATTTTTAATGATTAGTTTATATACCGAATACTACATCCCCAAAGAAACAAATCATGAGATATCGTTATTCAATGAAATGCACGTTTACCCCCTTAACATCTCTTTAAAACCCGAATAAACAAAAATCATTCCTTAATTGAAGTTATCGACATACAGCGAACATATTCCCAAAATTTCATGTTTCCAACTTTTAATAGTTTTTGCTGGGCGTGATGAGTGAGTGAGTCAGACAGGACATTTTCTTTCAATTATTTTTACCACAATTTCACCCCTCCCCATGGGTCCCTTAAATTGGATTGATGATAAAACGCTTGAACACCTATTAGCTTATTTTTTAAGCTGTCTTTTTCTCCTGAGTTTGAAGAGTTAGTGAGTTAGTCAGGACATTTTCACTCCTTTCTTCCCCCAGAATTTCACCCCATCCCATGGGCCCCTTAAATTAATTTATGAAAAAACGGTTGAACACCGATTTACTTATTTTTTTAGCTGATTTTTTCCCGCTGAGTTTTAAATTTCTCGCCTATGTCGTTTAATAGATAAGCCAACACGCTCCGTTAGGAATGCTTCAACACCCACTTTTAACCCCTTTCACCTCATAATAATACACCACATCGAAAAACCCTTAGACACATGTCTGCTTATTTTTAATGATTAGTTTATATGCCGAGTATCACATCCACAAATGAAATCACTCGTGAGATATTGTTATTCAATGAAATGCAGGTATAACCCCCTTAAGACCCCTTTAGAAACTGAATATCCAAAAATCCTCCCTTAGTGTACGGTTTTGACATCCAACGAACATATCCCCAATATGCCATGTTTCCAACTTCAATGTTTTTGGCTGGGCGACGATGAGTGAGTGAATGAGTCTGGACATTTTCTTTCATTTTTCTTCTTCAGAATTTCACCCCTCCCGATGAACCCCTTCAATTTGATCGATCAAAAAAACCTGTCGAACAGCTATTTACTTACTTTAAAGCATTTTCCCCCCTGAGTTTGATGAGTGAGTCAGTCAGTCAATCAGTTAGGAAATTTTCTTTCCTATTTCCCCCCAGAATTTCACCCCTCCCCATGGGCCCCTTAAATTGGATTTATGAAGAAACGGTCAAACACATATATACTTCCTTTTTATGTTTTTTTTCGCTGAGTTTCAAACTCCTCGTCTATGTCGTTTAAGAGATACACGCTCCGTTAGGAATCTTTCAATCCCCACTCTTCACCCCTTTCACCTCATAATATACACCACATCGAAAAACCCTCAGACCCGTGTCTTCTTATCTTTAATGATGCGTTTATATGCCGAGTATCACATCCCCCAATGAAACCAATCGGGAGATATTGCTATTCAATGAAATGCAGGTCTACCCCCTTAACACCCCTTTAGAACCTGAATATGAAAATATCCTCTCTTAATGGGCATTTGCGTCCCTTGAGGAAGCTGCATACCAAATTTCATTCCAATCCGTTTGGTAGTTTCTTGAGATTTCGTGATGAATGAATGAGTGAGTGGTATTTGACAAATATATAGTAGAAGATGGTGTCAAGTCTTTGTTATGCTAAACTCGGTTGACAGTGCTGTGTGAGTAGTTGAGTAACTAACGGGATTTCAAGTAAAGATCCTCATTTTCTATACCGGTAGTGCAGAGCGCAAATGGCATCCAGTCGGCCGTGTCTCGACTTGAGCTATGTTGCCATGGAAACTTTCTGCCTTGCCATTCCTTCATGAGTATATTTTATGATTTGATTAGCCTGTGCTTGAGTGCAAGTGGGCCGAAATCAGAAGAATGAGAAAGACTATCGAAAATTCATGTAGCCAGCGGTTCCTTCTGGGTCCTAAACTATGTGTATGCAAAATTTGGTTGAGATTGGTGGAACGGTGTAGATTTGTGTACGGAACAGATCCACATACATACATACATACATACAGACTTTCACTTTTATATATAAGATAACAAAAACAAAGAATTTCATCAACTGTACAATCAGTCATTGTCAGTTATATCTTATTGTTTTGTTTACTAATCTTCTATTTCATTCTAAGTTTACATCTCACTTTCAGAATCAGAATCACTTTATTTGGCGTTAAACACAAGTGCAATAGCCATCGTCAGGTTAATACAAAACAATCCTACATTACTTAGCCTACTTATAACAGTATATACAAACAGCTTAGTATCGTTATAACAAAATGTAACCTACTTCTATTGCACTAAGTATTACACCAATCTGCTTCAATACATTCTTCCAGGGAATACCATGGATTCACCAGCAACCACTTTTGCAGCTGTTTCTTAAAGATTTTGGTTGGTAGTTGTTGGAAAGACAAACTCAGTTTGTTAAAAAAATTTATGCCAAGAATTTCATGACTGTTCTGTGTTTTTGAAAGCCGACACCATGGTACCTCTATCTGGTGTGAGTTTCTTGTGCTGTGTGAGTGAACTGTTACCCGTCTGCCTGGCAATTCATGTGGATGTTTATTTTTCATATACATGAGGATATTTAAAACAAAAAGATTTATAACTGTTAGTTTGGAAGATTCAATAAATAAAGGTCTACAGGGTGTGTTAGGAGGAGCATTTGCAATAATACGGATTGCCTTTTTCTGTAATTTTAAGATATTTACAATGTGTGCACTATTTCCAAAAAATATTAATCCATAACTAAAGAGACTTTGAAAGAAAGCAAAATAGGCTGTGTGTAAATATGTCGTAGGAACCTCATTTTTTAAATAACGGAGTAGATACACCACCCAAGTATAAAGCATACAACAGAGATGTATAATAAAACCTAATTACTTTTACCTTACGCATGTTATCCTCCAAATTGTCTTGACTTGTACTGGAAGGATCAGCTCCAAGTTGGCTTACAACTTTACGAGCTAAATTCTTTGTAACATTTGAGAGCATGACGCCAGGTGCAAGTATGGGAGAGTCTCGCTCACCCCTTTCAGATGTATTCTGGTGCAATTGAATACGAAGCTCTTGATTTTCCACTTCTAACTGCCGGGTCATATGTCGCAGATGTTTCACCTCATGCTCATACTTGTTTCTAGAGCTACTTGATTCTTCATAACTCTCTGTGAGGAAGAAAAACAGACTATTTATTCATTTATGTTTATAACTGTACCCGCACAAAGAAATAATTGTAATATTTGAACATTTATGTATGAGGCTATGAATGCATAAATAGAAGGAATAATTAGGGAAGGGGAAGGTCTCAGATATTTTCCACATTCTTAAACTTCTATTAGAAGTAGTTACAACTTCCATCAATTGATAAAGTGGAAAGAGATGTGACACGTTGATTTAAACCCAGACATGCAATAAAACACAGCAGACACTCAGGGGTTTGTGAACACAGTTATGAAAAATTCATAAATTCACAAACTTAGAGAAAGAAATAAATAAGAACCTTACACGAGTTAAAAGGAGGGCTTTAGACATCAACCAATTGATCGAAATACATAGTGAAGAATAATAACCAGTCAAATTTAAATATCCACATGTACTTGGAAGGATCACCCTTATTTTTCTTATTACAGTAGAAACATAATGGCAAGAAGTTATGTTATTTTATACTAGTGGGTATAATTGGCAAGTAGGAATGGGAGAGGGGGAAGATGGCAAATTAAAAATATATCAAAACGGGAAGTAATGTATATATTTTGTACTTTCTCACAAAAACCAAGACCTAGATTAGGCGGTATTGTGGAGTCTATGTCCAGCCTTTGAGACCGGTTGTTGGCTTAATTTGGTCCTTCAACCAGCTGTGACAGGATGGGAAATTGGATTACAGTAGACTGTGAAAGTCAGGAACCATTCAGCATATGCAGGAAATGATTCACATGACTGCACGACAGTATATTTAAGACATGTTTTTTCTTTCTTGGGTGGAGGGCAGATGACATCACTGTTCTGCCTCTTAAATCAATTCAAAATTCAACTTCTTTCTTTGAATTCTAGTGTCTTCACTTTTAGGTTTGCCTTAAATAAGGTATAAGTTATATCTTTCCTTCTTTAGTAAACTATTGTTTAAATGTAGCCTTGGATAAGGTACATTATTATTATTATTATCCAAGTGGAAGGAAGTGTAAAATAAAGGCTCTGCTCTCCTCGAGAATTAATAAACAGTTCTCTTACTTTCTTCTTTTCTTTCTATCTGTAATGTTGTGTGTGTTTTCCCATAACCACCATGGTGTTGTGTTGGCACATAGGGTAACAAGAGTCTGTGTTAGGCTCGGTTTAGGCTTGCTTCCTTGCAGAGCACACATGTCCCCTCCTCTGGGTTATCTTTGTTCTTGGTATGTTTGATCTTGTGAACTCTATGAGCCCATCAACGACATCATCCTATCCTTCCACTTATTTACCATCTGAGTGGATCCAGAAGCCTGACGCAGTAAATAGTAGTGTGAGTTTGCTCATGCTCTCCATGTCGTACATGCAAATAGTATTACATGCATTACTATCGCATTGTGTTCATATGGGAGGCAATCATTATGCAGTTATGCTTACACCCCACATATTAATTCTGAATGAGACATCATTCCTTTCTTTTTCACTTTAATTTAGATAATATATGATTTTCATACCTTATTTAGTCGGTAGCAATGCACGACGTATGACTTGCTCATAACTTTCCTAAAGCACAAAAATTAAACAAAGTACCTGTAATAATGGTCAGGAAAATATCTGGAGATGATGTAGTAATAGATGAACTCCCCCTGTCTATAACCCAACCACCGTCCCAAATAGGATCACGACATATACATGAAATTCCAGCTGTGTCCGCCATTTTCGCCGTTAATTATGCACTAGTACAGTATTGCCAACCCCGTGCTTACGGGGTATAGCGGACGTATAGCAGTCCCAAAACCAAAAAGTCTATAACATAATATTGTGTCATTTTAATCATGTTTTAGTGTGTCCTCTTTTTTAATTCACAGTACAATATGTACATACTAGGCTACACAAGGCCATATACATCAATGTTGTTTTAGTATAATAACCTACATGTTTTTAGTACAATAAGTATTTTTTACACATAGGCATATAACTTAGCGAATTCTGTGATAATATTATTAATTTTAGAATTTAATGGTTAATCTATCCAGATTTTATCGATGTCTTATGATGTTCAAATGTTAAATTAGGTCACTATAAGGACTGAGGAAGGGACCATACGTTCCCAAAACATGTATCATCATAGTTTTCCATGAACTAAGTCTTTGAATTGTATTGAATAGGGCGGAATATAATAAACTTTACTGAATTAAACTTTACTGAATTCGAGTTTGAACCAGTTCGCAATGAATTGTGCAAGCTTGTTGTTTGCCGCTAAAATTAGTGTTTTTTGTTGTTGTTACAAGTTACTTTTGTTATACTATGCATATTTTATTTTTTCCACCACGGAAAGGAGTGTTTCTTGTTTTGTTTTTTCCATAATGAATCTATGTTTTCAATAATAATTTTCATCCAAACCAATACTGTTCTACTGTACATTAAAAAACAAACCTAACCTGGGGCTTATGCCCCAGACCCCCTAGCTTGTAGTGCAATAAGTAATTTTCATCCTGACAGTCATCTAACCAAGTAGCGACCAATGGTTTCGTCCAGACAGTCGTCTAACCAAGTAGCGACCGATGGTTTTGTCCAGATACCCATTTTAGTTCATCAGTACTTTTCGTCCAGACAGTTCTCAAATCTCGCTACAGGGGATTGCGGTAAAGTGAAGTTGGCACCATTGCCTCATCATCATCATCATCTTGCACAGTTTCCAGCCACTGGCCGGGTCTGTTTGGAACACAAGCCTCTCCAACGTCTTCTGTCTTCCCACCATCTCTCAGCCTCCACCCTTGCCCAGTCGTCTCCTCTCTTCTTCACGCTTTCTTCCACCCCCTTCAGCCACCTGTCTCTCGGTCTTCCCCTCGGTCTCTTTCCTTCCCACTTCGTCTCATGTACTCTCCTGGGTATCCTCTTCTCCTCCATTCGTTTTACATGTCCATACCATCTAAGTCTAGATTTCTCTATACCATCCTGTAATGGTTCCTCCTTCATTAATTCTCTGGTCCTCTCATTTCTTATTCTGTCCATCTTTGTAGCTCCAATACTGCTTCTCAAGAACCTCATCTCACTGGCCTGTATTTTGCTCTTCTCCCTTCCTTTCATAACCCAGGTCTCCGAGGCATACGTCAGGATAGGGACATAGTACGCCCGATATATGATCTTTTTGCTGTTCTGAGGGACATCCTTGCTCCATAACATGCTTCTCACACTCCTCCGAAATGCTTCTGCCTGCCTCCCCCGCTCATTTATTTCTCTATCGTTTCTTCCATTATCTTGTATCAGGCTTCCCAGATACTTGAAACTCTCCACTTTCTTCAGCTGTTCCCCACCAATTGTTATTCCCGTTGTGGTTCTTTCCTTCTTCCTTGTTGTGATCACCATCTCGCTCTTATTTATGCTAAATTTCATCCCATACCCTTGTATTATTCCTTCCCACACGTCCAACTGTTCCTGTACCTCCTCCTCCTTGTTTCCCCAAATCATCAAATCATCTGCAAACACCATTGCTTTCATCTTTCCATCCCCAATTACTTGTGCCACTTGGGTCATTATGTCATCCATCACCACAATGAAAAGTAACGGTGACAGTGCACTTCCTTGTTTCAGGCCGTTTCTTTGTTCCAGCCAGTCAGATCTCTCTCCTCCCACTTTCACACAGCTCACGCTTCCCTTGTACATCTCCTTTATCCTCTTTATAGTCCATTTCTCTACTCCTCTATCCTCCAGGGACTTCCATACTTTGTTTCTGCATACACTGTCATATGCTTTCTCAATGTCCAGGAAGGCCATCAGTAGATCTGTTCCATACTCATAGTGCTGTTCTTGTAACTGCCTTACAGCAAAAATCAAGTCCACTGTGGACCTTCCTGCTCTGAAGCCATGTTGTTCTTCCCTCATCCCTCCTTCTATCCTTGTCCTAATTCTCTTTTCCAAAACTTTCTCGAAGATCTTTGCACAATGACTCATCAGTGTTATTCCCCGATAGTTTCTGCAATCTGTTCTACTACCTTTCTTGAAGATCGGGACAACGATTCCTTTTTTCCAGTCCTCTGGGGTCTTCCTTTCCTTCCATGCTGTCCTCATCACTCGGTACAGCCACTGTATCCCCACCTCTCCTGCTGCTCTCACCATCTCCACACTCAACTCATCCACACCCGGTGCCTTCCCTCCTTTCATCTTGTTCACTGCATCTTCCACTTCTTTCCATGTTAAGTCCTTTTCTGTTTGCAGTTCATCTTCCTCTTCCCCGATTTCTTCCTCCTCACCATCTTTTCCATTTGGGTTCAGAAGTTCTTCAAAATATTCTTTCCACATTTTCTTCAGTTCCTCCCTATTTTCTATCTCTTGTCCCCTTTTGTAAACCATTCTAACATAATCCGTAGGATCCTTCCGCCTCTTATTTTTTACCATCCCATACAGGACCTTTTTTGTACCTTCACTATCCTCCTCCATCATCTTTGTCCACTCTTCCATCCACTTCCTTCTCTCCTCAGCCACCACTCTCTTCGCCTCCTTCTTTCTTTCCTGGTACTCTTCCCTAGTCTCTACCGTCCTATTTTGATACCACCTCCTAAAGGCTCTATTCTTTTCCCTTACTATATCTTTTGTCTTCTCATTCCACCATGGTGTTTCCTTCCACCTCTTCTTACTACTTGTCCTCCCACATACTGCTTCTGCTGCACCCACTAGTGTCTTCTTAAATCTAGCCCATTCCTCTTCCACCCCTCTTTCTTCATCTGTTGGAATTCCTTCCTTTACCATTTTGAGGTACTCGACCCTTCTATCCCCTTCTTTCAGTTTCCATATCCTTATACGTCTTTCCTGGTTCTCAGTCCCCTTCTTCTCCTTACTCCCTCTCAGGTTCATTACCAGTAATCGATGGTCGCTATCCAGGTTCTCCGATGGTATAACCTTGATGTCCGTGATGTTCTTATTTAGTTCTCTCTCATACAGTATATAGTCGACCACCGACTTCCTGGTCAAGTCATCACTGTACCATGTGATTGTGTGGCTCTCTCTTTTCTTAAACCAGGAGTTCCCAACTAGCAGGCTGTTCCTCTGGCAGAAGTCCAACAGTCTCTTTCCTTCCTCATTTCTTCCACCCCAACCCTCTGGTCCTAGAACACTCTCATAACCTTGTCTTTCTCTTCCTACATGGGCATTGAGGTCCCCCATAACAATCATATTTCTTCCTACCAGCTGCTTCTGCAATTCCTCTTCAAACTCCTCCTTCTCTTCAGAGGCGCAGCCTACTTGTGGAGCATACACTTGCACTATTTCTACGGTCTCTCCCCTCAGTGCTACTTTCACTTTCATCATCCTATCACTTATTCTCCTCACTTCTTCTTTTAAACCATCTCGTACTACTACTCCCACTCCATTCCTCTTTCCCTCTTCGTTCCCACTCCAGTACAGTCTATAGCCTTTCCTCAGTACTCTCCTTCCATCCCCTTTCCACTTTGTTTCTGCCAATCCCAATAAATCCAACTTCCTTCTTTCCATCATATCCACTATCTCCTCCACCTTCCCCGTCAGCGTTCTTAGGTTTAAAGTTCCAAATCTTAGTCCGTGTGTACAGCCGTGTCGTCGTCTATTAAATCCATCCTGTCCGAGGCTCGTTCCATTTTTGAAAGCATTTGGTTTTATCCACTACTGGCTTGCTGGGCCTATCGTAGCTTCACCAGAGCCCCGTTAGCCGTCACTTTTCAGGGTTCCTGTAGGACCTTCACAGCTACCGTAACGGTCCCGGGGCACACGAAGTCCCCACTGTACTTCGCCCCTACACCATTGCCTCATACAAGCATTATTGACAAATACAAATAATCCACGAAAGCCAATTATTTCTTTCTTCACATAATTACAACGTTACGTGTGTCGTCTGGTGTATTTTGTATCGGATATGTTGGCAACTACTGACATCAATGTGTGCGTATCATTATGAGTGCTCGCTGCGGCAGTTTCACATACTAAAAACGCTACAAACATCTAACGAACATGACTCCAATGGTTAAATAAACAAACACATATATTTACGTGATTTAGCACACATATCCGGTGCATTCGTTGCAGAAGTGATCAAGATTAGTAGTTACAATTGATAATGTCCCCCCTAAAGATTAAATAAGGTATGGAAATAATATCTTGTCGAAATGAAACCAAAAAGGAAAAAAGTGATACGTCGAGCACAATTACTATTCAATCTTCTGGAGGGACATTAACAATTGAAATTATTAACCTTGGTCACTTCTGCACCGACTGCACCGGATATATGTGTTAAATTACGTAAATTTGTGTTATTTATTGCTCATTTAACAACGGCAGCCATGCTTGACAGCACATGTGGATTGTTCAATTATCACCAAAGCACATACACCGAGGTGCACATTTTGATGTCACTAGTTGCCAACATGTGGGACGCAAAATAATAATAATGTTATTGGTTTTACGTCTCTTTTAACTACTGCGGTTTATAGAGACGCTGGGGTGCCAGAATTTCGCCCCGAATGGGATCTTCGACGTGCCAGTAATTCTACTGACATGGCTCCCTCGGGCATAGCACGCGAGAACGTTACCGCTGAGACACGCAGCTAGTCGGTACACAAGATACACCACACTAATTGAAGATTATTGATGAGTGACTGCACCACTGTGCATGACCAACACCAGGGCTGTTATACATGGCTAACGACCTAACAATTATTGGTCTAGACCAGAGTTTCCCAACCTTTTCAAGTTCAAGGCACCCTTGGGAATAACATTATACACCAGGGGCACCCTTCCTCGAATTTAAAAAAATTAAGTTAAAATGTAAATTTATTGAAATATTAGCCTATAATAAGTAACGTACACCATAACATAATACAGTAAACTTTACTACAGTCACTGATTAAAAATACATCAATAGTTTTGTTCGATAAATGATTAATGTGAAACTTGTGATTGATGCTTAGAGCACAGATACATGATACCGGGCCTTACAGTTGACAACGAAACACGCATATCATCCTCAAGGTTATTCAGTCTATTTCTTGCTTTGGATTTTATTGTCACCATAGCAGAGAAGGCTTGTTCGCATAGATAGGATGTTGAAAAGTATGTTAATTGCTTTCTTCATTAGGTTAGGAAACTCCTCTCTCCGTTGAAGCCAAAAGGTAGCCACCAACGCCTCACTCTTGGTGAACTTACCTTCGAGCGTGGAATCAGCGCAAAGATCAATAAATTCATCTCGTTCGCAACCAGTGAAATCTCTTTCTTCAGCACTATTTAAGATATCAAATGGTGAGACAACCCAGTCGAGATTCATAGTGGAAATAGATGGAAAGTACGTATCTATTGCAACTTGCAATCTTGATCTTGATAAGTGATCACAAATGCGGTCTTTCAGCTTACCCAGATCAGATCTCCTTTCTGAACTGCAGACTTCCAAGAACTAAGTTTTCTTTTAAAATCTTTCATTTTATTGGTTGAGGACATTATTGTTTCCTGTAGACCCTGCATTGAAACATTCAGTTAATTCGGTTTATGAAAAATATCTGCAAGATACGACAGTTCCAAACACCAAGAATCACTTAGTAACAGCTCATGAAATGTGTTTTGTTTTTCATCCTTAAAAAAAGTTTTCACCTGTTCTTTAAGTTCGAGAAACCGCTTCAATACACGACCCCGCGACAACCACCTTACTTCAGTGTCAATTAACAAAGAGGTATGGGGTACATGCATTGCGAGACATAACTGTTTAAAAATCCTGCACTTTAAAGGTCGAGACTTCATGTAGTTCACCATTTTCACAACTTCGTTAAACACTGCACCAAAATCTTTATTACACGCTTTCACGACTAATGCCTCTCTATGCAGAAAACAGTGAGTTGTAACAATGGATGGATTTTCATTGAGAGCTCTGGCAGTTGGATGTCCTAGACAGCGATGGCTTGACACACTACATTAAGACCTTAAAATTGCTGGACTCCATCCCGATATGGCCTACGATCGTATAAAATGGCGACAGAGCGCCAGAATAGCAGGCCCTGCCTGTGTGTGGGACAAATGCTAGGAAGCAGAAGAAGAAGCTCTGGCAGTAAAACCTTTAAATTTCCCACACATAGATGATGGAAGCACTATCTGTACACAACAGTCTTTCCAATCAAGATCATGGTCATTGAGAAAGGAATTAATAGAAACGAAAATATCATGGACTGTGGTTGTAGTCTCCAGCGGTCTACAGAACAGAAACTGTTCACTAATATCTTTATCATCAATATATCTCATAAAACCAAGGAGTTGCGGTTTGTCACCAATATCGACACTCTCATCTACTTGCAAAGCAAATGTTCTATCAGTTTTTATTTTCCCCACGACTTGTTTGTTGATATTGCATAAAATTTCAGATATCCTGCAACTGATTGTGTTGTTGGAAAGAGGAACTTTCGAAATTTGATTAACTGCTCCTTCACAAAGTATTGTTAAAATTATAACTTTACATGCAGGGCCTATGATTTCCTCTCCAAGAGTATGAGGTTTCTTTTTTCTTTTTTTGCTGTCAGTTCTGTTACTTTAAATGAGGCTTCAAGAGCATTATCACTTATGGTCATTCGCACAGCTGTTTTCTTCTACCCTTCCAGTATACGTGAAAAATAAATCACACTTTTCTGTGACACACTAGGATGCTTAGTTGTGAGATGCCGCTTCAGTTTGCTAGGTACCATGGCCTCGTTGCTAAGTGTTACGCCACGAACTTAACACACAGAGATAGGGTTTTCCTCGTTCTTAACCACGTAAATTCATACGCTAAGTAACTGTCCTGGTATGTTCTTTTCTTTCGTTGTCTTCTTTATGTGTTGAATTCGACTGTTCACTTTCACTGTCCTGGCGTTTACGTTTAACAATGAACTTGTCCTTAGCTAAACACTGCCAATCAATGTGAAGAAAACAACTTAAAGCGGCATAAGAACGCGTACACTTTTGTATATTGATCTGCCGAAGCCTCGGGACTGTTCGTGAGGAAGCGAGTAGTCTCAGGAATGTTTGGCAGAGTTTGGCTGTCATGTCATCTGCTGGATACTCGCATAACTGAATCGACCACTGTCGCTATTTGCCGTGCATACGAGTAATTAATTTGACTTATTTTATTTCAAGACCTTACAATACTTCAGGCTTAAGTATAGGGTAATTTATTTTTTGTTTTTTCTCAATATCTCGTGGCACCCCTTAGCCAATCATGCGGCACCCATCAGTGCCGGAGCACACGGGCTGGGAACCACTGGTCTAGACTAAAGCCATTGGTCTGGATTCAACAGACTTTACTTTAGCAAAAACACTAATTGCAGTACCATATGAGCGGTTTTGGCAATACTGCATTCGACGATAATTCATGCACATAATGGCAGAAACCGCTGGAATTTTACTATAAGTCATGATTTAAATAAGGGACGGCGGGTGGGTTATGGACTGTGGAGGAGTAAACATCTATTACTACATTTCCTGATTGGGGCAGATGACCTCGTAGTTCCACCCCTTTAAAACAACAATAACTAATATTTCCTGATTTCTTTTTCATCATGTTGGCTAATTATAGTACTTAGGACAATTTTATCGTACAACTGTTGTCTCATTCAGTGTTACCCAACATATTTTCCTAAGCACAAATTGTAAGCGACTTGGGCGAATCTAAGCCAAGTTAAAACAGCCGGTTCAAGGGTATGTGCTGCGATATGTCTAGGGGATGTTTAAATGTAGCAGATGATGTCAGGTATGTATAGACGTTGATGTTCGTTTGTTTAATGTATTCCCTCAAATTGGTGATAGGTAACTATGTTGTTTTGATTATTTTAAAAATATTGGTCAGAGGTATAAAACAGTGTGTAGTTACATGCAGATGCGGTCACGTGTGTTCGAGTCCAACGGTATGCAAGGTTTAGTGGCACATTACGAATATTTACATATTACTTTTAGTTGTTCAATTATTGTTGGAATATGTGACCATGGTTTGTGTTGGTCACACTGTTAAACAGTAAACCTGCTCCATAGAGATATGTTTCTCTTTTGTTTTTGTTTTGGTGTGTATAAAAGAATGTTGTATCACCTTGTTCGTTCAGTTCTGTTCTAGTAAATGTCAAGTACATTAAACGTGTGTTCCATTTCAATTGCCTGTGTGCCTCGTAATCCTACAGGTTATGGGCCCAGGACGCTTCCACTGCGCGAATATAAGTGCGTATGATAGACTGCTCGTTATATGAACTGTGAATTCCGCTACGTATCGAAATCAACATGTCTGCAACCAACACCTCGTTACCGGCTATAGATAAGCTGCGAGGTAGTCTAAATTATGTGGATTGGCCATTCGAGATGGAAAACGTCCTAAGACTCGAAGATCTGTGGAGCTGTATAGTTGGCTACCCGGACGGAGATACTACAACATCTGCGTAGAAAGCGAAAGACGAAAGTCGGGCTAGGGCCAGGCTTAACCTCATGGTGGATAAATCAATTTTCCCAATCGCCATGCCTTGTAAGACCGCGAAGGAAGCCTGGGAAGCTCTTGAAAAGGCATACTCAGATAAAGGAGTGAATCGGCGGATCGTCATCTTGAAGAAATTGTGCAAAGTTAAATTAAAGCACTACAAGAAGATGGAAGAGTATGTTAATGAGGTTATGGGACTTGCTCAGCAACTTGCGTCTATGAATAAGGCACTGGACGACGAGTTTGTGGCAGCTCTTATGCTGTAAGGTCTACCAGATGAGTTTCAGCCTATGATTATGGCTCTGGAAAGTTCCGGAATAGACCTTACTGCAGACACAGTCCGAACCAAGTTGCTACAAGATACTACTTGGAGTGGGAAAAGTACTTCCAAGCCATCCAAGGATTCTGTTCTGTTTTCACGAAAAGACAAGACGAAGAAGAAGCCCTTCTGCTGGAAATGCAAGAAGCCAGGACACTGGATGATGATGATGATGATAATTGTTGTTTTAAGGGGCCTAACATCTAGGTTATCGGCCCCTAGGACACTGGAAGCGGGATTGCAGGAAAGAGGAGATACAGAGCTCAACTCAACGGAAGTCAAAGAAAGACAAGATGAAGCTGGCAACCGATGGACAGGCATTAAGTGCAAGGGCCTCTACAGGGGCCTAGTTCGTTGACTCGGGTGCTACTAAGCATATGAGTTCAAGCAAGACTACGATGGTGAACTTCACTGCTGGTCCTAATCTGGAGATCTGTACAGCAAACAATCAAAAATTGTATGGCCAAGGATCTGGTAATGTAACTGTTCAATTAGAAAATGGTATTTCACAAACCTTGTCCAATGTAGAATATGTTCCTGGTCTCACTGCTAATCTTTTATCTGTGGCTGCTGCTACCCAAAAGGGTTATGTTGTAGTATTCACCGACAATACTTGTGAAGTTTATGATAATAAAAACTTTGTTGCTACAGGTAATGTAGCACTGACTGTGAGTAATGTGGGGGGGTGTTTACCAAGTCAATGCTCTAAGTGCTCAAGCTAATATTTGTACAGAGGACTCAGAATATTCATGGCATAAACGTCCAGGCCATCTTAACAAACACAGCATGAAGTTGTTAAGAGATTGCCTCACTCATGGAATTAATTTCTCAGATAATGGTTTTAAAAACTGTTTTTCATGTGCTGAAGGTAAACAGGCTAGACAACCATTTAAGTCAAGTAAGAGAAAAACTATATGTAAAAATAAGCTAGATCTTATTCATTCAGACTTATGTGGGCCTATGCCAGTTCCATCTTGGAGCAATGCTCGGTATTTCTTGACCTTCATTGACGATCATTCTAGAAAGGTTATTGTGTATTTCCTTGCTAAGAAAAGTGATGTTTTGAATTGCTTTATTGATTTCAAGGCACAGGTCGAGAATCAGTGTGAAAGATCTATTAAGGTCCTATGCACTGATAATGGTGGTGAATTTTGTGGCAAAGCTTTTGAGAGCCTACTTAAATCAGAAGGCATTCAGCATCAAACTACAACTAGCTATTCTCCACAGCAGAATGGTGTAGCTGAACGCATGTAGAGCCATGATGAGCGAGTTTAAAGTAGATAAATGCATGTGGGCTGAAGCAATAAATACAGCAGCCTATCTTGTAAACAGGTCCCCAACCAGAAAAATTCCAGGTAAAGTTCCAGAGGAGATCTGGACGTGTAACAAGGTCAATATGGAGCATCTAAGAATTTTTGGTTGTGTAGCACAAGTTCATGTCCCTGATCAAAGGAGAAACAATTTGGATCCTAAAAGTGAAAAACACATTTTCTGTGGTTATTGTGAGGACAGTAAAGCCTATAGATTCATGCATCCTGTTACTCATAAACTTGTTAGTCCAGGGATGCACAGTTCTTTGAAGATGTGTTCCAGGAGGTGTCTAATGTGTCTCCAGGTAATGTTGGCCCATCCTTGCAGATTAATGAACCTGCAATGTTGCAGATCTCAGTTCCCACTGCCAGTGAGGCAGAACCCGACAACTCAGAAAATGGAGCAGAGTGCATTTTGGAACTTGAAAGCGTATCGCCCATTAGCAGTGCTGGTGTGGCTGAGACTGTTGACTCAGCTGATTTAAGCTATGTCCCTAGTGGAACAGATTCAGACTGCAATGATTCTGTGGGCTATGCCACCATCGTCAATGAGCCAATGGAGGGGGATGCCGAAGGTAATCAAAGGTATCCTAGACGCCAACAAAAGCCTGTAGACATGTCAGACTATGTGACATACTTGACTCTCACTGATGACTGAACCTAGTACAGTTAAGAAGGCACTGTCCATGCCTGATAGGGTTAAGTGGGAGCAGGCTATGAAAAGAGAAATGGAGATACTTCAGTTAAATGACACCTGGGATCTAGTTGATAAACCCCAGGGCAAGAATGTTGTCAGTAGTAAGTGGGTTTTCAAAGTTAAAAGAGACTTTTAATGGAACATTCAAAGGTATAAACCTAGACTTGTGGCCAGGGGCTTCACCCAAAGGTACGGAATAGATTTTACTGAAACTTTCTCTCCTGTTGTACGACACAGCACGTTAAGGATGCTGCTTGCCTTGGCTGTCCAAACAGATCTGAATCTGGTTTCCTCAATGGAAAGTTAGATGAAGAGATCTACATGTATCAGCCAGAAAGTTTTGTCAAGAAAGGTTCAGAGCATAAAGTTTGCAAGTTTAAAAAATCTATTTATGGCTTAAAACAATCTTCTCGTTTGTGGAATGAGAGAGCTCACTCTGTTCTTGTCAAATTGGGTTACAAAAATTGTGCTGATGAACCCTGTGTGTACTTTAAAAAAAGCCCAAGGTATGGTAATTATTGCATTATATGTGGATGATTTCATTGTGGCTTATAATGATGAGTATGAGATCAAGTCATTGAAGACCTGTATTGATAAAGAATTTAAGGTACGAGATCTTGGACCAATTTCTTATATTTTAGGTATTAAAGTAAGGCAAGATGAGAAGAATGGTACAATGTATCTTAGCCAAGAGCAGTACATCAGTGAGATTGCAAAGAAATATGGTATGCACGATGCACGTCCCATTGGTACTCCTTTGGAAACCAAACCAAATCTTGGTGTTTCTGATACAGAAGCTAGTGATCTTCCTTATAGAGAACTCATAGGTTCACTCATGTATTTAAGTGTTTGCACGCGTCCAGATATAAGCTATGCGATATCATATCTAAGTCAATTTAATCATTGTTTCAATGAATCTCACTGGTCTGCTGCAAAGCGAGTGCTGCGTTATTTAAATTGCACAAAAGACTTGTCACTTAAGTTTGTCAGGAATGGAAGTCAATTCATGGAATTTGTTGATGCTGACTGGGCTAATGATAGCACTGACCGACAATCATACAGTGGTTTTGTGTTCAAAATGGCAGGAGATGCTGTACCATGGGGGGCTCAAAAGCAAAAATGCATTTCCTTATCATCTACTGAAGCAGAATATGTTGCACTGAGTAAAGGTGTAAGAGAAGCTGTTTGGTTGAAACGTGTTTTGTCTAACTTTATAGATCTCAAGTCACCCATCATATTAAAGAGCGATAGTCAATCAGCTCAAAAACTGGCAAAAAATCCAGTCCACCATAATAGGACCAAACATATTGACACTAAATATCACTATGTTAGAGATGCTTTGGATTCTAAAGACATATGCATCAAATATGAGGAGACTTCAAAAATTACTGCAGACATCCTAACAAAGCCTCTTCCTAAGCCTAAGCATATTTATTTTTTTAAGACTTGGGTCTTGAATCATGTCCTCTACTCCCACAGGTTTAAGGAGGTGTGTTGGAATATGAGACCATGGTTTGTGTTGGTCACACTGTTAATCAGTAAACCTGCTCCATAGAGATATGTTTCACTTTTGTTTTTGTTATGGTGTGTATAAAAGAATGTTGTATCACCTTGTTCGTTCAGTTCTGTTCTAGTAAATGTCAAGTACATTAAACGTGTGTTCCATTTCAATTTCCTGTGTGCCTCGTAATCCTACAATTATAATCTATATAATAAGAATGAATCGCTAAATGTGTTGCTAAGCACAAAACTCAAGAAGGGCTGGAACAATTGGGCTTCTTTTTTTCTTCAAATAATCGTTAATGTCCAAAGAAGGGTTTTACGAAGAGAAAAATTGGAAAAATTGCCCAGAAAACTAAGAAAATCCCAATTTTTCAGTGTTACTGGTGTGGTGAGAGTTACATGGTGGCCACTCAAATCGGTCAACGATTTTCCAGGAGTTTTCCAGGAGTCATTCCATTTTTCCAGACTTAAAAATAGGTCGGGGGGGGGGGGGCTTTATCGGTTGCCTACTTCAAGACCAAAACAAAGCAGTTGTGTTTGATTTACTTATACAGATGTTGACAAAAATCAGTGGTGATTGCGTTATTCATGCGCAAGCCTACACACAAATGATTTAATTGTTGTTTTAAAAAAGCCTTTGTGACTCAAATATCCACTTAAAAAAAAAAAGAATGCCGCCTGCAATTTTATTGCGGTGAAGTTGTCTATACTTAATATGTTTTACAAAAATACTATCGCCTGTTCTCCCACACAGAAACAGGTAGCCTGAGGAAATTTCTTTCGTTAATGATAGAGTGCTCACCCAAAACCGCAGCGGGAGTATGATTTAAGATGGAAAGACTTTTATAATTAATTAACATTGGCAATTTTCCAGGGGTTTTCAAATTTTTTGTCATTTTCCAGGAGTTTTCCAGACCTAATAAAAATCCAGGAGTTTTCCAGGATTTCCAGGTTTTCCCAGGAGTAGTTGTAACTTTCTACAAGCCCCTCTTCGGCTACTGATTTACAACTTCCCAAAATCACCCTCCTATTGGTGATCGAAAGCACTTTACCATCATATACCACACATTTGAGATGGCAGGGTCGTGGAGTGTTGGGCACACATTTGGTCAACCTAACTGGTATCATTTGGGCGTTCAACTATTAGGTGTAACTCCCTATAAAGAAAACTAATGATAACCTTTAAAATATATGTATTAAAATCAAATTCAAACATATGGCGGGGACTCTCGTCGAACAGACTATGGTTTGCTATCTCTATTTCTCCTCGGCAATGACGAAAACATGTGACCCAGAAATGAATGTTGTAATATAAAGATGTTTGTTACTCACTCACCGACGATCTTGCAGAAAATCTACGAGACATGCTCGATAGATCAGTTCCCCCAGCTTTCCAAGATTTTCCACACGTGGTTGCTATTAGAAGCTCCTACTGTTGCAAATTCGCCTACTGCTACCTCCCAGATCATATTCTTTATGCTCTGCACTTGCCGACTTATATACAGATCAAAGTATACAGAGAGGCTAAAAGCCTACAGTACTTCACAGTTCGTAACGATATATTATATACAGCATCTTGTCCTGCGTAATGAATGCGCACGTGGTTTAGGTTAGAAATGTTTACAAAGCCACATCTCTGCGATAAATGAATGTGTTTCCGTACCAAACTTGAAATGTGCCAACAGATATAACATTGTTCTGATTTGTAGCCGTTTCGAGTACATTCAAAAGCCATGCTTTCAACAAAACAGTTTCTCTAAATAGGCCTACACCAAATTACGAGAACGCGACCTCTCCAACCAGACGCTAGAATAGAAGTGAAGCCTCGCTCGACACGAAAAACCAACCTCTCATCCTGTAAACACATGTTTTCGTCATTCTCCGCCAGGGTAATTATACCCTCCAACCCATACAAAATACACCAATAACCTTGAACCCATGTATTTTTCTTACAACTCATGGCGCGAAACTCTTCTCTGACGTCAGAATCTTACACAATTTATACCAAGCTTTCTTCTAGACAGGGGAAGTTATTTTCAGCCCAATCTAAATGTGGCCTAGAGTTTCCTACTGTTGCAATATCTTGTAGCTTGCCTAACACAATCTCCGTCTTGTATGCTTACATCTCACATACAAATTAAATGAAATATTCCTGGCTGAGTCCCCGAGATACACAAGATATATACACTAAATAAAATGAAATCCTATAACCTAAATGATGATGAACAAGAAAAGGAATGGTATGAACAAATTACCCTAACCTGACTTCTTTCAAGTCAACCATATGAGGGTTTGGGAACATTGTGACCGGAACGGTCACATAGTGGCTACCATGGAGTAACACAGTTTGCAAACAGATACCGCAACAGGCAGAGTCTATGTATGGTGGCAGTAATACAGTTTGCCACCAGATGCCACCAATGTGCAGAGACAATCCAAAGGCTTTAGTTTTCACTAAGGCTAGCGGTCTCTATGATGACAGTTTTTGTTTCACTTCTCAACCGACAAACAACTTCATCAATTTACAGTACTATAAGATGCGTGCGGATCAATTTTGGTCGAAGAACTCGAAATGGTACAAACCAAACTAATTTTCAATCTCATCGGACTGAAGAGCAACGTGATGAGCGAAATGAAACTGAAAGGATTGATATATTACAAACACGTGCAGCACGTCATTCAGCTAATAATCTTGCAGGTTTGAATCGAGCTGCTTTAAGTTACGATGTTCCAATTGACTACAGTGCCTACCAATGCGTTACTAATGGAACTATGAACTCAGTTTGCCCACATTGTAAGGCATTTAAATACAAAAATGAAGTCGCTGAATTGTGTTGTGCAAATGGCAAAGTGAAATTAGTGCAATTGGTTCCACCACCAGAGCCACTGCACTCATTGGTTTCAGAAACAGGAACAGATTCAATTCATTTCTTTACAAATATCCAAAAATATAACAACTGCTTCCAAATGTCTTCATTTTATTTATTTATTTATTTATTTACATAGGTCCCAATGAGCCTGAGCTCGTGTTAGGGACAATCAAGTAACATAGTTACAGCATGGCATATATATAATTTTTGTAATAGTAACTTAGATTGCTAGTGACTAACTTTACAGAGATAATATGGTATGATACATTGCATTGCTTAAGGCTATTCATTCCTTAATAGGAAGTCTTTTGTTTTCCTCTTAAATGTTTTTATAGAGAAACTTTCCCTTATGCCTAATGGTAGCGAGTTGTATTCTTTTATTATAGAGGACATAATTCCTTTAGTTCCAAATTTAATGGATTGGGAATGGCTGGTGAATATTTGATTTACTCCTCTTGTTGCATAGTGATGAATGTCATTTGCATGGGTAAAATGGATGTGTGTGTATCAATTTGTTTTCTAATTTGTATACAAATACTGTTGCTGACATAGCTATTTGTTTTTGCAGTGGCATAATTTTAGTTCCTGAGTACAATTCATTTGAGGGTGTGAGCCAAGGTAATCCAAAGATAGATTTTATAGCACGTTTCTGGAGTATCTCAAGTTCTTTTATCAGCTCCTTCTTACAATATCCCCATATGAAATTCATGTACATTAGATGTGAATGTATCAGAGCAAAGTATATATTTTTCAATTGTTGGCTAGTAAGACAGCTATATCTTAATCTGAAAATAATACCAATTAAAGGGCTGATTTTATGTTTTACATTTTCTACATGATTTTCCCAGGTTAGTGTACTATCTAGTGTGATACCTAAGTATGTTGCCGATTTAACCCTTTCTATTTCTTTGTTGGCCATGTTGACTATGTTTGTGGTCTCAATCTTGTATGATGGTTTATGGAAGAACAAATATTTTGTTTTAGTGATATTGATAACCATTTTGTGTGCTCTCAACCAATCCACCAGCTTATTGAGATCATAATTAATATTTAGCATAATTTCCTGTTCAGATGTTCCCAGATAGAGTATAAAAATATCATCTGCAAATAGTTTAAGCTTGCCTTTCAATTCTAATAATACTATATCATTAATATAGGCCAAGAAAAGAATTGGTCCTAAGACAGAACCTTGAGGTACTCCTGTGTCAATTCTCATTTGAGATCCTTTTACATTATCGATTGCAACATATTGTTTTCTGTTAGTGAGGTAGTTCTTGAACCAATCATGTGCCACTCCTCTGATGCCTGCAAATTCTAGTTTATTAAGGAGAATCTTATGGTTAACCAGATCGAAGGCTTTTTGAAGGTCAATTAGTACACCAGCAGCTAGTTTGTTTTCATCTAATGCCTTTTCTACATCAGTTACTACTTCAAATATAGCACTATCAGCTCCTCTATTTGGAATATACCCATATTGGCAGTTTGCAAAGTAATCATTTTTCATGAAGAAATTCATAAGTCTTCGTTTAACAACGCTTTCTAGAACCTTGCTGATGGCAGATATAATATTAATGGGCCTGTAATTTGATGGGTGGGTTTTGTCCCCTTTTTTGTAGATCGGGACCACCCTAGAGACTTTACAGGCATCGGGGAATATACCAGTCATCAGTGAAAGATTTATTATTTTGACAAGATATGGTATAAGGCCCTCAAGACACAATTGTAGCATGACATTAGTAGTGTTGTCCTCACTTATATTGTTTTTGTGTTTTAGGGAGTTTATAATTGATTGTATTTCATTTGCATCAGTAGGTAACATAAAGATTGTCTTAGTGCTAGTAGTATTTTTATAGCTTGGGACAACAAATGTAGATCGAAACAATTTGATAAACGAATCAACATCCTGAGATCTGAAAAATGCACACTTTGTCACGAACCTGGAGTAAAATGGATAAGGGGCACCTGCTACATTGCAACAAACATGATGTGACTGCTAGAACTTCAGGAAACCTCACACAACTCTATTGGAACGCAAGAAAGCTAATGGATTAGAATCCGGGCTAGCCATAAGAAACAACAATTTCATGCGAACTTTCAAGGCAACATAACAGTCATACTTATGCCCCATAAGTCCAACCCCTCATCCACGTCATGGGAGACGGGCAACGGCACAAAGTAGGGGATTGCCTGTAGGGGCGAAGTACAGTGGGGACTTTGTGTGCCCCGGGACCGTTACGGTAGCTGTGAAAGGCCTACAGGAACCCTCAAAAGTGACGGCTAACGGGCCTCTGGTGAAGCTACGATAGGCCCAGCAAGCCAATAGTGGATAAGACTTTTGCTTTCAAGAAGGGAACAGGCCTCAGACAGGACAGATACAATGGACGACGGACGACCTAGCTGTGTTCATGGACTAAGATTTGGAACTTTAAACATAAGAACACTGACGGGGAAGATGGAGGAGATAGTGGATATGATGGAAAGAAGGAAGTTGGATTTATTGGGATTGGCAGAAACAAAGTGGAAAGGGGAAGGAAGGAGAGAACTGAGAAAAGGCTATAGACTGTACTGGAGTGGGAATGAAGAGGGAAAGAGGAATGGAGTGGGAGTAGTAGTATGGGATGGTTTAAAAGAAGAAGTGAAGAGAATAAGTGATAGGATGATGAAAGTGAAAGTAGCACTGAGGGGAGAGACCATAGAAATAGTGCAAGTGTATGCTCCACAAGTAGGCTGCGCCTCTGAAGAGAAGGAGGAGTTTGAAGACGAATTGCAGAAGCAGCTGGTAGGAAGGAATATGATTGATATAGGGGATCTGAATGCCCGTGTAGGAAGAGAAAGACAAGGGTATGAGAGTGTACTTGGACCAGAGGGTTGGAGCAGAAGAAATGAGGAAGGAAAGAGACTGTAGGACTTCTGCCAAAGGAACAGCCTGCTAGTTGGGAACTCCTGGTTCAAGAAAAGAGAGAGCCACACAATCACATGGTACAGTGATGACTTGACCAGGAAGTCGGTGGTCGACTATATACTGAATGAGAAAGAATTAAATAAGAACATCACGGACATCAAGGTTATACCATCGGAGAACCTGGATAGCGACCATCGATTGCTGGTAATGAACCTGAGAGGGATTAAGGAGAAGAAAGGGACTGGGAACCAGGAAAGACGTATAAGGATATGGAAACTGAAAGAAGGAGATAGAAGGGTCGAGTACCTCAAAATGGTAAAGGAAGGAATTCCCAAATGATGAAGAAAGAGGGGTGGAAGAGGAATGAGCTAGATTTAAGAAGACACTAGTAGGTGCAGCAGAAGCAGTATGTGGGAGGACAAGTAAAAAGAGGGGGAAGGAAACACCATGGTGGAATGAGAAGACAAAAGATATAGTAAGGGAAAAGAATAGAGCCTTTAGGAGGTGGTATCAAAATAGGACGGTAGAGACAAGGGAAGAGTACCAGGAAAGAAAGAAAAATGAAGGAAGCTTGTAGTTTAACGTGACCGTTAATCTCGAGATCATGAGCCATGGGACCCTCCCTTTTACGTGGAATCCGAACCACAGGACATGGCATTTCACTTCGAAAATCTCACATGCAATGACCGGGAATCGAACCCGGACCGCCTTGGTGAGAGGCATACTGATAGACCGCTGAGCCACCATGCCCCCAGGCAAGGAAGAAGGAGGCAAAGAGAGTAGTGGCTGAGGAGAGAAGAAAGTGGATGGAAGAGTGGACAAAGATGATGGAGGATAGTGAAGGTACAAAAAAGATCCTGTATGGGATGGTAAAAAAATAAGAGGCGGAAGGATCCTACGGATTATGTTAGAATGGTGAACAAAAGGGGACAAGAGATAGAAAATAGGGAAGAACTGAAGAAAATGTGGAAAGAATATTTTGAAGAACTTCTGAACCCAAATGGAAACCATGACGAGGAGGAAGAAATCGGGGAAGAGGAAGATGGACTGCAAACAGAAAAGGACTTAACATGGAAAGAAGTGGAAGATGAAAGGAGGGAAGGCACCGGGTGTGGATGATTTGAGTGTGGAGATGGTGAGAGCAGCAGGAGAGGTGGGGATACAATGGTTGTACCGAGTGATGAGGACAGCATGGAAGGAAAGGCAGACCCCAGAGGACTGGAAAAAGGGAATAATTGTCCCGATCTTCAAGAAAGGTAGTAGAACAGAATGCAGAAATTATCGGAGAATAACACTGATGAGTCATTGTGCAAAGATGTTTGAGAAAGTTTTGGAAAGGAGAATTAGGACAAGGATAGAAGGAAGGATGAGGGAAGAACAACATGGCTTCAGAGCAGGAAGGTCCACAGTGGATTTGATTTTTGCTGTAAGGCAGTTACAAGAACAGCACTATGAGTATGAAACAGATTTACTATGAGTATGAAACAGATTTACTGATGGCCTTCCTGGCCATTGAGAAAGGATATAACAGTGTATGCAGAAACAAAGTATGGAAGTCCCTGGAGGATAGAGGAGTAGAAAAATGGACTATAAGGAGGATAAAGGAGATGTACAAGGGAAGCGTGAGCTGTGTGAAAGTGGGAGGAGAGAGATCTGATTGGTTGGAACAGAGAAACAGCCTGAAACAAGGAAGTGCACTGTCACCGTTACTTTTCATTGTGGTGATGGATGACAATGACCTGAGTGGCACAAGTAATTGGGGAAGGAAAGATGAAAGCAATGGTGTTTGCAGATGATTTGATGGTTTGGGGAAACAAAGAGGAGGAGGTACAGGAACAGTTGGACGTGTGGGAAGGAATAATACAAAGATATGGGATGAAATTTAGCATAAATAAGAGTGAGATGGTGATCACAACAAGGAAGAAGGAAAGAACCACAACGGGAATAACAATTGGTGGGGAACAGGTGAAGAAAGTGGAGAGTTTCAAGTATCTGGGAAACCAGATACAAGATAATGGAAGAAACGATAGAGAAATAAATGAGCGGGGGAGACAGGCAGAAGCATTCCGGAGGAGTGTGAGAAGCATGTTATGGAGCAAGGATGTCCCTCAGAACAGCAAATAGATCATATATCGGACGTACTATGTCCCTATCCTGACGTATGCCTCGGAGAACTGGGTTATGAAAGGAAGGGAGAAGAGCAAAATACAGGCCAGTGAGATGAGGTTCTTGAGAAGCAGTATTGGAGCTACAAAGATGGACAGAATAAGAAATGAGAGGACCAGAGAATTAATGAAGGAGGAACCATTACAGGATGGTATAGAGAAATCTAGACTTAGATGGTATGGACAAGTAAAATGAATGGAGGAGAAGAGGATACCCAGGAGGATACACGAGACGAAGTGGGAAGGAAAGAGACCGAAAGGAAGACCGAGAGACAGGTGGCTGAAGGGGGTGGAAGAAAGCGTGAAGAAGAGAGGAGAAGACTGGACAAGGGTGGAGGCTAAGAGATGGTGGGAAGAGAGAAGACATTGGAGAGGCTTGTGTTCCAAACAGACCCGGCCAGTGGCTGGAAACTGTGCAAGATGATGATGATGACTTATGCCCCATATTGCTTTGTTTATTTTATAGTTTTTGTGACTAAAGTAATAAACCTATTTTTTAAATTTACAGATACAAGGCCAAATATATCACCGAGCAGGTTCACTGTTGACCTTGTCAAATGGCTACTACAAATTCCTGCAAATTTATTTCATGGGCAGTTCAATCTCTCTGACTTTGGAAATGGCAAATTCCCTTCAGATGTTTTGACTGGCTGCATTACATTTCCTGATAATTTTTGTCAGTTTACTGATTCAAAAAACGAACTCATTCAAAAGGTGTTCCCAAACGTTGCTTAAAATTACAAAGATCATAATTATTTTGGTTGAGCAAACGAGCTATTTTGTTTGCAAAAAAACATGGAAGTAAATGAATTGAATTTCAAAATTCAAAATGAAATTGCCAGTGATTTGAGGACATACAAATCAGTTGTTACCAACCAAGATGATGTCGTCAACAATCCACCTAAATTTTTTAACTCCCTGGATTTGACAAATTGCCGCCTCACAATCTAATATATAAAAGTGAAAGTCTGTATGTATGTATGTATGTATGTATGTGGGTTGGTTCTGTATACAAATCTACACCGTTCCACCAATCTCAACCATATTTTGCATACACATAGTTTAGGACCCAGAAGGAACCGCTGGCTACATGAATTTTCGATAGTCTTCCTCATTCTTCTGATTTCGGCCCTTTTGCTCTCAAGCACAGGCTAATTAAATCATAAAATATACTCATGAAGGAATGGCAAGACAGATAGTTTCCATGGCAACATAGCTCAAGTCGAGACACGGCCGACTAGATGCCAATTGCGCTCTGCACTACCGGTATAGAAAATGAGGATCTTTACCTGAAATCCCGTTAGTTACTCAACTGCTCACACAGCACTGTCAACCGAGTTTAGCATAACAAAGACTTGACACTATCTTCTTTCTACTATATATTTGTCAAATACCACTCACTCACTCACTCATTCATTCATTCATCACGAAATCTCAGAAACCACCTAACGGATTGGAATGAAATCTGGTATGCAGCTTCCTCAAGGGCCGCAACTGCCCACTAAGAGAGGATTTTTGGATATTCAGGTTCTAAAGGGGTGTTAAGGGGGTAGACCTGCATTTCATTGAACAGCAATATCTCCCGATTGGTTTCATTGGGGGATGTGATACTCGGCATATAAACTCATCATTAAAAATAAGAAGACACGTGTCTGAGGGTTTTTCGATGTGGTGTATATTATGAGGTGAAAGGGGTGAAAAGTGGGGATTGAAAGATTCCTAACAGAGCGTGTATCTCTTAAACGACATAGGCGAGGAGTTTGAAACTCAGCGAAAAAAATCAACATAAAAAGGAAGTATATATGTGTTTGACCGTTTTTTCATAAATCCAATTTAAGGGGCCCATGGGGAGAGATGAAATTCTGGGGGGGGGAACAGGAGAGAAAGTGTCCTAACTAATTGACAGACTGACTCACTCATCAAACTCAGGGGGAAAAACTGCTTTAAAGTATGTAAATAGCTGTTCGACAGTGTTTTTTTTTTTATAAATCAAATTTAAGGGGTTCATGGGGAGGGGTAACAATCTGAAAAAAGAAAATTGAAAGAAAATGTCCTGACTCACTCAATCACTCACTCACTCATCATCGCCCAGCCAAAATTATTGAAGTTAGAAACATGACAGTTTGGGGATATGTTCATTGTACTGTACGTCAAAACCGTCTACTAAGGGAGGATTTTCGGATATTCAGGTTCTAAAGGGGTCATAAGGGAGTTAAACCTGCATTTCATTGAATAACAATATCTCCTGATTGGTTTAATTGGGGGATGTGATACACGGCATATAAACTCATCAATAAAAAGTAACAAGACACGTTTCTGAGGGTTTTTCGATATGTTTATGAGGTGAAAGGGGTGAAAAGTGGGGATTGAAAGATTCCTAACGGAGCGTGTATCTCTTAAACGACATAGGCGAGGAGTTTGAAACTCAGCGGAAAAAAATCAGCATAAAAATAAGTAAATATGTGTTTGACCGTTTTTTCATAAATCCCATTTAAGGGGCCCATGGGGAGGGGTGAAATTCTGGGGGAAACAGGAAAGAAAGTGTCCTAACTGATTGACTGACTGACTCACTCATCAAACTCAGGGGGAGAAAACTGCTTTAAAGTAAGTAAATAGCTTTTTTTTTTTCAATCAAATTGAAGGGGTTCATCGGGAGGGGTGAAATTCTGAAGAAAAAAAAATGAAAGAAAATGTCCTGACTCATTCACTCACTCATCATCGCCCAGCCAAAAATATTGAAGTTTGAAACATGGCATTTCGGGGATATGTTCGTTGTATGTCAAAACCGTACACTAAGGGAGGTTTTTTGGATATTCAGGTTCTAAATGGGTCTTAAGGGGGTTAAACCTGCATTTCATTGAATAACAATATCTCACGAGTGGTTTCATTTGTGGATGTGATACTCGGCATATAAACTCATCATCATCATCATCTTGTACAGTTTCCAGCCCCCAGGCTGGGTCTGTTTGGAACATAAGCCTCGCCACTTAGTCCTTTCTTCCCACCACCTATACTACTGTACCTTATTTTGTATTTAGTTTCAAAACTGCATAAAATATTCAATTTATAAGTTTTTCATGTACGAATGCAGTAGCTTCTCTGGTATGAAGAAGCTATCTACATTCAGAGATTGTATCAAGTGCAGATGCCACATTATTGTAACAGTTTTGACTTCGTAAGCTTTTTAGTTTGCCTATGCTACATAGTTCTTAATCATTGAGCCGGAATCTACATCTTGGCAGTTCTCAAAGATATGTGCTCATCTCCAACATGAACTTAATTTCAATGAAGCACATATTAACATGACTTGTTGAAAGCTCACTTCAGTCAGTAGATGCATTTAAAGCTCTGTTGATCAGGCCTCCTAGACTCTAGAACTTCACCTTTCATCAATCAGTTTCACTTTCATTTACAGTTTATGTTGTGACTATTTACTATTATAATACAAGCTCTTCTGCAGCTATTTTATTTGTATCAGACCTCAGCGCCTTTATTTCCTTCAAATATATAATTAACATCATTACAGCCTTCAATATTGTCATTGTGTGGAGTTCCCTCTTCCTTCTATCCATCATTATTGCATACTTGAGCAAGTGTTTACCACACTTCTCTACCATCAACCTTCCATCTCCCTATATTTTGCCCACCACAAAATATTCCAACAGGTCTAGGAGTTTTGCGAAAAATCCAGTATCTGAACTAACTTGAATTGAAACAATTCAAAACATTAATGTTTTTATTTTCTGTGCACAAAAATGATGGAAAAAAATCTTTCAAGTCCAAGGAGAGAATGACTCATGATGGGCAAGTTTCAATATCAGAAGAGTAGGAAAAAAAATACTGAGAAAAATAAAGGATTTAAATATTCCCAATGAAACCACCAAGAGACATAATTATCAGAGATACCCTAGAGGCAAATGAAACATGGGGAGAATGTTCAACAAGGAGGCAATTAAAGCCTTTTCAATTCCAATTGGTTCTAAATATTGTCTACTGCCACATACCAACAATGAACACAAATTGGAGCAGATGCCCCATGTGATTCTTGATGGCTCTGAGTTTGGTCAACGAGCTCAATAAGGCCACGTGTCACTTCAGGTACTTCCCCTTCCACAGTCGGCCAGCCATTATACTGAAACTGTGTCACCAATGTGTTCTCATCAGTCAGAGCATTTCATCATCATCATCTTGTACAGTTTCCAGCCCCAGGCTGAGTCTGTTTGGAACATAAGCCTCGCCACTTAGTCCTTTCTTCCCACCACCTCTCCGCTGTCACTCTGGTCCAGTCCTCGCCTCTCTTCTTGACACATTCCTCCACTCCATTCAGCCATCTATCTCTTGGTCTTCCCCTTGGTCGTTTCTTCTGCATCTGCATCTCATGTATCCTCTTGGGAATCTTCTTCTCATCCATTCTCTTTAAGTGTCCATACCACCTCAGTCTTGATGTCTCAATCCTACCTTGCAAGGGCTCCTCTTTCACCATTTCCCTGACCTTTTCATTCCTCACCCTGTCTCTTCTTGTTACTCCGATCCTACTTCGCAGGAACGTCATCTCATCTGCCTGTATTCTGCTTATGTCTCTTTTCTTCATTGTCCACGTTTCTGAAGCATAGGTCAGTATCGGGATATAGTAGCTTCTGTATAACACTTCCTTGCTTTTTTGTGGGACATCTTTATTCCACACTAAGCTCCTAATGCTTCTCAGAAATGCTTCTGCCTGTCTGCCACGTTCCGTAATCTCTTTGTCATTTCTCCCATTTTCCTCCACTATACATCCCAAGTACTTGAGACTTTCCACCTTCTTCAGCTGTCCACCTCCAAGTGTTATCCCACTCATTGGTCTGTCCTTTTTCCTGGTCGTTAACAGGATCTCACATTTACTGATGTTGAACTTCCATCCGTACTCTCCCACTGATTCTTCCCAAGCCTTCAGTTGCTCCTGAATTTCCTCCTCCCTGTTTCCCCAGACCATGAGATCATCTGCAAACACCATTGCTTTCATCTTATCTTCTCCTATCTTTCCTGCTATCCGTGTCATTACCTCGTCCATAACCACAATAAAGAGAAGGGGTGACAGCGCACTACCCTGTTTCAGGCCACTCATTTGTCTGAACCAGTCTGTTCTTTCCCCTCCAACTTTCACACAACTCACACTTCCACAATACATCTCCTTCACTCTGCCTACAGTCCCTTTTTCCACTCCCATGTTTTCCATTGCTTTCCAAACCTTCTCCCTACACACACTATCATAGGCCTTTTCGATGTCCAGGAAGGCCATCAACAGATCCTCTCCAAATTCGTAGTGGTGTTCCTGGAGCTGTCTCACTGAAAATATGAGAACCACTGTTGATCTCCCAGGTCTGAAACCATACTGCTCCTCTCTCAATTTTCTCTCCACTTTGGCTCGTATTCTACTTTCTAATATCTTTTCATATATCTTGGCACAGTGAGGTATGAGTGTGACCCCCCTGTAATTTCTGCACTCCTTTCTGCTTCCTTTCTTAAATATTGGGACAATTAATCCTTTCTTCCAATCTTCTGGGGTCTTTTTCTCCTTCCATATCACCCTCATCACACGGTACAGCCACTGTTTCCCAACCTCCCCTGCTGCCTTCACCATTTCAACACTCACTTCATCCACTCCCGGTGCCCTTCCTCCTTTCATCTTGTCTATAGCCATCTCCAGTTCTCTCCAATTCAGGTCCTTTTCCATTCCTGTGTTGTCTTCTCCATCTTCCAATACATTGTCTTCCTCCCTATGACCATTTGGATTCAGCAAATCCTCAAAGTACTCTTTCCACACTGTCTTGAGTGTTTCTTTGTTGTGTACCTCATTTCAGTTTTTGTCCATCACTACCACATCCTCTCGCAGACCTCTTCTCTTACTTTTGACCATCCCATAAAGTACTTTCTTATTTCCTCTGATGTCTTCCTCCATCATCTCTGTCCACTTTACCATCCACTTCTTCCTCTCCTCTGCGACAATCTTGTTTGCTTCTTTCTTCTTTATCTTATAATCTTCCCTTGCCAGATCAGTTCTTTCCTGGAACCACACTCTGAAAGCCTTGTTCTTCCTTCCCACAGCTTCTTTTACTCTCTCATTCCACCATGGCGTCTCTTTACACCGCTTTCTGTTGCTAGTTCTTCCACATACTGCCACTGCAGCTTCCACCATTGTGTTCTTGAACTGCTTCCATTCCTCTTCCCCTGTTTTAGGATTGTCTGTTGGCATCCTTTCCCTTATTATCTTCTGGAATTCTTCCTTGACTTCCTTTTCCTTGAGTTTCCATACTTTGATTCTCCTTTCCTGGTACTCTGTCCTCTTGCTATCCTTAACAACTCCCAGGTTCATTACAAGTATTCTGTGGTCGCTATCTAAGGCCTCTGATGGTATTACCTTTATATCTCTGACACTTCTCTTCATTTCCCAGTCGTACAGCATGTAATCTACCAAAGATTTCTTTGTTAAATCACTGCTGTGCCACGTTACCTTGTGGCTTTCTTTCTTCAGGAACCAGGAGTTGCCTACCACTAAACCGTTTCTCTTGCAAAAATTGCATATAAACTAATCATTAAAAATAAGCAGACATGTGTCTAAGGGGTTTTCGATGTCGTGTAATATTATGAGGTGAAAGGGGTGAAAAGTGGGAGTTGAAGGATTCCTAACGGAGCGTGTAGGCCTATCTCTTAAACGACATAGGCGATAAATTTGAAACTCAGCGAAAAAAAATCAGCTTAAAAAGTAAGAAAATCGGTGTTCGACTGTTTTTTCATCAATTAATTTAAGGGGCCAATGGGGTGGGGTGAAATTCTGGGGGAATAAAGGAGAGAAAGTGTCCTAACTGACTGACTAACTCACTCACTCATCAAACTCATGGGAAGAAGACAGCTCAAAAAATAAGTTAATAGGTGTTCAAGCGTTTTTTCATCAATCCAATTTAAGGGGCCCATGGGGAAGGGTGAAATTCTGGTAAAAATAATTGAAAGAAAATGTCCTGTCTGACTCACTCACTCATCACGCCCAGCGAAAACTATTCAAGTTGGAAACATGAAATTTTGGGAATATGTTCGCTGTATGTCGAAAACGTCAACTAAGGAATGATTTTTGTTTATTCGGGTTTTAAAGAGGTGTTAAGGGGGTAAACGTGCATTTCATTGAATAACGATATCTTATGAGGTGTTTCTTTGGGGATGTGATATTCGGTATATAAACTAATCATTAAAAATAATCAGACATATGTCTAAGGGTTTATCGATGTGGTGTATATTATGAGGTGAAAGGGGTGAAAATTGGGGGTTGAGGGATTCTTAACGGAGCGTGTATCTCTGAAACGACATAGGCGAGAAGTTTGAAATTCGGTGGGAAAAAACAGCTTAAAATACAAGTAAACAGGTGTTCGACCTTTTTTTCATAAATCCAATTTAAGGGGCCCTTGGAGAGGGGTGAAATTCTGGGGAAAAAACAGGAAAGAAAGTGTCCTAACTGATTGACTCACTTACTCACTCATCAAACTCAGGGGGAAAACAGCTTTAAATAAGTAAATAGGTGTTCGACCGTTTGTTTCATAAATCCAATTTTAAGGGTTCATGGGGAGGGGTGAAATTATCAAAAATAAATGAAAGAAAATGTCCTGACTGACTCACTCACTCATCATCGCCGAGCCAAAATTATTGAAGTTAGAAACATGAAATTTTGGGGATATGTTCGTTGTCTGTCGAAAACGTCCACTAAGGAAAGAGTTTTGGATATTCAGGTTCTAAAGAGGTGTTAAGGGGGTAAACGTGCATTTCATTGAATAACAATATCTCACGAGTGGTTTCATTTGGGGATGTGACACTTGGCACATATACTAATCATTAAAAATAAGCTGACACATGTCTAATGGTTTTTCGATGTAGTGTATATTATGATGTGAAAGGGATGAAAAGTGGGGGTTGAAAGATTCCTAACGGAGCATCTATCTCTTAAACGACATAGGCGAAGAGTTTGATTTTCTCAGAGTTTCAAACAGCTTAAAAATAAATAAATAAATAAATAAAATAAATAAATAGGTGTTCGACCGTTTTTTTTTCATAAATGCAATTTAAGGGGCCTATGGGGAGGGGTGAAATTCTGGAAGAAAAACGTCCACTAAGGAAGGATTTTTGATGGTCACTCTCATCGACCAACCAAAACTATTCAAGTTAGAAGAATGATATTTTGGGGATATGTGTGTTGTGTGTCGAAAACGTCTACTAAGGAGGGATTTTTGGGTATTCAGGTTCTAAAGGGGTGTTAACGGGGTTAAACCTGCATTTCATTGATTTATTTAGCATATGGCTTATAAGACAATATCGGTAATATATATGTACATATTTACAGACGAGAAACAAAGTCATTTGTGCTTCACAATTGAATGTCTAAGTTTTCAATCCAGCGTACAGTATCTGGAGTTGCCAGCAGGAAGTCCACTTCACCAGCGTGATAGGCTCGAATCTTACATTCTTTGACAATGTGGTGAATAGACTGGTGTGGAGCTCCGCAGTCGCAGTCTGGATTAGGTACCTTTTTCCACTTGTGGAGGGCGTCTCTGCACCGGCCATGGCCTGTTCTGATTCTATTCAGGGTGGTCCAGGTCTTGCGTGGTAGATGGAATCCACTTGGAAGTCTGGGACCTGAGAAGATAGTATGCAGGCACACATCTGTTGCTGCTTCCCACCGACCTTTCCACTGTTCAAGAGAATTAAAAACTTAAGCATCCATGTCAGCAGCATCACGCAGAGTTGGATGGCGTGATTTTAGTCTTTTAAGATGGCAGGTCACTATGCACGGGTAGACTAGGATTCCTGGAGATCTTGTGAAATTCCCTCATAAGGGCATTAGATCGACGTAAATCAGATGGCATTATACCGGTTAGCAGTGGAAGCCAATGAACTGGAGTAGATATGATTGCGCCAGATATGATGCGCATTGTGGTATTAAGCTGGGTATCGACAAGCCTTGTATGATGACTGTTCAACCAAACAGGTGCACAATACTCAGCACTTGAGTACACCAAACCCAAGGCTGAAGATCGCAAGGTGATTGCTGAAGATCCCCAGGTAGTTCCACACAGCTTATGGAGGATGTTGTTTCGAGTCCTCAGCTTTTTTGCCAAGTTCAGTAGGTGTTGCTTGAAGGATAGTGTACGATCCAAGATGACTCCAAGGTATTTTGGGTTCCAATTATGACGAAGAATTCCGCCTCTGAAACTTACAGTCAATTTCATGTTCGCCAAACGATTATTTAAATGGAAGCAAGACACTTCTGTTTAACTCACACTGGGTTGAAGTCTCCAGATTTTGAAGTAATTTTCCAGTATAGACAAGTCTTTGGTCAGAATCTCTTCAGTCGTCTCCATTACCTGATGTTGTACGGCTAGAGCCAAGTCGTCGGCATAGCAGAATTTTCTGGATGAAGTGTCGGGAAGGTCAGAGAGATATAAGTTGAACAATAATGGTGAGAGAACTGATCCTTGGGGCAATCCGTTGTTTAGCTTCCTCTCCTTGCTTATCTTGCTTCCAGTGATTACTTGGAACTTCCGATCACTTAACATATTGTTAACCAGTTGAGCCATTGTTCTGCAGGGTATGATTCGAAGAAATTTGTAGATAAGGCCTTCCCTCCACACAGTGTCAAAGGCAGTAGTAAGATCAACAAATGCTACAGATGTTTTCAGCTTCATTTGGTATCCTGCCTCTATGAAGGATGTAAGAGAGTTGCTCACGTCCGCAGGTTTAACCTTCAATTGCCCTACACGTGCCTCCTGGGTGGTGCTAAATGAGCAAGAGCGAATACAGGTAGCCACGACTATCCACAGGATCTCCTGGCAATGACATATCGACAAAATAATATAAACAGTTCTTCTCAGAACTCATTAACGAGAAACATTGGACCATCTATCAGACTCCTACAACTGAATGTCGAAAGCATTAGCAAAGCAAAGGGTGAATATCTGTCGAAATTCTTGCTGGACAACAACATCGATATTGCCGCCATTCAGGAAACTCATGTTTCCAGCGAAGAATCATTCCGAAGCAGAGGTTGAATTCCTGGATATACTACACTTGGTGCAACTTATCATGAGGTATATGGAATTGCTACGTATGTCCGGAGCAACTTAAACGAGGCTGCACTAATTTCTGTTAATGTGAAGGAAGATATACATACGGTCGTCATACAAGTGCATTTCATTGAATAACAATATGACACGACTATGACGCGAGCGAAGCGAGGCTAAAAATGAGATGGTGTGTGTCTGTGTATTACTCAATCACGCAAGTACCACTGGTCCGATTTACATGAATTTTACATGGAAGTAGCTGATTTACCTGGTTAACATATAGGTTACTTTTGATTTGAAAACTTTGCACTATTTAAAGATGGCGACCATTTTAGTGACGTCACTACACCCTTTGGTTTCAAACTTTCATATTTCCATTTCAAATAAAAAGAGAATGCTAAGAAATAGCAAACTTTTGATGGCATACACGAGGTTTAAAATTACACTTTCTATCCGAAAAGTACCTCCAACAGTTAGCGAGTAAAACCTAAATTTGTGCTATAAAACACGGTCAACACCGAGCGGTGTAGTTGGACAAAATGTTCCATCCTTAATCTCCCTCTGCGCAGCACCTCGCCTATCCCCTGTTTTAACTGTCACCTTCACATTTTAATTTATTTATGACGCATAGCGAAGCACGGGTACTTCAGCTAGTATTCAATAAAGGTCGGATCGGTGGTCTAATGTTGCAAAATATCAACCACGTCTTTGTAACGGCACACGGCTAGCGGTGAAACAATTAATGAACAACGTGATCGAAGCAACAATTCTATTGAGTATAACAAAATTCAAAGTTTCTGCCTAATCAACACACATTTATTATTTTAGTTAGCGTCTTCTGGGTACATGTTTCGGAATTTGTTTCAATTCCTTCTTTAGCCCTTCATAATTAATGTTAGGAACATCATTACATAGACCAAAATGACCTCGTCCATGTAGAAACATATCACACTAATATTAAAACATTATAAAAACTACTAACAATTTAAAACAAGACAAGCTTATAGACAATAAAACAATAAAACATTCCTGCTGTTAACAGCCACTTAATTATATAATCACTATTATGCACATTCCTGTTAGTTGTGCGATGGTCAAATTACGCAGTCGTATAAATCACTTTTGTGTCAAGAAAACAAAGAGCATATTTAGTTAGTGTCCATGACCCAAATAACTTGCTGTACTGGTGGGTAAATGTTGACGTAAGTGGAAACTTTGGTTCCGGCACTTTCTTTGAAAGTGCGCTGACATGTGTTTACAGATAAGAAAACGTGGAAAACTCATTCGACTACTTGACTTGGAATTTGCACATTAAGTGGATGTTTTATCTTGTGCTGAGAGCTCCACGGACGTAGGAACGATCTGAAAAGCAAAGCGCCTATGTCATGATATGGTGCTGGGTGATCGGCTCCTACACCGACGTGACTGCTGGTGCAATGCGATATAAGTAGGTCAAGTGCCTGGCTGTTTGTAGTCCTATATGTATGCAACTAATCCACTAGTGCTGTGAGCGGAGCACTAGTGGATTAGTTGCATACATATAGGACTACAAACCATATAGCATTACAATGAATATATCATTTAACAGAGGAATTTTCTTTGGAACTGGTCAGTATTATTACATGTGCAAGAAGTATTTCATTATGTGGCAATAAATTATTAGCCACGCCCAAGAATTGTGATCATGTGAGGAACACTCTTACGCCAGTGAAAACAGCAGTATTTTTGATGGAATTTTATCCTCATAGTGTTGATTGGAATCAGTGTTTTCAATGATAATTATTTGCCCCGAAGAAAGAAGATTACAATTTGGCACATTGTCTTCACGGCATCAACTTATGAAATTACTCAATTTGCAACGGGGGTTAATTATGGTTCAGTGAGGGATTTGAAGATCTGTCAAACATTTTCCATCAACTACACAGTCAGTCAGGGTTATTTCTGGGTAGTGATATGCTGATATCCTTTTGACCATTTTCTTAGTCACTATGAAGATATTAATATTGCGGCTACTGAAAACAGATAGTTTCTTAACAACTTTTGGTAGCAGTAGAAAATTAACTCATTTCATGATGATGATGTAGTGATTTGAATTATTCTGATATTTGCATGCAGAACAGACTGGTTTGGAGTTCAATACATTGTTGTTTTTTTTTTTTGTTTTTTTTTGACAGCATGACGTCTGTCGGGTCATCTAGTAATAATAATTATTATGGTAGTTGTTCAATTAAAAAGGTCTCGTTAGCACAAAGTATGCATCGTAATATGTTGGTTTTCTTTTTAAATGATGCTAGTTTTCTCAAAATAGGCCCACCTGCTTGTTTGGAAATGATATTGAGATATTCACTACAACCAGTAGGCCTATGCCAAGTAAAGATCACATAATGGACTTTTTCCAAACATTTTAATTGCTAATTTTGGTCTATTTTCCCCCACTCTAAACTCCCTATTCCCAACACTTCCCATTAACTAGCCATGTTGTGTGCATAGGTAAACCTTTCATGTCCTCCATGATGTAATCAATGTTGCCATTTTGTTTGCGTATCACAATCTATATTACTCTTACAAAGCCCATAGCAGGTGCAGAGATGCAAGTGAAAGAGACTGCCAACGTGTGAATAAGATGGACCTCCACACCAGACAATGCTTGACATAGTAAGCAATTCAAGGTGAGGGTTTATCAAGGAATCTGAACCAATTTTCTGTAGCCCACTGAAGAAACACTGTAGTGGCTAAAGAATCTAGATGCCAATTGTGATCAACACCTAATTTTATGTATTTAATTTACACTAAGTTAAATAATAAATACCCATAATTTGAACCCACAAACAAATTGATCAAGAACCATCAATGAATGGGTCATGAATCTCACTAGCAACTTGGCTGTAAATTTGTGTAACCTATTAAGGGGCAGATGACCTCGTAGTTCCACCCCTTAAAACACCAATAACTAAATTAGTGTACGGTAAATGTAAAAATTTATAAATGGTTAATTGTAGCCTACTATTGGTATGCTTACAATATTGTTGAGACACAAGTTAGTAGGCCCTAATTAAATTGGTTATGACACATTTTCAATGCACCTTTGCAAAAGGGGTTAAGTTTCATTTTCGTACGGTATGCAAGTATTATTACTATTGTTCTGTGACAGGGACATTTAATGGCACGTAAACTATAAGTTTTATAGTTCCCTCACTTTCCTGGTTAATGAGCGGCGGCGACTCAAACGTAAGACCGTAGAACGCGCCGACAATAAGCATTGCTCGCTACTGACCAATAGCTGACGGTTGTTGACCAATAGAATGCTCCCTCTATCATTCCACGTGGACTTCAAAGTCCCGCCCTGGTGGCTAGCTCACGTGTCACGCAGGTATCAGGTGTCCAGTGAACTGCACATCTGCACGTAGATCTGTCCAGTCTCGCTGCTTGCTCTGTGGCTACGGTGGAAAGTTGACAACTCTGTGCCTCACGCAGACATAGATTGTTCACATATCCGCCCAGCTAGATTTCAACTTCAAGCCGCATGTTAACAAGGAAAGTGCAAGAACTATATGGATGATGGATTAGTGGTGTTATATTGCCTGAGCAATAGGTCCTCAACCTGTGGATTTTTTACTTTCTCTACTCACCTTGAACAAGCTGTTGAAGGGTAGCTATTTCTTCGTGGCATTTTCTCTCAACTTCCCGCTCGCTCTCCATATGTAAACCTGCCACAAGCAATTGACTTTTTGATTCATCTAACTCTGCATGCAATTTCTTCACTTCTTCAAGAAGATGGTTAAGCTCGGCAGTTTGACGTTTCACTTCTTCTGATGATACAATAATTTATACATATTAGGAATGAAATAACAAAATCCGCAGAAGAAAACATTGGTAGGAAAGAGAGAATAGGTAGAAAACCGTGGATCACTCAGGATATACTCGAATTGATGGATGAAAGGCGGAAGCACAAGAATGTAAGAGATGAAAAGGGGAAAGCAGAATACAGACGTCTGAGAAATGAGGTTAACAAGAAGTGCAAGGAAGCGAAAGAAGAATGGTTGAAAGAGAAATGTGCTGGTATAGAAAATTGTCTGAAATTAGGAAAAGTAGACACAGCTTATCGAAGGATTAAGAATACTTTTGGGGAAAAGAAGACTAAGTGCTGTAATATTAAGGACACAAATGGAAAGCCTCTAACAGATAGGGAAGAAAAGGTTGAGAGATGGAAAGCTTACATAGAGAGTTTGTATAAGGGAAAGGAGATTGAGAATCATGTAATGGAAAGGGAGGAGGAAATTGATGAGGATGCGAAAGGAGATTTAATATTGAGATCAGAATTTGATAGAGCTTTGGAAGACTTAAGCAGGAACAAAGCACCAGGCATAGATGATATACCGATTGAGTTGCTACGCTGCATAGGAGAGGAAGGTCTGATCAGGTTATTTCACTTGGTGTGTAGGATTTATGAGACAGGAGAGGTACCCCCTGATTTCAAGAAGAATGTAATCATCCCTATACCAAAGAAAGTGGGAGCTGACAGATGTGAAGATTACCATACAATCAGCTTGATTACTCATGCTTCAAAGATCCTGTCTAGAATAATTTACAAGAAGATTGAGAGCCAGATAGAAACGGAGTTGGGTGAAGACCAGTTTGGTTTCAGGAGAAATGTAGGAACAAGGGAAGCTGTACTAAGTCTTAGGCTGATTTTGGAAGGTAGAATAAGGAAAGATAAGAGAACGTTCATGGCTTTTGTAGACTTAGAAAAGGCTTTTGATAACGTTGATTGGACTAAATTGTTTGACATTTTGAAATCGATTGGAATAAAGTACAGGGATAGGAGGGTGATATACAATCTATACAGAAACCAGACAGCAGTCATTCGAGTTGAAGGACATGAGAGAGAAGCTGGTATTCAGAAAGGTGTAAGGCAAGGCTGCAACTTATCACCCATACTTTTCAATCTTTACATTGAACAAGCAATGAAGGAAATTAGAGAAAAATTTAAAGTGGGAGTGAAGATTCAAGGAGAAATAATTTCAACTCTGAGATTTGCTGATGACATCGTCATCTTGGCCAACAAGCCTGAGGATTTGAATGAGTTTTTGAATGGTATGGACTCCATCTTACGGAAAGAATTCATGATGAAAATTAATAAATGTAAAACAAAAATACTGGAATGCAGCCGAAATAAATCAGAAACCTCTATGGAGATCAAATTGGCAGGTGAAAAGCTGAAGGAAGTAGGAGATTTCTGTTACTTAGGAAGCAGAATAACCAGTGATGGACGAAGCAAAGAGGATATAAAAAGTAGGTTGGCTCAGGCAAGAAAAGCATTTCTACAAAAAAGGAATCTGCTGACATCGAATATAGATTTAGGTATTAGGAAGTCATTTTTGAAAGCCTTTGTCTGGAGCGTGGCGCTCTGTGGAAGTGAAACTTGGACTATTGGTGCAGCAGAAAAGAGGAGAATTGAAGCATTTGAAATGTGGTATTACAGGAGAATGATGAAGATCAGATGGGTAGATAGGGTTACAAACAAAGAGGTATTAAGACGAGTGGGAGAGGAGAGATGTTTCTGGCGACTGCTAATGAAGAGAAGAGATAGGTTGGTAGGACACATACTAAGACACCCAGGAATAGCAAGCTTAGTTATGGAAGGAAGGGTCGAGGACAAGAACTGTAGGGGAAGACCAAGGTTAGAATATGTTAAACAGATTGCCTCGGATGTAGGGTGTGGTAGCTATGTAGAGATGAAACGATTAGCTCAGGACAGGGAGGCATGGAGAGCTGCATCAAACCAGTCAAAAGACTGAAGACTCAAACAACAACAGTACACTTGTAACAAATAGCATTTGAGAAGCTACTGAATAATTGAGGCTACTAGTAAATGTACGAAGCAAGTTTCACATCCATTGACATACACTATAGCTTAATGGAAATGGCAGGTTTTAACTTTATAAGCAAAAAAAAAAAAAAAATGTCATAGGAAAATAATTAAATAGGACTACCTATCCACTTTTCAGATTTTTAATGCCTACCTTCCTTTTGAAGATACATCTCTTTCATTTTTGCTCGCTGGATTCCAAATTCTTCGCGGGACTGTTGTTTTTCACTCTCTAATACCTGAATCATTTCCCTAAGTTTATTTACTGTCGCAGCTTGTTCTGAAATTCAAAGTACAATTTAATTAGCTGCTTTTACCAAAGAGCGAAGCTCTATCCAATACCAGTCGAATGTAAAAACATGAACCTTACCCTCATCTTCGGAGCTGCTTTTCGCGTACGAGGCATCACCCCCAACAATTTGATCCTCCATTTCGTTAAGAGAAATACAAGTATTACTACTTATGGAAACCGATAAACGTCAGATCTACCAAATATCCAAGTGTACTGTACATTCGCATGGATATTGTGTGTAGCCTGTCAGTTACTCGAAAGATGGCATAAAATGTGCACAATGTAAGGTTATATAACATTGCAAGATAAGTTGTCTTCCATCTTCACTGGCTTCACCATAATCATTCATGATGTAATAACAAGTGACAATATAAATTTCAACAAAACTATAATATTATACTGCAATGCTAATTAAATTTTTTGAGGTATGAATCTCACAATCAGCAGAATGACGTACATCGATACAAACATGTTTTACTGTCTCGATCTGTGGAATCGGGTCCTTGGTCTCGACAATATTCGATTCGTTATAGGATTTACTCGATTATTTCACAATCTATAGTTCGATAGTTTCTAAGCAGGATGGCCAATTCCAGCAACACAAAACAACCTGCTGAAACCTGGCCGAAACAGTGTAATAACAATGTAATGCAACATCTTAAATGCAACAAAACAACATTACCAAATGATTACAAACATGGTGATTAATAGCGTAATGTCTTACAGTTGTTTCATTGGTGCCACTCACATTTCAAAGTCACTATGCAGGGGCGTAACACGGAGCGGGGCATTTCCCCACAAGTCATAGGTGCAAGACAAAATTAATTATGTAGCCTATTTCTGTTTGTAAATAATAAATATATTATTGTTAAAAAGGTCAACCTATGCTCTGATAACAAATTACAAAACTTAATAAAGTAGGCCTAAATACACTCCATCATAAACCACAGTAAACCTACCATACCGGCAGTGGCGGATTTAAGGTAAGATTATGGGGAGAGAGGGGGATCTGGAATACCCCATCCCCAGAAGATTTTACAAAATTTAGGTCCAAGTAAGTAATTCTTTTTATGATATTTTTGGGTAAAATAAATGTTAACAATTTAAAATAAAGAATCAATCAAAAATGATATGAAACTGTTTTGTGAATTTGGAAATATTTGCGTGATATTAGCCATTTTAACCCGTTGAGTGCTACGCCCGTCTATAAACGTTGCAAAAGAACTTTTTCCCCCCTCATATTTCCCATTCGCTTTCGAGTGCCGAGTGGATCTCTGTCATGGTCTGCCATCTGTTGGGCATTATGTAGTACGGTACAGGGGCGATCGGGGACGATCACCCCAAGAGAAAAGAGGTAAAAGAGAAGGAAAAATGGGGAAATTGAAGCAGAGGGGAGGAGAGAAGCGAAGGAGGAGACGAACGAAACGAACTATAAACAAAGATTTTAACCTAACTAGTATTCAGTTAATAATCGTGCAATATAAATTAAATTACCTAGCCGCAACGCTCTCTTCTCGCTACCCCACTCGCATATTTTCCAGCACTGTTGCTATTGTTGTGACGAGCCGAGCTGACTGAGCACAGCGCAGCCGCCGCGCCGCCTGTCCGAACGGAGCCGAGTACAAACGAACAATCCCCTTCGGCCCGCTCCACCCGCACCTGAGATTATGTCTATCGAGATAAATTGTATGAAGACTTCACAAGCTTTATAAATCTCCGAGAAACAGTGCACAACCGTTTAAAGAGAAAAGACGTAATTAAAGGGAAAGTAAAAGTTAGAAAAAAAGACGAAATCCCAGTATCCGAACAGGAAGATATCGCCCAAAACAAAGGGAATGTCGATGGAAAGAGAAATAAAATTAATACTGAAGGACTAGCGCAAGAATCGCCAAATCCAAAAACTGGAGAAGAGAAGCTAAATGATGACAATACTGAAAAAGCAAACAGCGTGACGGAAACAGAAACCGAGCGAGAGCTACAGGAAGGAAAAGAACCAAAGAAAGCAGAAGCCGAAGAAGAAATCCACAAGCAAGAGATAAAAATGGAGAAGAAACTAAGGAGGATTCGAAGAGAAAATTTCAAGCCAAAAATAAAGCCAAGAAAAAAGAAACCAAAGAAATTGCAGAGCCTACTATCAAGAAAAAGAAGAAAAATGTAGCAGAACCAATGTAGCAGAACCAGAGGATGAAGATGAATACGACCAACAAACAAGAGATGAAGATGCAGATGCAAAAACTATAGAGGACAGTGGCGGCTGGCGGATAATTGTTCTGGGTGTTGCACTATATTCATTAAGGGAGGGGGAGGTGGTACATGGGCACCCGCAGGATTTTTTTCTAGGGGGGATGCAAGTATTTTTAATTTCATTACCTACATGTCACTGCCGACAGTAGTGGCTACGCTGGCTAAAGCACAGCATTAGGTCATGGGGCCAAGCTCTCTGCTGACTCGGTAGACGCGTGGGTTCGAGCCCCACCGTCGGCCATCCTTGAAATGGTTTTCCGTGGTTTCCCATTTTCAACGCCAGGCAAATGCTGGGACGGTACCTAATGACAGGCCACGGCCGCTTCCTTCCACATCCTTGCCCAGTTTCATTCACCATCATTCATTTCATCTCTCATGAACTTCTCTCCTGAGGTTGGCGTCAGGAAGGGCAACCGGCCGTAAAAACCATCGCCACAAAGACTTTCATCGCATCTCATCCCCGACCCCGCTGGAAAAACGGGAATAATAAGGGGTAGACATACATACAATTACCTACATGTCACTAGCAGTTATTAAGACGTACACCCCCCCCCCGCAATTTTCGTTTCGCTTCTTACTTGCTTCGTGATATTATTTGGCTGCTCTTAAACCGTTGGGTGCATGATCTTTATGGCATGAATGGGAGGATTTTGCTTTAGTTCCGAGTTTTTTTCCTTGGGAGTTCGCTTTTCTTTGTGAATCGTCGTCATAATGTACATTTTTTTAAAACAGGCAAAAAGTAGTTGTACCACCAAGTATCGACAAAAATAAAAATCAAGCAGTTCATTAAAATGGTAATGTTAATCCAGTTCACCGATTTTTTAAATAACTGAAGATATTCTCAAATAATCCCAAATTACTAAGTTAAATACAACTGTGGAATTATTCCTACATGTAAATCAGTTAATCATCAGTAACTTCAATTTATGAAATTAACTGGTGAGACAATGAACAATCGAAATATTCTTGGGATTTCAGGGAGTGGGCACGGCCCCTCCCCCACCCCACTCCCCACCATCCTGCCCATGAGGTGATAGGTTAAAAAACTGCTTGATGTCGGAGAAAACTGTATTCAATTGCGCGGTAAAACGGATGTACCTCATTCATAACGAATGCTGCAGTTCAGAGAACATCACATTGTCATCGGATTGAATGGAATATAAGTTAGTCTACATGAAAACCCTCACGAGAACAAAACAACGTAAGTTGTATACGAGGGCGAGAACTGCGAGTCTTACTAGTACGCGCCACATTGCAAGACATGGTTTCGGCAGTTCGGAGCATGTCGGATGTCTCCGTCCGCGCCTCGGTTTCCTTGTTGCAGTCAGCGGGCAACGACTATCCGCGTTAACTGTTGGGATAGGGCTTACCCGGTCTAGCATCTCTGCCATACCTTCCACTATTGAGATCTGGTCGGTGCTTGGGCCTGGCAACGACCAAACGGACGAGCGCTCCTAGACGGCTAGCGCGCTTCGCTTTCTCAGTCAGTTCACAGTAACTTACCACACTGTAAGGTTTCCTGAATTATTAAAGAACAGAATTATGAATTCCTATACATGTAAAAGGAAACATACAGCTTTTATTACTAAAAATATTATTATGGTATTAATTGTTTTTCTTGAATTAATCTGGTCGTTGCGCAACACTGCAACCTTATTACCGGCCGCCACTGATAGAGGAGAAGAAGAAAACGCAAACCAAAGAGAGAACCAGCAAGAAACAAGAAACCAAAGGAGTCCCAGAGCCTACCGTAAGCGGCAGAGACGTGGGTAAAATTGTGTTGAGTATTCTCAAGCATCACAGTCTTGTCCTATGTCGGTGTGTTGGCGTTGATACTGACGGGTGCGCTATGATGGCGTCAGAAGCTTGTGGTGCTGTCGCCGAAGTGCAAACCGAAGCAGAGCATGCCGTTAGGTGCCCTTGTTATAACCACGCTCTGAACTTGTCTATTTCTAAGTCCTCGAAAGTCGTCGCCGTGCGAAATGCAATAGGAATTATGAAGGCCACTATTACGTTCATTGATTCGTCCTCAAAACGCTCCTATGTACTTAAAGCAACTCTAGGTCAACTTTTATGTAGACTTTGTGAGACGTGGTGGATCGAACGGCACGACGGTTTAGTACAATTTCGCTCTTTACTCCCGAACACAGTCGAGAGTTTAGACTCGATTACTTTATGGAAGGACTCAGAAAGTGCTTCTAAGGAAAAAGTCTCATAGCTGATCTTTGTGAGAGTGATTTTATAGTTACCGTCATTTGCTTGTCAGAAATCCTTGGAGACACTAAAATACTCAGCATTTTGTTTCAAAAAGGGCAAATAGACTTGAAGGAAGCCCAGGATGCGCTAGACGACACTATTACTGTGTTGAGCAAGAGGCGCGAAGAGTGCGAAATACAATTTGCTGAGCTCTTCCAAGAAGCAGAAGCTCTGGCAAAACAACTTGGAACCGAACTTCTGCTCCCACGCATCGCACAACGGCAAAAGTACCGCGATAATCATCCAGCGTCAACCGTAGAAGAGTACTATCGTCGGGCCGTTTTCATACCCATTTTGCACTACGTCCTTGAAGACCTAAACACTCGCATCCCTAAAGCAACGCAGGAGTTACACAGCCTATCAGCAATGATGCCAATATCATCATGGACGTCTGCGGATGTGGACACAATCGCTGCAAAGTACTTCAAACTTCTCAATCAACATTCTGCCGCGTCTGCAGCAAGGCTTCTACGGGCTGAACTTCGTATGTGGAAGGCAAAGTGGTCCCGGGAACTTGAATCGGGATCAACCATCCCAAAGAAAGCTACGGAAGCTTTAATTGCCTGTGATAAAGAGTTGTGCCCCAATATTCATCGATGTCTCAAGATTTATGCTACTTTACCCGTCAGCGCCGCTTCATCGGAAAGGTCATATTCTTCTTTGAGAAGGCTGAAGACGTGGTTGCGGTCAACTATGTCCGATGAATGATTCAACGGACTTGCTTTGTTGCACGTCCACTAAAATATATATGTTGACCCATCTCACGTGATTGATCGGTACGCGAAAAAAAAAAACCGGCGACTGGAGTTTGTTGTTTAGCTTAAAATTGTTTTTATGAACAAAATTGCTGTATTTGTAATATTTACGTACAATTAGCAATACACATGTACCTGTCATAATTTCGGGTAGCCTTGTTCTTATTTCGCTCAACCTATACCCCTAAAATAAAGGTTAAATATGGTTTTAAACTCCCCTAAATCCGATTAAATCGTGTCTTCAATGATCTTTTTCTCGTCGATCGATTAAAATTCCTCGGGCCTCGAGCCGTGTTTTTATTTAATCTTGAAGCTATTGTCTAAGCTATATAGTTATTATTTTTACGGTTGCCAGTCAGCAAACTATAAAACTCTGATTTTACTCTCCTACCCTTTAATTACATTAATACAGTAACTATAAACTATGAACCCTGTATGATACACTGCCATCGTAATGTACAGGCCATCGTGCAGCGACTCTCAACGATTGATCAACTGATCGGTAGGGGGTAGAGATAGCGACCATTTGCTTTGTGCTGTGATTTTTATATCTTTTATGAATGAGTATCCGCGTGAAAAGTGATACTTGAGAACGCTTCTACTTACGTCATCTAGAATGAGGATTATTTATTTTCTGAAACAAATGTTCATTTTGTAGGTAGGTTATTGTATCTACGCAAATTTTGCGTTGCATGTTTGTCATCACACAGAAGGTTATGTTTTAGTCAGGACCTCTATATCACTTATTATTTCGACTCATACAAGTTTTTTGGATGGTAATAAAGTGTTGTTAGTTCAGGAAACCTCCTTCCCAGGTCACAGGTATGTCATAAGTTTGTTTATAGCAACTACCGTTATTATGAAAGAAATGATAATGTGGCTTCCTTCTCCTTCCCCACCATGACAATTTAAGAAAGCAATGCATACACAACATTCCTAGAAATTATTGGTAGGTACATTACGGAGAATACAAGAGTGTGTGTTAACATTTCCCTGAAATAAGATACCATTCTTCGGGAGAGAAGAGCTAATCGCCTTGATGGTAAGTTGTTAGTTAATATGGTTTCAATTATTGTAAGAAGTTCCCAAATTTCAGTCTATGCTAGGACTGGAAACATTTCTAATATGATAATGCTGAGGTTAAGTTACTTACCGTATGTAAATCAGAGAAGCGATATCCAGTATTCAGTATCTACTGAAGTCAGTCCAAGTTACATTATTTGTGAGAATGGTCTCTCGATCAAGCTCAAGTGAATATGGTAATGTTTTCGTGGCATCATTTGTGTAGGCTACTGTATTTACATTCATGGGATTGTTAGCACCTGGTGTATGTACTGTAGGTTATTGATACCTGATTTCAAAATTACAACCCATTGTAAATTCCTGATGCAAGAAACAAGTTAGATTGAGTCATAGAAAATAAGTGCTGTTAGGATAGGCCCAGTTTAAGTCACCTTGAGGGTGACCTGTGCATTGATTACAGTTAGAGATAGGTTACATTTTGCTATGTCATCCACGAACAGTTTAGGACGTGATCTGTTGAATAGCCAAGAGTGATGTGGGGTTTTCTCAGGCATCTACCATAAACCTCTTCAAAGCGGTGAACAACGAGAAAATGGCCAAGAATAGATCTTATTCTCGACGTCAAAATACTGCAATTTAGCCCTGTTTGTCTGTTTCAACGTCTTAGTAAATGTAACCGGCAATGTACCATTTTGTTCACTCTCAAAATGCCAGCTACATCGGCCGGATTCCGACAAGCGGAGTGATAATTAGGCGTTTGTAGTGGTAACGGATGGAAGTACCAATCAGCCCTAAATAGCATTACTATTTTTTTACATCTTGAAACGGGAGCGTAATTTATATTAGTTTTGAAGAGACTGCGTGTGAAGGGAGCCATCGGACTGCTGCTGCGACTATAACGACCCTAGGCTTGACGTCACAGTAGGAGCCTTACGGCCTGTACATTACGATGGCAGTGCATGATAGCGTTTTGGATAAAATTAAAAGTCTATCGTTACGAAAGCGCTCTAGCGATATTATTGGCATGGCAAATGATAAAATAGAGTGCAGTGTCGGACTGGCCATTTGGGAAGAACGGGAACTTCCCATCGAGGCCTCGGGCCAGGAGACTATGAGTGCCGAGGTCCGCCCTTAGGCCCTTGCGCAAATAGGCCTGTGACCCCAGTTATTAGCTAGCTAATATTTTCTGCGTCTTTGTTTACAACTTAAGAGAGGGAGCACTACTCGCAAAAGGGACAAAGTCAATCATTTCATATGAGGAGGTCCAGGGGGCTTTTGACCCCCCCCCCCCCCCCCCGCCTCGTACCATTCAAGGCATCTGAGGCATCAAGGGGCCTCGGGGCCATAAAATTAATGACCTCGGCCCTTGTGCGAGTAGGCCTCTAACATCAGCTTATTACTGTATATTGTATCAAAAAATGGGGAAAGGGAGGGGGTAAGTTCCAAATGGGACTCATTACGATCACAGTATTTCAATGTGCGCGATCCCCGTGTCAGTAAGCTCCGCATAAAAATATTTTTCCGCGTAAAAATTGGAGCAAGTCACTGGGAAGGGGGAGGGTAAGCCCCGTACTCTCGCTCTCCCGTCGAGGGCTCTTAGGGCCAGTCCGATACTGATAGAGTGTACGTAAGTATAGGTACGTATGAGAAAACAACATATTGTTTAGTGACCACACAGAAAGTAAGAAAGTAACGAAAAATTTCCCACTTCGAAAAACAAATTGACATTTTGGTAAAAGTATGCGCAAATAATTCGATGTTTATTGTTAACTTTTAAATTTGCATATCTAATTGTGGTATATTCCACCCCCTCCCCCTTCGATTTTGATGATAGATATCATGACCCGCCCAAGATCACAAGATCAGTGTCTGGATCCGCCCCTGGTACGGTACTACTTGAGTTTGGATTTTCGCTTGCGGAAATAACTAGCAGAACATTTTGTAGGCATCTGACCTCCACAGCCAGAGTTCATCTGAGATTTAAACAGACATGGCGGAATAGGAAGCAAATTCTTCACGCCGCGTTGTGATTTCTGATCAAAGAATATCAATTTGTGTTCTAGTGAGGAGCAACAAGCTACTGATTTTAGGAAATCATTTTATTTTACACCCTTTGGCGCAATAATTTTAATTTTTTTAATTGTTAAGATAAAATAAAAATATATAAACGTAGAGTCTTGAATTTACATTCAGATAAATAAATACCAAAAACCCATAAACATTTTAAGCCCCCCTCCCAACCCTGATAAGTTGAAAATTATTTATTATACAATGTTTTTTAAAATGCGAATGAAAACACTCAGTACCCAAAAGGTTTTGTAAGTCCTACTATTTACTGTCATAGCTCTGATAGGAATAGTTTAAAACTATTTTTAGAGAGGTTTTAACAGTTTTATTCTTTCAAACACAATGTCCGAAATGTTAGGCTTTTGTAAACTTTACATTTTGGTACCATACAGTATATAAGTGTGAAGAAAATTGTGTGAAGCTAATGTTTTCCTCAGGAGCTTAAGTATGTTTTAAAGCATAACAGCAAGATGAATCAAATTATTTAAAAGCTTATAGCTTTGATGTTTTTAAATCTGAGAATTTACAAAAACAAATTTTCTTGACATACATCACTTAATCAAAATCATTATATTTATATTTAACATAAATACAGACTGCTCACTTATTTAAGTTCATCTTACAATAAGTTTGTGGAATTTATTTTGCTCTTTTGTCCAAACCTATCAATGATTGTATTGCGATTAATAGGAATGTCTCTATGTATGAACTTTAGAGCAATCTGTTGAGTCTGGTTTAGTTGGTTAGTTATTGTTGTTTTATGTTCGACCCTAACTATTATGTGTCAGAAAACTATATCATAATGAGGCTCATTATAACACCATTTTTCACTATGAAACAGTTTCTCCCACCAATCAGAGCTCAAGAAACAGTTGTGTGACCAATTAGATAAGGATACCTTCGCGCATGCGCTCAAAATCCAACATGTCTGCATAAATTACCGAAAGTGCACCGTCTATATGTTCGCGTAAATACACTTGTGAATATGAGACAAGAAATAGCACTGCACCTTAATATCCTAAAATCCAATTTCTATACAGCGCGTTGTATTGAAACGACTTCGGTTACAGTTTTACTGAATACACAATCTGAACATATGGCATTGAAGCACACAGAGAGCATGCGTCGGTTGTCCAGAGCGCTTGGAAAACAGAGATATACTACTCACCGCAGCACCCGATCACAACATTCTAGTGACTGAACAGATATTTATGAATATTTATGTTAAAACATATAATAAAGTTATAATTATCAAGACCAACTACAATCCTCAGACCTTAATGTAGAAAAAACATGGCGGCGATGGTTGCCCTATCAATAGCTAAGATCATGCCATCGGGGTTGTCACAGTTCGTGTAAATTATTATTTTACTCACCTAAGAGCATAAAAGATATCACAAGACGAGACTAGGTTCCGAAGAAATATACATCAATAATTTAGACTTGCCTGAATTAATTTATCTATAGTGCTGGCCTCGAATTATAGGTTTCTTCGTCTTCAACCAAGGGGCAGCTACAATAGTCTCACTGTTTCCGTGGTTGAATAAGAAGCTTTTTTGGCGAGTTATCACGATTTGTATTTAAGTTCAGTAATTATAGATTAATATTATTAGCATAAAATCAAACAGATTCTGAAGTAGGAGAGAAGAAAGTACCCGGTTACTGAAGTGCTGTCCCAGCAATTATGAACGTGATTACTCCTGGAGAATAGCACATATAACTTGTATTAGATATATAGACTCTTTCCTCATGTCATCTTAATGTTCACTCACTGTTCGAGTCATGAAGCACCTGCTTGGTTGACAGGTACAGTCATGCGAGTAGGATATGACTCAGCAACCTCAAACATCGTTTTACTCTCCGTGGTGACATGAGCTCCTGTTACACTTAGCTGTGCAGTTGCAAAATAATTACAAACCAAGCTTTTTAAAATTTTTATTTTCTGAGCTTCTAACTGAAAGGCAGTGGGTTCGATCCCCATCCAGGTAGTGGATTTTAGAAACTAAACTACCACTTTCGGAAACGCAAATAGCCCTGGAGTTCACTCAGCCTACACCAGAAATGAGTACCAGGGTAATTCCCGGGAGCAAAGACGGCCGGACATGGAGCTGACAACTCCATCCCATCTAGTGCCGATGTCCCTAAGAGTGGAGGCCTCTACCTTCCACTGCTCCCAGGGCCTCCATGGCCTGTACGGAGTTGGCTTTGCTTTTTGTTCACAAATCACATTATAAGTTCTGAGTAACACAAGCAGCACATGTAATGATACTTGACTTATGTGGAGACTGTACTCCACATACCTCTTTCACTCTCCTCATCCCGCAAGACTCCTGCTGCTATGACCAACAAATGCTGGCGCAGCAGCACTCCCATCTTGAAAGGCTAATACTGTGAGTATTTCCATGTTACTGTTTGAGCCTTCAGTCCTTAGACTGGTTTGATGCAGCTAATCGTTTCATCTCCACATAGCTACCATACCACATGTGATGAAATGCTATGACTTGTATTGTAACCTTGGTCTACCTCTACAATTCTTGTCCTCTACCCTTCCATCCATAAAAAAAATTGCCAATCCTGGTTGTATGTGCCCTATCAACCTATCTCTTATCTTCATTAGCGCTCTTCCGCTCGTCTTCTTACTCCATCTACTCATTTGAGTTTAATCATTTTCCTGCACTACCGCATTTGAAATGCTTCTGTTCTCCTGCATCAACAGTCCAAGTTTTACTTCCACACAGCACCACACTTCAGAAAAAGGCTTTAAAAATGAATTTCAAATATCTAAATCTATATTTGATGTCAACACATTGCTTTTCTGCAGAAATTCTTCCCTTACCTGTGCCAGCCTACTTTCTATACACTCGTTGCTTCGTCCATCACCGCTTATTTTGCTCCCTACTTCCTTTAGCTTTTCCATCTGCCTTTATTTGATGTCAATAGGTGTTTCTGATTTCTTACGGCTGCATTCCATTCCTTTTGTATTACATTTTGTGGCTTTGGTGGCACAGTCGGTAGCATGCTGAACTGCTATGCCCAAGATGGCGGGTTCAAACCCGGCCTACAGTCGTTGGATTATTTAAGGGCATTTTTTTTTACGAGAAAACATTTTTATTCACTGACAGAAAACATGTAAATATACAGAAGCATCAAAATACAGCGTGAATCCCACATAAGATAAACTTGTGCGTGGGCTTCATGAATACAGTTTCTTAATTTATTTGCAACATAATATTTGACTGATAATAGTAAGAAAAGTTTATTATGAGACACTAAAAATAAAAGAAGATGATACATTACTTATTTGTGACTGAGTAGGTTTAAATATGTTAGTGAAAATTTATAAGTTCATTTACTTTATCAAAGTTATTAAGGAGCCATGTAAAAAGCATTTTCTTCAGTATATTAAGGGTGTTATTTATCACATTTACTGACAATATATTGTATATCCTGGTGCTAAGACAACTTCAATTCCTTTGGACAGGTAGTGTGTTTTGATTAGGGTTATTTTTTCCAGTTCTGTCTTGAAGTCTAGTGCACATTTTAAGTTCCTGTCCATTTGAGAAGAGCTTCATATTTTTAAGTATAGATATGATTGATGACTGAACAAATAACTGTCGTATGTTAAGCACCATGCTTTGTTGATACAGTTCACATGTTGGAAAAGTTGATGGCTTTTTGTACATAACTTTTAGAATGAGATTCTGAGCCAAATGTGAATCAAGTATTCCATCCCAACCATTTATTCAATATTGTAGTTATGACTGGACTAAGGCAAAATATACAGTTCTCAAGACTTTTGCTGAAAGGATATTTCGGATTCAGTAAAATATGTAAATTAACTTTTGAAGTTTATTGGCCAATTTTGATGCATGCATGTTCCATTTTAAATGACTGCGGTATGTATAATAATCCCTAAATATGTAGCATTCATTGACTTCTGTAGGGTATAGCAGTTGCATCTTTCACCATTGTTACAAATTGGTGTGTGGATCTTGAGTGTTAAATTGTCTGTGGGTTGTAATGTTTTGTTGTGTGAGAAGCATAGGTATTGTGTTTTGGTTTCATTTAAGGTAAGGAGGTGATTTTTGGACTGTAGCAAGGGTTTCTTGAGTTCTATTAAAAGTGTCCTCCCAAGTTGTTCCTGTGACTGTGACGGCAGTGTCATCAGCATATGAGGTAATCATCACATTACAGTTCAGCTCACACAAATCGTTAATATATAACAGAAAAAGAATAGGACCTAAAACTGTTCCTTGGTGTATTCCAATTTTTACTTCAGCACTTCTACTTAGAGTTTATTTGATTCGCACCTTTTGTATTCTGTTAAAAAGGAAGCTTTTTATTAGTTCTTGAGGAGTACCACGAATACCTTCCTTTTCAAGTTTTCTAATGAGTATATTGTGGTCTACGGTGTCAAAAGCCTTTCTTAAATCCAGGAACACACAAATTGTTCTTTTAGAACTATGCCTTTCTTCGGAGGGGAAGTAAAGCCGGCGGGCCCATGCCATTTGAAAGAACCTATCACTGCAATTAGTGGTGTGTAACAAAATTTGTAGGCTATATTTGGCTGGTTAGGAAACGGTCTATCAAGCTCCAACGTTCGCCGCTAGTGTTAGTGACAGTAGCATCTGGTAGCGAAAGTTGGAACTACTTGAAATTGAACTTGTTGGGAGCTCTCGGGCGTTCAATCAAACATGCCCAGCTTATGGCCATTGGCTGCTATTCTTGTATCATATAACACATTTGTTGATTTTCATCATGAATTCTTTCCTCAAGATGGAGTGCATTCCATTTAAAATCTCATTCAAATCCTCTGGTGAATCGGCTAATATGACAATGTCATCAGCAAATCTCAAAGTTGAAATTTTCTCTTCGAATCTTTACTCCTCCTTAAAATGTTTCTCTCAATTCCTTCATTGAAAAGTATGGGTGATAAGTTGCAGCCTTACCTTACATCTTTCTGAATACTGCCTTGAAATGCTAGTTGCAGAATTTAGTAAAAGGTTTAGCCAGCTTTCAACAGTGATGACCGTTAACAATAATTCATTCGCTTGAGTTGACATTACTGACTCTATCATGCCCTTCAACTTGCATAGCTGCCGTCTGGTTTCTGTATGGATTGTAGATCACCCTCCTATCCCTGTACTTTATTCCAATGCTTTTCAAAATGTCGTACAATTTACTCCAATCCACACTATCAAAAATCTTTTCTAAGTCTACAAGTCATTATCTTTCCTTATTATTTCTTTATTAACGCAGCCAATGGCCATGAACTTTTCTTTTCAGGACGGGTCAGGGAAGGGATATTGGAAGGAAATTGGCAGTGGACCTATCGAAAGGAACCGTCCCGGCATTTGCCAGGTGGTGAAAATGGGAAACCATGAAAACTATTTTCAGGACGGATGAGGTGGGATTTGAACCTACGCTCTCCCAATGCCAGCGAGGCACAAGGTAGGGCGTTAGCGCTCTCGACCACCATGGTCCTTATTCATTTATCATGAGGGTTTTAACTTAACAGTCTGCCTAGTCAAAACCTTTCGTTTAATGTTTTTATTACATTACAGGTACATGTCTCGAAACAGTCTCAAATAAAAATGTATGTATGTTTTAAAATTGTATTTACAATTTATTTGGTTTTTAGATAAAACCTAGGGAGCTCTAGTTCCCACAGCAAAGTGGTGTTTTAATACGAGTGGTTTAGTGCAAAGTGGAAAGTGGAAAGTCCAAAAGTATTATTTTTGTTTTTCTCTTATAGGATAGCAAATGTTAGTAGTAATAATAATAATATCGTATGGCCTCGGGTGCCGAGTGCAAGCTTTGCAATTTGACACCCAGAGGGGAGCTTGCATGTCGAATTTCGTTGTTCCTTGAATCACTATGAAAGTCAAGGAGCTTAGATATCTAAGCTCCTTGAACACTATAGCGCTTTCTAGTAGAGAAATTAGGAACTTCGTGTTGGCGGAAACTCCCGAGAATAATTTTGCCATTATGAACACGGCATAATGAATTAAAATGGGTTCTTTGACATGCGTGTCGTATTTTTGCCGCCTTTCAAAAATCACTTACCACGGCCAGGAGCGAACCTGCAACCTTGGGGTTAGTAGACCGACACACTCTCCACTCACCCACCGTGGCAAGCTATGTTAGTAGTTATTTGATGTAATAGAGAATAAAGTCAGAATTACAATACCAATCCTCCAGAGTAGAGCAGTTTCTTAATGCAATAGTTTGATGCTTTTCAGTCTGTCAACACGATTGTACCCAAATGAGATGGATATTCCATTGTGAACATAATTTATACCGACCTAAAACGGGAAATAGGGAACAGAAGGATATCTGGACAATGATAGGAACATAATTCTTCTTTATTGGGGCATCCTTTTTTAATCATCGTAAATCATATATTAATATATATATATATACACAATTGTTGCAGCACTGTATTAATAGTGACATGTGATTCCATTTATTTACCATGAGCTGTTCAATTTCAAAACTCTAATATCCAACAATATGAACAAGAATCACCTTGATTGGTATATGCCCTATTTCAAACCACTTAAACTCAAACAAACCCTCTACAGAGTTTGATTCTGTGTCTTGACATGGGGAAAGATTTTGGTTACAATGAACCTTATTCTCAAGGAGCATTATGAGTATGGAACTTGATTACAGTACTCAATTATATAGCAGAACATCACATCTAGGTAGTACCCTTAGCCCTCCTAAAAGAATTTTGATAACTGCATTAATCAGGAAGGTTATGGCAATTTTCCTCATGCATTAACAAATTTGTAGGCAAACTTTCTGGATTTCACTATAGCTTACGGTATGCGTAACATGCCTTGCTAACATGATGTATTGCTCGAACATTTAGAGTAATGCATTTCCCTAACCCCCACCCTCGGCGAAATACTCTACCTAATCTACAACACATTTTGTTCAGATTTACCGGTAGGCTACTTGCAATGCTGAGAATATTTTATATTACTGTATACACCATGATATTTACTGAGTTTACATAACGAACTCAAATCGATTTGAGTACATTTACCGTATTGAATACGGTCATGTAAACGGGACTCAGTTCGTATTTATTTTCAAGCTCGATACGGTAAAATTGTGGGATCGGATCGTATCCAAACAGGTATTCAGGAACATGTAAACGTGGATCGTACTGAAAGGAAGCGGTTCTGCACGCTCTTGAGTTACAATGATAAACTAATTTAGGCCTACTTTCGTCTGTCGCCTGACTCGAATCGCTTGTTTTACTTCCTGCCCATATTCTTCGTTACTGTCTGTGTTCTTTTCGTGGTTGATAAGCGTAGTTTGTTTGCACGCGTTTTTAGCGTTAATGTATTTTTGTCTGTTTTACTTTTAATGTCTGGTGTATCCGTAGGTAAAATGTGCTCAACAGAAACAGTGAAATTACACAGTCTTTCTTTGCCGATTAATCCGTTCCTTTTTCCATTTGAATAAATTCAACACAGACTGGCCGAGTGGCGCAGCTGTAACTTTCTCACCTGCTTTTACCAAGGTAGCAGGATCGAATCCTGGCGCAGTCAGGGTGCTTAGGCCTAAATGCGAGGGAGCCGTGTCAGTATATTTACTGGCACGTTACAGATCCCATTCTGGGCAACATTCTGGCAGCCCGGCGTCTCTAAAAGATTCAGTAATTAAAAGGGACGACTGTTACCCATAAACTTCGTAAGAACAAACAACATCAAAATCGTCGGCGCATCCATTTTTCATGTTCACAAACAACCCGACAAAGAAACATCGGATGACAATGGTAACAGTGCAGGAGACACGAACTCAGGGGGAAAAACTTCTTAAATTTGCAATAAATATCTTTTCAAATGATTCAAAATTGATCTGGGAATGAAGTAGTTCACTCCTCAGCTGTCTATAACCCACCCGCCATCCCAAATTATAACACGACTTAGCTGTCTGCCATTATCGGCGTTACAACAGTACAGTATTGCCAACCCCACGCATACGGTACTAATTGTATGTGTGGTCTTTCGTCCAGTACTAGATCAATGTTCTTTTTGTCAATCATGCCCTGCTAGCTCCCCACACCTACCCCCACCATTCTAACCTTCGTTTTGACCAATCCAATGTTTTTTGACAATGGTTACAGCCTAACACGTCCAGTGAAACTGTGAGTGCCCCGCTAGCTTCCGGCGGCCATAGGACACACCTACACCCGACCATTCTGACCTTAGTTTTGCCCAATCCAATGGTTTTTGACAATGGTTACAGCCCTACGTGTCCAGATGAATGGTTTTGACAATGGTTACAGCCTAACGCGTCCAGTGAAACTGTGAGCGCCCCGCTAGCTTCCTGCGGCCACAGGCTGCACCTACACTCGACAATTCTAACCTTCGTTTTGTCCAATCAAATGGTTACAGCCTAACGCGTCCAGATCAATGGTTACAGCCTAACACGTCCTGTGAAACTGCGAAAGTCAAGGTCCTGTCTCATGCACTAGTAATATGATAATTACGGTACGGGTCTCCTATTTTGCTGTTTAATACGAGGTAGCCAACATAACTGCAGGTTGGCCACCATAAATTATATACCGTATTGAAATAGATTTCAATACGAACTGAAACTGCTCATGTAAACGGGCAGCGTACTGAAAACTGGATCGTATTCAAATCGATTTGAGTTCGCCATGTAAACGTAGTAATTGAGCTATACCACGTGTTTTAATATTATAGGAGAGAGCCCTAGACCAGTAAGAATGATATTCTACAGAAACCAACGAACGTTTTTGAAGTTTTCTACTGCGGAATTTCACATGATAATTACTGTATCTAAAGCATGCAGTACCGCAGGCCGCTCGAGGTACGGTAGCACATTTCCATATACCCAATGATATTACGAACTATGCATTTTAATATGCAATAACACAAGGTAGCAACTACTTCTGTAAATGAAGGCAACTTCCGCGTGTTACAAATTATATCCAACAGAAAAAAGTTAAAAATGTCAAGTAAAAATCAACCCACGTAATGCCATAACCTCAATCAAAACTCCCCAAAACATTCTCACACACAAATCTCCTAGATGTAATGTTCTGGCTAAAGGTAATCACTTTATGGAACTCGTGTAGTATACGTTGCCCGGCGCCATTAAAATCCGAAAAAAAATTCTATAGAAATGGCCAATGTTACTAATATACAGCAGTTGAATATTTCATCGCTAGAGAGTGTTACTGTCCGGGCCGCGTTAGGCTAATAGATAACACCCCTGGTTTTTGTCACGCACAGTGGGGATGTCACGCATCAATAATCTTTAACCAGGCCAATGATTTTGCCTAGTAGTACAATCAGTAAGTTGGCAGCATTACGTAATCAAACATGGCGACGTGCTTTTTGATAAGTTTATTACTTGAAAGTTAATGTTGACAATTTCCTTTTTTGGAAGTGTTCACGCGGTGTTTGTTAATGGCAAATGGCTTTAATAACGTGGCAGAGTAAATACAAACCATTTTCCGAGCGCTACTAAGTAAAATAACGCACTTTCGAAACGGGCAACGTATACTACAGGAGAGCCTCACTTTATCAATCAATATAAAATCACATGTACACATATAACTACAGCCACAAACTCAAAATCTGCCTTCCTAGGATTTTAAACGGCACGCCCGCAGCTTCAAAGCAAGCGAAGCGACGCCATTTTGACCAATAATCCAAGGCGCCTTTCTTGCTGGTTGCTGGCTGCATAAAGCGCCGTCGAGCGCTGCACCGCTTCGGAACAAAAAGCAAGAAGCAGCTTAAAATCCAAGGAATATAGATATGTTCCACCAACAACCAATAAGAACCCAGCAGCCCCTAGCCAATCACACAGTGGATCAGCTCTATACCTAGCCGCTCGTTGCCAGGGGGCTGGCAGCTCGTCTGCAACTCCCTGCTACCCATGCTGGTCGGCATGCTATGCACAAGCTTGGCCTCGTCCAGCCTCGTCCTGTACGCCGCGCTGTCTGCTTGGGAGTCGCCACAAGAGAGCTAACACCCTGGAGTTTGATATGAAGGCGGCAGCTTTAATAGGTACAGTGTGAAGCATTAGGATAAATAATATCAAAATATAGATGATTTTAACACATTTTTGAGTGCATTAGATCTATAAAACTAAAACATTAAAGGAAAAGAAACTACGAATTAGGTGTAAAATTATTGGGAGTTGTGCAACGCTGCAACAATGTCACCTGCCGCCACTGGTTATTATGAAAGAAATGATAATGTGGCTTCCTTCTCCCTCTCCACCATGACAATTTAAGAAAGCAATGCATACACAACATTCCTAGAAATTATTGGTAGGTACATTACGGAGAATACAAGAGTGTGTGTTAACATTTCCCTGAAATAAGATACCATTCTTCGGGAGAGAAGAGCTAATCGCCTTGATGGTAAGTTGTTAGTTAATATGGTTTCAATTATTGTAAGAAGTTCCCAAATTTCAGTCTATGCTAGGACTGGAAACATTTCTAATATGATAATGCTGAGGTTAAGTTACTTACCGTATGTAAATCAGAGAAGCGATATCCAGTATTCAGTATCTACTGAAGTCAGTCCAAGTTACATTATTTTTGAGAATGGTCTCTCGATCAAGCTCAAGTGAATATGGTAATGTTTTCGTGGCATCATTTGTGTAGGCTACTGTATTTACATTCATGGGATTGTTAGCACCTGGTGTATGTACTGTAGGTTATCGATACCTGATTTCAAAATTACAACCCATTGTAAATTCCTGATGCAAGAAACAAGTTAGATTGAGTCATAGAAAATAAGTGCTGTTAGGATAGGCCCAGTTTAAGTCACCTTGAGGGTGGCCTGTGCATTGATTACAGTTAGAGATAGGTTACATTGTGCTTTGTCATCCACGAACAGTTTAGGACGTGATCTGTTGAATAGCCAAGAGTGATGTGGGGTTTTCTCAGGCATCTACCATAAACCTCTTCAAAGCGGTGAACAACGAGAAAATGGCCAAGAATAGATCTTATTCTCGACGTCAAAATACTGCAATTTAGCCCTGTTTGTGTGTTTCAACGTCCTAGTAAATGTAACCGGCAATTTACCATTTTGTTCACTCTCAAAATGTCAGCTACAACGGCCGGATTCCAACAAGCGGAGCGATAATTAGGCGTTTGTAGTGGTAACGGATGGAAGTACCAATCAGCCCTAAATAGCATTGCTATTTTTGTACATCTTGAAACGGGAGCGTAATTTATATTAGTTTTGAAGAGACTGCGTGTGAAGGGAGCCATCGGACTGCTGCTGCGACTATAACGACCCTAGGCTTGACGTCACAGTAGGAGCCTTACGGCCTGTACATTACGATGGCAGTGTATGATAGCGTTTTGGATAAAATTAAAAGTCTATCGTTACGAAAGCGCTCTAGCGATATTATTGGCATGGCAAATGATAAAATTGAGTGCAGTGTTGGACTGGCCATTTGGGAAGCCCGCCCTTAGGCCCTTGCGCAAATAGGCCTGTGACCCCAGTTATTAGCTAGCTAATATTTTCTGCGTCTTTGTTTACAACTTAAGAGAGGGAGCACTACTCGCAAAAGGGACAAAGTCAATCATTTCATATGAGGAGGTCCAGGGGACTTTTGACCCCCCCCCCCCCGCCTCGTACCATTCAAGGCATCTGTGGCATCAAGGGGCCTCGGGGCCATAAAATTAATGACCTCGGCCCTTGTGCGAGTAGGCCTCTAACATCAGCTTATTACTGTATATTGTATCAAAAAATGGGGAAAGGGAGGGGGTAAGTTCCGAATGGGACTCATTACGATCATAGTATTTCAATGTGCGCGATCCCCGTGTCAGTAAACTCCGCATAAAAATATTTTTCCGCGTAAAAATTGGAGCAAGTCACTGGGAAGGGGGAGGGTAAGCCCCGTACTCTCGCTCTCCCGTCGAGGGCTCTTAGGACCAGTCCGATACTGATAGAGTGTACGTAAGTATAGGTAAGTATGAGAAAACAACATATTGTTTAGTGACCACACAGAAAGTAAGAAAGTAACGAAAAATTTCCCACTTCGAAAAACAAATTGACATTTTGGTAAAAGTATGCGCAAATAATTCGATGTTTATTGTTAACTTTTAAATTTGCATATCTAATTGTGGTATATTCCACCCCCTCCCCCTTCGATTTTGATGATAGATATCATGACCCGCCCAAGATCACAAGATCAGTGTCTGGATCCGCCCCTGGTACGGTACTACTTGAGTTTGGATTTTCGCTTGCGGAAATAACTAGCAGAACATTTTGTAGGCGTCTGACCTCCACAGCCAGAGTTCATCTGAGATTTAAACAGACATAGCGGAATAGGAAGCAAATTCTTCACGCCGCGTTGTGATTTCTGATCAAAGAATATCAATTTGTGTTCTAGTGAGGAGCAACAAGCTACTGATTTTAGGAAATCATTTTATTTTACACCCTTTGGCGCAATAATTTTATTTTTTTTAATTGTCAAGATAAAATAAAAATATATAAACGTAGAGTTTTGAATTTACATTCAGATAAATAAATACCAAAAACCCATAAACATTTTAAGCCCCCCTCCCAACCCTGATAAGTTGAAAATTATTTATTATACAATGTTTTTAAAAATGCGAATGAAAACACTCAGTACCCAAAAGGTTTTGTAAGTCCTATTATTTACTGTCATAGCTCTGATACGAATAGTTTAAAACTATTTTTAGAGAGGTTTTAAATGTTTTATTCTTTCAAACACAATGTCCGAAATGTTAGGCTTTTGTAAACTTTACATTTTGGTATCATACAGTATATAAGTGTGAAGAAAATTGTGTGAAGCTAATGTTTTCCTCAGGAGCTTAAGTATGTTTTAAAGCATAACAGCAAGATGAATCAAATTATTTAAAAGCTTATAGCTTTGATGTTTTGAAATCTGAGAATTTACAAAAACAAATTTTCTTGACATACATCACTTAATCAAAATCATTATATTTATATTTAACATAAATACAGACTGCTCACTTATTTAAGTTCATCTTACAATAAGTTTGTGGAATTTATTTTGCTCTTTTGTCCAAACCTATCAATGATTGTATTGCGATTAATAGGAATGTCTCTATGTATGAACTTTAGAGCAATCTGTTGAGTCTGGTTTAGTTGGTTAGTTATTGTTGTTTTATGTTCGACCCTAACTATTATGTGTCAGAAAACTGTATCATAATGAGGCTCATTATAACACTATTTTTCACTATGAAACAGTTTCTCCCACCAATCAGAGCTCAAGAAACAGTTGTGTGACCAATTAGATAAGGATACCTTCGCGCATGCGCTCAAAATCCAACATGTCTGCATAAATTACCGAAAGTGCACCGTCTAAATGTTCGCGTAAATACACTTGTGAATATGAGACAAGAAATAGCACTGCACCTTAATATCCTAAAATCCAATTTCTATACAGCGCGTTGTATTGAAACGACTTCGGTTACAGTTTTACTGAATACACAATCTGAACATATGGCATTGAAGCACACAGAGAGCATGCGTCGGTTGTCCAGAGCGCTTGGAAAACAGAGATATACTACTCACCGCAGCACCCGATCACAACATTCTAGTGACTGAACAGATATTTATGAATATTTATGTTAAAACATATAATAAAGTTATAATTATCAAGACCAACTACAATCCTCAGACCTTAATGTAGAAAAAACATGGCGGCGATGGTTGCCCTATCAATAGCTAAGATCATGCCATCGGGGTTGTCACAGTTCGTGTAAATTATTATTTTACTCACCTAAGAGCATAAAAGATATCACAAGACGAGACTAGGTTCCGAAGAAATATACATCAATAATTTAGACTTGCCCGAATTAATTTATCTATAGTGCTGGCCTCGAAATATAGGTTTCTTCGTCTTCAACCAAGGGGCAGCTACAATAGTCTCACTGTTTCCGTGGTTGAATAAGAAGCTTTTTTGGCGAGTTATCACGATTTGTATTTAAGTTCAGTAATTATAGATTAATATTATTAGCATAAAATCAAACAGATTCTGAAGTAGGAGAGAAGAAAGTACCCGGTTACTGAAGTGCTGTCCCAGCACATGCAGAGTATTTGTGTACACAATCGGAATGAGAATAGTTGCCTGAAATAATCGAACCAACGCTATAAAGATACAATTCAATTAAGACCTCTCGTAGAATTGTCTAAAATCTCGGCTAAAACATCACACCGAATTAGTTGATTGAAATATACAAAGAAGTCGTCGTGTGGATATCTGAACATAATTATGGAGATTACCACACACAAAGGACACGATAATATGTTACCATCTAACCTATTAAACATTCGCTGTTACCGTTTGGAATAGTTGTACGCTGGAAATAGTAGATTTAGTAAAGAAATGTAGGTTGGAATGCACCATCTCCCACTTACGGAATTATCGCGGCACACCATCTCGCAATATAAGTACGTAATTGGCAAGTTACTCACAACACTTTATTACACACATCATAATAAAAAATAACTTGCAAGCTGTAAGAATCACAAAAGTATGAATAATGACGGAACACAATGAGTTCACTGTTTGGCACAGGGGAAACATCTTCCTTAACCAATAAAACAGAAGTTCACTGAAATATTTGGCATGTATACAAGGCAGTGTAGAACATCCGCTGGACTGGTAAGGATTTACGGAGGCACATGAAGCTGAGCGTTCAAGATAACGTCAACGGTTTGGTCTTGCCGTAGATGCTCATGGCGTTTTCTCTTTACGTACTTAAGTTCGTCACTACCGGTACTGATGTTAAAAGTGTTTTTGGTTATGGTAGTTGTAACTAAACAATTTGTTGACTCACGTAGTACTAGCACTATAAAAACCTAGCGCGATGTCCGTGAGGGAGCGCAGTATGTGTAAATGTGTTGGGTGTACTGTAGAATAAACCAGTATAAACAGTGATGTATTGTGTTATACGTTCTCGTATATGCACTAAATAACAAAATGATGTATTGTGTTATACGTTCTCGTATATGCACTAAATAACAAAAACTTAAGTGTACTAAGCTATTATTATATTGTCACTAACTAGCAAATCATTGCGGTGTATATTCTTGAGTCACTTATTAATGTCTTAGGTACTTCAACATCTGCAGTAAATGACACAATGCCATTGGCCGACTGAAAAATCATCACACAATCGAACCAGTCCATAATAAGCGTATTATCACATATTCACACACGATTGCAGTACATTAACGCGAACTGGACTTTACAGACATACTGAAGACACTAAAAATTACAGACGAACAATAGTTTATCCCAACTTTCATCAAACGAGGCTAATCAAAGCTAATATTGTATCCCAGCAACGAATGTAAACAAACAATATCTCGGGCTTCCGCATACGCCATTTTCACACTTTCGATACCTGCATTAAGGTCTGAGTATTGTAGTTGGTCTTATAATTATCGTCGAACATAAACAGTCGTATGCAACTCGCCTATAATGGCAATTAAGACACTCGTATGGAAATTATAAAACTCGCATACGCTCGTTTTATAAAAATACTCGTGTCTTAATTATAGCCATTATAGGCTCGATGCATAATGTACTATTAAGGGGCCGAACTACGATGTTATCTGCCCCTCTTAATACAGATTAAAGTATACAAATTTGGAATGGAATTTAAAATTTAGAAGTGGACACCTAAATTTGTAAAGACCGAACATTAATAAACAAAACAAAAGCAAAATAATTAAATAAAACTAATAATTTTAATATAAACAAAAATTACGGAAAAACAAAACTAAGCATTCAAAAACGAACAAGTCGTTGAGTCAATATACACTGGAAAATTTAGATTGCTGGCCATAACCCACTCTCACTTATAGACGACTATAAACACAACGAAACATTAAGCTCTGTCGAAATTCATTGTGATTCTATAGAAAACTATAATTTAGACTAAAAATCAGATTTTGAATTCAAAATTTAAATGTATCTACATCAATGCACGAAGTATTCGGATTAAGTTCGAGGATATTATGCTCCTTATTGACGAGATTTCAGAAATAGATTTAATAGTCATAACAGAAAATTGGTTGTCAGACCAAGAAACACACTACCGGTATTATAACATTCCCAGCTTTGACTCACACCATGTAACACGAATCGGTACTGGAGGAGGTCTGTCAATTTATGTATCTAGAAAATGGGCGACCAAAGTTATTAACACCATTGACAGTTATCACAGTATACTTCAAATCGAAATATTTCAGAAACACAGAAGATATCCTTGAACACATACTTTGCAATACTAACAAATCAAGCACACTACTTATCGGAGACGATAATGTAGATTTTCTAAAAGACAGCATTATTTACAGGGCCTATTCGTCTTTACTGAATTGCTTTAGTTGTTATCCATGCAATACAAAACTGCCAACAAGAATAACGCCTACTTCTTCAACTTTAATTGACCATATACATTCTAACTTTGCCAATAATTATAATTTCTGTTTGTATAATGTTATGAGTGACCTTAGTGATCATAATATTTTAATTCTAGATATTACATCACAACCAGAAGTGAGTACGCAATCCAATAATCGTTCAAATATAGAAACATTTACGAAAATAAGTTATGCCAAACTGAACAATTTCCTTTCAAAAAATAAATTTCCAAATCTAACTACTGACGTCAACGAAGCATATAATCAGCTTTGCGATTTCATTAGTGATGGACTTAGGACAGCTAGTATAAATATTAGGCCTAAGCAAAAACTACAGGTAAAAGGTATACACAAACCATGGGTAACTGGAAGCGGTAAAAAGAAAAAATAATTTGTATGCAAAAACTAAAACTAAAAACCCTTCAACTGAAACCATTAAAGAGTACACAAGATGCAGTAGGGATGTGACTAGAATGAAAAGAGAGCTGAAAAAAATTATACAACAATAATGTAATTAGAGAAGGGAATACGATGAAAGGAATGTGGAAGGCAGTAATCCAAATACTTGGTAAACCTCATAATACACGATACATTGTTGAAATTGAATATGAAAACATACAATACACCTCTGGCCAAGATATATGTATAGCATTTAACATGTATTTCATAGATGTTGTGGAAAACTTGGTTAAAGATATTACTCCAATGAACCCAAATTTGCCATCGAACCAGACGATCTGTAACTCACTATTCATAAAACCAACAAATGTGTCGGAAGTTAAACAAATCATTCAAAACCTTGCGAACAAAAAGAATTACTCAGATGATGGAATAAATAACATACTCCTTAAGATATGTGCCAATCATCTCCATTACTTGCTGATATAATTAACTTGTCACTGCAAACAGGAGTAATACCAGATAAATGTAAACTAGTAAGAGTGATACCAATATTTAAAAAGGTGATGTATCTAACCCCAGTAATTACAGACCGTTGTGTATATTGTCCTCACTTGTAAAAGTGCTGGAAATATTAATAAAAAAAACAAGTCCTGAATTTCCTAAGTAAAAACAAATGTTTCTTCAAATATCAGTACGGCTTCCTTCCCAAACATAGCACTGATTCAGTAGCATTTGACGGAGTGTCATTTATACATAAAGCATTAGATAACAATAAAATAGCAACAGGACTATTTACAGATCTTGCTAAGGCGTTTGACACTGTTAACCATACCTTGTTGCTAAGTAAACTATCAAATGCAGGAATTAGAGGAATAGCCTTTGAGTGGTTTAAAAACTGCCTGTCTAACAGGAAGTAGTATGTTAATATTAATAAAACTAAAGGGTCAATTTCTGAAGTTAAATGCGGTGTCCCACAAGGGACAGTGCTTGGACCATTGCTGTTCCTGATATTTATTAATGATATAGGTTATTTAGAGTTTACTGGTAAAATATTTCTATTTGCAGATGATATATTTCTACTTTACGAGAGCGCATGTGAACAAACGATTGTGCAGAATATGCAAAAGGGTCTAAATATACTAACAACATGGCTTTCAAAAAGTAAATTAATCATAAGTAGCTCAAAAACAAAATACATGCTATTTCATAAACCAGCTTACAGTCCAAGCATTTGCAACATAGTTAAAATTGGCAATGTACCCATCGAACGGGTGAAACAATACACATATTTAGGCCTAACTTTGGACAATAACTTAAGTTGGAATGAACATGTCACAAATGTGAAAAAGAAAATTGTTAGTGTAATTGGTGTTCTAAAAAGATTAAGGGAGTATGGAATAAGCAATCAACATTTAAGGAGCATATATGCCTCTCTTATTCATTCTCACCTTATGTACATGAACACAATATGGGGTAAATATGCACAGGAATCAATAAATGAGCTCGAAATTCTCCAAAAAAGAGCAATTAAAATCATGCATGGTTACGATTTTAGGAAACCAATTGTACAAGTATTTCAGGAGACAAACATATTGCCATTGCGAAGCCAGCTCAAATACTCTGAAGCTTTATTTATGTTCAAATATAAACAAGGTCTTATTAATCTTAATGCTGAACTTCAATGCAGGAAAGACATTCATACCCATAACACAAGATCAGCAAACCAGTTATACATGGAGTCAACAAACACAACTTGATATGGTATTAAAAGTATTTCCTATTCAGCCAGCACATCTTATAACAACTTACCTCCTAAACTGAGACAAATTGTAAACTTAAAAAAATTCAAAAAGGAAGCACGCAAGTACTTCCTGAAACAATACGTTGAAGATGAACCCATAAACACTGTATAAATGATCCTACCAACTTAGTATATTCTAGTATAAGTTATTAAGCCATATTTGTAAAGGGCAGCCCCCCCTTGAGCTACCAAATCACTGGGACTTTCTGTGCCCTATAAATAAATAAATAAATAAATAATTCATACTTGATGGTATTTCGATAGCCACAATAGTGTTATACTGTAATGATTTACCGATGATAAAAAGAACGGAGAGTTCAGAAGATTGCATCATTTTGTTGTTTTTTAAATGTTATCATACTTCGAAGGCCGTAGTAGGGAATTTTGTAAGCGGTGAAGCAAGTGTGGCAACCCTGTGACTCAAGGTCAGTCAACTGAGACTGCTTTCCACGGTGCACTAATCAGTATCACCTGCTGATCTCTTCTAGCCAGTGGCGTAGCTAGACCTGAAGGTGCCCCGGGGCAAGAAGTCGAAATGGGGCCCCCTCACTATGTTTTGAAAACCTGACCTAACTGCAGGCCTTTAATATTAATAATGTTTGAAGATAAGAACTTATCAAAGCGACTTTGTGCACTTTTCGTATTCCTCCCCCTCTCGCCACTTCCCTTTTTCTAGAAATATTTAATTTATACTTTCGCTGTTGGCTCCATAAAATGTCCTAAATAATTATGATAAATAATAGCTATAGCTTTTCAATTTGTGAAATTGTGATATCGTAATAAGAAAAGTACGTTACACAAATATCAATTAGAAAGAGAAGAAAACTGCATGTAAATATATATTATAAGTACACATATTTGTTCTTTTATTACTGACAATAATGAAGCTATAGTAGAAAACAAAAGGGAACAGATAGGATCGTCTATGACGTACTTGGCTTTAAAAATAAAATACACGCCAGGTCGAAAGCGCAAAATAATAAGTGTATTATACAAATAACTTGAAATTAAATAAATCTAAAAATTTGTACTCATTGTTTACAATTTTTTATTGAGTTATTACAATATTATTAAACAATCTATTTAAATCAAATAAACTTATCAACTAACTTAATTTACACAAAACTTTTTTCCTACTCTTTGCGTCTGCAAACATATTAATTACATGTAAGAAGTTAAGTTTTCGAGCTCTTTCATTTTCAATCCATAAAAGGGCCAAACCACTTAAACGTTCCTGGCTCATTGTGCTTCACAGGTAGGACTTGACAATTTTCAGCCTGGAAGAAGATCTTTCTGCTTTAGCCACTGTGATAGGTACAGTCAAGAACATAAAACAAGTAGTACACACGTCAGGGTAGCTTGGAACCAGAATGTGATTTTCAATGTAGAGGAGGTCTATCAGTTGTTTAGTTGTCGACATTTTCTTAATTTTAGAGGAAAAAGATGCAAGCACGCTGGAAATTTGTGCAGGAAATGTTGGCGACACATCGTCAGAAAAAGTCTCTGCGAAACCTTTTGCCTCTTTAATTAGTTCGACATCTGAAGCATTGTTCAAGAAATAAGGCTGAACAACTTTGTAGGCATAATAACTGACTTCATGCCTTCAAATCTGCTGTTTAACTGAGCCATAATTGTATCAATCATGGGGTAAAACACAGATACCCGAAATCTAGTTTCAGGATTTAGAAATCGGTGGTCTACACTCAGTTCATCAAAATGTTTTAACTTGCTTTAGTCTTTTCTCAGATAACTCACAAGGTATTCCGCACTTGGAGCCCATAGTTGAAGCTTCTTTTACAAGGTCCTAAATGAATTTCTTAGTTCTAATAGATCAAAAGCTGAAACAATATCCATATTAGATACGATGTTCAGTTGCTGCAAAATCTTTGTTTGTACAATCAACAGAAGCACAAATTCAAAACGTTGAATTCTCTTTATCAATCCTATTGCATCATTCCTTTCTTTTGCCTTATTACTTGTCAAAATAAGTTTGGATAGCTCTCTTAATACATCGCCAAACTTCTCCTTTAAAGAAAAAACTGCTTCGTACCTTCCCGATCATCTTGTTGGGTTGAGTGTTTTTAACGTTATGTTCGCATTTTCAGATGCATCTTGCAGCCCCAGCCAGTGTTTGATACTGTGTCCAAAAAAGTTGTAGACATTTTGTACATCCTCAAGAAACTGTGATATTTCACGATTGGCTTCTACAACGTATTTCAACGCCAGATTTAAATTGTGAATTGCACAATGTACAAAATATGCATGTGGCGCAACTTCTTGAATCTTTTTCAGCACTCCACTCATTACGCTTGCGCCGTTATAACCTTGGCCACGATATTTTTTCAATTCAAGACCTTTATCTTAAATAGATTCCACTATTTTACTTGCCAAACCAAATGCACTTTGATCTTCAACTTTTGTAAAAGAAGTAAACGTCTCGGAAATCATTATTTCTTTGGGTTTATTTTTTTTCATCATTTACCACTTTGACGTACCTGAAAACTTTACTTAATTGATCAAGGTAGAGGCTTGTGGTATAAGGGGAGTGGCATTAGAACTGTTAAAATCATATTTGAATAATAGATGGCAATTTACAGAAATCCTTTTAAGAATGGTGAAAATATCTCCAAGTTCCAATCCACTCCTGGTTTAGTTAAAAAAAGGTGTACCTCAAGGTTCAATCCTTGGTCCCCTCCTTTTTATTCTCTATGTAAATGACGTACCAGAGTCAAAAATAGTTTGATTGTTTGGTATGCAGACGATACCTCAATTTGGAACTGTAATAAAACAATTACTCTTCAAGAAACTCAAGATAGTATTGATCTTGTCACTCAATATTTTAATTAGATAATGTTAAGTGTAAACCCTTTCAAGACCAACTTTGTAATATTTAACAAGCATAAGGGAACTAATTTAGAAGTAGATCAAAATCTTTACTGTGGATCTGATGATATTCAACAGGTAGCCCCAGCTAAATTTTTGGGTATTACAATAGATCATAAATTATCATGGGAAGAGCATATAAATGAAATATGTAAAAAATTAACAAAAACTCCTTCGTTTTAAAGAGAATTTCAATATATTTAAGCAGCGAATACCAACTAACAGTCTACTATGGATTAATACATTCACAGATATCATACGGTATTGAGATATGGGGTGGGGCAGCAAATAGGAATAAGGAGAGAATATTTAAACTGCAGAAGCGAGTAATACGATACTTGTTTGGGTTGAAATCGAGAGAAACATGCAGAGTTGCATTTAAGAAGCATAATATTTTAACAATATTTTCATTGTATATTTTCAAAGTTATCTTGCTTGTAAGGGAAAATCAACATAAAGTTGTCACAATCAACAATGTCCAGAATCATGAAACCAGAGGGCAGAATGACTATTTTCAAAAGAGGGTAAATAAGCAATATGCAGACAAGGATCCTTAAAAAAAGGAGCTGCATACCACAATAAGCTACCAAACCACTTAAAATATTTGACTGGAACTGGGTTCAGTAAGTCTCTCTAGATATACCTAGCCCAGAAAGTGTTGTACTCTTTAAGTGAATTTTAATGAAACATGTGACTGTTTAATTATGTAAAAAAGTTGTAAATATGTCAATTTAACTGTGAGCATATTGTGTGACGTATCCAATTTTGCATGATGCAGGTTCTGGAAATAAAGAGTTTTGTATTGTATATTGGCAACTCCAGATATCTGATATGACATCTAGCGGTAAAAATGAGAAACTTACCAAGTAGGGTACATTTGTCACGTGGCGACTGTTTTTATATGGTTTCTTGTATTGATAAGCAGATCGTGGTAAATTATTCGTGTTTATACGTAAGTTATAGGTTTTACTCGTTGATAAGAGTGCACAATGAGTAAAAGCAAAGTATATTGCTTAGTTTACGGGTGTAAGTCGATGTATAAGAGGGCTGCGGATATACGTTTTCATCACTTTCCAAAAGATGCAAATAGCAATAGCCGAAAGGTGAGGATACCAAATAAATACGGGCAACAAGAGCGGGTTGGACCACTCACCACTACACACACTGACGACAGGACGGGTTGTTCACTTACGCCGAGCCAAGCCGCACCTAGACAGCCAAGCACAGTCTCGCCGAGCCAAGCCGTACCAAGACAGCCAAGCCTACACCAGCCGAGGACAGCCAAGCTTCATCAGTCAGGTATCTTTCCCCGCTCCCTAGTTCATTTCAAATAACCCTACCAACCGCCATCACCTCGTTGTTCTGCGATATCCGAGCCATTCCACTACGAGTCATATAGGCCTAATTTGACTACGCAGGGTTAATACCTACCATCCAAATCAAGCAATTTCTGTCTACCATGAGTTTTAATACAATTTAAGCTCATCCCTTCGCCCTACCAAGCACCAAATAATTTCTAGAGTCTATGGTACAGTGAGCAAACTCAAATATAGCTTTTAAACGTAACAGCGACATTACTCGAACTGCACAAAAACAAATACCAGCAGACAACCGATGCTTTATAATATGCAATTGACACATAAAATCCAGTGGAACACACACATTCGATCACGTGTATCGCACATTTATACATATATAGCCTACAATTGAAAATAACACTGTTATTACTTTAGGGACCACATTTACTGATTATAACCGAAAAATAAAAAGTGTTCCATATCAAACGCGTGTTATTGAGTATTTTTACCCTACTTATCCAGACCGACCCCAGCGCCCGAAGTGCTAGTTTGAGTTGCCAATTGTATTGTAACTTTACTTATATCCTGAGTTGCAACCATAATAACAGAGAAAAAGGAGAGCTCTGTATTTCATATTTGATTTCTTTCAGTACGTCATTTTGCCATCAAAGAAATAACTTCATTTGGATGCTAGGGCTTAAATAGTTTACACCTCCTGCTGGCTTTTGCAAAAGGGTTTTTAGTACAGGGTCATAGTCACACAGAAGTTCTATTATAGACAAGAAATTCCCTTTATTTGGATCTTCCATTTTACTACTTCTTCCGCGGAAAGCAAGGTTACAGGTGGCCAAAGTTAATGAAACATTAACTATTCTTTCTAGAACGTTCCTCCAGTATTTTTCTCTTCATTTAACTGTTTTTTAAAGGATCACTCATTGTTTCATCATTCCTCCATTTCTCAAATATAACACACGATAATATGTGGTCATCCGATTGTTCATGAGTTTTAATTCTATCAGAAAGATGTTTCCAGTCGTTTAGTCCCATACTACCGAAAGTGTTCTCTGAATGTTGTGGTAACAGCCAACGTGGTTGAGAGTAGACACGGTCTAACTTTTGCGAATAGCAAAGCCAGAGTCTGTTATATTTCATCCCAGAACCTGATATAAAACTGTAGTAATTAGTTGAAAATGATCTTTTACTTTCTCGTCCATCAGGTTGTTTTGGAAAGGGACCACGAGGTTGACAAGGTCCTGATGCTATGATTAACCTTCTCGTTTCTGGATTATTGACGGGACTGGGAAATTCAATTTTGTCTTGCAAAACATAATTTTCAACGTGTCCAGTTTCAGCCAAGCTTACTGCGTCCTTGTTATTATCGACTGGCTGATCAAGACATGAAAGGCCACGAGTGATCAGAACATCGATTTTATGTAATTCAGACGGTTGGTGAGCGTCATCATCTGAAAAAAATACATAGTGAATAATATTGAGCAATACAATTTAGTGTAGTGGTTTATAGTTGATTGCAGGGTTTTATTTGTAGAAACATATTCAACTAACTGTTGAACTAAGCCAACTAACCGATTATTGGTTGTTAAAGGAGAACACAGCACAAAACACATATTTCGATATTTATTGCTAAACATGTAACATGGAAATCTAATCGTATCTTATTGAATCTATAATGGCAAAACATGGGCATTCAGTTTTGCGTCTCCCGGTGTACCATCCAGACCTCACTCCAATTGAACTAATATGGGGGGATATAAAACAATGGGTTGCTTTAAGAAATGTTACTTGAAACTCTGTGAACAGCGAGTGAGAGAAATCAATGCCGAACAGTGGGAGAAAGTATGCAAGCACACAGAAGGCATTGAAAATAATTATTTCGAACAGGAGGGAAAAATAGAGAACGCAATCGAACAGCTTGTTATTCAGGTCAACGGCGACAGTAGCAGTGACAGCGGCTCCGATGATGAATCATCTGAGAGTAGTGGATTGTCAGGAATAGATTTAATACAAGATTAAATAACTCGTGAACACATTTGGGTTTGTGCTGTGTATTAATATATATTAATATATACTGTAGAATGGCAAATTATGTACCTATTGTACCCAGGGACGGATTTACGTATAGGCTGTATAGGCGGCAGATTTTAGGGGGCGGCAAATTTTGACTAACATTTTTTTTATTTAGAAAATAAATAAATATATATTTTAATAAAAAAATAAAAATTTGCAACCTGAATATGTTCATGCATCTACAAGAGTAATCAGTTTTTCAAATGCAATGAACTGACGTTTTTATGTGCAAATGTATAGGTCAACAACCATCTTCAGATGTTCCTCCTTCTTGCCCTTCCGCTACTTCTGCCAGCCTGACTGCTACTGACTCTGTACCTGAGAATATTGATGTTGAAGAAAATGTACCATATACAGCTCACTCAGATTTAACTACATTTTCTGATGAGAAAGCAGAAGCGAGTGAAATTGAGAAAAATGTGTTTGTATTCAACAGTGATCCTGTAATGTTTTTTACTAATGGTTCCCCTAAGTTGTTGTTATTAAAAGGAATGTTAAAATTATTACTGAAAGGGTAAATATAAGAACCAACAACCAATCCCACCATTAAAGTAACACCTGAAAAAGTTTTATGGATAAGAAGAAAAATCCGGGTGGGCGCCAACTCATATACAAATTAAATCTCTGAGTAATCAATCTCTTGTTCAATGAAATAGAAGCACAAGTCCTCTACAATCTCAAGGGGTAGGGTATTTCTGAATACCAACCAAGATACCATCAGTGAAGAAAGCAAGTTTAGATATCTACTGCAATATACAATCAATTACAGGCAATGTTACTTACGGTTGGAGGAGAAATATGCATATCATGTATAATATATTTGTTTTGCTCCAGTAAAAGGATATGATTTCCAAGATCATTCTTTATTAAAAGCAATCTTCTCTACTAGAAGCATTATGGGACCAGCAATGATAAACAATCCAGATACGTTCATTCAGTGTAACAAAATTTTCCAGTTCACTTATACAAGCACATACACATATCATAATCTCCAAACATACAATAATTATTTTAAAAATCCTCATACATCCAGTGTTCATATATCTCATCTTCTTGCCTTTTCTAAGATCAGCCACTTCCTCTACCGCTAGATCCTCCTCCATGGATTCCACAGATTAGCACTCAAATATGCATAGTTCATTATCTCACCACCGAAGCGCTACTATGATAAAAATGTCACATTCGCCCCCAGAAATCTTGACAACAAAGTCATTTTGGAGGGATTTCTGATACACATTTAACCCAAATATCCATAAGTACGTTAGATACCAAGTCCAAGACCATTTACGTCTTCAGTAATTGGAGCAACATCTTCATGAAGACCCTTCACCAGGATTTTTCCATTTTTGTCGACAAGGGTGCTGAGATGTTATATCCAGTCAGGCATTCTTTCATACATAGTTCCACCAAGCCCTCCACTGTGAAGATCCTTGGCAGCATATTCATCTTTTGCATATCTTCATTCGTGTGAATAGTCTGTTCCATCTTGAACTTGGGGAGAGTCACATCAACTTTTGTTCGCCTCAGTCCATTTTGAACAGCAGTTAGGTTCACAGTCCGAGAGAGTTCATCCAGTTCTCTGCTATCTCCACAACCTCGTGGCAAGAGAATCAACATGAGGAGTTTATCTCCCTGGTAGTCCAGCTGAATTGCTTGGTAGTCAAGGAAGTTACCATACATATAGCTATCTGTTGTATGCACCATATCCATATTTGTCACATCATTGCATGACGTAAGAAACTGCTCAGATCTTGTGTCTCTCGAGTTGATTTACTTTGTCCAGTTGCCATTGAAATATATTCCATTAACTTAAACTGCACGAGTTACTGTGGTTACTGCATCATTATGTAGGGTCTATCATAACCAGTCTTCATATCTCCATATAATTACCCTATTTAGACTTCTTGAATACGAAAACTTAGAAATCATATTTCAATTATACAAAATTACTGTACCAAATCAAATTAACAGATGCAAAAACCAAGGTAAATTATGGTCAAAAGATATTTAAAAAAATAGAATTAATGGATTGACAAAAGATAAGAAAGAATATTAAATAACATTCTCACCAAAAGATATGTACATTACAGCAAACCAACAAATGTACCCTGTGCAAATATATCCTAAGATAGATCACAAGATAGACATAATATGCCTCAAAACATGAATCATAATAATAATGAAGTCACGTAACACGCCCCCTACACATTTAATTCCAAATATACATCCATCACATACACACTTCTTGCACACATAAGAATATACATGAATATAATTAACTAAATCATAAACTCTGCATTCAAAATACCTATCTCTAAATGCCAGGCATAGATGTACCTATACTTCCTTTAAACAACAAACTTCCGTAATGACTATTCATTATATGTACCATACATAATTCTCGCTTCATCTTCTAAAACATTATACACAAGGACCTATCCTTGTTTTTACTCTTATAATTCCTTACTTCCACCTCCTGTGTTCCCAGTCTACTGGGATCTCCCTGCAGATTTCCACCCATGATCATCTGGTTACACACATCAAATCTATTATTTCCTACTTCCAGCCTTTCCTCATCCTCTACTCTACATTCACGTAACATCTCCTTTAACTGCTGGTCATTCTCATCTAAGCTACTATCACCTACCAATTCCGTTAATTGCTGCACATCTATTCTACCATCATCTATTTCCAGCCTTTCCTCAACTTCTATTCTAATTTCACCTACAATTTCCTCTACCTGCCGTTCATCTACTCCAATTTCACCTAACATCACCTCTAACTGTGGTTTCTTCTCCTCTTCTACTGCTTTATCAATAACCTCTACCTGCTGCTCCTTCTCATCTAATTTGTGGCAAACATTCCTACTTATCTCCTGATTATCGTTCTTTATTCCTCTACCCCACTGGCCAATTAATCTTATATTCTCCTTATGATCTCTCCTCATCTCCTCCCTAAGTTGAAAACGTAAACTTAGAACACCTTCCAGACTATCCTTCTCCTTCATACTTGTACCAGGGTTTGCCACAGCCACCCTTGTACACTTTGCCCTACCACTCTCACCATCACTATCTAACAAAACATCAACCTGCGCCCCCAACACATTCAATTCCACAATAGAAATCCCATTAACCTTTGCGGATTGTACCTTTTCCTCTACTAAATCTTCTAAGAGATCACTCTTTATATCTAGGTCATAAGTTCCGGACAATATAGTATTAGCGGATATACTATCAGACTGATAATCTGACCTGTCATTACCGTCTGATTCTAGTTTAAATTTCCCCTAGACTCATCCACTGTTTCCACATTTCGACTCCTATCATTGTTACTCTCTTGTCTCCTCTCTTCTCTTCTATCCTCTACATTTTCTTGTCTATTACGTGGATTATTCCTTTGATAATTATTATAATTCCGCCATCTATTATTTCTATTATTATGATTTTGATAAGGATTAACTTGTCTATGATTCGCTTGATTATTAGAGGAATTTAGTTGTTGATTATTATCCCTATAATTATAATTATCTCGACCTCTCTGGTCCTGATTTATGCGGCTCCCATAACCACTTGCTTGATTCTCACTTCTTCCCCCCAATGCATCGAAGCTCCCCAATAAGTTATCTAATCCCAATATATTAGTAACTTTTTGAATACATGACGCCTCCTTTACTCTATAAGGAAAATGCCTAAGCAACAGCCTTACTACATCATCATCCTTAGCCATCCCATCTAAATATTTACATATTAACACTTGGCTCTGAAAATATTCAGTCATACTCATACCATCTCTACTATCGTATTGTCCAAATATCACTCTTTCTCTTAATTGTGCTTGTATTGATTCGTTCCAATATTTATCACAAAATATCTTCCTAAAACTACTATAACCATCTAATGAATTCCTATATACTAGGAACCAGTTCCGAGTTTCACCTACAAAAGCTTGATCTAATAGTTCTAAAACTTGACTCCACTCTATACTTCCTTCATTAAGTTTATCTTTAAATCTATTCTCTACAATTTCCATAAATTCCATAGGACAACCCTGTTTATTGTTAAATTTCGGTAACTCTAGTTCTTTAAGATTATTCACTCCTAATAAACCCACTCTAACTTGACCATTCTCATGTTTTATTTGAGACTTTAATCTCACTTCCATATCTAATATCCTCTCACCAGTCACCTTTTCAACCTTCTCAATTTTCTCTAGAATATGTTCCTGTACCCTTTCCAATTTATTATCTGCTTCTCTAGTCATATAATTTAATTTCTCTGGTATTTTCGTTTCCATTTTCATAATTTTCTGATCTACTTCTTTTATAATTGCTTCCGCCTTTTCCTCCACCATACTCCTTACCTCACCTCTAATTTCCTGTTTTACCCCCTCAGTACTATGCTGTAACAATCCATACTTCCTATCTAACTCCTCATTAACATGCATTACTTTATCCAATTTCTTACTCAACTCCTCATTATTCTTATCAAATTTTTCATTCATTTGTTTTATCATCTCCTGATTATTATCAAATTTTTCATTCATTTGCCTTAACATCTCCTGATTATTCTTATCATATTTTTTATCCATTTGCCTTAACATCTCCTGATTATTCTTATCAATTTTTTCATTCATTTCCCTTAACATATTTAGGATATCCTGCACCGGCATTAACACATCCTGTACTGGCCATACAACATCCTGTACTAATACATCAGTCATCTCTCCTTCCATCACACTACTGCCAGTCTCATTCCCATCACTCTCCAACATGCACACCACCACATTTTCTCCATTCATCTCCATCCTGCTACAACTCACTCCATTCCCATTCATTATTCTCATTCGTTCATCCTCCATGTAAATACGTACACAATAACCTATCCCTCAGATAACACTTGCACAAGTCACACTCTCCTACTCCCACACTGATGTATCCTGGTTCTCGAGTCCCACGTTAAGGTGCCAAATGTAATGTTTTTACTAATGGTTCCCCTAAGTTGTTGTTATTAAAAGGAATGTTAAAATTATTACTGAAAGGGTAAATATACGAACCAACAACCAATCCCACCATTAAAGTAACACCTGACAAAGTTTTATGGATAAGAAGAAAAATCCGGGTGGGCGCCAACTTATATACAAATTAAATCTATGAGTAATCAATCTCTTGTTGAATGAAATAGAAATACAAGTCCTCTACAATCTCAAGAGGTAGGGTATTTCTGAATACCAACCAAGATACCATCAGTGAGGAAAACAAGTTTAGATATCTACTGCAATATACAATCAATTACAGGGAATGTTACTTACGGTTGGAGGAGAAATATGCATATCATATATAATATATTTGTTTTGCTCCAGTAAAAGGATATGATTTCCAAGATCTTTCTTTGTTAAAAGCAATCTTCTCTACTAGAAGCATTACGGGACCAGCAATGATAAACAATCCAGACACGTTCATTCAGTGTAACAAAATCTTCCAGTTCACTTATACAAGCACATACACATATCATAATCTCCAAACATACAATAATGATTTTAAAAATCCTCCTACATCCAGTGTTCATATATCTCATCTTCTTGCCTTTTCTAAGATAAGCCACTTCCTCTACCGCTTGATCCTCCTCCATTGATTCCACAGATTAGCACTCAAATATGCATAGTTCATTATCTCACCACCGAAACGCTACTATGATAAAAATGTCACAATCCAGCCACTTGGAATGCGAATGAATTTTACCAAGAGTACGTTGCATTGAATGGTTACAATCAGAATAAAGATTCTGATTTTAAAGAATCCAAACGAGTGTGCACTGAATATAACAGGTACTTGAACCAATCAGTGTTTAAAAGAAAACATCAGAACGGGAAAATAGGGGATCGTAAGTGGCTTGTTTATTCCAAGCGTAAAGGTGCTGTGTTTTGTGCACTGTGTTTGCTCTTTGGAGACACAACAGACGAATTTGCGTTCATACACGGATTCAATGATTGGAAAAACATACATTACTTGGCTTCTGCTCACGAAAATTCCTAAAATTTTTTGAAAGAGCTAATATACATGGAAGAGTAGATAATGGTTTAGTACTACAACTTCAAGAAGAAATTTCGTACTGGAAAGAAGTTCTTAAAAGAGTTGTTGCTACTGTCAAAACCTTGTCAAGTCGTGGATTCTCATTTAGAGGCACAGGCAGCAATGAGCATTTCGGCGTTCCTAACAATGGACATTTTCTGATGTTAATAGAATATTTAAGACAATTAGATCCATTTATAGATGAGCATATTCGTATTTATGGAGATAAAGGCAGTGGTAGTACAAGCTACCTCGTAGCCTTCCCAGGTCACAAGGGATCGAACCCTCACATTTGGGACATACAATTTGTAATAATCGTCCATATACTTTTATCTGATGCTTGGATATCAGGTATAATAGTTGATAAGAGCGTATACTATTATGTGATTGATTACCGTGTAATTTGTTTAGCTTTTAAGATATTGTAAATAGCAGGATTACGAGTCAGTTAGATGTGAAGATTTTAACATTGTATTAGTATTTATTGGAGTGTCCTGGATCTGTGCACATTACCAGGAAATAAGACTTGTAATCGGTGGGTTTTTCTCCGAGCGCTGAGTGCAAGGTGAGTCATCCAGGTAGTAGGTTTGACAACGATGTAGGAGGGGGGTGTCTCAGGTACATCGTTCGAGGAAAACAACAACTCCTTATATGATAACATTATTCGGGATTGGCTGAACCCGTGAAGTAAGTCAGTGAGACCAGTGATTTGTGGAGGGGTGATGACTGATATTAGGTCTGGCGAGGCAGTGAAGAGGGACTCTTATTTTGGACCGCGTGTGGAGTGGTTGGAACTTAATGTTGTGCCCGCATGTGGAGCGGTCGACTCAGTTTGGGACTCCGTGTCGGGAGGTCGTTTCTGTTTGTAACTCCGGTAGAGAGTAGAGGATTGGACTTGTATTTGGAGAGAAGGAAGGTAGTTCAGACGCTCACAATTTTGTGTTCTAAGTTCAATTTCTGAGTTGCGGGTTATATATTCTCACGAGAATAATGAACCTAGTTTCAGACAAATCGCCTAGATTTTCTGTCTTGAAATTTTAAGTCTGTGTACTGGAATTCGTGAGCCATAACGGTAAACTTAGTGCTTTACGAATACTAGTAAAATATGGTATGTATTATTAAACTCAGGAACGAACTAAGTGCGATAATCCACCAAACGGATTCAGGGCATCATCATACAATCAGATCTACATGTCTTATAAATCATTGGATTCTGGAAACCAGTAAAATACAGTACGATATCTTTGTAATTAAGAATCATACGAGTGAAATAACTAGACACAGCGCTACGAGTAATTAGGACTGATTCTATGGGAGCATGAACCCCAGAATCGGTAGTGTTAGTCATCACAGCTGAGAACAACACCTGTAAGTACCAGTCATCATCTACTTCCGAGGGTCATCAATGTATATCATGAGTGTGCCTGTGTATTATGATAGGGAGGATCCTGCAAAGTGTTTTATTTATGTCTGGTATCAGAATATATGTTAATTTTTACCATATACCTAGTGTTTTTATTTTATGCGGTCACCGGTGTAGTTAGGTGTGGATGTTTGTTGCTGCTGTTTATATCGCACAGGTGTTTAACCCCCACGCACCCCGTGTAGTAGGTGATACGTTACAATTGGTCGCCCAAGTGGGACTGAAACGTTATAACCTATCCAAAACTATTTATGAAGAAATCATCGAAATTGTGTCTAAAAAATTACAGTCAGTCTGAAAGACTAGACTTTATGTCATTTCAAATGACGCATGCTACAAATGCCACACATGTTAGAAAGGCTCAGGAGGGCTCTTTTAACAGACTCCATTACCCATTAACTTAGGCTTCCCACGCGGTCACCACTTTAACGGTCACCTTGTATTTGAGTCTGACATCTTTTACAACTCTTTAAGGGTCACCCATTATTTTAATCTGATATCTTACAAACCTCTTTAAGGGTCACCCTGTATTTGAATTGAATCTAACATACTGTACACCTCGTTAAGTGTCACCCTGTATTTTGCTCGGACATCCTGCACACCTCTTTAGGAGGCACCCTGTATTCATATCTGGCATATTGTATATCTCTTTAGAAGTCACTCTGTATTCTTGTGTGACATCTTGTACACCTCTTTAGGAGTCACCCTGTATTCTTGTCTGACATCTTGTACACTTCTTTAAGAGGCACCTTGTATTCTTATCTGGCATCTTGTATATCTCTTTAGGAGTCACCCTGTATTCTTATCTGGATTCTTGTACTGTATTTTGCTCTGACATCCTGTACACCTCTTTAAGAGGCACCCTTATTCTTATCTGGCATCTTGTATATCTCTTTAGAAGTCACTCTGTATTCTTGTGTGATATCTTGTACACCTCTTTAGGAGTCACCCTGTGTTCTTGTCTGACATCTTGTGCACCTCTTTAGAGGACACTCTGTATTCTTCTCTGCCATCTTGTACACCTCTTTAAGAGTCACCTTCTATTCTTATCTGCCATTTTGTATATCTCTTTAGGAGTTACCCTGTATTCTTATCTGGCATCTTGTACTGTATTTTGCTCTGATATCCTGCACACCTCTTTAGGAGGCACCCTGTATTCTTATATGGCATCTTGTATATCTCTTTAGAAGTCACCCTGTATTCTTGTGTGACATCTTGTACACCTCTATAGGAGTCACCCAGTATTCATGTCCGACATCTTGTGCACCTCTTTAGGAGACACCCTGTATTCTTCTCTGCCATCTTGTACACCTCTTTAAGAGTCACCTTGTATTCTTATCTGGCGTCTTGTATATCCTTTACCCATTAACTTAGGCTTCCCGCGCGGCTGCATTACGTCACAGTCTCCGTCTCCGTAACGCAACCGTATCCGTAACGCAACCATCTCCGTAACGCATAACGTTAGACTCAAAGCATAACGACGAAGTCGACAAGATCATTTGAAATTATAAAAATGACTCTAAAATAGTTGAAGAAATCAAAACTGCGAAGTACTATTCCATCATTGTGGATTCGACCCCAGACATATCTCGTATTGACCAACTTTCATTCATTTTACGATATGTAAAACCTGACGGCACTGTTACTGAACTTTTTTTTTTAACTTTACTAGACAATCCAGGTCACAAAGGTGAAGACTTATATGATGCAGTCACATCTACTTTGAAATCTCATGGCATAGAAATTCTTGATGTGAGAGGGCAATCTTACGATAACGCTGCCAACATGAAGAGCATATATTCGGGACTTCAAGCTAGAATAAAAAATGACAATCATCTCGCAGAGTACACAGCATGCACTGCACATTCGTTGAATTTGGTTGGTACACACGCTGCAGAGAGTTGTACAGAGGCGAGTACGTTTTTTGAATTGGTCCAGGAGTTGTAATTTTTTTTCTTTCAGATTCGACAGAAAGACGGTCTGTTTTGCAGTATTTTGCTGATTCAACATTTGCGAAACTAAAATCATTGTCTACGACTCGTTGGTCTGCAAGTGCTGATGCGGTTTCTGTTCTGGTTGAATTTTGGAACGAAATAATAAATGCTTTATCAGCATTTGAAGAAAATCCCAACGAAAAAGGAATAGTTCGAAATAAAGCTACAGGCCTTCGGAATATGGAACGACTACAAAGTGCATTTATGCTAAGTATTTGGTCTGTTTTACTTGAACGATTCGATGCTACAAGTCAGAAATTGTAAGTCATGGATACCAGCATTTTAGATATTTTGGATTTGTACAAATCGTTGGTTGGTTTTGTAGAAGATGCTCGGTAAATTTTGAACTTTATGAAGAGACAGAAGGGAAAATTTCTACCACCCAGGAGTTTGAAAAAGACGTTCGTAGGAAGAAACGAAGAAAATTAGTGTCTGATGAATTGTATGAAGATGATGTTGAGCAAGGTGGAAGAGAGAATTTCAGAGTAAATACTCTCAATATAATTATGGATAGACTCTATACGGATTTGAAGGACAAATGCGCCGATTATGAAATAATTTTTCGAAAATGTATCGCCCTTATCGAATTTGGTACTGTACTCTTATATGTAAATGAGCTTGGAAATATTCATCTTTTCAAAAGTTTTCTAACGCTCCAATGATAAATTATAGCGACACTGGAATCAAGCCACGAAACAGGTTTGTACATCTCGCCGAGGTAGTCAGTTAACCGAGCCGACCAATGAGGAAAATATACGCAGTCACGTGAGAGACTTGGCACTAGGCAGCACAGTGCTAAAAGAATGATGGAACTATCTTGCACGGAGATACTCGAGGACTCCCGAGTCGAGCCGAAAGCCACACGTGCGGTAAGACTAGAGGATCGAAGGAGGGGTGACTCTTGCTTGGCGCGTGTCGAACAGCCAATGAGAAGCAATCTAACTTAGATAAAAGCAAACAATGTAATTAGCATAGCTAATTACCAGCATGACACATCGTAATATCATAGAAGATATTAAATAATAAATAAGAACTATTTTTTAACATTGCAGCTAATTAAATGTTTAATTAAGGATTATTATTATCATCGCTTATAAGCAACCAATCAGATCCATGTTCTGAAAGGGGACGCTAACATGAGTATTGACGAGAGGAATGAGAGAGGAGAATCGAGGCGCTTAACAATTACGACTTCATCAGAAGAGGACGTGTCAACCAAATACTCGACAGTCGAACAAAGCTGATAGAGAATACTGTATATTTGAAGAAGACGAATACGGAACGCAATTAGCAACGAGAACGAAGTAACTTAGAACAGTTTGTGCATATATATCAAGTCGACATACAACAGTATATTTAAAGTTTATTGCAATTATTCTACATATTTCTTTCTACCATGTCGAAAATACTGAATTTGAGGGAGGAAAATACGACTGAATCTACAGAAGAAGTAATGACGAACTAAAATGTTAATGGGAACAGAACTATGACGACAACGAGAGTATTCGAAATGACATAATAACATCAATCTCGTGCGGGAGATTAACATGTCATCTCTCCTACGTAAAATATTCTACATCTACAAAGTCATTTCACCAACTAAAATGACGAATACTTATATCAGAACTTTGGCGAAAGAAGACAGAAGATATTCACGAATGAGGGCGGCTAGGGTTGATCCCAGTGCCATCAGGCGAGAAAGGGTATCCTATCTCACGCAAGAAGATTGCCTAGCAGGAAGGACGGCCACACGAATATGTTAGAGTTCGAATCCCGTACCTGACCACATGGAGACTTCTGAAGGAGACCGTAGAAGCCCACACGACATCATGGAGTTTCGAGCTATCAGGAACAATCCGTTTCTGAGGGATAGCGAAAAAATCCCACTTCTAGTCATCTATAATGCAACACAAGGTATATCCCATTTTGTAGAATTGTAGAAACTTTTGAGAATATCCGACAACTTTTGTTAATGCCATTTTTCATAATATTGTTATAGTTTTCTATGTTATATTTTTATAACTACGTTACGAGGAAGTTTATTCTCGATTTTCGACGATTTTGACAATTTAGAATTGTTACTCAAATTTTTGGAATTTTGCGACTTTCGAAATTTGAATGAGGAGATTTTACAGTTTAGTTCAGAATATATTTTTGGTCAAGTTTAAATGTGTTTAGATCGAATTTTGTCAGTTTTGAATAGTAATATATCGTTCTTTGATAACGATGATAATAATAATGGAAAGTTGTTCCAAGAATGTTATGCAGAGGTATATTTTAGTGAATGCGATTCTTAAAGATCTTATTTGGAAGATCTAAGTAAAGTCACGATCTGATAACTTATTAGACAGATTCGGTTATAAATATTTGGTGACATAATTAAAAAACATAAAGTATAAAAGTTTATGAGAAATATATTAAAGAAAGAATTTATAAGAGAATGTAATATGAAGTTAGTAAATACGAAATGCAGCGTATTTTTGAAATGATAAGATTTTGATGAGAGATCTAAAGAAATAATATCACAGCTAATAGGAAGCTTTATGGAAATGTGAGTGATATAAAAGAAATAATATTGTTATTAGAAGACTAGTATTTTATTGTATTACCTGTTAAATTAATTCATCGATAGAACAAGTATTTTATTACATATTTTTATTAAGGACTAGCAGTAGTACCCGGCTTCGCCCGGTGGAATGATGATAATATTTCAGTCTCCTTAACACTCAACGTCATTGATGAAGATGATACTGACGACGACTGCTATTGAACGGGTATAATAAACTTACACTCTAATAGAAATACATATTTTTAAATTACCGGCGAGGAAGACTGTGGTGTTGCCTAGTAGTATAATGGGCGTAACATCTAGGTAATTTTCCCTTTTGATGAGGATGACAATGAAGACTACTACTACTGAACGGGTATATTAAACTTACAAACTAATGGAAATACACATTTTATAAATCACAGGCAATGAAGACTGTGGTGTTGCTTAGTAGTACTGTATAATGGACGTAACATCTAGGTAATTTGCCCTTTTGATGAGGATGATAATGAAGATGACTACTACTGAACGGGTATATCAACCTTACAAACTAATGCAAATACATATTTTTAAAATCACAGGCTAGGTAGACTCTGGTGTTGCTTAGTAGTATAATGGACGTAACATCTAGATCATTTGCCCTTTTGATGAGGATGATAATGAAGACGACTACTACTGAACGGGTATATCAAACTTACAAACTAATGGAAATACACATTTTAAAATCACAGGCGATGAAGACTGTGGTGTTACTTAGTAGTATAATGGACGTAACATTTAGGCCATTTGCCCTTTTGATGAGGATGATAATGAAAACTACTGTTGAATTGACACGACAAACTTACAAACTACCGTGATAGAAAGAAATATTTCAAAATTCACAGGCGATGAAGACTTATTGTGTGTGGTGATTAGTGGTATAATGGGCGTAACATCTAGGTCATTTGCCCTTATGATAATAATAAGGTAATGAAAAATGACTACTAAACGAACATGGTGTAATTTTAAATCTGATATAGGCAATTCAGATTTCTACCTTCGATGTCTTCCAAAGTCTGAACGTTATTTCTGGCTTAGGCCTATACTCGATGCGTGTAGTGAAAGAGCTTATCGAGTACTACTCGGGTCCAAGCTGCTCGAATCGCAGATGATGACGATATATGATGACAGACGTTCGGGGGGGGGGGGGGGGGGGTCCCGGTCCTGTTCACATTGACCGGTGAATCACTCATTCTTTCATAACACTACAGTGGTTTGAGCAAAGACCCTGTATGAACATCAGCATAGTCAGCAATACCAGGTAACACGGCGGGGTCTGGACATTCCTCTCATGTCAACTCGCGATGAATCAGCAAGCTATTCTCACACCTGGCCCCCTCCTCCCCCCTCCACCCACCAGGGTCTCTCAACTTGTGGAACGTGGGTTTGCGACCACGGGACCCCAGCTGAGTCCGGCATTGCTTCTACTTACTGGTGCCGGGCTCCTTTCAGTTCTCTTTCCTGTCAACCTCCCTTGGTCAAACTCTTGTTCTCTTCCGACTCCGATGGTATCAGGGTATCCGAGGCCTAGCGACTCTTTCACTATCCCGCCTTAATTGGCCCTTGTCTAATAATTCCTGATAGCCTCATTCTTCGAGGTGTCAGCCTTCTTTTTCTTTTCTTAATATCTCATGTCTTCTGCTCAAGACCTTCAAGGAGGCAGGGTGTGTGTAGCCCCACCACTTCTGGTGCACCCTGGATAGCGCTACATCCTCAAGGGCTCATGGCTGGTGAGTTCGGGAGCTGGCAACCCTGACGGTTTCCTGTGCGGGTCCGGGTTTACCCCTTTTTTCTATTGCCTTTGGGACGGACCCTGTCCTCTTTCCGGGAATGGAGTGGTCTGTCCGCAATTTCAAGCAGACAATGTTACTCGCAGGGTACCAAAGGGTAAGTATACAAATTTTGGTTCTGAACGGTGAAACGGTGTAGATTTGTGCCAATGGGCCTAAATGCAGGGAATGGGGGTGATCTGTCCGCAATTTCAAGTGGACAGGGTTACCCGCAGGGTTCGAAAGGATAAGTATACAAATTTTGGTCCGGATCGGTGAAACGATATAGATTTTTGCCAAAGGACCTAAATGCAGCAAATGGGGTGGTCTGTCCGAAATTTTAGGTGGACAGTGATATTCACAGAGTTACAAAGGGTAAGTATACACATTTTGGTTCAGATCGGTGAAACGGTGTAGATTTGAGCCAAGGGGCCTAAATGCAGGGAATGGAGTGGTCTGTCCGCAGTTTCAAGCAAACAGTGTTACTCGCAGGGTACCAAAGGGTAAGTATACAAATTTTGGTTCGGATCGGTGAAACGGTGTGGATTTGGGTCAAAGGGCCTAAATGCAGATAATGGGGTGGTCTGTACGAAATTTCAAGTGGACAGGATTACCCGCAGGGTTGCAAAGGGTAAGTATACAAATTTTGGTACGGATCGGTCAAACGGTGTAGATGTTTGCCAAAGGGCCTAAATGCAGGAAATGGGGTGGTCTGTCCGAAATTTTAAGTGGACAGTGTTATTCACAGGGTTACATAGGGTAAGTATACAAATTTTGGTTGAGATCGGTGAAACGGTGTAGATTTGGGCCAAAGGGCCTAAATGCAGGGAATGGGGTGGTCTGTCAGAAATTTCAAGTGGACAGGGTTACCCGCAGGGTTCCGAAGGATAAGTATACAAATTTTGGTTCAGATCGGTGAAACGGTGTGGATTTGTATACATAACAGACAGACAGACAAACATTGAGCTTTATATATATAGATGTTGAAACTACGAAAAGAATTTGTTAACGAGAAGTGAGTTAAGAATAATATGTTATTGGAAGAAACTGCGAAGTATCTCTAAGAGAGAGATTTATTTATTCCCGTGGTGACGGAGGTATTTGTTGTGTGACAATGAGCATTGTGAAGCCATTGGTCAATTGTTGAAGGAATGTCTGTAGTGACAGACTTGCGCATATGTTGGAAAATAGGATGTTTTTAGAAGAAGCAGTATTGTTGGTGTTTATTAATATTTGAAGTTATTGCAATAGTCTCATAGAGTTGAAACTCCTTGAAAGCATTAGGGCAGCGAATCCTAGATGAAGTTGTATCTGAAAGAAATTATAGGATCAATGGATCTTTCTTCAAACTGAGAGTAAACTGAGCTCTATTTAAATGGTTCTTAATCAGATATTGAATTTACGGTAATTATTGAACGAATTGAAAGATTGTATTTTTATTAAGTATTTTTATTTTGATGACAGACCAGGTGTAGGAGGTCTATGAACTACGTCTTTACTTAATTGTATGGATTATAGAATCCCGATTTGTAACAGTTTCCCGAATAAGACATAGTAAGTTATGGTGAATGAAAATTTTCTAAAGTCCGTTGAAATGTGAGTGAAGAATTAGGAAGACAATTTATGTCTATATTGTCTAGAAAGAAGGCAGTTTGCCCGTTGTATATATTTCATTTGAAATTGAGTAGTTGTTGAACTACAGCACCGGTAATTGTGTTGTATATAAATAATATTTAGAATTTTAAAAAAGGTTTACAGTTATATTTATACGTATTGTATTTTTAATTTGTAATTTAAATATGAGTAGAGATTTTATCGCTTCTATGAGAAGGATTTAAGTGATAGGAGACGGGAGATAAATTGTATAGAGTAATGAATAGTTTTTGTAATGACGGAGATCTACGTCAGGGGTAAACTCATTTTATTTTGGGGATTTTTTTACTTTATAACATTTTATCTTTTTATAAAATTCCCGTTACCTAGGGCACAGCAGTAGTTTGCTGCGATTTAATTCATTATTTTATTTGAGCTTTAGAAAGCTTCCATAAATAATTTTATCGGTTTCTAGAATAATCAAATAAGTGTTTAATGTAACAGAGTAATGATATTTCGTCATTTGATTTAATTGAAAGTTAATAATGCATATTATGAATGCTAGTGTTAGGAAACATGTATTTGTTAATGTCAATAAATATGACAGGCACGTTTTTACGATTCCCTGATCTTTTATAGAAATTTGGCATTGTCTTTGTAGTTAAATGATAGTGGAATGTGCTGAAGGGTGGACGTTCCCGAGGGACCTTATCCGCATCCTTACGCCCGAGATTTTCATGGATTCTCGTCTTTCCTGAGTAGTTAGAGAACCCTATTGATCTGTAGTTAGTTACTATAGCACATTCTGTTTGAAAAATCCCTGTTCCTTATTCTGAGTGTTTTCGCCAAGTAGCACTGTGTTGATTTTAGCCGGGACTTCAAGATGCTACAATCCATTATTTTTCCAGCGTTGGATTTTGGTGGATCATCCAGATATAAGGGTACAGTACGTTGAATGAACCTGAATTAAGGAAACATGCGGCAACATTACAAGAATATTTTCCAAATGATATAGAACAAATATTTATAAACGAGTTGTGCTACTTTCAAAAATATTGCCAATTTAAAAAAATGAAAATAACCCGCCTTTAGAAATATTAAAATTTATTCGACAGAATGATCTACAAGGAGTATTTCCAAATGCTGAAATAGCCTACCGCTTGTTTAACTGCACAGCAGTTACCAACTGCAGTGCCGCACGCTCGTTTTCATGTTTTCATGCTTAACAAACTGAGCTCCACTACGAGCCAGGACCGTTAGGTTTGTCAAATAATTTTGACAATTGAAGCAGAATTAATGTCAGATATGGAATTTGACGATATTACAAAACTTTTGCTGAAAAAAAGCACGGAGAAAGATGTTTGTTAGCACACCTAGATCTTAAGTTATACCTATACATAAAATTCAATTATACGTGTAAAAAATTAAACTCGAATTTTTAATAGGTTGCATTATTAACTACCACTCGATTTTCACAAAAACCTAAAAAATGGGAGGGGAGGAGCAATATTTATTTTTCCTAGGGGCGCCAAAAAGTTAAATCGCCCCTGATTGTACCCGATATGTAGGTGAAGCAATCGGATACGCTGGTCGAGATTGGAAATTTATTATTTGGAAGGAAAAGAATACGCTAGCATCGCGACTCTGGCTTCATGGGGAGTGACGTATTGGTGACAGGAAGGAGGAATGGCTACCCCTCGAACGGAATGAATGCCGGGAGGAATGCACGAGATTATTTGGTAATTTGGTAATTACGACCTCATTTAATGTCCAGGAAGAAGGAATAATCATGGAAATATATTTTGCTAATACTTGTGATGGTTGATAACCCCTTAAAACGAGATTGTATCATTATAACGAACGGATATTGGTCATGGATGGGGCGTATGACGTCAGAGCGCAAGCAAGACGATTACCCTACTCTGGATGAGGGGAAGGAACTAGGTCATGTGACTGTCGAGTCGGACAGCAGCTGGGCTGCGTTGTGAGGGAGAACTCATTACTATGTGTTTCATCTTCAGATAGCAAACTACACTCTGGAACAGTCGCTAATATGCTGTAAAGTGATAGTACGGTGAACGCGAGTACACTTCGGTTCGGAGACGGTAAACGAGGTCCCGATAACGGCGTACAGTCCAGCGCAGTCGGTCATGGAAGTGCGTACGTATACCGTAAAGAATATCGAGTCATATCAGCCAGCATTTTAGTAATGAACTTGGACTTGCAGGCTAGTACGAACGGAACATTTTACGCCGTACGATTAACCATGATAACTGTGAGCTTTTGTGAGACATTTTCACGCATATCAGATGTTTAGTGAAATCAGTTGTAGCGTTGTGTTACCGGCATGTTGTAAGCCAGGAATATAGCGAATGCAGCCGACATTTTGTGACAAGTTGGAGGTCGTATTATACTGTTAACCACCATTGATATTGCAGTATACTTGCTATCGACATTATGCTAGTTTGAATACTTGTTTAATTTCAAACTTTATAATTCCAACATGCGTGCCTATAAGCAGATGAACTTTTACACATTAAGAACAGTATATCTAAAGGCACAGCTGACATAAGTAGTACAGTGGGACTTAGGCGACCACGGGTCTTCAAAATTATTACAGGAACATTCAACCAGATCAGTGAAAGTGACTTCACGTATTTTCTCCAGTATTGACATGCATGTCAATTAACATTATTTATGAACATTTGCGAATATGCACATCGCCTGGTATCCAAACTACAGGGTGTGCAATAAATCTGAACACGCAATATAAAATGTTTATATCCACGCAACTCAACATTTATTCGTGGGGATATTAGGCACTTGTGAATACCAGCCGACATTTGTGTGGAACATTGGCGTGCTACAACCAGAGACATAATGGGGTTCCCATTTATATTGCGATATCCAGTGGATTTTTGGAACGTATTCGAGATGAACATTTCATACAGTAACATGGCGTGCTAAACATAAGAAGATGCAGGATGGCGGAATGGAGTGACGGGTTCGAGTTCTACCCAGGCGAGTGACCATCCCGAGATCTGCATTGGGGCGAGAGGAATGCTGATCCGAGGTACAGGATGAAGAAATCGTCGATGTTGCGAGAAAATAATCACGAATATCTGGATTACCGTCGATCTTTAGAATGAATATTCAGGCCATCTGGAATATAATGAAGGTCATGGGCACACGGGTATATCTTTATGAATATTTTGAAGCATCATTGATTATATATTTTGAGAATCATCTATATGAATTCGCTGATACATGGTGGTTGCCATGTGAGATGGGGGCATTTCACTGATCTTTGCTATTCACCGATTTTATTGAGCATAGTATTTGATCATCTTTTACATCGAGTTGTAGAATATTTGGTTGATACAGTACAGTTTCTTGATCGAGCATTTATGAGACTCGATGCCTGCAATCTGGTATTTTGATAGTTTTTTCCACATTCTAGTGATTGTGTGGAGTTGGAGACTAGGGTTTTTTCTGATTGATTGGATCATTTGAGCTATTGAATTTAAGTCGCCTTAGCGAAACAGTGTCACTAATATCTGACAGTGTAGTTATTGTTGATTCCAGTCCTATGCATTCACTCATCTGAGCCGTCGAAACAGGGCCTTTTTCCTAGAGCAATTGGGTGGTGTCTAATCATCTAACCTGTTCTAGGGAAATCATTTTATCATCCGAATGCTATATGGATTGTAAGGGAATTAAACAGTAACTAACAAGTCATGTATTGGTTGATCCTTATCCAGTATAGTAAACATAAATGTAAGCAGAGTCACACCTAGTGATTCTTGTGTGATGGATCCAATAGGTTTTATAGTGATATTCCATTTTGGAATACAGTCAGTTTTGTATTTTTCTCATGATTAAATTTTGCCTTAACCAGGGATTTTAAGTGGTTAATTCTTACAAGATGAGTACGATTATTTCATAAATCTATCATAGGCGGAAATGAAACAGCAATAATAAATACATAATTTGTCTAACACAGATGGTGTTTGTTAACACAGATTTCAATGATTTTACAGAGTTATGATACCTTTGAGGTTAATTAATGCTCGGATTTGATAGCTAATTATCTCAGTGATTTACACGTTGTTTAAGAGGTTGTCCAACACAGTTATAGTGACCACAGTTCTGATGGGTCGACTTTATTAATGCCTGAAGCCAGTGTCACAGTTTGATGTGGATTATTAAATATGTTGCCTTGAGATATTTTGCCAAGTGTTTGGGTTGTTGTTTGAGTCTTCAGTCTTTTGACTGGTTTGATGCAGCTCTCCGTGCCTCCCTGTCCTAATCTAATCGTTTCATCTCTACATAGCTCCGACACCCTACATCCGAGGCAATCTGTTTAACATATTCTAACCTTGGTCTACCCCGACAGTTCTTGTCCTCGACCCTTCCTTCCATAACTAAGCTTGCTATTCCTGGGTGTCTTAGTATGTGTCCTACCAACCTATCTCTTCTCTTCATTAGCAGTCGCCAGAAACATCTCTCCTCTCCCACTCGTCTTAATACCTCTTCGTTTGTAACCCTATCTACCCATCTGATCTTCATAATTCTCCTGTAACACCACATTTCAAATGGCTCAATTCTCCTCTTTTCTGCTGCACCAATAGTCCAAGTTTCACTTCCATAGAGCGCCACGCTCCAGACAAAGGCTTTCAAAAATGACTTCCTAATACCTAAATCTATATTCGATGTCAGCAGATTCCTTTTTTGTAGAAATGCTTTCTTTGCCTGAGCCAACCTACTTTTTATATCCTCTTTGCTTCGTCCATCACTGGTTATTCTGCTTCCTAAGTAACAGAAGTCTCCTACTTCCTTTCCTTTGGGTAAAGATTGCCAATGTTTGTGAGGTTACCACTTATATATATAAGTGTTGTTGACTAAAGGTTAGTGTAAACCAAGTCTTATTCTTGATTCATGCTGTACGATGAATGGTTTATGGTGAATTTATGGTAAATTGATAATGTTCAATTATGATAATGAATGAAGTGGTTCATGAAGTGTTAATGCAAGTGGTCATTAGTGGATAATAATATCCAATGTGGAGAAGTTATGGCAATAAATTTTAATATGGCAATTGAGTGACATATACGGACACAAACCATCAAAATATAAGAGTATAATTACGTCTGGCAATACTTTCTAACCAGTCCTTTCCTGTGTTATATTAAGGCTTCACCAGGAAGGATGTGGTTTGTTAGGAATCCAGTTGATGGCGCCATTTGCTTTGACGACACCTCAAAAATTGATCCTAGATGTTATTCTGGAGATTTAAATAATCCAACTTTCTTTGATAATTAATGGTTGAATATCACTCTGAATGATAAGTGGAACAGCTGATCTGACCTGATGATGATTTAAGGAAGATAAGTGAACAGGTAATTCAGTAGCAGCTGATATGACAAGTGGTTAATGATTTATCAATACTTTGGAGTGCCAGATAATTATGATATTAAGGTTTTGTAAATAATTTTGATAGGGTGATTATAAATAATTTTTTGAATAGATTGATTACGATGAATATAAATGATAGTCGAAAGTGAAATATTTGAAATAATGACTAGTTACAAGTCATGTGTGTTGATAAAAATGATTACACAATTGAATGATTAGGATGATGCTATTAATTAATAACATTAATTAATTATGAATATTCATAAACTCTATTAATTCCAATGAGGTTGGAATCCAGGACATTCTATACTTTCACGAATGCTTAATATGATGTAAATGTAAATATGTGCAATACTAGTATACATCTTCAAAGTTCACGTGCATATTGTTAAATCATTAATGATGATAGGTCTCAGGGTGCACATATGAATCGGTGGCGTGTGATAAAGTGCTTCGGTGACCGTGAGAAACCAAGAAACTTTTAGTTACTTTTCTTCGAGCATGTGAACGGAAATATTTATTGGTTAGGATGGTGATGATCAGATTTGAACAAGAACACTTGCATCATAACTGTCGTGATCTACCATTATCCTAGGCAGGAATTTCTTATGTTATGTCTTGTCGACAAAGTTCAATAAACCTTCTTTTATTTGATTTTAAATAATCTCGTGATGATGTATTTTTCCCAGTTCTTTCCTGTGTTATATTAAGGCTTCACCAGAAAGGATGTGGTTTGTTAGGAATCCAGTTGATGGCGCCCTTTGCTTTGCATCATGATTAAATTAAACCCGTAAACGACCCAGGGACACTTTGTCTCGTGCTACCCACAGCTGTTTTTGTTTAAAATTTCAACTGGATCTCCGACACATTCCTTGTTTGATTTTTTTTTATTGTTTCGATTCCCTCTGTCCCGGGACACCTGACATGTGATGCTATGGCAGCTGGGTCATCGCGTATCAGGACGGAACGGGTACACTATGTAATGGAACAGTGTCTGAGTGTTATTAATAGACTAAGCGACATCTGCAGCACTATAAATCATTATTATTTATTTATTTATTTATTTACATTGTTTAGACCCAAAGGATCACATTAAGCAAATTATGTTCTGGTGCTGTTCTTCTTGTTCTTCCAGAACTCCTTCATCATCTCACTGTGTCGGACTCGACGTTCCTCCGTCCATCCTTTCCCTGGTCTCCTTGATCGATCTTCATGTATGACTTCCCAGCTGTGGATCTTATGTCGGAATGTCATTCGATTGTCTATGTCTATTTGTATGATGTTGGCACTTTCGAGATCAATTTGGACTTGGGTAACCCAGACTGTTGTCACTTTAAGTTTTCGTAAGTAAGTCAATATTCTCTTTGTTAGCCGGTCGTCATTCAGTCTCATAATGTGGCCGTAGAATCTCAGTCGTCGCTTGCGGAAATCTGATTCGATGTTAGAGTATCTCTCTGTGATTGTGTGTGATTGCAGACGATATCCATCATCTGTGAGTTTAGGGCCCAATATTTTACGGATGATTTTTCTCTCAGCCTTCTTGATGTTCTCAAGATCCCCTTTGTAGTTGAGGTTTAGTGTCTCGCTGGCGTAAAGTGTCTCAGGTTTGATGACAGTCGTGTAGTGTTGAATTTTCGTGTTGATGCTCATGCATTTCTTGTTGTAAATATTTGCGATTTTTCCGTATGCTTTCCGCAATTTAAGTTCACGAGATTTTTGCGCCATCTTTCCATACCTGTGGGTTCAATAATTTTACCCAAATACTTGAATTGATTAACCCTGTTTATCATACCGTACACTGTGAGTAAATTTTGTGCCTGAATGTTTTTGTCGATATAAACTCGGTCTTTGTGAAGGACATTTGTAGTCCTTCCTTTTCAGCACACTCTTTTAAGACCTCAATCTGAAGAATTGCCGTTCTTTCATCTGCGGAGAGGATTGCAAGATCATCCGCGAAAGCGAAGCATGTCACGTCGATATTATCCGTTTGCCTTCCTAGCATGACGGGGTTCCAGGTATTCCGACTCCTCAGTTCATTTCTCCATTCTTTCATGACCTTCTCTAGGACGATATTAAAGAGTAGAGGGGAGAGCCCATCACCCTGCCGTACACCTGTCCCGATGAGGAAAGGTTCAGATACTTCACCAAGGAACTTGACTTTGGAAGTTGTTTCAGATAGGGTCTGTTGGATGAGGCGTCGTGTTTTCGTGTCGAGCGTGTATTCTTCGAGTATATTAAAGAGGGATAGGCGGTCGACAGAGTCATAAGCTTTCTGAAAATCGACGAATACGCAGATGGTTGGGAGATTTCGTAAAGCTCGAAGTTTCAGTGTGGACTCGAGGTTGAAAATGTGTTCAGTACTTGATTGTTTGGTCTGGACCCTGCCTGGTATTCACCAATGAGAGGCTCGAGCTGTTCTTGTGTGCGTTGTAGGAGGCAAGCAGAGAAGACTTTGCAAGGTACAGAAAGGAGGGATATCCCTCTATAGTTATTCACATCCAATCTGTCTCCTTTTTGCAGAGTGGGTGAATGAGTGCGCATTTCCAATCATCTGGGAGTTTTTCACTTCGCCAGACTTCTTGGATGATCTGTGTAATTTCCTGCAGTGATCGTGGTACAAGATTTTTCAGCAGTTCCGCGACAATTCCGTCTTCTCCTGCTGCCTTTCCATTCTTGAGTTTTTTGATATGGCGAGAGATTTCTTCTTGTGTTGGTGGATCAGCGTCTGGCTTGACGTGTTCTGGGGTCGTATGCAAGAAACGTTCAGGTGGTTCGGGACAGTTAAGGAGCCCTGAAAATTAGCGTGCAAGTTCATCGCAATTTTCACGATTAGTAAGTGCCAGTTTTCCATCCTGTTTCCTAAAGGTTAAATTTGGCGGTGCATAACCCTTAATATTATTCGCGAAAGTCCTGTAGAAATTCCGACTATCGGAGTTTCTGAAATCATTCTCCATGGACTTAAGTTGCTCAGTGATATAATCACGATTGACTTTCCTGATAGTCTTGTTTGTCTGTTTGCGGATGTCGAGGAAGTGTCCCAGGGTTCCTGGTGATCTACTGCTGTTGTATTTTTGGAATGCGATTCGGCGATTGGCAATGGCTTGATCACACTCAGAATTCCACCGTGGATGTTTTGTCTTTCTTTTTAGCGGGATCAGTGCTTTAGCTTGTCCGATAATTTTGCTACGAAAGTCGTTCAAGTTATTCGCCGGTTCCTTTTCCCATTCCTCTACAATATTTGTTTCTTGAATCATAGCTAAATCGAATTTCGGGATATGTGGTTTGCGACGGTGAACTCTCCTTGGGGTGAACTTTACTTTGATTCTTGTAAGGTAGTGATCCGAGTCGATATTCCCGTTTCGTCGGACTTGAACGTCGTGAATCGTTCTGTAGTGGGCGTAGGAAATGGCGACGTGATCAATCTGACACTCACCGAGATGTTGGATCGGAGATCGCCATGTTTTCTGTTTATGAGGTGATTTTCTAAAGTGCGTGGACATAATTTTAAGGTTGAATTGGTGACAGATGTCAAACAGACGCGTGCCGTTAGTGTTCGTGTTTTGGTGTGCGGAATATTTACCGACGATTTTTCGATAGATTTTCTCTTTGCCAAGTTGAGCATTGAAATCTCCCATGAGGATTTTAACGTCGTCGCGGGAAATCTTGCTCATGATGTTCTCAAGTTTGTTCCAGAATTTTTCAACCGTTTCAGGGTTCTTCTAATTGTCAATATTGGTGAGGGCATGCGCATTGATGAGTGTGAAATTTTTGTTGGCGCAATTGATGCGCATGGTCATGAGCGGACTATTGACGGGTGTAATCTCCCTGACGGAGGTGATAATAGATCTGTGTACAAGAAACGCCATACCGAAAATTGGTGCGCCCCTTGCAACTCTTTGTTGTGTTTTGCTTTTAAAGATGTGGTAATTTCCGTAGTCCATAGTGTCGTTGTCTGTCATTCGTGTTTCTTGAAGAGCAAGGATGAGAATTTTTGTCGGTCAATTTCCTGCGTGAGGTCATGTAATTTACCTGTTTGGATCAATGCATTAATGTTTATCGTTCCAAGGAATGATTTCTGGTTGTAGGGAAGTTTACCAGAGATCTCCGATACTCTCTGTTGCGCACGTCTGAACTCCCCAGAATCCGAAAGTTCAGTGGCCGTCTGTTGACGGGTGGATTGTGTACCACCTGGGGTAAGATTGTATTTACTTGCACATTCCATATTTGCTTATACTCAGTACTTGGCCTAGCAGATACCAGGACCATATAGGACCAGAGGTTGTTGAGGCCTTTGGAACTTAGATTTTCAGCCGAGCTCACTGAGCTAACAGACGCTGACCACTCGCCGCTGGATACCAGTACAAACGCTCATGGATTTAAGTAAAGCTGACATCTAACCGAATACTAGTATAGATGCCTTTTATGCTATTAATCCCGGATACAAGGCCGCCTCGTCCGCCATTAACACTGTTCTATAGATCATCTATACCACCATCAATTCCGTTGAGGACTTCACCGTAACCCTGGCAAGGGACCCTTACAAGGTACTACCAGCCGGGTCAGCTGGACCTCGGTTTTTTAAAGAGGTGTTACTCCTCTATCACTCACCGCTTTGTCCTGGTTTGTGACAGACAGAGCCTGGCTTCCCATACATTGGGCCCAGGTTGGTGGGGTTATTATTATCTGCAGCGCTGAGTTGACATGATTGTTTATTGACATGCTAAGAGCTTTAAGACTGCTCTTCATCCGACAGAGGTAATTTCACGTTTCTTAATGTTTAACACCGTACACGGAATTGCGATTAGTATTACTACTGTTATGTAAAACAATCTTTCCTGAATTGATTGCTGTACGGTAATTTGAATGTCAAATAGGCTACTCCGTGAGTTAGCATGAAGAAGATTACCGTATATTATGTAGTCTGTGAAATCAAGTGCCTTAGCCAGCCAGCCAGCCAGCTGGGGCTCCCTGAATCTGCTGCGTAGCAGTAGACTCACTTCAATGCGCGGGTTTCACGGCCACCGGTCAAAATTAAACGTCACTTTGATTCTGAGGAAAGTTGACTTTTGTGTTTTGGTCTCCTTTAACAGGACAAAAAGACTGTGTCACCAATGATAGTCGTCCGTTGAATCGATGCATACTGTATACCCGATAGTGTCATTTTTAATGTGAAGTGAAAAACAAACAAATGTGTGCAGTCCAAGTGAAGTGAATCAACCGTCACAATTCGCAAACCACTTCATTGGTTTTTTTTCCACATTCTATGCTTTTCATAATATTAACGTAATATGATATTAGTTTGTTATATATAATTTTCAAAAGAAAAATATGTATTGTCCGTTGAGCCATTATATATTTAAACACAAATTGTGCTAAATGTTCCGGCATAACTCAACAAAATGACAGTGTTTCGCCCCGGTGTGCAATTGGGCTCTTCAGTTGGTTATAGCACACCTCACCAAGACACTGTCTAGTACACACTGGGAAGGCCATTGCAAGACGTATTTGATACATGTGTATCCACGTCACAAGCAAAGCCAGTGCACTATGGGAGTCGAAACTCCATTCCAAAGCAATTATAACCTTACCTTGGCATTGAATATATAATTTTCAAAAGAAAAATATGTATTGTCCGTTGAGCCATTACATATTTAAACACAAATTGTGCTAAATGTTCCGGCATAACTCAACAAAATGACAGTGTTTCGCCCCGGTGTGCAATTGGGCTCTTCAGTCATTTTGTTGAGTTATGCCGGAACATTTAGCACAATTTGTGTTTAAATATATAATGGCTCAACGGACAATACATATTTTTCTTTTGAAAATTATATATTCAATGCCAAGGTAAGGTTATAATTGCTTTGGAATGGAGTTTCGACTCCCATAGTGCACTGGCTTTGCTTGTGACGTGGATACACATGTATCAAATACGTCTTGCAATGGCCTTCCCAGTGTGTACTAGACAGTGTCTTGGTGAGGTGTGCTATAACCAACTGAAGAGCCCAATTGCACACCGGGGCGAAACACTGTCATTTTGTTGAGTTATGCCGGAACATTTAGCACAATTTGTGTTTAAATATATAATGGCTCAACGGACAATACATATTTTTCTTTTGAAAATTATATATTCAATGCCAAGGTAAGGTTATAATTGCTTTGGAATGGAGTTTCGACTCCCATAGTGCACTGGCTTTGCTTGTGACGTGGATACACATGTATCAAATACGTCTTGCAATGGCCTTCCCAGTGTGTACTAGACAGTGTCTTGGTGAGGTGTGCTATAACCAACTGAAGAGCCCAATTGCACACCGGGGCGAAACACTGTCATTTTGTTGAGTTATGCCGGAACATTTAGCACAATTTGTGTTTAAATATATAATGGCTCAACGGACAATACATATTTTTCTTTTGAAAATTATATATTCAATGCCAAGGTAAGGTTATAATTGCTTTGGAATGGAGTTTCGACTCCCATAGTGCACTGGCTTTGCTTGTGACGTGGATACACATGTATCAAATACGTCTTGCAATGGCCTTCCCAGTGTGTACTAGACAGTGTCTTGGTGAGGTGTGCTATAACCAACTGAAGAGCCCAATTGCACACCGGGGCGAGACACTGTCATTTTGTTGAGTTATGCCGGAACATTTAGCACAATTTGTGTTTAAATATTAGTTTGTTATAAAATATTATGTCCTGATCAAATTGTTAATGGAACTCTTAATAACAATAATTTTACTCTGCTTAAAAACATATAACACTTTTACCTTCATTATTTTCATTTTCTTCGTTTTGATATTGTTTCTGTACCGAAACGTACTCTAAACTTGATTGAGTTCGAGGGTGCAACCATGCAGTTAACGATTTAGTAAAAGCACGTCTCCTCTTTTTTTCTTTTATCCTTCCTTTTTTAGCTCCACTTTCATAAGTACGTTTCATGGCGTCGTTAGAAAATAGCACACTGCAAGCCACAACTTAATTTCAGCCACTTAACCGGGAACCGCTGTGGCTACTACTCTACTACTGTGCATTGCTCTGGTGTGATGTCGCAATGGAGAGGAAAGGGGTGGAACGATGAGTCATAGTCATGCGCTGAATGGTGTACAATGCATTGTCTGTCCGGCGCCTGGGTCGGACGCCTGGCTAATCAAAAAATACCCATTACCGCACGAATGGATGGATACATACAGATTGTACTGAACGTGACCAGTTTCTACACACAAGTTTAGACGCGTAGTTCCGTACAATTGGGGCTCCTGAACTAAATTGAATTCTCAAATGTGTTTTCTAGTACTACTTTTATTTATTATTATTTATTTATATTTTTTCTTTTAGGGTTCTCCCCATCCCTAAGCCTCGGGGGCCCCGGGCGGTGCCCCGCTTGCCCCATTGTATTTACGCCCCTGCTCCTAGCGAGTGAATGCTTGTGTATGTTTTGTGAATAATGGCTATGAGTAGTAACAAACGGAAAATTGCCGATGAATACCGAGTGTTCCAAGAAAAGTGGACTGACCTGTACTGACCTGTACTGTTTCGTAAATGTAAAAAATATACCAGTTTGTCTCCGTTATGAAAGAGTACAATTTAAAGCGGCATTATGACGCCAAGCACGCCTCCAAGATGGACTGAATCCAAGGACAATTTCGAATAGATAAGGTACGAGATTTAAATAAAAAAAATAAAAAATCAACAATCCTCGTTTACTTGGCAAAACGCTCAAAGTGAATTAAGTGTTAAACAAATTGCTGAGAAATCAAAGCCATTTGCGGATGGTGAGTTTGTAAAGCAGTGCATGGAATCGGCAGCTGAAATTATATGCCCGAAACAAAAGCATTTGTTTTCAAATGTAAGCTTATGTGGAGTTACTGTGGCCAGAAAAATCGAACAATTAGCACAGGATATTGAAAACACACTAAAAGACCGTGCTTCAAAGTTTGCTTTTTATTCAGTAGCGCTTGATGAGAGCACAGCTATTGCAGACACAGTTCAGTTAGCTATTTTTATCAGAGGAATCGACCAACACTTTCGCATTACCGAAGAAATCTCTATTTCTAATGAAAGGCACAACTAAAGGAAGTGATATTTACAAGTCATTGACTTCAACTGTAAATCGACTTGGACTGAAGCTGAACAATCTGTCCGGTGTTGTTTCTGACGGTGCCCCAGCAATGACAGGAAAACATGAGGGTGCTGTGGCTCTGATCAGAAAAGACGCGTGCGAAAATAGACAATTCATGCAATACCATTGCATTATCCACCAAGAAAGTTTGTGTGCAAAAAGTGTCTGTTTCAAGGATGTGATCAAAGATGTGACTAAAATCGCGAATTTCATCAGATCACAAGGATTGAACCATAGGGAATTTCAGACTGTCCTTAGTCACACGGATGCAGAGTATTGTTGTACCCCTAGGGTACGCTATACCATCCCTTAAGGAAAATACACAAATTCATAAAACTACAGACTTCGGACATAAGATTCTAATAAGATACCACCTACAAAATTACATGTAAAACACAAGTAGCAAACTCAGGAAGTCAGGTAGGCTCGTACCAAAGGTAACGACCTGAGGAAGGTGTACGACACGGGAGAAATGTAGGAATCCGCCGACCGTGCACACCAAAGCTATAAGAGCCCCCCAAAGGTCAAGGGCCGGGCTCACTAATTACTCAGTCCTCTCAGTGCAACGACGTGCCATACCGCTGCTGTCTTCAGGTCGGGTAAGTGTCTTAGCGATCTACACTCTAACCACTACACTACACACTCCCTTCCCCCTGTGCTTGGACTGTATTTTATTTATTATTATCCACTAGTCTGAACTGCTAGTTCTTTTAGTGCATCTCTCAATAGAGATACCCATTAAAAATCTAATTAACAGAAGCCACTGGTCTTACTCATTTATATATTTAATCAGTAGGTTCCTACCCTAATAGATTACACTTAGGTAGGACTTAGAAATAGCTTTTGTGTTTATTTGCTTAATCGCTACTCTTGTTCAGTAAGTGTCCTTGATACGCGCCGACCACAGCTAGCTCGCTATTTGCTCGCGTGCTTATAGCTCTCTGCAGACCGCGTGGCGCCGGCCTCGCGCCTTGGCTTACAACTTAATAGCTCTTACCAACTACCCCTTTACCTTGAACTCCCCCGTTAAACAGCACCTTGGGGAGTTCTCCTGGCTGATCACTCAATCGATCTCCTTTAATAAAACAATCCCAACCTCTTACAAATTCGCCAAGCTACAACCCCAATTTAGATTAATTTCATCCCCTAGATTTAGTATTTGTATTGGCATCCCTCACAGATACCATACAGTATGGTGATGTAGTATATTACACAGAGATTCGCTGGCTCAGTTGGGGAAAGTTTCTTAAAAGGATTTTTGATCTGAAAGGAGAAATCTGTACATTCATGGAAAGTAAATGAAAGACAGTTCACAAGTTCAACGACCCCAATTGGATGGTTGATTTCGGGTACCTTACGGATATTACAATTCAACTCAACGATTTGAATATTCGACTGCAAGGTAAGAACATCATGATTCATAACCTTTTTTTGATCAAGTTGAGGCATTTGGGAAAAAACTTCGTTTGTGGGACAACCAACTACTAAAGGGCGACTTCACACACTTTCCAACACTGTCGCCATGTGAAGTTCAAAACAAAGGAAAATACAGTGATGTACTCACTGTTCTACGATCTGATTTCAGTAACAGGTTTGAAGATTTCAAGTTAAATAAAAAAAATGATGAAGCTATTTTGTGCTCCATTTGGTGTGAATGTGGAAGACTATCCCGGAAATATACAAATGGAACTTGAGTTTCAGTGTAATAGCGATTTACAGGGGAAATTTTAAAAAATTGGACTTTTGGAGTTTTACTCATTGTATGTTGAAAAAGATAATTTCCAGCAATCAGATCCCATGCTCTGTCAACAGCATCCCTTTTTGGCAGCACTTACATCTGTGAGCAGCTATTTTCCAAAATGAAGAATATGAGGTCAAAATTGAGGAATCGTGTTTCTGACACTCATTTAGAGAACTCTATTCGAATTTCTTCATCCAACATAAAAGCCAATGTTGACAGATTAGTGAAAGAGAAACAGTGTCAGATTTCTCATTGAACTAAAAAAATAAAAATATGATATTTTAATTTAGTTCTGTGTTTTGTAACATATTTTAATATTGGTTTCACTGTAATTTTAAAACTAAATAAAATCTTATTTAAAAAAATGTTTTTGAAAGACAATATATACTGTTTATATATATACTTAATAAGATTAATGCGGCCCTCAAGCCCTACCATAACAAAAGTTTGGCCCTTCATTAAAATAAGGTTGAAGACCACTGATTTAATGGATAGCATGAAGGACCTTTCCACTAGTAGCTAGACGACGGGTGACCCACCAAGACCGATATTCCAGGAAGCTCTGGTTGCAGGTGTATCCGTAGATTTATTTCCAACTTGTCATTTTAAAGGAAGATAAGTATTATAGTAAGAGAGGTTCCACACCACTGACATCACCACCATTCTCTCTTTCATTCTCGAGCTATCCCCGTAAAGTATCTCCAGTGAGATATCTGCCAGAATCCGAAAATGGAGATGGATCGCAGCAACTTGTAGTCCACGGCTAGAAAAACTACAGAGAACCTACTGGCAAATAAAACAAGAGGGGTACGGTACGGCTAATCGGGTTTGGTTGGAAATTCATCTCGAAAAGGAGAGTGAGAAACTCTTTAAACACTCGGGGGATTGGGTAGCATGTGTGGGTAAACAAGTCCTATCTCACCTCTATAGCACAATATACGGTATCCCTAATTATCTGCAAATTATAACTCAAAAATTTCTATGTCAGAACTACGTAAAAACATATCTGTTTTGATTTATTCAAAAATAACAATTTACAATTAAAATAAAACGATTCCTGGTTGAAAATAATAATAAAAGTCTGTATCTGGATCTATCTAGAATAATAAATCAGTAGAGTAATCGAAACTCTTAGCAAAATCCTGCAGTGTCCTAGTTTAAGGAGTAAAATAAAAATGTCTTTACAGTTACCTAGCTCGGAAAAATGAGTTAGCGATGGCCTTTCACTATTACATTAACCATATTGAACTCGATACAAATCTCCTTAAACCTGATTAATCCCTATTCTATTAAATAAATGGCGAGAAATCTCGCATGTTCATAAACAACACTTTCCCCAATAGGTTGATAATAAAGAATTAAGGAAAAAGGATGCTGTAACACTCACCGGTTATTCGATATTTATGAAATTATACGATTTGAGTCCTCATTCCTTTGATTTACTGTTTCTGAAATCCATACAAAATGATAAAGGAAAGACCTCAGAATGTTGAATTGACATGAAACAGGCGTCACAGCGGCCAAAATGTGAAGTGGTCAGCAATTATGAAGCGTATTCCTCTACAGCAACAGTATTTGCAAATCGCACACTTCGTACATTTGTTTAAAGGAATTATAGATAGCGGACCCGTGCGAGAAATCTCGCATGTTCATAAACTACACTTTCCCCAATAGGTTGATAATGAGAGACTTAAGGAGAAAGGTTGCTGTAACACTCACCGGTTATTCGATATTCATGAAATTATACGATTTGAGTACGGTACTCATTCATTTGATTTACTGTTTCTGAAGTCTATACAAAATAATAAAGGGAATACATGAGAATGTTAAAATTACATGAAACAGGCGTCACAGCGGCCAAAATGTGAAGTGGACAGCAATTATGGAGCGTATTTTCCTACAGCAACAGTATTTGCAAATCGCGCATTTTTTAAAGAAATTATAGATATTTATGAAATTAGAGTGCAATTCGTCACTGCTAATGTCTATTCTCTTTCATTTGAATGCTCATCTGTCACGTTCGGTCGCTTGTGAGCGCCGCAGGATGGATCTATACTACTGACAAAATATATATGATGATCTGTTCAATAAAGCCTAGATCACGATGTCAACTCTAGTGCCTTCTATCCAATAAAAATACTAATAAGAATAAACTTCGTTCCACTTTAAATAACAATTACCATTGTCTCAACGTTCTCTGATATAAATGAGCGATCAGTAATCTAGATCTGAGCATTTTTTTTTAGCAATACAACTATAACAGATGATCTCGAATACAAACATATCTGACTTTATTACAAGTGACCATCTCTTCCAACACATAAAATAACTTCCACTGTGCATTGTACTCATATTAACAACATTATTTCGCCAACTAATTATCACTTACTTTCATATCGAACTTCACATTCGCTTCATAATGCAAACCTTTGTTACAATAAGCTGGAATACCATCCGTCAGCTTTAAAATACACTATGAATTCAACTGTGTGTGAACACTATCAACATTGTCTACAACTTTACGTAAAATCTCAGCCTTCAATATTTAAATATGCTCACACAGATCTCTACCATGAATATTAAATGAATTACTGATCTATTCAATCTTCTCCACAATGTAATTCTATAATGACAATAATAATAACTCTATCTTTCTGGTTTTAAAATGCGACAAATGCATTCCACAATTATTACTGTTTACACAACATTTCTCAATAATATTTCCATATCAGCATTATAAAATGTTTAATTCGTAGTAGAAACCTTTCCATGAAAACTATAGGCCTAAGGTTTTCTACGATATTTATACAAGTATTTCTTATCACAATTTCTTTCAATTAATTTTCATAACAGAAAATCGTATTTAAAAATATCTGTCCTCCACTTTAAGTCATATCAACTTTCGAAATTCTACAAAATGAAATGATCAAGAAACGATCATCTATCCTAATAAGTCGAAAATCACAACTACAAACTCAAATACAAAATTAAGCTAATTTACAAATCGAAGAAAAATATTTAAATTACTCGAAAATGCAGATAATAGAATTTCTACAGCCAGATTTTGAAAATGTTACTTCAGATCAATTCGAAAATGTCTTCAGTTCACAAAAGTACGACTTGTTGGATTCATTTCTACCTGGTACCGACTTAAAGTTGTCTACAGGAGGTCCTGCTTGGTCTTAGCTGGATAATAATGCCGGAATAGCATTACCCTTCCTGCCTCGTCCTGGATCGTCTCTCACGTACCGTACCTGGGATATCGCCTGGCATCTTCGTGATGAAGTCCACGACTGCTCTCGATTGGTTCGCCTCTCGGAACACCATCGCCTCGTTCTGGATCCTTCCCTCGGTTCGACTCCAATTTCTGGTCTTCTTAGGAAATCTCTTGACATCTTCGTGATGAAGTGGTCTTGTAGAACTTCATTGTAGTAGCATTTTCCATAGTTATCATTATGATCTTTTATCTGTTGAAATTTTAAAATTCTGTCGAAAACCATCATCTTCTCTGCTTCATTTAGTCAACTTCAAATATCTTCAGCATCTTGCATGTTACCGTACGTTTCCTCCATGTATTTAGTAAGTCATCTCTTCCACCTCAATAATGCTTGAAATCGTCTCTCCCAATTTCGGCGTAATATTCCGTTCATTATGATGAATTTTGGAATATTTAATGTTGTGAAATATTCCCCTCAGTTCTCGCTTCGTAATATTCAATATACTATCGTAACTTTCTATCACACAAAGACATACCATGTCCGTATAATGATAATAGTTCTCGCTTTGTAATATTCAATATACTATCGTAACTTTCTGTCACAGAAAGAAATACCATGTCCGTATAATGATAATTCACAGTAGTTATTTTGCAAATTCCTTATATAATATCACTGAAATATATCGTCAATGTTTCTTATATCGTTATTTTATAACTTCGCAATTCACTAGAATTCTATTAATATTTGTTGAAGTATTACCGTTGGTTGAATATTTTCTAAGTCCACTCATTAAAATATCACCAAGCCTTCGTTACACGAGTGCGGCCCTCATACTTTACTTCGCCCAGATTACCGTATCACTTCCCGATAACCGAACTTGCTATCGCACGTACTAAAAATTGGACACCTCAAAAATACGTCTTGTTCCTTCGAGTGTCAGACAATAAAAGTCTCGAGTTCACTTGGCGGGCTCCCCTTCTCCAAGTCAAAGATACAGTGTCCTTCCAAAACAGCGCGAAAATTTCGCGAAATCCTCGAAATATCTATTTTCTACTTCTCTGAGACTTCTTAGTTAAAAACTAAAATACAGATAATTTCTTGAATAAATTATTGCATTTACTTAGCCATTAAAAGTTATTCTCAAATGCTTGCTAATTAGTAATGAACAGCTTTATAATGTGCATAAATCCCTTTTATTAATTGGCTGTGGGCAGTCACGTGTTCTGGGTGGCGGGCGACGTCCCCATCCCTCTGCTGTCCGCGTATGCGGGTCAAGCGGGCTAGTCTAGTTGCCCCTAGCACAAAGCTTGCCGTTCCACGTGACTTCCTGTGACTGGCGCGGTCTCCCATTCAAAAAAGGTTTTGCCACAACACCTAGACTCTCTCGTATCGAATTTTGTGATTGGCCAGGCTTATTCTTTGCGAGCAAACTGAACTGTTCTCCCCTTCTGAACGTGTTTCCAGACATCAAATTTAACACCAAGGAAGCTTAATTCCCTGTCTCAAATGCAATTCTTAACAATAAAATTCGAGTTCAGTACATACCAATTCTCAGGATTGGCCTCTATATAAGATTCCTCGCCCAGTGGTTTTCGGATCACCATTACCCTTAGCAATCCTAAATGGCTCCGACATAGAAAAATGTAAACAGACTTCTAATATGAAAGAAAACTGGATGAAGTCACAAATATACTAATTAATTTCCCCCCGTAACTACTACTGTTCAAGTACTATAAAGACCATTCCTAAAGCAACAATGCACAGTTACGATAACGTTAGATTCAACGAGAGATCACACGGTACAAGCCACAGACAACTGGTGGAGTTTGCCCTAGAAAACTCCAACTCATAGAGGGAGAACAGCAAAAAGCATTAAGCCTGGATTCAATATCATTATGGTGAAGCAATAAGACTGAATTATGCGTTAATGTAAGGGGCTGAAGGATTTGACAATTAAACATAATAGGTAACAAATATGCAATTTATTAATATACTGTTTAAGTAAACAAAACATCAATTAATAACCACTGAAGGAAATACTTGAGCTTCTTATTAAAAAGTTCATGGCAAAGATCAACTTTGTCTTCTTAAAATAGAAGAGGCAATAAAAATGTTCTATAAATGAGTGCTAAAAAACTTATCTTATCTTTGGCGACACTTTAGTGGAGGGTATGTCCGGAGTGAATCATCCCTCAGGCGAAGAAATGTATACAAACACAATCACGTATGAACATTTGTCAGTCCCAGTAGGCAACCCACTCCACACATTTGAGAGGTATCACTGCTGTTGTTGTGCACTGGAGAGATTGGAGTATGTTTACAAACTTGGTTGGTCCTAGCTGACCACGGCGCGTAGCAAGTACTGTTGACATTCCTTCCATGTGCCTTTCCTCACTGCGAGATAGTGCACCATGAAGATTATTATTATTGGTCGTAGATGATGACTCTCACTGCGGTACTTGAAAAGTCTTGGCGAGAATATTTGAAGATTATTGGTCTCAGAGAGGTGACCAAAAAGCAGATTGTAACATGTTGACAGTAGAATGTTGGCCGTAGAGTAAGCCCGAAGAATAGCGGCCCAGAGTGGCCCGTAAAGTCGTGGCCGAAGAATGGATGAAGAGTAGCACGTCACCCAGAAGATGACTCGAGGTTATATAGCGGCGAAAACCCGCCGAGGAAGGCAGCTGTCCAGAAACACCGCTACTATTGGTTGGCCAAGGAAATGACGTCACGAGATCGTGGCGACAGCAGGCACGTAGCAGACAGGCTCAGTGTAGTCGTTGTAGAGATGTGTTGCGGAAGCCTTAAACACTAGGTGAGTAACTATAATATCTATGAATTAGGTGATTAATAACAAGATTATGCATAGAGATTAAGCAATTAATACATTTCCAAAGAAATAATTATCATTCGGGGATCTCGGTAACAAGAAACAAATTTGACCGACAAATGGGCCAAGCTAAACATTGAAAGTATCACGAAAAGTGATCATGCTCCGAGAACTCCGAAAGAAAACAAACAAAGGAATCAGTCAAAACAAACATGGATAACAGCCGAGGAGAAACTAAGACACGAAAGGCAAAACAGAGATAGCAGAGGTAGGTCTAGTGTAAAGACCTTTATATATATATTTAGAATTTGGCCAATTATAGACCGCTTTGAACCTAAGACTACGGTACATTGTTTCGTTTTTTCTTTTCTTCCCAAAACGTCTTCATACGTTGGCTGATGGCCTGCCTCTGTTCCGTTGATAACACTCTCCGTGGTTGATGTGGAACTTGCAGAATCGAAAAATCTGCAGTAGTGATCAGTCGCCGGAATTCCACCCTATTAGAAATGATGTTGTTTGTGATCTTCAGTTTTTGCAGATCACACCGTATCTCTTCCAGCCATCTAGTGGTGTTTTTTAATTTGGAGTTGTAGTCAAAAATTTTCTTAGTTAGCCTGCTGCTATCCATTCTATGAAGGTGACCATAAAATTGTAGTCTCCGTCTTTTAATTGAGTCTGTAATTTTTCCACATTTCGGTAAAGGTCTTCATTTTTTCTCTTCATCCAAATATCTTTATTCTTTTGGGGACCCAACATTTTCCTAAGTATTTTCCTTTCTTTCTTTTCCAGTTCCTCTTGTTCACCTCTTTTGTTCAACGTTAAACATTCTGATCCGTATAATACCTCTGGTTTAATTACAGTTGTGTAGTGCCTGATTTTTGCCTGGAATGAAATTGATCGTTTGTTGTATCTATGTTGGGTGAGTTTATAGGCATTTTCCATCTTTCTGAATCTCTCCTTGCAGGATGTGTTATCAAGTCCATTTGACTGGATCCATTCTCCCAAATATTTAAATTTATCAACTCTTTGAATCTGTCCATGTCGAGTTGTTAGATATTTTTCTCCATTGTGTCTGTGTTCAATATATTTGTTTTTTTCATACGAAATCTGAAGACCAGTTTTTATTGCTATTTCATGTAGGGTTTCAACCATTATTTGTGCTTGAAATCTGTTTTCTGAAATGATTGCTATGTCATCAGCAAAGGCAAGACATTTCACCTCAAATCTTCCTTTTCCTTGCCCCAAATGGACCCCTTCAATGTTTCTTTCGCATAATTTAAGTTCCCATTCCTTCATGATTTTGTTTATTATCAAATTAAATAGAAGTGTTGAAAACCCATCACCTTGTCTAACTCCGGTTTTGATTTGGAAGGGTTCTGAAATGTCGTTTAGAAATTTAACTCTTGAGGTTGTATTTGTTAGTGTTTGTTCAACCAGTTGTCTGGTATTTTTATCTATCCCTAATTCTGCTAGTGTTAGGAATACAGACATTGAATCATAAGCCTTTCTGAAATCAATGAAAGATACAACTGTGTTGAGGTTACGTATTGTTCTGATTCTAAGGATTGTTTTGAGATTGAAAATTTGCTCTGGACAAGATCTCCCTTTTCTAAATCCGGCTTGGTATTCGCCGATAGTATGTTCTGCTTGTTCTTCCAGATTGTGTAGCAATGCTTTAGAAAGAACTTTGTATGCGATTGGCTGTAAGGAAATACCTCTATAATTGTTGGGGTTTGTCTTATCTCCTTTCTTGTGCAAGGGATGGATTATTGCCTGTTTCCAATCATTTGGAATTGTTCCTTTTTCCCAAATGCCTTGATAACATTATGTAAAGCTTCAGCTGCAAGTGAAATAGCAGCTAGTGTAAATATTTGATAAAAGTGGTAAAATATTATAACAGAGGCTTAAAATCTATAAAGTTACTTTCCTCAGATCAAGTGTAATACGGAATATTGATAGTATTTAGAAATTCTTGTTGATAATTTAATAAACTTAAACTAAGTTGTGGGAACGTGTATCCAAAGATTCGGTGACTTCTTCAATCACTGTTTGAACCAAGTAGAGCAGTGGTGCTTTTACGAGACTTCACCCGATTGGAAGATATACGTATTTCACATTCTTCTTTATTGGTAGGTTATTAGATTAATTCTATTAGGTAGTAATAATTAAATTAAATTTAGTGTAATTTGGTGTAAACATCTAGGCTCACTTAGATCTCTAGTATGACGACAGTAAACAGTGTTAGTATCTCGTCAGGTTGTGTAACCGTAACGGATTTATGCTCGTCGTGCAAAATAAAAGTAAAAAATGCAAATAAAATCATCACAAGATCTCAGGTAAAATTGAATGAGGAGAAAAGTGAAACCGATTGTCGTAATGTAGGCCTACCGCTACCGTCATGCGAATGTCATAACCTGAGAAACGAACTGTCCTCAAAAGACGAAATTATAAAGCTGCTAAAGGAAGATATTTCTAAGTTAATGGAAGAGTTGAATAAATTAAAAGGAAACAGAGAGGAAAGCAAGGAAACTTGGTCGACAGTGATTGCTGGTAAGGTAAGATTGAATAAGCCTAGGCCTATAAATGGAGTACATGTAACTGAAATTCCCGTCTCAAATTCATTTGGAGTGCTTGTCGAAGAAAATGATGACTTTCCTCAAGAAGAAAAGAAGAAAGTGATAAAGAGAAAATCCAGGAAGATGCGGATATTTGCGGATAGCCACGGGCGAGATGTAGCAGCAAGCGTTTTGGAGAGAAGCCGAGAAATGGAGGTCACTTCGACAGTGAAGCCAGGAGCTCAGATTGCAGAAGTCACGAACGGGATGATAGGAGAGTGTGCGTCCCTTACTGCAAAGGACTACGCAGTGATCATCGCTGGAGCAAACGACGTCTATAGAAATGAGAGTAAAAAGGTAATCAAAGATTTAAAGGGTACATTGCCATCCATGCAAAAAACAAATGTCATTATTGTAAATATTCCGCAGAGACACGATTTAATTCCCAAGTCATGTGTAAATGTAGAAATAGAGGCTACAAATGGAAAAATTCATAAAATTTGTAAGAGTTTTCCAAATGTCCAAATTGTAGATGTAAGTAAATTAGACAGGAAGTTCCACACTCGGCATGGCCTACACTTAAATAGATTAGGAAAAGAGTATCTTAGTGATGAAATCTGCAAAATTGTAAATTCAAATGGTAAGAATAATTCAACAGTAATATCATTAGAGTGGAAGCAGGGAAACTGGTAGAAGAAGCCAAACGTGAGGTTTGGCATTCACATCTTTTGAAGTCAAATTTAACGGAGTGCAACAATGGTATTTCGGATTTGTCTAGCAACAATAATAATAATTATGATAATAATAATGTAAATAAATCACCAACACAAGCTTGCAAAAGTAACAAATTTAAAATTTACCACCAGAATGTCCAGTCTCTTTATAATAAAATTGATTACATAAATCTAATGCTTAAAAATGAACTTAAAGACATCTCAGCACTATGTATTTCAGAACATTGGCTGAAAGAGGAACAACTCGAATTAATTCAATTCCCAGGGTTTATACAAGCTAGTAAATACTCTAGATCTAATATTAGCCATGGTGGTACTTGCATCTTCTTAAGAAATAATTTAGATCATGAACAGATAACAGCTTATGATTATCTAATTATGGAACAGGATTTTGAATTCTCTGCCGTAAAAATTCAGCAGTTTAAGTTAATAATTGTATGCGTATACCGTTCTCCGTCAGGAAAGTTTCCTCTATTTATAGATAAACTAGAATTGTTACTCAATAACATGAGCAAAGTAAATTTCGATATAATAATTTGTGGGGATGTAAATGTGGATTTCTTAAAACTTGATAGAAATTGTGAATTATTAAACCAGTTACTAATTTCCTATGGACTGAAACCTACAGTAAATACACCAACAAGAATAACAAAATTTAGTAAAACCACTCCTGATCAAATTTTTATAAATACAGATAAATATCACCATTCAATAGAAGTCTATTGTCCGGGTTTTAGTGACCACCATGGACAAATACTGAGTTTTGAAGTATCCGAAGTAATCAATAATAATGATAATGGAGTAAAATCAAAGTGCAGGTCATTCACTGAATCAAATGTTACATATTTCAATGACTTATTAAATAAGGAAACATGGTCAGAAATTTATGAACTAGAAAATGTAAATGATAAATTTAATGCATTTAACAGTACCCTAAAACACTATTTTGAAATAGCATTCCCCTTTAAACGAAGAACTGTTCAAAATAACAAAACTAGCAATTGGATAACAACAGGGATTATAAATTCATGTCAAAGAAAGAAATTTCTACACAAATTATATAAACAATACCACACAACACCTGAATTCAATTTATACTACAAAAAATACACTAGCATATTAAATAAGGTAATAAGACTAGCAAAGAAAATGCATAATGATAATTTTATTTCCCAATCATCTAATAAAAACAGGGCTATGTGGTCTGTAATAAAGAAAGAAACTGGAAAATCTGCTAAAATACAAAGGAACATTACACTGACCAGAAATAATAAAGTGATTAATAATCCAGAGGAAATAGCAAACACTTTTAATGACTATTTTCTGGAAATTCCTCAAAAATTATTAAATAAATCACAGGTAAATACACTAAATTCTAATAATAAAATAAATATATGCAGTGATTCTTTATTTATAAATCATGTCACAAGTGAAGAGGTAAGAATAGTTATAAAAGAGCTAAAAAATAAATTCTGTGCTGGCATTGATGGCATCCCTGATGCAATTTTAAAGAAATGTGCAGAAAATATAATAAATCCACTTACGCACTTAATAAACAGTTCAATTCTCTCAGGAACTTACCCGGATATTTTGAAGTTATCAAAAGTAATTCCAGTGCACAAAAATGGTTCAAAAGATGAATTAGATAACTATCGTCCTATTACCTTACCAACTGGTATTGCAAAAATTGTGGAAAAAATTATGTATAAGAGACTGATAAGTTTCATAGAAAAAAATAAAATATTGTCAAACTCACAACATGGATTTAGAACGGAAAAATCTACACAGACAGCAATTTACGAATGTAGTAATAGTATACTGAAATTAATTGACAATAAGGAACATGTAACTGGCCTATTCTTGGATTTATCGAAAGCATTTGATGTAGTTGACCATAAAATCCTCCTTACCAAACTAAATCAATATGGTGTTAGAGGTCTAGCTAATAAATGGATAGAGTCTTACTTAACAAGGCGTAAACAAATAGTAAGCTTGAGACACAAGGATGATGGAACCAAATTACTTAATGAAACATTGTCCAATGAGGGAATTATTGAATTTGGAGTACCCCAGGGATCGGTTTTGGGCCCACTACTCTTTCTTCTATATATCAATGATATAACACAGAACGTTCATTCACATAAGGAAATTTTGTTTGCGGACGATACAACACTCGTAATAAAAGGTGAAACTAAACAGGTCATACAGCAGTCTGCTGACTCCGTTACAGGAGAGTTAACCAAATGGTCACAAGATAATCGCCTCATAATAAACTATAAAAAGACAGTATGTCTAAATTTCCACACTATACAGAATAGGAATCCTGCGATGCCCAATATAACATTAAATGGTCATCAAATAGAAAATAAATCAGAAACAAAGTTTTTAGGACTATGGATACAACAAGACTTGAAATGGAATAAACATATACAATATCTGAATACTAAACTGAACTCGATGTGCTTTGCGTTACGTATTTTGAAAACCTGCACTAGCATGCACACATTAAGAAATACTTATTTTGCTTATTTCCATTCATACTTAAGATATGGGATCATATTTTGGGGTATGTCGCCAGATGTACTAAGCACGTTTAGGATACAAAAGAGAGCGATTAGAATTATGGCAAATGTACACTCTAGAGAATCATGTAGACCTCTGTTTAAAGATTTAAACATTCTCCCACTGCCCTGCATATATATCTTTGAAAGTATTATGTTTTTTAAAAAGAATTTAATGAATAAAGATGTTTTTCTTAAAACAAACAATGATGTTCATAGGCATAACACAAGACAAAATCAAAACATTCATATTTCACACACACACACAAGCATATATCAAAAAGGAACTTTTCACACTGGAGTTAAATTATACAATAAACTACCCCAGTATATAAAACTGGCCCCAAAAATAAAAACCTTTGATAGAATGTTGAAAGCTTATCTGCAGTGCCATTGTTTTTACTCAGTAGTTGAATATTTTAGCGTATAGGAGTGATGGAATCTATAACTATATTTTACTTTTTTAATTTAATTTTAATACCTAGCTGTATGTTGTTGTATTTATAGAATTAAGTTTTCATATTATGATAATAGAGTGAGGTGTAAATAGTTGTGCAATAAGATTGTATCTATTAAGATTTGCTATTATAATAAGTTATAAATAGTTTTAATCTTAGTAATATATACCTGTTAGTTCTTTTATTTTATGCATGTAAATTCTGACGTGTCCTATATCAAAAATGTATTGAATGCATGTATTTGATCAAATGGAATTAATAAAAATCTATCTACCACCGAGTTTCAACATTTCAGTTAGTATCCCATCCTAACCAGGTGCCTTATTATTTTTAAGATTGTCAATATATTGTTCTATTTGTTGGACAGTTGGTGGTTCTGATGGAGGGTTCTCTTTTTGTGGTGATGTAAACTGTAGTCTTTCTAAAGGTTCTTCGCAATTAAGAAGTTCCTCAAAGTATTTAGCTAGTAACTCGCAGTTGTCTTTTTTATTAGAGACCAGTCTACCAGTTGAATCCTTGAAATGGAGGTTCATTGGTTTGTATCCTTGGATCTCCTCTCGAAATACTTTGTAGAATTGTCTGGTGTTGTTCTTTTTAAAATCTATATCTATCTCTTCCAATCGCTTCTTATCATAATTACGTTTCTCTATCCTGATGATTTTGGATGTTAGCTTTCTGATCTCTACAAAATTAATCCAGTCATCTTCTCGTTTCCTGGAATTCCATAACTGCCAAGCCGCTAATCTACGTTCGATCGCTGCATCACATGTTGTATTCCACCATCGGTGTTTCCTTTTCCTGGGAGGCTGTCCCAATTCTTTGGCTGATTCTATCATTACATCTCTGATCTCTTCCCAGTTACTCTTATCTTTAGTATGCAGTTTATTGATAAATTCAGTCTTATTTTCTGATAAAACTTTTGTGTCTATTTTAGGAATTTTTGGAATTTTTGGCTTGGATTTATTTGGTTGGAATTTAGTTTTGATCTCAGACAAAAAATGGTCAGAGTCAATATTTAATCCTCTCCTTACTCTAACATTCATGATTTCTCTAAAGTTCTGTTTTGTAATTGCTACATGATCCAATTGATATGAACCTAAATGTGGATTTGGAGAGCACCATGTTTTCTTTCTCCTCGGTAATTTCCTAAAAAAGGTTGACATTAATTTAAGATCAAATAGTCTGCAGAAACTTATGAGTCTCTCACCATTTCTGTTAGTGCGGTTGTGAGCTGGGAAGTCACCCACTATGTTTCTAAATTTTTTCTCTCTTCCAATCTGTGCATTAAAGTCACCAACTAAGATTTTAACGTGATGATAAGGTATCTTTGATGATTCATGTTCCAACATTTCCCAAAACTCTTCAACATTTTCTGGATGTTTCTTATTGTCCTCATTGGTGGGAGCATGAGCATTTATTATAGTATAGCCTTTGTTTCCTGATCGAAATGAGAGAAATGAAATTCGTTCTGATGAAGATGTAAAATTTGTTATTGATTCTGTTAAGTTTTGTTTAATCATAAAAGCTGTTCCAAGTATAGTACTGTTTTGTTTGGTTTTGATGCCAGCTTTCCCTTTGTAAATTCTATATCCCTCAGACTCAAAAGCATCTTCGTCGGTGTATCGAGTTTCTTGTAAAGCAAGAATGAGGATATTACGTCTATTCAGCACATCTGTCAGTTGTTTCAGTTTACCAGTTTTCATGAGCGTATTGATGTTCAGTGTGCCTAGCAGATGTTTTTGCTTAGGTCTTATGCGTGAAATTCTAGGAAGCTCCGACTCTTCCTCACATGATGTTTTGGGCTCTCCAGACTCCGCAGGCCCAATTGCATCACAGTTTCTTGTGATGGAGGATTGTTTACCTCCTGGAGTATATTTTCCGTTGTGGTTTACCATCATGTCTTAAGTTGAGATTATTTTGGAAGGAGGTTTACTCCCCTTCGATGTTACATCTGTGATCGAATCGCCAGATGGATCATAATAGGCCGCCCAATATGGGAACAGACGCCTTTGATAACCGCCCCTAACATGGGGAACAGACGTTATCGGGTGATAAAGACCTTTATTAGTTAAAACATCAACAACTCTGACGCGTTTATCACGGCCAGAGTGGCAGTGAATAACTCTGCCTAGGTTCCACACGAGAGGCGGAGATGGGTCTCGAAGAAGAACCATGTCCTCCACTCGTACATCTGGTTGAGGAAGCCGCCACTTCTCACGCCTATTTAGCAAGCTGAGATACTCTAACTTCCATCGGCGCCAAAAGGAACAGCGCAAAGATTCTACTTTTCTCCAAAAGATAGGTAGGCTAGGATCACAGCGTCGAACTAGCAAAGGCGGAGTAGCAGCAAGCGAACAGCCAATCAGGAAGTGACTAGGTGTTAAAGGTAAAATATCCTTAGGATCGTTAGAAAGAGGAGTCAGAGGTCTGGAATTTACGATACCTTCGACTTGAATAATTAAAGAGTTGAATTCCTCATAAGAAAGTATGGCAGGACCAAGAGTTTTCTTAAGCTGTCTCTTAGTAAGTTTGATGCAGGACTCCCATCGGCCCGCATGATGGGGAGCATAAGGCGGGGTGAAATGCCATTTGAACCCTTTAAAATAGAAAAAGTTGGAATTTTTTTCTTTAGCAGAAGGGGAGCTTAACACTTTTTTTTCCAGAGATCAGAAAAACTTACAAAAATTTTTGCATTATCTGAAAAGACTTCAGATGGAACACCCCTTCTAGCAGCAAATCTAGAAAAGGCGGCCAAAAAATAAGATACAGAAGCGTTCGTAACCAACTCGAGGTGGATAGCTCCCGTCACCATACATACGAATAACGAGATGTAAAGTTTACCTAAGAATTTGCGCTTAGATGAAGAGGGATTGGTCTGGTTTACGTAAGGACCGGCGTAATCAACCCCAGTAAGAGCGAAGGGCTTACTAGGTTCTGAACGAAATGGAAGTAAATTACCCATAATCTGAGTGGCGGGGCGTGGTTTAACCTTAAAGCAAGGTATACACTTTTTAACAACAGAAGAAACCTCATGAACGCCATTAATGACCCAGTAGAGTTCACGAATTAGGCAGAGCAAGGTG